>JALAZF010000226.1:7570000-8955000 GCA_022829125.1 Lathyrus tuberosus
TTATTGTTTATGTTGTTTGATTTTTGATCTTTAATGAATTGTCTTGGTGTTTTGTGTGGTTTATTTGTGATATGTACAGATGGGTCCTAAGACTAATCTTGCCAAGAAAAGGAAAGCATCTACATCAAGACAAGTACCGATCAATTTCGACGATACTCGGTTTAAAGGTCCTAGGCAGGCTGAGAGATATGCAGTTCTGGAAAAAAGGACCATCCTTGCGGAGAAGCGTTTTAATCTTAATGATCAAGGGAGTTATCATGCTGTTGCTGCTCTCTTGCATGCAAAAAAATGGGATAGACTGATAACTCCTCTTGATTGGTATAATGTGGAGATAGTCAGGGAGTTCTATGCAAACGCCCTCCCGGATGAGGGCGACCTTTTTACTTGGACAACTGTGGTTGGGGGAAAAACAGTGATATTTGATCGAAGGACAATAAATTTGGTTCTTGGAGACCCTCTTCCATTACGTGCCAGTCAGGAGGATGCATACCATAGGAATCTCAACCGCAACCGTGATATCACCCAAATGACCACCGATCTGTTGCGCCCTGGTAAGACTGTTGAACTCAACCATTCTGGGGTTCCCGTCTGGTATCACCGAGAGCACATGCTGCCTTTAGCCCAGTTGGTTTTGCTTTTGGTTGTCACCAATATAAAACCAAAGTCGCATTCCTCCACAGTCTCGATTCCCCTTGCTCACTTAGTCCATAGCATCCTTACCAATGTGGAGATTGATGTCGCAAGAATAATTGTCGATGAGATAAGGGCAATTGTTGAGAGTGGTTTAGGAGGGAACGCTTCGAGGAAAAATTCCCCTCTCGCATTCCCTTGTCTGATCATGTCCTTATGTGCTGAAGCTGGTGTTAATTTGCCTTCGCGTCGTCAGGTTACTGTCACGTCGGCTATCGATGATCGATACGTCAACAAATTTTGCAAACCTAAGGGTGTTAGGGCTGAGTCCGCAGGTGCAGGTGCTGAGGCTGGTACGAGTGGGGGTGATACTTCTGGGTTGCCTAATTTCTATCCTTATCAGCAGGAGATTTGCCAGTATAACTGGGATTGGATGGCCACTTCTCAGCGCGCCATGTTAGATTTATATGACTCTATGCAGGTACTTCAGCTGCAGATTCGGGATCCCACTGCAGAGCAGTCTTTGATGTCGAGGGAGCAGTTCCTCACGCACGCTGGTTGGCCTGAGGCCAGGCTAGTCTTCAGAGGGGGAGAGGATTCAGCTGGTCCTGCTGGTGGTGATGCTGATGAGGAGGGAGATGGCGACGATATAGAGGGTGATGGCGACGATGTGGAGGTTTCTGGTTCTAGTTCTGATGAGGGAGATGATGATGAGCAGGTGACCGAGGTCCTCGAGACAGAGTCCGATGAGGACTGATTTTGTGGTCCAGACTTTTGTACTTCCTTTGGTCACCAAAGTGAAGTTTTCTTGTATTTTGTTTTTTTTTTCAGCTTTTACTAGTCTATTTTATCCACGTGGTGGAATATTTTGGATATGATGTACTTGTACCCTTGAGGTACTTTTTGGCTATGTAGGTGTTTCTACACCATGTACATTATTATTATTATTATTATTATGAGTAATGTTCGTTGTTTTCAGTTAAATTTTTTTCTGTTTCACTTTTACTAATAGTTATGAATGTGCAGCTTTTAAATTTGTTTATATGTGTTATGTGGTATGCTTGTGAGGATTTAATATTTCCTTCTTTTTGGTAACTCTTTATTTTTAAGGAAGATTCTCCCAAGTTGGATGGCGATGATAGTAACTTAAGCATGATATTGTCGGCAAGGTACATAGTTACCTAGTTCTAGAAGTTAGTGTGTAGTAGAATTTGTGTTTGTGAACAATTGGAAATTGTGTTTCTTGTTACAACTATATTGATTGCTTATGTCATTTAGGTCCAAAATAACTAAAGTGAGAGGCCTCCAAGTTTTAATATATGCTAAGGATTGATGATAAATGTTGTTTATACTTTTAATTCATGCCTTATCTTGTGATGTATGTGATTTTGTGGAAGTATTAGAAGTGATCAAGGCACTTGATTGAAAGTGAGCACAACCATTTCCATTTTGTAATTTACCCGTGAGGAGCGAGAATTTGTGAGCCCCTTTGTGCCAAAAAATTGTTAGATCTCTTTTAGTGATGAACTTTTAATTGTACATATTTGAAGAGTCGAGTTCATCATTGAATTTTTAAGAGCTTCTAATATGTTTCTTGTTGAACCTTTGAAATGTTGTTTAAATTGACTCCCTTGCCTTAAAAAGCAAGGAACATTCACTTTAGGTTGAGTCGAAACTTAGTTGGGCAGAATGAAAGGAAGTTGGGTGAATTACTCAAAATTTTGAAAGAAAAAAAAATTTTGCAAGCAAGCATGAGAAGAGAATAGTTGTGTATATGTGTGTACAAATGAGAAAATGCTTGCTTGAATGAAAAAAGAGATTCAATAATTGTGCGGTAGTTGTGAAGGTGTAATGGAAAAAAAATTGGTGATTGAAGTT
The DNA here is from genome assembly GCA_022829125.1 of Lathyrus tuberosus. Lineage (NCBI taxonomy): Eukaryota > Viridiplantae > Streptophyta > Magnoliopsida > Fabales > Fabaceae > Lathyrus > Lathyrus tuberosus. The sequence goes on from JALAZF010000226.1 coordinate 7,572,509, forward strand.
GTGGTGTTGTGAATACGTTGTAGAGTGAATGTTCTTGTGCATCGACAATTTCGTTTCAATGGCCTTTAGAAATATCCCTTTTTTGTTCACCCGACCAAAGTCTCAGAGGCACTTAAGGTGCCATTTTCTCTCATTCGCAGTGCGAATCCTGCAGAATTCTGATATGTATAAATAGAATTTTACTTTTCTTGGAAGGGATCTTTTGCTTATTTTCACCCAAAATCATAGTTTTCTGCATTTTGATCATCTAAGACTGTAATTTCACTTTGAGAAGCTGAAGTCACATCCATTCTCGATTATCCGACGTAGATGTTCATTCATCTCCTCTTTTTACTTGTCATCATAGCTACCATGGGAATGTGTAGCTAAACACTCAATGTTGAGGTTAGAAGTAGTTGATCCTGATTATATGTATTGCTTTTGATCTGTTGTATATGAACAAAGTCTTCTATCAATATAGATGAAGTTATTTTCTATTAATGCTTTATGTGTGATTTGTCTTGCTCTAGACATAGATTCTACAAATCATGACCTAATAAATTCATCTCTTAAAAACCAAACTCTAGACATAGATTTGGGATTTGCTATTCGCTTTGTGTTAATCTTAACGATTGTTGTTTAGATTGTTAGCATGAGACATCATCTGACGGTCTAAACAACGATACTCACGGCTTTGCTTTAGACATAAACTTAGTCAGGAGGATACGCGGTTGTATTGGTCGGAAACTGAGTTCATATGCTTGATTAATCGTATATATGTGAAAAGGATTAGCGAAACCTAACCTTGACATGCTTTTATAAAAACCTTTCAAATTCTTTGTCAAAAATTACTCTTTGCTACCAATTGATGTTAAAAATAATTGAGAACCTTTTGAAACCTTTGAACTTAAAATGGTGTAACTATTGAACGGCAAGCATCAAATATCAGGCAATCCCTGTGGAGACGATAAAAACACCCCCTATTACTCAATTAACACTACCCTGTACAATAAGAAAAGGAAATAGCACATATTTTTTTGTATTTTGAATAAGGTTAACAAAGTTAGAATGTAAACAAACAATAAAGGTACAAAGAAACACAAAGGGTGATTTGTGATCTCCCATAAAGGCAACCCCAAAGAGATGAAGGTTAGGAGGATGACATGCTTGTGATCTTGGTTGAAATGCAAATGATATAATAGGTGAAATCTTAGGGGTAAAAATTAGGGTATGACACCAAAGCAAAAATATCTCCATTTTCTCGCAACAATGGTACAATCTCGATCTCTTTGTCCTTCAGGAGTGTTTGGTACTCCCCATATCCTATCTGAATAATTATTAGCTCTTCCATGGGAGTTAAGTTATCATGTAGATGCTCTCCACGGGGATCTAGGTCCACCTAGTGAATTTTGTACACGTCGGCATGAGCTTCCTGTTGATATTCTTTTTTAATCTTAGGTTCTCTCTGTAACACTGCCTTGCTAACTCCTGGTTTTCTTAAATCACTCCAACTTGTTTGTTTCTTAATGGGTAGTTCATGGTCGGATATAATGTTGATAGTATCTACTCTAAAGCATTGAAGGTCGGCCTCCATATGATGATGTTGTAAGGAGAATGAGCATTTATCACCATGTACCTTACTTTTATCTTCTTCGCACTCCCGTCTGTGTCGAAGTTATTCTTCATGGTGGCATAACCTAGGACCTGCACTTGTTCGCCTGAAAAGCCTACTAGTGGTCCTTTGAATGGTTAGAGGATTTTTAGGTCCAACTTCAACCCTTGGAAATCCTCCAAATAGAGGATATATATCGAACTGTAGAGATCAATCATAACTCTTTTCACATTCCAATCATGGATCAAGAGAATAATCACAATTGAATAGTCTTCATGTGGAATTATACCTTCATCGTCTTTGTAAGAGAAACTGACGCTTAGGACAGGGGCTCTAGACTCAGTGTGAGGGACCCTCACAACATGCATCACCTATCGAGCATACATTTTAGGTGATGAGTTGGATTCACTGTCACCTACACACAAACATTTTTTAAACTGGTTTTTCTCAAATAAATATTTTCAAAAATATCTCAAAGTCGTGTTGTAACACCCTTTTCTACCCCACGAATATACACGGCAAAATACACAGATTATCAGAGTAAAAATCACCTCAGAAGGGTGCACATTCCTCAATAAACTCAAAATAAAACATTTGCCCCTTAAACAACGGGTTTTCCTCAAAGTAATAAAAAAGCCATCAAATAGCAGCGGAACCACCATAACCACAATAATCCAAAATCAAAGGGGTTTTCATTAAAAGCCATAATAATCAAATAACAACAAAAATAACAACTCAACATGGTTCGACTCAACGACCCAACCCGGTGTTACAATATCAGAGCAAGACCCTCTATATCGACCCAAAGCAAATAAACTCCAAAAGTCCTCGAAGGCATCCACAGCTAAGCCTGATCACCTGCATGTTACCCAGGTGGAGGCAACATTCAAACAGGCAGGGTGAGTAATCACAATTCATTATAATCAATATAAAAACAGGATATGCATGAATAGCATCATCATCATATACAACATCTTCAGGATCATCACAAGGAAAACATCAAAATCACGTTATCATAAATCACATCAATGCCAAATAAATACAATGCACAACAAGACTCATGCATGTGGTACCAATCGTCACAGTCGATGGACACTTAGGCCATCACCCTCCAAAGATCCCCGTCATTAGGATCGATTATACAAAAGAATCGGAGCACGTCAAAAACCACCTCACATCCACACAATGGGATGGAAGCCTCAATAGGCCGAAGTCTAACTCATTGAAATGCTATGAATGCATGATACACAACGTCATAATCATCATCACCAATAAAAGTCATTACGTGCTTCATCATCCATCAAAATCTCATGTTAATCATGTCATCAATTATTCATCAAAACATCACGAAATCATCATCTCATAGTTATCAATAACATCATGATAAATCATCAGAAAAATCACAGCATCGAAACATCAAGATAGCACAAGAACCACAACATAATTTCACAAAACGGCAGGCGTTTGCTAGAATGTTCGCTTTGCGGACTCGTTCGCTCTGGCGTTCGCTTTGCGAGCTGCCAACTGTAGCGCGGTTTTCGTGACCGCCCACATCCGCCTGCGGATGGGATTGGGTGCTACTTTCTGATTTCTTATTTATCCTATGAAGATGGAAAGGAAAGGGAAGCTATCTCAAACTAACCTTGCACGCAAATGTTTTCTTTAACAAATGCTAAGAGATTGGGGAGTTCGGGATCAGGTTATACAATGGGGAGTTGTCAACTACCCATCCTATACATGGTTATCCCTGGGTTATTAGCAATTTTCCTTACTGCTTTCTACTTACTGGTGTTTATCTGTTTATTGGGAAAGTTTCTCCTTTGGGAAGGTTGAGAGATGTTGAAAAGATATTTTTGTTGTTTTCGGGTTTTTCGATGTTTTTGGTAAGGTACTGGACCTAAGGTTTTTGTTTAGTGTGCTCGCTAAGATTTCGCAATCTTATGCCTACATATTCCCGTTAAAGAAAAACAGGGAAATCAGAGAAATCGTAGTTCCTCCTATTCTATGGGAGGAAAAAGATATTTGGTGTCTTGTTCAAAGCCCAAGATTGAAGCTAAAAGATTGAGTATTTGTGTCTTGTTCAAAGCCCAAGATTGAAGCTAAAGGGGTGTTTATGGGAATTGATTTGAAAGGGTGAAAAGATTAAAGATTGGGATATAAATATCTGGGAAAAACATCGGATGAAAATAGAAGGAATATCCGGGAAAGCGTCGGATGAAAAGAAAAGGAATATCAGGGAAAACGTCGGATTTAAAAAAGAGGAAAGGGTTTTTCCTGTATTTTTTAGGAAACTTGAGGGTTTCTTGAGATCCAAAAGGAGGTGAGACTGTCCAAGTCTACTGGTATGAAGAGGTTCATCTTTGTATGATGCCCAAGAGGAGGCTGGTGTATTAAGGGATGAGAATCAACCCTAAATTGGTTTGATGTTTTGACTCTAGAAAGACTGCTCTAGTAAAGGATGACTAGGTTTTGTTCCTATACCTTTAAGAGGTCGTCGGGTCCTTGTACTAAGCCCAAGAGAAGACATGAGAACTTCTAAGAAGCCGAAGGGTCATTGTACAACGCCCAAGAGGAGGCGGGGATGCTTTTAGGAAACCTGTGGGTCCCCAAACCAAGAGAAGTTCAAGAAATGCAATTCACAGAGAAGAGAACATTCCAGGAAAGTTTGAGGGTTTGGAAGAAACTCAAGAGATGCTATTCACAGAGAATATATCAACTCTGGGGAGTAAAATTTCTTTGACACTTTCTATGGGTGACAGTCTGAGAAAAGGTTCACCGAGAATACTGCCTTTCTCTTTGTTCCATATTGTTTAACCCCAAGAGAAGGGAAGACTGTATCTGGAAATCCTATGGGGGATCTAGTTTTGTTTGTTTTTAAGAGTGACCAACAGGGCTTTACCTAGTTCTAGACCTAGTTGCCGGGGAAAACTCTAAATAACTACACTAGTATATATACAATTGATATATGACAAGTATCTTAAAAGGGTATGAAAGAAGACTAACCATGCGCAGCTTCCCACAATACAGTTATATATATTTGACATGTATTTAAAATAATGAAAGAAGACTAACCATGCGCAGCTTCCCACAATACAGTTATGTATATGAAAGCAGATAAAAGAAAGTGGATAAACACTTACCCGTTGTAAAGCTTCCATGCTGTTTTGTTAGTTGTTCAAGAAATTGAAGAAAGTTTTGATAACAAATAGGAATTTGAATTTAAATCACAAGGAGAGTTGTTTTGAAAAGAAGCGATATGAATATCCGGGAAAACGTCGGATTGAAAGAGATAAAAATAAAAAGGTCGCTCGCTAAGACTTTGCAGTCTTATGCCTACGTATTCTCAAACGGGGTCTTGAGAAATCAGAGTGGTCGTAGTTCGCCCCTACGGGACACGAACTATAGAAAATAAAGTTTAAATCGCAAGGCGGCGAGAGGGGAAATTTAACCTAAAGTTATCATGCTTGGTTGAATATTCTAATGTCTGTCTCTAATCGAAAATTAAGTTTGAACTAAGAGATCCTAAGGGAACATGCATACGTGGCAAAACATCACGGAATAAATGAATACACAGCAAAGCATTATGGAATAAATGCAGGGCCGTCACAAAATTTTGGAGGCCCTGTGTAGGTTTGTCATGGTTTGACTACGAAAAAATGTTATGTTTAAATCATAAGAAATATTTTGTGAGGCCCTTTTTAGCCACGATTTAATCCTGGAAAATTTTGGGCCCTGTGCGATAGCCTGCCTTGCACGCCCTCAAAGACTGCCCTGAATAAATGAATACACGACAAAGCATCGTGACAGATAAAATATACACTGAAAAACATCCTGGTAACTAACAGATATAATATACACGGAAAAACATCCGGAGATTAAAAGCATATACACGACAAAGCATCGTGTGTGAAACTGAATACTTGGAAAAACATCATGTGATAAAATATACACGGCAAAACATCGTGGCTGATAAAAGCATATACACGGTAAAACATCGTGTAAAATAAACAGAAACTTCACGGCAAAGCATCGTGAGACACCATGATTTTCTAACGTATCGGGACTTATACAATGGCTGAGGCCCAAAAATGGGTTTGGTATAAAAGGGGATTGGGTCTTACACTTTATTAGAGACCCAAAAAGGTTTTATGTATAAAGGGATGAGACTTACACTCTATTAAGAGGCCCAAAGAGTTTGAAAAAGATTTGTAAAGAGGATTTATTTAATCATAAACATGATGCACAAGCAAAGATTAAATATAAAGTGTACCGGACACCGGTGAATTTTTCACGCAAGCAGAGGAGCGTCAGACGAGCCCAAGGTACCCGATAAAGCTTTTAAGCATCCAATGATCGTCAAGATATTGATTAAGAATTCCAAAGGAGGGGGGAGGCGCACCACTTCTTGGTGTATGTGTGAATTTTTCACAATTTTTCCATGTTTCCAAGTTACATGAAGAACTTATGAGAGTGAGAGAAGAGAGAAACAAGTTTACTACATTGTTTGGTGTAATTTGAAATGAGACATTTAGTGGTATTTATAGGAAAAAGAAACTTGGTGATCAAGTTAGAAAAAGATAGAATAATAAAAAAATCAAAGTTTGAATTCCAAGTCTTCATTACTTGGTGCATAAGATTCAAAATTCAAAATTAATAATGGTTTTTTATTCAAAAATTCAAAGTTTGTTACAAAATAAAATATATATATATATATATATATATATATATATATATATATATATATATATATATAACAAAGATGAATTTGGCATATAAAACAAATTATATAAAAAACAAAATTGTATTAAAAACAAAAGCTATTTAAAACAAAATATATAAAAAACAAAAATTCATAAAAAACAAAATTTGTATAAAAAAACAAAACATATGAATTTTAAAAATAATTTAAATATATTTATATATATATATATATATATATATATATATATATATATATATATATATATATATATATATATATAATATATACATATAAAAAATATGAAAAATATATAAAAAATATATAAAAAATAAAAAGACAAAAAAGCAAAAAAAAATACGGAAATTTATATATATATTATTATTATTATTATATTATTTTTTTTATTATTTTTATTTTCAGTTTTATTTTATATATGTAAAAATAAAATAAACATGAGAAATCGATTAAATCGTGCGAAAGATAGATGAATAATGAACATTTGTAAATTTAATTGAAAAACACGTCCGTTCATCGATTTTTCGCATAATTAACCAAAAAAGACAGAAATTTCAACGTATATATTTCGACTGAAAATTCAAACAATATGCATGACAGAAAAAGATGATATGATATGCAGATGACACGAAGTGAAAATACAATCGGGTTTTAACAATGGGTGGTCAAAATTTGGGGTATGACAGATGCCCCTATTTAATCTTCTTAGGCCTGAAGGTATGAATAGCAAAGAGTTTTAGACCTTCGAGGTATAAGAGGATTAAATATCAGAGTACCTAAAATTTTGACCGTGAATACAGATGAAATGATATGTGATGAAGGGAAGACTTTTGAGCACTGTTTGGAATGATGCCACAGGAGACAGACCAACAGAATTTTCTTGGGATATAAGATATTGTGGAAATTTGCCGATGTGACAAAGGGTATTTAGTAGTATTTGGAAAGAGAGGGATAAACCCTGGAACAGAGATTCAGACATCCGGAAAAACATCAGATGCGAAAGAGGTAACACACTCTGGGAAACATATTGAATGATGGACATATCCGGAAAAGCATCAGATAAGTCATCCGAACAAAAGTTGCATCCGGAAAAGCATCAGATGAGGAAAGTCATATCTGGGAGAGCATGAGAAAGACAAAATTTATATCTAGGAGAACATCAAATATACAAAGAGAGTTCTGGAAAAACATCAGAACAGGTTTTGGAAAAACTTTAAAACCAACAGATACATCCGGAAGAACATCGGGTAGACATGGAGAAACGTTCTAGAAAAGCAATAGAATAAAAGAGACATATCCGGGAGAGCATCGGACGAACACAAAGAAATTTTTGGAAAAGCATCAGAACGGGTTTTGGAAAAACTTCAAAACCAAAAGATACATCCGAAAGAACATCGGGTAGACACGGATAAACGTTCTGGAAAAGCATCAGAATAGATAGATATATCCGGAAGAACATCGGATAGAAACAAAGTTATATCTGGAAGAACATCAGATAAGACATAAAAGTATTGGTGCCAGATAAGTTGGACTATGTAGAAAGGTAAGATGTTGATAATAACACGACCACTGATGAATGCAAATGAGGATTAAAATACTCTTGAATGCGTAGTATATGAAAATGTTATGATGTATGATTAAATGTATGTAATGTAAATGAAAATCTTGACAACAAGTTTAGACTCCCTGAGGGAGTGGAAATCAACAAGTTTATACTCTTTTGGGGAGTGACAGACAAAACAGATTTCTCAACACAGAGATCACTGCCATTGCTTAGGGACTGAAAATGCCGTTTGTTAAACACTTCTTTGTCATACTAATAAACTGTATCAAGTTGATAATCCTTGGAGGAAGGCTGGACAACTTGCTTGGGGATTTTTTCAAATAAATGGCCCCAGACTTGCTGACTGTTGTAGATGAACTGATTAATAATTCAACTTGAATGATAATAACTGTATGTTGTATACTAGGGAGGTTTGCCCCAGTAATGAGTCTTGAAATTTTTTCCGAATAAACCAATTCTGAGAAGGACTTGCACTGAACAAATCTTGAACTAATTCTTAACAGGCTCTGGAAAGAACTTGCCCCTGATAGGATCACTGACCAAGTTTCTAAACTGTTTTGAAAGTTCCTTGAGAGGAAAGCTAGTTTGCAATCAACAATGTTTATTTAAACATGGAAAATTTAATGCAAAGTTCATGTAAAAAATTTTGAAAACAAAATCATTGTTTAGAAAAAAGTGCAGTAATATGAATTACTGATTAAAAACACGGTGGTTTAAACATTTTGAAGGAAAAGTAAAACAGAGGTATGATACTAAAACAAATGATTTGCAAAAAAATGATTTTGGAGTCAGTTTACGCCACCTTGTTGTAGTATGCTTTCAAAATAACCTTGCTTCAATTAGGTTTTTTGAGGGTTATAACGTGGTCTGGTTCACGGTTTATGAAAGAAAGATAAAGGCTCAAAGTTTATTTGGTGCCCACCCCCTTCGTGATGTTCTTCAATCCTATGCTGAGTTAAACTTAAATTGTGCATTCAGGTTCCAAAAGGTTTCGGAATTGTACTAATGATAGTGATGACGATGGTCCAGAAGTCTTGAGACAGCAGCTACTGCTTCTTTACAACATTTAGTTGTCTTTCGTCTTTGTAGATTTTTGAAGATCGAGGATTTAAGGACCTCTTCTCTGTATTATCCCTAACTTTTGCCTGACCTATTTTTTTTTAAATTTATAGTCAGCGGGATTCCCTAGTTTTTTCCTAAGGTTTTTGACTTAGCGGGCTTTTTTATTTTTGATTTCGAAAGGAAGTGACTGCTTAATTTGATGATTATGATGGACCATCACTGGTTTTTGATTTGAAAGACGTTTTCAACATCTGTTTGTTGTATGTAAACTTTTTGAACTTGAATACATAACCTAAATTAAACTGAGAACTACCCTGCCCCTGGTTAAAATTGCGGGTTTTTTATAAAGAAAGAAACTCCTACTTCAAGGCTCAAAGGGGTTAACGAGGGATTATCTTCCTTATATCTCCAGTGTTTGGGAATTGAAAAAAAATGCCTTACATCCTCAGCAAAGTTTTTTATTCGAAAGCATACTGTTAGTTCTTGTAATTGGCTACAATTTTGGTAAAACAATGTTGATGTTATGTATGATGAGTTACTAACATTCTGGTTATGTTAAGGACGTGATTACTTGCTAAGAAGAACAGGTTAAGCAAGAAGTCCTGTTGTATGCTGAGACATGTTGAGATGAGAAGTTCTCATCATCTGGAGCAACATGTCGGATAAGATGTCTAAAAATATGTTTCACTACTCTTTGTTCAACATGTCGTCTGAAGATGTTCCATGACTGCTCATAGGACATCGCGCTGTGAAGTCAGGATTTATTGCAGAATCTGTTACAATGATTTGTAACTGAATATTCTGTGAATATTTGGTTATCCTATGTGGCATCCAAAGCATTTTTGGATTGTGTTTAATTGTTGGTTTTTCGGATTTACTGCTGTTTCTAATTATGGAGATATAATAGGAAACTTTGGATTGAAGACCTATTTTATTGGAGTTTATTTTGCAAATTTGTGAGCAGTCTCTCTGCTGCGTTTTGAAGCCCAAATCCAGTTGGGATGCAGGTTATAAATAGAAGGGTTTGTAACCTTGGAAGATACGACTCAAGATGTAGAAGTCTAGGGTTTTGTCAAGGTAAACCTCCCGGCTTGTGGGAAGGTTACCCGTACCCCTCAAAACCTGTAGGTAAGAGGCAGTACGTATTATTCGTGGAGGAAGCTTTGAAGTAACTCCAGGTCGTGTTCTGAGTTAGGGAAGAAGCTAACAAACGGTGGAGTTTGGCATCATACTTAGCTAGGTATTGTTCTCATCAGATGTTGATGTGTCATAGGAGTGTGTCTCCTCACCATGGAAGTGTGATTTCCTGTCTATCTGTGTGATCAGAATGTAGGTGAAGGGCTGTCAATGCAGTGGCTGAGATGTTGACTGCTAGACATCATTGCGATGATTGGGAGTGAGAAGGGTTTCTCATATCTAGAAAGGATCTAGGTAGAAGGGTCATTGGGTAGTGATTAAGTGATAAGCTATAAACAGGGAGTTTAGCTTTGAATTGATACTGTTGATAGTGGACTTCATCCCTGGCTTGGTAGCCCCCAGAGTAGGTGTGTTCGACCGAACTGGGTTAACAATTTTGTGTGCTTTGTTTCTATCTTTTTAGTACCGTGCTTATTGTTATATACCTTGCCATGTGTGTTCATGTCAGACCAGATGTCGAATGACATGTTATAGGACATCTGAATTCTGCACATGCACCAGAATTTCAATTGGTATCAAAGCAGGCATCCTGTCTGTTTCTGGATGAGATCTAGGGAAGGTACTTTCTGGTCATGGGCAAGGAAGAAAGTAGTTACTGAAAAGAGGTATGAACTTGGATGATCTCTTGGCAATGATCATTGGTTAGCTGGAGCAGAAGTTGTTCCTATTTGTTACCTTCAGGCCTGTAGCTTGGTGGAAAGTTGCTGTATGTAGGATTGATTTATTTTCAATCCTATGTTGTCATGCTTGTACTTGGATAGTGGTGTAAGCATTGTGCCTGAATATTGTTGAGGAGGTTGTTGTATTCCGCTGCATGGTATCTGATATAACCCTGAAAGTATGGGAAGGATACTAGGGTTATTACCCTCAACAAAATATATGCCAGATGTTTCAACAGGATTTTTGAAAGTGTCAAAGATACTTGAGTTTCCTCAAGTCCACTCACAAAGACATTTATCAAGAAATTTGATGAGAATCAATTGATCAATGATGCTCATATACATCCGCATATCGTTTGAAGACCTTGAAGACTATCAAGGATGATGTGTTCCAAGAAGAAGGAACTGATGTTCTATGGGATGTTAAAACATCACTTCAACAGGTATGCAGCTACCAGTTGGAGAGCAGATGCTTTGGGTGCTGAACAAAATGTTATGAATACTCTTGTTTGGAACCTACTCCTAATCTAGAAGAGGAGGCATCTGGCTTGTGCAGGTTGATTAGGACACGATCAACAGTTCTTCTACTCCATAGGTTAGTTTATTTCTGACCAAGGTTGATGGGAGTATAGATGGTGAGCTCTAAATTATTGAGAAGAACTCATAAAGGCATCTCCACCAGACCCTTTATGAATGTGAGATGAGCTCATATCTGGAAGAGCCTTCTGATCAAAGGAACCAGATTCATGGAATCTTGTTTGTGGCCTTAGAACATATTCTAATTGAGAGGAGTACTGTGATCCAACCAGTGTTTGATGCTCCTGATTATTTGCCCGTGAGGACGAGAATATATGATTCTCTAAGAGTTCCCTCAGAAGTTGTTGAAGAAGATCCCCTAGTCTAGGGTTGAAGTTTTGTCAGACATGAGATCGTGACATGTTTGAAGATGTTAAAGTTTGAAGGGCATTGTTTTTGAAGAATCAGGGGAAACAGACTTCTTTGAACAGTCTGTATATATTTTTTTGTCATGCCTATTGAAGTCTGTTCCAGAGAGCTAATAGAGGGAATCTCCTCTGTAGGTGCAAACAATGGCCTCCATCATCGCAACATCAGATAGGAGGTCTGATTTGAAGCTTATTGAGATGTGGCTCGTGCAATCCCCTGCATATGTGATCAGTAGTTGGTTTGATTCCTTGTGTTACCCCCATAAGAGGTATATATAAGTTACTATGGGCCCCAGAACCATAGTAAGAATGGATGATGTCGTTGGAACATCATCTCAGTTTTTTTTCCAGCCAATAAGTTTGTTTGTGAGCAGAGTTTGAGGTCAAGTCACTGACCTAAACTGGGATGTTCTGGCTGCCATGACTGGATGTTATGTAGAAGATTCGACAAGTACCACAGGTGTGAAGAAGAAGAATGTCAGGTTAAAGTCTTACCTTGTGTGAGAAGGTAATCCTATCTGACTAACCGATAAGTACTTTGACGGGAGACTGAGTATTTATTAGGATTGTGCATGAAAGTTGACTACAAATACTTTGACGGGAGACTAAGTGTTTGTCTGATGGTTGAGTGCAAATCTGATTTCTGAACATGTCTTTCAGAAAATGGTGGAGAGTTTATTTCTCTCTATGATATTCTGTTGTGTGGTTCTACTGAAGATGAGATCTATTGGGATCCTATTGTGTAGACTGGGTGCTTAGTAAAGGGCATGGATGGAATTAAGTCCCTTGAAAATGTTTTCAGAACCAAAAGCTGATAGGTTCTGTGGTAATGTTGCTGATGTTCCAAATGATGTCATAACTTCATTATTGTTGATAGTCTGTGGCAGAGACTTGGGACCATGAATCTTAATATTCAAACACCACATTCAGAAGTGGCAGTTCTATCTCTGGTATAGAATAAGAAGATTCTAAGTCTGTTTAGGGTAGTATAACTACTAGTTTGGTTTGAAGACTTTACTAGTGTCAGCAACAACTAGTAAATGTAATGTGCAGAAGGATGGTTTGATTAGCATTGTGTTTAAGGGGTATTCCTTCTGTTATTATTAGAAAGTCTGAATCGTAGTAAAGCTTTTAAGCACACTAAGAAAAGGTTGGAGGTTGGTTTCAGACTATGGTTGCATGACTTCTCAGCCATCCAGAGAGTCATGACAATATGTGTGGAGGTGCAAAGGCATGATTCAGAGATGTCTTGGTCGTAAGACTAGTTCAGGGTACTTGGAGTCATTCCCTGTGAGCTGGTGATTGTTCAATTTTGAGTATTCTCCACAATGAAGTTTTGTGCTCAGCTGGAGTTGTGATTGTCCATGATAGGGGGAGTCAGTGGAATACTGGGTTTGTTCTGGAGCTTGAGCTTGTGGAGTTTGGTTGCCTCTTATGAGGATATAACGTCTGATAATATGCTATGACATTAGGCTGCTGGATGGTGTTTTGGCGTGTGAAGTAAATTTTTTGGATCATGTGCACACATGCTTCTGAGGAGGAGTCTGAAGGACAGTTTTATTTGTATTTGGGAGAATTTATTTTTCTCTGCAGATTTTGGAAGAGCTCTGTGAGGGTCTTTGTTGATGGGAGATGTCACACTTATCTTGGTGTGTGTTATTAATTCAAAGTAAGAGGACTTTACTTAGGGTGTAGTACAAGGATGTGATCCTGGTACTTTCTTACTACATGATCATAAAGGTGTCATGGGATATCATTGGTGATTTTGTGGTGTTTCTTGTTGAAGGAGCAACTTCTGTCAGTTAAATGTACTAGTGTTGTTTGAGGATCAAGCATTATGTGAATGTGTTCAGCAGGTGTGTTGAACAGAGGGTGCGCTCTTGAAGACATGAAGATGAGTCTTATGTTTTCCATTCATTTAAGGTGTTCATCTTGCAAAGGAGCACTGGTTATCTTAGATAGGGGGAGTTGAACTTCTGTTGTTGAAGTAGTGCGGTTGTTTATCAAGATTGTTTGTGGCTCTGGTGATGGTGCTCTTTGGTTTTCTTTTTGTTCTTTTGGTTGGATGAGTCAGAGTTTGCTTTTGAAACTTTTGGTGCTTGGTCTGCACTCTATGGAGTTGTTAGGGACAGTTCTTAGTGAAATTTGGCCAATTATGGCTAAAAAGGGGGAGAGTACTTTGGCATACTTTGCTGTAGTTCTGATGTTGGTTTTTGGTTGAAGTAGTTGGGTTTCTGGTTGTTGCTGGTCCCTTGTCTTGAGGGGGAGCTTCAGTTTGTTTGGAGTGAATGTTAGTGTGGTCTTTAGATATGCTGTGTTTCTCTGTTGTGTGGTGATATTGTTTTAGCCAAAATTTGCCAAAGGGGGAGATTGTTAGTTCTTGTAATTGGCTACAATTTTGGTAAAACAATGTTGATGTTATGTATGATGAGTTACTAACATTCTGGTTATGTTAAGGACGTGATTACTTGCTAAGAAGTACAGGTTAAGCAAGAAGTCCTGTTGTATGCTGAGACATGTTGAGACGAGAAGTTCTCATCATCTGGAGCAACATGTCGGATAAGATGTCTAAAAATATGTTTCACTACTCTTTGTTCAACATGTCGTATGAAGATGTTCCATGACTGCTCATAGGACATCGCGCTGTGAAGTCAGGATTTATTGCAGAATCTGTTACAATGATTTGTAACTGAATATTCTGTGAATATTTGGTTATCCTATGTGGCATCCAAAGCATTTTTGGATTGTGTTTAATTGTTGGTTTTTCGGATTTTCTGCTGTTTCTAATTATGGAGATATAATAGGAAACTTTGGATTGAAGACCTATTTTATTGGAGTTTATTTTGCAAATTTGTGAGCAGTCTCTCTGCTGCGTTTTGAAGCCCAAATCCAGTTGGGATGCAGGTTATAAATAGAAGGGTTTGTAACCTTGGAAGATACGACTCAAGATGTAGAAGTCTAGGGTTTTGTCAAGGTAAACCTCCCGGCTTGTGGGAAGGTTACCCGTACCCCTCAAAACCTATAGGTAAGAGGCAGTACGTATTGTTCGTGGAGGAAGCTTTGAAGCAACTCCAGGTCGTGTTCTGAGTTAGGGAAGAAGCTAACAAACGGTGGAGTTTGGCATCATACTTAGCTAGGTATTATTCTCATCAGATGTTGATGTGTCATAGGAGTGTGTCTCCTCACCATGGAAGTGTGATTTCCTGTCTATCTGTGTGATCAGAATGTAGGTGAAGGGCTGTCAATGCAGTGGCTGAGATGTTGACTGCTAGACATCATTGCGATGATTGGGAGTGAGAAGGGTTTCTCATATCTAGAAAGGATCTAGGTAGAAGGGTCATTGGGTAGTGATTAAGTGATAAGTTGTAAACGGGGAGTTTAGCTTTGAATTGATACTGCTGATAGTGGACTTCATCCCTGGCTTGGTAGCCCCCAGAGTAGGTGTGTTCGACCGAACTGGGTTAACAATTCTGTGTGCTTTGTTTCTATCTTTTCAGTACCATGCTTATTGTTATATACCTTGCCATGTGTGTTCATGTCAGACCAGATGTCGAATGACATGTTATAGGACATCTAAATTCTGCACATGCACCAGAATTTCACATACTGACAACAATTATGGGTATTATATTTTCGTCATCCTCCCACAAATATTTGCATAGTCAAAAATTTGAAAAAGAGGTGTATACATTTTTTTTAAAAGTTTATTTTTTGTTTTTTGAAAGAGAAAGCATAAAGATGCAAATAAACAGATGATTTGAATCAAAATACTGTACATGCTCATTTCATTAAAACTGAAATTTAAAGATAAACAAGCTGAAAGCAAATATGATACAAACAAGGAAAATGAAAGATAGACAGAAACAAGGTCAGTGACTAATCAAACACAAGGATGAGTTGTCCTGTCTTTGGGAAGTAACTGAGCTGAAGTTGATTGAAGTTTCAGTTCTGTATCAGTAATGAGGAATCAGTTTAATGACTTACAGATGACTGAAAGATAGAAGGTTGGAATGAATTGACGATGATCTGGACGTATGTATGAAATATGCAAGGGATGCAAATGCAATGCATGGATGAAGCACACAAAAACATAGAAAAAACACGGGGTCAAAGGTTCGGTGTCATGAAGTCATGGCTCTACCCATCCCTAAAGGTTGTACTGGTGATTTTTTGTACCTGTCCTCAAAATCATTGACCCCTCTTGGGATAACAACAGCAGGCTGGTTCACCCGAGCGAGCTGCAGTATCTTAGAGTAATCTCAAATGAGGGTAGTATCGCGTGACAACTATTTCCGATAGCTTCCGCACTAAAAAATAGTAAAATGGTTTCAGTCTACTAAAATCCTCAGCTTCTCAGATAACCCAATCGAACAATCTACTTTCAACAACCGAAGTCGTATGGGCATTGAATCCGCAAAGGGCATCTCCACTGATTTGATGGTCGACCGGGACCTCTTATCTGGGATTCACTCCCCGTAAGATTACCCGTACAGTGCCATCACTTATCTTAGGTGTATACTCAATCTTTCCATATGCGACATCACCCACAGTCCCATTAGCAGAAAAATAAACACGGATATCAAGTAGGAAAAGCGAATGGGATTGGGTGCTACTTTTTTATTTCTTATTTATCCTATGAAGCTGGAAAGGAAAGGGAAGCTATCTCAAACTAACCTTGCACGCAAATGTTTTCTTTAACAAATGCTAAGAGATTGGGGAGTTCGGGGTCAGGTTATACAATGGGGAGTTGTCAACTACACATCCTATACATGGTTATCCATGGGTTATTAGTAATTTTCCTTACTGCTTTCTACTTACTGGTGTTTATCTGTTTATTGGGAAAGTTTCTCCTTTGGGAAGGTTGAGAGATGTTGAAAAGATATTTTTGTTGTTTTCGGGTTTTTCCATGTTTTTGGTAAGGTACTGGACCTAAGGTTTTTGTTTAGTGTGCTCGCTAAGATTTCGCAATCTTATGCCTACGTATTCCCGTTAAAGAAAAACAAGGAAATCGGAGCAATCGTAGTTCCTCATATTCCATGGGAGGAAAAAGATATTTGGTGTCTTGTTCAAAGCCCAAGATTAAAGCTAAAAGGTTGAGTATTTGTGTCTTTTTCAAAGCCCAAGATTGAAGCTAAAGGGGTGTTTGTGGGAATTGATTTGAAAGAGTGAAAAGATTAAAGATTGAGATATAAATATATAGTAAAAACATCGGATGAAAATAGAAGGAATATCCGGGAAAGCGTCGGATGAAAAGAAAAGGAATATCCGGGAAAGCGTTGGATTTAAAAAAGAGGAAAAGGTTTTTCCTGTATTTTTTAGGAAAATTGAGGGTTTCTTGAGATCCAAAAGGAGGTGAGACTGTCCAAGTCTACTGGTATGAAGAGGTTCATCTTTGTATGATGCCCAAGAGGAGGCTGGTGTATTAAGGGATGAGAATCAACCCTAAATTGGTTTGATGTTTTGACTCTAGAAAGACTGCTCTAGCAAAGGATGACTATGTTTTGTTCCTATACCTTTAAGAGGTCGTCAGGTCCTTGTACTAAGCCCAAGAGAAGGCATGAGAACTTCTAAGAAGCCGAAGGGTCATTGTACAATGCCCAAGAGGAGGCGGGGATGCTTTTAGGAAGCTTGTGGGTCCCTAAACCAAGAGAAGTTCAAGAAATGCAATTCACAGAGAAGAGATCATTCCAGGAAAGTTCGAGGGTTTGGAAGAAACTCAAGAGATGCTATTCACGGAGAATAGATCAACTCTGGGGAGTAGAATTTCTTTGACACTTTCTATGGGTGACAGTCTGAGAAAAGGTTCACCGAGAATACTGCCTTTCTCTTTGTTCCATATTGTTTAACCCCAAGAGAAGGGAATAATGTATCTGGAAATCCTATGGGGGATCTAGTTTTGTTTGTTTTTAAGAGTGACCAACAGGGCTTTACCTAGTTCTAGACCTAGTTACCGGGGAAAACTCTAAATAACTATACTAGTATATATACAGTTGATATATGACAAGTATCTTAAAAGGGTATGAAAGAAGACTAACCATGCGCAACTTCCCACAATACAGTTATATATATTTGACATGTATTTAAAAGAATGAAAGAAGACTAACCATGCGCAGCTTCCCACAATACAGTTATGTATATGAAAGCAGATAAAAAGAAAGCGGATAAACACTTACCCGTTGTAGAGCTTCCATGCTGTTTTGTTAGTTGTTCAACAAATTGAAGAAAGTTTTGATAACAAATAGGAATTTGAATTTAAATCACAAGGAGAGTTGTTTTGAAAAGAAGCGATATGAATATCCGGGAAAACGTCGGATTGAAAGAGATAAAAATAAAAAGGCCGCTCGCTAAGACTTTGCAGTCTTATGCCTACGTATTCTCAAACGGGATCTTGAGAAATCAGAGCGGTCGTAGTTCGCTCCTACGGGGCACAAACTACAGAAAATAAAGTTTAAATCACACGGCGGCGAGAGGGGAAATTTAACCTAAAGTTATCATGCTTGGTTGAATATTCTAATGTCTGTCTCTAATCGAAAATTAAGTTTGAACTAAGAGATCCTAAGGGAACATGCATACGTGGCAAAACATCACGGAATAAATGAATACACAACAAAGCATTATGGAATAAATGAATACACGGCAAAGCATCATGACAGATAAAATATACACGGAAAAACATCCTGGTAACTAACAGATATAATATACACGGAAAAACATCTGGAGATTAAAAGCATATACACGACAAAACATCGTGTGTGAAACTGAATACATGGAAAAACATCATGTGATAAAATATACACGACAAAACACTGTGGCGGATAAAAGCATATACACGGCAAAACATCGTGTAAAATAAACAGAAACTTCACGGCAAAGCATCGTGAGACACCGAGATTTTCGAACGTATCGGGACTTATACAATGGCTGAGGGCCAAAAATGGGTTTGGTATAAAAGGGGATTGGGTCTTACACTCTATTAGAGGCCCAAAAAGGTTTTCTGTACAAAGGAATGGGACTTACACTCTATCAAGAGGCCCAAAGAGTTTGAAAAAGATTTGTAAAGAGGATTTATTTAATCATAAACATGATGCACAAGCAAAGATTAAATATAAAGTGTACCGGACACCGGTAAATTTTTCACGCAAGCAGAGGAGCGTCAGACGAGCCTAAGGTACCCCATAAAGCTTTTAAGCATCCAATGATCATCAAGATATTGATTAAGAATTCCAAAGGAGGGGGGAGGCGTACCACCTCTTGGTGTATGTGTGAATTTAATTGAAAAACAAAATCGTGCGAAAGATTGATGAATAATGAACATTTGTATATATATTATTATATATATATTATTATTATATTATTTTTTTTATTATTTTTATTTTCATTTTTATTTTATATATGTAAAAATAAAATAAACATGAGAAATCTATTAAATCGTGCGAAAGATTGATGAATAATGAACATTTGTAAATTTAATTGAAAAACACGTCCGTTCATCGATTTTTCGCATAATTAACTAAAAAAGACAGAAATTTCAATGTATATATTTCGACTGAAAATTCAAACAATATGCATGACAGAAAAAGATGATATGATATGCAGATGACACGAAGTGAAAACACAATCGGGTTTTAACAATGGGTGGTCAAAATTTGGGGTATGACACCAGCGAATCCCTAAAATCCCATACAAAAACCAGAGAACCCTACTCTGTCTCCCTCGCTACCTCTATTCGCTTTGCAAAGTCATTCGCTGGGAAGTTCGTCGTGCGAAATAAAAATCACAATCAGAGTTCATCTCAGTATCTTTAAACAAAATCATCGCGCATTCGCTGTACTGCTCGCTTTGCGAGTCTGGGGCGAATGTCGCCTTGCGAAGGAATTGTTCGCTTTGCGAACTCGCGATTTCAGGAAATCGCTGCTATGCATCAGTAGCATAACAGACCAAAAAACTTCACGAATTTAACCTCCTTTTACCTCAACCATATCCCCAAAACATTCCTAAGGTATCATGGCAACAGGGGTACAAAACCTATGATTGTTAGGTCAATTGATTATATTATCTTGACCTCAAAATCACCTAAACCTTCACAACCCCAAAGATTCTCATAAACCCCATAAATCCTTTTCTCTACAAGATCCTGTCATACCCCAAATTTTCACCACCAAGATTTCCCATCATTGTGCTAATCATCACCACAATATGGATGTGCCATCTTGCCTCCTTAATCTCCTCAAGGATTGTTAAGCATTCACTACAATCAAGAATTAAGGTTTTAAGCCCTCTCAGAGCACTTAGACAAAGGATCAATCAAGGACTGACATGATCTTCAACTTGTCTAACCTCTCAAACACCTATAAAGGATCAAGAGGACTCCCACATTAAGAATCAAGCACAAAGTTGCAACATTCCAAGTGGATCAAGCCTCAAAATCGACAGTGTCACCAAATTAGGGTTTTGGACGACTGAGGCCTCCAGATGAAAATTCTCATCTGGGCATGAGCCAATACTTCAAAGCTTAACCTAAGATACTCCAAGGGACCTCATGGACCCAATCATCAAGTCAATTTAACCTCAGGGGATGCATTTACCTAAAATCAGGAATTAGGGTTTCTTGACCTAATTCACCCCTAAAGTTGACTTTTGGGACAAAGCATGAGCCAAGACCTCAAGACATGATTTAAGGGCCTCAAATACGCCACATTGATCCATTTACAACAATGGATTGATCCAAGAAGCTTGATTCACAAGTTTCAATTTCATCTGGACCACAATTAGGGTTTTGAGGAAAAAAGTCAACTGTACCTTTGACCTTTGACCAAAGCATGCTCCCAAACCTTGGGACATGATTCAATACACCCTTTAACACCTATGGAATCCATCCATTAGGTTTGATTTGGGTCAATGACTTAATTTCACAAAGGATCGCACAGTTTGGGTTTCATCCAATAAAAAGTCAACTGTGCACAAAATCAAGTTTGACTTTTTGGAATTTTTCACAAATATGGTTCCCCTAAGTCAAAAATAATGTTAATGTATGGTATTGGTCCATCATTAATTAAGAAAAATCATGAAAAGTGAGGTTTCTTACAAAAGGGGCAACCTTGAGAAACCAAAAAATTTATGAGTTATGGAATAAAAGTAGTTTTGGTACCAACTTCCAAGGACCATAACTCGAGATCCAAGCAACCATTTTGGGTGATCCAAAGCTGGATTTGTAGGTCTTGCTACACTCTACAAAAGCTTCAACTACCTCAGACTCCAATTCTGTATGGATTTTAAGTTATGGAGTGATCAAAATGACAAGAACATGAAAATAACACTTTTTCCAACACTTAGTGAAAATCTGCCTAAGTTACCAGCCTTGAACATCAATGTTCATGATGATTTTTCAATGGATCCAAATAGTTTCAAAAAAAAATATGATCACACATGTTTTGTATCATATGAGGGCTTTCTAAAAAGCACAAGAGCCTCCCATAACTCAACCTGAGCAGGGAGATATGAATCCCTCAAAATCACAATTTCCAACTGTCCTAGGCAAGGCAGATTTTGTGCATTTGCTCGATTTGGAAAATTTGGACAACTCCAAGCCTTGTCATCCATTTGGACACATCTGAGGATATAACAAAAGGGGAATGATCTGATCCCCAAGCTTCCCAAGTCCAAGGATTTACATATAGCCATACCAAACCTAAAAGAGCTAAAAAGTTCCAAGACTTTAATTTTGTTTCAATGCATTCAATGGATGCATCAAGGCGGCATGAACTGAGGCAAGCTTAACTGAATAAGTCAAGCCTTATCTCTGAACCAAAAGACCATAGGCATGTGCTCTAACCTCAAGTCAATGGCTATAGGGGACTTGAGATTCCATTTGATCCACATTAGCCACAGACCTGCTGCAGTTGCCACACACTATTGCTTGCAAAACAAACTTGCTCTACTATAAATAAAGCTCATTTGTGCTCAGTTTTAGTACACCAAAGCACCCAAACTGATGCTTTTCTCAAAATCTCCCTTTCACTCCAATTTTTTCCTTCTAACTCAAGTCACTATCGGGTTTTGAGTTTGAGAGCAATTCCAACCAAACCAATCACACACACACCTCATAAACATCATATGTGAGTGATCCATAACACAAAATCACATCTGGAACATCCGATTCTCAAAATCACCAGCCAATTGTTTAAGTTCTTGACAGAGTTGCAGTTGAGGTGCCATATCAAGTTCCAGCTCATTTCAATCCACTCCAAGCATTCAAACACACTCCATGGCACCTAAGGAAGCTGTCCAGATCATTGGAACCTAGCTGTAACACCTCCATCACCAAACTCGATCACCAGCTGCAAGAGGTAAGCATGAACCCTTCAAATTCTATATTTCATGCATCATAAATAAATTTTTGAGTTACCATCTTGTTCTTGCATGTATATAGAGTGATAACCCTCAATCAATTGTCATGAATCAATCGTGTATGGAATTTCATTGTGTTCATGCTGAAATTAGGGTTCTTGAGGTTTTCTGTTGATTTCTTTCTCCATACTTAATATAAATGCAATTAAACTATATGGTTGTGATCCTTGTTCAAAAACGAACAAGATTGGTACTTGAATCATGCAAAACCATTGATAAATCATGGAGAAAAGTGAGAAAAATGCAAATCTGCAAAAGCAGAGCGCGCGGGTAAGAACCAAGTGTTCTTGGCGCCATAATTCAAATTTTTGAATTTTAGTTATTTTTGTTTAATTGATTAAAAAATTAATTTCTCTCTCAATATTTATGTTTTTGAATTGATTCTTTTTCTCAAAATTCACTAAAATGTTTAAATATTTTATTTTACAAAAAAATCCAATTTATATTATTTGTTTAATATAGTTAGAATTTTTGTAATTAATTCCATTTTCTTTTTTTAACAATTTTTAAAATGAAATTCCTACTTTGATCTTTAAAAACCAATTGAATTTCAAGCTTTCATATGATTAAACATGATTTTTAAAAATATTTTTCCAAAGTGTACAACTTGTTTTTTAATATATTTGATATTTTATCATTTATTATTTAAATTTCCTTTGAAAAATGATATTTTAATTTAAAATTAGGGTTTCCTCTCGATTTTAAATTTTCAAACAACTTTGGGCCTCTATTAGAGTGTAAGACTCATTCCCTTTGTAAATACACTAATTTTTAGGGGCCTCAGTCATTGTATAAGTCCCTCTGTGGTTTTCAAAACCGCGACGCGATCATCGCCTTTTCAAAATAAATCATTTGGGCATCTCCTTGAGCTATAAGCCCTAACTCTTGTATAAAAATAACTTTTATGGGCCTCTTGATAGAGTGTAAGTCCCATCCCTTGTAAATGTAAACCTTTTTGGGTATCAGTCATTGTATAAGTCCCACTGTATTTTCAGAAATCTCGGCGCAATCGCCGCTTTTCAAAACAAAATAACCTGGGCCCCTCCTTGAGTTGTAAGCCCTGTTTCTTTTCTTTTAAACCCTTTTTTGGGCCTCTAACAGAGTGTAAGACCCAGCCTCTTTGTAAATGCAATAATTTTGGGCCTCAGTCATTGTATAAGTCCCGATACAATTTTTAGATCAACGGTACGATTACTGTTTTTCATCTGGGCCTCTCCTTTAGTATAAGCCCCAACAACCTTTTCAAAAACAAAAAAAAAATACGGAAATTTATATATATATTATTATTATATTATTTTTTTTATTATTTTTATTTTTATTTTTATTTTATATATGTAAAAATAAAATAAACATGAGAAATCTATTAAATCGTGCGAAAGATTGATGAATAATGAACATTTGTAAATTTAATTGAAAAACACGTCCGTTCATCGATTTTTCGCATAATTAACCAAAAAAGACAGAAATTTCAATATATATATTTCGACTGAAAATTCAAACAATATGCATGACAGAAAAAGATGATATGATATGCAGATGACACGAAGTGAAAACACAATCGGGTTTTAACAATGGGTGGTCAAAATTTGGGGTATGACACCAGTGAATCCCCAAAATCCCATACAAAAACTAGAGAACCCTACTCTGTCTCCCTCGCTACCTCTATTCGCTTTGCAAAGTCATTCGCTGGGAAGTTCGTCGTGCGAACTAAAAATCACAATCAGAGTTCATCTCAGTATCTTTAAACAAAATCATCGCGCATTCGCTGCACTGCCCGCTTTGCGAGTCTGGGGCGAATGTTCGCCTTGCGAAGGAATTGTTCGCTTTGCGAACCAGCGATTTCAGGAAATCGCTGCTACGCATCAGTAGCATAACAGACCAAAAACTTCACGAATTTAACCTCATTTTACCTCAACCACATCCCCAAAACATTCCTAAGGTATCATGGCAACAGGGGTACAAAACCTACGACTGTTAGGTCAATTGATTATATTATCTTGACCTCAAAATCACCTAAACCTTCATAACCCCAAAGATTCTCATAAACCCCATAAATCCTTTTCTCTACAAGATCCTGTCATACCCCAAATTTTGACCACCAAGATTTCCCATCATTGTGCAAATCATCACCATAATATGGATGTGCCATTATGCCTCCTCAATCTCCTCAAGGATTGTTGAGCATTCACTACAATCAAGAATTAAGGTTTTAAGTCCTCTCAGAGCACTTAGACAAAGGATCAATCAAGGACTGACATGATCTTCAACTTGTCTAACCTCTCAAACACCTATAAAGGATCAAGAGGACTCCCACATCAAGAATCAAGCACAAAGTTGCAACATTCCAAGTGGATCAAGCCTCAAAATCGACAGTGTCACCAAATTAGGGTTTTGGTCGACTGAGGCCTCCAGATGAAAATTCTCATCTGGGCATGAGCCAATACTTCAAAGCTTAACCTAAGATACTCCAAGGGACCTCATGGACCCAATCATCAAGTCAATTTAACCTCAGGGGATGCATTTACCAAAAATCAGGAATTAGGGTTTCTTGACCTAATTCACCCCTAAAGTTGACTTTTGGGACAAAGCATGAGCCAAGACCTCAAGACATGATTTGAGGGCCTCAAATATGCCACATTGATCCATTTACAACAATGGATTGATCCAAGAAGCTTGATTCACAAGTTTCAATTTCATCTGGACCACAATTAGGGTTTTGAGGAAAAAAGTCAATTGTACCTTTGACCTTTGACCAAAGCATGCTCCCAAACCTTGGGACATGATTCAATACACCCTTTAACACCTATGGAATCCATCCATTAGGTTTGATTTGGGTCAATGACTTAATTTCACAAAGGATCGCACAGTTTGGATTTCATCCAATAAAAAGTCAACTGTGCACAAAATCAAGTTTGACTTTTTGGAATTTTTCACAAATATGGTTCCCCTAAGTCAAAAATAATGTTAATGTATGGTATTGGTCCATCATTAATTAAGAAAAATCATGAAAAGTGAGGTTTCTTACAAAAGGGGCAACCTTGAGAAACCAAAAAATTTCTGAGTTATGGAATAAAAGTAGTTTTGGTACCAACTTCCAAGGACCATAACTCGAGATCCAAGCAACCATTTTGGGTGATCCAAAGCTGGATTTGTAGGTCTTGCTACACTCTACAAAAGCTTCAACTACCTCAGACTCCAATTCTGTATGGATTTTAAGTTATGGAGTGATCAAAATGACAAGAACATGAAAATAACACTTTTTCCAACACTTAGTGAAAATCTGCCTAAGTTACCAGCCTTGAACATCAATGTTCATGATGATTTTTCAATGGGATCCAAATAGTTTCAAAAAAAAATATGATCACACATGTTTTGTATCATATGAGGGCTTTCTAAAAAGCACAAGAGCCTCCCATAACTCAACCTGAGCAGGGAGATATGAATCCCTCAAAATCACAATTTCCAACTGTCCTAGGCAAGGCAGATTTTGTGCATTTGCTCTATTTGGAAAATTTGGACAACTCCAAGCCTTGTCATCCATTTGGACACATCTGAGGATATAAAAAAAGGGGAATGATCTGATCCCCAAGCTTCCCAAGTCAAAGGATTTACATATAGCCATACCAAACCTAAAAGAGCTAAAAAGTTCCAAGACTTTAATTTTGTTTCAATGCATTCAATGGATGCATCAAGGCGGCATGAACTGAGGCAAGCTTAATTGAATAAGTCAAGCGTTATCTCTGAACCAAAAGACCATAGGCATGTGCTCTAACCTCAAGTCAATGGCTAGAGGGGACTTGAGATTCCATTTGATCCATATTAGCCACAGACATGCTGCAGTTGCCACACACTATTGCTTGCAAAACAAACTTGCTCTACTATAAATAAAGCTCATTTGTGCTCAGTTTGAGTACACCAAAGCACCCAAACTGATGCTTTTCTCAAAATCTCCTTTTCACTCCAATTTTTTCCTTCTAACTCAAGTCACTATCGGGTTTTGAGTTTGAGAGCAATTCCAACCAAACCAATCACACACACACCTCATAAACATCATATGTGAGTGATCCATAACACAAAATCACATCTGGAACATCCGATTCTCAAAATCACCAGCCAATTGTTTAAGTTCTTGACAGAGTTGCAGTTGAGGTGCCATATCAAGTTCCAGCTCATTTCAATCCACTCCAAGCATTCAAACACACTCCATGGCACCTAAGGAAGCTGTCCAGATCATTGGAACCTAGCTGTAACACCTCCATCACCAAACTCGATCACCAGCTGCAAGAGGTAAGCATGAACCCTTCAAATTCTATATTTCATGCATCATAAATAAATTTTTAAGTTACCATCTTGTTCTTGCATGTATATAGAGTGATAACCCTCAATCAATTATCATGAATCAATCGTGTATGGAATTTCATTGTGTTCATGCTGAAATTAGGGTTCTTGAGGTTTTCTGTTGATTTCTTTCTCCATACTTAATATAAATGCAATTAAACTATATGGTTGTGATCCTTGTTAAAAAACGAACAAGATTGGTACTTGAATCATGCAAAACCATTGATAAATCATGGAGAAAAGTGAGAAAAATGCAAATCTGCAAAAGCAGAGCGCGCGGGTAAGAACCAAGTGTTCTTGGCGCCATAATTCAAATTTTTGAATTTTAGTTATTTTTGTTTAATTGATTCAAAAATTAATTTCTCTCTCAATATTTATGTTTTTGAATTGATTCTTTTTCTCAAAATTCACTAAAATGTTTAAATATTTTATTTTACAAAAAAATCCAATTTATATTATTTATTTAATATAGTTAGAATTTTTGTAATTAATTCCATTTTATTTTTTTAACAATTTTTAAAATGAAATTCCTACTTTGATCTTTAAAAACCAATTGAATTTCAAGCTTTCATATGATTAAACATGATTTTTAAAAATATTTTTCAAAGTGTACAACTTGTTTTTTAATATATTTGATATTTTATCATTTATTATTTAAATTTCCTTTGAAAAATGATATTTTAATTTAAAATTAGGGTTTCCTCTCGATTTTAAATTTTCAAACAACTTTGGGCCTCTATTAGAGTGTAAGACTCATTCCCTTTGTAAATACACAATTTTTAGGGGCCTCAGTCATTGTATAAGTCCCTCTGTGGTTTTCAAAACCGCGACGCGATCATCGCCTTTTCAAAATAAATCATTTGGGCATCTCCTTGAGCTATAAGCCCTAACTCTTGTATAAAAATAACTTTTATGGGCCTCTTGATAGAGTGTAAGTCTCATCCCTTGTAAATGTAAACCTTTTTGGGTATCAGTCATTGTATAAGTCCCACTGTATTTTCAGAAATCTCGGCGCAATCGCCGCTTTTCAAAACAAAATAACCTGGGCCCCTCCTTGAGTTGTAAGCCCTGTTTCTTTTCTTTTAAACCCTTTTTTGGGCCTCTAACAGAGTGTAAGACCCAACCTCTTTGTAAATGCAATAATTTTGGGCCTCAGTCATTGTATAAGTCCCGATACAATTTTTAGATCAACGGTACGATTACTGTTTTTCATCTGGGCCTCTCCTTTAGTATAAGCCCCAACAACCTTTTCAAAAACAAAAAAAAAAATACGGAAATTTATATATATATTATTATTATATTATTTTTTTTATTATTTTTATTTTTATTTTTATTTTATATATGTAAAAATAAAATAAACATGAGAAATCTATTAAATCGTGCGAAAGATTGATGAATAATGAACATTTGTAAATTTAATTGAAAAACACGTCCGTTCATCGATTTTTCGCATAATTAACCAAAAAAGACAGAAATTTCAATATATATATTTCGACTGAAAATTCAAACAATATGCATGACAGAAAAAGATGATATGATATGCAGATGACACAAAGTGAAAACACAATCGGGTTTTAACAATGGGTGGTCAAAATTTGGGGTATGACACCAGTGAATCCCCAAAATCCCATACAAAAACTAGAGAACCCTACTCTGTCTCCCTCGCTACCTCTATTCGCTTTGCAAAGTCATTCGCTGGGAAGTTCGTCGTGCGAACTAAAAATCACAATCAGAGTTCATCTCAGTATCTTTAAACAAAATCATCGCGCATTCGCTGCACTGCTCGCTTTGTGAGTCTGGGGCGAATGTTCGCCTTGCAAAGGAATTGTTCGCTTTGCGAACCAGCGATTTCAGGAAATCGCTGCTACGCATCAGTAGCATAACAGACCAAAAACTTCACGAATTTAACCTCCTTTTACCTCAACCACATCCCCAAAACATTCCTAAGGTATCATGGCAACAGGGGTACAAAACCTACGACTGTTAGGTCAATTGATTATATTATCTTGACCTCAAAATCACCTAAACCTTCACAACCCCAAAGATTCTCATAAACCCCATAAATCCTTTTCTCTACAAGATCCTGTCATACCCCAAATTTTGACCACCAAGATTTCCCATCATTGTGCAAATCATCACCACAATATGGATGTGCCATCATGCCTCCTCAATCTCCTCAAGGATTGTTGAGCATTCACTACAATCAAGAATTAAGGTTTTAAGCCCTCTCAGAGCACTTAGACAAAGGATCAATCAAGGACTGACATGATCTTCTACTTGTCTAACCTCTCAAACACCTATAAAGGATCAAGAGGACTCCCACATCAAGAATCAAGCACAAAGTTGCAACATTCCAAGTGGATCAAGCCTCAAAATCGACAGTGTCACCAAATTAGGGTTTTGGTCGACTGAGGCCTCCAGATGAAAATTCTCATCTGGGCATGAGCCAATACTTCAAAGCTTAACCTAAGATACTCCAAGGGACCTCATGGACCCAATCATCAAGTCAATTTAACCTCAGGGGATGCATTTACCAAAAATCAGGAATTAGGGTTTCTTGACCTAATTCACCCCTAAAGTTGACTTTTGGGACAAAGCATGAGCCAAGACCTCAAGACATGATTTGAGGGCCTCAAATATGCCACATTGATCCATTTACAACAATGGATTGATCCAAGAAGCTTGATTCACAATTTTCAATTTCATCTGGACCACAATTAGGGTTTTGAGGAAAAAAGTCAATTGTACCTTTGACCTTTGACCAAAGCATGCTCCCAAACCTTGGGACATGATTCAATACACCCTTTAACACCTATGGAATTCATCCATTAGGTTTGATTTGGGTCAATGACTTAATTTCACAAAGGATCGCACAGTTTGGATTTCATCCAATAAAAAGTCAACTGTGCACAAAATCAAGTTTGACTTTTTGGAATTTTTCACAAATATGGTTCCCCTAAGTCAAAAATAATGTTAATGTATGGTATTGGTCCATCATTAATTAAGAAAAATCATGAAAAGTGAGGTTTTTTGCAAAAGGGGCAACCTTGAGAAACCAAAAATTTTCTGAGTTATGGAATAAAAGTAGTTTTGGTACCAACTTCCAAGGACCATAACTCGAGATCCAAGCAACCATTTTGGGTGATCCAAAGCTGGATTTGTAGGTCTTGCTACACTCTACAAAAGCTTCAACTACCTCAGACTCCAATTCTGTATGTATTTTAAGTTATGGAGTGATCAAAATGACAAGAACATGAAAATAACACTTTTTCCAACACTTAGTGAAAATCTGCCTAAGTTACCAGCCTTGAACATCAATGTTCATGATGATTTTTCAATGGGATCCAAATAGTTTAAAAAAAAAATATGATCACACATGTTTTGTATCATATGAGGGCTTTCTAAAAAGCACAAAAGCCTCCCATAACTCAACCTGAGCAGGGAGATATAAATCCCTCAAAATCACAATTTCCAACTGTCCTAGGCAAGGCAGATTTTGTGCATTTGCTCGATTTGGAAAATTTGGACAACTCCAAGCCTTGTCATCCATTTGGACACATCTGAGGATATAACAAAAGGGGAATGATCTGATCCTCAAGCTTCCCAAGTCCAAGGATTTACATATAGCCATACCAAACCTAAAAGAGCTAAAAAGTTCCAAGACTTCAATTTTGTTTCAATGCATTCAATGGATGCATCAAGGCGGCATGAACTGAGGCAAGCTTAACTGAATAAGTCAAGCCTTATCTCTGAACCAAAAGACCATAGGCATGTGCTCTAACCTCAAGTCAATGGCTAGAGGGGACTTGAGATTCCATTTGATCCACATTAGCCACAGACCTGCTGCAGTTGCCACACACTATTGCTTGCAAAACAAACTTGCTCTACTATAAATAAGGCTCATTTGTGCTCAGTTTGAGTACAACAAAGCACCCAAACTGATGCTTTTCTCAAAATCTCCCTTTCACTTCAATTTTTTCCTTCTAACTCAAGTCACTATCGGGTTTTGAGTTTGAGAGCAATTCCAACCAAACCAATCACACACACACCTCATAAACATCATATGTGAGTGATCCATAACACAAAATCACATCTGGAACATCCGATTCTCAAAATCACCAGCCAATTGTTTAAGTTCTTGATAGAGTTGCAATTGAGGTGCCATATCAAGTTCCAGCTCATTTCAATCCACTCCAGGCATTCAAACACACTCCATGGCACCTAAGGAAGCTGTCCAGATCATTGGAACCTAGCTGTAACACCTCCATCACCAAACTCGATCACCAGCTGCAAGAGGTAAGCATGAACCCTTCAAATTCTATATTTCATGCATCATAAATAAATTTTTGAGTTACCATCTTGTTCTTGCATGTATATAGAGTGATAACCCTCAATCAATTGTCATTAATCAATCGTGTATGGAATTTCATTGTGTTCATGCTGAAATTAGGGTTCTTGAGGTTTTCTGTTGATTTCTTTCTCCATACTTAATATAAATGCAATTCAACTATATGGTTGTGATCCTTGTTCAAAAACGAACAAGATTGGTACTTGAATTATCCAAAACCATTGATAAATCATGGAGAAAAGTGAGAAAATGCAAATCTGCAAAAACAGAGCGCGGGTAAGAACCAAGTGTTCTTGGCGCCATAATTCAAATTTTTGAATTTTAGTTATTTTTGTTTAATTGATTCAAAAATTAATTTCTCTCTCAATATTTATGTTTTTGAATTGATTCTTTTCCTCAAAATTCACTAAAATGTTTAAATATTTTATTTTACAAAAAAATCCAATTTATATTATTTATTTAATATAGTTATAATTTTTGTAATTAATTCAATTTTATTTTTTTAACAATTTTTAAAATGAAATTCCTACTTTGATCTTTAAAAACCAATTTAATTTCAAGCTTTCATATGATTAAACATGATTTTTAAAAATATTTTTCAAAGTGTACAATTTGTTTTTTAATATATTTGATATTTTATCATTTATTATTTAAATTTCCTTTGAAAAATGATATTTTAATTTAAAATTAGGGTTTCCTCTCGATTTTAAATTTTCAAACAACTTTGGGCCTCTATTAGAGTGTAAGACTCATTCCCTTTGTAAATACACAATTTTTAGGGGCCTCAGTCATTGTATAAGTCCCTCTGTGGTTTTTAAAACCGCGACGCGATCATCGCCTTTTCAAAATAAATCATTTGGGCATCTCCTTGAGCTATAAGCCTTAACTCTTGTATAAAAATAACTTTTATGGGCCTCTTGATAGAGTGTAAGTCCCATCCCTTGTAAATGTAAACCTTTTTGGGTATCAGTCATTGTATAAGTCCCACTGTATTTTCAGAAATCTCGGCGCAATCGCCGCTTTTCAAAACAAAATAACCTGGGCCCCTCCTTGAGTTGTAAGCCCTATTTCTTTTCTTTTAAACCCTTTTTTGGGCCTCTAACAGAGTGTAAGACCCAACCTCTTTGTAAATGCAATAATTTTTGCCTCAGTCATTGTATAAGTCCTGATACAATTTTTAGATCAACGGTACGATTACTGTTTTTCATCTGGGCCTCTCCTTTAGTATAAGCCCCAACAACCTTTTCAAAAACAAAAAAAAAAAAATACGGAAATTTATATATATATTATTATTATATTATTTTTTTTATTATTTTTATTTTTATTTTTATTTTATATATGTAAAAATAAAATAAACATGAGAAATCTATTAAATCGTGCGAAAGATTGATGAATAATGAACATTTGTAAATTTAATTGAAAAACACGTCCGTTCATCGATTTTTCGCATAATTAACCAAAAAAGACAGAAATTTCAATATATATATTTCGACTGAAAATTCAAACAATATGCATGACAGAAAAAGATGATATGATATGCAGATGACACGAAGTGAAAACACAATCGGGTTTTAACAATGGGTGGTCAAAATTTGGGGTATGACACCAGTGAATCCCCAAAATCCCATACAAAAACTAGAGAACCCTACTCTGTCTCCCTCGCTACCTCTATTCGCTTTGCAAAGTCATTCGCTGGGAAGTTCGTCGTGCGAACTAAAAATCAAAATCAGAGTTCATCTCAGTATCTTTAAACAAAATCATCGCGCATTCGCTGCACTGCTCGCTCTGCGAGTCTGGGGCGAATGGTCGCTTTGCGAAGGAATTGTTTGCTTTGCGAACTCGCGATTTCAGGAAATCACTGCTACGCATCAGTAGCATAACAGACCAAAAACTTCACGAATTTAACCTCCTTTTACCTCAACCACATCCCCAAAACATTCCTAAGGTATCATGGCAACAGGGGTACAAAACCTACGACTGTTAGGTCAATTGATTATATTATCTTGACCTCAAAATCACCTAAACCTTCACAACCCCAAAGATTCTCATAAACCCCATAAATCCTTTTCTCTACAAGATCCTGTCATACCCCAAATTTTGACCACCAAGATTTCCCATCATTGTGCAAATCATCACCACAATATGGATGTGCCATCATGCCTCCTCAATCTCCTCAAGGATTGTTGAGCATTCACTACAATCAAGAATTAAGGTTTTAAGCCCTCTCAGAGCACTTAGACAAAGGATCAATCAAGGACTGACATGATCTTCAACTTGTCTAACCTCTCAAACACCTATAAAGGATCAAGAGGACTCCCACATCAAGAATCAAGCACAAAGTTGCGACATTCCAAGTGGATCAAGCCTCAAAATCGACAGTGTCACCAAATTAGGGTTTTGGTCGACTGAGGCCTCCAGATGAAAATTCTCATCTGGGCATGAGCCAATACTTCAAAGCTTAACCTAAGATACTCCAAGGGACCTCATGGACCCAATCATCAAGTCAATTTAACCTCAGGGGATGCATTTACCAAAAATCAGGAATTAGGGTTTCTTGACCTAATTCACCCCTAAAGTTGACTTTTGGGACAAAGCATGAGCCAAGACCTCAAGACATGATTTGAGGGCCTCAAATATGCCACATTGATCCATTTACAACAATGGATTGATCCAAGAAGCTTGATTCACAAGTTTCAATTTCATCTGGACCACAATTAGGGTTTTGAGGAAAAAAGTCAATTGTACCTTTGACCTTTGACCAAAGCATGCTCCCAAACCTTGGGACATGATTCAATACACCCTTTAACACCTATGGAATCCATCCATTAGGTTTGATTTGGGTCAATGACTTAATTTTACAAAGGATCGCACAGTTTGGATTTCATCCAATAAAAAGTCAACTGTGCACAAAATCAAGTTTGACTTTTTGGGATTTTTCACAAATATGGTTCCCCTAAGTCAAAAATAATGTTAATGTATGGTATTGGTCCATCATTAATTAAGAAAAATCATGAAAAGTGAGGTTTTTTGCAAAAGGGGCAGCCTTGAGAAACCAAAAATTTTCTGAGTTATGGAATAAAAGTAGTTTTGGTACCAACTTCCAAGGACCATAACTCGAGATCCAAGCAACCATTTTGGGTGATCCAAAGCTGGATTTGTAGGTCTTGCTACACTCTACAAAAGCTTCAACTACCTCAGACTCCAATTCTGTATGGATTTTAAGTTATGGAGTGATCAAAATGACAAGAACATGAAAATAACACTTTTTCCAACACTTAGTGAAAATCTGCCTAAGTTACCAGCCTTGAACATCAATGTTCATGATGATTTTTCAATGGGATCCAAATAGTTTAAAAAAAAAATATGATCACACATGTTTTGTATCATATGAGGGCTTTCTAAAAAGCACAAGAGCCTCCCATAGCTCAACCTGAGCAGGGAGATATGAATCCCTCAAAATCACAATTTCCAACTGTCCTAGGCAAGGCAGATTTTGTGCATTTGCTCGATTTGGAAAATTTGGACAACTCCAAGCCTTGTCATCCATTTGGACACATCTGAGGATATAACAAAAGGGGAATGATCTGATCCCCAAGCTTCCCAAGTCCAAGGATCTACATATAGCCATACCAAACCTAAAAGAGCTAAAAAGTTCCAAGACTTCAATTTTGTTTCAATGCATTCAATGGATGCATCAAGGCGGCATGAACTGAGGCAAGCTTAACTGAATAAGTCAAGCCTTATCTCTGAACCAAAAGACCATAGGCATGTGCTCTAACCTCAAGTCAATGGCTAGAGGGGACTTGAGATTCCATTTGATCCACATTAGCCACAGACCTGCTGCAGTTGCCACACAGTATTGCTTGTAAAACAAACTTGCTCCACTATAAATAAAGCTCATTTGTGCTCAGTTTGAGTACACCAAAGCACCCAAACTGATGCTTTCCTTAAAATCTCCCTTTCACTCCAATTTTTTCCTTCTAACTCAAGTCACTATCGGGTTTTGAGTTTGATAGCAATTCCAACCAAACCAATCACACACACACCTCATAAACATCATATGTGAGTGATCCATAACACAAAATCACATCTGGAACATCCGATTCTCAAAATCACCAGCCAATTGCTTAAGTTCTTGACAGAGTTGCAGTTGAGGTGCCATATCAAGTTCCAGCTCATTTCAATCCACTCCAAGCATTCAAACACACTTCATGGCACCTAAGGAAGCTGTCCAGATCATTGGAACCTAGCTGTAACATCTCCATCACCAAACTCGATCACCAGCTGCAAGAGGTAAGCATGAACCCTTCAAATTCTATATTTCATGCATCATAAATAAATTTTTAAGTTACCATCTTGTTCTTGCATGTATATAGAGTGATAACCCTCAATCAATTGTCATGAATCAATCGTGTATGGAATTTCATTGTGTTCATGCTGAAATTAGGGCTATTGAGGTTTTCTGTTGATTTCTTTCTCCATACTTAATATAAATGCAATTAAACTATATGGTTGTGATCCTTGTTCAAAAACAAACAAGATTGGTACTTGAATCATGCAAAACCATTGATAAATCATGGAGAAAAGTGAGAAAATGCAAATCTGCAAAAACAGAGCGCGCGGGCAAGAACCAAGTGTTCTTGGCGCCATAATTCAAATTTTTTAATTTTAGTTATTTTTGTTTAATTGATTCAAAAATTAATTTCTCTCTCAATATTTATGTTTTTGAATTGATTCTTTTTCTCAAAATTCACTAAAATGTTTAAATATTTTATTTTACAAAAAAAATCCAATTTATATTATTTATTTAATATAGTTAGAATTTTTGTAATTAATTCCATTTTATGTTTTTAACAATTTTTAAAATGAAATTCCTACTTTGATCTTTAAAAACCAATTGAATTTCAAGCTTTCATATGATTAAACATGATTTTTAAAAATATTTTTCAAAGTGTATAACTTGTTTTTTAATATATTTGATATTTTATCATTTATTATTTAAATTTCCTTTGAAAAATGACATTTTAATTTAAAATTAGGGTTTCCTCTCGATTTTAAATTTTCAAACAATTTTAGGCCTCTATTAGAGTGTAAGACCTATTCCCTTTGTAAATACACAATTTTTAGGGGCCTCAGTCATTGTATAAGTCCCTCTGTGGTTTTCAAAACCGCGACGCAATCATCGCCTTTTCAAAATAAATCATTTGGGCATCTCCTTGAGCTATAAGCCCTAACTCTTGTATAAAAATAACTTTTATGGGCCTCTTGATATAGTGTAAGTCCCATCCCTTGTAAATGTAAACCTTTTTGGGTATCAGTCATTGTATAAGTCCCACTGTATTTTCAGAAATCTCGGCGCAATCGCCGCTTTTCAAAACAAAATAACCTGGGCCCCTCCTTGAGTTGTAAGCCCTATTTCTTTTCTTTTAAACCCTTTTTTGGGCCTCTAACAGAGTGTAAGACCCAACCTCTTTGTAAATACAATAATTTTGGGCCTCAGTCATTGTATAAGTCCCGATACAATTTTCAGATCAACGGTATGATTACTGTTTTTCATCTGGGCCTCTCCTTTAGTATAAGCCCCAACAACCTTTTCAAAAACAACTTCCCTTTTGATTTAGGTTCAAACTCATAGTTGTTATCAAAACTTTTTTTAATTTCTTGAACAACTAACTATACAACTATTACAATGGAAGCTTTGTCCTACACTATACGGGTTGTTCCTTTTTCTCAACATCGATAACTTCGTCGATACCAACGCCATTAAGATATTTCTGATTGAAAACCCCGTACCAACTCTGCTCGCAGATGCTTATCATTCTGTACACTTAAGGAATTTGTACAGCGGAGAAATGATCACATGATGTGTACCCTTGCTTTACAAATGGTTCACTTCCCATTTTCCCAAGTCTGCTGCTTTTTGGGATCATAAGAGTACTCTATGTTGGTCACAAAGAATCATGTCTCTTACCAACTCTAACATAGATTGGCACAATCGAATCTATGACGGGATAAGGATCATTGACAAATGTGGAAATTTCCCTAATGTACCCCTCATAGGAACTAAAGGAGGAATCAACTATCATCCAGTTTTAGTTCGTCGTCAACTCGGATACCCGATGAGACATATTCCGCGTAATGTTCATCTGGAAGGTCATTTCTTCAAGGAAGGAGAAAATGGCAGGGAACTATAGACAGAAATAGTGCATGCCTGGAAACATGTTCACAAGAAAGGAAGAGAGTCTCTAGGAAAACCAGACTGTGTCTCTGTGGAACCTTATCTCCATTGGGTACAAACTAGAGCCCTCACGCTGAGGATGCCTTACCCTCATCAAGAAGTTCTTCCGTTAAAGGAATCAGTCCTTTATTTTATGTCTGATACGGAAAAACTCCAGGTCGCTCTCAACAAAGTTCAACGGGAAAAGAAATCTTGGAAAAATAAATACTGCATCCCCAATGTGGAGTGTACCAAAATTCAGGAACTGTTAAAAGAAAAGGATGCTCTGATCAAGATTCTAGAACAACATGCTATAGAAGATCAAAGGAACTTGCTCACTCCTTTCACTTGAAAAAAGACTGACAACCCGACAACGGATCAAGAGCCCCGGTCAAAGAAAAGGAAAATACCAGAACCAACACCTGAGCTCTCTTCAGAAAGGACTCAGGATCCATAAGCTTAGACTTTTCCTTTTACAGCACTTTGTGAAATATTTCCCTTTCTGCAATCGTTCAAATTCAATAAAACGGGGTCTCCCCACTGTATGATATTTGCAGTCTATTTGTTGAAGTTTCTTTTTTATTAAAGCAAAAACAAAAATTAATATATATCATTGCATATCATTCATCATTATCACATAACGTATTCTTCTTACCTTCAAATCTCACGTATGTGTCACGATTCTAGAGTCAAACTGTCTCATTCGTACAATACTCGGGCCAATCGACAAAAGAAAATGAACGATCTCGAGGAAGAGAACAGAGAGCTGAGAGAAGAAATCGACGCTCTGAAGGAAGATTTGAAAAAACTCCACAGTGACATGCAATCCCTGGCAACAGCTCAGAGGCAACAACAAAGGACTGTGATCTCAGAGATCACATCTACGCCCATAGTGGAGACGTATAATCCTCGGTACAACATGCCTAAAGATCGTCCCTGGGGCATGCTTATCAACTTTATCCCTGAAGGATATATTTTGCCGATCACGGAAGACCCAGAAACTGCAGCAGGAACCGCTAGGCCTGAAGGTTACAAACTTCAAGAAAGCGAAGACACAAGGGTGATGGTAGCAACTCCTGAAGGTTACAAACTTCGGGGTATAGAAGAACCAAGAGTCACCGCCGTAATGACTATACCACAACTTGTGGTACACACTGTCTCGGAAGGACAGATTCCACAAGTAATCTCTGGTGGAAATAAAGATATGTACGACAGGATAAATGAGTTCCAGGAGCAATTCCTGGAGATGCAGAAGAAACTGCATGCCATTCGCGGTCAGGATTTATTAGGAAAGGACGTCGCAGACCTTTGTTTGGTCCCTAATGTGAAAATCCTGCACAAGTTCAAGGTGCCCGACTTTGAAAAATACAAGGGCAACTCTTGCCCTCAAAGTTATTTGGTGATGTACGCTCAAAAGATGTCAACTCATACTGAAAATCAACAGCTACTGATCCATTACTTTCAAGATAGTTTAACCGGTGTCACACTCAAATGGTACATGGGTTTAAACCGCACAAAGATCGTTACTTTTAGAGATTTTGGTGCTGCCTTCATTCAACAATATAAATATAACCTGGACATGGCACCAGACAGAGATCAACTCAGAGCAATGTCGCAGAAGGACAAGGAAACCTTTAAGGAATATGCTCAGAGATGGCGTGAAATTGCCGCTCAGATCTGTCCCCCTCTTGCGGAAAAAGAGATGACAAAGATCTTTTTGAAAACCTTGAGCTCATTTTATTACGACCGAATGGTCACCAGTGCGCCCAACGACTTTACTGAGATGGTGAACATGGCAGTACGCCTTGAAGAGACAGTCCGAGAAGGATGTTTAGTCAAAGATGCAGGACCATCAAGCAGTACCAAAAGATACGGTATTGCTTTCCCTAAGAAAAAAGAGCAAGATATTGGTAATATCTATCTTGGAAAGCATAGGCGAAGGTATCAACCAGTAGCAGGGAAAAAGTTCATCAACTATGCTTTTCTCGAGGTCAACGTCATCGAGAAGGATGACTCCTCCAGTTCTACTGAAGTATGGGACACCTTATGACAACCGAGTGGCAAGTACGACTTCTTGGTCAAATACACCGCTCCTGAAAGCTCTCGTATCAGGCTCGAAGACATCCAGCCAATTGGATGGGGAGATCCACCTGAAAGTGAAAACATTGTGCAAGATACAATAGAAGAGTTCGTCTACGACAACTCTGCACGGGAGGAAGACTCCAACGATCCTGCTCCGCCAGAAATCAGCGTCATTTCTGAGGACAAACCAAGAAAGACGGTACCAGATTTTGTGATTCACCGAGGAGTTCGCCGCCAATGGGCTGCTGTCGATGTCCCGAAAGTCATCCATAAGTCTAAGTAATTGTTGTCTTTGTTTTAACCTTTCGCCCTGTTGTAACACCTCAAAATTTGCCCCTTTGCTTTTAGCACGAACTGGTTTATGCTTCCTTTCATTTACATTATCATTCCTGCATTTGCATTGTCCTTTTGAGCATGGGATCAAGGTATTCTTTCAGCAGCTCACGGCGTCATCAGTTCCAGTATGATTTTTAACAGTGTTCAAAGCCAATCAGATAGCTTTCCAAGTCTTTTGAGCATTTATTTTTCTCATTAAGTGACTGGATGATCAGAAACTCTGGCAGTCAATTTTTGATCAGTTATTCAGCACCAGACGGTTGTTATCAGCAGTTTAATTCGAGTGCGAAAAACATTTCGCCGCATATTTCAAGTGTATTCTAGTGGTAATATCAGATGGAAAGTTTCAGAGGTCTATCATGGTTCAGAGCAGGTGGAACCGGACGAATATCCAAGTTTCCCTCCTTTTGGCGCCAAATTTTGAATTTTTGAATAGAGTAATCGATTACCCAAAGTGAGTAACCGATTACTCTGGGCGAAATTGCAAAAATGTGGCATTTTTCAGCACTGCAGAATTTTTGAGTATGTGTGATCATGTGCTTGGCTTGTGCATGTGTGGGAAGGATCTAGAATTGATCTATTTTCATTATTTTCCATCCAAAAATTCAAGTTCTTTCCACTCCAATTCCACATTTTCTTTCCTAATTCACATTTCATCCCAATTTCCACTCACTTAACCTCACTCCCAACCCAAACTTAACTCCTAACCTAGGGGTTATTTAAACCAATTCATTCCAAACCTCAAATACCTAGATCATTTTTTCACTCCCAATTTTCAGAATTCTCTCAATTCTCTCTCACTTTTTCACTCTCAATCTCCATTTTCAACCACACTCAAAGCTCTCTTTCAAAGATTAACAAGTTCTTCATTGGAACTTGTTAATTCTTGAGCTAAAACCTCTCATCCTCACTACATTTCAGCTTTTCAATTTGGATTTTCGTTTGGATCTGGTGCTGAATTTTCAAAAGTGATTTTTGGAAGTGCTTTTGGAGTTTTGTTGCTTATTTGCTTGGATCTTCAACTTTTGAGTGCAAGAAGCTTGTGGATCTTGGATTTCTCTACTTGAATTCATCCATTTCTATTTACAACACTTACCAAAGCAAATCTCAGCTTTGTAGGTTGGTTAATTTCAGATCCATACTCATTTTAGCTTAATTGCAACTTATACAATGTAGATCCATGAATTGTGATGTGTTTTGATTCATTTGGTTGATCTTGATTGTGGATGTTGATGATTGTTGGATCTAATTGATGTTTGATTGCTGTGATTGAACTTAATTTTCGTGCACTATTGTTTACATGATCATTTGGATGTTTGGATAAGTGATTGGCTGCTGAAAAGTGCTTTTCAAAGTTGAATTTCTGCCTCTGTTTCAGTGGTAATCGATTACTCTAATAGGGTCATCGATTACTCTGCCTTATTTTCACGTTTTTAGCCAATTTTCAACTGAGTAATCGATTACCCTATGTGAGTAATCGATTACCACTGAAGCAGATTGTGTTTTTCTTGCATTTTCTTGTTTGTTTGAGGTCTCTTGCATGCCTAAACTTTATGGATTGATATGTTGATGATTTGTGGATCATTCTTGAGCGGTTGCACCTCACACTATTGTATGCACACAACTTTCCGACACGCGATTCTTGGATTTTTATCGTTTATGATCACGTTTGCGATGTTGCGTTCCCGATGCGATGAACACATAGCACACACTTCTTGAGCATGTTGATTGTGACTTGTTGATGATGTTGCTGGAATTGTTGTTTGAATATGAATATGATCTTGCTTCACCTTATCATGTGTTGTTTGCATAGATGTTTAGAGTGGATGTTTGCATAATTGTGGAGCATGTTTTGAATATAATTCTTGTGGCTTCTTCTTGATATTCATGAGTTGATCTTTGAATTAATATACATGGTCACCTTGTCGCCATTTGCTTTCATGCCTTGATTTCACTTTGTTTGATCACTTGAAGTTATGTTGTGCATGAGTTATTTGTTGCTAAGTGTTTGAGTGTTTTTGAGATACATACTTGATGCTCTTGATGCCACTTTATAATGTGTGAATTGATTGACCTTTGGCATGACTTGAATTCTGACTTGGATCTACTTTCATCTTACCTTATTCACGTCATCTTTGTGTGAGGTTCAATGATGTTTAACTATGCTTCTTATGCAAGTTTGCTTGCATTCTTTCTTGTTTGCTTTTACTTGCTTACTTGAGCTTTCTTGTGTGATCTTTTGAAGCATGATTAATGTTGTGAATTGAGTATGATGTGTATGATGTGCTTGCTGCCCCGTCTTATTTCTCATCTTATACCTCTCTTTCTTCTTCATCTCTTTCACTCCTTCTCTTCCCTTGAGTCTCAATACTTGTTTAAGTCTTGGATTCCTTCCCTTAGAGCTACCTAGTCCAACTTAATTTCTGATTAAGCTTGGAGTAGGATTAGCATTAGGCTTCCCTTTGCATGCTAGCTTAAGTAGAAGTTTCCCTTTCAAACTCAACTATAGGGCCACCTTTGCATGACAACATTAGGATAGAATTCCCCTTAGTGTTTTCTTTTCCTTTGAGTCTTCCCTTCTCATCTCATAACACTTCTAAAACACTTAATAAAATTAACGTGTATTGCGCATGAGCCTTGCATGTGGGAAGTGAGGAATGAGGGGTTCCCTCTCATTTTTCT
Organism: Lathyrus tuberosus; assembly: GCA_022829125.1. Lineage (NCBI taxonomy): Eukaryota > Viridiplantae > Streptophyta > Magnoliopsida > Fabales > Fabaceae > Lathyrus > Lathyrus tuberosus. The sequence goes on from JALAZF010000226.1 coordinate 7,614,653, forward strand.
AGAGTGTTTGGTGGGCGTTCCATCTTGGAACGATTTGCTAAGCATTCGTTCCTACATCATAGACTTCGGTGCAATGCAAGTTATGAACTAACTTCAATCCACTTCTGTCTAAAAAACACAAAAACAAACTCAGACCTTTTTCAACCTTCGAGATCGTTAAGTTCAACTCATTTTCAGAAAAGGGCACGTTACTTCCGTCTCGTCACAAACAGGCATCGACCCTAACTGCCGGACGTGAATCTAACGTCGCTCATAAAAAACACTAACCGACCTCGTTAGGTCGAACTACGACAACTCTGATTTCCTCTCTCTAGTCCGATTGAGGATACGTATTCACAAGACGGCGATATCTTGGCGAACAACCTCCCCCCTTGGTTCATGTCCGAACTACGTTGACTCTGACTTTCCCATTGCACGAGGGAGTACGTAGGCATAGGACGAGCGATGTCCTATTGAGTCACTTTTTTTTTTCTTTTGTTCGTCGTTTCTTCGTTCTTTTCCGTTCATGTTTCTTCTCCTTTCCAGTAGCAGTGGAGCTCCAGTTGACGACACCCTTTGATCGAGATAACAAGCGTGGATCCCGTCGAGTACGATGGACGTGTGGGGTGCTACACCTTCCCTTCGCGTAACCGACTCCCTTACCCGTTTCTCTTGATCGTGAGACCATGCTCTTTCCCTTCCCTCAGGTTTACGCAATGTTTCCTTTCCCTCTTTTGGGATAAATACACATTGCTGGCGACTCTATTTTTCCACGCCACTTTCGCGTTTGTACCATGGATGAAAATCCCCGGGAGCGATAGCTGGCGACTCTGCTGGGGATAGATAGGCCTCTGGCTGGTCCATTCCCTTTTGCGAGTCAATTCTAGCGCTTGTTTGTTTTATTTCATGGGGTGTTTATCTGTTGTGCTTTATTTTGTTGTATATTACTGTTTTACTGTATTTACCATATTTATTGCATTGCATTTCATTATTATGCTGGACTGTGCTGTGCTGTGCTGGTTTTCTGTTTGGCAGGTTGGGTTTCTTTGAGAGATAAGCCCAATACACAGGCTTGAGCATACACTTAGGACTATAGTGGAAAGTAGTCGGACCTACACGCCGTCTTGGTGCGTTTGGTGTTCACGAAATTCACATCCAGATGAGGCTATCTTGGCAGATATTCTGACGTGCGTGTCTTGCGCATTTCAGGGTGTTGATCTAGAGAGCTGTCGACTCTGGCGACCGTTTCTTCCGAGGACTCAGCAACGCCTCTCCTCCTGACATGTGATAATGGCAGACCAGAAATGGCAAACCCATTACACTTGTCGATCCGAGGACCCAATGCTGGGAACTTGCATAGGATGACCTTATTTTTGGGGGAATCAGTGGACGACCTCTTTGTTTGGCGATAGTATTGTACCCCGAGGGATGAATGTACTATTGCTTCTAAAATCGAGAATCTGAGACTCAAGATCCCGTTTTCTAGAACCCACATGTGAGAGGGGATGGGTGTTTGCAGGCCTGCAGGTAACTGAAACCTTCAACCTACCCGGTTTTCTAGATTTCTCGACAGTATATAGTTTTAACTGGAATTCTGGTCTTCTGGGTTGTGGTTCTCGTTCAGTTAACAGCACAACACATGTCCAGAGCAGTGACACCTTGATCCCATGTTTGCATTTGCATCATTTCTTGCATTCTAACATGTTTGACATTTTTCAGGGCTTGCATCTTACCTTTGATTCCGGTTGTTGAGGTGTTATCGTCATGGAAGCTCAGAGGAAGAAGAATGTAGCATACACGTTCCCAGATCCGACTCTGAAGTTGATTCACAAGCTGATTAGTATGACTGATCCTGAGATCCGTGCCAGGTTCAAGGAGGAATATGGGGAGATATTGAAGGTTGTCCGAAATATTTCACAACAAGAGCACGATGCCATTCACACGCTGCTTCAATTCTATGACCCTCCTTTGCGTTGTTTCACTTTTCCAGATTATGTATTGGCTCCAACCTTAGAGGAGTTCTCATTTATTTTGGGAATCTCTGTCGATCCAAGGATACCTTTCTTTACTGAAGAACAGCCCGGACTGGAAGAGATGGCGTCTGTTATTCGCATGGGGGAATCCATTCTGAGTAACAATATCAGTGACAAGCGAGGGTTTAAGGGCCTCCCTTTGAAGCTTCTGTTTGACCAAGCCTGCTCATGTGCTAAGGAGAGAAATTGGCCTGATTTCAATGCTATTTTAGCTCTTTGCATTTATGGGATTATCCTATTCCCCAACATCCCAGAGTTTGTCGACATGCAGGCAATTCGGATTTTCATCTTAAGAAACCCCGTGCCTACTCTTCTTGGTGACGTGTATCATCAGTCCATTACAAGAACAAAAAGAGACGAGGAAGGACTGTAAGTTGCTGCGCTCCGCTCCTACCTACTTGGTTTTTCAGTCATCTCCCTAAAGCTGGGGCTTTAGTTGATGCAAGGGATTCTATGAAGTGGTCTAAAAGGTTGACGGGATTGACTGCAGACAACATCGTTTGGTTTAATCACAGTTTGCTAGGGATTGAGCTCATTTTCAACTGCGGAGGATTCTCAAATGTGCCCTTAATAGGGAGGAAAAGCAGAATTAATTATAACTCTTCCCTTGCTATCAGACAATTTGGGTATGCATTGAAGACTCCCCCTGAGGAACAAGATATCGGAGAATCCTTATTTTTCAATGGTACTACAGACCAAGAAATGGCAAGGAATGTCGTGAACGCTTGGAAACAAGTTTTTAAAAGAGGAAAGACTTTCTTTGGGAAGTGTAACAACCAAGCTTTCTCTCCGTATGTGGAGTGGGTCCGGAAAAGGGCAGAAGAGAAGCTTCTTCTTTTCCCAATAGAGTCGCCTTTGTACCCTCTGTTGATTGAGCCACCAACCACAGTGAAGATAGAGAAGTATACCAAATTGTGGGCTGAAAACGAGAAGCTTCGAGAGGAGAACGATGAGCTGCAAAGAGAAATCTACCAGTTGAAGCATGAGTGGGGTGAAGCTGTTCATGTCGCCAAGTTGAAGACAGAGCTTCTCGCTAAGAAAGAAAAAGAGCTAGCTGAAGAGGTCACAGCCAGAAAAAAGTTAGGGTAAGCTCTAAAAAGTGTTAGCAGGATTCTCAAATCCAAGAAGGAAGATCTAGCCAAAGCTTGGTCAAAGATTCACAAGTTCAACGCTTACCGAGATAATGCAATAACTGCCAACAAACAGAAAGAAGATAAGTTCCTGGATCAGATTGAGAGTTTGTAGACAAAGCTCAAGAAGAAAGACGAGGAGATCTTATCAGGGATGTTCCAGAGACACGCATTTGAGGAGCGACTGAATGAGGCCATAGCGACCATAGCAGAGCTGAAGATACGAGCTGAAGTGAAGAGGCCTAGGGGTGAAGGCTCTAGATCAGGCAGTGGATGACACTCTGTAGTTTGTTTTTCTTTGTATCTCGGGTCGCCACCAGAATTTTTGGCTTGGATCTTTGCTTCTTTTGTTTTAGAATTATTATGTTATTTTGGGTTGTAATCTCTGACAGTGATTTTCTCTGATTTATATATGAGCAGCAGTTTCATCCTATCTTGTCTTTAAACTAGAATCAAGGGGTGGATCGCCCTGCAAATATCTAAACATGTTCATATGCATTTGCATAATCATAATCATTTTTTTGCATAGCAGGTGTTCGTCTCGGGCTTTTCTAACCATTATTTGGTTGCAGGAAGGATTGATAATCAACCCATTCATCGGTATTCTACTAGATCAAATCAGAGGAGAATTATGGAGAAGATGCAAGCAGAGATGGCCGCCATGCAGGCCCGTATAGACCAATTCATGAAGCTAATGCAAGGTGTTGCCCAAGGGCAAGAGCAGTTGAGGACTTTGGTCCAACCCTTAGTGGCAAGGGTGGATGAAGACGGGGTTCTTCATGGCGGAGTCCATAATGGCGTTGTTGGTAACGATGCTCAGGGAGGTCCTGTGGGCGTAGAGATCCTCATTCCTGGTGTTGTGATCCCTCCGGACGGAGGAGAGCAGCTTGTGATTCCTTCTGTTGTGGGAGGAGAAAGTGTTTGTGCTGTTCATGGTCGGCATTTCGAAGACCAACAAGATGACGTTTTCTCCATGCCAGGAGGGGATGCTGGTCCTCAGGCCGACAATGATCAAAGGTTCAGACTGATTGAAGAACAACTAAGGGGAGTGGTGAATCAGAATTCTGTAGGAATGGATCTGGATGATTTGGGGCTGGTTCCTGGTGTTGTAATTTCGCACAAATTTCAGGTGCCCACTTTTGCAAAATACAATGGTACCACCTGTCCCAAGACGCATGTCAGGGCGTACGCAAGGAAGATGGCCGCGTATTCTAGAGATGAGAAATTGCTGATGCATTTTTTCCAGGACAGCCTGTCTGGGGCATCCTTGGAATGGTATATGCAATTAGAGAGATGTCATGTCCGTAATTGGAGAGAGTTGGTCGAGGCCTTTATCAAGCACTACTAATATAACACTGATATGGCTCCCAACAGGACCCAGTTACAGAATATGTCCCAGAAGAATAACGAAAGCTTCAAGGAATATGCGTAGAGATGGCGTAAACTAGTGGCAAGGGTACAACCGCCCATGTTGGAAAAGGAAATGCTGAATTTGTTTATGGATACTTTGCCGGGACGTTATTATGAGAAACTATTACCGTGAGCGTCAGGCAAGTTTGTTGATTTGATCATGGTTGGGGAAATGTTAGAGAGTGGAATCAAAGCGGGGAAGGTAGCAGGTAGTGATGGGTCGTCTTCTGGTCAAGGGAAGAAACCTTATGCTAATTATAAGAAGAAGGAGGAAACAAATTTTGTGTCATCTCACCGAGGTAAAGGAAAGCAGCATCAAAATTATAACCAGCAGGTAGCTTCAGTGACAATTCCTGCAGCGCTTCCATCTCAGCAGCAGCAAAATCAGGCTCCACATCAGTATCAGCCAAGGCCTAAGCAGAACTGACATTTTGATACTCCACCTCTACCGTATTCACAGTTGTTTCAGCATTTTCTACAGTTGCAGTTAATCCAGAAAAGGACTCTAGCTCCTCCCACCGGTAATCCACCTCCGGGTTATAATCCTAATGCCCACTATGACTTTCATTCTAGGGCACCCGGACACTATATTGAAGACTACAAAGCTTTTAAGCACGCAGTCCAAGACTTGGTGGATTTGAAGGCCATTAACTTTTCAAATGATGGGCCAAATGTCATCCAAAATCCAATACCGAACCATGGTGGGCCAAGGGTTAACGCTGTGTTAGAAGAGAATGAATCTTTGAACTTGGTTACGGATGTTAATGAATTAAGGACTCCTTTGATGGTGGTAAATGAGAGGTTATTGAGGGGTGGGGTGTCCCCCGGATGTGATGAGAATTGTTCAGAGTGTATATCGCAAGTGAATGGGTGTGATTTGTTGAAGTCAGGAATTCAAAGGTTGATAGATGAAGGTCGATTGTAGTTTGACCGATGTGACCAACAGAAAGAAGTGGTTAGCAGGAAAAATGAGGTTGCTACCATTACTATCCCTTTCAAAACAATCACTATTTCAGGGCCAGTCAGACCAGCACCGGTGATTATTACAGCTCCCGGACCCGTGCCATATGAGAGTACCAAGGCCATTCCTTGGAATTATGGAGCCGAAGTGTTTGTCAATGGACAGAAACAAGAACTGGTGGGAACTTCTGTAGTGAATTCTTGTGTTGAAAGCAATATTGAGGCAGGGGCTATCACGAGAAGTGGTAGGGTCTTTATCCCTTTAAATGATCAAGCGGTAGTTCTAAACAAGACAGAGGGAAGCAGGTTGTAGGTAATTCTGTGCAACCACCAGTAGTGAATGACTTCACGGCGGGGCCGATTGATAATTCTTTCTCCGAGAATGTAGAAGAATTTATGAGATTAATCAGGAAGAGTGATTACAAGATTGTTGATCAGTTGCATCAGACTCCATCCAAAATCTCTATCTTGTCCCTGTTATTGTGTTCCGAGGCACACCGAAATGCATTGCTAAAAGTACTGAATGCCACTTACGTACCTCAAGAGATCTTTGTTAATCAGTTGGAGGGGGTAGTGGCCCATGTCAATGCAGGCAATGGTCTGGGTTTTACTGATGTTGACTTGACCCCAGCTGGGAGAAACCATAACAATGCCTTGCATATTTCTGTTGAATGCCGTGGATCGTTGATGTCTCATGTGCTTGTGGATACTGGGTCCTCTTTGAATGTTCTGCCTAAGAAATCCTTGATGAAGCTGGACACCCGAGGGTTGATATGCACACCTAGTGATTTGGTGGTGCGCGCTTTCGATGGCTCGAAGAGGTCTGTTTTCGGTGAGATTGTGCTACCAATTAAGGTTGGGCCGGAAGTTTTCGATGCTACCTTCTATATCATGGACATCCAACTTGCCTACAGCTGCCTGCTGGGTCGTCCATGGATTCACAGTGCTGGGGCTGTGACGTCTACATTGCATCAGAAGTTAAAGTACATGGTAGACGGACATGTGGTGACAGTTTGTGGAGAAGAGGATATCATGATAAGCCAGCTATCTACTTTCAAGTATGTGGAGGTTGATGGTGAAATACATGAAACTCTATGTCAGGGTTTCAAAGTAGTGAAGATCACTGAGAAGCCTCTCAAGGAAGGTAGCCAATCTGAAGTGGTTTAGCCTGCAGTGGTACACCAGCCGGAGATTTCAATGTCTTCTTTCAAAGATGCTCGGGTCGTGGTTGAAGCCGGCGGTTCACAAAAGTGGGGTCAGGTTATTGATATCCAAGAAAAGCGGAATACTCATGGTCTGGGTTATAAGCCGCCCAGGCGTCCTGAAGAGCCTCCCAAGTTCTATGGTCCAGTCCGTTTCACTAGTGCTGGTGTTTTCTTCGACAGAGTCAATGCTATTGAGGAGGATGGGGATAGTGCTTGTGATATGGATAGTTGGATCCGCCCATGTGTCCCAGGCCAAAGCCTTCTCAACTGGTCGTCAGAGAGAGTAATTCAAGTGACCGGACCAGAGTAATTGCTTCTGTTTGTCATCTATGTTAGTCCTACGTTCTGCCCAAGACGTAGTGATTCTTGTTTGTAGGGCTTGGATGTTTTTGTATGCTTTTTCTTTATCATTAATAAAGGACATTTTCACATTCAAATGTTTTGATCCCTGTTGTTCTATTTTTTGTTTTTGCATTAAAATCACAGCAAAATAGCAATGTGTTTTTTTTGATGCATCCATAATAAACATATATCATCAATCATGGAGGTTTTCTTGTTCAGATTCCACCCATCATGATTTAGCTATGGCTCGATATGACTTTGATAATCCCATATATCAGGCTGAAGAGGGGGCTGATGAAGATTGTGTCTTACCAGAGGAATTAGCCAGGCTGTTAAAACAAGAGGAAAAGGTCATTCTGCCTCATCAGGAGGAAATCGAGGTTGTTAACTTGGGAATCGAGGACGCAAAGAAAGAGGTACGGATTGGGGCTGCTTTGGAAGACTCTGTCAGGGGAAGATTGATTAAAATGCTCTGGGAGTATGTGGATATCTTCGCCTGGTCTTATCAAGACATGCCTGGGCTCGACACTGACATCGTGGTACACCGGCTGTCGCTCAAAGAAGGATGTGCTCCGGTTAAGCAGAAGCTGAGAAGGACGAAACCGGAAATGTCCGTCAAGATTAAAGAAGAGGTTCAGAAGCAGTTAGATGTTGGTTTTCTTGCTGTAACAAATTATCCTCCATGGGTTGCTAATATTGTGCTTGTACCTAAGAAGGACGGAAAGGTCAGGATGTGCGTTGATTACAGAGATCTGAATAGAGCAAGCCCAAAGGACGATTTCCCGCTTCCTCACATTGATGTGTTAGTGGACAACACCGCTCAATATTCTGTGTTTTCCTTCATGGATGGTTTCTCTGGGTATAACCAAATCAAGATGGCCCTAGAGGACATGGAGAAGACGACGTTCATAACACCGTGGGGAACATTCTGTTACAAAGTGATGCCCTTTGGATTGAAAAATGCTGGGGCAACATATCAGCGGGCGATGGTGACCCTCTTTCATGATATGATTCACAAAGAGATCAAGGTCTATGTTGATGACATGATTGCGAAGTCACAGACGGAGGAAGAGCATCTAGTGAATCTTTAGAAACTATTTGAGAGGTTGAGAAAGTTCAGACTGCGGTTGAATCCGAACAAGTGCACCTTCGGGGTGAGATCTGGAAAGTTACTGGGTTTTATTGTCAGCGAAAGAGGTATCGAGGTTGACCCTGCTAAAGTAAAAGCCATTCAGGAAATTCCTGAACCAAGAACAGAAAAGGAGGTTCGTGGTTTCTTAGGGAGGTTGAACTACATTGCTAGATTCATCTCTCATCTTACAACCACGTGTGAACCGATATTCAAGTTGCTAAGAAAAGATCAAGAGGTCAGGTGGAACGAGAATTGTCAAAAGGCGTTCGAAAAAATAAAAGAATATTTGCAGGAACCTCCGGTCTTTATGCCACCAGTGCCAGGAAGTCCATTGATTATGTATCTTACGGTTCTTGAGAACTCAATAGGGTGTGTGCTCGGTCAACACGACGAGTCAGGTAGAAAAGAGCATGCCATTTACTACCTGAGTAAGAAATTTACTGATTGTAAGTCGAGGTACTCGATGCTGGAGAAAACATGTTGTGCACTCGCTTGGGCAGCTAAGCGTTTGAAGCAGTATATGTTAAACCACACAACCCTTTTGATTTCGAAGATGGATCCGATCAAGTATGTGTTTGAAAAGTAGGCGTTTTTTGGAAGAATAGCCCGTTGGCAGATGGTTCTGACAGAATACGATATTCAATATGTTTCCCAAAAAGCCATTAAGGGAAGTGTTTTGTCAGAATATCTCACTGAACAACCAATTGAGGATTATCAATCGATGAAGTTCGAATTTCCTAATGAGCACATTATGTATCTGAAGATGAAAGACTGTGAAGAGCCTCTACCTGATGAAGGACCTGAAATTGGATCCCAATGGAAGCTGGTCTTTGATGGGGCTGTTAATTCATACGATAACGGAATCGGGGCAGTCATTACGACTCCACAAGGTTCTCATATACCCTTCACTGCCCGATTAGCGTTCGTATGCACCAACAATGAGGCAGAGTATGAAGCATGCATCATGGGGTTAGAAGAAGCAATTGATTTGAGAATCAAGAACCTCGACGTTTATGGTGATTCCGCGTTGGTGGTTAATCAGATCACTGGAGAATGAGAAACTCGTCAAGCAAACTTGGTTCCTTATAACAACTATGCCAGAAGGTTGTTACCTTTCTTTGACAGAGTTGATTTCCACCATATACCCTGGTTGGAGAATCAGATGGCCGATGCGTTGGCGATGTTGTCTTCGATGTATCAGGTGAATCGTTGGAATAAAACTCTTTCGCTCGGAATCATGCGCTTGGATAGGCCAGCTTTTGTGTTTGCAATTGAAGATGTGGCAGATGGCAAACCTTGGTATCATGATATTAAGGTTTTTCTGAAGAGTCAAGAGTATCCAGAGGGTGCATCCACCAAAGATAAGAAAACTCTGAGGAGGCTGGCGGGAAATTTCTTTCTGACAAAAGACGAGGTGTTATACAAAAGGAATTTTGACATGGTCTTGCTACGTTGTGTTGATGAGCACGAGATAAACCTGTTAATGGAGGAAGTCCATGAAGGATATTTCGGTACCCATGCCAATGGACATGCTATGGCCAGAAAACTGTTGAGAGCGGGGTATTATTGGATGACTATGGAATCTGATTATTTCAAATACGCCCGGAAATGTCATAAATGCCAGATTTATGTTGATAAGGTGCATGTGCCGCCTACTCCTCTGGATGTGTTGTCATCACCTTGACCTTTTGCTATGTGGGGCATTGATATGATTGGAAAGATTGAGCCAACTGCTTCCAATGGGCATCGTTTCATTTTGGTTGCCATCGATTATTTCATGAAGTAGGTGGAAGCAGCCTCGTTTGCCAACATCACCAGACAAGTGGTAGCCAGATTTATCAAGAAGGACATCATCTACCGGTATGGAGTCCCGGAGAGAATCATTACTGATAATGGTTCAAATTTGAATAACAAGATGATGAAGGAGTTATGCCAGGGCTTTAAGATTGAACATCACAATTCTTCTCCCTATCGTCCAAAGATGAATGGGTCTGTTGAAGCGGCAAATAAGAACATCAAGAAGATTTTGCAGAAAATGGCAGTGACCTATAAAGACTAGCATGAGATATTTCCTTATGCTTTGCATGGTTATCGTACGTCGGTATGCACATCGACTGGGCAACTCCTTTCTCATTGGTATATGGTATGGAAGCAGTCCTACCATTAGAGGTTGAGATTCCTTCTTTAAGAATCCTGGCAGACGTGAAACTTGATGAAGCTGAGTGGGTGCGTTCCAGACTGGATCAGCTGAACCTTATTGAAGAGAAGAGATTGGCAGCCATTTCACATGGTCGGTTGTATCAGAGCAGGATGAAGAAAGCCTTTGATCAGAAAGTGCGTCCTCGGTGTTTTCAGGCTGGTGAATTGGTTTTGAAAATGATCATTCCTCCTCAAACAGATCACAGGGGCAAATGGACTCCAAACTACGAAGGGCCATATGTAGTAAGACAGGTTTTCTTTGGTGGAGCCTTATTACTCGCAACTATGGATGGCGAAGATTTTACGTCCTCTGTGAACACAAACGTAGTCAAAAAATACTTTGCATAAAAGAGACCCGCTGGACACAAAAAGAAAGTCCAGGCAAAAAAGGGGCATCCCGGTGAATCATAAAAAGAAAGGGGTTCGGGCAAAAGCTAGGGATAAAAAGAAAAAATAATAAACCCGCAAAGTTGAAAACCTGAAAAGGCAACTTTGGCAAAAAAGGGTATCCCGGTGGATTGAAAACCCGAAAAGGGCGATCCAGGCAAAAGTTAGGGATTTAAAAGCAAAAGGCTACGATCGGCGTTCGATCTGTGAACAATTTTGATACGTGGAAATTTCGAAGGAAAGGTCAGTCCAGTCAGTCTCTTCGAAGGCCAAAACATCTGCGGATAAGCAAGGCATATTGGGTCATAGCTGAATTGAATCATGGTGGATATCTGTTCCCCACATTGCCGACATGTGTATTTTCTTTTATCTCTTTTTGCAATTACCTCTTTTCAAGAATTACTTCCAAATGTAAATGCCTATTCACAGGCCAATTTCATTCAATAAAATTTCCATTTCACTCAAAAGCTTTCCATTTGTGTTTTTACTTTTGTTGTTTTGTTTGTGAAAGCGTCTGATATTTTGATAGAACATTGCATGCGAAAATGTTAAGCTTTGCGAAGCACATAAAAAAAAGAGTGGAAATTGCTTAGGCAACGATCATCGTGATGGTAATAGAAGTGGCCTTTTTGCATATAGAACTTTTTGTTGATTCTGTTTGCAGGGTAACAGGTTTGTCCTTCCCCAGTAGAGCTACTCTCCTCGACATTGAAGAGTTCATCCTCCTCAGCAAGTTATTGGTTTCCCCAACCAGAGTGTCGAGAATTATCTTCCTCAGCAGAGTACATAAGATTAATTCCCCAGCTAGAGTTGTGATCGATTTCATTACTCTTTCTGTAAGCAGTCAGAAGTGGATGCTGATGTATCCCCAGCAGGGGCTTACAGATTATTCTTCTTTGGACAAAGATGTTATTTTCCTCGTAGGGCCTGAGCACTCATTCTCCTCAGCTAGTCGAGAAATGTTTTCCTCACCAGCAACGGTATGAGTTAATCCCCTCAGATGAGTAAGCTTGATGTTATCCTCTAGCAGGGTGGATGTCAGCATCTACCGTTCCTCAAGCAGATTTGCTGGTCATGGCTGGTACTCCTCAGCAGGGTAAAAGTACTAATATTCCCCGGCAGGGTAAAAGCAAGGGCATCTCCCAACAGCAGGTTGAGTTCAGTAATATACCCAAACATGTTTGGAATTACTGACTTGTCTCCCCAAGCAAAGTTTGATGGTGATCTTCACAGTGGTTTGTTCAATAGCAGTTGAAATCCCCAGCAGGTTTTAAGTCCAATTGTTATTGGCATTCTTTCAGATCCAGGTGGAAGTCATTGGTAATCCCCTGCGGAGAGAATTTCTCTTTGGGTTCCATCTTCATTATTCATTTTTATCCATCTCCAATAGAGTGGATCTTCTTTCGGAGTTTTCATCTCAAGCAGAGTTTGTGATCAAGATCTTCCTCAGCAGAGGGAAGTCTTTCTCAGCAGGGTCTCTTATTTCAGAGGATAATTTAGTTTGTCGTCCCCAGTGGAGCTGCCTTGGTCTTCAGCATTTATTTTGCTGAGACGCCTTTTTTGCATTGCATAAGCATTTTTGCATGGCATCCTCCCAAACGCGTAGCATTTCCATTTCGTATGGAGCATTACGCCATAGAAAAATTCAAACATATGCATTCGAAGCATAAGCCAGGTTTGATATCCTTTACCAGATTCTTTCCCCAACAGAAAGTAACAAAATTCAGAAGATGTTGGTTAACACTGCACCGCAACCAGTGGATTCGGCCTTCTTGTTGGTTCTTCCTATACTCCCCCGCAGAGTTGTCTGTTTAGATTTTTCTAATCCCCGGCGGAGTCATCTTTGTAGAACTGTTGATTCTACATATTGTTGTTTGAAAGTCTACCTTCGGCTTAGTCTTTCTTTGAAAGCTCACCTTCGGCTTGGTCTTTCTTTTTCGAGTCCACCCTCGGCATGGCCTCGTACCTTTCTTTGAAAGTCCATCTTCGGCCTGGTCTTTCTCTTTTCTCGCGTTCGCCTTCGGTCGTCCTCGCACCCACCGTTACCTTGTTCTCCCCAGTAAAGTCTTTGAAAGTCTACCTTCGGCATAATATTTCTTTGAAAGTCCACCTTCAGTTTGGTCTTTCTTTTTCGAGCCCACCTTCGGCATGGTCTCGTATCCTTTATTTGAGAGTCTACCTTCGGCTTAGTCTTTCCTTGAAAGCCCACCTTCGGCTTGGTCTTTCTTTTTCGAGCCCACCTTCGGCATGGTCTCGTATCCTTTGTTTGAAAGTCTACCTTCGGCTTGGTCTTTCTTTTTCGAGCCCACCTTCGGCATGGTCTCGTATCCTTTGTTTGAAAGTCTACCTTCGGCTTAGTCTTTCCTTGAAAGCCTACCTTCGGCTTGGTCTTTCTTTTTCGAGCCCACCTTCGGCATGGTCTCGTATCCTTTGTTTGAGAGTCTACCTTCGGCTTAGTCTTTCCTTGAAAGTCCACCCTTGGCTTGGTCTTTCTTTTTCGAGCCCACCTTCGGCATGGTCTCGTATCCTTCGTTTGAAAGTCTACCTTCGGCATAGTCTTTCTTTGAAAGCCCACCTTCGGTTTGGTCTTTCTTTTTCGAGCCCACCTTCGGCATGGCCTCGTATCCTTTGTCTGAGAGTCTACCTTCGGCATAGTCTTTCTTTGAAAGCCCACCTTCGGTTTGGTCTTTCTTTTTTGAGCCCACCTTCGGCATGGCCTCGTATCCTTTGTTTGTGAGTCTACCTTCGGCTTAGTCTTTGTTTGAAAGTCCACCCTCGGCTTGGTCTTTCTTTTTCGAGCCCACCTTCGGCATGGCCTCATATCCTTTGTCTGAAAGTCCACCCTCAGCTTGGTCTTTCTTTTTCGAGTCTCCCTTCGGCACGGCCTCGTATCCCTTATTTGAAAGCCCGCCTTCGGCTTGGTCTTTCTTTTTCGAGCCCATCTTCGGCATGGTCTCGTATCCTTTATATCTCCCCAGCGTGGTCCGCCTTTGGCCGGCCTACCTTTTCGAGTTCGCCTTCGGCCGTTCTCGTTTATCCTTATATCCCCAGTTTAGTCTGCCTTCGGCCGGTCTGCCTTTCCGAGTTCGCCTTCGGTCGTTCTCGTATTCACGTTATTTCATCATCCCCACAGGTTGCAAATTTTTAGGTTATTTTGGTATTCAATCTTTGTGTATCCCGATTGTCTGAAAGTCGTTGCTTCCATACCCTCAGATCCAAGAAGTTTGAATAGGGGCAGCTGTAACACCTCAAAATTTGCCCCTTAGCTTTTAGCACTAACTAGTTTATGCTTCCTTTCATTTGCATTATCATTCCTGCATTTGCATTGTCCTTTTGAGCATAGGATCAAGGTATTCTTTCAGCAGCTCACGGCATCATCAGTTCTAGTATGATTTTTAACAGTGTTCAAAGCCAAGCAGATAGCTTTCCAAGTCTTTTTGAGCATTTATTTTGCTCATTAAGCGACTGGACGATCAGAAACTCTGGCAGACAATTTTTGATCAGTTATTCAGCACCAGACGGTTGTTATCAGCAGTTTAATTCGAGTGCGAAAAACATTTCGCCGCATATTTCAAGTGTATTCCAGTGGTAATATCAGATGGCAAGTTTCAGAGGTCTATCATGGTTCAGAGCAGGTGAAACCGGACGAATATCCAAGTTTCCCTCCTTTTGGCGCCAAATTTTGAATTTTTTAATAGAGTAATCGATTACCCAAAGTGAGTAACCGATTACTTTGGGCGAAATTGCAAAAATGTGGCATTTTTCAGCACTGCAGAATTTTTGAGTATTTGTGATCATGTGCTTGGCTTGTGCATGTGTGGGAAGGATCTAGAATTGATCTATTTTCATCATTTTCCATCCAAAAATTCAAGTTCTTTCCACTCCAATTACACATTTTCTTTCCTAATTCACATTTCATCCCAATTTCCACTAACTTAACCTCACTCCCAACCCAAACTTAACTCCTAACCTAGGGGTTATTTAAACCAATTCATTCCAAACCTCAAATACCTAGATCATTTTTTCACTCCCAATTTTCAGAATTCTCTCAATTCTCTCACTCTTTTTCACTCTCAATCTCCATTTTCAACCACACTCAAAGCTCTCTTTCAAAGATTAACAAGTTCTTCATTGGAACTTGTTAATTCTTGAGCTAAAACCTCTCATCCTCACTACATTTCAGCTTTTCAATTTGGATTTTCGTTTGGATCTGGTGCTGAATTTTCAGAAGTGATTTTTGGAAGTGCTTTTGGAGTTTTGTTGCTTATTTGCTTGGATCTTCAACTTTTGAGTGCAAGAAGCTTGTGGATCTTGGATTTCTCTACTTTAATTCATCCATTTCTGTTTACAACACTTACCAAAGCAAATCTCAGCTTTGTAGGTTGGTTAATTTCAGATCCATACTCATTTTAGCTTAATTGCAACTTATACAATGTAGATCCATGAATTTTGATGTGTTTTGATTCATTTGGTTGATCTTGATTGTGGATGTTGATGATTGTTGGATCTAATTGATGTTTGATTGCTGTGATTAAACTTAATTTTCGTGCACTATTGTTTACATGATCATTTGGATGTTTGGATAAGTGATTGGCTGCTGAAAAGTGCTTTTCAAAGTTGAATTCCTGCCTCTGTTTTAGTGGTAATCGATTACTCTAATAGGGTAATCGATTACTCTGCCTTATTTTCACGTTTTTAGCCAATTTTCAACTGAGTAATCGATTACCCTATGTGAGTAATCGATTACCACTGAAGCAGATTGTGTTTTTCTTGCATTTTCTTGTTTGTTTGAGGTCTCTTGCATGCCTAAACTTTATGGATTGATATGTTGATGATTTGTGGATCATTCTTGAGCGGTTGCACCTCACACTATTGTATGCACACAACTTTCCGACACGCGATTCTTGGATTTTTATCGTTTATGATCACGTTTGCGATGTTACGTTCCCGATGCGATGAACACATAGCACACACTTCTTGAGCATGTTGATTGTGACTTGTTGATGATGTTGCTGGAATTGTTGTTTGAATATGAATATGATCTTGCTTCACCTTATCATGTGTTGTTTGCATAGATGTTTAGAGTGGATGTTTGCATAATTGTGGAGCATGTTTTGAATGTAATATTTGTGGCTTCTTCTTGATATTCATGAGTTGATCTTTGAATTAATATACATGTTCACCTTGTTGCCATTTGCTTTCATGCCTTGATTTCACTTTGTTTGATCACTTGAAGTTATGTTGTGCATGAGTTATTTGTTGCTAAGTGTTTGAGTGTTGTTGAGATACATACTTGATGCTCTTGATGCCACTTTCTAATGTGTGAATTAATTGACCTTTGGCATGACTTGAATTCTGACTTGGATCCACTTTCATCTTACCTTATTCACGTCATCTTTGTGTGAGGCTCAATGATGTTTAACTATGCTTCTTATGCAAGTTTGCTTGCATTCTTTCTTGTTTGCTTTTACTTGCTTACTTGAGCTTTCTTGTGTGATCTTTTGAAGCATGATTAATGTTGTGAATTGAGTATGATGTGTATGATGTGCTTGCTGCCCCGTCTTATTTCTCATCTTATACCTCTCTTTCTTCTTCATCTCTTTCACTCCTTCTCTTCCCTCGAGTCTCAAGACTTGTTTAAGTCTTGGATTCCTTCCCTTAGAGCTACCTAGTCCAACTTAATTTTCGATTAAGCTTGGAGTAGGATTAGCATTAGGCTTCCCTTTGCATGCTAACTTAAGTAGAAGTTTCCCTTTCAAACTTAACTATAGGGCCACCTTTGCATGACAACATTAGGATAAAATTCCCCTTAGTGTTTTCTTTTCCTTTGAGTCTTCCCTTCTCATCTCATAACACTTCTAAAACACTTAATAAAATTAACGTGTATTGCGCATGAGCCTTGCATATGGGAAGTGAGGAATGAGGGGTTCCCTCTCATTTTTCTAGAGCGTTTGGTGGACGTTCCATCTTGGAACGATTTGCTAAGCATTCGTTCCTACATCATAGACTTCGGTGCAATGCAAGTTATGAACTAACTTCAATCCACTTCTGTCTAAAAAACACAAAAACAAACTCAAAACTTTTTCATCCTTCGGGATCGTTAAGTTCAACTCATTTTTAGAAAAGGGCACGTTACTTCCGTCTCGTTGCAAACAGGCATCGACCCTAACTGTCGGACGCGAATCTAACGTTGCTCATAAAAAACACTAACCGACCTCGTTAGGTCGAACTACGACTGCTCTGATTTCCTCTCTCTAGTCCGATTGAGGATACGTATGCACAAGACAGCGATGTCTTGGCGAGCAACCTCCCTCCTTGGTTCGTGTCTGAACTACGTTGACTCTGACTTTCCCATTGCACGAGGGAGTACGTAGGCATAGGACGAGCGATGTCCTATCGAGTCACTTCTTTTTTTCTTTTCTTCGTCGTTTCTTCATTCTTTTCCGTTCCCGTTTCTTCTCCTTTCCAGTAGCAGTGGAGCTCCAGTTGACGACACCCTTTGATCGAGACAACAAGCGTGGATCCCATCGAGTACGATGGACGTGTGGGGTGCTAACACCTTCCCTTCGCGTAACCGACTCCCTTACCCATTTCTCTTGGTCGTGAGACCATGCTCTTTCCCTTCCCTCAGGTTTATGCAGTGTTTCCTTTCCCTCTTTTGGGATAAATACACATTACTGGCGACTCTGTTTTTCCGCGCCACTTTCGCGTTTGTACCATGGATGAAAATCCCCGGGAGCGACACCTGCCCAGGTGAAATGGATGTTTTGATAGGGCTCACTTTCTGTAAATGTCCCTCTTCGCTTTGCCCAAAGCGACAGAGTTTTGTTTTATAGGGCTGTAGTTTCGAGAATCGACAAAATCATAAATAAATAACGTCGTTCTGTAATTTCCGCATTTATTGCTGTTTTCACTTTTCGCTTTTTCAGAAAATGGTAATCCTAAAAACAACCTAAAAATTAAAACAAGCATTTTTCAGAAAATACATTGCACACACTCTTACATTCCTCTCTATCTCTTCTAAAAAACAATCATCACGTCATGCAGATTGCTTGTTTTAAACCCCATTGAAACCTACGATCCAATGCCTTCTCCCAACTTTGAATTCCCGGTATTTGAAGCTGAAGAAGAAGAGGACGAAGAAATTCCAGAAGAGATCTCCCGATTACTCAAACAAGAGGAAAGGTCCATTGAACCTCACAAAGAGCCGCTGGAAACAGTAAACTTGGGTTCAGAAAAAGAAAGGAAAGAAGTCAAGATTGGGGCACTGCTCAGTCCGAATGTCAAAGAAGGCTTGATAGAACTTCTCAAAGGTTTTCCCGATGTATTTGCTTGGTCCTATCAGGACATGCCAGGGTTGGACACCAGCATCGTGGAACATCATCTACCGTTAAGATCAGAATGTCCACCGGTAAAACAAATACTAAGACGGACTCATCCAGACATGGACATCAAAATCAAGGAGGATGTATAGAAACAGATTGACGTAGGTTTCCTCGCCACATCAGAATATCTTCAATGGTTAGCCAACATAGTGTCAGTTCCGAAAAAGGACGGAAAAGTCAGATTTTGTGTAGATTACAGGGATCTAAACAAAGCGAGTTCAAAGGATGACTTTCCCCTACCGCACATAGACATGCTGGTAGACAGTACAATAAAGTTTAAAGTCTTCTCCTTCATGGATGGATTCTCGGGCTATAATCAAATCAAAATGGCGCCGAAAGACATGGAAAAAACTTCCTTCATCACCCCATGGGGTACCTTTTGTTACAAGGTAATGCCGTTCGGTTTGAAGAACGTCGGGGCAACTTATCAAAGGGCCATGACTACTCTATTCCATGACATGATACACAAAGAGATCTAAGTGTATGTCGATGATATGATTGCCAAATCTAAAATAGAAGAAGAGCATGTGACACACCTATCAAAGTTATTCGAGCGTTTAAGAAAATGTAAACTCCACTTGAATCCTAACAAGTGCATGTTCGGTGTCCGCTCAGGAAAACTGCTAGGGTTCATCGTTAGCCAGAAAGGAATTGAGGTTGATCCTGACAAAGTCAAGGCCATTCAAGAAATTCCTTCTCTAAAGATGGAAAAACAAGTCAGAGGATTCCTGGGACGTTTGAATTACATTTCCAGATTTATATTCCTCATGACTGCGACATACGCGCCAATCTTCAAATTACTCAAAAAGAATCAGGACTGCGTATGGATAGAAGATTGTCAAACCACCTTCGACAGTATCAAAGAGTATCTGTTGAATCCACCTATCATGTCACCTCCAGTAGAGGGAAGACCACTGATCATCTACCTAACAGTCTTGGAAGACTCAATGGGTTGTGTACTTGGACAACAAGACGAAACGAAAAGAAAAGAGTCTTCCATCTACTATTTGAGCAAGAAATTTATCGACTGTGAGACTCGGTACACTATGCTTAAGAAAACCTGCTGTGCTCGGGATTGGGCAGCCAAACATCTTCGCCAATACATGATTTATCACACTACTTGGTTAATCTCTGAAATGGATCTGATCAAGTACGTCTTTGAAAATCCTGCTCTCATGGGAAGAATTGCCCATTGGCAGATGTTGTTATCAGAATACGACATAGAGTACCATGCTCAGAAAGCCGTCAAAGGAAGTATTTTAGCTGGTCATTTGGCTCATCAACCGATTGACGATCGAGAATCAGTCGGGTTTGACTTCCCAGACGAAGATGTCATGTATTTGAAAATAAAAGATTGTGATGAACCGCTACCCAGTAAAGGACCAGAACCAGGTTCCCAATGGGGACTAATCTTTGATGGAGCTGTCAATCATTATGGAAACGGAATTAGGGCAATCATCATAACACCTCAGGGTACCCACATTCCTTTCACTGCCAGACTGACATTCAAGTGTACAAACAACGAGGCCGAATATGAAGCTTATATCACGGGTTTCGAAGAAGCAATTGACTTAAGAATTAAGAACTTGGATGTGTATGGCTCAGCCCTGGTTATTAATCAGATCAAATGAGACTAGAATACATACCAATCGGGATTGATTCTTTACAAAGACTACGCAAGAAGGTTGTTACCATTCTTCAATAGAATCGAGTTTCATCATATCCCTCGTGAAGAGAATCACATGGCTGATGCACTAGCCACTCTCTCTTCCATGATTAGTGTAGGTCAATGGAACGACATACCTAAGATTGACGTAATGCTCCTTGAAAGGCCCACCTACATATTCACGATTGAAGCAGTCATAGACAAAAAATCTTGGTATCACGATATCAAATGTTTCCTTTAGAAACAAGAGTGCCCACCCGGGGTATCAAGAAAAGACAGGAAAACCCTCAGAAGGCTGGCAGATAACTTTTTCCTGAGCGGTGACACACTCTATAAGAGAAACTTTGACATGATCTTGCTCCGATGCGTAGACAGACCAGAAGCAAACATGCTGATGAAAGAAATTCACGAGGAATCCTTTGGGACTCATGCCAATGGACACACAATGGCGAGAAAAATTCTGAGAGCAGGGTACTATTGGTTGAAAATTGAATCCGATTGCTACAAGTACATGAGGAAGTGTCACAAGTGTCAGATATACTCAGAAAAAATCCATGTACTGCCAACACATCTCAAATCTCTTTCTTCCCCATGGCCTTTTTCTATATGGGAATCGACATGATTGGCATGATCGAACAACAGACATCGGTTCATGTTGGTAGCCATTGACTACTTCACCAAGTGGGTCGAAGCAGTATCATACACCAATGTAACCCGACAAGTCGTGGTTCGATTTATCAAGAACAATCTCATCTGCCATTATGGTGTTCCAAGCTAGATCATTACGGATAATGGATCCAACTTGAACAACAAGATGATGAAAAATTTATGCGCTGAGTTCAAGATCGAACACTATAACTCATCTCCCTACCGACCCAAGATGAACAGAGCGATAGAAGCAGCTAACAAGAATATCAAGAAGATCATTCAAAAGATGGTTGTAACCTACAAAGACTGGCATGAAATGCTGCCTTTTGCTCTTCATGGTTATTGCACATTTGTCCGCACTTCAACAGGGGCAACCCCTTTCTCTCTAGTATATGGCATGGAAGCAGTGCTCCCCATAGAAGTAGAGATCCCATCAATCCAGGTATTGATGGAAGCTAAGCTAACAGAAGTTGAATGGTGTTAAAGTCGACACAACGAACTGAATCTGATCGAAGAAAAGAGAATGGCGGCTCTATTCCATGGTCAGTTGTATCAAAAAAGAATGAAGAAGGCGTTTGACAAAAAGGTCTGACCCCGTGTCTTCAGGAAAGGATACCTTGTTGTGAGGGCTAAGGTCTCTCATCTATTTTATTTTTAATGATGTCAACAAATAAGATAGTCATTAGATTATAATTTAAGCAGTATCACTTCATTATCGGGCAAATTGCATCTAACCATCAATGTTCATGTGTCTAAACATATAGGAAGAAGTCTACACAATTTCTACATGTGCATGATCATAATATTGATGTTTGGTATACTTGTTTCGAGTCTTGGTTAGCAAAAACATACAGAAAAATGAGTTTTTGAAAATCTGCATGTCATGAGTCGACCCAAGGTGAGCATGAGTCTACTCATGCTGTCTTGATCAAGTTTTGTGAAATGTTCGGGTTAGCGCATGCTGACCCCCCCCCCTGTTGTATGAGTCGACGCATGTTTCTGGAAATTTGAATTTCTGCAAAATCTGCAGGCTTGCATCGATGCAAGGTATTGATGGGTCGACGCATGGTGTCAAAATTTGCGTAGACAATCCTACGTAATAGCTCACGCCGACCCTCATTAAAGGGGCAGTCGACTCATCTCTGTCTGAACTGATTTTTTGCATTTAATTTTTTATGTTATTTCTGTTACTTCATATTGTGGGTCACATTACTCATTATAAATAGTTGGGTCAGCTCACATTTCACAATAACAAGAAACGTGAAAATTTATATCAATCTTTCTCTTCATCTTCATCTTCAACCTTGAGTAAACAAACAATTACACATTATCATTTTTGTTTGTGTCGCCCATTATTTTGAAGTGATAACGTTCAGAATTAGGAAGTGTTGTGATCTTCATTTCTGGGTTGAGAATTGGTAGGTGTTTCTTGAATAAAACCTCAGGTTTTGTCCTCCAAGAATAGACCGAGTGAAGGTGATTGAAGGGTTGCGGGTTCTTTCAATCTAGTAGCATGAGACGGTGATTTTGGGGGGTTTTTGCACAAATCGTTTCATTCTACAAGGATTCAGCCGTGCGAAGGTAACCGAAGAATAGAGTATTCGTTCGGTTTAGTAGCTACAGTCGGAGGATCGTACAAGAACGGTTTGGGATCGGATCGTGGAGGATCGAAGTCGACCGAGTGAAGGTGACTGAAGAACGGTGGCCTCTTGCAGTCTAGTAGCGTGGGACGGTGACTTGTTCAACCAAATTCGAGGGACTTGATTCGTCTTGAATCAAGGGGAGAGAAGACTCTGCATCAAAAATCAAAGACGTTTGAGAGTTTGGATGTTCATTGTTCTTCTCTTGTATAAACAATTTGCAAACAACAACATATATATATATATATCTCAATTCCAATTTTGGAATTGGGGGCAGAGGTGCCCAAAGCGAGGACGATTGGGGAACTGCCTAATCAAATCGTGTTTGTTATCTCTTTCCCTTAACTCTTTACGTTTGATATCATTCGAATTTACGAAGTTTAAATTGATCAAAATTTTTGAGCTAGTGTTATATTGAGTTGTTAAATTGTTTCGTAAATCTGATATAATCCCTTGGATTGTATTTAGGAGAAGCTCAACATCACATTACTTTGAAATCTGCACTTAGTGTGTTTTACGCACACCAAGTGTTCGATAATTTGTTTCAACGCAAAATCAAATGCATTTGCATTTAATTGTTTGTCGACCTATCTCGTTGGATTGGATTAATATCAAGCAAATAAAACATTGTTGATTGTGTTGAATAATCTGAATTTTTCTCATCCGTATTTCATTCCAAATATTGTCGTGCATATCCGATCCCTCTAGTAGAGGTTCGTTGTAGACGTAATTCAGTGGCCGCTTCCTTCAAACTTGTAAAACCAATTTTTTAGAAAGCCATTTGCGCGTAAAACTCGAGGGATCTATTCAACCCCCCCTTCAGATCCTAGCCATCGTCTAACAAGTGGTATCAGAGCCTGGTTTATCTGGTGCTTCGGTTAAACTTCTTGGAATATGGCGAACGAACCTAAAGGGGCTTATTGTAGAGCTTCAGTTTTTACAGACAAGAATTACAGCTACTGGAAGGATTGTATGCGCGTCCATCTAAATTCCATAGATCGGAAGGTTTGGAACGTTATTTTAAACGGTCCCATGGAAATTACAATGACCAATGCTAAAGGCGTTGTCGTTCCAAAACCCGAAGCTCAATGGAATGAGGAGAACGAGAAAAAGTACAGGTATGACTGGAAGGCTCGAAATATTTTGATCTCCTCTTTGGGAGTTGACGAATATTTTTTAGTCTCTCATTGTGAAACGGCCAAAGCCATGTGGGATGCTTTACAAGTAGCCCACGAAGGCACTAATGATGTTAAACTGGCCTGTATCAACACGTTAGCAAGAGTTAGACCTTTTTTACATGAAGCAAGGGGAAACCATTGCGGATATGCAAAAACGATTTACTCATATTATCAACAAATTGCATGTACTTGGTAAACCAATTCCAAATGAGGTTGCTACTAATAAGATTTTGAGGTGTCTTAACAGGGAATGGCAGTCGAAGGTCACCACGATCAAGGAGGCCAATAATCTAGCTACTCTAGACCTCACCACATAATTTGGCAAACTCGATGAGCATGAGCAAGTGCTCATTAGCCTTGAAAAACATGAGATGAGTATAAATAAGGAGAAAATAAAAGATACGAAAAAGAAGTTGATTGCTCTTAAGGCTTCTTGTTTAAGGTCCACATCTAAAGAGCAAAGTGATGATGAAACCAACAATGACGAAGATGATGACTCCGATGATGATATGAGTCTATTTGTGAAGAGATACAATAGATACGTTCGGAAGAATGAGATTCAACACTCGGATAAAAATCTAGTCAAATTTAGGAGGCAATCTAGAAATGAAGGCAATAAGAATGGCAAGGTTAAAGGAACGTGTTACAACTGTGGAAAATCCGGGCACTACAAGCCGGATTGTCCATCACTTAAGAAAGACAAGGATAAGGATAAGGATAAGAGTCGTCAACATAAAAATTCAAACAAATCTCGACGAGCATACATCGCTTGGGAGAGCGATAGTGAGTCGGAAAAGGATGACAGCTCAAGTCACGAAAGTGAATCCGTTAATCTATGTCTTATGACACGTCACAACAAGAAGAAAGAGGTAAAACACTCTAAATATGATCGTTCTAATACTATGTCTCATTTAGAGTTACAAAAAGCTTTTGATATGTTGCACCACGAGGCTAAGGAAGCTTTTCAACGCTTAGCCTCAAACAAAAATATTTTTTCATACTTGGAGAAAAAGGTTTCCGATTCCAAAAAGGAATTTGAAGCTCTTAAGAACTCCATGGTGGATGCATCAAAAGCTAAGATTGATGAGAATAAGTCTCCATGGTTCAAGTTTGGGGGCTGTGATACTTGTCATATTTGGCAAAAAGAGGTGAGAACCCTTAAGGCCAAGTTAGATAAGGCTCTTAAGCCTAAAGTTACATTTGTTATTGATCGATCATATTATCGAGAAAGTATGAATACTTTGTATCAAAGGTATACGTATGTGATTCGAGATAGAGATAGCAAAGGTAAATTCCAAATGAACCGTGATTGCCTATATTGTTGCAAGCCTGGTCACACTATTGCTAAATGTCGTTAAAAGATTTCTTGTTCCAAAAGGCATTTATCAATGGTTGCCCAAGTGCGATCTTGGTTTCACTTACCGCAAAGTACCCAATGAGAATTGGGTACCTACTCTCCCTTGATTGTTTTGTAGGTACAAAGTCTTGAGACCACCGAAAGAAGATGGGTTCTGGATAGTGGCTGCTCAAGACATATGACAGGAGACATATATCTTTTCATCGACTTTGTGGCGAAGAAAAAGGGGTTTGTCACCTACGGAGATAACAGCAAGGGACAAATTCTCGGCAAAGGTAGTGTAGGTAACCCCTCATCTACTACTATCTCTGATGTGCTTCTTGTGGAAGGCCTTAGACACAACCTTTTAAGCATTAGTCAACTATCTGACAAGAATTATAAAGTATCGTTTTCAAAAGGTTGTTGCATAGTTGAAGATAGTGACAAGAAGGATGTGTTTAAAGGTTTGAGGGTGAACAATGTCTATATGCTAGACTTAAATGAGGTATCGTTGAATGGAGACAAGTGTCTAGTCACTATGAATGAAGATTCATGGTTGTGGCATAGACGGTTGGCTCATATTAACTTTGATTTACTTAACAAAATAGTCTCTAAAGACCTAGTCATCGATTTGCCTAAAATAAAATTCACTAAGGATCACCTTTGTGATGCTTGCCAAATGGGGAAACAAACAAGGATCTCATTCAAATCTAAAAACATTGTTTCAACTATGAGACCCCTTGAGCTCCTCCATATGGACCTCTTTGCACCATCTAGGGTTAAAAGCCTAGGTGGTAACTATTATGGTTTTGTAATAGTCGATGACTTTTCTAGGTTTTACTGGACCATTTTCTTAGCAAACAAGAGTGATACCTTTTCGGCCTTTGAGAGATTTGCTAAGTTATCTCAAAACAAGTTAAACACGAACATTGTGTCAATTAGAAGTGATCATGGGGTGAGTTTGAAAACCATTTATTTGAAGCATTTTGTGAATCCCATGGAATTGATTATAATTTTTCCGCACCACGTACCCCTCAATAAAACGGGGTTGTGGAACGTAAAAATAGAATTTTCAAAGAATTAGGAAGGACTATGATCAATGAGAGTGGACTTCCAAAATACTTTTGGGCCGACGCCATAAGTACGGCTTGTTACGTTTTGAATAGGGTGCTCATCCGGACTATTCTAAACAAGACACCGTATGAGCTTTTAAAAGGGCGTAAGCCAAATATCTCTCACCTCCACGTTTTTGGTTGCAAGTGTTTCGTGTTGAACAATGGTAAAGAGACACTTGGTAAGTTTGATGCCAAGGTCGACGAGGGTATTTTTCTTGGATACTCTCAGTCAAGTAAAGCTTATAGAATTTATAATAAAAGGTTACAAATTGTTGAAGAGTCGGTACACGTTACTTTTAATGAGTCTTATCCGAAAAATGTCGGAGAAGGTATTTCTTTTCATGGTGCAGGTGTATCTTCAGAAGACATACTCAAGGACACTGATAAAGGAACTGATAAGCCCGAAGCAGTTAGTATTGAGGAGGAAAAGGATCACCAACCTATGAAGAGTGAGGAGGATCATCCAACTAATGAAGATGACCTTCCTCCAGCATGGAAGTCTTCCAAAGACCATCCAATCGACAATATCATTGGTGACATCTCTAAGGGAGTAACCACTCGCTCTAAAATTAGTAACTTTTGTTATTACTCCGCTTTTGTGTCACAAGTTGAACCTAAAAATGCAAAGGAGGCATTACTCGATGAGCATTGGTTTTTATCAATGCAAGATGAACTAAATCAATTCAGGAGAAATGAGGTTTGGGACCTTGTCCCCCCTCCGCGAGATCATCGAGTAATCGGCACCCGATGGGTGTTTAGGAATAAACTTGATGAAAACGGAGTTATAACACGTAAAAAGCGCGACTTGTAACGCCCCAAGTTCATATTTTAATTATTTATTAATTATTTGTGAATATAAGGCAATTTGATGACATGATGTTGTGTTGCATGGACATTTTTGGGTGGAAATTATTTTAGTAATAATAATAGTAAGAATAAATCATAGTATATTATTCAAATTATTATTTATTATTTAAAATAAGAGAAGTATGAGCATTGAGGGTATATTGGTCTTTTAGGAGGAATAAGCGAGGATATAATGGTACGAGAACAATTAGGGGTATTTAAGAGGTAATAGTGAAAAGGAATTCATTATTCTACTATTTGGGAGGAAAAGGCAAAAGTGCTCTTAGGAACAAGTGAGAAGGAGGCTAGGGCATAGAAGAATTCCGGAGAAATTTTAAGAGAAGTCGAAGGAGACGATATTTTAAGGTATGGGGAGTATTACTTTGCAATATTCTTGATATAAGGATTTGATGTTGGTGGGTGATTGGGGTTTTGGGGAAACTTGGGAATTTAGAGGTTAGGGATAATGGAATTTGATGAATTGAGATGAGATGATTGTTGTTGTTGATGCATGTGTGATAGTTGTAGGTTGTAATGGCATATTCTGAAGTAATTGATGGATAAAACGTGTTTTTGGAGTGTAGAATCGTAGGAGGGAAGATGTTGTTATCGCAGGGTTTTTTCTGCCAAAATCGCAGAGCCTGCTTAGCGCGGCCTAGCGCGCTTAGCGTGGTCTGGAGAATTCTCGCCTCCTCGAGGCAGTGAGTAGCGCGCTCAGCGCGGGCTTAGCCCGCTTAGCGCGACCTGGAAGTTGAAATTATTATTTATAATTTCTTAAAATTGTGGGAAATTGTCCGTGTTATGTTGTATTAATGCTGTAATGATGTCATGACTTGTTACTGCGGGTTGATGTGTTATATGATGATAAATTGATGATTTTCAATATGATGATGCATATGAAGTTTGATGAACTAAGGATGATACGATTTACATGACGTTGATGAATTAATGATGACATGATTTATATGGTGTTCTGGTGAATGATGATGCACTTTATTACCTTTGTTGATATTGATGAATTTGACGTTGTGCATCATGCATTCATAGCATTTAGGACTTCGGTCCAGTGACGATGTTAGGACTTCGGTCCAGTGGTGGCTTTAATCCCATTGTGTGGATTGGAGTATTTTGTGACGTGCTCCCTTGTGGAGGGTTGATGGCCTGGTGTCCATTACTATGACGATTTGGTACCACATGCATATTAGGAAGTTGCATTTCATTCTTGGTGGCATTACATGATTGCACGTTCGTGATGTTGATGACTTGGTGATCTATATGATGAGTTGGGGTGAATTACTATGGTGCTTGTTTGAGATGAATGTTAACTTGTTGATATCTTTTCTTTATATGAATTATATTGAATTGTGATTACTCACCCTGCCTGTTTGAATGTTGCCTCTACGTGGGTAACGTGCAGAGAACCAAGACTAGTTCGTGGTGCGTGAAGAGTTAGCTTGGAGTCTTTTCCTTTTAGTTGATTAGAGGGTGTGTCTTGCTCTGATTATGTAACATCGGGGTTGGGAACGTTTCTATTTTTGAAGTATTGTGTTATTTTGATTAACTTGTTTTATTGAGAATTTTGAGGACGTTGAGTTGTTTTAAACTCCAAATTTTGATTTGATGGAAATGTGATGAGTTGTTCTTTTATGGTGATAATTCTGCTGCGATGTTTTGTTTTAAAAGAGATGTTGATTAAAATTGAGTTGCTATTTTCTATGTGTTGAACCCGTGGTACGGAGCAGGATGTTTAATTTGATGTTATATGAAGAAATGTGACACCTTATGTGATGTACTCTGATTTATTTAAGTATACTATTGTGCATAATTATGTTGGGTTAGAAGGGTGTTACATTAGTGGTATCAGAGCAGGTCGGTCCGTCCGGCCAGGTTTTTACTTGATGTCTGTCCCTGTATGTTGACGAGTATGTGTACACTGTTGATGTTTTAGTTCTTCTAACCTTGTTGGTGGTGTGCAGGATGGCCGGAAGAAATGACCGTGCAATTGCTGATGCGTTGGAATCAGTTGCTAATGTGGTGGCACAACTGAATCCAAATGGTGGAGCTCCTGATGAGTTTCGGGCTTTGGGGAAGTTTCAAAGGAACAATCCACTGACTTTTGTGGGTACGCATGATCCAGCAAGTGCACACAAGTGGCTGAAGGCGATCGAGAAGATCTTCCAGGTGATGGGGTGTTCTGATGAGCAACAGGTTCAGTTTGGAACACATATGCTGGAAGAAGAGACTGAGGACTGGTGGGATAACACCCGTAAGAGACTCACGGATGTTGACACTGTGATAACTTGGGCTGTGTTTAAGCAGGAATTTTTGGGGAAGTGTTTTCCAGAGGATTCTCGTGGCAAGAGAGAAGTGGAATTCCTTGAGCTGAAACAAGGAGATATGACTGTGGCAGAGTATGCCGCAAAGTTTGAGAAGTTGGTGAAGTTTTGTCCGCACTACAATCGTGTTGATGCTGAGATGTCCAAATGCCTCAATTTTGAGAATGGGCTGAGACCAGAGATTAAGCAGTGTATTGGGTATCAGTAGATCCGCAGGTATGCTGAGTTGGTTGACAAGAGCAGAATCTACGACGAGGATAGCCGAGCTCGATCTGCTCACTACAAGCAGTTGAGTGAGAAGAAAGGGCAGTATAGGGGTAAGCCTTATACAACTTCAGCTGACAAAGGGAAGCAGAAGGCTTCAGATGGGAAAAAGACAAGTGGAGGAGAAGGTCCCGCTTCTGGAAAGTGTCATAAGTGTGGCAAGTAAGGTCACCGTGCTGATGTATGTACCAATAATGTGCTGAGGTGCTATAGATGCGGTAAGAAAGGTCATCGAGCTGCTGATTGTAAAGATGAGGGTCCGACTTGTTTCAATTGTGGTGAGAAAGGTCATATCAGTATCAATGTCAAAAGCTGAAGAATACTGGTACTGCTGCCCAGACCAGTGGCCGTGTGTTTGCTTTGAGTGGTGCCGAAGCTCCAGAGAAGGACAACCTGATTCGAGGTACTTGTTTTATTAACAATATCGAGTTGGTTTCTATTGTTGATACTGGTGCTACTCATTCTTTTATCTCGCTCGAATGTGCTAATAGATTGGGTTTGAAGTTATCTGACATGAATGGGAATATGGTAATAGAAACTCCAACTAATGGTTCTATTACTACTACCCTTGTGTGTTTAAGATGTCCTGTGACGATATTTGAGAAGATTTTTGTGATGGATTTGGTGTGCTTACCCTTGCACCAGATCGATGTGATCTTTGGAATGAACTGGTTAGAGTTCAACCGGGTTCACATAAATTGTTATACCAAGGCTGTAGAGTTTCTTGAAATTGATGCCAGTGGGGGGTTGATGTTTTTATCTGCTAAGCAAGTAAACGACCTTGTGAAGGACGAAGCTTTGGTGTTTGCAATGTTTTCATCGTTGCAGATTGATCATGAAGCTGCGAGTGTGGAGTTTCCAGTTGTCTGTGAATTCCCAGATGTGTTTCCAGATGACATCAGTAATTTGCCTCCAGAGCGTGAGGTAGAGTTTGCAGTAGACTTAATACTAGGTACGAGTCCAGTGTCGATGGCTCCTTATCAGATGTCAGCTTCTGAGCTAAGTGAATTGAAGAAACAGTTGGAAGAGTTGCTTGAGAAGGGGTTTGTTCGACCAAGTGTTTCTCCATGGGGTGCTCCTGTGTTGTTAGTGAAGAAGAAGGATGGAAGTATGAGGTTGTGTGTTGATTATCGGCAGCTGAATAAAGTGACTATCAAGAATAAGTATCCGCTACCGAGAATCGACGATTTGATGGATCAGCTGGTAGGTGCTTGTGTGTTCAGCAAGATTGATTTGAGGTCGGGTTATCATCAGATTCGTGTTAAGCCTGGCGATATTCCGAAGACGGCTTTCAGGATGAGGTATGGACACTACGAATACACTGTGATGCCATTTGGTGTATCTAATGCACTTGGTGTGTTCATGGAGTACATGAATCGGATTTTCCATGAGTATTTGGATAAGTTTGTAGTGGTGTTTATCGATGATATCTTGATATATTCTAGATCTGAAGAAGAGCATGCCGAGCATTTGAGGACCGTGTTACAAGTGTTGAAGGAGAAGAAGTTGTATGCAAAGCTGTCGAAGTGTGAGTTCTGGTTGAAGGAAGTGAGTTTCCTTGGCCATGTGATTTCAAGTGGCGGGATTGTTGTTGATCCTTCTAAGATTGATGTCGTGTTACAGTGGGAGACTCTGAAGTCTGCTACTGAAATACGGAGTTTTCTGGGATTAGTGGGTTATTACCGCAAGTTTATTGAAGGCTTTTCTAAGTTGGCATTACCTTTGACTCAGTTGACTCGAAAGGGTCAAGCTTTTGTGTGGGATGTAGCTTATGAAGAGAGTTTTGTGGAATTAAAGAAGAAGTTAATGACTGCTCCAATGTTGATTTTACCTAATCCGAGCGAATCTTTTGTGGTGTATTGTGATACGTCGAAGATGGGTCTTGGTGGAGTATTGATGCAGAATGGACAAGTTGTCGCCTATGCTTCAAGGCAATTGCGAGTTCATGAGAGGAACTATCCTACACATGACTTGGAATTGGTCGCGGTGGTGTTTGTGTTGAAGATTTGGAGACATTATCTGTTTGGCTCTAAATTTGAAGTGTTTAGTGATCATAAGAGTCTGAAGTATTTATTCGATCAGAAGGAACTGAATATGAGGCAGAGAAGGTGGTTAGAGTTGTTGAAAGATTTTGATTTTGATTTGAGTTATCATCCGGAAAAGGCAAATGTAGTGGCCGATGCGTTGAGCAGAAAGTCATTGCATATGTCGATGCTTATGGTGAAGGAGTTGGAACTAATTGAATAATTCAGAGATTTGAGTTTGGTATGTGAAGAGACCTTTAACAGTGTGAAATAGGGAATGTTGAGGTTGACTAGTAGTATTCTGGAAGAAATTAGAGTGGGACAACAATCTGACTTAAGGTTGGTTGACCAATTGACTTTGATTAACCAAGGTAACGGAGGTGACTTCCGGATTGATGAGAATGGTGTGATGAGGTTTTGAGATAGAGTGTGTGTTCCAGATGTTCCAGATATTAAGAAGAGCATTCTTGAAGAAGGACATCGAAGTAGGTTGAGCATTCATCCCGGTGCTACGAAGATGTACCAAGATTTGAAAAAGTTGTTTTGGTGGCCAAGTATGAAGAAAGATGTTGCGGAGTTTGTTTACGCGTGTTTGATGGGTCAGAAGTCGAAAGTTGAGCACCAGAAGCCTTTAGGTGTGATGCAGCCGTTGAGGGTTCCAGAATGGAAATGGGATAGTATTTCCATGGATTTTGTAGTGGGATTGCCGAAGACTGCTAAGGGAAATGATTTAATTTGGGTGATCGTGGATAGATTAACTAAGTCGGCTCATTTCTTGTCGATGAAGATTAATCACTCCATGCAGAAGCTAGCCGAGATGTATATTGAGGAGATTGTGAAGTTACATGGGGTACCTTCGAGTATTGTGTCAGATAGAGACCCGAGGTTTACATCGAGGTTTTGGAAAAGTTTGCAAGATGCTTTGGGTACTAAGTTGAGGATGAGTTCTGCCTATCATCCGCAGACGGACGGTCAGACAGAAAGGACTGTCCAATCCTTGGAGGATTTGTTGAGGGCTTGTGTGTTGGATCATGGAGGATCGTGGGATAGCCATTTACCGTTGATTGAGTTCGTACAATAATTGTTTTCATGCTAGTATTGGAATGGCGCCTTATGATGCTTTGTATGGGAGAAGGTGTAAGACTCCATTGTGTTGGTATGAATCAGGTGAGAGTGCTGTACTCAGACCTGAAATTGTGCAAGAGACGACTGAGAAGATTAAGAAGATACAAGAAAGGATGAAAGCTTCGCAGAGTCGTCAGAAGAGTTAGCATGATAAGAGAAGGAAAGCACTTGAATTCCAAGAGGGAGATCACGTGTTTTTGAGAGTGACGCCAGTGATTGGTGTGGGTCGAGCTTTGAAGTCTAGGAAGCTCACTCCATGTTTTGTTGGTCCTTATCAGATATCACAGAGGATAGGAGAGGTAGCCTATCAAATTGCTTTACAGCCGTCACTTGCGAATTTGCATTACATGTTCCATGTGTCTCAATTGAGGAAGTACATTCCGGATCCATCACATGTGATTCAGATGGATGATGTACAAGTGAGAGATAATCTGACTGTGGAAGCATTGCCTGTGCGTGTCGATGATCGAGAAATGAAGCAGCTGTGAGGTAAGGAGATTGCTTTGGTGAAGGTTTTATAGGGAGGACCAGCTGGCGAGAGTTGGACTTGGGAACGTGAAGATCAGATGAGGGAGTCATACTCGACTCTATTTACTTCAGGTAAATTTTCGAGGACGAAAATTCCTTAAGTGGGGGAGAGTTGTAACACCCCAAGTTCATATTTTAAATATTTATTAATTATTTGTGAATATAAGGCAATTTGATGACATGATGTTGTGTTGCATGGACATTTTTGGGTGGAAATTATTTTAGTAATAATAATAGTAAGAATAAATCATAGTATATTATTCAAATTATTATTTATTATTTAAAATAAGAGAAGTAGGAGCATTGAGGGTATATTGGTCTTTTAGGAGGAATAAGCAAGGATATAATGGTAAGAGCACAATTTGGGGTATTTAAGAGGGAATAGTGAAAAGGAATTCATTATTCTACTATTAGGGAGGAAAAGGAAAAAGTGCTCTGAGGAACAAGTGAGAAGGAGGCTAGGGCATAGAAGAATTCCGGAGAAATTTCAAGAGAAGTCGAAGGAGATGATATTTTAAGGTATGGGGAGTATTACTTTGTAATATTCTTGATATAAGGATTTGATGTTGGTGGGTGATTGGGGTTTTGGGGAAACTTGGGAATTTAGAGGTTAGGGATAATGGAATTTGATGAATTGAGATGAGATAATTGTTGTTGTTGATGCATGTGTGATAGTTGTAGGTTGTAATGGCATATTCTGAAGTAATTGATGGATAAAACGTGTTTTTGGAGTGTAGAATCGTAGGAGGGAAGGTGCTGTTATCGCAGGGTTTTTTCTGCCAAAATCGCAGAACCCGCTTAGCGCGGCCTAGCGCGCTTAACGCGGTCTAGAGAATTCTCGCCTCCTCGAGGCAGTGAGTAGCGCGCACAGCGCGGGCTTAGCCCGCTTAGCGCGACCTGTAAGTTGAAATTATTATTTATAATTTTTTAAAATTATGGGAAATTGTCCGTGTTATGTTGTATTAATGTTGTAATGATGCCATGACTTGTTACTGCGGGTTGATGTGTTATATGATGATAAATTGATGATTTTCAATATGATGATGCATATGAAGTTTGATGAACTAAGGATGATATGATTTACATGACTTTGATGAATTAATGATGACATGATTTATATGGTGTTCTGGTGAATGATGATGCACTTTATTACCTTTGTTGATATTGATGAATTTGACGTTGTGCATCATGCATTCATAGAATTTAGGACTTCGGTCCAGTGACGATGTTAGGACTTCGGTCCAGTGGTGGCTTTAATCCCATTGTGTGGATTGGAGTATTTTATGACGTGCTCCCTTGTGGAGGGTTGATGGCCTGGTGTCCATTACTATGACGATTTGGTACCACATGCATATTAGGAAGTTGCATTTCATTCTTGGTGGCATTACATGATTGCACGTTCGTGATGTTGATGACTTTGTGATCTATATGATGAGTTGGGGTGAATTACTATGGTGTTTGTGTGAGATGAATGTTAACTTGTTGATATCTTTTCTTTATATGAATTATATTGAATTGTGATTACTCACCCTGCCTGTTTGAATGCTGCCTCTACGTGGGTAACGTGCAGAGAACCAAGACTAGTTCGTGGTGAGTGAAGAGTTAGCTTGGAGTCTTTTCCTTTTAGTTGATTAGAGGGTGTGTCTTGCTCTGATTATGTAACATCGGGGTTGGGAACGTTTCTATTTTTAAAGTATTGTGTTATTTTTATTAACTTGTTTTATTGAGAATTTTGAGGACGTTGAGTTGTTTTCAACTCCAAATTTTGATTTGATGAAAATGTGATGAGTTGTTCTTTTATGGTGATAATTCCGCTGCGATGTTTTGTTTTAAAAGAGATGTTAATTAAAATTGAGTTGCTATTTTCTATTTGTTGAACCCGTGTTACGAAGCAGGATGTTTAATTTGATGTTATATGAAGAAATGTGACACCTTATGTGATGTACTCTGATTTATTTAAGTATACTATTGCGTATATTTATGTTGGGTTAGAAGGGTGTTACACGGCTTGTAGCGCAAGGCTATAACCAAGAGGAAGGAATCGACTATGAGGAAACTTATGCGCCGGTTGCCCGACTCGAGGCTATTCGCCTTTTACTTGCTTATGCTTACACTAAGAACTTCAAATTATTCCAAATTGATGTTAAAAGTGCTTTCCTTAATGGATATATAAATGAAGAGGTTTATGTTGCCCAACCTCCGGGTTTTGAATCCCATGAATATCCTGATCATGTCTACAAACTTAAACATGCTTTGTACGGACTTAAACAAGCCCCTAGGGCTTGGTATGAACGTCTAAGCAAATTTTTACTTGATCAAGGGTATTCAAGAGGGAAGGTTGACACAACCCTCTTTATTAAACGTCAAGGAAAACATTTAATCTTGATACAAATTTATGTTGACGATATTATCTTTGGGTCTACTAACATGACCTTGGTCAAGGAGTTTTCTAGTTTGATGCAGGGGGAGTTTGAAATGAGCATGATGGGGGAGCTCAATTATTTCTTCGGATTGCAAATCAAACAACTCGAAGTGGGCACGTTTGTGAGTCAAACAAAATATTGTCTTGAGCTTCTCAAACGCTTCGACATGCTAAACTGCAAGGCAATAGATACTCATATGCCTACTTGTGCCAATCTTGATAGTGACGAAAATGGTAAGGATGTAGAGGTAAAGAAGTATCGAGGTATGATTGGATCTCTTCTTTATCTTACCGCATCATGACCCGACATTATGTTCAATGTATGTATGTGTGCGAGGTATCAAGCACGTCCCAAGGAATCCCACTTAAAAGCAGTTAAACGTATACTTCGATACCTTTCCGGTAATCCAAAGTATGGGCTATGGTATTCTAAAGGTAGTGTTTGTTCCTTAGTTGGCTATTCCGATTCTGACTTTATCGGGCAAATCGGATAGGAAAAGTACTAGTGGCACGTGTCACTTTTTCGCAAATTCCTTGGTGAGTTGGCATAGCAAGAAGCAGGTTTCCGTTGCCTTGTCAACAGCCGAGGCAGAATACGTTGCCGCAGGCAGTTGTTGTGCTCAAGTCCTATGGCTTAAGCAACAATTGCTGGATTTCAATTTAAAACTTGAGCGTATTCCTATTTTGTGCAATAACACTAGTGCTATTAACCTAACTAAGAACCCCGTATTACATTCACGCACCAAGCACATCAAAATATGTCATCATTTCCTTAGGGATCATGTAGAGAAAGGTGATGTGGTCTTTGAGCATGTTGACACTAAAAATCAACTTACTGACATCTTTACAAAACCACTAGCTACTGAGCCTTTCTTTCACATCCGTAGGGAACTAGGCATTCTCGATATTTTAGATCATGTTTGATAATTCTTTAAGCTAGTAGCTCTTCACACACACACACACACACACACACACACACACATACACACACACACACACATATATATATATATATATATATATAGGCGTTCTCGATATTTCAGATCATGTTTGATAATTCTTTAAGATAGTAGCTCTTCACACACACACACACACACACACACATATATATATATATATATGCTTGTTTATGGTTTTGACTAACTATGCCAAGAGTTATTGAGCAATATGTGAGGCCTCTCATCATCGTTCATGGTCAAGGTAATATTGTTCCGCTTCATAAGTTTTCCTTAATATATGTTCCATGTTGGATGTTCAAAATTGATGTTTATTACATATTTTGAGCATATATGATTCATTTGGATGTTTGAATTATGTGTTAGCATGTTTATTTATCATGTATTGGTGCATATGTATGTATAAACTAAAATTCATCCATTTTATACTTGGTTGAGTCGACTAAAGTGTGTCATGGGTCGACTCAAGAATGGTCCAATTTTTCAAGAGAAGGTGCATGTTGTATTTTGTGTTTTTATTGTATGACTTGTTCTTTTCTTGCATGATGTTTTGCTTTTGATTTTCATTTAGGACTATGTTACTATTTTGCACTATTATGGAATGAATTATGTTTGCTTCTTATGTTCCGTGTTTATCCGTTTATACTATTGCATTAACTGTATCATATGTGGATGCTTGTTAGTGTCGCTGTTTTGCAAATTGGTGAATGAACCATTACTTGTTATCATGATATCTCTTTGACCACCTTCTTTACTCTTTTTGATGTTATCAAAGGGGGAGAAGGATACTAGCAACAGAAAATACTAAAGCAGCAGATATTAAAGTGTTAAAGATAGGGGGAGTTTCTCCGTTCTCAAATTTCAATCAAGAGAAAGATAGACAGTGGTGCCATCATCAAAAAGGGGGAGTATGTGAGGGCCAAGGTCTCTCATCTATTTTGGTTTTAATGATGTCAACAAATAAGATAGTCATTAGATTGTATCTATTTTGGTTTTAAGCGGTATCACTTCATTATCGGGCAAATTGTATCTAACCATCAATGTTTATGTGTCTAAACATATAGGAAGAAGTCTACCAATTTCTACATGTGCATGATCATAATATTGATGTTTGGTATACTTGTTTTGAGTCTTGGTCAGCAAAAATATACAGAAAAATGAGTTTTTGAAAATCTGCATGTCATGAGTCGACCCAAGGTGAGCATGAGTCGACTCATGCTGTCTTGAACAAGTTTTGTGAAATGTCCGGGTTAGCGCACGCTGAACTCCCTGTTGCATGAGTCGACGCATGTTTCTAGAAATTTGAATTTCTGCAAAATCTGTAGGCTTGCATCGATGCAAGGTATTGATGGGTCGATGCATGGTGTCAAAATTTGCGTAGACAATCCTACGGGATAGCTCACATCGACCCTCACTAAAGGGGCAGTCGACTCATCTCTGTCTGAACTGATTTTTTGCATTTAATTTTATCTGTTATTTCCGTTACTTCATATTGTGGGTCACATTACTCATTATAAATAGTTGGTCAGCTCACATTTCACAATAACAAGAAACGTGAAAATTTATATCAATCTTTCTCTTCATCTTCATCTTCAACCTTGAGTAAACAAACAATTACACATAATCATTTTTGTTTGTGTCGCTCATTGTTTTGAAGTGATAACGTTCAGAATTAGGAAGTGTTGTGATCTTCATTTCTGGGTTGAGAATTAGTATGTGTTTCTTGAATAAAACCTCAGGTTTTGTCCTCCAAGAATCGACCGAGTGAAGGTGATTGAAGAGCTGCGGGTTCTTTTAATCTAGTAGCATGAGACGGTGATTTTGGGGGTTTTTGTACAAATCATTTCGTTCTACAAGGATTTAGTCATGCGAAGGTAACCGAATAACAGAGCATTTGTTCAGTTTAGTAGCTACAGTTGGAGGATCGTAGAAGAATGGTTTGGGATCGAATCGTGGAGGATTGAAGTCGACCGAGTGAATGTGACTGAAAAACGGCAGGTTCTTACAGTCTAGTAGTATGGGACGGTAACTTGTTCAACCAGATTCGAGGGACTTGATTCGTCTTGAATCAAGGGGAGAGAAGACTCTGCATCAACAATCAAAGACGTTTGAGAGTTTGGATGTTCATTGTTCTTCTCTTGTATAAACAATTTGCAAACAGCAATATATATATATATATATATATATATATATATATATATATATATATATATATATATATATATATATATATCTCAATTCCAATTATGGAATTGGGGGCAGAGGTACCCAAAGCGATGACAATTGGGGAACTGCCTAATCAAATCGTGTCTATTCTCTCTTTCCCTTAACTCTTTACGTTTGATATCAGTCAAATTTGCGAAGTTTAAATTGATCGAAATTTCTGAGCTAGTGTTATATTTAGCTGTTAAATTGTTCCGTAAATCTGACACAATCCCCTGGATTGTATTTAGGAGCAGCTCAACATCACATTACTTTGAAATCTGCACTTAGTGTGTTTTACGCACACCAAGTGTTCGATAATTTGTTTAAACGCAAAATTGAACGTATTTGCATTTAATTATTTGTCGACCTATCTCATTGGATTGGATTAATATCAAGCAAATAAAAAATTGTTGATTGCGTTCAAATTGTGTTGAATAATCTGAAATTTTCCCATCCATATTTCATTCCAAATATTGTCGTGCATATCCGATCCCTCTAGTAGAGGTTCGTTGTAGACGTAATTCAGTGGTCGCTTCCATCAAACTTTTAAAACCAATTTTTTGGAAAGCCATTTGCGTGTAAAACTCGAGGGATCTATTCAACCCCCTTCTAGATCCTAGCCATCGTCTAACACTTGTGCTCAAAAAGATACAATCGTTCCTCACTGATTTTCGGGGCAAATGGACTCCGAATTACGATGGCCTCTATGTGGTCAAGAAACTTTCTCAGGCGACACCTTGAGACTCGCAACCATGGATGGAGAGGAATTTGCCTATCCCACAAATGTTGACGTATTCAAGAAATACTTCGCCTAAACAAAAAAAAATTAATGAAAAAAAACGTCTCGGTGGATTGAAAACCTGAAAGGGCGATCCAAGAAAAAATTAGAGACATAAGCAAAAATCATCTCGATGGATTGGAAATCTCAAAGTACAATCCAGACAAAAGTTAGGGATTCATGGCAAGTAACTACGTCTGATCAGATTAAATCCTCAGCAGCAATGTCATCCATCAGGAAAACTCCAGTCAAGGTCATCTTCAACAGAAGCTCAGGATGTCCAGAATTCAAAGTTGGTAGAAGGATAATGGTCGTTAAGTTTCAATGTAGCCCTTTTCCCTTATATTACCATTTTCTAACTTTGTAAATACTCTATGGGATCACGCGCTTGCCTGATTTCCATCCTATCAATAAAATTTGAGCCTAGTGCTTTTGTTTGCAATTATCATTTGTTTTAGCTTTACAGAATGACATTTTAAAATAATCAACGATTCTTGAAAT
Source organism: Lathyrus tuberosus (assembly GCA_022829125.1). Lineage (NCBI taxonomy): Eukaryota > Viridiplantae > Streptophyta > Magnoliopsida > Fabales > Fabaceae > Lathyrus > Lathyrus tuberosus. The sequence goes on from JALAZF010000226.1 coordinate 7,654,383, forward strand.
AAAACAAAAAATGAATTTACTTGTCAAATTTTTTTCTGGTTTTAAAATAAAAGATGGCAATTCTTTTGACTGTTGGACATCGAAATAACATCGATCGCTTCTCCAAAGGTGATAGAGCCTCAAAGTGAAGAATCAAAGTACTCCTTCTAAACCAGTACGCCTGAATGAAGGATCAACTGTATCAGACGTGATTTTCCCATCTGATATCCCCGGCAGAGTTCTTACCTCTTAAGACCAATTGAACAACTTTTTCTCCCCACAGGGACCGTTTCTCCTAAGCAAGGCAGGGTTGCTATTTTGGAACAATGATACTTTTCATTCCCCGCAGTGGCCGAGTATCCAGTCGTGTTTATCTATTAATCTGTATGTCGTGTCTGTTTTGTCAGCATAAACATACATACATCATGCATTATTGATTTATACTCATATTCTTGTTGCATCACTATCACTCTGGCCAGTCTTCCCAAGTGATAAAAGTCCTCTTATCAATCGAGTTGTCAGTTTTTTCCTTGTCAGGAAATGTTGCGTCTGAACAATCTCTCTCCCCAGTTTATTTCTGGATTGGAGACGGCCTCGACCACTTTGATAACTTGAACCTCTGAGAAACAAGAAGACAATCGACAAACGTCACTCTCTACTATTGAAGATGATATTTACGCTTTCCTGGATTAAGGAAAATCCCCAGAGAAAGCTTCTCAACCGAAGACTCTTAGTAACACATTGGTTTTTCTCCCAAGAAAGTCAATGTTAATGAAGTCATCAGCACCTCAAAATTCAATTACATCACATGGCATTTCTCCGAGAAGATCTCGAAGAAAAGTATAATGTAACATCCCCGAGCAAAAGGCAGTCTCTCAAGAGACTCGTTTTCCCCCAGTAGAGTTAGCAAATGGCATCTCCAACAGAGAAGTTTGAACACCTCTACAGCTCAGACAAATGGGTTTCGCCAGCAAGTCTGACATCAAAACTTTTTTCCATCAAATAGCATCTCCCCGGGAAAATTCGGCGAGAAGTTTGATGAAAACCGCTACACATAGCGTCCCTTGTCAAGGAAGGAACTTGACGAAAAAAAACTTAGACCAGTTCCTTGGCTGAAGACCAGGATTGAGGGGAAGTTTATTAACAAAAGAAATTGAGACCGGTTCCTTGGCTGAAGACCAGGATCAATGGGAAATTTAATGACAAAAGAAACTGAGACCAGTTCCTTGGCTGAAGACCAGGATCGAGGGGAAGTTTATTGACAAAAGAAACTGAGACCAGTTCCTTGGCTGAAGACCAGGATCGAGGGGAAGTTTATTTAAGTAAACTTAGACCAGATCCTTGGCTAAAAACTAAGATCGAGGGGAAGTTTTACCCTTTTCTAAGCATCATTGCTTATCAACGGAATATGGACGAGCAAACTGCCATTCATAACCACCATCAAAATTTCGGGTATTCCGATATTTAATCCTCTTGCACCCTGAATGTCCGAATACCTTCGCTATTCACACCTTCTGGTCCAAGAAGATTAAATAGGGGCATCTGTCATACCCCAAATTTTGACCACCAAGATTTCCCATCATTGTGCAAATCATCACCATAATATGGATGTGCCATCATGCCTCCTCAATCTCCTCAAGGATTGTTGAGCATTCACTACAATCAAGAATTAGGGTTTTAAGCCCTCTCAGAGCACTTAGACAAAGGATCAATCAAGGAATGACATGGTCTTCAACTTGTCTAACCTCTCAAACACCTATAAAGGATCAAGAGGACTCCCACATCAAGAATCAAGCACAAAATTGCAACATTCCAAGTGGATCAAGCCTCAAAATCGACAATGTCACCAAATTAGGGTTTTGGTCGACTGAGACCTCCAGATGAAAATTCTCATCTGGGAATGAGCCAATAATTCAATGCATAACCTAAGATACTCCAAGGGACCTCATGGACCCAATCATCAAGTCAATTTAACCTCAGGGGATGCATTTACCAAAAATCAGGAATTAGGGTTTCTTGACCTAATTCACCCCTAAAGTTGACTTTTGGGAAAAAGCATGGGCCAAGACCTCAAGACATGATTTGAGGGCCTCAAATACACCACATTGATCCAATTACAATAATAGATTGATCCAAGAAGCTTGATTCACAAGTTTCAATTTCATCTGGACCACAATTAGGGTTTTGAGGAAAAAAGTCAACTGTACCTTTGACCTTTGACCAAAGCATGCTCCCAAACCTTAGGACATGATTCAATACACCCTATAACACCTATGGAATCCATCCATTATGATTGATTTGGGTCAAGTACTTGATTTCACAAAGGATCGCACAGTTTGGATTTCATCCGATAAAAAGTCTACTATGCACAAAATTAAGTTTGACTTTTTAGGATTTTTCACAAATATGGTTCCCCTAAGTCAAAAATAATGTTAATGTATGGTATTGGTCATCATTCATTAAGAAAAATCAAGAAAAGTGAGGTTTCTTGCAAAAGGGGCAACTTGAGAAACCAAAATTTTTCTAAGTTATGGAATAAAAATAGTTTTGGTATCAACTTCCAAGGACCATCATAACTTGAGATCCAAGCAACCATTTTGGGTGATCCAAAGCTGGATTTGTAGGTCTTGCTACACTCTACAAAAGCTTAAAATAGCTCAGACTCCAATTCTTTATGGATTTTAAGTTATGGAGTGATCAAAATGACAAAAACATGAAAATGACACTTTTTCCAACACTTAGTGAAAATCTGCCTAAGTTACCAGCCTTAAACATCAATGTTCATGATGATTTTTCAATGGGATCCAAATAGTTTCAAAACAAACTATGACCACACATGTTTTGTATCATATGAGGGCTTTCTAAAAAAGCACAAGAGCCTCCCATAACTCAACCTGAGTAGGGAGATATGAATCCCTCAAAATCACCATTTCCAACTATCCTAGGCAAGGCTGATTTTGTGCATTTGCTCGATTTGGACACATCTGAGGATAAAACAAAAGGGGAATGATATGATCCCCAAGCCTCCCAAGTCCAAGGGTCTACATATACCCATGCCAAACCTAAAAGAGCTAAAAAATGCCAAGACTCCAATTTAGTTTCAATGCATTCAATGGACGTATCAAGGTGGCATGAACTGAGGCAAGATTAACTGAATAAGTCAAGCCTAATCTCTGAACCAAAAGACCATAGGCCTGTGCTCTAACCTCAAGTCAATGGCTAGAGGAGACTTGAGATTCCATTTGATCCACATTGGCCACAGACCTGCTGCAGTTGCCATACACTATTGCTTGCAAAACAAACTTGCTCCACTATAAATAGAGCTCATTTATACTCAGTTTGAGTACACCAAAGCACCTAAACTGATGCTTTCCTCAAAATCTCCCTTTCACTCCAATTTTTTCCTTCTAACTCAAGTCACTATCGGGTTTTGAATTTGAGAGCAATTCCAACCAAACCAATCACACACACATACACCTCATAAACATCATATGTGAGTGATCCATAACACAAAATCACATCTGGAACATCAGATTCTCAAAATCACCAGCTAATTGCTCAAGTTCCTGACAGAGTTGCAGTTGAGGTGCCATATCAAGTTCCATCACATTTCAATCCACTCCAAGCATTCAACACACTCCATGGCACCTAAGGAAGCTGTCTAAATCATTGGAACCTAGTTGTAACACCTCCATCACCAAACTCGATCACCAACTGCAAGAGGTAAGCATGAACCCTTCAAATTCTATATTCCATGCATCATAAATAAATTTTTGAGTTATCATCTTGTTATTGCATGTATGTAGAGTGATAACCCTCAATCAATTGCCATGAATCCATCGTGTATGGAATTTTATTGTATTCATGCTGAAATTAGGGTTCTTGAGGTTTTCTGTTGATTTCTTTCTCCATACTTAATATAAATGCAATTAAACTATATGGTTGTGATCCTTGTTCAAAAACGAACAAGATTGGTAATTGAATCATGCAAAACCATTGAGAAATCATGGAGAAAAGTAAGAAAACGCAAATCTGCAAAAACAGAGGGCGCGGTCAAGAACCAAGTGTTCTTGGCACCATAATTCAAATTTTTGAATTTTAGTTATTTTTGTTTAATTGATTCAAATATTAAATTCTCTATGAATATTTATGTTTTTGAATTAATTCTTTTTCTCTAAATTCACTAAAATGTTTAAATATTTTACTTTACTAAAAAAATCCAATTTATATTATTTATTTAATATAGTTAGAATTTTTGTAATTAATTTCATTTTATTGTTTTTTTAACAATTTTTAAAATGAAATTCCCACTTTGATCTTTCAAAACTAATTGAATTTCAAGCTTTCATATGATTAAACATGATTTTTCAAAATATTTATCAAAGTGTACAACTTGTTTTTGAATATATTTGATATTTTATCATTTATTATTTAAATTTCCTTTGAAAAATGACATTTTAATTTAAAATTAGGGTCTCCTCTCGATTTTAAATTTTCAAACAACTTTGGGCCTCTATTAGAGTGTAAGACCCATTCCCTTTGTAAATACAGAATTTTAGGGGCCTAAGTCATTGTATAAGTCCCTCTGTGGTTTTCAAAACCGCGACGCGATCGTCACCTTTTCAAAATAAATCATTTGGGCATCTCCTTGAGCTATAAGCCCTAACTCTTGTATAAAAATAACTTTTATGGGCCTCTTGATAGAGTGTAAGTCCCATCCCTTGTAAATATAAACCTTTTTGGGCCCAGTCATTGTATAAGTCCCACTGTATTTTCAGAAATCTCGGGGCAATCGTCGTTTTTCAAAACAAAATAATCTGGGCCTCTCCTTGAGTTGTAAGCCCCATTTCTTTTCTTTTAAACACTTTTTTGGGCCTCTAACAGAGTGTATGACCCAACCTCTTTGTAAATACAATAATTTTGGGCCTCAGTCATTATATAAGTCCCGATTCAATTTTCAGATCAACGATACGATTACTGTTTTTCATTTGGGCCTCTCCTTTAGTATAAGCCCCAACAACCTTTTCAAAAACAACTTCCCTTTTGATTTAGGTTCAAACTCATAGTTGTTATCAAAACTTTCTTTAATTTCTTGAACAACTAACCATACAGCTGTTACAATGGAAGCTTGCTAGCCTGTAAGTTTTATCAGCTTTCATTTACTTGCTGTCATATATATATATATATATATATATATATATATATATATAACTGTATTACTGGAAGCTTGCTCACCTGTAAGTCCTTCTTTCATATCCTTTTAAATACTTGTCATATATCAACTGTATATATACTTGTATATCTGCTTAGAGTTTTCCCCAACAACTAGGTCTAGAACTAGGTAAAGCCAGTTGGTCACTCTTAAATACAGTCAAAACTAGATCCCCATAGGATTTCCAGATACAGTCTTGCATTCTCTTGGGCTTAAACAATATGGAACAAAGAGAAAGACATTATTCCCGGTGAAACTTTTCTCAGACTGTCACTATTAGAAATTGTCAAAGAAATTCATTTCCCCAGAGAGGATTAATTTTCGGTGAAACCTCTCTTGAATTCTTCAAACCCTAGAACTGTTCATTAAAGAAAAGATTATTCTCGGTGAAACTTTTCTTGAAATCTTCTTAAGTTTGGACCCACAGGCTTCCTAAAAGCATCCCTGCCTCCTCTTGGGCTTTGTACAAGGACACTGCGGCTTCTTAGAAGTTCTCATGCCTTCTCTTGGGCTTAATACAAGGACCTTGAAGACCTCTTAAAGGTATAGGACAGAACTTAGTCATCCTTTGCTAGAGCAGTCTTTCCAGAGTCAAAACCTCATACCAATTTAAGGGTTGATACTCATCCCTTAAAACATCTGCCTCCTCTTGGGCATCATACAAAGATAAAATCTTCTATACTAGTAGACTTGGACAATCTAATCCCCTCTTGAGTCTCAAAGACATTCTCAACTTCCTTACCAACACAGGAAAAACCCTGGTCATTTAATCAATCTCCAGTAGAGTTAAAACCCATGGGTTCTAAACCCAGTCTTTCTCCTAAAAATTCCCCAGCCAGGGTCATTTTATCATCATTATAACACTATCCCAAATCAGAACCTCAAGGCATCTGATATCTCAACTCTTCTGTAAACCCTCAGCAAGAGTTGATTCCTCATTTGGACCTGCCTCTGGATCTCAATAATCCTCAGTAGAAATTAGCCTCCTCTTAGGCTTTGTATAATGATTTTTCCTTTCCTCAGCATATTCAGCCTCCTTTTAGGCTTTGTATAATGATTTCTTTCTTTGTTCTCCCCTAGCAAAGTCAGCCTCCTCTTGGGCTTTGTACAATGATTTTCCCCAGCTGAGCTAACCTTTTCAGACTCTCTTGTTGAGTCAATCACCTTTCCACACTCTCTTGTTGAGTCAATGGTACAAAGCAAAATCACTCTCTTGTTGAGTAAACTCTTTTAGCCTCAATCTTGAGCTTTGTACAAGACGAACAAAAGCACTCTCTCGTTGAGTCAACTCTTTTAGCCTCAATCTTGGGCTTTGTACAAGACGGATAAAACGCTCTCTAGTTGAGTCAATCATTTACTTTTTCAGCCTCAATCTTGGGCTTTGTACAAGACACCATATAAATTTCCCTAAGCTGGGTCAATCCTCTTTTCAGCCTCAATCTTGGGCTTTGTACAAGACAGATAATACTCTCCAGCAGAGTCAAACTCATTTCAGCCTCAATCTTGGGCTTTGTACAAGACACCTAAAATATCCTCAGCCGAGTCAGTGAAGTCTCATTTTAGCTTTAATCTTGGGCTTTGTACAAGACAGATAAAGATTTCTATCCCACAGAGTCAGTCTTCTTTTCAGCCCAATCTTGGGCTTTGTACAAGACACATACAAACCCTCATCAGCGGAGTCAAAATCCCTTTTAGCCTCAATCTTGGGTTTTGTACAAGACAGACAAAATATTTCTCCAGAAAAGTCAACTTTTAGCCTCCTCTTAGGCTTTGTATAATGATACCCCCAAAAGAGTTAGTCTCTTTTTTAGCCTCAAATCTTGGGCTTTGTACAAGATAGATAAACACTCTCTTGTTGAGTCAGTCTTTTTTAGCCTCCTTTTAGGCTTTGTATAAGGACTTCCCCAGTGGAGTCAATCAATCTCTTAGCTTCAAACTTGGGCTTTGATCAAGGCACACACAAAAACCGTCATCCCCTCAGAAGAAATAAAAAACTCTCTGCAGGAAGACATTTCTCTGTATATCACACATCAAAACAGACATTCAAAACAAACCTTAATCCTTAATAACTGCTATAAGTGGCACACTTGTTGATTCAAATATCCAAGTTGTCATCCATCTCTTATCTTGGCAAACTTCCTCGTTCATCTAATTGTTGTAAGCGGCAAGCCTCTGGATTATTTACATCCACGCCACCGTCCCTCTCTTAGCATGAAAGACTCCTAAGGAAAAATGACATTGCTCAACACTGAGTTAAAGTTTTCTCCTTCAAGACAAATCCTCTATAAAGGAAATTATGGTATTGTTGGATTCTCATATCCCAGTTAAAGTAATCCTCCTTTATAAACAGACACCCAACAGTTGTGATAAACAGACGAGATGTCTCCCTTTAGAGATGACAAATTCTCTCTCAGTCAAACCTTTTAGCTTCAATCTTGGCTTTGAACAAGACACAAAATAACCTTTTAGCTTCAATCTTGGGCTTTGAACAAGACACAAATACTCAACCCTTTAGCTTGAATCTTGGGCTTTGAACAAGACACCAAAACATCATCTTTTCCTCCCATAGAATAGGAGGAACTACAATTGCTTTGATTTCCCTGTTTCTTTAAACGGGAATACGTAGGCATAAGATTGTGAAATCTTAGCGAGCATACCCATCAATAACTCTAGGTCCAGTACCTTCATACCAATCAAAAACTCTAGGTCCAGTACCTTCACATACCAATCAAAACTGAGGTCCAGTACCTCACCAAAATCATCAAAAAATCTCTCTCACATCTCTAAAAAAAAAGAAACTTTCCCAACCCATCAACAGATAAACACCATCAAGTACAAAGCCGAACCTAAAACTAATAATCTGTGGATAACCACATATAGGATGGGTAATTGACAACTCCCCATTGTATAACCTGACCCCGGACCCCCCGAATCTCTTTAAGCGTTTGTTCAGTTAAGCATTCGCGTGCAAGGTTAGTTTTAGATAGCTTTCCTTTCCCTGCCAGCTTCACGGGATAAATAAGAAATAAGAAAGGAGCACCCCACTCCCCCTCACTGCAGTGAGGAGAAACCAATTTGCGATAAGGTGGTCGCGTCACCGATAAAAATCACACGCTACAGATCCCACATATCATCAACAGAAGGTTTAGCCTCGAAGACCTACTTTTATCCGATTCAATTCAACCCTTAATAATCAATCCACAAAAATTCCCTAAAGCACCAATTTACTCAAAAACCCACAAACCCATATAAACCTCAAAATCAACTTTAAACACATCGAATTCCTATATTGAAAACAATGAAAGGCAATACTCACCATACCTTAAATTGTAGATTCGGAGCTTTCTCTATTGAGTCTTTGGAAACCTTCTCAAATCCTCACCTTTCCCTTTTTCCTCAGAGCCCTCGCCTTCTTTCCTTCTTTGCACGGTCTAACAAAATGAATCCTATTCTCAAATTCTCCTTTTTGTTAAACCTAACTCTTGAGCTTCTAAAATGGGATTTCCCAATAAAACCCTCACTAACTCCTCATTAAAAGTCCAATTTACCCTTAATTCCTCTAATATTATTTAAATTAATAATAATACTAATATATTCCATATTATATACTATTATTTAATTAAATAACCAAAACTCCACGAAAATGCCAACGTCAACACAAACCACCAAAATTCACCGAAAATTCACAAATATTATATTTAAATAAATTAAATAAATCTCCTACAAATTTGGGGTGTTACACGTGTCACATGAGTTAGAAGTTGTCTAAAAAGTTGTGGGAATTTTTTTTTGTCTTTTTTAATCGATTGGCACCTTATCCCAATCGATTGGGAGATTTCGAAAATATGCCCTAATCGATTAGGACAACATCTTAAAGATGGGTAACGGCTAGATACCTTTTCTTTCCATTTTTAACTTGGTAATCGATTATAATGGAGGTAACCAATTGATTGGGAATGTTTCCAATCGATTAGCAAGTCATAAAATGTCTTTAAAGATATTTCCTTTTTGAGCTAACCTCTAGCTTATCAATAGAGGTCCCTTTCCTCATTTCAAATCATCCAGAACTGACTTTCATTTCATAATTTTCTCTCTCTCTCTCTCTCTAAACTTTTATTTTAATTTATCTCACTAAGATTTTAGCCAATGTGCTTTTCGAGAATGTCATTTTTGCAAGTGAGAAGTTGTTATTCTAGAAAGGTAGATTTGTAAGTCACCAAGGAATTTTTGATCACACACTGGTTGAACATTTTATCCTGTTAGGGATTGTTTATTTAAGTTAGAAGCTAAACCGGTAAAAGCTTTGGTTTGGGGATTGTATGATCAAACCCTTGTTTAGGTTTCAAGTCTCAGCTCGTGATAAAATATTTCATAGGTTCTTGAATGGCCCGTGGTAAAACCAAGTTAAGGTTAAAGTTTTGCCCGATATTCAAAGATTGTTAAGGTTCGATACTAGCCCGATATTCAAATCTCTCGGGTTATTAGTTAGCCTGTGGTAAAACCAAGGTTTATGGTTCGTGAGCTCAGTTCGTTGTTAAAAGCTCGCAAGGATTATTTAGAAGCTTGAAGACTAACCGCTCCAAGATTCCCATGAAGAAGAGACTAACCGCTTCAATCCGCCGTTTGGAAGAAAGAATCACCACTTCACTCCTCAGTTTATTGTTTGATTGGAAGTCAACCTTAAACTTCATTTTTCCTTGTACAAGGGGGTTCGTGAGTATTACCTACTAAAATCTCTTAAGTTTATTGGATATTCTCAAGATCAATTCTTGGGGAGGGGAATAAGTTTTTTTCTTTGTTTGACCGAACCTCTATAACTTATGGTATTTTCTTTATTCCCTTAAACTCTTTAATTTCCTCACTTTATATTTTGCAATTTAATTTTTCGCTGCTTAATCGTAAAACAATTTTAAAAATGTTTTCTAACTCTGCTTTTAATCTGCAAAGTTTTTTGAAACCATGTTTTTCGGAAACACAAAATTCACCCCCCCCTTCTTGTGTGTGAAATCACATGTTCAACAAGTGGCATCAGAGTCTACCTCTTGTATAAGGACTAATCATCTCAGGAGAAAGATGACTAGTCTGTTTATCCCTACTCATCAAGTAAATGATGAAGTAATAGATAAACCTGATTTCTTCTGGACCAAAGAGGAAAAGAGAAATTTTGAGATAGATTTTAAAACTAAAATCTTATAACAATGTCTCTAGATGATAGTAAAGTTTACTATGTTCACCAATGCAATATCGTCAAGGAAATGTGGGATACTCTTAAAATGATATATGGAGTATCTCCAAGTATCAAACAAGAGAAGATAAACAGGCGAGGCGAAGAAGATGAAGATACTACTTTTAATGTTTTTCAAAATTTATAAATATTGGAAGTTGTATTAGAACGTTTGTAAGTAACCAATGTGTAAGAATTAAAAACCGGAAGCTTAATCCAATTCTTAAATCAAAAGTTGGAAACCTTCACGAATTTTAGGAAAAATCAAGAAAAAACGAAATTGTAGAGAAATTGAACGAACTAGTTCAATTACTCAATGATGAAGAAGTAAAAAATGAGGAACCACCAACTTCATCATGCTCCTTTAATTTAACTCTAGTAGAATCCTTCAGAAGAACATACTTAGTAGTTGAAAGATATTTGGAAGATTCAACATTAAACGAAGGAACCTCTTGTTCAAGAAACGGTAAAGAAGAAGAAGAACTTTCTTCAATATTTGAATGAAGAAGAGGAAGAGAGACATCAATCTTGGGTAGAAATATGAAAAAAATCATCTTCCAATGAAGAAGAAGAAGTTTTCTTAAAGGCAACCTACAAGGGAGATACTATTTGAGGTATTAAACCATCTTATGAACAATTGTTTAGAATGAGTACTCAATTAGTATAAGAAAATGATAAACTGAGATAATGCTCTCTAGGTTTTAAAGAGTTCGTAAGATACCTTGAAGGAATAAATAAATTATTCCAGACATAAATAACTAAGCTTGGAAAGTAAAAAGGAACATGTGAGACTTGTGTCTCTCTGAAAAAGAAAGTTACTGATTTGCATGAAACCCTAGGTAAGTTTACCCAAGGTAAAGAAAAGTTTGACTTGATCTTATCAAGTCAAAGGCCTTCCTTAAACAAAGATGGACTAGGATTTAAGAAGTATAAAAACCCTATGAAAGACATATATCATAAGAAACAGAGGTGTCCAAATTATAAATGCACACGTTATAAGAGAGTGGTCATTTAGAACCCTCGAGCTTTGATAAATTGAAAAGATCTAAAGGTAACAACCTTAGATCTTCTGGAACTAATGCACCTGGGCCCAAGAATATGTGGGTACCAAAGGTGAAACCTTAGTGTTTTATATGTATGTTTTGCATCTCGAAGCTTTGATAATTATTAATGGAGTTGTGGAAAGCAAGAGTATACTCTTAAGTATAATGTATATGAATTCTCTAATCCAAGAACATGCGATGATGGCAAATATTAAGTACAATGATCAAAACAAGTGTTCTTGATAATATCTCAAGGTTTATGATCCTTTGTGATCAGTCGAATGAATATCTACCATATAAGAAAATTTGATACTATGAAAACACCCTTTCTACCCCTTTTCTTGCTGCTGCCACGTTAACACTTTTTGCTAAATTCTGGTCATTTCATACCCCTTTAGTAACTAAACATGCTACTACTTGGTCACGTTGTATAACACTACTTTTATGAAGTATCAGTACCATTTGTCTCAACTAAACAAACTACTTTTTCGTTTCAAACTATTTATCTCAATCAACATATTAACTTTAAGACTTTTCATTTCTGTGTAGGTCTGCAAACACACTGCTCAATGTGCTGAACTACTGAAGCTAAAACACTTCTACAAGCCAACAATCTTTCTCTCACACTCTCTCTTCTTCTTCCTATTCTCCTTCCTCTTCCTCAATGTTGTTTTGTTCTTTTGGTATCTCACTGAAGGAAGAGACACAAATGATCCCTAACCGCGACAACACGCTATTGCCGCTGCAACTCACAACTCCGACAAAAATACCACAGTCGCCGCTATCGGTGGGATTTCGTTTTCGGTCACATCATCACCATCCTCTTGGTTGTTTGCTCGCCAACCTTTATTGAATAAGTCCTCTTTAATTGTATATTTCTTTATTTGATCTTTTTAGATCTATGTTTTAGTTGCTTGCTATAATATTTGAACTGTATATTTCAACATAAAGTTTCCATTTTTACTACATTTTTAAGTATTATGAAAATGGTTTTGCTATTTTCAGGTTTGTGTTTTTTATATTTTGCATGGGTAATGGTTTATGGTTTCTCAGTTCTGTTTTTTATTGTTTAACAGTGATTTGGTTATATTCTGCAGGGGTAATGGTTTATGATGTTAAGAGGTTTACTAAAAGTGTTTGGCCTGATGCTCGACTGTTCACGGACTTCCACTACACACCATAGATTCAAGCTTGTATAGGGTTCTTTTTGTTTAACCTAAAGCATTCAACTTTGCAATTACTTTTCGATTTTCCACTTGATTTTCAATCTGGATCTTACCAATTTCATTTTGTGTAGACAAGGATGCGATTTTTGTTTGTTGATAGTTATGATATTATTAATGGTTGAAGGTTTCTGCAATTCTCAAGGTTAATTCTTTGACAATCTTCTTCTCATTGTGTTTGTTTCACTTTTAATGAGAATGTTTCACTTGACAACTGATCTCAAATCTGCAGAAGCACATTAATTCATGTGCTGATATATCGGTATCATGTCTACCATGTCCATTTACTGCTACATTTCTATAGAATAATTGTCTCTTTATATTTATGCATTTTCACAGTTGAGAGAGAAAAGCAGATCTAACAGGTAAATAAAAAGTTGCACATGCACTGTCATTAATTGCACATTTTGACTTTGCTTTCTCTTTAATGGACTAAGTGATTTTGTTATTTGCTTTTATAGGTTGTGGAATCTGCTAACGAGCTTGCTCAAATTATGAAGGATTTATCAGGTTATAAAAATCGCTCCTCGCCCTTTGTAAAAGTCGCCTATTCCTTAACATCATTGAGCTGAACAGGTGAGTCTTAATGTTGGTTTAACAGGTTATATGTTTTTGATTAAATTTTTTTAATTTGCAGACAACTCTGCAGACGCACGGGTACTGAACTTACAGTATTCTGAACAATAATTCTTACAATGCCGATAAAGGATTGGATTTCCTGTCTTTCATCCAAGTTCTTTGGACATGTGGAGCGTTTCAAAGAAATGGTTCCAAGAGGATAAGGAACAAACACTTTTTGAGTGTGCATATGGGGAAAATAACTATTGGGATTTTCGTAACAAAGATTCTGATAGTTTGAATATGTTTTTGATCAACCACGGGTTATTGGTGACTTAACTGGAAATGAAAATTTGAAGTTTGTTGGTGGAGATATGTTCAAATCTGTCCCTTCTGCCGATGCTGTTTTACTCAAGGTATTTTTATTTTCATCAATTATTACAATGTGATTTCAGTTGCAATTGGAGTATGATTTAGTCATGCTTACAATGTTTCTTGAGAAATAAAGGACAAAAAAAGAATGGGAGTATAATCAAGTTTCATTCTGCCCCGGTTGAAACCAAGAAGGAAAATATAATCAAGTTTTCTAACAACTCTTTCTGTCTCTAATTGTTTATAGTGTTACTTGTAGGCATGTCGCCTTGCTGATATACTCTCCATTGAAAAGTTTTGGCAATTATCAGATTCTATTACGTGGAAAATCCGCGCCAAGTGCAGGTGTTCATATTACAAGCTTCATCAAAGTTTTACTCTTGCTAGATAAATATCGTCTTCTCTTTCTGATTTTCAGTTTTGTGAAAATCAGAAGTCTGTTAAAGTTGCAGATTTTGGCCTTGCAAGAGAAGAATTGGTGACAAAAATGTTGCCTGCAGTCACCAAAACTTACCTATAGATGGCACCAAAGGTATGTCGTCTTCTTTCGAGCATAATTTTATTGATTCATTGATAACTTTTCGGAAATGTCAAAGTTGAACTTGCATTTTTTCCTGTATCTGTTTTCCAATGTTTGATTCTATCTTGACTAAATTATGTGTTGATTTTTTTCAAATTACATGGAAACAAATACAGGTTTTGGATTTAAGAAGATGGACTTGGTCAAAGCTTGAGGCTAAAACTGGAGACGAACCCTCTACAACTACAACTTTGGACCCTTGTGTTGGCCATTCTTTGGTTTGTATTGAACATAAAACTCTGCATAACTGCTGTGATGAATCTATTTGTTGTCTGTTACTGTTGGGGAGAACTGTTTCTTACTTAAAAATGGAAGGTTGGGGTGGGGGTGGTATGTAGTTTTTATTTCATATTGACTTGCTCTATTTTTTGTTTCTGTTGTGGTTATTGGTGTAATTGTACTTGGTCATTCGAAAGGGAGAATGAATCTCATTTTTAAGAATTTGATTAAATATAAAGAGTATAAAGTATTTATTGTTGTTTATTTTGTAATGGGATATTATAAAGAATTTATTATTGTCTATTTTTTAATTTTTAAATAATTTTTAATATCCCTAATTAAAGATAATTTTATAAATATTCACTGTATCTCAAATTATAAATTATTGTAAGTATTTCATATAATTAAAAAACATGACTAATTTTGAATATAAAAAAAATAAAAATATTATTTTATAATATTGTCTTTTATCAAATATAAATAAGAAAGAATTTGAAAAATTAGAAAGAGAAGACTAATAAATAGTATATTATATATTACGTAAAAACTATTAATATTGTATTAAAATCATAAAGTTATTTATAATTTAACACATTTTTCCTTTTGCAAAAGTGATGTATACTTTGCAAAAGTGATATATAATTTATTATTCTTTTAAAACATATATTGGACCTAATATAAGTAGTTTTAAAAAATTATTATTTCATTAGAGATATTTTTTCTATTATACATTATATTTTAATGAATTAATCAAAATTTCCTAAAATTTAATAGAAATAGCATCATCATAATGAATGTTTAATCATTAGGTCTCATAATTACGAATTTATATATTTTAAATGTATTGATATTGATTTATTTGTAATGCGTTAATGAACCGAAATTTGAGTAGTTTATATTCTTTTAACGTAGTTAATGAAGATCAACCCATTAATTTGATTTATTTTATTGTTATTCAATTACTTGTCATCAAATATAAATTAATTGTGAATCCGGATTTCTAAAATGGTCATAATGTGTATCTAAAAAATAAATATATTTCAAATGAAAACTAAGTTATATTTACGAATATAGTTAATAAAATAAACCAATTTAAATTCACATTAATGAAAAGAATAAATAATTATAATAATAATTAATGTATAATTATAAAAAAATAAAAATATTTAAGATAATTGTGCTATAAGATAAAATTAAAGTTTAGTATAAAATAAATATTCTATACAATAGAAAATAATGCACGTGTATCCATAGATTTAAATGAAACTACCATATCATTATCTAGGCGTAGCCACGAGTTTAAAGAAATTATATGAACAGAGAAGTTATATTTTTTTAAATATTTAAACATACTTATAAGATAATACATTCCATTAATAAAATATCTTATAATGATTTTGTTTATACAGTTTATCTTTGACTACTTTTTTAATTTTTCCTTTTTTATAATTAAATTTAAATATTTTTTATTTTATTTAAATTTCAAAACCAAACCGGTGACAATTTCGCGGTCCACACCCATATCCGTGCGGACGCACGGTCCAAATTTGGTATTTTTTATTTTATTACATTTTTAAAACAAAAGCGCGTACCACACCAGTATCAGTGCGAACGCAAAAGTGATATATAATTTATTATTCTTTTAAAACATATATTGGACCTAATATAAGTAGTTTTAAAAAATTATTATTTCATTAGAGATATTTTTATATTATACATTATATTTTAATGAACGAATCAAAATTTCCTAAAAATTAATAGAAACAGCAGCATCATAATCAATGTCTAATGATTAGGTCTCATAATTATGAATTTTATTTTTAATGGGAATAATTACGAATTTATATATTTTAAATGTATTGATATTGATTTATTTGTAATGTGTTAATGAACCGAAATTTGAGGAGTTCATATTATATTAACGTAGTTAATGAAAATCAACCCATTAATTTGATATATTTTATTGTTATTCAATTACTTATTGTTGAACTGTAATATAGCAGCAAGCAACAAAAATTTATAGTAAGTAAGGACCACGTTTTATCGTCTCCTCAGGGATCAGTGTGAGGGAAAGAATGTCATTCGACATTATCTACATTTCTAAACTCATGGTTCAAAAGTTTTGTTTAAAGCGGAACCAAAAGCAAATGCAGAAAATGTAAAGACGAAAAATATAAAATAAAGACTGAATTATAAACGGAGCCTTGTTGGAGTTGGATCTCATCAATTGATAACACATGCATTCTTCTAATCATATTATACATAAATCAATCATTCGCCTAATATCCTCACGTATCACCCACGACAGGGGTTATGTCTAACGCAACGTCGAGAGATCGACCGTATTGCCTCATTGGTGACGTCTCACGCAACAAAAACCAACACAGAGCATTAAGAGCTGATACTCACACAAGTGTTAAGCCTAAATCTATTTCTAGAGTTCAGAACAAAACAGATAATCATCTTAGATCCAGATCTGAAGAGTATATGTCTATAGCGGTTCAAATCAAAGATAAATAGGTAAACAAAGATGACACCCACATAAGATAAATGACTGCTTCATATAAAATTCCAACGATCAGAATACGTACATACGCTTAACCCTTTTTACATGTATTCAACTAATTTATCAAATGAATGTGAATACCGTTCTTCATCACTATTATCACGCATCCTCGCAATACCGTATCAATCCTACTCATGCTAGCCATGCTACTTAATAAACACAATACAATATAAGATAAAATAAATATCAACTCACAAAACCATGTCAAGAGTTTGTTCATTGATAGATGAAAATCTAAGATCAAGGATTTGTAAAGGTTTTGTCAAGACCATAAATAATCAATCAAAGACAACAAACAATAGAGAATCAAAACATATTCACAAACATACATTAGATGAAATACATAAGGTATCAAGAGATTACATCCAACACCAACAAGAAATCAAAGCTCTTACCTTCTCTCCCTTGAAAATGAAGAGATACAAAGTTTCTCTCTGAAAAATATCTAAATCTATCAAAAATTATATCTAAAAAGTGTTAAAATTCTATTTATACACATTCAGGAAAGTACATGTTCGCTAAGCGAACCACTTCATTCGCACAGCGAATGTCTAAAATGGGCACCTCAGGTGCCTCTGAATAGTTAAACTGCCCCAGAAATTCTCGTGAGTTCGCAATGCGAAGGAATGTTCGCAAAGCGATCACTCGCTTTCAAGCTCGCAAAGCGAATTTTAGCTCCTTTTTCCTCTGTCCAAATCTGGGACCATTCGCTGGGACCTCGCTAGCTGTTCGCAAAGCGAACGTTCGCTAGCAATTCACCAGAGTTCGCAAAGCAAACTGACTGATGCATTCCTCATTTCTTTAGCAGCTTGTATCCATTTCTTTGTGTCTTTCACTTTGATCAATTTATGCCTTTTCCTGCACAATAACACACACATTACAAGCACCAAAGGTATATTCTCAATGTTAGAAGAATAACAACAATCATAACTAAAATCAATGAAAACATGAGAAAAGAGTAGAAAAAGTGCAAAGAAAGATATGTCATTTTTAGGTAAAATATGCACCTAACAACTCTCCCCAACTAGATTTTTGCTTGTCCTCAAGCCAAGTATGCCCCTCATGAAAACAAGAGGATTTGCTCAAGCATAAGATTCAACCAAAGTCAAGCATGAAAATACGCACAAGCAACATTCCCCACTCAATAGAATCGAACAATGACAAAGAATTAAGTTATTAAACAAATATCATGGAATGGTTCAAATCACAACTAAATTTTCATACTTGAATCACTCTAACACTCCTCTTCAGAATAAGAATGAAGAAATTGACGCGTTTGCAACCGCGGGGAAATTTCACTCACCTGACAAACAATGCTAATAGCAATCCAATTCATACAACATCTAACAATCAAAAATGAAAATATGGAAGCAAAAAGATCACTAAGGGCTTTAAAGGTTGTAGCTTGGTCGGGTTCACAACAAAGGGACATTTCTAAAGGCCATTGAATCGAAATTGCCGATTGTAGCGGCAAAATCGTGAGTGTAAGCTATTGATTAACTTAACTCAAAAAGTAAGAGTCGCCACTGCACTTTTATTTTATCCAAAAAGGAAAAGAAAAAGAGCGAACAAAACCTACACAAACTCTAAACAAGAACAAGTGAAGAGAGACGGGGTAAGGGGGGTTGGTTACGCAATGGGAAGGTGTTAGCACCCAAAACGTCTATAGTACTCTATAGGAGACCTTTGAAATATCTACGCTTTTGGTCTGAAAATGTTTTTTTGAAAAGTGATTGATGAGATGAGAAGAGAAATTATTTTTAAGATTTTTGTGTTTGGAGAGACTTGCCGCCTCATGCCTACGTACCCACGATGTGCAATGTAGGATCAAAACCTCGTAGTTTGTGGTACAAAGAATGAAATTTGTTTATTTTGGTTGTTTTTAAATGTAAAGACAAGTCGTCATTTCCAAACGAATAACTCCGCTTAAAGAAATGAATCATGTCTAAAATTATGAAAAAGTTTTAAAGGAAAAGGTGCATAAGGCACAAAAAGAGTTTGATGAGTTTGGTGTTTTTTAAAGTCTTTTGAAAAAACTGTCAATATGCTTATGTAGTTTAGCATTTGTTAAGAAATGAAAAGAAAAGGGTAAAATCACTTGACAAAGTCAAGGTTTGATTATGAAAGAGATGATAGTTTGAAAACAAGAAAGTTTTGAAAAAGGGAGAAAGTTTTGAAAATTGAAGAATGGGTGTAAAAAAAATGACTATCCTAAAGAATAAAGTAAAAGCAAAGGATAAGAATAGCCTAACCACACAAATAAGCTCCATAGTCTTCGAACCATAATTTCAAAGCAAAGGGAAAAGGTCCTAGTTCGAAGTCCAAGGTTCCAAGAATTGCATTTGATGTCCAAGGTCTAGGTGTAAAACTCCATGTCCATTGCATAGGATAGTAACCATAGTTCAAGATTAGAAGCACAAGTTTTTTTAGAGGTTTTGGCTTTTATTAATGTTTTTGGTCCAAGTGGACAAAGAGAAAAAGGCGTAAGCATAAACATGTGTCCAACGGACGAAGGAAAAATTGCGGAAGCATAAACATGTGTCCAACTGACAAAGGAAAAATTACGGAAGCATAAACATGATATGAAATGATAATAATGGAGCAAAAAAGTAAAAGAAGAGGGAACGAAAAGGAATTGTAAACAAAGTTAGTACAATAGTATTGTTAGTAAGTTAGTGATTAGTTGTTAGAGTAAGTGATCAATAATGATTGAATGATGCACTTAGGTCAAGGTTAATGAAAACTCATTAGAGGATTGAAAAGACCAAAGTCTCCTAACAACAAGTTTCATAAGTTTTGAACCAAAAGACAAATAATCAATAATTTTTTATCGTTTTCCGATACGGGACATATGTTACACTATGTTAAGCAATCGCCGAGTAATTTACGGAGTAATTACCCTACAATGAGGCCGGTCAATAGATCTTTGTGCTAATGCATGCTAGATGAACGATATGCAAATCGTCATCCGAAAGCAATACCGCACGAAAAAAAATGGTAACGATCTAGTCTTGATCAAAATTCAACAAAGGAATTCTAAGATCTATTAGACTTTCATCGATCAAAAAGAAAAAATAAGATGAAGAGAAATATGGATCTAACAATTATGATCCATCAACAACCAACAATGAGAATTAAAATAGAAAAAGAAATCAAATGAAAAGAAGAAAGAATTAAAATATTTTTCAAATGAATTTTTCAAGAAATTTTTCTAAACCAAATTTTAAAAAAACAGTAGTCAAATTCAAATTCAA
This sequence comes from Lathyrus tuberosus, assembly GCA_022829125.1. Lineage (NCBI taxonomy): Eukaryota > Viridiplantae > Streptophyta > Magnoliopsida > Fabales > Fabaceae > Lathyrus > Lathyrus tuberosus. The sequence goes on from JALAZF010000226.1 coordinate 7,674,613, forward strand.
AATAAAAGTATTAAAAGAAAAATATATTAAAAAAAAGAAAAAAAATAAAGAAAATCTTTAAAAAAGAGAGGGAGGTTAATGGAAGAAAATATGGTGGTGAGGAGAAATTCTAACGTGGACCAGACCCACTACTAAATGTTGAAATCAAATAAAAAACCAAATATACAAAATCAGACAAAAAATGTCAATTATCTTCTTCTACCTAAAGAGGTAAATGAATATCCATGGGGACATATACTATGATATACGTATCCGTCTCGTTGGATAAATATGATATTCATATCCGTCTCATATCCATGTGGATATCCGTTAAACGGGTAATCCGCGGGTTTTACGATATCCGCGGATATTTACAGATATTCATGGATAATACATTTTTTTATAAAAAATATTTTTTGAAAAATAAATATTTTGAACTTCTTTTAAGACACAAAAAGTTATTATCACATAACATCCATACAATTAACTCTTAATTTAACAATTAAATTTTTTCACATTAATTTTCTTCTTATTCAGCAAAACATAATTAGATCCAAACATAATATCCATATATTTTATTTTTAACCAAACAAATAAAATATACAGTGATTGTGAGTTATAATAGAAGAGAGGACAACAGAGCAGTAGGAAGGGAGACATTGGTTCGACAGGGGAATGACGATACTAGTTGGTTGAACTATGAAATTGTTGAAGTGATGTATGAAGTATTGAAAAGTTTAAATATGAAATGACTAATAAAATTTGAATAAAATGTGAAAGATTTTCTTTAAACAAAATTTCAAATATATATATAAGAAGACTAATTTTTTAAGAAGATGAAAAGATAAGGTATAATAAACTAATAATATTTATATGAATTTTATAATTTTTTAACGGCTATGGATATCCGCGGTCATGGATATCATTAAATCCGTATCCATATCCATTAACAAACGGGTATTTAAATATCCATTTATTTTATCTGTGGATATCCATTAAGCTACCCACCACATATCCGTAACAGATTTTATCCGCGGATATCCGCAGGTACGGATTTTTTTTGCCATCCCTACTTCTACCTCACGCGTGGAAAGCTGCTGCTCCTCTCTCCCTCTTTCAATTTTTTCTCACCGGACGATATCTCTTTCGCTTGCGATTTGAACCGTCGGTCAAAAAATCACCGCATCTCCTCTTCTTCTTCTCCACGCCATGTCTCTGTTCTCATTTTGAATCGCCGTGAATCTCGTCAGAACAAAATCAAACAAGCCGCGCCATCAACCAGAGATCTTAACGGAGCTCGCGAAATGAAGAAAAAATAAGGTTGAAGAAGATCACGATTCAGGTATGCGATCGAATTTTTATCTTCTCCTCCGCACAATAAATGCTATTTCGAGTTATGTGGCGTGCTGCGAGATGCGAAAACCGTGTGGCTTTTATTGTGATTTTTGTTTTGGCTTGAAGGATGAAGAAGGAATTGAAAGGAGTTTTTAGGTTTGGTATTTTGAATTGGAGATGAAGGTTGTGTTGTGATTGAAGCTTATGCAGAATTTTTCAATTGAGTTTGCAGATAACTCAAGGTTAGGAATTCGTGAAAATGGTTAAAGGTTATTGAAGTGGTTTATGGTTATTTTTCTGCAGAGTTTTTCTGGCTGCATAGCTTGAATAATAGAATGAGAGGGAGCTCCAATTTATAGAGCGAAGAGGTGAGTTCTGAAAATTTGAATTGAAGTTTTTTGATTGCCGTTTTGTGATTTTCGTTTGCGTTTTGCTCATGGTGTACGTGCTGCCGTTTTGTTCTTCTTGTGGCAGTGTTTTGAATTTATTTGTTGCGTTTCATTTTTCACCGTTTCATGTGATGATATTGTGCGCCGTTTTTGCTCGTTCCAACGCGTTTCAATTTTTGCAAGTCGTTTTGATGTTGTGGCTGCGTTTTGATTACTTCGTGCAGGTCGCGTGTGTTGTGTGATGACTTGGTTCTCGTATGACTTGTAGCTGAAGCTCGTAAGGCCTTGTGAATGATACAGCTTGTGTGAAAGTTTAGTAGCAACTTGAATGGCTCATTGTTGAAGGCACAAGGTTTGGAAAGTTTGGCCTGAACCTATGGCTTGCAGCTTGTATCTTTTTAGAAGGCTCAGGTTGTTTCAAGTGGCTCGTTGACTTGGATTTGCAAGTGGCTGTAATAGCATGAAGTATGTAGAAGTGGGTCGTGTGGCTTTCTTGGTTTCTCCAATTTGTTGCTTTTTTTTTATTATTTTGTAAATGGTTGTAAAAACAAAAAAGATAATGGGCCTTGTTGACATTTTTTTATGGCCTAATGTTATTTTTTGGCAAATATTTTCTTGACAATTGAATGGGCTTTGAATCTTTTTTTTCATGAATGGTACATGTATTTTTTTGGAATTTCTTGCAAGTTAGAAAGATGAAGATGGATTAAAATAACTTGGATAAAGAGAAAATGTGGATTGAATAAATGGATATGATGGGCTATGGATATGGGTTAAAAATTATGAATTGGATATAATGAATAGAAATGATCTAATTGGACAATAAAAATATGGATTTATTTGGATAAGGACAATTGGATAGTTGAAATTGGATATGAATATGGCTATTAGTCATGGACATTGAAAATTGGTTTAAAAATGGATAATGGAAAATTGGTAATATGGATATAAAATTTTAGAGAAATGGTTTAGAATGGTAGTTAATAATGGCTATTGAAAATGGATGTGGTTTATGAAAATAATAGCTAAAAAAATGGGTAGTTGATTTAATGGATATTGGAAATGTGGATATGGATCATGGATGGCAAACCTATATTTTTTTTAGCCCAAAACCAACTCGACTTTTTCCACAAGCCTCTGATAAAGTGCATACAACCACTACTGAACAATTTGCAACTGAAGCAACGGCCATTTGAATCTGTCATCCTCTGAATCTCTGATCAAATGAATATTGAACCATTTTGAATTTGATTGAATCAATCTTTAGGAAAATAAATCCACAGACGAACCCAATCTGAACTAATGATCTCAGATGAATTTGACGAATATCACCACACAACAACTTGATAATCACTACTTGAGAAATAGCCCAATGGAACAGTCATCCTGCACTTAGAACAATTGTTTTATAGTTTGACCAAGATTAGGTCAAACATCCATCTGAACTGGATTAAGAACAAACTGTCACATTTGTCTTGAAATCACTTCATTGTCTTTGACAAACCTGCACAACACACAGAGAGAAACTGCAGCAATTTTTTTTTGTATTTTGGTTAGAGGTTAGTAAACACAATCAAATATAAAGCAGGTAAGAATAATATACAGATGCTCAGGAGAAACAAAGATTGTGATATTGTTTGTGGCATAATATGCAAATGAAATGTGCAAAATCTTAGGGGTAAAAATTAGGGTCCAACACCGATGCAAAAAGATACATTCACTATACATGGTATTTACACATCACAACTTCATTCACCAATTTCATTCCTTTATCACCAACCTTCTCAAACTTCCTTATGCACAATTATTTCATTCTCTATTTTTCTCATTCAAACAAGCATTCTTTTTCTTTTGTTTTTCACATTCATATGTACACTTTTTCTTTTCATGCTTGTTTGAACTTTTTCAAAAGTTTTAGCAACTTACCAATCTTATTTTTCATTCTCCCCAACTTAAATTCAACCAAACCTCAAGTGAATGCTTCTTGCTTTTTAAGGCAGGGAAATCAAATTAAAACAATGTTCAAAGGTTCAAGAAGAAATTTTTAGAACCTCACAAAATTCAATGATGAACTACACTTTCAAATTATGTACAACACAAAGTTCATCACTAAAATGAGATCTAAACTGTTTAGGCTCAAAGGGGCTAACAAATTTTCACTACTCATGGGTAAGATACTTTCGGATACGGTTGTGCTCAATATAAACAAATGCCTTGATCATTTCTAATGCTTCCACAAAATCACAATAATCAAAAGATAAAGCATGAATCAAACGAATTAAACAAAGTTATCAGTTATCCTAGCATATAGTAAACAATGGAGGTTTCCTCACAATTTGTGGCTTTTGGACCTAAGTGAAACAAGCATTCCAACAAGTTGCAAAATGAAACAAAAATACACATTTGCACAAAGCACAAAATTCTTAAATCATTCTAACATTCTATAAAGTAGTACAATCTACCATGCAAACTTCAAAGCTTAACATCCATCCAGACTCGGTCGAATCTTCATTGAATACTTTTATACAAATAGCAACTAATCTAGGAGTTCTCATCATTCCTGATCACACTAGAGAAAATATCAAAGAAAATAAATACATATAATATAAACAAATATACAAAGCTAAAAAATATAGAAACTATCGCAATGCGATTCAATATCTAAACACCGATCTCCGGCAACGACGTCATTTTGTTGAACTGTAATATAGCAGCAAGCAACAAATATTTATAGTAAGTAAGGATCAAGTTTTATCGTCTCCTCAGGGATCAGTGCGAGGGAAAGAATGCCATTCGACAGTATCTACATTTCTAAACTCATAGTTCAAAAGTTTTGGTTTAAAGCGGAACCAAAAGCAAATGCGGCAAATGTAAAGACGGAAAATATAAAATAAAGACTGAATTATAAACAGAGTCTTGTTGGAATTGGATCTCATCAATTGATAACACATGCATTCTTCTAATAATATTATACATAAATCAATCATTTGCCTAATATCCTCACGTATCACCCATGATAGGGGTTATGTCTAACGCAACGTCGAGAGATCGACCGTATTGCCTCATTGGTGATGTCTCACGCAACAAAAACTAACACAGAGCATTAAGAGCTGATACTCACGCAAGTGTTAAGCCTAAATCTATTTCTAGAGTTCAGAACAAAACAGATAATCATCTTAGATCCAGATCTGAAGAGTATATGTCTATAGCGGTTCAAATCAAAGATAAACAGGTAAACAAAGATGACACCCATATCAGATAAATGACTGCTTCATATAAAATGCCCTCGATTAGAATACGTACATACGCTTAACCCTTTTTACATGTATTCAACTAATTTACCAAATGAATGTGAATATCATTCTTTATCACTATTATCACGCATCCTCGCAATACCGTATCGATCCTACTCATGCTAGCCATACTACTTAATCAACACAATACAACAAAAGATAAAATGAATATCAACTCACAAAACCATGTCAAGAGTTTGTTCATTGATAGATGAAAATCTAAGGTCAAGGATTTGTAAAGGTTTCGTCAAGACCACAAATAATCAATCAAAGACAACAAACAATAGAGAATCAAAACAAATTCACAAACATACATTAGATGAAATACATAAGGTATCAAGAGATTACATCCAACACCAACAAGAAATCAAAGCTCTTACCTTCTCTCCCTTGAAAATGAAGAGATACAAAGTTTCTCTCTGAAAAATATCTAAATCTATCAAAAACTATATCTAAAAAGTGTTAAAATTCTATTTATACACATTCAGGAAAGTACATGTTCGCTAAGCGAACCACTTCATTCGCACAACGAATGTCTAAAATAGGCACCTCAGGTGCCTCTGAATAGTTAAACCGCCCCATAAATTCTCGTGAGTTCGCAATGCGAAGGAATGTTCGCAAAGCGAACACTCGCTTTCAAGCTCGCAAAGCGAATTTTAGCTCATTTTTCCTCTGTCCAAATCTGGGACCATTCGCTGGGACCTCGCTAGCTGTTTGCAAAGCGAACGTTCGCTAGCTGAAATTCTGGCCTATGTAGACAGCAGATTTCCTAGCACATGTCAAGACATTGTGCTGCATAATCTTTTAAACTTAGAGGCGCAACAGCAGACTGATACCTTGAATATCAGAACTGCACCATCACAGATGTCACGACATCTGATCCAACATGTTTATCATGAACCCTAACAGAAAATGTAAATCTGCAGAATGATAAAGAACACAGTAATTGTTAACCCAGTTCGGTGCAACTCATCTACATTTGGGGGATACCAATCCAGGAAGAAGACTTCACTATTGTGTAGACTGTTACAAAGTTAAACTCCCACGTTTACAACTTTATCCCTAACATCTACCCCATGAACATCTTTACCAAGGTTAAACTCAAACGTTTAGAACCCTGATACGAGATACCCCACTCACTTCCCTCAACCACCAACTGTGATTTATTCATCGTCCCTGTCAATACAGAAATCTGTCAAGCCTACTTGACAAACAAGCTAACTCAAATTTGCTTAAAAGCTTCATCCAAGAACAATACACAATCCAATACCTCAAGGCTTATGGATCTGTGTGACACATATATCTACCACAATGTATCAACTGATACAAAGGGAGACTTACAACCTAGAGAGCCAACGACTCTCAAAACCCTAAACCTTTGTTTCTTACGCAAGAAAACAAGGTTACAATAGGCGTTCTAAAGGCATATCAAAACCTAGGTCTAAGTCTTCTATTTATAGGCTTCTGCTTCCTTGGGCTTCAATCTTCTGTCATTGATCCATGCTCTGATTGCTTCCTCAATTGTTGGACCAGACAAAATAGTCTGCTGTATCAGTTTGAGATGTCATGACATTCGTTAGGACATTATGTCTTCTATATGTTGGAACATTTCATTTATCATCTTGTTTTCCAAAAATTTGCTCAAATCTGCAGAGCCTTCAATCTCCCCCTTTTGACAAATTTTTGGTTAAAACCAGGCGTTTGGTCAATATGATTGGAACCCATCTGAGACTCTTACTTACCCCTGAAAAGAACTTAGCTGTAAGCTGGTGTACATGAGGAAGAGTGTATGACTCTCTCCCCCTCAAACCAGTACATGCCACGAAAGGGTGAATATTCCTCTTAAGTAGCATAAGAGAACCCACAAGAAGATTCAGAAAGAGCTTAAGAAGAAATAGTTGTATCATTTGTAATACAGAGTTCACAGGGATTGCAACTCAGATCACAAGGCACAACCTATTTCACAACTCAGATCACAAGGCACAAGGAGAAAGATTCAGATAAAATGTTAGGACACCATTTCCATCATTCTTGCAAAGCAACCACCAGAGATATATGTTGAAGGACTCACACACACATCCTTTCTCCCCCTTTTTAGCCAAAAATTTACAAAAGAAGCCAATATAGTTCCATATCCATATGTTACCTATCCAAACACGTATGAACGACATGATGAAACAATCCACAATTTTGGAATACCTCAAACAGATGCACTCTTAAATACCTAAATGTTTTCTCTGGATACCCATGGTCTAACGAAGTTACCGTTGGACATTTCAAAGAAGAGATAAATTCAGGTAGTTGAAACCAACATTAATGACTGTGCACCGCCCAATACTGATGAGACTGTCCAAACTTTTAAGTGTAACCGTCCAAAAGTAATCACTTGTAACACAACGCATGTTACTCATGCCTTTTCTTAGGAAACACTTCCCACCGTTTAAAGCAGCCAGATAGGACCCACTCTCAGGTCTGAGAATATTTTGTTGATGATTCTCAAGAGTAATCCCTTCAATTAGAAAACAAAAAATAGATCAAGATGATAAGATGTTTCTTCAAACATCTCCCAGTTAGCACCCAAGAGATTTTTGTATTGATCACTCTCTTCACAGTTTTGAGTTCACAGTCTGCAGAGAAAAATAAATTCCCCAGACTCAGTCAATGATTCATAAGCATCCAATAAGAACTATTCAAGTATCCATTGCCAAGTTTCCCACAACTTGCAACAATAATCTAATGTCAAGACATCCTCCTTGGCATCTCAGTTTGCTTGACCCACAAATGCAAACTGGAACTACAACAATAATGTCAAGCCATCTTGACATCTCAGTTTGCTTGACGCACAAATGCAAACTGGAACTTCATCTCAGATCAAGAGGCCTCTCCCCCTGACTAAGGTAACTGGTGCTCCTCCACTGAACACCCAAGCTAATGACTGGAAAACATAAGACGCATCTTCATGTCTTCAAGAGCGCACCCTCTGTTCAACACACATGCTGGACGCAAATCATCAACTCTCTTATTGTTCCCTCTGACAAGAAACAATAATCACTCACACTTGACCAATGTCATGCATCCCGTGAGGACGTGTATCCAAATCATAACAAACTCTTGGTTTGAGATCAAAGTCCCATTAACCCCCCTCATTCCACAACCATCTTATACACCACACGAACTCCTCTTGAATTCTCATGTATAGATATCCCGTTGCTTGAGGCACAAACCAATTGAATTAGAATGATTTCCATTCCTCAAAGAGACGCGCAGGGTCCCTTAGTTTGTTACCACGATGTCAGCTATCGTATGCATGCTCCAGAACTTCACAGCTGCTAAACTGATCCACTACTAGCATGACTTGCTCCAAGGGCTCCAATGTCGTATGCAAGATTTTCCACTGACCTCGCCAGGCCAGCGTTAGAGATAAATACCCCGCAATCCAAGACAGTCATTCCTATCATTCTCCCGTATAATAATCTGGAATACTTTTGATTTATGGTGAATCTCCACTTTTGAACACATTCAGGAAACAGACTTCCAAGCAATCAACACGTGATCCACTTCAGTCTTCACAAACACTTACATCCTCCTTCTAAGGAACCCTTCTACTCCATCATTCTTCCGGATGATCATGTAGATACTTCTTGGACACGATGCAATTAACCAGTTCATCACAGAACCTGAGATCCTTCACCAAGGATATCCAACCCAAGAATGTTCTAACATCTGTTAGGACATCTTCCGCACATCACAAACACCACACACCATGGTTCCTGATATGCTCCACCACTGGACTTACTATCAGCATAGTAATCCACACCGAAGATCTTCAAACAACACTGCGCCACCAGCTTGAACAAAGAAAACTTCAGAAACCCAGAGAGAAATAAACTCTCAACCACCAAGAAGGTATGCTTCCATTCTTAACCCAAAACTTTTGCCACAAGCTCCCAGAGAACCAAAACCTCCTTACAATTTCAACTAACTACTCTTGTGCACAAAAGCAATCAGTTTCAAGCATCCTGCTTGAACGCACTTTGTGAAACCAATCAAATGCCACCTTTTGATTGACCTCACTCATCTTCAGAATTCCCACAAGATACCCTGATCTACTAATGAAATCAGATCTTCAAGTCACATGAACTACTTACCTTATAGTAAGACATCTTGGATCCACCAAGCCTCTTAGTCATGTAACATCTTCTCATCCACAGCTCCCGCAAACTGCATGAGATAGACCTTTTTGAAGAATCCATCACTCTCATTCTCCTGTAGATCACCTTATCTTAAGCTGATGTGCCACATCACCAGCTGAGACTTCTGATGTTAAGCTAGATGTCAAAACATTATGACATCCAACTGTTGAATTCAGCTCTTTCTTCTGCCACTTAGAAGAACCTCCTCCCTTTGCAGAAACAGATTTCCATGCTCTCACAGACTTGATTCAACAACCAAGTTTAAGTAGACAACCTCCATCATGCACTGAAACTCCAAAGACTTCAAACCCGCCACGTCTGAATCTTCAGAAAATAAGTAGTCCAAGACTACCCCATAGCAATACCAAAGGATGCCACTTCCCTTACTAGAGCCGTCAGTAGAAAGCCAGAGATAACTGCCACTTATCCTCGACCTTCACAACCAGAGCAAATACTATGCTCCAAAGCACCTGGATCAGTAATAAACTGACCCAAGCTGTAACCATCAAGATTATGATGTCTTCATAGTCTTCCATCTAAATCTTCAACAGCATCACCATCTGGACAAGTCATTCATAATACTTTCCAGGAACAGATGTTAAGCCAATAATCTTAGGTCAACACCTAGGAGACTCGTGAGCGAATGCAGAACCCCTCCCATGATTCTCCAAGCCTCTGATGAAAAGATGTTAGAACATCTGACAGAACATCCTCAATCTTGACTTTCAAGGATAATCAATTAAATACTTGTGGATTCCACAAATAGCAATTGATCTTAAATCCTTGTACAATAACCCTTCTTCACTGTTGTAGCTGAGCTCCACCAGATCATGTCATGAATACCTATAAAGTATTTAATCTTTTTTCAAGTATCTTCTTCAAAGGACAATGTTGAGATACCAAGGCTGCCACCCTTGACCCAAGTAACTAAGACTTTCTCTGAACAAGTCTTATTTACCTCAACAAATCTTCGATCAGATTAGATCCACTCTTAGGGTCAAGAGAAATGAATCCTTCCTTGCTGTTTTTGGATGGTGAAAATAAATCACCTCCACGTTCTTCAGATTGTGTCTCAAAGAAACACCTTCTAGTCAGAAGAATAACTAGAAGACTCCAGATACACGACATAGATGTCTTTATGAGTGGACTTGAGAGAATTCTCAAGTATCTTTGACAACCTAGCCGACCAAACATTTATCAAACTCCTAGAGCAAGAACCTGATAAACTTTAACTCAACTCCTCTCCTCTTCAACTGACTCCAAACTGCACCAGGAAACCAAGCTTCCAAGTACCAAGTCATCATACTAGATATCTGACCACAACTTCCTTCACTCCATCGCTCCCGAATTTGGAATAAAAGAATGCAGATATCTTCAAATATAGAGGCCGATGATTGAGACCTTCCACCAACTGTCTTCAGTAACAACTCCAGAATCCCATAATTCTAGAGCTCTTCCATCAGAAACACATGCAGCGGAACCACCAAGGAACAGATCCTGCTTGCCCTAATAAGATGTCACAACATCTTATAAGACACACCAACAAGAGAACTAGCCACTTCTCCTGTAGTTGTTGTAGAATCTCCTCAGCAACATGAACAACCTCCGGGTTGCTCCCTTCGATCTAGAACATCCATCTCATCCATTAATACCCTTGAGTATGTCTGAGTTAATTGATCTGATCTTTAAACTCCTCCTTGTTTAAACGCCAGAAAGTATCTCCCAAAGATCTCATCCAGAACCAGACAGGATGCCTGCTCTGATACCAATTGAAATTCTAGCCTATACAGACAGCAGATGTCCTAGCACATGTCCAGACATTGTGCTGCATAATCTTTTAAACTTGGAGGCGCAACAGCAGACTGATACCTTGAATATCAGAACTGCACCATCACAGATGTCACGCCATCTGATCCAAAATGTTTATCATGAACCCTAACAGAAAACATAAATCTGCAGAATGATAAAGAACACAGTAATTGTTAACCCAGTTTGGTGCAACTCACCTACATCTAGGGGATACCAATCCAGGAAGATGACTTCACTATTGTGTAGACTGTTACAAAGTTAAACTCCCACGTTTACAACTTTATCCGTAACATCTACCCCATGAACATCTTTACCAAGGTTAAACTCAAACGTTTAGAACCCTGATACGAGATACCCCGCTCACTTCCCTCAACCACCAACTGTGATTTCTTCATCGTCCTTGTCAATACAGAAATCTGTCAAGCCTACTTGACAAACAAGCTAACTCAGATTTGCTTAAAAGCTTCATCCAAGAACAATACACAATCCAATACCTCAAGGCTTATGGATCTATGTGACACCTATATCTACCATAGTGTATCAACTGATACAAAGGGAAACTTACAACCTAGAGAGCTAATGACTCTCAAAACCCTAAACCCTTGTTTCTTACGCAAGAAAACAAGGTTACAACAGGCGTTCTAAAGGCATATCAAAACCTAGGTCTAAGTCTTCTATTTATAGGCTTATGCTTCCTTGGGCTTCAATCTTCTGTCCTTGATCCATGCTCTGATTGCTTCCTTAATTGTTGGACCAGACAAAATAGTCTGCTGTATCAGTTTGAGATGCCATGGCATTCATTAGGACATTATGTCTTCTATATGTTGGAACATTTCATTTATCATCTTGTTTTCCAAAAATTTGCTCAAATCTGCAGAGTCTTCACTAGCAATTCGCCAGAGTTCGCAAAGCGAATTGACTGTTGCATTCCTCATTTCTTTAGCAGCTTGTATCCATTTCTTTGTGTCTTTCACTTTGATCAATTTATGTCTTTTCCTGCACAATAACACACACATTACAAGCACCAAAGGTATATTCTCAATGTTAGAAGAATAACAACAATCATAACTAAAATCAATGAAAACATGAGAAAAAAGTAGAAAAAGTGCAAAGAAAGATATGTCATTTTTAGGTAAAATCTGCACCTAACACTTGTCATTAAATATAAATTAATTTTGAATCCAGATAATGTGTATCTAAAATATAAATATATTTTAAATGAAAACTAAGTTATATTTATGAATATAATTAATAAAATAAACCAATTTAAATTCACATTAATGAAAAGAATAAATAATTATAATAATAATTAATGTATAATTATAAAAAATAAAAATATTTAAGATAATTGTGCTATAAGATAAAAATTAAAGTTTAATATAAAATAAATATTTTATACAATAGAAAATAATGCACGTGTATCCATAGATTTAAATGAAACTACCATATCATTATCTGGGCGTAGCCACGAGTTTAAAGAAATTATATGAACAGAGAAGTTATGTTTTTTTAAAATATTTGAACATATTTATAAGATAATACATTCTATTAATAAAATATCTTATAATGATTTTGTTTATACAATTTATCTTTGACTACTTTTTAATTTTTTTTTCCTTTTTTATAATTAAATTTAAATATTTTTTATTTTATTTAAATTTCAAAATCAAACTGGTGACAACTCCGCGGATATGTTACATACCCGTGCAGACGCACGGTCCAAATTTGGTATTTTCTATTTTATTACATTTTGAAAACAAAAGCGTGTGTACCACACCAGTACCGTGTAAACACACGGGTAACACATCAGTACCGTGTAAATGCACGGGTAACACACCAGTACCGTGTGAACGTACGGGTAATCATACCAATATCTGTGCGAACGCACGAGTTTTAACATATTTTTTTATATTTTAAACCATAGTCCAAATCTTAATAAATACAACATTAAACTTAATTCTTTTATATCATTATCTTTTTGGACTTTTATGTAAAATTGTGTTTCTACTTATTTTCAACTAATTTTAATTTTGGATATTTATTTGTCTCATTTATTAAAATTTAGAAATCCTTTTATTATTACAACTCTATCAATCCTAAAAAAACATATTTTTTTTTTTATATTTTTCCCAATTGTTTTTTTTACAAATTATATGTTTAATAGTTTTTTTTCCAATAATATTTTAATATTTTCAAATTTGTTTGAATTCTCATAACAAACTGAGTAACATATCCGCGGTCCACAGAGGTACCCGTGCGGATGCACGGGTATCCCGCTAGTGTCTATAATGAACTTGTTCATTTTGTTTTTTTACTGACTCTCGCATCAAACAATGTGTAGAGAAGGATACACCATATTATGATTGGTGCTTCCCTTTTAAGGAAAGTATTTATCAAAAGCTCTTGATAAAAGAGGTATGCATTATTTTAAGGTTGAAATAATCGGAAAGCTCTGATTAAACCCTTAAAATAATGAATTTATTTTTTTGTTAATCTCAATAAAAAAATCTCTAACCCAAAAGATGATTGTTTTAAGTGTTTTCGAAATGAGGTGCAAATAAGCTTAATAGAGAGTGCATAAAAGTAATTAAAATCAACACATGGCCCAAAGATGCACCAAGAAGGTGGAACAACGAAAGCCCAATTAATTGGCATTGTGGCAATCGATTAAAGAAGCTTGGAGGGCCCATTTTCATATCATATCCAAGCTAAACTTGGCCTCCAAGCAAGAAGGTCTCAGCATTGATAATAAATGAACAAAATCTTGAGAGATTCGATTCACCAATCGATTTGAGGCTATTGTGAATTGATGTCGTCAAGAACAAACCAAAAATATGAGAAAAAGATTGAGTTCCTTAAACAAACACAAGAAACCCTATTAGTTTTTACAAAAGATAGAAGAAGGAAGAATAAGAAGTGGAATTGGTTAAAACTGTTTTACTACTCACTAACTCGATAAGGGTTCAAAGATTACAAGTGAATAACAACAATTAATCTCTCTCAATAACCTGGAGAACTAGTCTATTTATAGACTACTAAGCTAACGTAGGCTACAAGTTAACTTAACAATTGGGTTTACAAGCAAGACCCAATTCGACGTGCTTTAAACAAAGCATATTTCAATTTAGACTACAACATGCATGGCTTTTGTAGAACCAAGAAGCTACCCTTGTCGACACCAGAGTTCGATCAAATTACCATAAATCTCCACCTTGGAACAAACTCTACACTAACAAGGGAACAAACTAGCATTCATCATGTAGCCTTATCAACTGTATACAGTGGAAGAACTTGTTACTTGACACTGTCTTGGTGAACATACCAGCAGCATTGTCATCGGTCAAAACCTTCAACACTTGGACTTTTCCACACTCGATTATATCTCTGACGAAATACATCCTAACATCGATGTGTTTGGTTCGCTCATGATAGGTTGAATTCTTCAATGGGTGTATTGCACTTTTACTGTCACATTTAACAGTGATAACTCGACCTTGAAGTTTCAGCTTCTTAGCAACACCTTCAAGCCATAATGCTTCTTTCATAGCTTCAGTGAGGGTAATGTACTCCACTTTAGTGATTGATAAGACAACAACCTTCTGAAGTGTTTCTTTCCAACTAATTGTTGTGCCAAACATAGTGAACACATGTCCGGAAATAGATTTTCTGGAATCCATACAACCTGCATCATCAGAGTCAAAAAATCTTTCAATTTTGACTTTGCTATTATCACCACAGGCTCCACCATAAATTAGGACTCTGCTCAGAGACCCACTTATGTACCTTAGAATCCACTTCAATGCTTGTCAGTGCGCCTCCCCTGGATTTGCCATATATCAGCTTATAAGGCTCACTTTGTACGATATGTCTAGCCTCGTACAGACGATAGCATACATCAAAGAACCTAATATACTAACATATTTAATGATACACTAACATCCATCGAAGTTCCCATCAAATAGACAAACACATTCATTTTTCATTGATACACTTCAAAAACAATTATATATATCCAGAAATCTTAGATAAATGTCATACCTACGTCTTTTTAACTGTCACTAAATAGTTGGTATATGTTAATTTTCTTGTAAGGTTCTGACAAGAAGAAAAATGTTTGTCTATTTGATAAGATCTTATGGGAGACTGGTGTAAAAAAGTTCAAAACATATTGCAAATAAGTTCAAACACCATCTTTATTGCTGCGTTTTAAACGTTGTATATATTTGAAAATATTTTAAAATAATCTCATATGAACTTGGAAAAATAGTACACCAAACATAGCTTACTTTCACATTTTTTATTATTATTACTTCATTCTTCGTTAAGTTTGATTCAAAATGTGACAAAAGGAATATTTCTTGGATACTCCATCTCATCAATATGTAAAAGAAAGCATGCATGTTATGTTTGATGAATTTAATAATCCCTATATTAAATTTTATGTTGAGAATGAATAGAGGAGCAAAATAATAGCTCAACACAATTAAAATCTCATCAATTGTAGAAGTATATCTTAAAATCTTTGAGTGATGAAGAGAAAGAAATCATGATTCGAGATCGACAAAAATCAAAATGTCGAAAAGCAACAGGAATGTCAACGGAAGACGTCGGAGCCGCGGTGGCGGGTTATTATGTTGCTTTAAGCCATTCATTTTAGTTGTCATTGTTATTTGTACTCAAACACCAAATTTGTGTGTGTGTGTGTGTGTTTGAACTATGAATAATTTGTTTGAATTGCTTTAAATTATTCTACTAGTTTTTCACAACGATAGGTGCCCACAGTGGAGCAAAGGAGTATTGTTAATAAGTGAGTTCCATAGGTAAATGGGAGATCAAGAAGTTTTTTTGGAGAAAACAAATTTGGGTTGTGGAAAGTGAAGATGCAAGCAATCTTAACTTAAGAGAAACATATTGAAGCATTGAAGTGTGAGACATCGATGCATGCACGCCTAAAACACACAAGAAGACCGAGATGATGGATAGGGCCAAGAGTGTCATTATATTTTTCCTTGGAGATAAATTTCTAAGGGAAGTTGTCAGGGAGAAGATTGTGACTTCGATGTGGGCAAAACTTGAATCATTGTATTATGTATATGACCAAGTCTTTGACTCATACCTTATATCTAAAACAAAAACTTAACTCATTTTGAATGGTATATAACAAACCTATAATGGATCATTTGACAAGATTTCAAAAGATCATTAATGATCTAGAGAATATTGAGGTGAAGATTGATTATTAGGACAAGACTTTACTCTTGTTGAGCTAATTACCCATGTAATATATTGGATCGAACTCTAGTGTTATCGAAGGAGATGTTGTCAGCAGGGATAACTTTCATGTTTCGACAGGAGACAAGCATGAAGTTGAAGCTGGTTCACATACTGATGTCGAAGTTTTACATGTTGTAGTCGAAGTTAGTTCTAGTATGTAATGTCGAATTATTTTGTCGAATTGGGCCTTGTGTTATTGATCCAATTGTTTAGGTTAGCTTGTTGTTTAAGTTAACTTAGTGGCCTATAAATAGGCTAGATCTCTCAGGTTGTTGAGCGAGGCCAATTGTGTTATTCATTTGTAATCATTGTAAACCCTAAATAAGAAAGTGAATAGAAAACAGTTGGCCCAAAATCCTATTCTCCTTCTTTCTTCTTTATTCATTCTTCTCTCTCTCCCTCTCTCTCTCTCTATCTCTCTCTCTCTCTCTCTCTCTCTCTCTCTCTCTCTCTATGTTCTAAAAGTTTCATTGTTCACCCAAGAACTCCATTTCTCAATCAAGAATTTGTTAATTGATATCGTTTGTGTCACAACAAACTGGTGCGGTGAGCATGGTGAAGATGCCGTCAACAAAGTTTGAAATTGAGAAGTTCACCAGAGTTAATGATTTCGGTTTATGGCGTTTGAAGATATGAGCCCTTCTTGTTCAATAGGGTTTGCTAGAAATGTTAAAAGGATGAGACACCATGGATGTTGCATTGACATAGAAGGATAAGACAATGAAGATCCAGAAAGCCCACTGTGCAATTGTTCTAAGTCTTGGTGATAAGGTTCTCAAGCAGGTCTCGAAGAAGACAACGGCAGCTGATGTTTGGCTGAAACTCGAAGGATTGTATATGACAAAGTCCTTGGTGAATCGTTTGTACTTGAAGCAAGCTTTGTATTCATTTAAGATGAATGAAGTTAAAGCGTTGACGGAGCACCTGGATACGTTTAGCAAGCTGATTCTTGGTCTTGAAAATATTGATGCTACCATCAGTGACGAAGATCAAGCGTTGCTATTGTTGTGTTCTTTACATAAGTTGCATGCCCACTTCAAAGAAACCCTCTTGTATGGAAGAAAGTCCCTGACGTTTGAAGAAGTTCAAGCAGCCTTGTATCCAAAGGATTTGAACGAAAGAAATGAGCATAAACCATCATCATCAGTTGGCGAAGGGTTGTCCGTGAAGGGGAAATCCTGGAAAAAGGATGGTAGGTTCGAGAAGAAGAAATGTAAAACTCAGAAGAAGTCTTACGGTGGTGATATTTTTGGGATTAAGTGTTATCACTTTAAGAAGGTGGGTCACACAAGAAAGATGTGTCCCGAGCGCCTGAATAATCATGGAGGTAAGGACAATGGCAATGCAGCTATTGTGCAAGATGATTATGAATCATCTGATGTCCTTGTGGTGTTGAGCCGCAACTCTTGCTAAGAGTGGATTATGGATTCAGGATGTACTTGGCATATGACTCCAAACAATAATGTGTTTAAAGAATTATGTGATCAAGATGGTGGATCAGTGATGTTGGGAAACAATAAAGCTTGCAAGATTGCGGGTATTGGATCAGTGAGATTCAAGCTCTATGATGAGTCAATAAGGCTATTGACTGGTATTAGGTATTTACCTGATCTTAAGAGTAATTTGATTTCTCTTGGTGAATTCGACAAGAAAGGATATGTCTTCAAAGGAGAGCAAGGTATCCTAAAAGTCATGAAGGGGTTGAAGGAAGTCTTGAGAGGCGTGAAGAAACAAGGCTTGTATACCCTTGAGGTCGAGGTTGTAAGTGGTTCAACAGATTTTGCATCCATGGAACTTGAGTGGAAGACATAATTATGGCACATGAGATTGGGCCATATCAGCGAAAGAGGCTTGGTCGAACTGGAGAAACAGAACCTGCTAGGTGGTGACAAAGTCGAGAAGTTGGAGTTTTGTGAACCTTATGTATTTTGCAAATCCTGTAGGGTGAAGCTTAACAAAGGTAAATAAAGAACACATGGACCCCGTGATTACATCCATGTTGATCTTTGGGGACCTGCAAGGAATCCTTCACATTCAGGTGGAAGGTATTTTCTGTCCACAGTTGATGACTATTCCAGAAAGTTATGGGTATTCATTCAGAAGACTAAGGATGAAACTTTTGAGAATTTCAAAAGTTGGAAGGTTTCGGTCGAAACTCAAACTGGCAGAAAGGTCAAGAGTTTGAGAACCAACAATGGCCTTGAATTTTGCTTTCGACAGCTACTGTGTCGAGTCTGGGATTGCAAGGCATAAGACTGTAGCAGGTACTCCTCAACAAAATGGCTTAGCTGAGAGGTTCAATCAAACAATCCTTGAAAGAGTTAGATGTATGTTGGTTAGTGCTGGATTGAAGAAGGTGTTTTGGGCGGAGGCTGTTTCTACAGAAGCTTATCTGATAAATAGATGTCCCTCGACTGCCTTGGGAATGAAGACACCTGAAGAAGTTTGGTCGGGTCAACCGCCAGATCTCGAAAAACTGAGAGTATTTGGATGTTTAGCCTATGCTCACATTAGGAAAGACAAGGTCGAACCTAGAGCTCTGAGATGCATGTTCATTGGATATCCTAAGGGAGTCAAAGGCTATAGGTTGTGGTGTCTAGAACTAGGTCACAAAAGATGTATCACAAGTCGTGATGTAGTTTTCAATGAAGTCGAGATGGTGTTCAAGAAAACTGGTGATGTTGATTGAAGTACAAAAATCTCTGAAGAGGAGCTGGAACAGGTAGAGATTCCTGTTTAGGTGGATCATAGTGATGCTGAAGTGTATAACCCAGATGAAGTTGAAGAAGAAGAGCAAGATGCTGAAGAGATTGAGGAAACTGTCAATGACTACCTAGTGGCAAGAGATAGGTCGAGAAGAGTCATCAAGCCACCTCAGAGACTTAGTTATGCAGATCTTATAGCTTTTACCTTAATCTCTTCAAGTGAGGTACTCGAGGAAGAACCTAGAGACTACAAGGAAGCTATGAGGAGTCGAAATAAGACTGAATGGCGAAAAGCCATGGATGACAAGATGAAATCTCTTCATGGTAATAACACTCGGAAGATGATTGAGAAACCTGCAGGAGCCAGGTTAGTCAGTTGTAAGTGGATTTTCAAGGTCAAGGAAGGAATCAAATGAGTGATGTCGAAGCACTTTAAGGCAAGGTTGGTTGCTAGGGGGTTCAGTCAGAAAGAAGGTGTCGACTTCAATGATGTGTTCTCACCAGTTGTAAAACATAGATCCATTAAAATGTTGTTAGCCATGGTGGCGAAGTTCGACCTGGAACTTAAACAAATTGATGTGAAGAAAGCCTTCCTGTATGGTGATCTAGATGAAACGATCCTGATGCAACAACATGAAAAGGATAAGGAAGATTATGTGTGCAAGCTGAATAGGTCTTTGCATGGCCTGAAACAATCTCCTCGACAGTGGAACAGGAGATTCGACAAGTTCATGACACACGTTGGTTTCTTTAGGATCCAGTTCGATCACTATGTTTACTCTAGATTTCATCCTGGAAACTCACTTGTTATTTTGTTGCTTTAAGTGGATGATATCCTCATAGCTAGCAACATTGTCAAGAATGTAATGGAGGTGAAGGCTGGACTCAGTAAGAAGTTCGAAATGAAGGATGTGGGAGTTGCCACCAGGATTCTTAGGATTGACATTCGGAGAGATAGAGAGCAGTCAAATTTATGCTTATCTTAAGAGACATACCTGCGGAAGGTTCTCGACAAGTTTGGTATGTCGAATTCAAAGCCTATTGTGACTTCGACAAATCCTCAATTTAAGCTTAGCACTACTCAAAGTCCGAGTACTGAAGCTGAAAGAATCTATATGAGTAGTATTCCATATGCTAGTATAGTAGGTTCTTTTATGTATACTATGGTATATACGAGGCCAGACATAGCGTATGGAGTGAGCCTTGTAAGCAGGTATATGGTGAATCCTGGAAAGGTGCACTGGAAAGCTTTGAAGCGGTTTCTTAGGTACATAAATGGGTATCTAAGAAGAGTCCCGATTTATGGTGGAGCATGTGGTGATGATAACAAAGTCGAAATCGAAGGATATGTCGACTCTGATTATGCAGGTTGTATGGATTCCAGAAAATCTATTTCTAGATATGTGTTCACTATGTTCGACACAGCAATCAGTTGGAAAGCGACACTTCAGAAGGTTGTTGCCTTATCAACCACTGAAGCAGAATATATTGCCCTCACTAAAGCTGTAAAAGAAGCATTGTGGCTTGAAGGTTTTGCAAATGAGCTGAAACATCAAGGTCGAGTTATCACTGTTACATGTGATAGTCAAAGTGTAATACACCTGTCAAAGAATTCAGCCTATCATGAGTGAACCAATCACATCGATGTAAGGTTGCACTTTGTCAGAGAGATAATCGAGCGTGGGGAAGTCAAAGTGCTGAAAGTTTCGACTGATGACAATGCTCCTGATATGATCACCAAGACATTGTTGAGCTGCAAGTTTTTCCACTGTATGCAGTTGATAAAGCTGCATGATGAAAGCTAGTTTATTCCATGTTATTGTAGAATTTGTTCCAAGGTGGAGATTTGTGAGATATTGGATCGAACTTTAATGCTGTCGACGGGGATGTTGTAAGCAGGGATAACTTTCATGTTTCGACAAGAGACAAGCATGAAGTCGAAGCTGGTTCACATGCTGATGTCGAAGTTTTACATGTTGTAGTCGAAGTTAGTTCTAGCATGTAATGTCGAATTATTATGTCGAATTGAGCCTTGTGTTATGGATAGAGTTGTTTAGGTTAGCTTGTTGTTTAAGTTAACTTAGTAGCCTATAAATAGGCTAGATCTCTCAGGTTGTTGAGCGTGGCCAATTGTGTTATTCATTTGTAATCATTTGTAAACCCTAAATGAGAAAGTGAATAGAAAACAGTTTGCCCAAAATCATATTCTCCTTCTTTCTTCTTTATTCATTCTTCTCTCTATCTTTATTCTAACTGTTTCATTGTTCACCCAAGAAAATTCGTTTCTCAATCAAGAATTTTGTTAATTGGTATCGTTTGTGTCATAACAACCCAGATCATTTAAGCATTTTAAACATGCACTTCTTTATGGTAAGAAAGGTATTGTTACTTTGAATGAATTCCAAACGGTTGTGAAATCCAAAGAATTTTCAAAGGTGAAAGATTTGAAGATTGACGATAATGGTGAAGGCTTGAGTATCTCAAGAGGA
Organism: Lathyrus tuberosus; assembly: GCA_022829125.1. Classification (NCBI taxonomy): domain Eukaryota; kingdom Viridiplantae; phylum Streptophyta; class Magnoliopsida; order Fabales; family Fabaceae; genus Lathyrus; species Lathyrus tuberosus. The sequence continues at coordinate 7,696,079 of JALAZF010000226.1, forward strand.
GAAAGTGGACGTAAAGAGATTTCAAAATCAAAGAGGTTTGACAAGTCAAAGGTAAAATGCTTTACTAGTAAAAAAACCAGTCACTTCATGAGGCATTGTCCAGGGAAGAGGGGTGATGATGGTTCTATTCAAATTGTAGTTTCCTCAAATAAGGATAATTATGAGAGTGGTGGTGTACTAGTGGTGTCGATTTTGGATACTGAAGAGGGTTGAGTCATTGACTCAGGTTCCTCTTATCACATGTGTCCAAGAAAAAAAATATACTCTGAGACTTTGAATTTGTGCAAGGTGGAGTAGTTCTCTTTGGTGACAATAAAGCTTGCAAAGTTCATGATATTAGTACAGTCAGACTTAAAATGTTCGTTGATTGTAAGTTTCTTATTCACAAAGTGATGCATGTTCCAGAGTTCAGGCGAAAATTGTTATCCATAAGTATGTTTGATGATATATGCTATTACACTAGAGTTGAATATGGGGTATTGAAGATTTCACAAGGTGAAATTATCATAACTAAAGGGTCTAAAATATGTGGCTTATATATTTTAAAAGGTTCCAATGTTGTTGTTCATACATCATCATCTAGTGAAGACTTTTATGAAAAGAACAAACTATGAGATTTGTGGCCACGCTATGGTGGATGTCTGAAGGTTGTTTCAAAGCACTTTAATTAATTTTGCAGAAGCCAAGGGATGAAAACGCATGTTACAGTTGAATTGCCATTGAGTTTCTGGAGTAAGGTTGAGGCCAAAGCAGCTTACCTTGTCAGGGTGTGTTAATGTACAGGAATAAACTTCCACACACCTATGGTAGTTTGTAATAAGAAACCTGAAAAACTACTCTTATTTAAAGATTGCCAAAAAATTTCTTATTGCGCAAATCAAACTAATTTCGCTTGATGGTAAAGGTGTGGTTATGCCTTCAATAGTTATCCAAGAGGTAGGAAGAGTTATGAGTTGTTGGGAGTGAAACCTGGAGGATCAAAGTTCATTAATTACATATGTATTACTTTCAGTGAATTCCATCAGGGGAAGAAGAGTAAAGACCTGGAGATGAAACTCTTAGAAACTATGGCGGAGAAGACTTGGTTTGAGGTGAAGTTTCCTATTTTGGATCCTAGTAGCAATGAGGGAATGATTACAGAGACCTCCGATTATCATTTGACACATAATAAAATAAGGAGGGAGATTGTACCATCTCAAAGGATTGCAAAATTCATAAACAAAGACCATTAGGGAGACATTCAAAAACAAGGAGAGTCAAAGATGGTTTGTAAGACTTAGAAAGAAGATTGGTGTGAAAAAAGATTGGTGTGATATCATTGGAGACCTTGAATTAAGGGAGGGTGTTGATCTTTCATTCAAGTTAGCTAATTCATTTAAGAGTTAGTTAACAGTTAGTTAGTTTTAGTTTGTAAATATAGTTTGTTAATGTTTGGCTTGCAAGCAAACCAATATGGCACAAAAGCTGTATAAATACTCTTACTCAATGAATAACAACTGCACTTACACTTACACTTATGTTCATCTCATTTTTCTACACTAAACTCCAACAAATACAACTCTAATAAGCTCTTAAGTGCAAATATGTTCTTACCAACCCTCCTCCACAACTCCATCCATTTTATTTAATTATCAAAGTCCAACCAAACATGCGTCAAGTGAAAATGGAGAACGAAATAACGCTTGAATTTAGGTACATGATTTTTATATACATAATGACTTGTAGTCGCACTATTCTTCCGTTTAAAACAGTCTGCCACCTTGCCTAGTAACCAACTAAAAGATCAAGGAATTCGTATAACCTCGTACTGATGAGAAATTTGAATAGGAGACTGCTCTGATACAGATCTGTTCTCGGACCAAAGTTCCAGGTTGACAGTTCCAGAATCCCAGTGAACAATACACTTCAATACCTCATTAACATTAAATCGATTGACCAGTGCCAAGCCAAGACATTTATCAACAAACCTCCACTCACCTGAAATGAAATTATAATTAAAATTCTTTAATGGGATGAGTTGTCTAATATTATTGATTATTATTGCTTGAATAAATAAACATCTTGACTTAATGTCTCTTAAACTCTCTTGCCTACTTGCCAGTCTGAAGACTGTCATCACATTCTGAGATTAAAGTGTTTTAAGGTCGGTAAAGGGTTAAAATGATCATTACCATTGGGAATAAGTTGTCCTTCGAAGATTTGCTCCCTACCATCTGGAAAGACTTCGTGCTTCGATCCATCAATTGAAGTAAATGAGACAAAAGATTCTGATGGGTGCAAAAGAATGAATGTTGGGTGAATTCTTAAACAGGCCAACCTGCAGAATATATAAGGAAGCACGGTAGAAATTAGAACATCTGAAAACGATGAATCCTGACTAGTACTTGGTCTTTTGTGATCAATAATATCAACAATATAACTACTCACTCTTCTCCTCATTTAAAACCCTATTACTTCATCAATTATCTTAAATGAGATATAATGCTAATATTATCAGGGTACAAGACAAGTTTCAAATAAAACCTTGAGAACCCTCCGGTATCAGCCCCAACACTGCGTGCTATTATGCTGGAGTTTATTTGGATAATGTTGGAAGCGTTCTTTGGAAAATATATCTGCCGTTGAAGAACCAATCCTTCACCAATATCACCCTCCAATACCACAGATTCCTCCTCTCCAGCATTCTCGAGTTCTCGACTGCAATGGAAAATAAGTTTGCCAAGAAGTGTTGAGTACTAATATGTACAGCAGAGAAAGGGTGGAGTGAGAATACAAGAACGTGACAAAAGAAGGGTATATACAAGAATTACAATGGCCTTTGATGGCTCTTCAACAATAGTGTTTTCCCAATGAAGCAGTGAAGTACAAGGGAAACTTACTTGATTATAGAATATTCCTCAGAACACCCAGCAGAACGATACTCTGTAGTACTGTATTCCTCATAGCCACTGATTTCAATCCTTCTATGGAGCCACTGTGTGCCTGAAAACACATAGTTTATTGTGATGAATAATAATAATATGGATATTATAAAACACATACTTTGACTTTTCTGTTCACAAGTGCTTGTTGAAAAGTTTGTTCAAACAGGCTTCAAGTCATTTGAGTTTTGTTATAAGCAAGTTCGTTCTAGCTGAGTGAGGAAAAAATATTCTAAAAGCCTAACTACTGCACTGCATAAACAGTAAGTTTATTTGTTGATGATGAACAATTGAGAGAAAAAGGGAACTCATGATTCTGATAGCAATGAAGAATCGTTTTGAATTGAATTAATAATGTAGCACTTTGGCTATATATACAGATTGAATTAAGGCTTAAGTTGCAACTAACTTAACCGCCTCTTGTAACTTTTACAAACAAGACTAAAATACAGGCTAATGACAGAATTAAGTAAAATGGACTTATTACCTGAAGGAGAGTGCATCATGGAGATGATTCTACCCCCAATCCAGGGAACAACTTTAAGAAGCCAGACACTACTTTTCAGTTCAATAGGAGTTTTTGAAACTCTGTCTTCTATATCAGGAATTTGAATTGCTTTTTCTGTAGATCAAAAGATAAAAGGATGGTGAAGAAAATAACAATTTTAGTGTAACAGATAGTATGATATTCATAAGTTGACTAAGTAAAGATTTGAACAAGCACGTACCCAAATGTTCCTTGTATTGTTTCTCACTAGTCAATACCAGCTTCGACACCTCCTCCTTAGAAGGCAAATTTACATGCAGAACTTCCCCATCCACTCCCCATGTATCAACCTGTTTAGAAAACCAAATTGTTTAAATATTAAGATCAAGTGCCCGGTAAAAGATAGATTCATGTTTCATTTTCTTCAAAGTTTCGTCATATGAGAATTCACATACCATTGCACCCCCACCTAGTAATAATTGAATATGGAGGCGGCGTGTAGGTCTTTTCCACGATCCTTCAGTTTTGTGCACACTCACAGTAACAACCGATGATTGAAGTTCGGCCACATAATGTGTTAATAAATAATGTCCTTTAGTGAATTCATATCCATCACCATCATCCTCAAATAGAAAACCTTCAGCTTTACCTGTCAATGATTTAAATCTTATTCATACAGTCTTTGAGAGCAAACACTAATCTGACGAGTAAAGACCTTATTAAAATATCAGTTATTGACTTATTGTATTCAAACATGGCAAGGTCCAATTGAATGCATGGACTTACCATATTCATCTAGAGCAACGAGAAGCGTCAATTCGTCCGATGGAGAAGCTTCTCCAACATGCTGAAGAGGGAGGCCCACAGGAATAATTGAGCCCCCTTTCAAATATAAAGCTGGCAAATCCTGATATGCCCCCAACAGAATGAATTTTTTTTTTTGTAAAGATAATAAAAATAAAAAACATATAATTATCCGTCCGACTAAAATAAAATACAAACAAAATGAGAAGCAAAAAATACCTGATGTGCATCATTGAAATCAAAACCCAGCCATATCCCCTTTGGTAGAGTAACCTCCAACTTATCCAATCCCTGATTGCGCGTGGTGCTGGTCAAGATAAAAACAAGACATTCAATCAGCACAACTTGTAAGATAAGGTAATAAATGAGAGAAAAAAACTAATATTCCATTTTTAATATTTGCCTCTACAATGCCAAATAGACAATGGTGGATAAAGTTTTTCAACTTGAATACCAAAAAACACAGGCATCTCTCAAAATATAGCATCTCTCAACGAATTGTAATTTCCTTTTCCTATCATTCCCCCTTTCTCAATGACTTAAAGCTATACAGTTTTTCCCACTAAAATGCATAACAGTATAAGGAAAATCAAGCCTAATTTGTGCAAAGACATCTCTCATAATATAGTAGTGTAATCTAGATTTATTGATGATAGACCGAGTTAGGAAGTAGAATAACCTTGCATACACTAAAACTGGACCAAGCAAAAATGAATTTTCAAGTTTCCTCAAGCTAGGATCTTTTGGATCTGCAAAAGAAAAAAGAAATATTCATGATGCATAAGAAGAAAGTTCAAATATCATTCATGAAACCAAAGACACTTAGAAGTAATCATCAGAATAAGAACTCACCAGCAAAGAAAGTAGGGGTTGCCACTGGAGCACCCCTTGTATGTGAAAAATAAAAAAGTGTATAGATAAGGGAGATAAGGCGGTAGCGCCTCTTCAATGCCAATCGGCAAACTTCTTCACACTAAAAATAAGAGCTGAATTAGTGGTGTACAGTTTTAGCATATAGGTAAAACTCAGAGTGCTAGAGTCACATTGTAACGAATTAAAGGCTTTTCTATTGAAGAAACATTAACACAAAATTTAGTCAGAAAGCAACAAAAAATTCTGCTCTAGATATCTTAAATGAGATTATAAAAATCCAAAGATTATCAAGTTCCACTAAAATTCCAGTTTTTTGGGAGGGGTCGGGGAAGCTGCAAAACATGTTTGAAAGTTATTAAATATGTTCATAGCATACGTGCAACACCAGAACCTAAAACATTGATTGAAATATATGAGACAACTTGCTCTTTTTTTTCATTACTAAAAATTATTAACCTGATGCCACCCTAAGGATCAAGCTCAAATATATGGCCTTCATAATTTTACTCTGCATGATATATAAGGACATACAATTCCATCTTGGAATTTACATAAATGTTCACTATATGACAAGTTGGAAACCATTTTAATGGTTAATTTTATGCAGCCAAAGTTGGTCCAACCTCTTCTCCAAAGGACCAGGGTTCATGGTCGGTGGATTCAGCTTCAGAATGTCCTCGGCAAAAGGGAAACAAGGAACCTATACCCATCCACCTTCCAAAAAGCCTCGGTGTTGCATTGCCAGCAAATCCACCAATATCAGGACCTGAAAGTGGCTGACCACTGAGTCCCTGAACACAACAAATTCAAATTATGAAGAAAATTTGAAAATGTATTTAATGTGACTGTTTATATTTAAATTTAGTATAAACACTACATCATAACAAGAGAATTTCATCTTCATTCACGTGGCACTGATCTACATATTCAATCACTTTGGAAAAAACATGTGAATTTTTTTCCTTGAAGGAGAAAAGCTAGCTCCACAGCATATAGTTCTAAAAAGGAAACTGACAATAAGATCATGTGCCAACTGCGTCGTAAAGAATAAATCATAACCACAACTCCAATAATGTGCAGTTAAAGGTATAGTTCCTCATTTGAGTAAGTAATTGGCATAACAACTTATATATAGCTAAACATACACTGTATCCAATCCAATATACCAAATAAATGCATATGTAGAAGTGCATTAAATAAGTTGTGACAAGGAAATGACTGCAAATGCTTAAATCATGCTTCACAAAAGGCTGCAGAACTGAATGGTGTCAAGAGAGTATCAAATGACAATGTTGTTCAAGGGAATGAGCAGTCATGCTCCTAAGATCCTTACCAGCTGTAGTACCATGGAGATACTCATATGAAGATGCTCCCATGTTGAAAGATTATCTCCAGTCCATGTTGCAGCATACCTTTGGCTGCCACTAAATGCAGCTCTGGTGAGAACAAAAGGACGCTTATTTTCATTAGCTAGTTTCATGCCTTCATAGGTTGATCTTGCCATCAGCAGACCATACACCTATAGGGAAAAGTCATGGTATTGAATAAAAGTTCAGAGCACGCCACATTACAGGATAAGGCATAAAAAAACTCAACAACTAAAAATTCATAAACAAACATCAGAATCAAGCCCTGCATCTTATTACATTTACATAATCAAAGTGCATCCCACTTGTAAGCATTTTCCACAAGTTTATGGTAAATAGATATGTGACTCCAAATCATAATAAAGGGCAAACGATATTACATTATGATAGAAAGAATGATTCTGACAACCTCCAAGTTCCCCATCACCTCTATGAACATTGCTCTCAGGCATTGTGTTCATTGCAACCTGGAAAAGAAAGAGATTTTAAAAGGTTGAAACGGGACTTATCAATAGTCTCATATAGTGAGAGTTGGAACATATTGTTTCTTATTCAGAGAAAAGAAACCAAAGAGATTATAATTACCTCAAAGACAGCTGGTTCATTCATATCGTTCCATATACCATCAACACCATTGGAAACAAAGTCCTTAACTAAATTTCCCCACCACGCACGAACGTTTGACTGTGTATAGTCAGGGAAGACACAAGGCCCAGGCCACACGTCCCCTGAGAATGGATATATGGGCTCAATGCATCACCAAAAGGAAAAAGGACATAGATAAAAGGTACTAATGTGTGAAGAAAATATACCAACAAAAGGTGTTCCATCGGCCTTTTGGACCCAAACATCATTTTCAGAACCACTATCATATACAAAATAACCCCTTTCCTGCTTGATCCCAGGATCAAGCATCCAAATAGCTTTGAAACCACTATAATAGAGATCTTTCACTAAAGACTTGGGATCCTTAAAGTACTCCTGAAAGATAGCATAATACATACGTTTCTAGACAAAATATTATTGCTATAGACATTACAATTTGCCAGCCAGCCCGAACCAAAAGTTTAACTTAGAATTTTCCAAATTACAAATGCTGGTTAGAGAACTAATGCTAGGCACCAAAAGAAAATTATGCACTGCATCATTTTAACTTATGAGTTGCAGACCACACGTACTCATCACTTGAACAATTCATGTGCACAACTAAAAACACTTTATGGGAAAATCAAAACAATGACACTACAAATTGATTACTGATTGCAGAGGAAGAACATGCCTTGTCAAAGGTAAAACAACGAAAACCGTCCATGTAATCGATATCCATCCATATAACATCACAAGGTATGCTCTTTTCCCGAAATGTTTTTGCAACCTGCAAATGTTCAATTGTTAACGGAGCATTAACTATACTTTTAGTCCCTATACAATTACAAATTTTGAATTCTTTTTGTGGAGGGAATTTTTATAATGTTCTAAACATGTCTGGAAAAAAATCATTCAAAATTATGTAGTTTTTTGAAATATATTCAAAAAAATATATGTTGATGACTAAAAGTGCTTGCAAGATAATTTTGTTGGGACTAAAGTTGCAAATTTTTTATATTTGGAGAAGAAATTTAATAACTTCATAGGAACAAAAAATATATTTAACCCTAAACAAAATATGAAGCATTCTTTTGCAAAACTAACAAGCAATGGACAGTCGGAACTTGCAAGGTGATAGAAATGAAAATTTGAATGTCTACAATGCATAAACATATAAGCATGCAATATATCTGGTATCATGTGCATCAAAATTTCAAATAGATCTTAAAAAGATTTCCTTTTCTCTTATCCAAACAAATAACAAAAGAAAAAAGACAGTAACAACAGTCAACGGCAATAAGAAGTTGGAACATGTGTTATATTATATACTGCATCTCCAGCTCAAGCTTTCTACATCTATAAATGCTATTAATCCTTGGCTCATTATCACTTTTGGGAAAGAGTAGGAGTAGCACGAAGTACCTCCAGAACTCTCTGATCAGATAAATAGCTCCAACGGCATTGTTGATAACCTAGTGACCACTTTGGAGGCATAAACACAGTTCCTGGTGATAAAAGAATATGTAAGGATGTATCTTTCACCACCAGAATGAAGTAAATGATCACACTGGAAAATTTTGTACAACATTCACGTCTTACATGCATGGAATTTTAATTTAAAAATTGACCATTTCTTGAATATTAACCCAAAATATCCTAAATGTTATTAACCAAAGACAGACTTCAGTTTGTCTGAACAAAAAAAGTGCATAACATCTTGTGTTGAGCTATATTACTTTTAGTTGAAGTTTTTGTTTAGAAAATTACCAATTGCTTTTGATAGAGATATCAAAACTTCCGTAGGTGAAGCAAAAGGACCAAATGTAATGACAGGGTATGAGGATGGAGCAATGAAACGTACTATTGATTCTTTCCTCAGATCTATCTACTCATGAACACAGCAAAAGACCATCAAACAGATCATTACATCGTTATAAAAGCACTTGCATGATATGTCCCTTCAAGGTTAACCTCGAGAAATGACAAAAAGCTAAATTTAACAGCACCTCGCAGCGCCTTGAAGTGTCAGCAAGAATTCCTAGGGCCTCTCCATTTGGAAGAACAGCTAAAACCCATGGATGTGATTGGTATAAGGATGCAGTTTCAGGACCATAACCCCATGCGTCAGTGTTCCATGTGAAAACCTTAAAATAAAATTATAACCGATGAGTCTATATATAATAAGAAAATCAATTTGAAACAAAAATTTCCTATGGCTACTTACTCTTTTGCCTGTTCTCTCAAGTTGTCCACCAACTTCTCCAGTTCCATAGAGGGAGGTACCTATAGGTAGCTGGTTTGAAAGCAAACTCAATCAACCTTTGAAGACAAGGCACATGGAATTGCTTAAGTGGAAAATTAGGCCACAACAAAAATTAAAAGAGAATAAAAGATAAACAAACAAGGTAACCAACATTTAGACTCTCTTTGAGAAAATGTAAGATTGCCAAATAAGCTAACTTATAGCTTATCGCAGATAATCTACCATATTGAATTTGAAGTGTTTTGTAAAATTAGCTAATGAACAATAACTCAGACCATATTCGCCTTAAGCTAGCAGAAACCATCAAAAAACGAAGCAACTGACCTCGAGTTGGACAACTTGCTGCTCTAGAAGGCACTCAAATGTAGGGGTATAAGAAGGAACCTTGTGAGTATTATTAGTGATGGGAGTCTCTCTATCCTTGCTATTCAGAAAAGAAATACTAGGATATGCTGCATCTCTATCATCTGCAGAACAATCAAATCGAAACACTCCATCATCCAAAATAGGCTCAAAAATCATATTCCCCGATGATCTCACATCGGTACTTCCCCTAGAGACCTGTCCTTGGTAATTTGCCATTTCAATAAATCTCTTTCTTCTGCAAGCCAAAAAATAGCATAAGCAGTAAACACAAATAACATGAAATTCAGAAAACAGTAATCATAATTACAATCAGCAAAAATAACGTGAAATTGATGAATAAGCTACTTAAGCTTCAAAGAAACTAGTTCCGGTCGATCCACGATTAAAGCATGCAAGGAGTAAAAAGGAAATCCAAATTCAAAGATAGAGATAGTAGTAGCATTGCAAAAGGACCTGTAAGTTCCGAAGTGTGACGTGGAAGAATCAAAGAAGGAACCTGAGAGTGATTATCGAAGAGGAAAGTAGATTGTTCCGATGATGACTGAACGGAGATGACAACGGCTTTGGCAATTCTGTAACTGCCAATGTAACGGCAACTCAAGGCTTATTCTGCTTCCATCCTTTCCTGTGATCGTGGACTTGAATAGTGTCATTTCTATTTTAAAATAATACTCAATTATTATTCAATAAAGTATTTGATTTATGGTGAACTTGAGTGGAAGAAAAGAAGGACGAAAGAGAGTGGAAGAATTGGTGTTCAAGAAATTATATTCAAAACACATAGTAGATATATATGAATATGATATTCAAACACACAAAAGCGATGACATACTGTGACGACGCATTCGTTAAAAGGCTAGGCCGTATGTGTGCATGGGCAATTATGTAGTTTTTAAATTCAACATTTTAAACTGCCTCTGTTTTTTATTATAAATTGTTTTGAAAAAAAAAATTGTATTACATTATAAGTTGTTTTTCGGCTTAATATCATTTTTAGTCTCTTAACTATATCACTAAGTCAATTCTAGTCCTATTTCTTTTAAAATGTCCAATTTGCTCCCTTCCGTTATCAAAAGTGTACCACGTTTATCCTTTATGTTAAAAACGTTAGATTAGCCTCATAAACTTTGCTAACGTGGTAAGTTATTACTTAGGTGGCAGGAAAGGAATGCATACAATGAAGATTACACAATTATCTTTCACACACTCATCTTAGCCACCATCTCAAACAACTCAGTCATCTGTTACACAGTCATCTCAGTAAAGAGGGAGGCCAAAGAAGTTACCTGTTAGGAAACCAGTTCAGTCATCTGTTACAAATGATCCAACTACCAAGCTAAGTGCATCACTAAACGCAGTTGGACCTACCACTAGGAGGACCACTCCAACAAAAAAAACAATCCAAAGAATAGCATTTAGTCATGTCTGTATTGTAACAATCTTATGTAATTTCTGTATTGAGAACATGTTTTATGTCATGTCTGTTTTGAGACAAGGTTTATGTCATGTCTGTTTTTTAGACAAGGTTAATGTTATGTCTGTAATAAATTATGTCATGTCTGTTTTGAACAAGGTTTATGCAAGGTTTGAACAATATTATTTTGAACAAGGTTTAATCAAGTGGAAGTTTATCATTCAATTATTCAATTATAATTCTGTTTGGCGAATTTATCATTCAATTTATGCAAGTTTGAACACTGCATAAAACATTCATGTAAAATAACATTCAAGTTTGAACACTGCAAGGTTGAACTGATGCAACTAAATAATGCCAAAATCAACTTTTACATAACACATTCATGTAAAATAACTGAACTGGTACAACAAATTTATGATACAAATTAAACTTCTGCATAACAAAGTCATGTCAAATAATTGAACTAGTACATAGTGAGTATTACAACATCTTGAATACTAAAACAAAGAACACAACATAAAACATAAACTTTCAATTTTTTTTTCACTTGATGATATTCTTCAAAGCAACTTTTAATTCCATATTACCGAGTTTGAATACTTCAACCTCTTTTTTAGCTTTCCTCAATCTCTTGAGTTAGCACATTTATCTTACTTTGTTGCTTCATCATGATTTGCTCATTTTCATCTCTAACTTCTTCGTAGAACCATTCAAATAATCCACAACTAGCATTATTATATCCCTATAAAGATTATGAAAGAAAATTACAATGTAATAAAAAGACATTTCAACAATATTTCAACTTAGAATATTTAGACTAAAGCTTATCTTAAAATGTTGACAACCCCAAAAAAGCTTTCCATAATCGTTGACAGTTCTTGTCTTTCGAAGTACAACAATGTCTCCACAACGACAAAAAGGATTCCATGGAAGATTAGAGCTGCTACATACCTGCGAATCACTTCTGTTTTTCGATGATGATGATGATGAACCGCGAGCAACACTCATGATTAGTGCACTAATGTAGACGAATTAGGTTTCAATTTGAGGATTTCTTACACTATTCACATTAGGTTTAGATTGAGGGTAAAATGAACTATGTTTCAGCAATGAAGAAAAAAAAGGTGATGAAGAGGACAATCCACCTCAGTTGCCACGTCCTTTCTCTCTAACGTCGTTTATCATTATTTGACAGAAATGACTTGTTTAATTCTGTTTGACAACATAAGAGACCAAATTGGATGTTTTAAAAGAAAGAGGACCAAAATGCACCCAGAGGTATAGGTAAGGGACTAAAAGAGTATTAAGCCTTATTTTTCCTATTATACCCTTAAATATTTATTATTCTTTCTCAATTATGTAAAAAAATTTTTCAATATCATTATTAAAAGACAATTTTGTAAAACCTTTCACAATTTCTCTTTTTCATACTACAATTATTAAATTTTTTAATACGTGTGAAAAGTAAAAAACCACTTATAATAAAAAACGGAAAGAGTATTCTTTAGCAACTACTCCCTCCGTCCCACACCGAGTCACTAAGTTGACCATCGCACATATATTAAAAAAAAAGTAGAAATAAAAGAGAGAATGATGTTTTTGCAATATTTATTATTAATTATTGAGAGTACTGAAAATAGTAATAATTAAATTGTACAATTGGAAAAAATAAATTAATTTACCTGAAATTGATCGTTTATTTTGAGACACTTTATTATTTCAAATGTGTTTCATCGTAGAACGAAGTGAGTATCTACTAATCTACCAATTTTAAGATCATATGATAGATATCAACTATAAAAGTTAGCCAATTGATCACATGTTTGACATGTGGTGAGATTAATATGTTAGAAGACATCTTTGACACGTGGGGTTCGGTAAAACATTAAGGGCTGCAATTTTCCAACAAGGTTTTTTCTCAACCAACCGCCATTTAACAATGGGTGGTCACACAAGTTTCATCTAATTTTGGTGATTACGAAGCCCTACCAGAGAGATGTAGGCTGTTATGGATTAATTACGTCACCAATACGAAACCCGACAGGCAATCATTCAAATAGTACAACAACAACGGCAACAACGAGGCAATAGATACTAAGAGGGGGTAGGTAGAGGTTGAAAACCCTTAGCTTCTCTCTGCTGAAATCTGAGACGTTTCAGTCCTAAAACATTTCAAATTGCCTCTTATGGTGATACTTCATGGAAAAAGCGACCTTCAAGAGCACGTCACCCCCTTCAACACAGTGAACTTGCACGTCTCTAATATATTCAAGGGAGAACCCCAATACAATTTTGTTTCTTGTCTTGTCGTTTTCGTTTCGTTTATTATTTTTTTATTGAGTCTCCTTCATGAATACACATCTCTGAATCAAGTTTTGAATCGACTCATTTTAGCATGCATGAATTGAATTGTTTGCATTTGAGTATGAGCATTATACTTTTAGCCAATTGCTTGAGTTAATGGAACAAGACCCATATTTGAAGTTGGTTCAACTTATGTGGGAAGTGAAATCTCAAACTATTTTGAAAAATTTGAAAGATTAAGAACATGAAGTTTTTAGTGTCTGTGATTCGAATCACAGTTTAAATTGATTCTAATCATGCAATTATGTGACTTGAATTACAAGTTGCACTGACTCGAATCATGCACCTCTTGTTAGCCACTGTCCAGTTTGACTCAAATCACACTCACACTTCCAACTGACTTGAATCATAGTGCTTTCAGCATTTTTTTAATCAAGCTTACAACTGACTCAAATCATGGGAAAATAGGTAGCTTTTCTTTATGAGATCTTGTTTCACTCTACTTGCTCATTTGACTCAAATCATGAAATGTTCTTGACTCGAATCTAACAACCAATTTCACCTATTTTGTGAATAATCACCGACATATATAAATTCATTTTGTCATCTTATTTTCAAAAAGAAACTTCATAATCTACATTGTGATCTTGTGAAATCAACAACCTTTCATTTTTTGAAATCTCAAAAACTCTTGTAAACATAATTTCTTTCATCTTCAAACTCTAGTTTGATTTTGAATCTTGAAAATGAGAGATTTGTAATTGTTGAGGGAGATGTGTCTATAAATAAATGTTCTTAAAGGTTTGGTAAAGATTTTCAGGAAGCTTGTAAGATTAAGGTTATTGTCATTGGTTGTGACAAATTCCAGTGAAATGAATGAAGTTATTCTCTTCGGGTTTACCTTGGTAGTGATTGTGTGGAAGACTACAGACAAGGTGGAGTTCTTCTTAATATTCGGACAGTTCATCACTCAAGAAATTGGTGGGATCAAGGGTGATTGCCACACACAAATACTGTGAGCAGATTGATGAGGCTAGAAGATTCATGAAGCGAGAATCAAGATAGGAGAGTATACAAGTCGAGATCTAGATAGGAGATTTATTTTTCTCAACATTACTGTGGATTGATGATTGTATGAACTCTAATAATATTTGTAAAAATATAGTGGAAGAAAAAAAATTCCAATGGGAAGCCATTGAATAATGGATTAGACTCCAACAAGGATGATAGAGTTAAACCACTATATATCATGATGCATCTCTCTCTCTCTCTCTCTCTCTCTCTCTCTCTCTCATTTATATTTTCGTAGGTTATTGCATCTTTAGATTTTCATTTCTTAGTGTAATTTATCATTAATTCTTGTTGGTAATGATTTATCACATAAGTTTAGTTTTTGTTAGAGTTGGAACCTAATTGAGTTTTAGTGTTGATTGAATTTTGTTCACTAGTGACGTTATAATCATGAGATAATTGATTTTTTATAAATAACACATCTCGTGTAATTTTAAACTTGTTAATTTGATATAGTGTGTGATTTTTTGTGAATTATCTTTGAACAATCTGTGATATTTGTGAATTGTGTAAATTGTATCTGTTTGGTTGATTTCTAATATAAGCATAGGATCTCTATTTTCTCTTTAAGACTTCCGCACGTTTGAAAATCTTTGATATCTCACTTTGACTATCATTCAAATGTTTCAAAAGGGTCTCAGAGAAGGTCTTTTGATCAGGTCTATACTACTCAAAAGTTTAGGAATATGGCGACCGGTGATGATTTAAAGGGAGCGTATAATAGAGCACCAATTTTTAAAGGTGAAAATTATGCTTATTGGAAAGAGAACATGTATGTACATATACTATCAATTGACAAAAATCTATAAGTAGTGGTGACCGAAGGTCCTTTTATCTCAAAAGGAGACCGTGACGTTGTTAAACACCCAAAGGATTGGACAAATGATGAAACAAAAAATGCTTCATATAATTTGAAAGCGAGACATACTTAACTCCTCTTTAAGCGCGAAAGTATTATACTCATTTTCACATCATAAGATCACACAAACTATAAAGAACGCTCTTCAAACCTTTATGAGGGAACTCAAGATGTTAAGGATTCTAAGATTAACATGTTAACAGAGGAGTTCAAACTTTTCCGTATGGATCCCAGAGAATCCGTGGATTCCATGCAGACTATGTTCCTTCACTTAATCAAAAAAATAAACAACTTAGGAAAGTCCTTTTCTAACAAAGATTGTGCTAAAAGAATATTAAGGTCTGTGTGTAGGGAATGACAACCAAAAGTTACTCCTATAAAAGAATCTAACGATCTTAGTACTTTGGATATCTCAAAATTGTTTGAGAAACTTGTCGAACATGAAAATGAGCTGAAATGACTCGCGGATAACAAAGTGAAGTCAAAAAAATAAAGAGAAAGGAAAAGAATAGTGTTGTACCCCAAATTTTACCCTCATTTTTTTGCTAATTGATGTTTGATTTATTTTTTTCTCTGCACTTCAATTCAATATGCATTTTTATTTATGGTTATTTTATTTAATATTTATTTTAATATTTATTTGTTTCTTTTATTTTCATTTAATGTTTATTTTAAATATTCTATTTGTTTTTATTTTAATTTCAATATGGGTTATTTCTTTTTTTGTTTATAGTTAAATTGTCTTATTTTTAGTTAATTTAATTTAATCTCAATTTAATTTAATTGTTCAAAATTATTAGTTTAACTAATTAGATTAATTGTTAGTTTAGCTTATTGTTTTAAGTTATTTAATTAGAATATTAATTAATTGTTACTTATTATTATTATTTAACCTATTATTTCATTTAAAACAAAAAAAAGGAAGAAAGTTTTATTCATTTTCTAGCCAACTTGAGTGGTCCACCGTGTGCAATTTCTTAATTTATAATTGGAGGATTTCATTAACCAACAACCAATGAGGATCAAGCTTTTGTGTTGAATTTTCAACTCAAGGGTCCAACCATTGGAAAGCTGACACGTGACATTGGAGAAGTGAGAAGAAACCAACATTTTCTTCTTCCTTATCGTGACCTTGATTCGCAGAGAAGGATTCAAGAATTTCAAACTCAACTCTTGCTCAAATTCATAACCGTTTCAATTCATCCTTTGGCGCGTTCATCAATTTCAATTTCTCCAAGTTTATTTCCTCTTTGAGCTTCAAAGACTTGGTTCAGCAAAAGCAACTCTGAGCTTTCCCTGATTCATCTTCCACTCTGCCACACCATGCATCACCTGCGAGATTGTCATGGCATTGTCCCTATCAGCTTCCTCTTCTATTGCTTGTTTATTTGACATCAGGAGTGTATTTCAGAAGCAATGCTCAATTTAACGTTTGACCCTGCAATCTCTGAGCATTGGAGCTGCAAGGAGCGTTTGTCCCCCTTTAGGTTTTTCTAACGATCTTGAACCTTTCCTTTGGATAAATCAAAGTCGGTTGTAAAAGAAAATGATGCAAGTTAATTAATAGCTTGTTATCTGATTTTCACCGCAACAGAAATGGTGACTTCACTGGGGACTCCTGCATAAAGAGTTGGGGTCTGGTATTCAAAGGTGAAAACCAAAGCATAAGCCTAGCTTAGACAAATGTTTTGGATATATTGGGAAAGTTCTTCTTCTTTATTGGGGAAATAAATCCATTGGGAATTTGTCAAAATCAGCTGATGTAGCAACTTGATGGGGAACTAACAAAGTAATTATGCATTCCACTGGCATAACTACCATCTTCAAATCTTATCTGCCCCAGGCTAGACGGTCTATACGATGACAAGAGGATTTTATAGAAGAATTGACATACAGGGTGTTTCAATATCTTCAAACTCTTGGAGAGATCTCGGCATAACTGCCCCAAATTAAGGGATGAATAATCAAAAGAATTTTATGGAAGGATTGAAATACTAGATGCTTCAATATCTTCCAACTTGAATAATCAAAAGAATTTTACGGAAGGATTGAAATACCAGATGCTTCAATATCTTCCAACTTGAATAATCAAAAGAATTTTACGGAAGAAATGAAATACCAGATGATTCAATATCTTCCAACTTGAATAATCAAAAGAATTTTACGGAAGAAATGAAATACCAGATGATTCAATATCTTCCAACTTGAATAATCAAAATAATTTTACGGAAGAAATGAAATACCAGATGATTTAATATCTTCCAACTTTTGAATCTTAACGTAGCTGTTTCTGTTCAGTTATACTCGAGATACTCAAACTGTAGTAGAAATTACTGGGGAACGAATTTGCCTCTGCTGATGGGTTAAGTATCCAAAAGAGGCATATACGAGAGAACATGACTACTAGAGAAGGATACCGTGGTTTATCAGCTCAGTTTTTGATTGAAAGGGCTCTTCACTTTCAAGGAAGGGGAGACTCTGTAATGTTTGAATCATTTTTTGCTCTGCTAGTGTATGGGTTATTCCTGTTTCCCAATGTCCAAGAATTCGTCGACGTCCAGGCTATCCGAATCTTTATGAGTCAGAACCTTGTCCCTACTCTATTAGCTGATATGTACTTCTCAGTTACCACACAATCCATGAAAGGAGAAGGTGTGATTGTCTGTTGCGCTCCACTGCTCTATAAGTGGTTCATTTCGTATTTACCTATAACTCCAACATTTTGGGAGGTAAGAGATGGTGCCCTTTGGGCTAAGAAACTGACGGAGCTAGAACGTTCTGCTATCAGGTGGTATGATTCGGACCCAAGAGGGACCCTTATGATTGTAAGTTGTGGAGACTATCCCAACGTGCCACTCATGGGACGGAGTGGTTGCATCAATTACAATCCAGTGCTTGCTCGTTGTCAACTTGGTCATCCCATTAAGGAACAACCAGATCCCAGGGAGCTGGAGTCGATCTATTATGGGTATGGAGAGGGATTTGAAGACAAGCTCAAAATGGGGCACGCCTGGTTCCACATTAATCAGCAGAGGTGGACCACTGTCGGTCCCGTCACAGAAGCTCATTTGAAATGGGCGCAGGGGATTTCGCTCAGTATGAAGAAACCTTTCCCATACTACGAGACACCCATGAGTGCCAAGCAGAAGAGGATGGAGTTGTTGGGAGAGCTAACTATTGAGAAGGCCAGAACCAAGCAGCGCATCAAGGAGATCATGAAAGAGATCAGGGAAGGCGAAGGGCCCTCCTATTTAGAGTTGTAGCTTTTAAGTTTCCTGTTTTATGATCAGTTGTTGTAATCCTATTTTAAGTTGTATTTCTTTTAATGTAATTTGAACAATGGTTGTAATATTTCCTTTTTATAAGCACTTGTATTATCTTTCAATGGGAAGGAATTTATGTTGTTGGTGATCCTGTTATTTACGCTGTTTGCAAATAATTTTTAGTTCTTGATGGTTTAGCCTGCAGTTGCATCTCATTTGCATCTTTGCATGTGCATGTGCATTCTTCCGTGTCTCATAGTCGTTTTATCTTCTCCAGAACCGTCACCCTGAATTCTCTACATCGTTACAATACCCGGGCACAGGCTCGAAGAAGAAGAATGTCTGAGGATTGCGAGAATTTGGATCAGGTTAACAACGAACTCAACGAATTGAGAGGAGGAATGGGGCAGATCATGGAAGCTTTGAATGTTATACGAGCAAAGATGGATACGCAGGTCACTGTAGTCTCAGAGGTCATTGCTACAATTATAGAGCCGCCGATTATACCTGTTGTGAACCCTACTCTAGGGATGCCACTTGAGTTTATACGAACCACGGTTCCTCAGTCTACGCAACAAGTCGTGCCGTTGTTTGGTGAGAATCAACAAGCTATTCCAACTTATGCTCTGTCTGTGGTGCAGACCCAGTTCCAACCTGTTTTTCAGAATCAGCATCATTTTGATTATGACAATATATCTGTGGAGGAGGATGATCGTAATGAGAAGTTAAGAGCGAGTGTGGAGGTTATGCAGAGGAAGTTGAAGGCCATGGAGGGCAGTAATGTCTTCAGTACTGACCTTAAGGACATGTGTTTAGTTACAGATCTGGAAATTCCACCAAAGTTCAAGCTGCCAGGTTTTGAATTTTATTCCAGTGCTACGTGCCCCAAAGCGCATTTGGTCATGTACCTCCAGAGAATGGTTGCGTACATGGACAACGATAAGCTAATGATACACTGTTTCCAAGATACCCTGAAGGGCGCCGCTGCAAAATGGTATCTAGGATTGGATCAGTTTCAGATCAAGTGTTTTCAAGATGTAATGGACGCCTTTGTGAGACATTATAAGTATAATTTGGACTTAGCTCCGGATCATAGACAACTGTTGACTATGACTCAAAAGAACACCGAGTCGTTCAAAGAGTACACTCAAAGATGGAGGGAGACGGCCTCACAGGTTAAACCGTCGTTGACAGAAAAAGAATTAGCTGATTGGTTTGTGGACACCGTAAAGCCTGAATTTTATGAGAAGATGATCAGTAATATTGGTGCCAATTTTTCTGACATTATTGCTATTGGTGTGAAAGTAGAAGCAAGCTTGAAGAATGGAAAAGTAGCCAGTTCACCTAATAGTTCCACTAGTAACAGTGTCAAGAAGTCTCCGGGTAATTTTCATAAGAATAAAGAAGGTGAGACTAATGTTGTTATGTCAAAGAGTCAGAATCCCAGATGGAAATGATCTCTCTTTCAACAACAACCAAGTCCCAGTTTTCCTAACAACCGATTTACCCTATGCAGTTCACACAACAACCATATGTGGCGTCCGTTACACCCACTTTTAACCATCAGATGATGCAACCAATTCTTGTTCCCCAGCCACCGAAGCAACAGCAGTGGCCGAGAAATCAAAATCAGAATTACCAGCAGCAAAGGTGGCCAGCGCCACAGCAAAATACCCCTTAAAGAAGACAGGCGGTAACACCAAATTTTCCACCCATACCGATGACATATACAGCATTGTATCCTTCTTTGGTGGAGCAGGGATTAATTGTTACTAGGTCGTTGGGGCCACCATCTGAGAAGTCTCTGCAGTTCTTCAATCCTAATGCAACCTGTGTTTTCCATCAAGGAGGGGTGGGCCATGATTTAGAAGGATGTTTGGCATTAAAGAATCTAGTGAAAAGTCTGATGGAGAAGAACATTCTGTCTTTCGCTAATAACCAGCCAAATGTGAAGAGTAACCCCTTGCCAACGCATGGGTCAACTAATGTTGTCGAAGATGATAATGATGAAGTGTTGGTCTCAGATGCAGCGAAGATTAAAACTCCCCTGAGAACGTTTCATGCCAAGCTGTTCAGCGCCGGTTTGGTCAAGGTTTGCCATGATAGTTGTGAAGAGTGTGATGGTAGTAGTAAAGGGTGTCAGTTAGTTCAAGATGATATTCAGCAATTGATTAATGAAGGTTTCTTACAGGTTTTCAGAAAAGAAAGCAGAGTAGCAGTGATTGAACCAGTGTTCAATTTGCCAAAGCAAGTGTCAGTGTTTGATGAAGAGGAATACGTATCAGTAGTTCCTGTGTTCAACAGTCCAGGGGCAAGTACTGTGAGTCCCGTGTTTAAACAATCAGTTCCAAAACTCAACAAACCCGAAGTTGTTTCTCCTGTTAATCATGTCGGGCAAAATAATTTCCCAAGACCAGTCCCATTCAGGTTTAGAGGAACCAAAGCGTTACCGTGGATCTACGAAGACATTACAGGTGGTAAGAAGAAGGAGGAAATGATCCCAAGGAAAGAGGTGGGGGTCGTTATAGAAGAACCAGTCCCAAGGAAGGAGGTGGGGGCTGATGAGAAGAATGTGTCCAGTATAGTAGGAACGGGGAAAATGGCGAGGAGTGGGAGGATTTATACCCCTGTAAACAAAGAAGTGTCTGGTAAAGAAGGTGATGTGCATGTACCCGCCAATGACAAAGGTAAAGAAGTGATCTCCAAAGAGGATGACGCAGAATTTCTCAGAATAATAAAAAGAAGTGACTACAGGGTCGTGGATCAGCTCCACCAGACTCAATCGAAAATCTCCATTTTATCTCTGTTGATTAATTCACCAGTCCACTGATCAGCACTGCAGAAAGTATTGACCCAGGCTCATGTAGCTCAGGATATTACCGTCGAGCAGTTTGATCATGTTATCGCTAACATTACTGCATACAATACACTCAGCTTCAATGATGAAGAGTTGACCCAAGCGGGTTGGAAACACAATCTTGCGCTACACATATCAATGAAATGTCAGGAGGACACGTTGGCCAGAGTTCTTGTAGACACAGGATCTTCTCTGAATGTTTTACCGAAGAGGGCTCTCAATAAGTTGGCATACCAAGGAGGAATCATGAGACCCACGTCATTAATTGTCAAAGCTTTTGATGGTTCGCGTAGATCTGTGATGGGAGAAATTGAGCTACTGGTTTTGATTGGCCCTCAGGAATTCAATGTTCTGTTTCAAGTCTTAGATATTAATCCTGCCTATAGCTATCTGCTAGGAAGGCCCTGGATCCATGAGGCTAGCACTGTCACCTCAACCCTACATCAGAAAATAAAGTTTGTGGTTGATGATAAGTTGGTCATTGTGCATGGGGAAGAAGACTTGATGGTTAGTAATCTATCGTCCTTCCATTACATCGAGGCTGATGAGGATGCGTTGGAGACTTCTTTCCAAGCCCTGAAAATAGCTAATGCAGTTATGATTGACAATGAGAAGCCAGTGGTACTGGAATATCCATCTTTTGCTTCGTATAAAAGTATCCAGCTGCCCTTCAAGAAGGCGTGCCCGCAGGTTGGGGCGAAGGTATTGAGGTTGAGAAGAGGAACCGACACCAAGGGTTGGGTTACAGACCAACTCCAGAAGATAACGCTGCTTCAGGTACAAGAGGAAGAGGAATGAAGATAAAGACCGTGCAGAAAACATTTGTCAGAAGTGGACATCAGGTCCACGCAATCATTGGAAGTGCTGAAGAAGAGGAAGATATTGATCGTTTGGTATTTCGCCAGGAAGGCGCGTTAAGCAATTGGGAGTCTGTTGAGATCCCAACTTTGTACCCAGAACCAGAGTAACTTGTTTTGATTTGTTGTTTTCATCTCCCTAGTCTTGCCCAAAGCTAGTGGATTGTTTTGTACGGGCCTCCGTTTTCAATATCTTAATCAATGACTTTTTTGCTAAAATTCTCGTTGTCTTTACTTTATTGCATTCTGTTTCTAAAAATGGCAATCTTTTCAAACAAAAACATCTTCATCTCGCATGTTCTTGAATTGTTGTGCATTTTAATAATATAAGTCATTCTACCATGCAGAATGAATCATAAACCTATTGTATTCAATGACCTTACCATTGACTTCGACTCCCCTGTCTATCAAGCTGAGGAGGAGGAAGATTATGAGGTGCCCAAGGATCTAGCAGATATGTGTGACTACCAGTATACGGATCTCCAGCCTCATGAAGAGCAGGTGGATGTCATTAATCTTGGCACTGAGGATGAGAAGAAAGAGGTTAAGATTGGAGCATCGCTGAAACCAGAAATTAGACAACGGTTGATTTTACTCCTTGAAGAGTATGTGGACGTGTTCGCTTGGTCCTACCAAGACATTCCTGGTTTAGATACAGATATTGTGGTCCACAAGTTACCGCTCAAGCCTGAGTGCCCGCCAGTAAAACAAAAGCTTCGCAGAAGTCATCCTGACATGGCCCTCAAAATTCGAGATGAAGTTAAGAGACAGTTGGATGCCGGATTTTTAGCAGTTTCCAAATACCCGGAGTGGGTAGCTAATATTGTTCCAGTTATGAAGAAGAATGGAAAGGTATGAATGTGCGTGGATTATAGGGACCTTAACAAAGCTAGCCCCAAGGATGATTTTCCTCTACCGCATATCGACATGCTGGTAGACAACACGGCTCGTTTCGCCATGTTCTCATTTATGGACGGTTTTTCAGGCTACAATCAGATTAGAATGGATCCAACTGACATGGACAAGACTACTTTCATCACCCCCGTAGGGTACTTATTGTTACAAGGTTATGCCTTTTGGATTGAAGAATGTCGGGGCAACTTACCAGAGAGCTATGGTGACCCTGTTCCATGATATGATCCACAAGGAGATTGAAGTGTGCGTGGACAACATGATAGCCAAATCACAGAGTGAAGAGGAACACGTGGACCATTTGTTAAAATTATTTAAGAGACTTCGAAAGTATCAGCTGAGGTTAAACCCTGCAAAGTGTACCTTCGGATTCAGATCAGGGAAGTTATTGGGTTTCATTGTTAGCCAGAAGGGAATTGAAGTGGATCCAGATAAAGTGCGAGCAATTCAAGAAATGCCAGCCCCGTAAACCGAGTTTCAAGTCAGAGGATTTTTGGGCCGTTTGAATTACATCTCCAGATTCATCTCCAACATGACTTTGATATGTGCGCCAATTTTCAAGTTACTCCGTAAGAATCAGCCAGTAGAATGGAATGCTGACTGTTAACAAGCTTTCGAGAAACTCAAAAGTTATCTCCAAAAACCTCCTATTCTAGTTCCTCCGGTTCCTGGAAGACCTCTCTTTATGTATTTGACTGTTTTGGATGAATCTATGGGCTGTGTTTTGGGACAGCATGACGAGACTGGCCGGAAAGAACATGCAATTTATTATCTGAATAAGAAGTTTGTAGACTGTGAAAGCCGTTACTCACTACTTGAAAAGACTTGTTGCGCTCTGACTTGGGCCGCCAAACGTCTAAGACAGTACCTGATTTGTCATACTACCTTGTTGGTTTCCAAGATGGATCTGATAACGTACATCTTCGAGAAACCTGCTCAAACGGGTAGACTTGCCCGTTGGCATATGTTATTATCTGAATATGACATTCAGTATGTCACTCAAAAGGCCATTAAAGGAAGTGTTCTTTCAGAATATCTTGCCGATCAACCAGTTGAAGACTATGAACCACTCAAGTTTGATTTCCCTGATGAGGATATTATGGCGGTGAAAGTTTGTGAAGAGTCAAGCTCTGAAGAAGATCCCAGGGTTGAGTATATGTGGAAGATGATGTTCGACGGTGTCGCTCCCGGGATTTTCATCCTAGTACAAACGCGAAAGTGGCACCTAACAGAGTCGCCAGCAATGTGTATTTATCCCAAGAGAGGGAAAGGAAACACCGCATAAACCTGAAGGGAAAGAAAGAGCATGGTCTTGCGACCAAAAGAACTGGGTTCGGGAGTCGGTTACGCGCGAGGAAGGTATTAGCACCCTCACGCGTCCATCGTACCCGATGGGATCCACGCTTGCTTGTTTCGATCAAAGGGTGATAAAAAAAGGACACTGGAAAAAAAGAACTGGAAAAGGAATGGAAAGAGAAAGAGAAACAAATGTAGGGAAAATAAAAGAAGTGCTCGAATGGGCCTTACCCCACTGCCTACGTATCTCATCGGGAACATGAGAATCAGAGCGACGTAGTTCCCCTCACTAGGGAAAGTTGTTTGTGTTTTTTTTAGTGGGATACGTCAACGTTCACGTCCTAGCAGTTTAGGTGTTGCAGCTCGCTGTAGGGAGACTTAGGCGTTACCTGTTTGCGGTAGAACGGAAATGACGCATTCTTAAGGAATGACTGAAGGAGATGAGGAAAGAATTCCCGAAGGAAAGACGTGATTGTTTGTTTTGTCTTTTAAGAGTTTTTTTTATTTGTTTGCATATGATAGTGTATCTAAATCTTAATCATTGGAATGTGTACATTCTCACATTCCAAGATGGAATGAATAAGAAAGCACACTAAGGGTGAAGAAGACCCTCACACTTAGTTCCAATTGTCAAGGTTCAAACACACTAGCATACTTGTGTTTATTAAATGTTTTTGTTGATTATGAAATGGAGAAGTGTTTTTTATTTGTATCTTCAACAAGTATTGCATTTAAGTCCCTCATACAAGATCAAATGTTTAACACATTGACTCAAGATGAGCGATATGCTACACATTCTAAGATTACAAGAGAAGACCCCTTATAATCTTTTCTTTATATGAAAGGCCTAAATGCAATAAATGCCTACCTTTATTACATATTTTGAATTTTCTTTGAGATGAGAAGAGGAAAGACTCAAAAGAGGAGAAAGGTAAAATTTATATGAACTAAGACTCAATCCTAATTGATTATTTAAGGGAGTGATCCTAATGGTTTGTGAGGTTGCAAAACCTAAAGTCTAAAGAGGAAATGAATTAAACAATTCACTTCTAAAGTAGAAGATGAATTGTAACTCAAAAGGGAAAGTGATGAGTTAATCAAAGAAAGCACATAAGTGCTTGCAAAACGCATGATTGAATTGTAAAAGATGAAAGCAAAGAAGTTTGAATGTGGATTCCTTATCCACACTCAATTTCAACTTACCAAAGCCCCTACATGAAAAGGTTAGTCCACGAAATATTTACAAGAGATCTTAAGTAGAAGAACTTGGTCAAACAATCAAATGGAAGGAAATAGTGAAAACAGCAACTATTACAGCCCCTAAATGCAAGACAGCAGTAAATCTATCATCATGTACCAAACAGCAATTAACAGCACATGTTCAGCCTACAAAATGGGTGTAATAAGCATTTGGCAGCACATACTACAACACATATGTGTATAGGCAGCAGTGAAAACTCAGAGCCAACATGCATTAACACACAATTTCAATCATGACCAACCGTTATTATGCATCAAGCCTTGTACATTCATCAAACAAACACGATCACAACCCTATTACAAATCATGGTGCTTGAAATCAAACATGTTATAATGTATATTACAAAAGAATACACATTGTCAAGAATATGTGAACAAGTCAAAACAAGTATGCATCTCTTGAAATGAAAAGCAAATGAACATGCGCATAATGACTCCAGCAACACAAGCACCAATTAGCAATTAATGAGCTCAAAGTGTGTGCATCATGTGTTCATCACATCAATTAATCAACAATGCAAACATAAACATTCATCGATTAACAATCAAAACCGTGTGTCGAAAAAATTGTGTGCACATGATGGTGTGAGGTGCAACAACATCAAAACGGTCATTAGACATGTATCTTATCCATCCATGAAGATTAGTGATGAAACGGGATCGAAACATGCTCGAAAATGCACAAAAAACACACTCTGCAGCAGTGTTAATCGATTACCTATATGTTGCTAACCGATTAACAGCTTCAAAATCAGCGAAAACAGCAAAAAAACACCTGCTAATCGATTAACGCATATGTGCTAACCGATTAGCAGCTTCAAAATCAGCGAAAAACAGCAAAAAAACACCTGCTAATCTATTAACGCATATGTTGTTACCCGAGTAACACTGCTACAGCAGCAAAAATAATTTGAAAAAAATCGCTTCCAGCAGCAAAATCACTTATGCAAACAACTCCAATGATCATGTAATCAATTAGGCACGAAATTACATGGAATTACAGTCAACAAACACCAATTAGATCCAATTAACAATCACTCCAAGAATCATATTCAAGCGCATGAATCCAAATCGGAAATCCGCAAAGATCTACATCGAATAAGTTGCAAATAAGCTAAAACGAGTGAAGATTTAGGAAAAAACCAACCTACAAAGAGGAGACTTGCTTTGGTAATTGTTGCAAAGTGATCTGGGTGCAGAAAATGAAAGAAAACCAGAGAATCTTCAATTGATAGCCGAAATGCGTCGAAACCGAACGAAATCGCGAAAATCCACCAAAATCCAACTTGCACCAAAATAAATGGTGAGAAACCTTTGGATTGAAGAAGAATACTCTAAACTTCCAGAAATCCAAACAAAGAATGCTAAATGATGGAGTTTGAGCTCAAGAATTAATCAATTTTCAATGTAAAAAGTGATTATTCTTCAAGAAATAAGAGCTT
This sequence comes from Lathyrus tuberosus, assembly GCA_022829125.1. Lineage (NCBI taxonomy): Eukaryota > Viridiplantae > Streptophyta > Magnoliopsida > Fabales > Fabaceae > Lathyrus > Lathyrus tuberosus. The sequence continues at coordinate 7,723,286 of JALAZF010000226.1, forward strand.
TTATGTGTGATTTTGGAAGAGAGAAATAGAAGTTGATGAAGAATGAGTAGAGAGATTAGAGAGAAATGTGAGAGAATTGAGAGTGAAAATGGAGCAAAAATGGTTGAGGCTTTGAAAATGAGTGAAGCATCTCTTAAATAGATTTTAGGTTTGGAGTATAAGTGGTTTGGAATGAGGTTTGGGTTTGGAGCTAGGGTCGGAGTTAGTTAGACTCAACTCACCGAGTCAAGTTAGTTAACTCGGTTAGTTAGGATCAACACAGTTGCTTGGAAAACAAGGAACCACAATTGGTGCATTGGTGTATGACTTGGGCTGCAAGCAAGGCCTTGGTGCCTATGGAATTTTCAGCATGAGACCCCTATGTTCAAGCCCTCGTATGACCTTGATAACTTCTTCAAATGAAAAAATGTCTGACATCAAAGTTGAAGAGGACATGGAGATGAACAACTTTGATGTTCAACAATTTTTCATTTGAATCCTTCTTGATAGAGAAAATTGGCTTGACATTTAGCACGCCAACTGTTCGATGAAATTATGGCCTATGGGCCTGCACTTGCCTTGCCATGACTTGATTTTTGCCTTGATTTTACCAAACTTTGATTGATCATAACTCCCTCAATTTTAATCCGATGGAAGAGTTCTTTATATGGATTTGAAGCTTAGAACATGAACTTTTGTTGTGGCCTGGTGGATTTTTGATTTGATGCTTTCAATTTGAATGGCCTTGGTTCAAAGTTTGGTGCAAAATGGTCCAAACTTGCCATTTTTGGAAACCCCAAAGTTTCTATTTTTGGCAGTTTTGTGATTTCTTGATTTTTTCCTTATTCCTCCATCATTTCTTGATCAAATCTTGTCTGATGAACATATATAACTCGAATTTCATGAATTTGACCTTAAAAAGTCAGGAGTTGACTTTTTCCACTGCACGGTTGACTTTTCCCCCAATTTCTTGATTATCAAGCAACTGATAAATTGAACCTCTTCTGAAATGAACCAATGGCCAATCTTCCATCCTTAGACACTTAATATCATGTAGAAAACATTGAGATCAAGTTTGAATCAAAATTTCATCAGGAGACCACTTGAACCCAAAACCCTAATTTTGCCTGTTTTTGGTAGGAGATGTTGCACTGTTCAATCCTCTTGATGATTTCCCTCCTTCCAATGACTTGTGGGATCAAGGGGAGTGATATATGATATAATAGACCCTTGTTGCTTATTTGAAGGCCCCTTGGTTTTTGTTCTCTTGCTTTGGATGATCCACCTTGAAGCACTAGATACCACGCTTTGCAACCAATGATATGCAACTTATGACCTACTATGGAATGCAAATGAGTAAAGCATAAGCCAGAAAAAGTTAGAAAAAGGTAGGGCAAATTTTGGGGTGCTACAGACGATTCGTCCAATTACAAGGGGCATGGAGTAGGTGTTGTTATAATTAATCCTGAAGGTGGCTACAACCCTTTTACAGCCAGATTGGATTTTGGGTGTATGAATAATATTGCTGAGTATGGAGCGTGCATTCTGGGTCTGGAAGCTGCAATCGATCTTGGAATCTGTTTTCTTGAAGTTATGGGTGACTCTGCTCTAGTCATTTATCAAATCAGAGGCGAGTAGGAGACAAAAGATGAGAAGCTTATCCCTTATCAGGCATATGCTTTGGAGTTGATTAAGTGTTTTGATGAGATAACTTTTTGCCATGTGCCACGTACTGAGAATTATGTGGCTGATGCTTTAGCAACACTGGTTTTAATGTGGCAAGTTAGGTTTATCAATGAAGATCCAGTAATCAATATTGAAAGGAGGACTGAGCCTGCCTACTGCCAGTCCATTGAAGAAGAATCAGACGGCAAAACATTAGTTCCACGACATTTTGAACTTTCTAAAGAATCAAGAATATCCGGCCAACGCCTCCGTTCTTGATAAGAAAACTCTGCGAAGATTGTCAGCTAAGTTCTTTATCACAATGGTGTACTGTACAAAAGGAATCATGATATGGTTTTGTTAAGATGTGTCGATAAGAGAGAAGCAAACTTGTTGATCCATGAAGGAGCTTTTGGCACCCATGCCAATGGACATGCCATGGTTAAGAATATTTTGAGGGCATGATACTATTGGTTGACTATGGAGACTGATTGCATCCAGTATGCTAGAAAATGCCATAAATGTCAGATTTATGCGGACAAAATGCATGTTTCTCCTACACTGTTGAATGTGTTATCATCGCCCTGGCCGTTCTCTATGTGGGGCATCGATATGATTGGGGAAATTGAGCCTAAAGCGTCTAATGGGCATCGCTTCATTTTGGTGGCTATAGATTACTTTACCAAGTGGGTGGAAGCTGCCTCTTATGCGAACGTGACTAAGCAAGTAGTTGCTCGCTTCATTAAGAACAACATCATTTATCGTTATGGGATTCCGAGCAGAATCATAACCGACAACGCAAACAATTTGAATAACAAAACCATGAAGGAATTGTGTGATAACTTCAAGATTGAACACCATAACTCTTCACCGTATCGTCCGAAGATGAACGGAGCGGTCGAAGCTGCAAACAAGAATATCAAGAAAATTCTTCAGAAAATGGTCAAAACATACAAGGATTGGCATGAGATATTGCCATATGCGCTACATGAATATAAAACGTCAGTCAAAACATCAACGGGAGTAACCCCTTTTTCATTAGTATATGGAATGGATGATGTCCTCCCTATAGAAGTTGAGATACCTTCTCTCAGGATATTGATGGAAACAAAGCTTGATGAAGCTGAATGGGTTCAAGAAAGATATGATCAGCTGAATCTAATTGACGAGAAGCACCTGACAGCCATGTGTCATGGTCAGTTGTACCAGAAGAAGATGAAGAGAGCATTTGATAAAAAGGTCCGCATTCGGGAATTCCGAGTAGGGGAGTTGGTACTTAAGAGGATTCCGCCGTCGCAGAGAGACGCCCGTGGGAAATGGGCACCCAATTATGAGGGTCCATTCGTGGTAAAGACAGTGTTTTCATGAGGGTCTCTAATTCTTACAACTATGGATGGTGAACAACTTGCGCAGCCTGCAAATGCTGATTCGGTGCGGAAGTATTATGCTTGAGACAAGGGCACTTCACTGGTATCTTGGAATCCTCAAAGAGGCTCAAGTTTTGCTACAACTAGAGTCCTTAGTCATTAGGGTTATTGGTCATTGAATACAATGTAACCTTTGCCAAATTGCCATTTTGTTGCATTTCTAATATTTCATGGGACTCTGCTACTTGGCAAGTCACCATTTTTCAATGAGTATCAGCTATTAAACCATCTTCTTGTTTAATATGCTATCATCTTTATTTTGCAAACTTTGTCATTTTCACTTAATTTTTTTTGAAAACGGAAACATTGCAATTTTTAAGAAAACACAGAGATAAACTAAGTTTTACTCTGGAATTAAGACGTTTTGGAACCAAGTTTGTACAGGAAGAGTTAGTAGCACTGTATATTTGGCTTGGATTTGCCATCTCCAGTGAAAAGAAGATTGCCCCGGTTATCCTTGATGTTTGGGTTTCAGGATGTTGGCTTGTGTTATCCTTTCTTCTTTCCTGTTTTGCGTCGTTCGCGTCGTTTCTAGCATATAGCTAAGCATATGCATCATGTCCCTAGCATCTTCGCATCCTTGTGCTTTGTTTTGCTTGTGGTCTTTTGTTTGTGCGTGTCTTTATTTCCCCAGTGAAGTAAAGAAATTCCCAGTTTGCTTTGTGTCGTGCTTGTTCGGTCTTAACCTTTGCGCGCCAGATTTAAATCCTTAAACCTTTTGCTGTTCCCCAAGAAGTTTAACATTGAAGATTTTGTAAAACTGTTCTCATTTGAATCGTGTCAAACTTGAACTTTGACTTTGTTTGAATCGTGTCAAGCATTGTCTTCTTGTTTTAAAACCGTTCTTGTTCGAATCGTGTCGGACATGAACAGAGTCTTTGTTCGAATCGTGTCGGACACTGCCTCTTGTTTTAAAACTTGTTCTCGTTTGAATCGTGTCAAACTTGAACTTGGACTTTGTTTGAATCGTGTCAAGCATTGTCTTCTTGTTTTAAAACTGTTCTTGTTTGAATCGTGTCGGACATGAACATAGTCTTTGTTCGAATCATGTCGGACACTGCCTCTTATTTTAAAACTTGTTCTCGTTTGAATCTTGTCAAACTTGAACTTGGACTTTGTTTGAATCATGTCAAGCATTGTCTTCTTGTTTTAAAACCGTTCTTGTTCGAATCGTGTCGGACATGAACAGAGTCTTTGTTCGAATCGTGTCGGACACTGCCTCTTGTTTTAAAACTTGTTCTCGTTTGAATCGTGTCAAACTTGAACTTGGACTTTGTTTGAATCGTGTCAAGCATTGTCTTCTTGTTTTAAAACCATTCTTGTTCGAATCGTGTCGGACATGAATAGAGTCTTTGTTCGAATCGTGTCAGACACTGTCTCTTGTTTTAAAACTTGTTCTCGTTTGAATCATGTCAAACTTGAGCTTGGACTTTATTTGAATCGTGTCAAGCATTGTCTTCTTGTTTTAAAACCGTTCTTGTTCGAATCGTGTCGGACATGAACAAAGTCTTTGTTCGAATCATGTTGGACACTGCCTCTTATTTTAAAACTTGTTCTCGTTTGAATCGTGTCAAACTTGAGCTTGGACTTTGTTTGAATCGTGTCAAGCATTGTCTTCTTGTTTTAAAACCGTTCTTGTTCGAATCATGTCGGACATTGAACCCTTACCTTGGATTTTTGAAAACTTGCTTTAAGCTAAGCTTCTTGGAACAAATTTCTTCAACCTTATAAGACTTTTAGTTGGTGTGCAGGGTTTGTCTCTGTCTTCCTGGCTTTTCTTGAAGATCTCATTTTGAACTCTTCAGTATAAGATCCCCAGGAAGTCTTTGCTTGATTGTCTGTCCTTTTGGACTGATCCCTAGTGATCAGGTTTTTCTTTCTGGTATCGTACCTAGAATGAGTGTGGGTTTGTTTTGTCCCCAGTAGTCTATCTCCCCGGATCTTTCCCCAGTGGAAATTGTCTGTGGTCTTTTCCCCAGTGTTTCTTTGGAGTCTCCCCGGTGGGTCTCTTTTGTTGGTTAGCTTGTATCCCTAGTGAGGTGTTTCTCATGGATACTAACCTTCATTCTTCCCCAGTGAAGCTCATCTTGTGTTTGCTTCCTGTCTGTCCTTTGGCGCTCCGTTGTGTCTGCATCTTTACATCTTCTTTGGCATTTTGGCATCATGTCTGTTGCATTGCATGTCTGCGCATCTGAGGGAAAAATGTTTGGTTATCTGTATTTAAATATCTTTCACCTTTGATCCCATGAGGATCTTCATCTCTCATGTCATCCGGTGAAGATATTTAAATAGGGGCAACTGTTGTACCCCAAATTTTACCCTCATTTTTTTGCTAATTTATGTTTGATTTATTTTTTTCTCTGCACTTCAATTCAATATGCATTTTTATTTATGGTTATTTTATTTAATATTTATTTTAATATTTATTTGTTTCTTTTATTTTCATTTAATGTTTATTTTAAATATTCTATTTGTTTTTATTTTAATTTCAATATGGCTTATTTCTTTTTTTTGTTTATAGTTAAATTGTCCTATTTTTGGTTAATTTAATTTAATCTCAATTTAATTTAATTGTTCAAAATTATTAGTTTAACTAATTAGATTAATTGTTAGTTTAGCTTATTATTTTAAGTTATTTAATTAGAATATTAATTAATTGTTACTTATTATTATTATTTAACCTATTATTTCATTTTTTTTTTAAAGGAAGAAAGTTTTATTCATTTCCTAGCCAACTTGAGTGGTCCACCGTGTGCAATTTCTTAATTTATAATTGGAGGATTTCATTAACCAACAACCAATGAGGATCAAGCTTTTGTGTTGACTTTTCAACTCAAGGGTCCAACCATTGGAAAGCTGACACGTGACATTGGAGAAGTGAGAAGAAACCAACATTTTCTTCTTCCTTATCGTGACCTTGAATCGCAGAGAAGGATTCAAGAATTCCAAACTCAACTCTTGCTCAAATTCATAACCGTTTCAATTCATCCTTTGGCGCGTTCATCAATTTCAATTTCTCCAAGTTTATTTCCTCTTTGAGCTTCCAAGACTTGGTTCAGCAAAAGCAACTCTGAGCTTTCCCTGATTCATCTTCCACTCTGCCACACCCTGCATCACCTGCGAGATTGTCATGGCATTGTCCCTATCATCTTCCTCTTCTATTGCTTGTTAATTTGACATCAGGAGTGTATTTCAGAAGCAATGCTCAATTTAACGTTTGACCCTGCAATCTCTGAGCATTGGAACTGCAAGGAGCGTTTGTCCCCCTTTAGGTTTTTCTAACGATCTTGAACCTTTCCTTTGGATAAATCAAAGTCGGTTGTAAAAGAAAATGATGCAAGTTAATTAATAGCTTGTTATCCGATTTTCACCGCAACAAATAGAAAATGGATCTTTCTTTGAAAGCTTCATCATCTAAAGTGAAGAAATCAAAGGAAGTTAATGATAATTCTAACAAAGAAACTCCTAAAGAAGAGAAGATGAGTTTATTCGTTAAACGCTACAATCAATATTTGAAAAGAAACAAGCTCAAGCATTCCGACGGAGGTTTGGTTAATTTCATAAATACTCACCCGCCTGTCGCACCTCGAAAAAAAATAATTTAATCGAAGACCCGGCCCTTCACGCGAAAGGCGCGGAACGGTTCGACAGAGTCGTCACCGAACTTTATTTATCCCAAAAGAGGGAAAGGAAAATATCGAGAAAACCTTTTAGGAGGAGATAAGAACATGGTCGTCGCAACCACATTCCGGGTTCGGGAGTCGGTTACGTGAGGGGAATGTACGCGCACCCCCTCACGTCCGTTGTACTCAACGGGAACCTCTTGATTCGAATCGCGATACTCGTTAGCTAAGCTTATTTGTTTTCTTCTCAAAAATAAATGCAAAACGGTAAGATAAGAGGGAACGGATGCTATGGGGAAGTGGGTGGTTTTAGGATAGAGTGCTCGGTAAGATCATCGCAATCTTGTGCCTACGTATGCTCATTCGGACGAGAATGAGTAATCAGAGTAATCGTAGTTTGACTACAGGGTTTGACGGAAAAAAGATGGTAGTATGGAAACGAGGAAACAGAAAAAGTGTGCTCGCCAAGATCATCGCAATCTTGTGCCTACGTATCTTTATTCGGACGAGAGTAAAGAATCAGAGCAGTCGTAGTTCGTGGTACGCCCACGAAAAGAGGGAAGTTGGTTTGTTTTAAAGGCGTCAATTGCTCACACACGAGTAAGAGAACCTGCACCTAAACAACTGAAGAGAGATCAAAGACTTGAACCCCCATTTTTTACCTCGAAAAGAGTTGCGATAGTTGTTAGTCATTTTTTGAGTTTATTTATGAAAATCTGCTTGACGTTGGATCAAGGGTTTATTTGTATGCGAAGAGGTTAGTTTGAAAAGAGTTTGGTTAGAGGTTGATTTTGAAAATGGCTCGACGACGAGTCGAGGGTTTGGTTGAAAAAAGGTTCGTTTTGAAAATGGGCTCGACGACGAATCGGGAATTAGTTTGAAAATGGGTTGTCTATGCTAGTCCCTAGGGGTGCTCCTAGTAAACAAACCACAATCAAAGAAACAACGAATGCGTACATCGGAATGGGAGCGAGGTACATGTAAAGTACAGGGGATGACATGAAATAAAAAGTCTCATTGTAAGGTAGCCCAAGAGAAAGCCGTGTGTGTGAAAGGTGTCCTAAACTAAGCCTTGAGCAAGAGTCGAACAAAAGCTCCAAGCAAAGGATAGTAACCAACAGTCCACTAATTAGTCTTTTATTGTTTCGATATTTTTAGTGTGTTTTGATTAAGGTAATGAACAAAGAAAATGGTTAGATGAACGAGTATGAATATGATGAATAATAATAAGATAATATGAACAATAATATAATCAAGATAATATGAACAAGATATAATATTGGCATAAAAGTAAATCAAGATAATATTGAAGGAAATGTAAAGTTAGTGGTTAATCGGATGAATCGGGTCCAATGTAGCGCTGAGCCATCGTAGCACAATCTATGACGAAGATCATACTATAGGAGGATGCGCAATTTGATCTTTGTGCTAAAACACGATGGAGAATGATCGATGGAGAAATGATATTAAGGATCATTCTCCAATTGAATCGTGCCACACGAAACAAAAAGGTGAAGATCTCGTCTTAATCACAAACTTTCGTCGATTAATCGAAGGTAACCTATCACGATCCCAAAGTATAGAAAGAGATCTTGATGATCACTCACTACAGATTTGAAATAATGAAGGTTAATCGCTTCAACTATCAACATTCGTGAATAGAAAGACTTCATCGATCGAAATTGAAAAGAAGAAGAAAATGAGAAATGAAATGGAAATCGACATGAGATCGAAATGGTTTCGTCTTAATCATGATTTAATCGATAAATCAATAATCAACGATTTTAGACTTTCATCGACCAATAAAAAAAGGAGAAAAAAAAGAAAAAGATAATAAGAAATGAAATGGAAATCGAAAAGAGATCGAAAATAAGAAAAATCTCATCTTTACCAAGATTTTAAATCGATAAATCGATAATCTTTGGTTTTAGATTTTCATCGACCGATTAAAAAGAAAATAAATAAATAGAATATGAAATGAAAAGGAAATCGAAATTAAAATAAAATCGGTCTCGTCTTAATCAAGATCTTAAATCGATAATCGATAAGCTATGATTTTTGACTTTCATCGACCGATAAAAAAGAAAAAATGGCCTCATATTGATCAAGATTTAGTCGATCCGAATAAATCAACCAAACTATGACCTTTTGTTATATCATTGGCCCATAAAATCAAAAGGAAAATCGAAGATGAAAATCAAGGCGAGAAATGAGAAGTAAATCAAGACATAAAATCTAAATAATAAATAAATAAATAAACTTGAAATCAACCAAAACCTAATTAAATTCTAGAAATAAAATATTTTGTCTTTTTAATATTTATCAGTTTTTGGTTATTTTTTATTAATAATTAAAATAAAGTAGAATTAAAACTAATCCTAAAATCTAAGTTACTAATCCTAAAAATTGTCTTAAAATTAATTTTAAAATTAAAATAACAAAACCTTTAATATTAATCCTAAGATTAAAATTAACTAAACCTAATATGAATCCTAAAATTAGAATACTAATCCTAATATTACTAATTAAAAAAGTTATACAAGAAACTAATCCTAAAACTAAAGTATTAATCCTAAAATTAAGCCAAAAATTAAGATAATAAAATGACTAAACAAAAAAGAAGTTGCAATGAAAGGAATTGGGCCAGAAGCCCAGGTTGTAACACCCCAATTCTCATCGCGAATAAATAATACATAAATAAAATCAGAGTAACTAAAAAATTTATTTTTCCGACAGAAACAAGGATGTCACATTTAAATAAACAAAACATCATCCCTGCTCATATGCTTGATACATAGCATAAAATAGAGTACACTCAAAGGAGAAACTTTTTCCATAATAAAGGAAATACCAAATATATTCAACAATTATATACATAAATAAAATAATCGTTTCCCCGACTCCCGTGCTACGTATCAGAGCAGACACCAGAACCTAAGCAAAGACGAAGATCTAACTCTTCCACGTGGCTCCACGCCTCTAAAGCTGGCAATCTGCACTATGCCATAAAAAACATATTCCAGCAGAAGGGTGAGAAATATTATCATAATAACGTTGCATATAATTATATATCTCAACATATAATACACATATACCACATTCTCACCACAACTTATCACTGTGCATGTATATATACATATAACACCAAGCATATACCATAAATCAAATACACGGCATAACAATCCGTAATTAACGCATCCTTCACATAGGCATATTCATTCATACTCAAATACATGTATCACCAATATATCTCAATTCATCACCATTCATTCAACATAAACACATATATTCATGTTCATTCATCAATGCACATATACAAAGATGACCAATGCAAATCATAGAGACCGACTCACGACTCTATGCAAATGCAATGCAGTACCGACTCATTTCATCTCAAGTTCAATTGAAGAACTTATTGGAACCATCGCTCGTTACCAATGTAACTCCCTGTCGGGCATACGATGTTCCCCGTCGCTTTCGGTCCTCTTTGTATAAGGCTCACGACGTTTATGGATTGCTTTCGATCCTCTTTGTATAAGGCTCACAATCCGATCGCTTTCGGTCCTCTTTGTATAAGGCTCACGATCGTCTATAACCATCGCTTTCGGTCCTCTTATTTTTAAGGCTCAGGATATATCAAATCGCTTTCAGTCCTCTTATTTTTAAGGCTCACGATGTTATAGCAGATTCCTTCTGGAATCAAACCGTCGCTCACACCCCACACGGGCACACGACGTTACAACGGATTCTAATTAGAATCACATAACACAAGAATGCACACCATGATGCTTCACATACAACATGACTCATGACACTCTAGACATGCATACATATTCACAATATAGTCATGCATTCATCACACACAATCCACATACATTCACATCAATTGTGCCAAACGGCAACCGAACGTTCTCACAAATAACCAAACAATTCGATTTACGGTTTACCGGAAAAGTCAGTTAAAAGTCGGCTAAAAATAATATTTTTCTTCACCAAATCATAAAACATATTTTTAGCTTCACATCCATATAAAGAACACCTCAATCGGATAAACAACGCAAAAGATATGGATATTTCAAAATAACGCAAAAACATAAACCGGAGGCCGGACACAACGAAACGTTTCGAAAATACTGTTCCAATTGAACCAGGTTCAGACCTCAAAACCATTTTTCCTAGAAAGAACATCTCATTAGCTTCCCAATGCTTCGAACGGGGGTCAAAACCTACTTACGGTTCAAGAGATATGAATTTCCGAAGTTTTCCCGAAAACCAGAAAATTGCCCTGCGGGCTGCTACGGGTTCTGGCATTTTCGTCCGAAAAACCGACTGATTCAATTATTTTCTTCGAAACAAATACACAGTAATCCTTACCAAATATATATCAACGTTTTAGGACCATAAAACGATAATTCTACGACGTTCGATTTTCACCAAAATCTCACATTCTCAAAACCCAAAAATGTCAAAACTCACAATATCAACCGATTTCAACCAAACGAGTTTCTATAATCTCGGCCTAACCTCATACGACTAATCTACGCAATTTATTCTGAATTTCATCCGCGAAAACATCGATTTCTATCGATTGTGTTCAAATTCAACCTAACCACAAATATCTCTAAAACAACCAAACAATTCAAACGCACACATACATAATCATACACATGGATAAGATAATAATATTTCACACCCTTACCCGATTAATCGAAGATTCCAAGCTTTGTTGATCGATTTTCCACTTCTTTCTTCTTTTTCCTCTCTTTTTCTCTTTTTTTCTTTTCTCTCTCCACTTTCTATTTATATAAAATATCTACTACCCAAATGACCAAAATACCCCTCAGCTCAAATATTTCTCAAACGCTCTCAAAATGCGATAAAACATAAACAACGATGAAAAATAATATATTGTCAAATAAAAGTCAAGAATAAAATAATATAATAATAAAATAATCAAATAGACTCGATTAAATAAAACTGACAAAAACTGGGGCGTTACAATTCTCCCCCACTTAGACATTTTCGTCCTCGAAAATATAACCGCTACGAACAACTCCGGATACGACTCTCGCATCCGACCAACAAACTAACATGCCAACAAAAGCACACCACGAATAACACAAACGGACAAACCACCTTGCTAACCGCCACTACAACAACGACACGACAACGATGGCAACTACAACGACAAGATGCAAAGCCCATACAATGCACTTGACGACCAACTCACAACTCAAGGAAAACCACGATACCAACACACAGGTTCACTCTTGAACCGAAACACAACAAGATCGTTACCCTCACTCTAGGTAGCACTCCCCTAACTCCCCACACAGGAATTAGCTACTCGCACTCGAACCAACACGATAGGAACGAGGCAACAACACAAACAAGAACACAAGTTCCACTACACCACATTGTCTCAACAACCTCAACAAAACTAGAATACCAACATCCTTGTCACACAACCTTATTACAACCATGCTACGATTCACCAATCGAACATACAACCAAGACCTCCATCTACATAGTAGCCCATGAAGAATATCTAAACCTTTCACCTAACACTTCCATTCTGAAACGTCCAATGGTCTCAACACTCATACATGTTCCCAATGTTCAACCTATGAACTCTTACAAGTCCCACACGTAATTACAAAATGTGCCACCTCACACTTTCGCTGCACACTCTGATTACTCGAAACCATCAAGTCTGCCAATCTCACGTCCAAAGTCTAACTCTTTCTCACCTCTGCCAAAAATCACTGTGCACTTTAATATACCCAACCTCGTACTCTGCATGTTAGCTTACACACCAGACACAAGTCTCTGAACTGCTCAAATAATTCTAACTCCCTGACCATCAAAATAGACATGTATAAAACCTTCGACTTAACTCATCCGGCACAACCTTAGCTTTTCCCGAAGGATAATCCAAGCCACATTCATAACTCGTCACAAATTCTAACCATCCTCATCGTCTCATACTCTATTCCTTCAGACCAAACAAGTACTATAAACTCTTGCGGTTACCAACCCTTCGAACCTAGAACCATAAAGATGATACCTCCAAATATTCCAACACAATACAACCGCGACCAATTCCAAATCCAGAATAGTATAGATCTTTTTATGAATCCTCAATAGTCGTAAAGCATAAGCCACGACTTTACCCTTTTGCATTAACACACTGACTAAACTCATCAAAGACACATCACAATACCTCACAACGATTCATCAGGATCACGCAGAATCAAAACTGGAGCCGTAGACCATTTCTACTTTAATCCTCTCAAACTTTCCTCACAATGAACATCCAAAGCAAACGACTCACCCTTTGCAAGTCAACCGAAGTAACGAAAACGCTGACTTGGAAAAACCTTCCATAACCTCCAGTAATAACCAACTAAAGTCCAAAAAGCTTCTAATCTCCTTAACCAACTTCGAAACCTCTCATTGTAGAACTGCATCTACTTTTGATGAATCCACAAAAATACCATCCTCATAAATAACATATCCAAGAAAACTAACCTTTTCAACCAAAATTTTCACTCGAACAACTTAGCATAAAGCTTCGTCTCTTTTCAATACTTGTAATTCAAATCCCACACACTCTACCTGTTCTTCCTCTGAATTTATAACAGATCCAAACGTTTTCAATCAAAGCCCTTACGAACTTATCCAAATAAATATGGAAGATACGATTCCTCTACTCCACAAACATTACGGACGCATTACTAACACCAAACAACATCACTGCACGTTATAATATCCAAACAAACCAAACCTCATCCAAACTTGTCCAAACTCACATACAAGCCTAACCGAGCAAATAACAACCTATTCCGATGATAACAACCATAACCAGTCACATTAAATCGATCAAAGCCTCAACTCACACAATTCACTATCCTTATCAAACGTGCCAAACAATTGTAATTTCACTCCAACTCAATCAAACCATTCCAGTTATCTATCCATGAGAGCGAACGCTTATTCTCAATCGTTACCTTACTCCACTGTCAGTAATCCATACACAAGTCCTTCTCTTAACCGTCCAAATTCCATAAATCCCCACGTGTAGCAATAACCAACCAAAAAGAACTCTTAAATATTACATCCATACCTAAAGGCTCTCTCAAAATTTTCCATTAGTGCTCTAAAATTCCAAAGACTTCAAACCTCACCAGAACTCTAAGTTTTCCTTTCCACTGTCTCAATACCATTATACCCATCATGCTTGTTATTCCATTCAATCATCCATCCAGTTTGTTACCAACAATACTGGAGCTCTCTAAGGTGACACACTTGGTCTCACAAATCCCTTTTCCAGTAAGTCTTCCAACCACTCTTTCCATCTGAGTTTCACGTCCTAAAAGTTCTTCTACGTACTTAGCAGATCCAAACCTCAAATCATCACCTTCGTCCAATTTGAGTTCACACTCTACTCTCTGAGAACAACCATTAACGATACCCAATCGTTTTCTCTCAATGACTTCCCAACTGGACCAACATACAAAAACCTCGAATTCGGCCCACCTTCAGATATTAGAATCTTCATCGACTCAACAAAACAATCTGTAACCATTTCCTTAATTCCAAACAATTTATTTCACCCACTATCAAAGCCGGAAAGACACGCCTATTCCATCCAACATAATTTCCGTTTGCTATCAACAAGAGATTAAGGGTGATCAGTTCCTCAATTTGTCAATAGACAGCCGACAATCATGATGGGGCATAGACCGCCTTTACCAAACTATAATAGCATCCCTTGCATCCTGCACAAAACTACCTAAGGCACAAATCCTCAGTTGACATAAACCTTACCTCTGCCTTCCTTCCAGAACCGGGAACAACGCTGTCCAAACCACACTTACAATCTTGCAGTCAACGGCACACTGAGCCCACGCTCCACAACAGAAGCAACTTGGAGAAGTTCCAGCTTCTCCCCCACTTATCTCAATCTCACACCTAAAGACAAAGGATTACCAAAAACCAGAAAGCACTGACAGTGTTTCACACACATATCACGTACTAAGGAACAAACAACAACGACATTATTTAACTGTCACACCAACTGACTCAATAACTTGGCCGGACGGACCGATCTGCTCTGATACCACTAATGTAACACCCCAATTCCCATCGCGAATAAATAATACATAAATAAAATCAGAGTAACTAAAAAATTTATTTTTCCGACAGAAACAAGGATGTCACATTTAAATAAACAAAACATCATCCCTGCTCATATGCTTGATACATAGCATAAAATAGAGTACCCTCAAAGGGGAAACTTTTTCCATAATAAAGGAAATACCAAATATATTCAACAATTATATACATAAATAAAATAATCATTTCCCCGACTCCCGTGCTACGTATCAGAGCAGACACCAGAACCTAAGCAAAGACGAAGATCTAACTCTTCCACTTGCCTCCACGCCTCTAAAGCTGGCAATCTGCACTATGCCATAAAAAGCATATTCCAGCAGAAGGGTGAGAAATATTATCATAATAACGTTGCATATAATTATATATCTCAACATATAATACACATATACCACATTCTCACCACAACTTATCACTGTGCATGTATATATACATATAACACCAAGCATATACCATAAATCAAATACACGGCATAACAATCTGTAATTAACGCATCCTTCACATAGGCATATTCATTCATGCTCAAATACATGTATCACCAATACATCTCAATTCATCACCATTCATTCAACATAAACACATATATTCATGTTCATTCATCAATGCACATATACAAAGATGACCAATGCAAATCATATAGACCGACTCACGACTCTATGCAAATGCAATGCGGTACCGACTCATTTCATCTCAAGTTCAATTGAAGAACTTATTGGAACCATCGCTCGTTACCAATGTAACTCCCCGTCGGGAATACGATGTTCCCCGTCACTTTCGGTCCTCTTTGTATAAGGCTCACGACGTTTATGAATTGCTTTCGGTCCTCTTTGTATAAGGCTCACAATCCGATCGCTTTCGGTCCTCTTTGTGTAAGGCTCACGACGTTTATGGATTGCTTTCGGTCCTCTTTGTATAAGGCTCACAATCCGATCGCTTTCGGTCCTCTTTGTATAAGGCTCACGATCGTCTATAACCATCGCTTTCGGTCCTCTTATTTTTAAGGCTCACGATATATCAAATCGCTTTCAGTCCTCTTATTTTTAAGGCTCACGATGTTATAGCAGATTCCTTCTGGAATCAAACCGTCGCTCACACCCCACACGGGCACACGACGTTACAACGGATTCTCATTAGAATCACACAACACAAGAATGCACACCATGATGCTTCACATACAACATGACTCATGACACTCTTGACATGCATACATATTCACAATATAGTCATGCATTCATCACACACAATCCACATACATTCACATCAATTGTGTCAAACGGCAACCGAACGTTCTCACAAATAACCAAACAATTCGATTTACGGTTTACCAGAAAAGTCGGTTAAAAATAATATTTTTCTTCACCAAATCATAGAACATATTTTTAGCTTCACATCCATATAAAGAACACCTCAATCGGATAAACAACGCAAAAGATATGGATATTTCAAAATAACGCAAAAACATAAACCGGAGGCCGGACACAACGAAACGTTTCGAAAATACTGTTCCGATTGGACCAGGTTCAGACCTCAAAACCATTTTTCCTATAAAGAACATCTCATTAGCTTTCCAACGCTTCGAACGAGGGTCAAAACCGACTTACGGTTCAAGAGATATGAATTTCCGAAATTTCCCCGAAAACCAGAAAATTGCCCTGCGGGCTGCTACGGGTTCTGGCATTTTCGTCCGAAAAACCGACCGATTCAATTATTTTCTTCGAAACAAATACACAGTAATCCTTACCAAATATATATCAACGTTTTAGGACCATAAAACAATAATTCTACGACGTTCAATTTTCACCAAAATCTCACATTCTCAAAACCCAAAAATGTCAAAACTCACAATATCAACCGATTTCAACCAAACGAGTTTCTATAATCTCGGCCTAACCTCATACGACTAATCTACGCAATTTATTCCGAATTTCATCCGCGAAAACATCGGTTTCTATCGATTGTGTTCAAATTCAACCTAACCACAAATATCTCTAAAACAACCAAACAATTCAAACACACACATACATAATCATACACATGGATAAGATAATAATATTTCACACCCTTACCCGATTAATCGAAGATTCCAAGCTTTGTTGATCGATTTTCCACTTCTTTCTTCTTTTTCCTCTCTTTTTCTCTTTTTTTCTTTTCTGTCTCCACTTTCTATTTATATAAAATATCTACTACCCAAATGACCAAAATACCCCTCAACTCAAATATCTCCCAAACCCTCTCAAAATGCGATAAAACATAAACAACGATGAAAAATAATATATTGCCAAATAAAAGTCAAGAATAAAATAATATAATAATAAAATAATCAAATAGACTCGATTAAATAAAACTGACAAAAACTGGGGCGTTACACAGGTCTCCAGTCTGCAGCCCCATGGGGCGTTTCACTATGAAGGGAACCCAGTTTAGCTACAAAGGGAAAGGGTATCAAAAACCCTATTGCAGACATCACAGCCGTGAAACAACAGGGGAGGGCGAGATTTCACTCAAAAACACGCTCATCACTCTTCGAAAACGAAAATACGAAAATACAACCAACAACATCAGTTTATACTCCTCGAAAACAATTGGATCGAAACAAATCGTGAAGGTTAACGCCTCCAACCTTCTTCGCGTGAACAAATCTCGACCTCTATCTCACACTCGGTCTCGATTTCGACCTCCACCTTCAACTCGTCTCAATCACACTCTCTCTTTCTCTCAGGTTCGATTTCCGTTTTATTCTTGTTTGAAACTTTCTTCGTCTCACTCTCTCATCTGATTTCTTGCTGTTTCGGTTATTTGAAGTATGGTTGCGGCTTTGATTTGCGGTCGTTGGTGATGGGGGTGAATGAAGGGTTGTTGGAGAAAAGTTTGAGGTTTTGTAGGATGTAGGGTGAACAGGGGAAAGTGAGGTGAGATGGTTTGTGTGGTGCAGATTGGTGATCGATGTGTGGGTTTTTGAGAATGAGCAATGGCAATTATGGTGAGTAGATGCGGTTGGTGGATTTGAGTGAGTTGAAGAGTTTGGTTTTTGATGAGAGAAGGAGCGAGGGCTTTGCTCAAGATATCTTAAGGAAAAGAGGTATGAAGTAGATTTTTTTTTTACTTCTTCCCTCCATACCTCGTTACCGTTTTTTCACCCTCCCCCTTTACTGTTACTCGTCTTCCTCTTTTTAAAATCAAATTCAAACCTTGCTTTTGATTCCTAATTTGTCTTGTATGGTTGTATCGAGTGGTCGATTTCTTTGTTGAAGGTACAGTTGTGCAGAATGTAGCAGCAGAGTTTTGGCGTGTTGAACCGTGTTGCAAGTTTTGTTTTGGTCATTGAGATATCATTGTTATGGCATGGCATTGTAGTAGGTTTGGTGTTAAAAGTGACGAGTCTGGTTGTGTTTGGCACAGGTTTTTGGTGTGTAGGTGCAAGACAATTTTGGTCGTACGGTTGGGAGCCAGTGGTACGTTGGGAGTGGCTGAAAGTGGTCTTGGCATGTCGTTGTTTTGATGCAAACGGTTCACAACAATTTTGGAAGGCATAGTGTTTGGAGTTTATCATTGTTTTGGTTTTAAAGAATCTTGGTACGGTTTAGAGGGTAGAGCAAGTTTTGGCTTTGGCATGTTGTAGGTACGGTTTTTGCAGGTTCAAGCAACGCGTGGTGACTTTATGGCTTTGGCAAGTCTACAGCGTGTAGGCTGTTTTGTTGCAAGAATTGGACAATTCGTGTGCAGTGTATTGTTGACTGAGAATTTCTAAACTTGCACTTTTCCTTTTTTTTGTAATTTTTTTGGTTGGAATCAAATGTTACAAATTGAGAGTGGTGGGCTTAGAATAGACGGAAATTGAAGCAAATTGCACTTGAATCTTGATCAGAAATTATATTTAAACTTGGCATGATCTAAAGTTTGAACGTTGAATATAAAATTGAAATTGGACTCACAACTTGAAATTAATTTTGAATGCAATTCTTGACCCTTGGTTGATAGACATGACCATAAAACTTGAAGTTTCATGTTTGATCTCCAAAAATCTTATTAGAACCAAATTCCAACTTGAATAAAATCTTGAACCAGTCTTTGAGAAATAAAATCAACCATAGCTAAATCATGCACTTTGAATCCATTAAAATCTCAAATCACTTAATCAAATCGAATTTTAACCTTGAACTTAGCCCTTTAAATCTCGATGAACCAACTCTCTCAACCTGCCTTGAAATTTGAATCAGGACTTGAAATATGAAACTCATCCAACTGCACAAAACCCTAGCTGGAAATGTACTGAATTCTGATGAAACACATGACCCCAGCACAACTGATAATTTGATCCACGCCAACTGACTTAAATAGGCCCAGAACCCTAACCGAATCCTCAGTCACACATCATCTGAATTAATGCACCCTGGCCTTGAAAAGAAAGCAGCATATTTTTGGATTTTTGAATAAGAGTTAGTGGATGGATGTATAGATGAAAGTTATACACAGGTAGGACAAATTTGGGGTATGACAGATGCCCCCATCTTATTGGCTTAAACCGAGTAAAGTGAACTACTACGGAGTTCGTTCTTTCGAGGTACAAGACAATTAGATATGAAGAAGACCACAAATTTGTCCGAAAAGAAAGAAAATGCTAGGGAGGTGGATTGATGGATAATTTGCAGATGTCGTTATCACCAAAAGGATGATAACAGGAAATCTGACACCAAAAGGATGACAGACCTATCACCAAAAGGATGATAGTGAACACACGCACACAGACCCTTCCACCAAAAGGGTGAAAATGAGGTCAAAGCTTGCTATTACCAAAAGGATAATAGGGCACACACACAGACCCTTCCACCAAAAGGATGAAAATGAGGTCAAAGCCTGCTATTACCAAAAGGATAATAGGGCACACACACAGAC
The DNA here is from genome assembly GCA_022829125.1 of Lathyrus tuberosus. Taxonomy (NCBI): domain Eukaryota; kingdom Viridiplantae; phylum Streptophyta; class Magnoliopsida; order Fabales; family Fabaceae; genus Lathyrus; species Lathyrus tuberosus. The sequence continues at coordinate 7,743,048 of JALAZF010000226.1, forward strand.
CTTTCCACCAAAAGGATGAAAATGAGGTCAAAACCTGTTATTACCAAAAGGATAATAGGGCACACACGCACACAGACCCTTCCACCAAAAGGATGAAAATGAGGTCAAAGTCTGCTATTACCAAAAGGATAATAGGGCACACACGCACACAGATCCTTCCACCAAAAGGATGAAAATGAGGTCAAAGCCTGCTATTACCAAAAGGATAATAGGGCACACACACAGCTATCTGACACCAAAAGGATGACAGACCTATCACCAAAAGGATGATAGAAAACTCACACACACAGACTCTTCCACCAAAAGGATGAAAATGAGGTCAAAGTCTGCTATTACCAAAAGGATAATAGAGCACACACACACACACAGACCCTTCCACCAAAAGAATGAAAATGAGGTCAAAGCCTGCTATTACCAAAAGGATAATAGGGCACACACACAGACCCTTCCACCAAAAGGATGAAAATGAGGTCAACACCTGCTATTACCAAAAGGATAATAGGGCACACACACACATACCCTTCCACCAAAGGGATGAAAATGAGGTCAAAGCCTGCTATTACCAAAAGGATAATAGGGCACACACACATCTATCTGACACCAAAAGGATGACAGACCTATCACCAAAAGGATGATAGAAAACTCACACACATAGACCCTTCCACCAAAAGGATGAAAATGAGGTCAAAGTCTGCTATTACCAAAGGGATAATAGAGCACACACACACACACACAGACCCTTCCACCAAAAGAATGAAAATGAGGTCAAAGTCTGCTATTACCAAAAGGATAATAGGGAACACACACACACACAGACCCTTCCACCAAAAGGATGAAAATGAGGTCACCACTTACTACTACCTAAAGGATAATAGCAAGTAAAATGATAACAATGGTTGTCACTCACCAAAAGGATGACACACAAACCAAGGGTTCACGGATCCGCGCTACCAAAAGGATGATGGACCAATACAAGCTACTACCACCAAAAGGATGATAGGAACTTCCTACTTGCAAGGACCGACACCAAAAGGATGCAGGTTAGGTTGAATTGATAGGATTGCTATCACCAAAAGGATGATAGTAAGGCAATTGAAAAAAGTCAAGTTTGCTGGGGATATGATGGGTGAGATTTATTTGGAGACATCCACAAAAGGTTGAAGAGACAAATCAATGAAGAACGCCCACTGACTCAGAGAAATGTTTATTGGTTGAACGGGGATGACAACCTCATCAACAAAAGGTTGAGGAACACAACTCAATGAGGAACGCCCACTGATTTGCTTGGAGATCACAACTTTGTCAACAAAGATTGAAGTAATCTCATGAGGAATGCCCACTGACTTGCTTGGAGAACACAGCTTCAACAATAAAAGGTTGAGGTAACCTCATGAAGAACGCCCATGAACTTGAAGAAGATGCCCCTGACTGGGCTGGGATTGCTTTGAAATCTTGTCTCGAGCTTGGTCAACAAAAGGTTGAACAACTTCGTGAGGAACGCTCACAAATTTGAAGAAGATGCCCCTGGCTGGGCCGAAGATCGTCCTGCAGTCTTGAGATTGATCTTGGATCTCGACTATGCATGTATGAATGCTTGATTTTGTAATGATGTTCCATATCGAATGGAAATGCAAATGCAAATGCTGACGCGCGGAGATGCAAGTGTTGGGGAAGTATGATTTGGTTTAGGTATGCACATGATGCAAATGATGCTGAAGGCGATGCATATGATGTGTATGATACACATGATTGCAGACAGGTGATTGTATATGTTTTGAAGGTTCCAGCGTGGTGGACTTTTGGGTAGTTGTCAATGCGGATTGGACTTCGGGTGGTGGGAGGGATTGACTTCCTCGACACTCAGTTAGTCGAAGACGCCATGATCGAAGCAGACGAAGATACTCTTGATGCTTCATGTTTGGTCACTTGATGATAAGTCGTTTCTGAGAAGACCATAACTCTTATACTTGAGGGTCAGGTTGGCTTGAAAAGATACAGAGAGGATATGCCTTCTGCGATGGGTCTTGCCCCAGTCTGAATATGGTAATGGTCTTCCCCTGATTAACCAATTCTGAGATGATTTGATCTTTGGAAGTTGAGCTTTGATGAGATGACTTGCCCCTGATCGAGCTACTGAAGGATATGCCCCAGATTGAGTTGTTGAGGTAGTCTTGTTTCGGGTTGGCACCACTGAAAATTCAAATTCCTCTTCGATTGCCCCTTGTTGGAATTTCTTGGATGTCTAGCACTGATTTGCAGTTAAAATTGCTCATTCATAAATGGTAATCTTAATGCAATGCTCATGCAAGTTTGAAAAAGAGTCATTTATTGGAGTGTCGTGATAGTGAGAGACGAATGGACCGTTAGCCCAAACGTGTGCTCATTTTGATGGTGTGAAAGATATAGCAAGGAGAATAACACCAATGTTGAAGATTAGCAAATATGGGGAGTCAGTTTACGCAACCTTGCAATAGTATGCTTTCAGAATAAACCTCGCCTCAATTAGATCTTTCGAGGGTTGTAACGTGGTCTGGTTCACGGTTTAAGAAACAAAGGATATTAGGCTCAAAATATAATTTGTACCCACCCCTTCTGCATGATGATCTCCAGTCCTATGTCCAGTTAATTCTGCACATGTTTGTCTTCTAAAAGGGTTAATAGTGTAAGCGTGATAATTCAAGGTATGCTCGACATGGCAGCCACCTTATTTTGTTTTTGATGGATGTCAGTGACCCTTTGATTTTGATTTGGTGATCACTGGACTTTATTTTGTTTTTGTTGAGGATCCGAGGGCCTCTTTTGATTTTGTTTTTGATCCCTAACTTTTGTATGGATTGATTTGCTTTTCAGGTCCATCGGGATTGCCTTGATTTTTGCCGAAGTCTCCTTTTGAGGTGTTTGACTTAGCAGGCTTTTGATTTTTTTTTTTATTATTTTGTTGGATGATTATGACTGCCAAGTCATGGTTGTTGATGAACAACCGTCATGTCTTGTGGAATTTTGCTTTGTGATTTGAGTGCGTAATTGGGTTAACTGAACACTACCCTGCCCCAGGTTGAGTGTAAGGGTTTGAATATCCGAAGGAAACTACTACTTCTAGGTTCAAAGTGGTTTACTAGGGATTAACTCCTTATCTCTCTAGTGTTTGGGGGTTGAAACAATGCATGTACATCATTGGCGGGATTCTATCCAAAAGCATACGGCTTGCAATTATGGGTATTTCGCTTTCATCATCCTCCCTCCAATCATTGCTAACAACAGTTTGATATAGAAAGTGAAGTGGATAAATGTGTCGGTGCTTTGCAGTAAATGGAAAAAATGAGTGAATACGACATAACTGATTCAAAACATGCATAGTCACTACATTAAGAAAACCAAATATGAAAGGCAATGTTCAAAGCATACAGTACTTAAACAAATAAAGACAAAATAACAAGAATGCAAATGATTGGATGGCAACATGACTGCCTTCTTCGGGGAGGTGAACTTGACTTGATTTGACTTGACTTGATGTTGGCACTAGTTTGGTGGCGGCAGAGGGTTGTTGATGACATTAGGAGCCCTCCCATTGAATGTGAGAAACTTTGAATTAATCAGGTCTTGAACTTTGTGTTTGAAGGCTCTGCAGTCCTCGATCGTGTGCCCTGGAGCGCCCTTATGATACTTGTAGTGAGCATTAGCATCATAATTTGGGGAATGACTGTTGGAAGAGCCAAGTCTCTCAGAGTAATGGCCCTCTTCTCCAACAATTGAGCAAAGATCTGAGCATATGTCGTCGGCAGATGATCAAAGTCTCTATTTGTCCTCCTTGTCCTCTGTTGATTAGGCTGACGTGGTTGAGCAGCTCTCTGTTGTTGATGTTGAGAAGGATATTGATACCCTTGTTGATTGTAGGATTGTTGTTGAGGAGGTTGTTGCTGAGGCATTGAAGCTTGAACAGCTGGCTGATAAGGCATTGGTGCATATTGCGTAGCAGCAATATATGGATACTGGAAGTAGGGAAGTGGAAAAGGCATTGGAGCGAGAGCTTGTAGAGCTTGCCCTTTCTGAGCAGATACGACATTTGTTTCACCCTCTTTTTTTTTTGTATCCATTATTGAAAGGTTTCTTGGCTTGAGACTGGCTGCTAGAACCTCCTTGGATCCTTCTGCTCTTTAGACCTTCTTCGATTCTCACACCGACGATTACCAAATCAGAGAATCCAGCAGAAACACTACCAATCAGCTTCTCATAGTATTGACCTTGCAAGGTACCCATGAAGATGTCAATCAGTTCACGGTCAACCAGAGGTGGATGCACTCTTGCAGCTAGCTCTCTCCAGCATTGCGCGTACTATTTAAAGGATTCGTTGTCCTTTTGAGCCATACTCTGAAGTTGAGTACGATTTGGAGCAAGGTCGGTGTTGTATTTGTATTGCTTGACAAATGCATCAGCTAGCTCAGCCCAAGTGCGCACATTGCTATGCTCCAACTGCATATACCATTTGAGTGATGCCCCAGACAAGCTGACTTGGAAGCAATGGATCATCAGCTTTTCGTCTTTGGCATAAGCAGCCATTTTGCGACAGTACATCTTCAGATAGATGTGAGGACAACTGAGACCTTTGTACTTCGAGAATTCTTGCACTTTAAACTTGGGAGGAATGACGACATCTGGCACCAAGCACATTTCCAGAGCATTCAAAGAAGTTGAGTTGCGCCCCTCCATGACTCGGAGTTTTTCAGCTAGATCACGACACATTTTTATGGCTTCAGAATCCTGAGCAGCAGTAGGATTGACAATTGGGATAGCAGCATGGTAGTTCTGTACCTCATCATACTGATCTAGTAGATTTTCTTCAGCATGAGGAATAGGAATCTGAGTGACAACAGGTTGGGCTTGCGGAATAGCTCCAACAGTAACTCCAGATGTTGGAAGTGGTTGAGAAGTGGCTCCTTCAGCGGTAGGAGTGAAGTTCATTGGTATCCCATAATTGATAGGGTTGGGAATAGGAACTGAGAGCCTTAAGAGTGACCCTTGCACAGGCACATTGTTGTTGGCAGCAGCGGCTTCACGCAGTTTTTCTTCTTTTCTGGCCATCATGATGGCTTCGAGAATCTGATCAATCTTTCCCTTGATAGAATCCAACTCTTCTCTGAAGACGGCTTGCTCTTGTTGAATCTGCTCCATCATACGTCTAGTGTTGGCTTGAGTTGCGTACTGGTGTTGAGAAATCAGCTTGATTTACTGGAGAAGGAAGGAAGTTGAAGTGAGATTTTGAGGTTAAAAATGCAATGCAAGATGCGTAATAGATGCAATGCTATGCAATGACATGAGATGCAATGCAAGATGCCAGATCTAAGATTGCAGGATCAGATAGCAGATTATGAGGTTGGCCGGAGGAATGGGTCAAGAACCACAACTAGGATCAAGAAAGCCCACTGGTAGGTTTCTGAGACGGGTAGGTGCCTAGAGTTATGAATATATTTCGACACATTATAACCAAGACGAAGAGACATCTGATTATAATATCCTCGAAACAATCTCGTCTAGGTGAGGTCTTTGTTTCTTCCCCACGAGAAAGACTCCTCGGAGGCGTCCACTACACAACCATCGACACACGGGTTCTATGTAGGGTTCTCAGAATCCTAGATCGAGGTCGAAAATATTACTGTCAGGAAGTAATACGTTCGAGGGATCTCATCTGATTGAGGCGTTCGTATTAACTCATAAAGAGTTAATACTACCAACCACCATGGATAAATGGGTTAATGGTCCTTAGGATTAACGACTCATGCTCGAAAACATTACCATCGCGACGAAGGAACATCGAAACGATAATATCTCCAAGGGAGTCTACTCCAAGCGGGGTTTTCGCTTTGGCTCACACGGAAGAGACCACGGAAGCCTCCACTACACAACCACCATCCTAATCCTAGGGTTTTTCTCGACTCGGGTGTAGAGCTAGCTCACAAAGTTCCCAATGTTAGAACAACCCAACAATGCCACAAAAGGTAACACAGATAAGGAAATAGGAAAGCAAGTAAGTAAGAAAATAAGAAGAAAATAAACAAACAAAACTAACGAACTCACGATTCGAATCAAGGTAGGCTTGACTCTCTTTTGCATGGAGCAAATGTCCCCAACAGAGTCGCCAGCTGTCGCACCTCGAAAAAAAATCACTTAATCGAAGACGCGGCCCTTCGCGCGAAAGGCGCGGAACGGTTCAACAGAGTCGTCACCGAACTTTATTTATCCCAAAAGAGGGAAAGGAAAATATCGAGAAAACCTTTTAGGAGGAGATAAGAACATGGTCGTCGCAACCACATTCCGGGTTCGGGAGTCGGTTACATGAGGGGAAGGTACGCGCACCCCCTCACGTCCATTGTACTCAACGGGAACCTCTTGATTCGAATCGCAATACTCGTTAGCTAAGCTTATTTGTTTTCTTCTAAAAAATAAATGCAAAATGGTAAAATAAGAGGGAACGGATGCTATGGGGAAGTGGGTGGTTTTAGGATAGATTGCTCGGCAAGATCATCGCAATCTTGTGCCTACGTATGCTCATTCGGACGAGAATGAGTAATCAGAGCAATCGTAGTTCGACTACGGGGTTTGACGGAAAAAAGATGGTAGTGTGGAAATGGGGAAACAGAAAAAGTGTGCTCGCCAAGATCATCGCAATCTAGTGCCTACGTATCTTTATTCGGAAGAGAGTAAAGAATCAGAGCAGTCGTAGTTCATGGTATGCCCACGAAAAGAGGGAAGTTGGTTTGTTTTAAAGGCGTCAATTGCTCACACACGAGTAAGAGAACCCGCACCTAAACAACTTAAGAGAGATCAAAGACTTGAACCCCCATTTTTCACCTCGAAAAGAGTTGCGATAGTTGTTAGTCATTTTTTGAGTTTATTTATGAAAATCCGCTTGACGTTGGATCAAGGGTTTATTTGTATGTGAAGAGGTTAGTTTGAAAAGAGTTTGGTTAGAGGTTGATTTTGAAAATGGCTCGACGACGAGTCAAGGGTTTGGTTGAAAAGAGGTTTGTTTTGAAAATGGGCTCGACGACGAATCGAGAATTAGTTTGAAAATGGGTTGCCTATGCTAGTCCCTAGGGGTGCTCCTAGTAAACAAACCACAATCAAAGAAACAACGAATGCGTACATCGGAATGGGAGCGGGGTACATGTAAAGTACAGGGGATGACATGAAATAAAAGGTCTCATTGTAAGGTAGCCCAAGAGGAACCCATGTGTGTGCAAGGTGTCCTAAACTAAGCCTTGAGCAAGAGTCGGACAAAAGCTCCAAGCAAAGGATAGTAACCAATAGTCCACCAATTAGTCTTTTATTGTTTCGATATTTTTAGTGTGTTTTGATTAAGGTAATGAACAAAGAAAATGGTTAGATGAACGAGTATGAATATGATGAATAATAATAAGATAATATGAATAATAATATAATCAAGATAATATGAACAAGATATAATATTGGCATAAAAGTAAATCAAGATAATATTGACGAAAATGTAAAGTTTGTGGTTAATCGGATGAATCGGGTCCAATGTAGTGTTGAGCCATCGTAGCACAATCTATGACGAAGATCATACTATAGGAGGATGCGCAATTTGATCTTTGTGCTAAAACACGATGGAGAAATGATATTGAGGATCATTCTCCAATTGAATCGTGCCACACGAAACGAAAAGGTGAAGATCTCGTCTTAATCACAAACTTTCATCGATTAATCGAAGGTGACCTATCACGATCCCAAAGTATAGAAAGAGATCTCGATGATCACTCACTACAGATTTGAAATAATGAAGGTTAATCGCTTCAACTATCAACATTCGTGAATAGAAAGACTTCATCGATCGAAAATGAAAAAGAAGAAGAAAATGAGAAATGAAATGGAAATCGACATGAGATCGAAATGGTCTCGTCTTAATCATGATTTAATCGATAAATCAATAATCAACGATTTTAGACTTTCATCGACCAATAAAAAAAGAAAAAAAAAGAAAAAGATAATAAGAAATGAAATGGAAATCGAAAAGAGATCGAAAATAAGAAAAATCTCATCTTTACCAAGATTTTAAATCGATAAATCGATAATCTTTGGTTTTAGATTTTCATCGACCGATAAAAAAGAAAATAAATAAATAGAATATGAAATGAAAAGGAAATCGAAATTAAAATAAAATCGGTCTCGTCTTAATCAAGATCTTAAATCGATAATCGATAAGCTATGATTTTTTACTTTCATCGACCGATAAAAAAGAAAAAATGGCCTCATATTGATCAAGATTTAGTCGATCCGAATAAATCAACCAAACTATGACCTTTTGTTATATCATTGGCCCATAAAATCAAAAGGAAAATCGAAGATGAAAATCAAGGCGAGAAATTAGAAGTAAATCAAGACATAAAATCTAAATAATAAATAAATAAATAAACTTGAAATCAACTAAAACCTAATTAAATTCTAGAAATAAAATATTTTGTCTTTTTGATATTTATCAGTTTTTGGTTTTTTTTTATTAATAATTAAAATAAAGTAGAATTAAAACTAATCCTAAAATCTAAGTTACTAATCCTAAAAATTGTCTTAAAATTAAACTTAAAATTAAAATAACTAAACCTTTAATATTAATCCTAAGATTAAAATTAACTAAACCTAATATGAATCCTAAAATTAGAATACTAATCCTAATATTACTAATTAAAAAAGTTATACAAGAAACTAATCCTAAAACTAAAGTATTAATCCTAAAATTAAGCCAAAAATTAAGATAATAAAATGACTAAAGAAAAAAGAAGTTGCAATGAAAGGAATTGGGCCAGAAGCCCAGGTCACCAGTCTGCAGTCCCATGGGGCATTTCACTATAAAGGGAACCCGGTTTAGCTACAAAGGGAAAGGGTATCAAAAACCCTATTGCAGACATCACGGTCGTGAAACAACAGGGGAGGGCGAGATTTCACTCAAAAACACGCTCATCACTCTTCGAAAACGAAAATACGAAAATACAACCAACAACATCAGATTATACTCCTCGAAAACAATTGGATCGAAACAAATCGTGAAGGTTAACGCCTCCAACCTTCTTCGCGTGAACGAATCTCGGCCTTTATCTCACACTCGGTCTCGATTTTGACCTCCACCTTCAACTCGTCTCAATCACACTCTCTCTTTCTCTCAGGTTTGATTTTTGTTTTATTCTTGTTTGAAACTTTCTTCGTCTCACTCTCTCATCTGATTTCTTGCTGTTTCAGTTGTTTGAAGTATGGTTGCGGCTTTGATTTGCGGTCGTTGGTGATGGAGGTGAAGGAAGGGTTGTTGGAGAAAATTTTGAGGTTTTGTAGGATGTAGGGTGAACAGGGGAAAGTGAGGCGAGATGGTTTGTGTGGTGCAGATTGGTGATCGATGTGTGGGTGTTTGAGAATGAGCAATGGCAATTATGGTGAGTAGATGCGGTTGGTGGATTTGAGTGAGTTGAAGAGTTTGGTTTTTGATGAGAGAATAAGTTAGGGCCTTGCTCATGATATCTCAAGGAAAAGAGGTATGAAGTAGTTTTTTTTTAACTTCTTCCCTCCATACCTCGTTACCGTTTTTTCACCCTCCCTCTTTACTATTACTTGTCTTCCTCTTTTTAAAATCAAATGCAAACCTTGCTTTTGATTCCTAATTTGTCTTGTATGGTTGTATCAAGTGGTTGCTTTCTTTGTTGAAGGTACAGTTGTGCAAAATGTAGCAGCAGAGTTTTGGCGTGTTGAACCGTGTTGCAGGTTTTGTTTTGGTCATTGAGATGTCATTGTTATGGCATGGTATTGTAGCAGGTTTAGTGTTAAAAGTGGCGAGTCTGATTATGTTTGGCACATGTTTTTGGTGTGTAGGTGCAAAACAATTTTGGTCGTACGGTTGGGAGCCAGTGGTACGTTGGGAGTGGCTGAAAGTGGTCTTGGCATGTCGTTGTTTTGATGCAGACTGTTCACAACAATTTTGGCAGGCATAGTGTTTGGAGTTTATCATTGTTTTGGTTTTAAAGAATCTTGGTACGGTTTAGAGGGTAGAGCAAGTTTTAGCTTTGGCATGTTGTAGGTACGGTTTTCGCAGGTTCAGGCAGCGCGTGGTGACTTTATGGCTTTGGCAAGTCTACTTCTGAACTTGCACTTTTCCTTTTTTTTTTGTAATTTTTTTGGTTGGAATCAAATGTTACAAATTGAGAGTGACGGGCTTAGAATAGATGGAAATTGAAGCAAATTGCACTTGAATCTTGATCAGAAATTATATTTAAACTTGGCATGATCTAAAGTTTGAACGTTGAATATAAAATTGAAATTGGACTCACAACTTGAAATTAATTTTGAATGCAATTCTTGACCCTTGGTTGATAGACATGACCATAAAACTTGAAGTTTCATGTTTGATCTCCAAAAATCTTATTAGAACCAAATTCCAACTTGAATAAAATCTTGAACCAGTCTTTGAGAAATAAAATCAACCATAGCTAAATCATGCACTTTGAATCCATTAAAATCTCAAATCACTTAATCAAATCGAATTTTAACCTTGAACTTAGCCCTTTAAGTCACGATGAACCAACTCTCTCAACCTGCCTTGAAATTTGAATCAGGACTTGAAATATGAAACTCATCCAACTGCACAAAACCCTAGCTGGAAATGTACTGAATTCTGTTGAAACACATGACCCCAGCACAACTGATAATTTGATCCACGCCGACTGACTTAAATAGGCCCAGAACCCTAACCGAATCCTCAGTCACACATCATCTGAATTAATGCACCCTGGCCTTGAAAAGAAAGCAGCATATTTTTGGATTTTTGAATAAGAGTTAGTGGATGGATGTACAGATGAAAGTTATACACAGGTAGGACAAATTTAGGGTATGACACCGCCTAATAGGGAACACAAGGAAAAAGATGATGATATCACATGTTACGAGTGCGGAAAATCAAGACATTTTAGAACTACTTGTCCAGGTCTCACTAAACATAATAAAAAGAAGGATAAATAATTCTACAAGACGAAAGGCAAAAGCGCCAAAGTTCATATAGTATATATCACATGGGAAGAAGAGGACGAGAGCTCCTCCTCAGATTCTTGCTCAAGCTCAGACGATGAATGTGTTAATCTATATGTTAATGGCTCGAAAGAAAAGTGAAAACTCGCATGTATATAACTCTAATCCTAAAAGTGAACTTTCATATAGAGAATTGTCAAAAGCTTTTAGTAATATGATGACGATTCAATAAATGCTTTCAAGAAAAAATTTATCCAAACAAAAATGATTTTAAAACTTGAAAAGGAGATTCATGACATTAATAGCACTTAAGATTGCTTAAAAGAATCACATACATCTCTAGTGGATGAGCAGTATAATGTTTTTGAAGCTTTAGTTAAAAAGGTAGCAAAAGTAGAGTGTGTTACTTGTCCAACTTTAAAACTTAAAATTGAAAATCTCAAAGGTCAATTAACACATGTTATTTCACTATTTTCTACTAGTTCTACTTCTTTAAGTGATGAAAGGGATATTTTTAAGAAAAACTGTCACATTGCTAAGAAAAATAGAAAAAGTATTTCATCTGAAGCTATATGTCATTATTGTGGTGATAGAGGACACATTAAGCCTCTTTGTCATATTAGGAATATTCAAGTTCCTAGTGGTAAAATGACATATGTACCCAATTGTTCTATAACTAACCCAAAATGACTGACTAGTTGGGTACCTAAATTGCCTATTTGATTGTCTGAAGGAAAGTTCTGTCTCCGCGAAAGGTTATGGTTCTTAGATAAAGGATGTTCAAGACACATGACGGGAGACACTTAGATGTTCATCAAGTTTGATGAGAATGAAAATGGTTACGTCACGTATGTGGCCAGCACAAGAAGTAAAATTTTAAGAGAATGTGTTGTGGGAAATCCCTCCAAAATCACCATAGAAGATGTGCTTTTAGTTAACGGGCTTAAACACAATTTACTTAACGTTAGTCAATTATGTAACAAAGAGTACTTCGTGTTTTTTATACCCTAAGTTGCTTGATTGAGCACAAGGCAAACAAGTAAAAACCTTATGTTTACGGGTTCTAGGATTGATAATATCTATATGCTTAATTTGGATGACATGTCAATGCATGAAGCTAAATGCTTAGTCACAAAAGTGAATATTCTTGACTATGACATAGGCGTCTAAGCCAGTGCATTTTGACTTAATCAATAAAATAACATCCAAGAGTCAAGTAATTGGTCTTCCAAAAATTAAAATTTCAAAAGACAAACTATGTGATGCTCGCCCAATGGGAAAGTAAACGATAGTGTCGTTTAAATCAAATAAGGTTGTTTCAATATCAAAATCTTTCGAGTTTCTCCACAGTGTGTTTTAAAATATTTCGGAGATGCATCTCCGAATCAGTTATTTAAAACAAGGTGCGTTCGGAGATGTATCTCCGTAGAGGGCAATTTTGATTTTTCATAGGGTGTCATAAGAAATTTCCTACATTCAATCAAACCAAATATAAAATAGGAATTTTTTATCCCACCCTATGGGGTGGAAAAACAACTTATGGAAAATCGAAAATGCCCCTCAAATTTCGGAGATACATCTTCGAACGCACCTTTGCACCACCTTATGACGCACCAAATGAGTGTCACCCCAATTTTAAACAAAAAATTATTCTGAAGATACATCTCCAAAACAAAATAAGGCACACTCCTAGGGCGTCATTCAAAATTGTCCTAGGTTGTGTGTGTTTGAGGTGTGCCCGGATATGCATCTCTGGAATCTAAGGACATTTTAGTATTTCAAAGTGACTACAAGTAAAACTTTAACAAAATATCAGATTGATTTTCTGAAGGTATTATAAAAAAATTATTCCGGAGATACATCTCCAGAACAAAATAAGGCACATTTCTAGGGCGTCACTCAAAATTGGCCTAGGTTGTGTGTTTGAGGTTCATCCGGAGATGCATCTCTAGAATTTGAGAGTCTTTTAGTATTTTCATGTGATGCGATAGTAATATATATGGTGCATTAAGAAATCCTTTAAAATAAATATTTCTTTTTTTTTTTCAAAAAACTAAAGTTATATTTAAAAATCTTATGAACGAACATTTAACTTGACACCCCTCACTTGAACCTAGCACCCCCACATTGCGACTGTTATTACCTTTATGCCTTTACTGAACTATTTTTGGGATTTTCTATTGCGTTTACCGGAACTTTTGAGAAAATACAGGAACTTTCGAAAGAATATCGGATTTTTCTGAAATTTCCGGTAAAAAATACCGGAATTTTTGAAAAAAAATTCAAAAAATTCAATTTTTTTTACACTACTGGAAAATTTGAAATTTTCGATAAACTACAATACTTTTCAAAAATTTCCGGTAAACTACTAGACTTTTCGAAATTTCTGATAAAATACATAAAAATTTCGTACCAGGAATTTAAAAAAGAAATACCGGAAATTTAACCAGTTACCAGAAATTTTGAATGAGCTACCGAAAATTTCATTCGCACTTTTGAGTTAAAAGTTTCCATGAATAGTTTGAAAATTATGAAAATATGTGTAATGACAGATTTAGGCTCTGTTTGGTAAAACTAGCTGAAAGCTGATAAGTTAGCTGGTAGCTGATGACTAATAGCTGATAGCTTATAACTGATGACTAATAGCTTATAGCTGATAAACTAATTTGAGTGTTTGGTAAATTTGGTTACATTAGTTGATAGATACAAAATGACATAAAAAGACATTCTTAATTAAAAAATTAGTGATCCTATTTATTATGTTAATTTTTATTCAATAAAAATAAACATATTAAAAATCAAATGCAAAATATTTTAAATAAAAATATAAAATTGAAATAACCCAAAAATATATTAAACACTTATATATAAATTTTGTAATGAAATTTAAATATCTAAAATAATAATATTGTAATTTGATCTTATATTTCAATAAACTGTAGATTTTCTTCTTTTTTTGTCCCCTCAAAATCCATGATATGTCTACTAGCAAACAAATATATTCAATAATATAGTATCATATTTATAAAAATAATACATTAATAATAAAAACTCAAGTAATAAATAATTAAAATAATAATTTAAAAATAATAAAAAAACAATTCAATGTAATGAATCAAAATATTCCATTAATAACAAAATGAAAGATGTATTACATCGCAAATTTGTTCGATAAAAATAATGACTAACCTTTTTATTCCCTCAACTAAAACACAGTTATTTTAATTTAAATCATAATAATATAAAGGGTACAAATAATTTTTTGATAAAATATTAAGAGTATAAATGGAAGAAAAAGTCATAAGTTAAAAGCTATAAGCTAAATGTTGGAATTAACCCAAAACCTATGGGAATTCCGACCTATCTTGATAAACAAGAAGGGTTCTTAGCGCAACAATATCAAAGAAAAGAAGAAAATAGAGAAAGAAAGGAAATTAGGATTCTAAGAGAATTTGGAGAAGAATGTTGTTACCCACAAACTGTGAGATTTTTTCTCTTTCTATTCACTTGCAATTGCAAACCGTGAATTACAATGTGTTGTGATTATTACAAAAAATAAGGGTTACTCCCTATTTATAGATTTAGGTTTACTTGTTCTCCAAGCCAAAACCCAAAACTATAAAAGCCCAAAATACCTATTTTGGAACTATATCAAATATAATCTAAATCACATCTAAATCAAATCTAAATCAAATTTAAATCAAATCTGTGTGAAATAACTGTTTCGACACACCCTTGCTTCGACACTTCGACACAAGGAATTACAATTTAACACACCACCTAATTCATTGTGTCTAAGCTGTCTACATTCATCATGGCTCTTAGTCTTCTGAAAACTTCGACCTGCACTCCCTTCATCATTATATCTGCAATCTGATTCTCAGTTCTGCAGTGTTTCAAGTTCATCTTCCCTTCTGCTACCTGCTATTGGATTCTTCGCCAAGTTGATAGCTGACATGTTGTCGATCTTCATGGTAATTGCTCCATGACTCTTCCCTGTAATCTCTTCAACCAAGTTCACCATCCAGGTTGCTTGACATGCACAAAGAGAAACAGCTATATATTATGCTTCGCATAATGACAATGCCACTACTGGCTCCTTTCTCGAACTCCAAGAAACTGGTGCACCACCTAACATAAACACATATCCAGCTGTGGATTTTCTATCCTCAACATCACTACACCAGCTAGAGTCGGTGTATCCCACTAACTTGTATTTTTTTCCCTTCACCAGCTGCAGGAAGCAAAATGCCATAGTCGAGAGTTCCTTTCAGATACCTCAGTATCCTCTTCATTGCTGCTAGGTGTGATACCTTTGGCTTCTGCATGAATCTACTTATCATACCCATACTATATGCTAAGTCAAGCCTTGTGTGACAAAGGTATCTAAGTGACCCAATAAGTCTTCTGTATTAGGTTGGGTCGACATCATCTTTATCTGAATTCTTCGACAGTTGCAGTCTAGTCTCAACTAGAGTCGAAGTTGGGTTGCAATCTTGCATCTCAAATCTCTTGAGTATTTCGCCTGCATATCTTCTTTGGTGCATCATCAAACCTCTAATAGTCTTGTAGAATTTGATGCCAAGGAAATATGAGAGATTTCCCAAGTCTGACATTTCAAACTCCTCGCTTAGGTCATGTTTGAAATCTTCGATCTCCTTTTTGCAACTCCCTGTTATCAACAAGTCATCAACATAGAGACATAGTATAAGGAATTCATTATTACTTCTCCTTACATACACACTATGCTCAGTCGTACACTTCACAAATTCCTTCTCCCTTAAGAAGCTGTCGATTTTCTTATTCCAAGCACTTGGAGCTTGCTTAAGTCCATACAGGGCTTTATGCAGCCTGTACACCTTTCCTTCTTCGCCTCGTTTCACATACCAAGCTGGTTGTTCGATATAAACTTCTTCATCTAAGGGGCCATTAAGGAACGCACACTTCACGTCCATCTGACATGTGTGCCAATTGTTCATATTTGCTAGACCAACAACCAACCTGATTGTTTCGATCCTAGCAACAGGTGCGAACACTTCATCAAAGTCGATTCCTTCCTTCTGTAGAAATCCTTTCGCCACAAGTCTCGCCTTGTATCGAGTTACCACTCCTCTAGGATTCACCTTCACCTTGTAAACCCACTTCACATCAATTGCCTTCTTGCCTTGAGGCAATTCAACAAATGACCAGGTGTTGTTGACTTCGATGGACTCTAACTCCTCATTCATTGCTTTCACTCACTTCGAATCTTTCTATGCCTCATCTGCATTGACTAGTTCGATATTTGCATAGAAAGCATAATGTACCAGCTCACCTTCTTCATCAACCACATCATCTGATGTAATTACACATTCTTGCAACCTTGCAGGCATGTGTCTTATTCGTCGAGGTCTGCTTGGACCTGCTTCATCTCTGACTTGTTCCTGTCGAACTTCTCTTTCGTCTTCAGTGGCTGGTTCTTCACAAGATATTCTCACTGAATCCTTGTTGACATTCTCAATCCAATCCCATTCTTTAAGCTCATATATGATCATGTCCCTGCTGATCACTACTTACTTATTCACTGGGTTGAACAACTTGTAACCTCCAGTCGAATGATATCCTATCAAGATCATCTGATTTGACTTGTCATCAAGCTTCCTTCTCAACTGATATGACACATGTCTATGTGTTATAGATCCAAACACCTTCAAGTGAATGAGGCTAGACTTGACACCAGACCAACATTCTTCTGGTGTGATTCTTTCAAGCTTCTTCGTCAGACATCTATTCAAAATATATGTTGCTGTCGAAACCGCTTCTCCCCATAATTCTTTGGGTATATGTTTTCCATTCAACATATTTCTCACCATGTTCATGATGGTTCTGTTATTTCGTTCTACAATGCCATTTTGCTGTGGAGTGTAGGGTGGCACCACCTCATGCATAATCCCTTCTTTTTCATATAATGCATCGAACTCTTTTGAAACATACTCTCCACCACCATCAGTCCTCAGAATTTTCAACTTTCGACCACTCTGTCTTTCGACCATAGATTTGAATATGGAAATACCTCGATCACATCACTTTTCTTCTTGATGAGGTAAGTCCACAACTTTCGACTGTAATCATCTATGAACGTGACAAAGTATTTGTTGCCACCAATCGAATCCACCTGGATTAGACCATATACATCAGAGTATATGACTTCCAAAATTGCCTTCGACTTTCTTCCTGCATCCTTGTTGAAGCTATTCTTGTGTTGTTTCGACTGAACACACTCTTCACAGACTTCACTTGGAATGTCGGTTTCTGGTAATCTTGAAACCATATTTCTTCTCTTTAGCTCTCTGATGTCATTGAAGTTGAGATGACCTAGTCGAAAATTCCATAACCACTCATCTCTGCTGGCTGCAGTTGCTAGACACTTGTGCTCCATCACCTTGATTTCAATCTTGAAAGTCCTATTCTGAGACATTAAAGCCTTCAAGATCAACCTACCACCTGCGTCGAGAACTCTCATCATCTTGTCTTCGACAACTACCTTGTAGTTCTTTTCAACAAGCTGCCCTATACTGAGCACATTACTCTTCATGCCTGGTGATCGCGACTTTCTGAGTCTAACGGTTACTAACTGCAAGTGCACAACCTATCGCGTAGTAATAAAGATATCGATCCCACAGAGACCTGATAATCAACCTAGTGCTACGGTTTGTTACTGTGTTTAGCTAAGGTGAAGATGTTTTGGTTTTAAGTTCAAAAAGGGAAACTAAAGGGAATCTAAATTTTTGGAATAAACTAGTTATTATTAGGATATCGGTACGTAACTTAGTATACCATCGTGGATTCAATAAAACCTAAGCGTATAAAAATAAGTCACATTATATTTCTGTAGAAAATATCAGTTTAAAAGCCCTCACCTCACACTCTCGTGGATCTTGCTTCAGACTATCTTCCTAAATTATAATGTCTGCTCTCGCTAGCCCATTTGAGTTTAAAAATACTTTTTGAAAACTAATACAATCTAATTAACTTTAAAGCGCTCTCGCTGTTTTTAAAATCAATGCCCGATTTCAGCTATCCGGTTAAAATCTCACACTTTCGTGGATCTTGATCCTAACCTTTACTACCTTTTTACTCTCGTAACAAAAGTCCAATTTTAATTAAGAAATCGCGGCCAGAAAATAAGTTGTTTATGGTTTCAGCTTAGAATTATCGAATCCATTCCGTTTAACTTAATTACATACCGATAAATCGGATTTTGCTAGACATATTAATTAAAACAAACATGCATAAAAATAAATTACAAAACAGTAAATTAAACATGGCAATGAGGAAAACGATAATGCTATTATTAAGATAATGAATAAAAACCTGATAAATATGAAATAAGTCGGTTCTCGCAATTCCTCCACAAGTCGGTAGGCTTTTGCTCGATGTATCGGAATAACGAATGATGAAGGCAAGATTGAAAACAAAATTCTAACTATGGTGCAATAACTCCTCAATGTGAGAAACTATCACTATTTCAAGTGATGGTAAACAAGGAATAGGAAACGGGAAACAAACAAGGAATGCAAGGAAAGTAAAAATCCAGAAATAAATTCTGCAGCAATTCGGATAAAATTCTCTATATGGTGTGTCTCGTTGCTCTTCAATCCATGTTGTATTTATAGCCAAAACATTGCCTTAACGTTGGAGAAAATATAGGAGCACAACCTTTGGTGGTTGATAAGTCTAAGGGAGACTGGCTCAAGTGAGTTGAAACTGAAGTTGAGAGAATGTAGGAGAAAGTGCTGATTGTGCGTGTGCATTGGTCTGCTTTGTCCACGTCTGCGTTTCTGAACGTAATAACCACTTTGGTGCGCGTGATGGTCGTGATGACTGTGTGATAAGCATGGTGCGCTTTTGGATTGCGTGACGGTCGTGGTGAGTGTGTGACGGTCGTCACACACACCACTTTTCATTTTATGTTCTTTTTCTTGACATTTCTTCCTGTTTTCTACTCTTTTCCTCATGTTTCTCTACTTTGCTCATTTTTAGCTTGGACAATGAAATACCTGTGAAAACACTAGAATACTTGCGGGATAATCGGAACTTGGGCTGAAATAACGTAATTATTAGTCGTAAATCAAGGCAAATATATGATACATTTTCGTGTTATCAAACTCCCCTACACTTGAATCTTTGCTTGTCCTCAAGCAATTAATCGGTAAGAACGTCAGACAAGTTTTATCAACCGCACACACATGACATACCTTTTGTTTTGAAAATGTTTTGTAAGGCATTTTTGTTAAGATGACGGATACTCTAAAATAATAAAGACACATTAGTGACACAAGCAACAAGCATAATCATAGACCCCCCTCTACACAAGTCAGTTCTAATCATTCTATTATAGCTCAACCTAAAGTTTCTTGTATCTATTTCACCCGGTTTCATTCTAGCGCAATCACATTAAGCCATTTGCCTTTACACGTACGTAGTGGAGTAGCCGGTTAGTGACTTTGATCCTTTTTAGCACGGGGTCTGGTACACAAGTGTGGTAACCCTTTATATATATCCTAATTGTAGGTTGTGGGGATCGAACTGTAGTTCGCCCTACCGAGTTCAGAACCAGGTTCCTCTGAACCAACCAACAATGAATTCTTTCTTTCTCTTCGTAATACTTTTACAATCGTAGGTTTGGTGCATTTTTCAATTTTTCACAACAGCGAAGAATACGGAAGCTATTTAATAATTCGGAATCAAACACTTATCTTCATCGGCTCTCCACGTGGTTTGTGTTTAAGACGGTGTTGACTGCTAATATAAACTACTTGGGGTTACTTTAGAACTAGAACTGAGGGTATCGGTATAATGGGTATTAAAACTGATCTCGCATATGCAAGAGGTCTAAGGTGTCAAGACGGTATCAATCTTGTTAAATTTTTCTAGATTTCCTAACATAGCCTATGTTTCAGTATGTTAAGTTGTGCAATGATCATAAATTTTTTTTGTTATAGCTGAATAAAGTGGGGAAATTTTGAAATGTACGAAAATTTCATATAAATGCTTCTTTATTCGAAAGGAAATGCGGAAAGGGAATACATAAGGGAAAATAAAAGGTACCTCTCCCACACTATATCGGACATTGTCCTCAATGTTTCAATATAAACGCGGAAAGAAACTACAAAAAGAGATAAAACTAAAACTAAAATAAAATATAATTCTAACGAGGTCCACATCCTCTGCCTCGGGTGCGAGCGCGTGCATTCTGGGCTACATGATCTGGGATGCCTACGTGATGGATATAATCATGCAGGTCTTGCACGCATAGCGTCAGTGCACCCATCTCTTCTATCATACCGTGGATCCGCTGTCCTTGGTGGACTTGCCCCTGTTGGATTTGTCGCATTAGGCTCATCATCTCATTGTGCTGCCTATGTTGTTGTTCCTCTCTTTGGGCAGCCAATTGGTTTTGTAGCCATATGCCCCTTAAGATTTCTTCATTAGTGATAGGGTCTTGTTCTGGAGTGGCGCGACGACGATGTCCGATGGATGTTGAGGCATCTTGGGTAGGAGGTGGTGGGTTTTCATGAGGTGGCTGATCCATATCTTGCTCCATTTCATCGTCTGCTTCATTATCTTGGTTTTCTTGAGCAGCCACATTAGGCTCAGGAGCACGGAGATCAAAAATCCAATTTTCTTGTCTTTGAGGGTCGATGCGGTCTCTGCATGGCATGATGATGCTCCTGATTATTCCGGTACGGAGCACTGGATGGTATCGTCCATCCGCCCTTGCTTTAATAAGGTGGGAGGAGCGACAATACTCGGTATCTAGGGACTCAGGTGGTATGAAAGATAAATTAGCAAGGTTGTCTCCCAGACCGAGGCCGAGTGCAATAGAAGTTACTATACCTCCGAAGTAGAAAGGTTTAGAGCCTCTAGCACAATTGGCGTGGATGTGCGATAGAAGGAATGGAGCTGCATTAATTGGTTCAGGATAGAGCACACAACGAAGGAAAAAGAGCTCCTTGGAGTTTACCTTGTGGTTACTGTCCCTTGCGAAAATTGTGTGTCCTAGAACTCTGTGGAAATACCGTATTGCTGGGTTATGAATATAAGTAGCGTTGAGGCTGTCCCAGCTTGAAGCATCTACACCTGTAAGTCGATTCCATAGATCGAAAGCTTCCTGGAACCAGACATCGTTAGGCAAACGACAATGTACATTCTCGCCATGATGGAATCCAAGCATTTAGGCAAGTTGGTTTTGGCCCACCGAATACTCAGAGCCAAACATGCGAAATCTAGCTACACCAGAAAGTTGGTTTATTTCTCCCAGAGGCGTAACATAAGCAAATGAACTCAAAAATTCTAGAGTCAGAGCTTCGTAGGTAGGTTGCCCTTGTGTGCAGAGCTGCCATAAACCAGCATTTTGGAGCATCCAGCGTACACCTTCTAGCATGCCCAACTCTTCAAGGCTGGCAATGTGGACGTACCGCGTCGGTTGAAAAGAGCGTTAGTAGAAGCTGACGTAACTCGCTCTTTGGAGGTCACCGGCTTCTCCCTCTCTGAATGTAACAGTGGAAAGGTCAGGAGCTTGTCTTGTGCGTCTGGCCATGGTGCATGCAAAGTGAAGTAGGTCTAATGGAGGAAGTGGGTATGGGTAAGAGTTGTTCCGTGAGAATGAGAGTGTTTCGTGAGGTTTAAATAAGAGGGTTTGGAAATATGAAGTGTTGGAGAGAAATTTGGATTCAATGTGAAGGGTTTATGGAGAGTAATGTGAGTGGGACGGTTAAGGAGAGTGAAAAGATAGTGGGTCGTTTGAAAAGAAATTGAAGAGAAGAGAAGATGAAGAGAAAAGGGTCTCTGTTATTAACAGAGAGTGCGTTAAAACAAGTAAAACGCTCGTCACGAACCCGTCACGGTCGTAAGCCGTGTGACGGTCGTGACAAGGGTGTTACGCGGGTCATGCTCACAAAATCTGCTAATCTCAAGAGGCTAAATAAAATCTGGCATATTATATATATTGGATATGGCAATTATAAATAGCAGTAAAATATGAGATAAACATTAGAATGCATATAAAATGACTAAAACAAATTAAAATAAGCAGGAACATTATATCATCAACTCAACCACAAGCAATAAACACGAATTGAATACTTTATTTAAAATTGGAAATTCATAACAGTGTACTCAAAATAAAATTGCAGTAGAGTAATAAAGTTGAAATTGAACTGAAATAAACTTGTTCCTTGACATTAAAAAGAAAATGACTGCAAAGTAAATGGCTCTAAAACATTAAAAGAAAAGCAATTAAATGGAAAAATGCATTGTGACAGAATTAGCCACGTTGCTTCTTCAAAGATTCCACAGCTTGGTTCAGATGATCAAATTGCTCCACAGTGATGTCCATTAAGTTAATGACATCGAGGCGCATAGTCTTGAGTTCATCATTTACCGCAGCAATCTCAGTTTTGAACCCATCCATAGTGCCAAGGATGGTTGTCAAAATTCCAGCATATGCACTAGTGTCAAGCTCAGTAAAATTATGGTAGTTCAGAGGGGTTTCAGGGTCAGTTTCAGCTTCCGAGATAATATCATCATAATACTCATAATCTTGTGGTGTCTCAGGAGGTGATAATGGCGTGTTCTTAAGTTCACTCAACTCATAGAGCCAATTATTACGGTTATGGACACTTGTTCGCTCATGGTTCGGTAAAGTGAATAGGTGGACAACCTTGTTAGCAATTAAGTAGTCAAAGGGAGCAGGTCCTAAGTTTCCAATGATGTGTTGGTTAAAACAGAATTCCAAGTTCATAGGACGAATGGTACCTAAGGGTGTAAGTTTGTTAAGCGGGTACCTAAGTCCAATGGCGTCCGCAATCATAGTAACTAAGCCTCCTATTATGATTGGGGTATTAGGTTCTTGTGCAATGCAAATAAAGGTTTCCATCATGAAGGTGACTGCATTAACATGGCGGCCTTGGGAAGCACAGTATAAGATAAATAGTTCATCCCTTGACACTAAAGTATTGTTCTCTTCTTTTCCAAATAAGGTGTGGGCTAGAATATTGTGAAAATAGCGAATGACAGGGTTGTGTATCTCATCAGAATGCATGTCATTTGGCTCAGGGTGGTTATTTCCAGTTAGACTACCCCAAAAGTAATTCAGTTCAACATCCATGAGTTCTTCTTGGGTGGTTGTAAAGACAAATGGGCCACTAGGAAATCCTAAAAGGTCAGCTAAGTCTCTACGGTTATAAGTGTAATCAATACCAAACAACCTAAAACTAATCAGCCCCTTATTAAATCTGAAACCATGATCAGGTAGGTAAACTAGGGAGCTAAGAAACTCAAGTGTGAGCTCACGGTAGGTAACAAATCTCTTTCTAGTAGCAGCATTCTCCCAACCCAATTGGCTGAATAAAAACAAAACACTATCGTGGATACCTAGGCTGTTCATGGTAGGTCCATCATAATACAAAGTCATTGCCATGCTTTTCTTGGCCAAAACTTCAAACCTCTCTCTCTGAGCTCTACCTCTGAACACAGTTTCCATAAAATCTACTTGTTGCATGATGAATATTAGTGTAGAAAATCAAATCAGAGGGAAAAGGAGAAGGTAGAAAGACTTTAAAATCCTGTAGCATGTAATTATAAGATCAGCAAAGCAGTTTCCATAAAATTTTTAAATTTTTGAGAAATGAAAGTAAATAAAAATGAAAAAGTAATGAAAATAAGATTAAGAAAGTAAAGGGAAACAAAAAGAAATAAAAATAGACTTAAGAAAAATGTAAAGAAATTAAAAAAGGAAATGAAAATAAAAGAAAGTTAAAAGGAAAGAAAATAATCTCGTGGGTTGACTCCCACTAAGCGCTGTTTTTAACGTCATAAGCCTGACGAAAGCTTGGTGATAGTTCAGTTATAGGGATGAGCAGGCAGCTCTAAAAGTCTTAGACTATTCAAATAGTCTCTGTTTGCAATATTATGATAATGTTTTAAGCATTGCCCGTTTACTATGAATGATTCACTATTTCTTCCTTTTATTTCTATCGCTCCACTTTGAAAAACTTTAGAAATTTCAAAGGGTCCGGACCACCTAGATCTAAGTTTTCCTGGAAAAAGCTTAAGTCTCGAATTAAATAGGAGCACGACGTCTCCCACACTAAATTCTTTTCTAGATAAGCGCTTATCGTGCCATCTCTTAGTTCTTTCCTTATATATGCGGGCGTTCTCATAAGCATCTAGTCTTAGTTCTTCTAATTCGTGCAAATCTAAGATTCGTTTTTCTCCTGCAGCAGCGTAATTTAAATTGAGGGTTTTAATAGCCCAATAGGCTTTGTGCTCTATTTCTACCGGCAGATGACAAGATTTTCCAAAGACTAACTTAAATGGAGTGGTTCCTATGGGGGTTTTGTAAGCGGTTATGTAAGCCCATAAAGCTTCATTAAGTTTAGTTGACCAATCCTTCCTAGAGGTAGCGACAATTTTTTCTAAAATTTGTTTTATTTCTCTATTCGAAACCTCGACTTGTCCATTGGTTTGTGGATGATATGGTGTCGCCACACGATGTTTGACTCCGTATTTTAATAGCAGTTTATCTAATATTTTAGATATGAAATAGGAGCCACCGTCACTAATGACGAGTCTTGGCACGCCAAATCTAGGAAAGATTATGTTCTTAAAGAGCTTTATCACTACTCGTGTGTCATTTGTAGGAGAAGCTACAGCCACGATCCATTTGGAAACGTAACCGACAGCGACGAGTATGTACTGGTTACCAAAAGAAGACGGAAATGGTCCCATGAAATCTATTCCCCACACGTTAAAGACTTCTACTTCTAGAATGCCCTTTTGAGGCATTTCATCGCGTCTAGAGACGTTACCAGTGCGTTGACACCAGTCGCAATTTATAACCGCGATATGGACATCTTTCCATAGAGTGGGCCAAAAGAGGCCAGTTTGCAAAATCTTAGCACAAGTCTTTGAAGTGCTCGCGTGCCCACCATAGGGCGCGAAATGACAATGAGAAATTATGTCTTCCACCTCATCTTCAGGTACACAACGACGGAAAATACCATCGGCGCCCCTCTTGAAGAGAAGTGGTTCGTCCCAATAATAGTGTTTAAGATCGTGGAAGAATTTCTTCTTTTGTTGATAGGTTGGATCAGGTGGCAGTACTCCAGCTCTAGATAGTTGACAAAGTCAGCATACCATGGCAGCGTGGTCTTAGTGTAAACAGATTCTACCACTTCATTAGTTTCTGTATCAGTATAAGTCATGGATTGTTCTATTGTATTGCTTTCTAACTGGGCTAAGAGTCTTTCATAAGGGAAATCGTCATTAATAGGTACTTGGTCTGGTTGGATGTTTTCCATTCTCGACAGGTGGTCAGCTACTACATTTTCGGTGCCTTTCTTGTCCTTGATTTCCAAGTCGAATTCTTGTAGGAGTAGAATCCACCTCAGAAGTCTCAGTTTGGCGTCCTTCTTGCTTAATAGGTACCTGATTACGGCGTGATTGGTGTAGATGATTATTTTAATAGGTACCTGATTGCGGCGTGATCGGTGTAGATGATTATTTTTTCTCCTACTAGGTAGGAACGGAATTTATCGAATGCGAACACGATAGCTAAGAGTTCCTTTTCTGTGGTAGCGTAGTTCATTTGTGCATGATCCAAGGTTCTACTGGCATAATAGATTGCGTGAAGCTTTTTGTCCTTCATTTGTCCTAGGACTGCACCTACAGCATAGTCACTAGCGTCGCACATGATTTCGAATGGTTTATTCCAATCAGTGGGTTGCATAATGGGTATTGATATTAAAGCTTGCTTGAGTGTTTGAAATGCGTCCAAGCACTTGTCATCAAAGATGAATTCAGCATCTTTCATTAGCAGCTCAGTTAGGGGTTTGGTTATCTTAGAGAAATCTTTGATGAAACGTCGGTAAAAACCGGCGTGTCCTAAGAAACTTCTTATTTCTCTAATGGTTTTTGGTGGCTGGAGATTTTCTATTACTTCTATTTTTACTTTGTCGACTTCGATTCCTCTGTCGGATACTATATGTCTTAGCACGATTCCTTGTCGGACCATGAAATGACATTTTTCCCAATTCAGCACTAAGTTGACTTTTACACATCGTTCGAGCACCATTTCGAGGTTTGATAGACATCCTTCAAAACTTTCCCCACAGACAGAGAAATCGTCCATAAAGACTTCCATTATACCATCTAAGAAGTCAGAGAAGATGGACATCATGCATCTCTGAAATGTTGCGGGTGCGTTACATAATCCGAAAGGCATTCGCCGGTAGGCAAAAGTTCCATAGGGGCATGTGAAAGTAGTCTTTTCTTGGTCGTCAGGATGGATAGGAATTTGGAAGAATCCTGAATATCTGTCTAAATAGAAAAAATGGGAGTGTTTAGCCAGACGTTCAAGCATTTGATCTATAAAGGGTAAAGGGAAGTGATCTTTACGAGTGGCTTTATTTAGTTTTCTATAATCGATACACATTCTCCATCCGGTTTGAGTACGTTATGCTACAGATTCGCCTTTTTCATTATTGATGACTGTAACACCTCCTTTCTTGGGTACCACGTGAACTGGGCTAACCCATTCACTATCTGATATTGGGTATATGATTCCTGCTTCTAATAGCTTTTGTACTTCTCTCTTAACGACATCACGCAGAATGGGATTGATTCTCCTTTGATGTTCTCTAGAGGTTTTACAGTCATCCTCAAGCATGATGCGATGTATGCAGATAGAGGGACTTATTCCTTTTAAGTCTGAGATGTTATAGCCTAAGGCATTCAGGTACTTTCTCAGGACATGCAATAATTTCTCAGTTTCTATTTGTCCTAAGTCTGCGTTGACTATAACTGGTCGTTCGAGTTCTGTATCTAGGAATTCATATCTTAGATCTTTGGGTAATGTCTTCAGTTTTACGACCGGTTTCTTTGGGCAAGGCATAGGGTCAGGAGTGAGTGTGAGACATTCACTTAGGCTGTTATCTTGGTATTCACCACGCCAATTATCATCTTCAAAAATTGGTGGCATCGGGATTCTCAGCACTTCAGAACACGTGTTTTGGTGTTTTTCCATTTCTTTAATGCATTCATCAATTATATCTAGGAAGTAGCACGAATCTTCTATAGCAGGTGCTTTGAAAAATTGTGAGAGAATGAATTCTACTTTTTCTTCACCAACCTCGAAAGTCAGTTTTCCTTTTTTCACATCTATGATGGCTCCGGCAGTAGCTAGGAAAGGTCTTCCTAAAATGATAGGGATGTTCGAGTCTTCCTGGATGTCCATGATTATGAAATCTGTAGGAATGTAGAATTGTCCTATACGTACTGGAACATTTTCTAGCATTCCTAGAGGAAATTTCCCTGATCTATCAGCTAGTTGTACAGACATTCTTGTTGGTCTCAGTTCTCCCATGTTGAGCCTTTTACAAATAGATAAGGGCATTAAACTGATCCTGGCTCCTAAATCGCATAGAGCTTTGTCTATGACAAACTTTCCAATCACACATGGTATAGAGAAACTACCAGGATCTTTTAGCTTAGGAGGCATGTTGTTTTGGATTATTGCGCTACACTCTGCAGTAAGCATAACGGTTTCAGTATCCTCGAGCTTTTTCTTATTAGTTAATATTTCTTTTAGGAACTTAGCGTATGAGGGCATTTGTGTGATTGCTTCTGTAAAAGGTATTGTGACATTTAATTGTTTCAGAAGTTCGACAAATTTCTTAAATTAGCCTATGTTTTTAGATTTAGCGAAACTTTGGGGATACGGGATAGGTGGTTTATAAGGCGGCGGAGGCACATACGGTTCTTCTTTTTCTTCGGCCTCTTTGCAATTATCTTCCTTCTCGTTTTCCTTTGGTTCGCCTTCCTTTTCAGACTCCTTACTAGGCTTTTGGTACATGGCTGGATTTTCGATTCTTGGGTCAGTGGGTCCTTCTAGTTCTGTTCCACTCCGGAGTGTTATAGCGTTTGCATGTCCCTTCGGATTAATTTGAGTTTGACCTAGAAGGTTCCCAGCTGGGGTAGCGGTAACTGCTTATTGTTGAGCCAATTGTGAGATTTGGGTTTCTAACATTTTGTTGTGAGTGGCTAGAGCGTCAACCTTGTTGGCCAATTGTTTGATCTGCTCACCGGTGTGAACATTCTAGTTAAGGAACTCCTTGTTTTGTTGAGCTTGTGCAGCAATGAAGTTCTCCATCATAATTTTAAGGTTTGACTTCCTAGGAACATTGGGAACGTTAACAGCAGGTTTTTGATATCTTGGTGGCACAGCTGGCGCTTGGCCAGGTGCATACAAAGCGTTATTGTTCTTGTACGAAAAGTTTGGATGGTTCTTCCAACCAGGATTGTAGGTATTTGCATATGGGTTTCCTTGAGCATAATTCACTTGATCATCGGAGACTCCTGCTAAAATTTGGCATTCGGGGGCAGCATGTCCAGGTACTCCGCATAATTCGCAGTTTGGAGCTACGGCAACCACAGTGGCTGCGGGTGTTATGGTCAAGTTGTCTATCTTTTAAGCAAGGGCATCTACCTTAGCATGGACATGATCAAGACTACTAACTTCGTACATTCCACCTTTCATTTGAGCTTTCTCCACTGGCGTTCTTTCACCTCCCCATTGGTAATGGTTTTGAGCCATGCTTTCGGTGAGTTGATAGGCTTCGGTATAAGGTTTGTCCATAAGTGTACCACCAGCGGTGACATCTATTGTTATTCTTGTATTGTACAAGAGATCATTGTAAAATGTATGGATGACTAACCAATCCTCAAGACCGTGATGCGGACACATCCTCATCATATCCTTGTATCTCTCCCAAGCATCGTAAAGAGACTCAGTATCTTTTTGTCGAAATCCATTAATTTGGGCTCTCAGCATAGCTGTTTTACTTGGTGGGAAATATCGTGCTAAGAACACCTTTTTCAACTCATCCCACATAGTGACAGAGTTTGATGGCAAGGATTGCAACCAAGCCCAAGCTCTGTCTCTTAATGAGAAAGGAAAAAGACGTAGTCTTATCGCGTCTGCAGTCACACCATTTGCCTTCAGTGTGTCTGCGTACTGCACAAATTTGGTCAAATGTTCATTAGGATCGTCCGTAGGATTTCCAGAAAATTGATGTTGTTGTACGGCTGACAGCAATGAGGGTTTCAACTCAAAATCGTTCTTGTTGATAGCGGGGGCAGCAATGCTATTGTGTGATTCTTGCTCAGATGGGGTAGCATAATACTTAAGAGGACGGTTCTGCGGTCCATCAACCATATTTCGTTCTTTGACTGGTTCAGGAGTATGGGTGAGAAGATCGGGAATATTATACTTGCGTTGATACTCAAGTATTCTGCGTCTTAAATGTAAGAAGCGCTCTAATTCGGCAATTGGTGGTTGCAAGTCTTCGCTTTGTGAGCGAGTACTTGGCATACAATCGAGGAAAAGGGAAATAAAATTTGTTGTCTTAGTCTATACTGCGCAACAAAGAATCGCACTATTGACTAAATCAAAGTCCCCGGCAACGGCGCCAAAAACTTGATCGCGACTTTCTGAGTCTAACGGTTACTAACTGCAGGTGCACAACCTATCGCGTAGTAATAAAGATATCGATCCCACAGAGATCTGATAATCAACCTAGTGCTACGGTTTGTTACTGTGTTTAGCTAAGGCGAAGATGTTTTGGTTTTAAGTTCAAAAAGGGAAACTAAAGGGAATTTAAATTTTTGGAATAAACTAGTTAATATTAGGATATCGGTACGTAACTTAGTATACCATCGTGGATTCAATAAGCGTATAAAAATAAGTCACATTATATTTCTGTAGAAAATATCAGTTTAAAAGCCCTCACCTCACACTCTCGTGGATCTTGCTTCGGACTATATTCCTAAATCATAATGTCTGCTCTCGCTAGCCAATTTGAGTTTAAAATTACTTTTTGAAAACTAATACAGTCTAATTAACTTTAAAGCGCTCTCGCTGTTTTTAAAATCAATGCCCGATTTCAGCTATCCAGTTAAAATCTCACACTCTCGTGGATCTTGATCCTAACCTTTACTACCTTTTCACTCTCGTAACAAAAGTCCAATTTTAATTAAGAAATCGCGACCAGAAAATAAGTTGTTTATGGTTTTAGCTTAGAATTATCAAATCCATTTCGGTTAACTTAATTACATACCGATAAATCGCATTTAGCTAGACGTATTAATTAAAACAAACATGCATAAAAATAAATTACAAAACAGTAAATTAAACATGGCAATGAGGAAAACGATAATGCTATTATTAAGATAATGAATAAAAACCTGATAAATATGAAATAAGTCGGTTCTCGCAATTCCTCCACAAGTCGGTAGGCTTTTGCTCGATGTATCGGAATAACGAATGATGAAGGCAAGATTGAAAACAAAATTCTAACTATGGTGCAATAGCTCCTCAATGTGAGAAACTATCACTATTTCAAGTGATGGTAAACAAGGAATAGGAAATGGGAAACAAACAAGGAATGCAAGGAAAGTAAAAATTTGGAAATAAATTATGCAGCAATTCAGGTAAAATTCTCTATATGGTGTGTCTCGTTACTCTTCAATCCATGCTGTATTTATAGCCAAAGCATTGCCTTAACGTTGGAGAAAATATAGGAGCACAACCTTTGGTGGTTGAGAAGTCTAAGGGAGACTGCCTCAAGTGAGTTGAAACTGAAGTTGAGGGAATGTAGGAGAAAGTGCTGATCGTGCGTGTGCATTGGTCTGCTTTGTCCACGTCTGCATTTCTGAACGTAATAACCACTTTGGTGCGCGTGATGGTCGTGATGACTGTGTGATGAGCGTGGTGCGCTATTGGATTGCGTGACGACCGTGGTGAGTTGGTAACAGTCGTCACACACACCACTTTTCATTTTCTGTTTTTTTTCTTGACATTTCTTCTTGTTTTCTACTATTTTCCTCATGTTTCTCTACTTTGCTCCTTTTTAGCTTGGACAATGAAATACCTGTGAAAACACTAGAATACTTGCAGGATAATTGGAACTTGGGCTGAAATAACGTAATTATTAGTCGTAAATCAAGGCAAATATATGATACATTTTCGTGTTATCACCTGGTATGTACAACACATTGGAAATTGTTGACCTCTTGCCATCTTTCCTCATAATCAGAACATCACCAACACCTTCAGCTGCTAGAGTGTTATCATTTGCAAACTTCACCGTGTTCTTCGACGAGGGCTTCATGTTGACAAACTAATCTTTCCTTCCAGTCATGTGTGATGAGCATTCTGAGTTCAAGTACCACTGATCTTGGAATCTTTCTTCATCTCTTGTTGTAACCATTAACAACGTCTCTTCTTCTTCATGTTTCGCCAGCTTTGCATCAGTTTCTTGATTTTTCTTCTTTTCTGGACAGTCGCTAAAATAGTGGCCATACTTCTGACAATTGAAACACTGAATGTGACTTTTGTCAGATTTTCGACCACCACCTCTTCCTTTACCTGCAGCATCACCTCTTTAGTTGCCTTGGTTCCAGGGTTTTCTCTGATTCGACCAGTTTCCTCCTCTACCTTTGTTGCCATTCCTGCTTCCTTTGCCTTTTCTTTCTTTTTCTGACTGCACCTACAAAGCCATATCGCTCTTCGACTTTCCTGCTGCTCTTTCAGACATCCTTTGTTCATGAGACTTAAACGTCCCTTGAAGCCATTCCTTCGTCAATACTGACAAGTCTTTCGACTCTTCTATGGCTACTACCACGTGGTCGAACTTTGGAGCCAATGACCTCAAGATCTTTGCAACAACTGATCTTGATGTCAACACCTCTCCACATACCTTGATTTGACTCACCAGCTTTGTAACTCTGGTGAATAAATCTGTTATACTTTCATTGTCTTTCATCTGAAGCAACTCATAGGTTCTCTTGTGAGTTTGTAACCTCACCACTTTCACCTTCTCTGCGCCTCCAAATGACTTTTCAAGAATCTCCCACGTTTCCTTCGCTGACTCTACATCACTAACTTTTTTAAAGTTATCTGGATCGACACACTGATGGATTATAAAGAGAGCTTTATAATCTTTCTTCTTCAACTCTTTGTGTGCAGCCTTTTTTTGATCTGTCGCGTTAGCGGTGTTACTTCTTCCTTCACAAGACCCCAAAGATCCTGATAACAGAAAATCACCTTGATCTGCTTGCACCAATTCTCATAATTGTCTTTCTTGGGAATCAGAAGGCCGCTCGCCGAAAAGTGCCCGTTCGGATAGTTCATCGCCATCACGATTTTCCTTCCTTGAATCGCAACGGGGGCTCTAGATACCAGATGTTGGAATTAACCCAAAACCTATGGGAATTCCGACCATATCTTGATAAACAAGAAGGGTTCTTAGTGCAACAATATCAAAGAAAAGAAGAAAATAGAGAAAGAAAGGAAATTAGGATTCTAAGAAAATTTGGAGAAGAAGGTTGTTACCCACAAACTGTGGGATTTTTTCTCTTTCTATTCACTTGCAACTGCAAACCGTGAATTACAATGTGTTGTGATTATTACGAAAAATAAGGGTTACTCTCTATTTATAGATTTATGTTTACTTGTTCTCCAAGCCAAAGTCCAAAATACCTATTTTGGAACTATATCAAATTAAATCTAAATCACATCTAAATCAAATCTATGTGAAACAACTGTTTTGACACACCATTGTTTCGACACTTCGACACAAGGAATTACAATTTAACACTAAAAGCTACTTCAAATAGTTTTTGAGTCTGTTTAGTAACACCAGAAAAGAGCTTTTACCTTATAGCTTTTAGCTTTTCAGCTCATTTTGATTAAAAAACTCGGTTTGATAACTGCATTTTAACTTTTAGCTTATAACTTTTTAACTAGCTTTTAGTTTTTTTTCAAAAGCTATTTGAAATAGCTTTATTGCTTGTAGATTTTGAGTTAAAAGCTAAAAGCTAAAAGACAGTTAACAAACAGAGTTTTTTTATTAATATAAACTAAAAAGTTAAAAACTATAAACTAAAACCTCTTTTTTATGTCGAAAAAAGAATTATGTAATGAATATGTTACATGTAATATGTAATGAGTATGTAATATATTTACTTGTTTGCTTTAATTTAAATTATATATTTATAACATATAAATGTAATGAATATGTAATATAAAAATGTTACATGTAATATATATATATATATATATATATATATATATATATATATATATATATATATATATATATATATATATATATATATATATATATATATATATATATATATTATTTATTTTTTTAACATTTCATATATTTGAATTACTGTAACATACAAACATGTAAAATAAATTACATTTTTATTAAATATATTAAATATTTAAAAAATATTAAATAAATTTGATAACGTTAAATGTTAAAATATATTAAAAAAATATTTAATTAATAACGTTAAAATATATTTAATTAATAATGTTAAAAAATATTTATATTCAACTGAAATTAACTAAAATAAACAAAAAATATTAATTATCATAAAATAAATAAAATAAAATAAAATATATATTTAAATATATTAAACTGAAATTAAAAATATTAAACTTAAATAAAATATATATTTAAATATATTAAACTAAAATAAAATAAAAAATATTATTAACATGTTAAATTGAATAATATAAATAAATAAAATATTTATTTAAATATATTATTAACATGTTAATTTATCAAAAAATATTAATATTAATTTATTATAGTTTAGTTAAAATATCAATATTAATTTAGTTTAGTTTTTTATTAATATTAATTTAGTTAAAAAGTTAAAAAAAATAGTTTAGATTAATTTAGTTTATATTAATATTAGTTAAAACATTAATATTAATTTAGTTTAATTTATTAAAATGTTAATATTAATTTATAAATAAAATATTAAAATAAAATTTAGTCTGTTAAAACGTTTGAATGTTGTTATTAAATAAAGTTCAGTTTAGTTTATATTAAACATTTCAACATGCAACTCAATTTAGTTTAGTTTAGTTCAATTAAATTTAGTTTAGTTTATATTATATATAATTAATATAAATCATAAATAAAAATTGCATAACAGCCTAGTGGTAAGTGGAGTTTCTTGCATGCATTAAGACTTGGTTCAATACTTAGTGTGAGCATTTTTGATCTTTTAACATTTAAATCATATTTCAATATATTTTAGGTTTAAATGCAGTTTTGGTCCCCCAACTTACGTTTTTCTAAACTTTTAATCCCCCCTTAAAAAAACCAGCTTTTAAGTCCCTCACATTAGATTATCTTGGGATTTTCTTGGTCCCCTAGTCAGTTTTGGCTATGTGGCATGGTCAGCGCTGATGTGACACCTGGTTATGTTGACCCAGGCTGAAAATATTTTGCCACGTCATTTTAAACATAATATATTTAATTTTTTAAACATTTCAAATAAAAAACATTTTTAATTAAACAATTTGATTAAAAAAGTTTATAAAACACGTATGTCTTCTTCCCCATTTGAAAGCTGTGAACCCTAGAAATCAATCTCCATAATTCCCTTGTGTTCTTCCCCAATTGCTTCTCCATAATTCGTTTCAATCTTCACCCAAAGCCTTAGCGACCATGTCCGTATATTCAGCATCAAGCAATCGCAGTGTGTCCCGCTCCAATCACGTCGAATACAAGTGTGGTATTCCTTCTCCATTGATGACGGTGTGGACGGATCAAAACCCAAATCGTTTTTTGGATGCGGGATGTACAAGGTTAGTTTCATATATATTTCTTGAAAATCCCCAATTTGTTGTCTTCTCCAGAAAATCACTAATTTCTTCATGTATATGTCTAGAATTAGGGATACAAGAGATGTAGTCACTTTGTCTGGTATGATAAAGAAATGTCTCAACGAGCCAAGGAAGTAATATCTTCAATGTGTCAAAAATTAAACCAAGAAAATGTTAAGTTGAATGAAGCCATTGTCAGAGAAGATCAATTGAAGTTGAAGATCAAGTATTTGAAGATGATTAACAAGTTTACCATGGGAATGACATTAGTGTTGTTAATTGGGTTAGTTGTATCAAATGTAATAAATTAGTTTGTATTGTTTGTGTATGGTTGTAATGTGTTAGTTTTGTTAAGTGTTTGGTTGTTAAGTGTTGTAATGTGTTAGGTTGTTAAGTGTTAGGTTTGTTAAAGTGTTTGGTTGTAATGTACTGTTATGACAACGAAGTAACGTTAATTGACACTGTTATGACATTGTTAAGTTGAATTGACATTGTAATGTTGTTCTTATATGTGTTATGTTATACTGTTATGTGATAACAGATCTGTAATGTTGAATCTAGTCCAGCTTATAATGCTATAATGTGATAACAGCCCTGTAACTAACATTGGCTTATAACTGTTATGACATTATAAACCTGTAATCATCACTAAACAAACAGACATGTAAATAACATTGGCTTATAACTGTTATGACATTATAGACCTGTAAAATAGCAGACCTGTAATTACTTGTTTAAAATAGCAGACATGTAATTACTTGTTTAAAATAGCAGACCTGTAATGAATTGTTTAAACAACTTGTTCAAAGTACATTATACAACCTAACAGTACATTAAAATAGCATACCTGTAACTAACAGACCTGTAAATAACATTGGCTTATAACCTGTTATGACATTATGAATTATTTAAAATAACTTGTTTAAAGTCATTATAACTTGTTCAAAATATCTGTACAAATTGTTCAATTCATATCAGTGCATAACTTGTTCAAAATATCAGTACAACTTGTTCAATTCATATCAGACCTATAATGACTTCTTATGTCTTAGCCATTACATAACTCAAAATACATAAGTCTGAACCAGGACATATCCCAAAATACATAAGTGTTAACCATTACATATCATCACAACTTGTTCAAGTCAAAATA
This sequence comes from Lathyrus tuberosus, assembly GCA_022829125.1. Lineage (NCBI taxonomy): Eukaryota > Viridiplantae > Streptophyta > Magnoliopsida > Fabales > Fabaceae > Lathyrus > Lathyrus tuberosus. The sequence continues at coordinate 7,778,954 of JALAZF010000226.1, forward strand.
CATAAGTCCTAACCATTACTTAAATACTTCAAAATACATAAGTCCTAATCTTGAGTAGCTGGTGGTCCCTGTAAACATGAACCAACTTCTTGTGTAGGTTATGATGCAGTTTTTATGCCCTTTCCCTTGCTCTTGCCCTTGCCCTTGCCATTGCCATTGCTCTTCCCTTTTGTGATCTTTTGCTTGTTATTCCCTCCCTTTGGCATGACCCTATCTGCCGCTCTCTTCCCTTTACATGTTCTTTTATTATGCCTCATAGATCCATATTTTGTACAAGTGACTGTTGATATCTTTCTTGGCAGAACATGTGGATTCTTTGGTTCATCATTGCTCTTATTCCTTAGCTTTTTTAGACCTCCAATCACCCTTCTCATCACTGGTGGATTGACAACTAATGTACCACCTACAGGCCATTGTTGATGGTCATTTATAGGATATACGATGCGAGAGTAAGTTTTCTGGAAAGTTGATTTCCTGCACAAATCAAATAGACTCAGAAATATATAGTTCATGACAGATGAAAAAAATCAGTATGCATATCATGACATACCTATAATACTCAGAAACATACTCTTCAGGATGTTTCTTGTTATGCCATATACATGTTATGGCATGGCTACAAGGGATCCCAGATAAATCCCATTTCCTACAAGCACATATGCCTTCTTTGATGTTGACACAATAAGTTTCTATACAATTTGTTACACCAAAAATAGCCATGTCATCATCACCATGCCAAGTTAGAGTCCAACTTTCAGCAAACTTCTTATTCTTCTCTAGAGCTCACTGAACCCTTGGACACACACTACCATCATACTTTACCATGAGTTCCTTCTGGTTAGTGATTCTCTTAGTCAAGTAATGCTTTATCCCCTCTAAAAGGGTGATAATTGGTTTGTCCCTGTATTATAGGATGATGTTGGTTGCAGAATAGGGCAAGCAGCAAAAATATTTATTTTCAGAAGAATTCCCTCCGGGATTTATGTCGTGTCCACAGAGATTGGTTCAAGGGAAAGAATGTCGTTCGACAGTCTCTCACGTTAATGAGTTTGGGTTTAAAATGGTTTTAAACATAAAAACAGAAAAGTAAACATTAAAACATAAAACAAATTCATTCTTCAGCAAGACAAACTTTTCTGGCATGCACACAACTGAGTCCTCACAAACTTAAACTTACCGACCAGTTATACTCCACCTACAATACTCCTCAATATCACCCAGCATCGCTCACAACAAAGGTTATGTCTAACGAAAAGTTGAGAGAACAACCGTGTTACCCTCGCCGACACTCTCACACGCGACTCAAGGCACGAAGGTATTAAGCTTCGACACCTATTGAAGATTGTTAGCTCTTAAATCTATCTCTAGAATCCAGAAACTAACAGATAACATCCCTAATCGAAGTTTGCGAGGATTATCTCTAACGCAACTCAAACCCCGCGCATAAAGCAAAAATCAGAGACAATCACCAATAAAGATTTGTAAAGCAAGTTTTATACAATGCCATGGGCGACAAATATACATGAGATCATAGTCAATTCATATACAAAACCCAACAAAGAAGAAAAACACAAAGAAGAGAAATGAACCAAACATCTCGCGGTTTGTCAAACGTCGGTCGACGATCAATCCACTCCGGATCATCCGTATGCAAGCTTCCATGTTGTTTTTAAGCTAATCTACTAAAAAATGAAGTTTGACGGAGTTGGAGCAAGAATCCCCAAAACCTTCCCCTAAAAATGAATGAAAATAACATATATACACTTTCAAAATCTGTCACGTTCGCTTTGCGAACGTTTTACTCGCTAGGCGAGCCTCAAAAAATGGCACTTAAGTGCCTCTGAACAGTCAAACCGCCTATGCAAATTTCCAGAAGTTCGCAGTGCGAACGATTTATTTGCAAAGCGAATGCTCGCTGCACAGTTCGCAAAGCGAACTTTGGTCTCTTTCTCCTCTGTCTAACTCTGGACTCCTTCGTTGGGGAACTCGCCAGACATTCGCAAAGCGAATGTTCGCTGGCTCCTTCGCAAAGCGAACAAGCTGAACTTTCTGGTTTTCTTCAGCTCCTTTTTATTGCTTCAAATGACACATCCTGGAGCCTTTATTCCTCATTGCTCCAACAATGCTTAATTACCTACAAAATGAATGGAAAACTATCAATTGTCACATAAATGAATCAAAAACACAAATATATACTAACTAACGTATTTATACACAAAGTGGGGTTTATTCGATCGATATTTACCAAAAAGTAACGATAAGTGCAACAAAACATATATACAAAAATAGTTACATTTTGCACTTATCAAACTCTCCCCAACTTAAACTTGTTTGTCCTCAAACAAGAATCAACTAGCTCAAGAAACAAACGCAAAAACCAAAGAGTCACGAATCAACAAGTTTTGAAAAACGGAATCAAATGTATGGTTCAAATGAAAAACAGTACACACAAAGTAAATACTTACCACTAAACTACGACGATAACATAGTCACGAAACAAATGCAAAATACAAAAATCATTCCAAACATCCTAAAACAACACAGGTTCAAATGTGAATCACACCTAGCAAAAACAATCACCGGTAGATGAAAAACACAAAATGGGGTACTTTACACTCACATAACAATTGTGAAAACAAAAGACTAAATTATGCATTCATCCAACAATTCATATTGAACATACAAAGGCAAGAATCACAAGGACTTTTCAAGGTTGTAGCGTGGTCGGGTAAACAAACAAGGGGCAATTTCTAAAGGTAATTGAAACAAAAACTTGCCTAAACCTAAGGGAGTGATCAACTCACAAAGACTCAAACACAAAATTCCAATCAACTTCTTCCAAAATCCCAAGTGTTACACAAAACACAATACTTATTTAGCACAATTATTTGAACTTTTTTTGTTTCCTTTCTCAAGGATTTTCTTTTTCTTTCTTTTTTCTTTTCTTTTTCTTTGTCATATTTTTATCTTTTTTCTTTTCTTTTTCTTTCCTCATAGAATCCAACCAATGAGTAAACAACCATTATCTCCCCAACTTGAATTCAACCACATCATCATGTGAATACTCCCTACTTTCTAAGGCAAGGTAAAAATTCATACAACAACACAAAGTTGAGGGTTCAAGAAAAACAAAATCCATTCAAAAATAAGTGAACTAAATACTCATAGACAAGCATTAAGTTCAAATAAAACATGGATCAAAAAGCTCAAAGGGGTTACGAATGATCACACGCTCACAAGGTGAATGACTATTTGGTTAGGTAGTTGTGCTTAAAATGAAACAAAATTGCCTTGATCCTTTTCATGCTTTCATACAATCAACACAAACAAAAGATTAAGCATAATAAAATCCAGTTAGAACAAGAATGTTGGTACTCCGTGCATATATGAACAATAGAAGGCCACCTCACAAAAAAGGTTGGGAACTAAAGTGATTCACATACGAACAAGTATACAAAAGAATGAATGCCATGGAAGTTTGTAAAAAGCCTAAGTATCATGAATATGCTAAAGTCAAGAAAGCGATAAACACATACCTTGGATGAGTACAAAACTTAACAATATCATTACCATACATCCGCAAGTTGAAACGATCAAACTTGAAACATCACCTTAAATTTCCACAAGCTACTCAAAACAAGCTCATTGACAACACAAGAATTATTAGTATAAACAAACTAAAAGACCGGGTGAAAATGCATTAAACAAGTTGTAAAGTGAAGATTTGAGAATTTCACGAAAAATCCGAGTACACTTTGTTTAATGAATGCTCACCGAAAATACAACAACATGCTTGTTTTATGTCGTAAGCTCGACGCCTTTACAGTGCTTAGCTAGCAACTTCCTTCCTTCATGCCATGGTGATGCCTCACCGCACAAACCAAAAGCAAGTGTCCTAACCAAACATTTAAACAAACGTTACGGGAACAAAATGTATACAACACTTGAACAAACATAATGGAAACAGACAATATATACGATATATACAAAACTCAAAAACAAAGAAACTATCGCAATGCGATTCAATATCAAAACCAATCTCCGGCAACGACGCCATTTTGTTGGTTGCAGAATAGGGCAAGCAGCAAAAATATTTATTTTCGGAAGAATTCCCTCTGGGATTTATGTCGTGTCCACAGAGATCGGTTCGAGGGAAAAATGTCGTTCGACAGTCTCTCATGTTAATGAGTTTGGGTTTAAAATGGTCAGAAAAGTAAACATTAAAACATAAAACAAATTCATTCTTCAGCAAGACAAACTTTTTCGGCATGCACATAACCGACTCCTCACAAGCTTAAACTTACCGACCAGTTATACTCCACCTACAATACTCCTCAATATCACCTAGCATTGCTCACAACAAAGGTTATGTCTAACGCAAAGTTGAGAGAACAACCGTGTTACCCTCGCCGACACTCTCGCACGCGACTCAAGGCACAGAGGCATTAAGCTTCGACGTCTATTGAAGATTGTTAGCTCTTAAATATATCTCTAGAATCCAGAAACTAACAGATAATCATCCCTAATCGAAGTTTGCAAGGATTATCTCTAACGCAACTCAAACCCCGCGCATAAAGCAAAAATCAGAGACAATCACCAATAAAGATTTGTAAAGTAAGTTTTATACAACGCCATGGGCGAAAAATATACATAAGATCATAGTCAATACATATACAAAACCCAACAAAGAAGAAAAACACAAAGAAGAAGAGAAATAAACCAAACATCTCGCAGTTTGTCAAACGCCGGTCGACGATCAATCCACTCCAGATCATCCGTATGCAAGCTTCCATGTTGTTTTCTAAGCTAATCTACTAAAAAATGAAGTTTGATGGAGTTGGAGCAAGAATCCCCAAAACCATCCTCTAAAAATGAATGAAAATAACATATATACACTTTCAAAATTTGCCACGTTCGATTTGCGAACGTTTTACTCGCTAGGCGAGCCTAAAAAAATGGCACTTAAGTGCCTCTGAACAGTCAAACCGCTTATGCAAATTTCCAGAAGTTCACAGTGCGAACGATTTATTCGCAAAGCGAATGCTCGCTGCACAGTCCGCAAAGCGAACTTTGGTCTCTTTCTCCTCTGTCCAATTATGGACTCCTTCGCTGGGGAACTCGCCAGACATTCGCAAAGCGAATGTTCGCTGGCTCCTTCACAAAGCGAACAAGCTGAACTTTCTGGTTTTCTTCAGCTCCCTTTTATTGCTTCAAAGACACATCCTGGAGTCTTTATTCCTCATTGCTCCAACAATGCTAAATTACCTACAAAATGAATGGAAAACTATCAATTGTTACACAAATGAATCAAAAACACTAATATATACTAACTAACGTATTTATACACAAAGTGGGGTTTATTCGATCGATATTTACCAAAAAGTAACGATAAGTGCAACAAAACATATATACAAAAATAGTTACATTTTGCACTTATCAGATGGCCATATTAAAGGCTTCAAACATATTATTTACCTGAAGGTCACACTTAGAATATGTGTTAAAGTGTGACCTGCTCCAATATTGTGTTGGCACCTCCTTCATATCCTTCCAAGCTAATTCATTCAAAGCCTTCACACATAGTCTTTGCTCCACATGCCCACTCAAGCCTTGGACAGCTGGGACAAGACCCTGTCAATTACAAGTCAATGGAGTTAACAATTGTATATAACTTACATAAGCATAAGTAGGAAAATAAGTTAAAACAATAGTGATCTACCTTTTGCTGATCAGAAATGAAGGCATACTCCCTTTGATTTATGCCTTGCAAGTCTTCAAGTAAGAGATTTAAAAACCACTCCCAAAAGTCCTTAGTTTCTTCCTCTACAACAACATATGCAATTGGAAATATCTGGTTATTTCCATCCCTACCTATAACTTCCATCAACTACCCACCATAGTCTCCTTTTAAAAAACAAGCATCTAGTCCAATAAGTGGTCTGCAATAACAAGCAAACTAGCCTTGCACGCCTCTAGACAAATGTATATTCTCTCAAAAACTGGGCCATCACTAAAATCTGAGCACTTCAACACAATGTTACTACGAGGATTTGGCTTAAGTAGCTCATTTGCATAGGTTCTTAGAATTGTAAACTGGTCCTTTCCTGCACCTTGAATAATATCTATTGCTATTCTCTTAGCTCTATAAGCCTGGTCAGATGATAGTTTCACACCCCACTTATCAAATGCCAAAGCAACTAGTCCAGCTGGTTTCAAATAAGGATTATGCCTTAGTATATGGCTAAACTGCTTGCCCAACCATCTAGTTTTTGCTTGTCTATTCTGGGTTGCTCTATGACAATTATGCTCATCATATAAACTCACCACTTGGCAATATTGGTTACCAACCCTTTTACCAATTCTCATGTAGAACTTGCATTCATCAATACACCTAACAACCATCCTTTTCGCATCATTCTTCTTTAGATACACATTCTTTTTTTCCATCATAGCATACTCTTTTATGGCTTCCCTTACCAAATCCTTGTTGTTAAATATCATTGCCTAATTGAAATTTGGTTCCCTCACCAACCTTATAGGTAGGATACCTCTCATACTCTTCATCATCTTCACTCTCAGGTGGTGTATGCAGTTGGTCAGAATCTGCACCATTATCATGGTGAAGGTCATTGTCATTAACATGTGGTTTAATTGGTTAACTTGGAATTACAGTTGCCCAATCCAAATCAGGTTCACTCTCCAGCTCAAGTTCATTATCCAAATCAGGTTCATTATCATCAACACCATCACCTACTTCAGCATCATTACCCATTTCAACACCATCACCTACTTCAGCATCATTACCCACTTCAACACCATCACCTACTTCAGCATCAACACCTACTTCAACACCATCACCTACTTCAGCATCATTATCCACTTCAACACCATCACTTATTTCATCATCATTATCCACCTCAGCACCATCAACTACTTCATCATCATCATCATCATCCACCTCAACATCATCAACTACTTCAAATTATTATCTACTTCCACCTCATCAACAATTTTTTCACCAGTACATTGAACCTCATCATCATCAAAAGTTATGTCATGTCCTACTTCTGCACCATCTACAATGTCAGACTCACTTATACTATGCTCAACATACAAATCTATTATCTCACTTTCATCAGCATCCCTAATTAGTTGCAACACATCACCATCGCCGTTAATCTTTCTAAGGTCACGAGTAAAACTAAACCCAGGGTTCCAATACCAAACACACATTATGTCTCTATACCCCTCTTTTTTTATCAATTCCAACAACTCAAAACAGGACAGATAGTCAACATCCCATTTCCAATTCATTTCAGAAATTAACCCAACAACATACAATTTCACAGGGGTGTCCACAAAATAACCTCTAAGATAAACTCAAAACCTAATTTTTTGAGTTTGTGATGGCCTGGAATACATGTTAAATACAAGTCAGACAGTTAACCAACACAAATCAACATAACCCAAATAGGACCACAAGCCCTAAACGACTAACAAACACAAACCCTAAAACAACTGGGACCACCACGTGCAAAAAAACACAAACCCTAAAACGAAAACGACATGTTTCTATAATGGGGTAGGGGTGTTTGCGGTGCGGTTTGTGCGGTTTTTACACTAAAAATCATCCAAACCGCAAGAGAAAAAAGCTTGCGGTTCGGTTTGGTTCGGTTGGTTTTTTTAAAAAATCCGAACCAAACCAAACCAAACCAATGCGGTTTTGGTTGGTTCGGTTGGTTCGGTTTTTTACAATATTTTTATTAAGTCATATATACATATATAGAGAACAACATAACTTTGTGTTTAGTCATTCATACATTACCAAATAACAACAAAACTCATCATATTTAGATAAAAACTTCTCATTCAATATACAAAAATCAATTTCAACAAAAGTGAAAAAAAATAGTAGCATAAAACAATATCAAAAATATTATAATAAAACAGAAAAAATAGAGGAGAATGGATATTAGAGAAGATGAAAAAGAAAGAACATAAGAGATGTGAGATTAGAGAAGAAATGTGTGATAAAAACATAATTAGAAGAGAAAATAGTAACATAAAAATGAGAAGATGAAAAAGAAAGAATATGTGAGATGAGAGATTAGTGTAGAGGAGGTGAGACGTACATGGAAAAGAAGATGAGAAGAATGCGCAATACTATTATGAGAGACTTGAGAAGATTAAAACTTAAAAGCTAAGCGTGAATAAGAGAAAATATTTTGTAATTGTAAGGTTAAAGCATAATGGGTTTGAGTTTTGGGTTAGATGTGGGATAAGTGTAGCTTGGGTTATAACATAATGCGGTTTGGTTTGGTTTAGTTCGGTTTGCAAAATACAAACCGCAAACCAAACCGAACCATGCGGTTTTGTTAAAAGATGGCCCGAACAAATCCGAACCAAATGCGGTTTTTTGCGGTTTCGGTTTGGTTTGGTTTGGTTTGCGGTTTTCTATTGGGTTGGTTCGGTTTTGAACACCCCTATAATGGGGGGACAAAATACAGCACACCTAAGACAAAACTTCTCCTCTTCATTGCTTTTTGCTGTCGCTGAAAGAATTTTGTCCATTGTGCTTTTCTCCTCCTCTTCGCCAAGGCTTTAGGTGCAGAAATTTGAGAAGAACAAAAGCAAATTCTTGAACACGTTTTCTAGGGTTCACAGATACATGTTTTCTTCTTTTATAAATGGGGATGATGTTTATAAAAATGATTTCTTCTTGTTTTTTGTTTATAGAAATTGGGGACAACATGTTTTTTATTTTAAATGTTTAAAAAAATTAAATATATTATATTTTAAATGACGTGGAAAAATATTTTTAGCCTGAGTCAACATAACCAGATACCACATCAGCGCTGACCATGCCACATATTCAAAACTGAAGAGAGGATCAAAAAAATCTCAAGATAATCCATAAGTGAGAGACTTAAAAACTAATTTTTTTTAAAGAAAATAAAAAATTTAGAAAAACGTAAGTTGGAGAATAAAACTGCATTTAAACATATATTTCACTAATCATCCAATCAAATTTCATTGAATTGCTCCGATATTAGAGATTAAGATATTAAACATCACAAATAACCCTAATTAATTAGCTATGATGAATACGAAGCTAATTTTACATAGCTACATACACCAACGTTCGAAGTTCTAAATCATGCATTCCCTTTAGGGTTCTTCCCTTATACACTCTCACTCTCACAACAACGTTAGAGATGGAGAACTATGAGGTTCTAGAGGAGCTTCACAACGTCGAAGCCGAGATAGAAGATGTTCAAGGTGCTTGCTTCTTCCCTCAATTTCTCTTTCAACTTCCGCTAAGCAATTTTCAAATCATAATAACACTCCCAACGTTGATGCCATAAACAAATACTAGGTTAACATTGTTGCTAAAGTTTTCTAAATAAAATGCTAACAGAATGGGGTTCAGGTTCTGCAAAATTCATGGACTAACTTTTCATTTTTTTGAAAATGAAAAAAATAATTGTTTGTGCAGAACAAATTAGGGCGTTAATTGAAAGGCAAGAGAGGTTGTATGAGAGGAAATCTGAGCTGAATTCTATTCTGGAAGCGTGTAAAGAATCTGAAAATGAGGTCAATAATGCAAGTTCAAGTACCGTGGAGAATTGGAATGGGCCATTTGAATGGGATTCTGAAGCAGCTGATCTTAGATTAAACATTTTCGGCATTTCATCTTACCGTGCCAATCAAAAAGAGGTAAATTGAATACTGTTTTTTTTCTCCTCAATTCAAAGGGATTTTATTCCTTAATGTACCTGTTCATTGTTTTATTTGTGAGGAAGAAAGTGGGACATCATAATCCATGAAGCACATACATGTCGTCACACACTGATACGGCGACACCAACAATAATTTAAAATGGGAGTAATTGAGTATAGACACACGTGTCAGTATGAGATACTAACTACACTAGCATGTGTCATATATGGGATACACATTCAATCTGAAGTGCCGGTGCTACGTAGACATAATGTGGGGAACATTTGCGTTATGCAGACCATTTCATGTTAAGAATATAAATATGTTACACGGCTCAATTTGTTGCTTCCATGTGATTTAGTAATATTTTTGCTTTTGTGTTGAAGATTAACACACATCAAATCATAATCATTTGATTCTGATTTGTCAAGCTGTTACAAAACAGTGGTGTAAATAGAATTAATATCTATTATTACTATTTCCTTATTTAGGTAGCAGCAATTATAGGAATTTATTTTCTCTGTTTATTAACAAATTAGGGTACAGCTTTCAGCTTATTGTATTCTATTTATACCTCACATGTAAGAGCTCCAAATACAATGAAATATACAACATATTTCTACATGGTATCAGAGCACAAGATCTGAACCATTCCTAAACCTTGAGCACCACCCATGGCAGATACTAAAGCAGAAAATTCAGCCAACAGTTTGGCTGAAGGACATGCTCTTCCTATTACTGGTCACAAATTAAATGGCCAGAATTACAATCAATGGGTGCGCTCAGTCAAAATCTACCTTCAAGGAAAAGGGAAGGAAGGTTATATCACAGGAGACTCCAAGTGTCCAGAAAAGAAGGATTCAAACCTCGAAAAATGGCAACTAGAAAACAGTCTAGTAATGTCATGGTTACTAAACACCATGACAAATGAAATTGGAGAAAATTTCATGTACTATGACACTGCCAAAGAGATGTGGGATGCCGTAAAGGAAACCTACTCTAATGTCGACAATACATCTGCAATTTTTGAAATCAAGAGCATGCTCCATGATTTACGTCAAGATGACCGCTCAGTCACAGAGTATTTTAATATTCTCAATCGTCACTGGCAACAACTGGATGTATATGATGAAAATGAATGGAGCTGCACAGAGGATAAAAAGAAGTACAAAGAATTGGTGGAGAAAGATAGAGTCTACAAATTTCTATTAGGTTTGAACACGGAACTTGATGAAGTTCGTGGGAGAATCCTTGGAACCAAACCTCTTCCAAAAATTCGAGAAGCTTTCTCGGAAATAAGAAGAGAGGAGAGCAGGAGAAAAGTGATGCTTGGAAAATCCAATGCAGCACCATCTATAGAGGGATCTGCAATGGCAGCAAGGGGAGATATGCGTTCTTTCCAAAAGAAAACCCGGCCTTGGTGTGACCACTGCAAGAAACCGGGTCATACGAAGGACACATGCTGGATCATTCATGGAAAGCCGTCAGAGCTAAAATGGACCAAAAACCGGGACAGCAGAGGGAACACAGCTGAGGTAAATTCCCACTCATCACCATTCAGCAAGGAGCAAATGGAAGCCGTACAAAAAATGCTTCAACAAACAATTGGTACAGCTACTGTGGCACAAAAAGGTAATTTTTTGCATGCTCTAAACACTAGCAAGGGAAAACAAAATTCATGGATTATTGACTCAGGAGCGTCTGATCACATGACTGGAGACTTGGCTGTCTTTGATAGCTATTCTCCATGCCAAAATAATTTGACTGTTCGAATTGCTGATGGTACCCTGTCTAAGGTCATGGGTAAAGGTTCTGTCATTATTTCACAAAATATTACTCTTAGTTCAGTACTCTATGTGCCTAAACTTGATTGCAACCTATTGTCCATCAGTAAACTTACAAAGGATTTGAAGTGCATTACTAAATTCTTCCCTAACCTGTGTGAATTTCAGATTTTGGAGTCGGGGAGGACGATTGGCAATGCTAAAGAATGTGCTGGACTCTATATCCTTCAGGCTGAAACATCTAAACCAGAATCCGAGGCAACCTCTTGCACTGTAGTTTCTGAATATACTGAAAATTCTGCAATGTTGTGGCACTATAGACTAGGCCACCCAAATTTTATGTACTTGAAAGAAATGCTTCCTAAATTATTCAATAAAAATCAGAAGTTGTTTCAATGTGAAATTTGTCAATTGTCCAAACATACACGCAGCCCCCACCCACCTCAACCCTATAAACCTTCCCAGCCTTTTTATGTTATTCATAGTGATGTATGGGGACCATCGCGGGTCAGAAATGTAACTGGATCAAGATGGTTTGTCACCTTTATTGATGACCACACACGGATCACTTGGGTCTACCTTATGAAAGACAAATCGGAAGTTGGTAGGATATTTGAATGTTTCCATACCATGGTGCAAAAACAATTTCAAAGCAAAATTCGAGTGCTTAGGAGTGATAATGGCCGTGAGTACTATAATTCTGCACTAAGCTCATACTTTCAGCAACATGGAATAATACATCAAACCTCATGTGTGGATACACCTCAGCAGAACGGGGTAGCCGAGAGAAAGAATAGACACCTCCTAGAAGTAACCCGATCTCTCATGCTAGCTACAAATGTACCTAATCAGTTTTGGGGAGAAGCTGTCCTCTCTGCAACCTACCTTATAAATAGAATGCCTTCCCGGATCCTTAACTTTCATACGCCCTACTCCACTCTCCAAACCTTATACCCAACCAATCGTATCCTTACATCTATTCCTTTGAAAATTTTTGGATGTACAGCCTTTGTCCATAATCTTGATCCCCAACGCAGTAAACTTGACCCGAAATCCATTAAATGCATATTCCTCGGCTACTCTCCTCACCAAAAGGGATACAAATGTTATTCACCTCAAAACAAAAAATTCTACCACACCATGGATGTAACCTTTTTTGAGAATCAACCATATTACCCCAAAGTTGGCATTCAGGGGGAGAACACATATCCAATTGAAGTGATAGAATCCCAACTTTTGGAACTTGAGCTAACTAAACCCAAACTCACTGTAGAGGCATCAGAACCTACACCTAAACCAAATGAAAATGCAACAGAAAATGCAGAACCTACTCATGGACCAGAAGAGAGTACTTCAGAAAATGCAGAAGATATTGCAGTAGAAAATGCAGAGGATATTGCAATAGAAACTGCAGCCCCTACAACAGAAACTGCACCAAGAAACAACATGAAAGTGTACTCCAGGAAGAGCAAGAAGGGAATAGAGTCCTGCACAATTCCAAGGCAGAACCAAGAAACCTCCAAAACTCTAGAAAATGGTGTTCTCTCAGGTAATACTGCTCCTAACTCTGTGAATGTTGATGATATTGATATTCCTATTGCCTTGAGAAAAAATGTAAGATCGTGTACTAAACATCCCATTGAAAGATTTGTATCTTATGGAAAATTGTCCCAGAGTTACAAGACTTTTGTAACAGCTCTTGACAATACACACATTCCAAGCAACATCCATGAGGCACTCCAAAATTCGGAATGGGCAGCAGCCGTAACTGAAGAGGTTCAGGCCCTAATAAAGAATGGCACTTGGGAGATCACAAACCTACCTGCAGGGAAGAAGCCGGTAGGATGCAAATGGATATTCTCCATGAAGTATGATGCAGATGGGAGTATAAATCGGTACAAAGCTCGACTTGTAGCAAAGGGATTCACTCAATCATATGGAGTAGACTATGAAGAGACTTTTGCACCGGTGGCCAAACTAAACTCAGTTAGAGTTATTCTCTCTTTGGCTGCAAATTTAGATTGGCCACTCCATCAACTAGACATCAAGAATGCCTTCTTAAATGGTGACCTAGAAGAGGAAGTTTATATGCAGATTCCTCCTGGACTTGAATCATCCAGCACTGCAAATATGGTGTGCAGGCTCCGAAAATCTCTTTATGGCCTTAAGCAGTCTCCAAGGGCGTGGTTTGATAGATTGACTCGAGTTGTCAAGAAAGACGGGTTCAACCAATGCCAATCAGATCACACTATGTTTGTTAAACACTCCATGGAAGGAAAGGTAGCTTTGTTCATTGTTTATGTTGATGACATCGTCATTACCGGAAATGATTATGATCAAATTGATCATTTAAAAGGACTCTTGGCAAAGGAATTTGAAGTTAAGGACTTGGGACAACTTAAGTATTTTTTAGGAATGGAAGTTGCTCGAACAAAGAATGGCATCTATGTATCACAAAGGAGATACACCCTTGACTTACTTCAAGAAACCGGAATGCTTGGGTGCAAGGCAGCTAATACACCAATAGAACAAATAAAAGGAAGAGAAGATGAAAGTCCACCAGCCGACAAAGATAGATATCAAAGTCTAGTTGGGAAACTAATCTATCTATCTCACACTAGGCCCGACATTGGGTTCGCGGTAAGCATGGCTAGTCGCTACATGTCAACTCCAACTGAGTCTAACATGAAAATGGCGAATAGAATCCTCCAATACCTCAAAGGCACACCAGGCCGAGGTCTCTACTTCAAGAAGAATTCAAACAGGGGCATTGAAGTTTATACAGATTCAGATTGGGCAGGGTGCTCCTCAGACAGAAAATCGACTACAGGCTATTGTTCATTTGTGTGGGGGAACTTAGTAACTTGGAGAAGCAAGAAACAATCTGTAGTGGCGAGGAGTAGTGCAGAAGCAGAATTTAGAGCTATGGCCCTAGGTATTTGTGAAGGAATGTGGCTTAAGAGCATGCTAGATGAAATCAAAATTCATGTGAACCCTACTGTGAAGTTACTATGTGATAACAAAGCTGCTATAAGTATTGCAAAGAACCCAGTCCAACATGATAGAACAAAACATGTGGAAATTGACCGACACTTCATTAAAGAAAAAATTTATCATAAGATTATTAGTATTGATCATGTCCCATCATGCAAGCAAACTGCAGATATCTTAACCAAGGCTCTTCCAAGAAATACTTATGAAAATATCAAATCCAATCTGGGTATGATAGACATCTACCACCCAGATTGAGGGGGAGTGTTGAAGATTAACACACATCAAATCATAATCATTTGATTCTGATTTGTCAAGCTGTTACAAAACAGTGGTGTAAATAGAATTAATATCTATTATTACTATTTCCTTATTTAGGTAGCAGCAATTATAGGAATTTATTTTCTCTGTTTATTAACAAATTAGGGTACAGCTTTCAGCTTATTGTATTCTATTTATACCTCACATGTAAGAGCTCCAAATACAATGAAATATACAACATATTTCTACATTTTGTTGTGAATTGCTCTAGCTTCTTAGCATTGTTGTTTTTGTTCATGTTCTATAGTGGGTGTCTGAGGGGTGGATGTTATCAGCTTTGAATTTGCACACAGAAATTTACACGGCAGAATTTTCTCAGTAGGATTTCTGTATATGTACTGAGTTACTCACCTGATTAACTTGTCACAATGGTTAGGTTTTGTTTGAATCTTTAAGTACTTTGGTTTATGATGCTGTTAGTTTTTTTAAACAAATTTGCTTTCAAAAGTTAGGCAGTTAATAATTTCTAATTTATAACACTATCACGTGTATCAATTGTTGAAATATTGACATTGAGGGCTTTAGTTTGTCTGTGTTTTCCTATTTCCCTATTGAAGAACTGTAGTCTTTTGTGTACAATTTTATTAACGAGTAATCTCATTGATGACAGATTATTAATGCCATATTGAGTGGAAGAGATGTTCTGGTGATTATGGCTGCAGGTGGTGGCAAGAGCCTCTGCTACCAGCTTCCTGCTGTTCTTCGTAATGGAATTGCTCTAGTCGTCAGTCCTTTGCTTTCGCTAATTCAAGATCAGGTGCATTTCATTTTGTTTGAGTGCAGTCCATTTTTTGGGATCATGAACATATTTTCATGAATTTAAAAGGTTATTTTATGTTTCATTTTTAACTGAATGGTGGGAGTGCTTTAGGTAATGGGTTTGACTGCTTTGGGCATCCCAGCATATATGTTAACTTCAACAACAAGTAAGGAAAATGAGAAGTTCATATACAAGGCTTTGGAGAAGGGCGAGGGAGAACTCAAAATTTTGTATGTTACTCCAGAAAAGATATCAAAAAGCAAGAGGTTTATGTCAAAACTTGAAAAGTGCCATCATGCTGGTCGTCTCTCTCTAATTTCAATTGATGTGAGTTCATGATGACACACCCTTTAGAGTTGTTTCGAATGTTTGCTGATTTCACAGTTTTATGCATGTCATTGGTTGATGATTTTATGAATTAATACAAGTGTACCTGGAAAATTGTTGTATTTTGCTTCATAGGGGTGTTCATGGGTGAGGGTTGACCCACTGATCCAAACCGAACCAACCCATATATTACCCGAACCCTTTCATGCTTCATTTGCTGATTTACTTTTATGCCTTTTTGAACTAATGCAAAAATACACGGACCCATCATAGGCCGTACGACAGCCACTAAAGATAAATTTAAGAAAATATGTTTCTATTTTCATTCTCTGTTTTTACTAATAATTATGAAAATGCCATCTTATTTTCATTTTCTTTTCTTATTTTCAATTATTTGTCCATGAAGAGGTGAAAACAAAATTTGTAACTGAAAATTATTATCATATATAAACAACCATCAGGGGCAACACACCCCTTGTGAGAAGTAGTCAAGTAGAGTTCCCTATGAAGAGATACTCCTCGTGAGACCTGAATTAGAATTTATGAACATGTAAGGCCTCAAGAGGCGAAGCATGCACAACCAAAGGTTTTGAGAAAATTTACGTTAGGTTTTTTATTAGAAATTAGGTGAAATGGATGGCAAAGTTAAGAACAGATGGAGGGAAATGATTTATTAGATAAATGCCGGTTTAGGAGGGCATGATCCTGAAATGCAATTTGTAGATAAAGAACTATTTATAGAACAAGCTATTGCATAACTCTGATTAACTGACGGTTATATCTGATATTAACTGATACACTCTCTCTTCGTTTCACAACGAGTGTCACTTTAACAAATAAAATTTGTTTCAAAATGAATGCCATTTTCACTTTTCAAAATTTCAATGTATTTATGATGATGGGAAAACTTGGATGACATTCGAATAAGATGTTATACGTTAAGAAAAAAAACATTTGCGTCTCTACCTAGTAACTGAAGTTTTTAGGTTGATTTGGTTCTTGACATTATACTAGTGTGTCTACGGCAAACAATAATGAGTTATATCTTTGCTGCCCCATTCTTCATTATAGAGTTCTATTTAGAATGTAAAATTGCCTCGTGCAATGAATTGCCGTGCTTCAAGTTCAAAGAGATTTTGCACTAGGGTTTGTGCAAGGGTTAAGAGCTATTCATGTGCCTAGTTCTAATTGCGTAAGCTTTTGGATTGATTTGGCTCTTGCTGCTCTTACACTTGATTACTTATTTATTTATTGTTTTATTGTTTTATGGCTTCTAGTATGTTGTGTGTTCTTTCTTAGTATTATACCTATTTATTAAACCATATGAAATCCGATTCACTGTTCATTCTACATGTCTAGGACTCATTGCTACCACCATCCTGCAGAGTTCTTGGTGTTTCACAGCAATATTCTGTTAGTTGTATGATAGTTCTATTTCTGGTTTTGTTTTGCACTGCAGGAGGCACATTGCTGTAGTCAGTGGGGTCACGACTTTCGACCTGATTACAAGAATCTTGGTATTCTCAAGACACAGTTCCCTAATGTTCCTATGGTTGCTTTGACTGTAGGTTTTTATCTCCGCGCTTCTGCTAAGTATTGCAAATAAAACTATTAGATTTGCATTTGTTCTCCATATTTAATTTTGATTTCTAACATTAGATTAATTTTGTTAGGCAACTGCTACTCAGAGGGTCCAAAATGATCTGGTAGAGATGTTGCACATTCGTAGATGTGTCAAATTTGTCAGCACAGTCAATAGGCCAAATTTATTTTATATGGTATATTTGTAATTAATATCAGCACCCCCCATCCCCTCCCAAAAATACTTATACCTTTGGCTTTAAATAACAAGTAAAATTAATTTATTATCTCTGATCATATTGTTTCATATTTACCCTGCAGGTAAAGGAAAAGTCATCTGTCAGTAAGGTGGTTGTTGACGAAATTGCCGAATTCATTCAAGAATCTTATCCAAATCGCGAATCAGGGATTGTTTATTGCTTCTCTAGGAAGGAATGTGAACTGGTACGCATTTTGAGTATGTAGTGCATGATTATGGTTTTCCTCCAACACCTTTGCAATACATATTTTGAATGTCAAATATTGCCATCAAGAAGGCAAGTGTAATGCACACATTTCAAGAGTGTCTCTTTGCCCTTGAATTTCTTAGGGATGTGATTATGTTTTCAGCTTCTCTTTGGTGTTATCCACATGGCAGTTCCATTTCCAGGGAGTTGCCATCCCTGTTATGTAGATATTTTGGTAGCCTTGCACTTGCTGGTTCTATTTTCTTATTGTTCTTATTTTTGTTTTTCCTCTTGTATTTTCTAGGAAACCTTATCCTTGGTCTCGTTGCACATTTTTTCTTTCCTCTGTACTCCTTTTTTCTTCATACGAAGAATCGCCTGACCTAGGTCTCTAAAAACACTATATGAGCTAATTGATGTATTTTTGAAAACTTTTATGATTTATATTACCTGAAATCCTGTCTGTTGCTAGTTGAAATCGCCACATCAGAAACAGAGTACTATGTTTCTAAAATATGTAGAGTGTTTCCAAAGTCAAAAGACATATAGCCTTATGCTTGGCATTCTTACTTCAAATAGGCGGAAACCAGGTATTGAACAAAGGCCCACCTTGTGTGGTTTAGGGAGGGTTGGATTTATGAAGTCATATCCAAGGTAGTCAAGGTCGAGTGCTGGATCGTAAGATCTTACGTTCTTACGTGCCGAATTTACCTTTTAGTGCTACAATCTTGAAAAAAACTTTTTTGTGTATCTTAGTCAAGATCGGGTTTTCCATAGTAAGATCGTAAAAAATATAGTGCTGGGTGCCTGGGCCTGTTTTGTTGGGCTTTTTTACCGGGTCGGTTTTTTTAAGTGAACCCAGCTTTTTAATTAAGTTCTCAGTCCTAACCCTAAAACATCAAAAGACAAAATGGCTGCCTCTTTACTCCTTACTCGATACTCTTCCTTCTCCTTTACCGATAAAGGAGAAGGAAGAGTATCGAGTAAGGAGTAAAGAAGCAGCCGTTTTGTCTTTTGGTGTTTTAGGGATAGGTCTGAGAACTTAATTAAAAAGTTGGGTTCACTTAAAAAAAACCGACCCAGTAAAAAAGCCCAACAAAACAGGCCCAGGTGCCCAGCACTATAATTTTTACTATCTTAATATGGAAAACTCGATCTTGACTTCTAAGATACACAAAAAAGTTTTTTTTAAGATCGTAGCACTAAAAGGTAAATTCGGCACGTAAGATCGTAAGATCTTACGATCCAGCACTCGATCTTGACTACCTTGCGGATAACCACATTTTCCCTTCCTTGCAAATGTTTTGCTGAGGGACCTATTTTTTGAAGGAAATTGTTTACTAATCAGTTTTTATTTTTTTTCAAAATTTAGAAGATAATATTAACATAAGATATATTTTAGGGGGCCAAGGGTTAATTTAATGGTTTAATATTCGGGATGACCCTGCCCTATGTATATCCACCCATCTCCATTTTAGGAGGAGACGGTGGAGTAGATACTTATCCTCTCTGTTGCCAACATTATTTTAGGTTGCAAAAGAGCTAAGGGAGAGAGGAATTTCTGCTGGCCATTATCATGCAGATATGGATGTAAATGATCGTGAAAAAGTACATATGCGGTAAAGTAATTGTCAGAATATTGTGACTTTTATATGTTAGTGCTTTATTTATATACGTTGGTTGAGTTTTTGCTTAGTTCTTGCTTGGTTGAGTGCTTTATTATGCAGGTGGAGCAGTAACAAGCTGCAGGTGATTGTTGGTACGGTGTGTATCATTGCAGTTGTCATCTTGTATGGCATTCATTTGTCACTTATGGCCTGTTAAAGCATTGACCTTTTATATAATAATTTACATTTCAGGTAGCTTTTGGCATGGGAATCAACAAACCAGATGGTTAGTATTACAATTTCACAATACTTTCTTGAAATTCCCCAACATTATCTTGTTTTATTGTATCACACTATTGATAATAGTTTTTCACTGGTAACTAGTTTCAATTCGGAAAAAAAGATCTGCTTCATTTTCATACTTCAACCACTGAAATAGGATGACCAAAGGTTGAAAGGATCATACTTAACATTATTTTCTATGCTTGCAGTGCAGACATGGCTACAGTGCTGTAGAGTACAACATGTATTGTTCACAAGGATTTTTTTTATTATTTGGGTGAAAATCAATATTTGCGACGCGATGTCTCTTGCAATCTGAATTTTATTGAATTTCTGAGATCTTTACATGGTTATATTGTTTCAAATAGATGCTCGTGTGGGTAGATTATACACCTTCTGTTGTTGAATGCAGAAGCTTGAGTGTGAATTATTTGCTGTACCTCACTGAAGCTGATAATATCTAATGCTAAATATTTTTATGTAGTCAGGTTTGTCATCCATCACAGCTTGAGTAAATCAATGGAAACTTATTACCAGGTTTTGCTCCAATTCTGAAAACATTTTCTTATGTTACATATCCTTTATGTTATTGCTGTGGGCCAATTATTCTAGAAGCTTAAGGTGTTGGATGAAGGCCTTGGGCTCTTTTTTAATCTAGCACCATGTCATTTGAAATTCTTTTGGGGTTGATGTACGACTAAAAAGCCCAATGTTTGTCACACCTTGTGCTAAAAATAAATTTAGTGAAGAGAGATGGTGGTTGGCTTTAGTTAACATCATTAAATAATTTTTCAACAGGAAAGTGGTCGAGCTGGTCGAGACGGGCTTCCCTCTGAATGCCTTTTATACTTCAGACCTGGTGATGTTCCCCGTCAGGTAAAAGTTTGAAAAATTCTTGACTTTAAGGTTGTGTGTATTTCTATGCTATATTTTTTCGCAAAAATTGAAGCTTGCCAGATATAAAGACCCATGTATCTTGTACTCAAAATTTTATTGAGGTCTATTTTGGGCACCAGCTATTCAAGAACATAGGATGGGATAAAGGCAGTGTTTGGTAAACAGGTTAGATCAAAATATGTATGTTCTCTTTTCTGTTTGGGGCATATTAGAAACAGGACAAAATGTGAAAAAAATTGTTATGCTAAAAAGAGTGGAACCAGAGAGACCAATACAGAACAGGATGTCCAGTTCCATTCTGTTCTTGTGCAGTGCCTAATGCTACAAGAAATTATCTAGGACCTAAAAGTGTAAATAATATTACATTGTTGCTTTTTGCAAGATGATTGATGGATTATGTGACAAGTTTTATTAATAACACTTTTCTCAGAGCTCAATGGTCTTCTACGAAAATTCAGGACTGCAGAATCTCTATGACATAGTACGATTTTGTCAGGTAATTTCTATTACGATTTTTAACGCACACTACTGGTAGTTGATGTCAGACGACACTCATTCATTCCTTTCATTTCGAATCTTTTAAAGCTTTTCTTATTTCCCATTTGTTTATTTGAGGGATCTCGAAGTTCAGCTTATTGATGGCCTGTCCACGAAGTTATAAATAATTAAATACACACGAAACAGATAATTATTGATGGCTTGATTATAGAACATTATTATGCTCATCAAGCAATTGATTTATTATAAAGTATGATTGTTTGTAAGAATAGCGATGAAATAAAAGATTTAGAAAATGATGCATAATAGATAAGGTTATTTATATTACCAAAATTTTTAGGGCTCTTATCTTCATAGGACCCTTCTCTGATTCTTAGGGATTTTAGCTTATATTTAGGGAGTTATTTGTCCCTTTGTTTAGTTAGGATTAGGAATCAATTATTAGCATAAACAGCTCTACCTAGTTAATATTTTATTTCACGTCATAATATCAAAGAATTAGTGTTTTTCCCCTCTTTTCATCCTTCTCTCCTAAAACCCTGTAATTTCAACTAATTATGGTTATCCCATTCTTTAATCCAGTCCAAAAGACAATGCCGACGAAGTGCCTTTTTCCGGCATTTTGCTGAGCCGTTACAAGAATGCAATGGTACATTTTAATATTGTAATTTACTGCTCCTGTTACTTGTGCCCCATTGCAGGCTTATGGCATACATTCAAATTTTTTTTTTATACTTGATGTTACAGGAATGTGCGACATTTGTGCATTCTCAAGTGAGGTGAAGGAAGTGGATGTCTCTCGTATGTTGTTTTGATTTTTGATTTGATTTTTATCTTTTCTTCTCCCCCACCCCATATATACTTATAATGGCACTGCTTTCTCTGTTTTTCTTCATTTTGATCTTTCTGTTTTTCATAGTTTCTTCATCCCATTTTATTCACACAAACCTTTACACGGGGATACTCTTTGCAGGGCATGCAAAATTGATGGTTTCTTTGTTGCAAGATATTCAGGCAAGTGATCAGAGGTCAACAATGTTGCAATTAGTTGAAAAAATGAAAACAAAACAAAAGGAAATAGGTTGGTCTGTCCTTCATCTGTTTTTAATTTGGCTAGATGTATTCTTGTTTGCTAAGTATCAAGATTCTTGGGCCTAATCGTCCTCCGCTCTGGTTTCTTCTTGCCAACAAGCATGTTTTATGTTAGTTAGGGTAAAAGGGTTGCTAAATAGTCCCACATTGAAAAGAATATTGTCTCAATATATGTTTATAAGTGGGAGGTAAAATGAATGGGAGTCAAAGTAGATAGGATTAGTTAAAGTTGTTCTTCAGAGGTGATATTAATTAGGTAAGTTAGGAAAATAAGGATCGATAGATTCATTATGTGAACTAGATTAGGTAGCGAGTGAAAAGAAACATCCTTTATGATGAAGAAATCCTTGGAGAAAAGACCTCTCTCCTATTCTCAACCTTGTGTGTTTGAATAAATGGATGAATCCTGGATGTTTTTGGAAGAGAAGACCAAGTGTGACAGCTTAGAACTTTTTTGACAATTGAAATACATACCCTCTTCCCGTCGTACTTATAAGTCATAACCCTTGAAAACTGCAACATCTGTCTTGTGAATGTAATTTATTAATTATTACAAATTTGATTGTGAATTTTTTGTACATTGAATTTTGCAGGTTCTGACTTAAAACGAGAGGAAATGGAGCAGCTCATCTTACACCTTTTACTGGAACGTGTTCTGGTAATATAGTTTTGTTTTAATATTGAAAGTTGGAAAAATTTCTTGTTCTATAAAATAAGTCGCCATTTGCAAGACAAGGCAAGACAACCTTGGTTACATTTTCAAGATAAAATTAAAGAGCATACTCTACACACACATATAAAGAGTATATTCAAGTTTCATGATTAACCCTTTCAACAACTTTTGAGGCTAAAATGTTTGATCATTATTGATTTCAATTAGCTAGTTCATTGGTCTTTATGGCACAACACAGAACAGGCTGTGGATCAAACAAAAGTTGAAAGTCCTTGGGGTAGTAAAATTAATATTCCATACCAATCAAAAGCAATGCAACTTACATTGCAAGATTTAAAATCACCTATCTTAGCTCGCTGTACTACTGTGGGATTTCACTTATCAGCAGAATTGAATGTGTATGCATTGAACTTCTAGAAATCAATCTTAGATTCATTTAGTCTTTTGCAACAATTTTGATTCATTTGAAGCACAAATGTAGCTCAAATCCCAATTAATTCAGAAGCTCCCGTATGAAACTAGTGAACAATGATTTTCTATATTCCATTTGCATCTCTCCACACACAGAACCAGTGTTGCCATTATGATTGTGCTAAAATCAGGGTTCATAACTTCATATTTTTGCCTGGGCTCCACTTTAATTTATTTACAAAACAATGCTTCCAACCCCAGCACAACAAAAAGT
Source organism: Lathyrus tuberosus (assembly GCA_022829125.1). Taxonomy (NCBI): domain Eukaryota; kingdom Viridiplantae; phylum Streptophyta; class Magnoliopsida; order Fabales; family Fabaceae; genus Lathyrus; species Lathyrus tuberosus. The sequence goes on from JALAZF010000226.1 coordinate 7,802,618, forward strand.
TAAGATTGTGTCACAATTGAATGCCAATCCTTGTAAAACGTAGGGTAATAATACGGTTAAAAAGTTATTTTACTTTGGTTTGCATCGGCTACTAGTTATAGTTTAACATCTCCAGGTTTTTTGAGCTTTAGTGCAAAAATGTAATATTTCCATTTTCTAGTGGGTGATTTAGATCCAACCTTTTCTTGGTGTAGAAAGAAGAATTTCAGCATACAGCTTATTCTACAAATGCGTACATTACTTTAGGGCCATTGGCGAAGCAAATTTTGCAAGGTACAAGTTTCTCATTGTAGAAGTCAGTCCATAAAACTAATTTACCATAGCAAAAGCTATTCAGTTTGCAAATTGTCATGGGTATGTTGATTACTAACTGGTTGCGCCTGTTTGGATGTTATTTTGTGTGTAGGGAAGAAGACAGTGAAGCTTGAGGTTTCTACAGAACAGAAAACTAAAGCTTCTGAAAGATTGAAACGCAGCCTCGGGTCATCTGGCTTGGAGCTAAAGCTTGATGAGCTGAGAAAAGAACTTTCTTCCCTTCATGGAGGAATACTTCCGCACTCTGTCTTGTCTACTCAACAAATCAGCTTACTATGTTCTCAAAAACCAAACTCACTGGAACAGGCAAGTTTTATTCACCAACTTCTAGTTTTGTGATGGTGGTTTTTATTCTGATCTATATCTAAACAAAAAAAAACTTGAGGGACTGTCAGCAGCAACTTTAAGGCGTGCATTACTGGTCAATCCACTGTGTAGACACTACACAGACACAATATAACACGATACTAGAAATACAAGAATTTTTTAATTTAAAGAGTACTACTATACAAGAGAACTGTTGGAGTTGTTGAGTGTTGACACTTCTATTACTGCAAATCAGAGTTGTAAGTATTCTGTTTGTGCTCGTGCAGTTGGAGAAAGTAATTGGAAAGTTGAAGACGAAAAATTATGGAAATAAGATTCTTGAGCAAATTGTAAACTATTCTGATTTCAAGCCGACTGATGAACAAACAAGTGATGGTAGAGCCGCAAAAAGGTCAAAGACCAAGAAGAACCTTGTTATTATTGAAAGTAGTGAAGATGAAGCATGACTACGGATGCTTTTATGTTTAGTTCTAATTCTGTTTTATCCTTTCATTGTATAATGTTCCATTCTGTTATGTTTAGTTCTAATTCTGTTTTATCCTATCATTAATCAAGTCTTTGAAATTGAAAACTGTGTTTTCTATATGCTACGGATGGATATCGGGTTTGAGTTTATTAAAAAAAGGCTTAATACCCTTTTTGGTCCTCTAACTATAGGTCTGGGTCCAATTTGGTCCTCTTTCTTTTAAAAGTTTCAAATTGGTCCCTTACGTTATCTAACTGAATCAAATTGGTCTTTTCTGTCAAATATTTGTAACGCCGTTAGAAATAAATGATGTGGCATCTGAGGTGGCGATTTTTGATGACGTGGCATATGATTTATTAATTTTTTTATTATTTATAATTTTTTTTCATTATCCATGTCATTTTTTATTTATTTCAATTTATTTATTTCAATTTATTTATTTTGAAAATCAATTTAAATTAATTGTTGTAAATTGTAATATAAAATTTTTGGGCCCAGATTCTTTATATTAGGAACCCAATAGTGAAGATTTGTTATTATATTGTGAACAAATCTGTTATATAAACACTTAATTTTATTATTCCATTTCCAATGTGGGACTTGAGTTATTGGAAACCTCAAACCACAAGCAGTAAAATACTCCCTCTATTCTTCCCTTTTTCATAAACCATCACCACCCACACATAACCAAAATAAGCTTCAGTAGTAACAAAAACATGAACAAGGAAAAGAAATAAACTTTCTGATTTCAAACTCCTCACCATTGAAACTCTTCTACCTCTAACTGCAGAATTATGTCCACAACATCAATATCATAACACCATGACATTTGATCACAAGAGTTAGATCAGGAATAAACCAAAACAGCCACAGTTCAAACATGTTCACGTCATCGATTTGAACTGAAACAAAATCCAGCACAATCCTATATTGAAGCAGGATTGAAATGATGAAACAGAGTATGACACCATGAAAGTAACAAACAGAGGCAGGAAAAACAAAAGGAACGAGTCCTATTTCTTCTTCACTGGTTTATCATAACAGATGTGATGTATCTCTTAAAATTTGCATCCAAAGAGAAAAAATGGCTTATTTCTATTCAAGACCAAATCCATCATAAAGTATCAGTACATTCCCACAAATCAACCAACTCATATTAACCAAGCACAAAAGCTACTCTAATTATAGATAAATTCAATCCAAAGAGTTAACTACATGAACCAACTACTTTAACACAGCGAATTCAAGGGAAATCATGCTTTGAAAAAAAACAAAAGAGTATGTCACAACAGAACATGGTTAAACCAAATCAGTTTCTTATGCACAACCTTCACAAGCTTTTCAAAATAAAAAAATGCCGCAGGAAATAACATTACGAGATTAAGCCAAGTTAATCATTGAAACACTTAATTCGCTGTCAAAAAACAAACCCATCAATTTGTTGCATGTAAATTGTTCCTATGATCTACTGTAAGTGCTTAGATCTGGCTTGTTCATGAATGTATCTAGTGTAGTTTGCTAATGAAATCCAATAAATAACTGTTATTATGCTGCTGCTGGAGAGAAGAGGCATCATTCAAGGTTTATCAGGTGAAAAGAATACACAACCAAATTAATTATATCAGTGCAGGGCAAATTAAGTGTATTACAAGATTCAGCTCATGCATAGCAACAAAGTTCATAACAAAATCCAAAATAAATACCACAACAGGGAGGATCCGGTTATTTTCAGAGAACTTCATCATCTTCAAAACCTTCCTATAACTTCATCATCTTCAATTTTTTCGCAACTCTCATGTCGATCTTCAAAACCTGCGAATTTCCATCGACATGAATTCTTCTCTGATTCTGTAACAAACTCCGGTTCTCCTGCGAACCACCATGACCTGCTGAAGATCAAGAACGTAACATTAACGTTCAACAAAAAGAGTTCTACACCAACACCTCTCGGATCGAAGAAGCACTTTCTCAGAGGAGTGGATAAAACTTTCTTACCTACGCACACGTCAACGTTATCTTCAAGCCTCTCAGGTGATTTAAGTTCCTCCACCGATCTTCTTCTTCTATTCACGAACAGAGCGACGAACTTTCCCGACGGTTTGTCTTTGAAGCTTATTTTGGTTATGTGTGGGTGGTGATGGTTTATGAAAAAGGGAAGAATAGAGGGAGTATTTTACTGCTTGTGGTTTGAGGCTTCCAATAACTCAAGTCCCACATTGGAAATGGAATAATAAAATTAAGTGTTTATATAACAGATTTGTTCACAATATAATAACAAATCTTCACTATTGGGCTCCTAATATAAAGAATCTGGGCCCAAAAATTTTATATTACAATTTACAACAATTAATTTAAATTGATTTTCAAAATAAATAAATTGAAATAAATAAAAAATGACATGGATAATGAAAAAAAATTATAAATAATAAAAAAATTAAAAAATCCTATGCCACGTCATCAAAAATCGCCACCTCAGATGCCACATCATTTATTTCTAACGGCGTTACAAATATTTGACGGAAAAGACCAATTTGATTCAGTTAGATAACGTAAGGGACCAATTTGGAACTTTTAAAAGAAAGAGGACCAAATTGGACCCACGCCTATAGTTAGAGGACCAAAAAGGGTATTAAGCCTTAAAAAAATTAGGTAAAATTTGCAATATCTATATGATGAATTTGGTAAAATTTGAAAAAACACTAGGTACGCTAAAAGTCCGGGGGGCATTGATGTTGTTATAGAACTCGTGCGTTTGAAAATAGGAAGTGCAAATACTATGGTTAGTGTTCTGTGCCGGAACTGGATTTGATTGGAAAGAATAGATTTGTAGGTGGTGGTTCGGTGCTTTCAATGCGGTGTAAAGGAGGTTGATTTGCAAATTTAACACTATTTTGTTTCTGCTTTGCAAAGCAAAGATTTGTAATATATCTTCACTCGGCCACATGATTTGTGGATGCGGAGGCCTTTTGACGGGACGTCACCGCTCTTGGGAAAAATCATATTTAGTGTCTTTCTTGTAAAGAGTAACGTTTCGTTAGTAATGATGTTTCTCTTTTCTTAGAGTACTGAAGTCCCGTTTGAACTGTTTTCAACGAGATCTCATTTGTTGGTAATGCGGAGTGATCGTATTATCTTCAATGCTCGAGTAGGGTATAAAGGGTTTTGAAGCGCCATTTTATTTTTTCATCTGTTATTGACAGGCAACAGAGAGTGTTTGTGTTTATTTTACCGTTATTTTTTTGTGAGCGTTTTTGTTCAAGTGTTGGACCAAGTTCTCGATGTCATCCTTTTGCTTTTGTTCAACTTTTTTAGGGTTTTTGGGATAGTGAGTGTTTGTGCTTGTTTGCTTGTTACATTGCACCTGCATTCTTTCCCAACATCTTTTAATTATGGTGATTATGTTTAATTTGACCAAGAAGGTCAGTCAAGATATTTGAGACAGCTGAATGGATCCATATATACTGGGGACTGTTTATACTTTTGTTTGTGAAAATGTCTTTGGCCAAACTTTGATTGATGTAGGTCCTGTGATTGACTGGGTAGTGTTTACCCCAGAAGAAGATAAAAGGGTATGCAATCAATACGAAGGGTGCGCAATCCCTTTCCACAAATTCCTATTATTTCTCATAGATGATCATATTCCCTTAAATGAATTTGAAGTTGGCCTACTGAACCATCTGCTTATTGCCCATTCGCAGTTACATCCAGTGAAACGTTTAAAATATCGCTTTTTCCTGGCCATTCCTCTTAGTGAGGAGGCACGTGCGAAGATATGACACTTAGAGCCTAGTCATTCGCCTGGGTGCAGAGACGTCTTTCACAAGTAATGGATTCAAAGCCACTACTTAACAAGGGTAGGAATGTATCACTACAGAGAGGGACTTGTCATAGAAGGAGCTATACTTGAAGAACCAGTTGGTGGCCTTCTGTCAGGAGCTTGGTTATGTTGGATGGGTCGTCCCATTGGACGTGGCATCTAGAAACCAGTTGAAAAGTGCATTATGACCCGCTGGATGGTGGATGCCAAATCAAAGGAAGAAAGGAAGTGGCATTAGGGCTTTGTCTTCCCTATTTCATTTTCTTGAATCTCTTACAATGTATCTTTTCTTGACTATGTAGATGCGATGAAGAACGAAGATGCTATGCGGAAATTGAGAAAGGAGATTTGAACTGCTTTTGGTTTGGTGGAAATTTTGAGTACACTTTCCGCCCGAGGGACTTCTACCTCGAGTATGCCCGTTGGGATGCCTTCTGGTCCGGTTATTGGGCAAATCACTCAGACCGCCCCTCCTCTTACTCAAAATGAGAGTCATGTTTCCTTTGATCGAGTCGTGGTAGATAGTCTTACCAGCTCCACAACACTAACGCGAGGGAAGGATGCCATCCACCCCGAAAGACATGTTATGCTTTAAAGATTGTAATGCAACCATAAAGATATGAAGAGCTCTAAGATTCATCGACACACATTTCAATGATTAGTTACATGTCCTGGCCTAGATAAAAGACAACTTTAAAAGATATAACATAACCTTATTCTTAGTAGGGTTGTGGTGGAATTGGATGGCAAAAAACTTAGTGGGCACTGGCAAAGAAAATATCATTATGAATCAAATGGTTTTTAACATTATATGTCTTCGTAACGATATGCTAAAGGTATTCATTTTCAACTCTATTGACAAGGATATGGTACAATGGGTGGCATGACGTGAATCTAGGAAGGACACACTTGCTATGAATTTAAGAAGGGTCGAGCCGGTGCAAGAGATGCGATGAGAGATAACAATGGTAATTGGATAATGGGATTTAGTAGTTTCCTAAGAGCTATTAACATTATTCATGAAGAGTTAATGGTCATTCGTCTGGGGTTAAAATTGGCTAAGGATCATGATGTTCATAAATTGTTTTGTTATTCAGATTCAACAACCACCATCGATATGATTCATAAACCTATTGATTTATCACACACCTACACACTTCTAATAGCTAATGTTCAAAGAGAGTTTATTAATACACCACCTAAATTTCTTAGGTACCACGTGAATTTTTTTTTTCTCTCAGATTCTAGATGTGTACATTCGGACGCACTAATTTTTTAAAAAACGCTGATGTGTTCCGGATGTGCACATCCGGAAAAATAACATAACTTTATTTTTTAAAATTTCTGATCTGCAGATCCGGAAAAATAACATAACTTTATTTATTTATTTTTTAAAAACCGGTTTTGTCGGTTGGTCGCATATGTTAACATTCGAATGAAGGGAGGGAGAAGGTCTTGACAGTATGATGAAGATCTTGAGTCAAGGGATTAGGTTTTCCGCCAATAGAAAACTTTGTTCTTCGTATCTCTTCAATGTGTTGTTTCGGTGTAGCCATTAATCTTCAGTCAATGTCAATGAAGTAAACATGCATTACAGAGTGAAACGTTGATGAATAAAAAAAAGTTTGTATGCATAAAAAAACTTATTATTATTTACCTGTAAGGACACAGAGCACCAAAAAGACTGAGTTTTTTGGAGAAGAAAAGTTAAGAATGAGAGTAGTTAGTAACTTACACGATACAAGAAAAGTTTTTGTATGCATAAAAAATTCATTATTATTTACCATTTTGGACTATTAAAAAATATAAATATAATTGTTGATAGGACAAAGCAGGAGGGAAGATTTTAATTGTTGATCATAATTTTGCCTGATTTTAAGGGCAAATCATATGGTAAGTTTTGTAAGGTGGTGGCCTCAGAAGGGAAATCGGTCCGCTGCAATTATAAGATAATTTTGTTAGATTTGTGGATTTCTCATGATTTTCTTTTGATTTTTAGGGAGTGACGTGTGGCTTTCTTTAAATCAACTGGGTTTGAGCGTAAAAGGATTATATTTTACAGGTTCGAAGATTGTAGGACAAATGAAAATCAACAGTAAAATATTACTTCTTTGCGTTATCCAAGATAAATGGCAGCAGAGTCGACACAAAGTTGGTGGTACTCCTATTACCACTTGCAGAACCAGAATCAGAATTTTCGACTTCACTTATGTAGTATCGAACGCGGAAAGCTAGCAAGTGTTCCTCGTTTTTAGCCACTATGATAACAACTAAAATGTTAAAGTTAACTATGTCATACCTTCCAAATTGCATCCATCTCATAAAGCAAAACCTGACTGAACTGACCCTCACTTACTCCATCTCTGATAAGCAGAAATTAACAATGCAAAATAAATCATATATAAAATTAAAACAAGTTATAATATATACATATACATAAATATACATCAATATGTATCATTTAGGCACCACGCTCGATACTACATAAGTGAAGTCGAAAATTCTGATTCTGGTTCTGCAAGTGGTAATAGGAGTACCACCAACTTTATGTCGACTCTACTGCCATTTATCTTGGATAAAGTCAAAGAAGTAATATTTTACTGTTGATCTTCATTTGTCCTACAATCTTCGAGGATAGATTTGGGAATTCGGATATTCACAATGCATTTTTTGGATATATAACTTATGGTTACAGATCATGTTTGCCATCATAGGTGGATGACTGTTATTTTGTTTAAATATGTGTTAGAACTACTAGACAGCTTTTGGATACAGAACAAGTGGCCATCATGCGTTTTGATAAATATTTTAAAGTTATTATTAAAGGATGTCTGACATATTCGTTGCTCTAACCTTCTGTTAAAATACATATTATTATTATTATTTCTTAAAATAAATATATATTTTAATATGTTGAGTTTCAGCCATTTTTTGGGATGTGCACATCTGGAAGACGCGTAATTTGTCATTCCGGATTTGCACATCTGGAACAAATCAACGTTTTATAAAAAAACGGTGCGTCCGGATGGGCACATCCGAAACTGAGAGACAAAAACAGAATTTCACGTGGTGTATAAGAAACATAGGTGGTGTATTAAGAAACTCTCATGTTCAAATACTCTTGAGTTGGATTATGATATCTCAATCAAGCATATGTTTAAGAGCGAATGCGTGTGCATATTTTCCAACAAAGATAATCAATGTTGATCAGTACTGTTGGAATAATATAAGCAAGTGTGAGTAAGTGGGAAAATAGTCCTACATTGGATAGAAATGTGGTGACTTGAGCATTTATAAGTAGAGATCCCACTCACCTATCACCGTAAAGTTTTAGGTGGACAAGTGGTGTGTCTCTCACAAAGATGCCTAGTCATACACTATGTATCAATGCTCCCTAGTGAACTCTCTCCAACAAATGGTATCATGAGTCTTTGGTTCGAAAAAAGGACCGACTTACTTGTATCGAAATGCCCAGGAAGTGGTGTCCCGTTGAAATCGAAACGCCCAAGGAAGAGGTGTATTCGAAATACCTAATAAGAGGTGCCTTGAAAAAGGTGTCAACGGCGGTACAAATATAAATAAAAAAAGGGGAACATTGTAGACTCACACTTGAGGGGGAGTGTTGGAATAATATAAGCACGTGTGAGTAAGTGGGAAAATAGTCCTACATTAGATAGAAATGTGGTGACTTGAGCATTTATAAGTAGGAGATCCCACTCACATATCACCTTAAAGTTTTAGGTGGACAAGTGGTGTGTCTCTCACAAAAATGCCTAGTCATACACTATGTATCAATGCTTCTTAGTGAACTCCCCCCAACAAATACAAGATATGAAATGTTTCACCCAGTAGAATTTACGACCTTCTTTTGAGAAATGTTGCAAGGAGTCTTGTTGCTCGGTTTTAAATTTTGTGTAATCTTTTTTGTTGTTTTTTTTCCTTTCTTGCGTCTTAAGCTAATGTATAAAAAATATTTAGACAATAGTTAACTAATATAATAATATTTTATAATTCATTAATCATCTACTAAAATATTTTACTATAATTTTTCAAGTGTATAATTAAATACAAATTATAGTAAATAAAAATCATGTATATTTAAATATATGAAACCAATGTATATAGTTATTATAATATTTGAACTCTGTCAATTATATAATTTTTATTGTCAAATTTTAATATCAAATTCGTGTCTCAAAACAACACAGCTAAAATACTAAAATGTCATTTGATAGATGCAACTTTTCCAAAGGATAATGCATGTGATGCTTTGCTTCTAACTTGAGTTATGTTTATTGGCACGCATGCTAGAAAGTGAGCAGCAGGTAACATTGCAGATGCATAAAAAGATATACCTAAATTTGCCTTTACGATATAATTATAATAACTAGTTTTTGGTTTTTGTTTGTTTCCTTTGTCTTCCTCGCTTTGTTGCCTATCTAAGCAACCACCTTTTTTTTTAAGAGGCACATGTAGGACATACTACTTTTATGTTTTTTAAAAGTTGATGTCTTACTGATTTGCTGTTTTACTTTTGGCTGATGATACAGTTTAAAAGAAAAATATGTCTTATATGTATTTCTAATTCCTCTATATCTAAAAAAAAAAATTAATCTCTATTTTAATTTTTTTCTTTTGTATTTTGGTTCTTTGCCACATTTTAGAGGTTATGTTTGATTATCTCAGAGTGTTTAAATAGGTAAAATTATTTTATAAATATAATTTAAATATTAAATTTGTTCATTTATACCCTATCACACTAGAATCGACTCTAATTTAAGATAAAGAACTAAAACTTAAGAAAAATTAAAGAAGTGGATCATAAATTTTAAGTAATAAAATGAAGGGATCAAAACTTTATTTCTTTTAAATGAGGGATCAAAAGTAAATTTAAGCTAAAATTTTAATACACACATGATTTTGATTTTTGTTATTTTAGTCTCTAAAAATTAAATTTTATCAAAATTAATCTATATAATGTATAAAATATTTAATATTAGCCCTTCTAATATAAATATTGGATAAACCAATTCTAACATTATAGAAATTTTACAAAGATTAATTTTAATACAAATAAATTTTATATGGTTTAAAACAAAGTAACACAAGTCTGTAAAAAACATATATTTATAATGATTAAAGTCAAATAAACACAATTACATGGATTAAAATTAAAAAGTGATATATTTGCAAAAGAGTCACGATTCACTTTACCGCTCAAAAAAGGCAGTATGTGACATTAGGTGCTTTGAGCGAGATCATTCAATAAAAGAAGGAGAGTCTACGGTCTTACATCAACTTATTTACACAAGTAGTCGTGGAAGTAAAGGGAGACGAAGAAAGCCTTAAGTGCAGGATGTTCGAGAACAAACTCCTGCAAGATCATCCTTCAAATTGAACTAGGAAGGAAAAAAGCCTGAACCACACAAAAGATGTTGAGCATGGCTCAATCTTGCATGATCCTGGAAGAAAAAATTGAACACGCTGCTTAACAATTCAGCATCTACCGATGCCAACTCTAGCCGCTCGACAGGGAATGAGTCCCATTGGTGAAAGGACGAGTATGACTGGGGACTGCAGGACCGATACAAAAAATACATGTCGCTGAATGCGTCACAGGAGAAGATTGTGAGTGCACTATCCATTTAGAAATGTTTTGAATGATGTCAAAACTAGGACACTTAATATTTGTGTATATTAGACCTTATCCTTTATGTCTAGATGTGCAGTTTCATCTTAGGACACTTGAAATTAAGTTAGAAATATCTTTACAAGTTAAAATTGAGTTTTTATGTGAAAACTAGGTTAGAGGTCGAGACATCCAAACCATTGGTCGACACATACTGAAGGCTTTTCAAAATCAAAGTTGTTGCCTTCTATGTGTCGATACACAAGGTCCTTAGGTTGACACATAACATGTGTAGGTCGACACATGCTAGCTTGAGGTCGACGCCTGCTGAGACTTTGGAAAGCCAAAGGCTCTGCCTGCTTGAGGTCGATGCATATACTGACTTAAGTAGACACATAGAAGCTACAATACTTCTATGGGTTAACACACTCATAACATTGGTCGACTCATACTGTTTCAAAATTCTAAACTTGTAATTTTTCCAAAAATATGTTTTTCTGTTATTTCTTTCTCTCTCTCTCTCTCTCTCTCTCTCACACACACACACACACACACACACACACACACACACACACACACACACACACACAGATACACACACACACACACATACACACACACACACACACATAGACACACATAAACACACACAGATAGACACACACACACACAGAAACACACACACATACACACACGTGCGCGCGCACACACACACACACACACACACACATATATATATATATATATATATATATATATATATATGCATTCATGCATCCTTTTCAAAACATTGAAACCAAGAATATACAAAGAATTTTCTCATCATGTTGAAACTTTTTCTATGCACACACACAACAACTACACATAATCATTTTTGTTGGGTGCCATCTATATACAAGAATGATAAGGTCCAATTTAGAATTTGTGTAATCAAATTGGGTTGAGATTTCTTTGGGGTTTCATTGATAAAACTAGTTAGGGTTTTCCCTCTAAGATCAAGGGTGATTTTGGAGGTTTTTGGCACATGATTTTGCAACGAGGATTCAACTTAGTGAAAAATTTAAAGAAAGGGGTTTTTGTCAAAGAAGTAGCAGAACTGGAGGATCAAATTGGAAATCTTTGGACACTTGATCTTTCTTAACAATCAAGAGAAGAAAAGAAGATAAAATCAACATCAAACTTAGGGGTTGGGGGTTTGGATTGCTATTTCTCTATTGTATACAACATTTGCGAAGGTTAATTGAATATCTCAATTCCATTTGGAATTGGGGGCAGACGTACCCATAACGAGGACAATTGGGGAAACGCTTAAACAAATCCTTGCGTTCTCTCTCTCTTTCTCTTTTTTTCTCTCTCTCTCTCTCTCTCTCTCTCTCTCTCTCTCTCTCCAATTTGTGAATTCATTTAGTGTGCAATTTCATATACTAATAATTATGTTTGTGTTGAAGTATTTGAAACGATTTTGTAAGATAATTGCAATTTATAAAATTGCAATTGGCTTTCACATCAATAACACAAAGGAAAAATTAGCCTGGTGTTCATTGCACACCAAGTGTTTGATAAATTGTCTTAGTCAATTTTTGTTTCTAATTTCATTGAAAATTGATTATCTAATTGTAAAAGTGCTCAAACGTTATTTTGAAAGACACATTGATTTGTTTTCTCATAATTTTCATACGTTAATTTCATTATGTTATGGTTTAATACGTATATGTGATTCTTCCGATAACGGTTCATGGTAGATGAGTGTCGATCCGGAATTGCTTTCGCTTTCCATAGTAAATAATTATTAAAATATATTTTTAATCAAAGAAAATTTTATTTGCGATCTATTCAACCCCTCTAGATCGTTTCCCTCGTCTAACAAGGATCTACCAAGACTACGCTTACTTAGAATTCAGAAAGGAGGGACTAGACCTAATTTTCCCATCAAAGAGTCATCCCGAACTGACAAGATAAAATATTATTGTTTGCATAAGGGTCATACCCATAACACCGACGACTGCATCCATCTAAAGGATGATATTGATGGGTTGATCAAGAGAGCCCATTTGCCTGAATACGTAAAGAGAGTAAAAAAAGAAAAGGAAGAACTGCCCAAGGGTAAGTCTCCCTCAAATGCTGTCGACGCTGAGATTAGTGGCAAAGATCAAGAAGCTGGCAAGGGGAAACACCAATATATTGTTGCCATTATTGGAGGAACACCTCGAGAAAGCCTCTCATCTAAGGGAGCCTTGAAGAGAAAGATCATCAATATGTTTGAAGTCCATAAAAAAGATGAAAATGTGTCGATGAAAGCCCCTGATCAGCCTATGTTAGGGTTCCGGGTTTCTAAGAAGGTGGGAGGAACTTCAAACGAAATCTTCCCCTTGGTGATCACAACAATAATCGAGAAGTTTCATGTCTTTTAAATTCTAATAGATGGCGGGAACTCGTGTAATATCATGTAATCTTAGTTGTTTGAGAAAATGGGCTTGGAAAAAGGAAGATTATTGTTGTATGGAGGTTTAAACTTGTAAGAATTCAACGGTACGACCACCTATCCGTGGGGGTACTTCGAGCCGATGATATCAGTTGGCGAATGGAAAGATGTTCGGTCCGTCAGGTCTCAATTCCTTGTGGTTCCTTGTAGAAGCATCTACAATTTCATCCTAGGAAGACCCTTTGCAGACACCTTGGATGTCGTAGCCTCGCTGGTGCACCTTAAACTCAAATTCCATAATCTTCATGGGGAATCAGTCACCATCAATGCCAATCTGGAGGGTTCAAAGAGAATATATCAAGCACTCTAGCAAGATGATTAAGAAGGCGTGGCAATGGAAATCAACATAGCTTCCCTAACCGATCAGCTTAGAAGCATGAACGTCCATCCCCAAAAAGTGGGTGAGCAAGCTAAAGGCAAAACGAGGAGAATAATGAAGTTGCATGTCTCTGATATATTAAAAGGAGGCCCCATATGGTTTTGTTGCTTGTCCTTTAAGCATAAGTTTGAATTTAATTTTATATTTGAGTATACTCTTCAATTGCATATCCTTTAGGATCATGTTTTGGATCTGTATTTTATCACGCATAATTCAAATTATTTGTGTTTGAGTATGAACTTTATGCTTTAAGTCAATTAGTAGATTTTTTTTAGAACAAGAACCATAATTGAGATTGATTAATGTCATGTCAAAGTAGAATCTCAAAACATAGTTGAAAACTTGGATTTTTGAGATTTTGGATGTGTGATTCGAATCACACAATCCTTGAGTCAAATCAAACAAGGAAGAAAGGAATCAAGATTTTGTGATTCGAATCACAACTAGCTCTTGATTTGAATCATGCACGATGTGAGTTGAATCATAATTTGTACATGAGTCAAATGACAGATCATTCTCCAGCCACTGCCAAGTTTGAGTCGAATCATGACCAAGCCTTGACTCAAATCATGACCTGTATGAGTCGAATCATGCTTTAGTCTTGACTTGAATCACATAAAAATTGGCCTCTCTTCAAGTGTTGATCTTGTTCCACATTACTTTGCCACTTGATTAAAATTACCAAATGCTCTTGACTCAAATCAAACATAATTTTTCACTTCTTTATGTGCTTCATCTCCATCACCTATAAATTATATTCAGGCAAAATACCTTTTTTAGTCCCTTATCTATACCTCGGAGTCCATTTTGCTCCTTTAATTTTTAAAAGGACCAATGCAGTCCTTTATATCTTCAAACAATATCATATAAGTCATTTCCGTCTAATTGGAACAAACGGCGTCAGTGTTAGCACGCGTGGCATCCGACTTGACATATGTTTGCGCACGTGGCATATGACGTGGTATATGTGTGGCATCAAAGTTATAAAAAATTCAAGAAAAATTCAAAATTTTGCATTTAGGCAGGACTCGAACGCAATGCATACAACTTCAAGGCAAAATTCAATACCACTTAATCACTTCACTTTTTTTGTTTACTAATCACAAACTTAAAATATATACTTTATTGTTTTACACATGACCGATCATTCTAACAAGCCAATGTTGTCAAATGTGTATTGTGGAAAGTAGTGGTTTGATTTGTTAATAAATTAGGAATCTGTTGATTATATAATTTATTTATTCAGTGGTGTAAGTACTTGTGAACTATCATTCTAGTTTTGGTTTTCTACTTCTGCTCTAGCTGTAGTGCTGGTAAGAAATGTAAAAATTTATGGATTTCTATTACAAGATCTTATAGAGATGATAATTGAGGAAATGCTAAGATGCATGGGAGATTAGAGATATGAAAAATTATGATGCCAAATTATGATGAATTCCATAACGTGGATATCAAACAAAACAAATTGAACCATGTTCATAATCTTATCAACAAAAAAAAAATCTATCACTACAACAGATAAGACCTTAGACAACGCTTTTTTTGCCCTTAGACAGCGCTTTTAAGCGCTGTATAAACCTGCGCTGCTATAGGTTTAGACAACGCTTTGGTTAATACCAAAAGCGCTGTCTAAAGGTGGGTATATTTAATGAAAAGCGCTGTCTATGGTACCTTTATATAAAATTTTTCGTATACCTTAGACAGCGCTTTTGGTGAAAGCGCTGTCTAAGCCCTACCTTGTTTGACTTTTTTTGGTATATCTTAGACAGCGCTTTCACCTAAAGCGCAGTCTAAGGTATACCTTAGACAGCGCTTTTGGTAAAAGCGCTGTCTAAGGTATACGAAAAATTTAATATAAATTTTTTAAAACCTCAATTTTTACCAGGTTTTTTCAACCAGAATTTGACCTGTTTTTTCAACCTGTTTTTGACCTGTTCAGAAAAATACCACAATTTGGAGATTCAAATCAATCCAATTTATCCTATTTAAATGTACCAATTTACACCCAAATTATATATCCAAAACAATTGGCAATTCAAACCAATATATATATTTAAAATTACAAACCAAAATTATATACTAGTACAAATGCACATATCACTTATACTAGTACTTTTGCATCCAACCAAATGTATGCTTCAAATCTACATTATAGGTCCTGAAAACACAAAGATTGTAATTCAATTAAAAGAATACATAAACAAAGTTACACATATTTAAATTCCCATCAATTAAAGTAAGAGTACAATATTATACCTTGTAAAATTCCGAGCTCCATAATGAATTGACACCAATCCTCTTTAATTTCATCCAATTGAGAAATTGAGTAATGAGCACACTTGCATTCTTCAAAGTACTACATAATAATATAACATAGTTTGATTTAGTTTTAACTATTTCATTAGACATGAGAGATATGTGTTAATATTAAAATAACTCATAAGTTAGAAATACATACATCGGATGGAATCTCTATTCGATCCAACAAAAGAGTGTCTCTCATAAACCTCAACATGAAATAGCCGCAATCTATTTGATTGCGTTGCCGAGGACACTACAAATGAAAAGAAAATATGGATAAATCCTAAGTTTTATCAAGTAGCATCACAAATATAATAACACATGTGATAATTAATATACCTTCACTGTATTCCATGTAATAATGGGGTTGACTCTCCGCTGTGGTAGATGGCTAGCTCGTAGTGCTAGGAAAGCTTGTATAGCGCTAATAAAATATAAGTGAATATTTAGAAAAACTCACATAAATAAATAAACAAACAAATAAATATACACATTCATATTTAGAACAATTTCACTTACGTGTCAATACACTTCTTCAAATCCGGGTATGTTGTCCAATCATTTCCTAACGAATCCAGATAATACACCATTGCTCTGCTAGGATTAATTGCGACCAACAACCAATGTCCACTGTAAGATTAAACAAGTGTTAGATGGAAACTTTCTACACGACGTCAAAATACAAAAAAATTATAATAGATGAATTTAGAATGAAAATCTAACCCAGTATTAAACGGTAAAAAGAACAACTTTTCCGTTTCTTGGTTGTCCATAAAGACGTCGCGTATATACGCCAGGACCTCATCTGGTTTATTGATTATTAAGGTTAAGTTGACAGACGCCGGACATAGGAATGCAAATCTTTGCTGCAATCCGTGTGGGCGCATAACTCTGTCATACAGAAACCTTAAATAAAAACATCATTAACATTAGACTATTCATTTGAAACATAAAGTAAATAAGTTGTTCAATTAATATACCAAAGTAGATCGGATATATACCTCACGTATGTATTGACAACAGTGCCGCCCAATTCTTCATGATTGAAAACTTGCTCGAAGTCTTCATTACTAATAATTTGGTCATGTTCAAAGCCATAGATACCTTTCTCCATATGTATAAGACGAACACCTCCGGTGATAATATCTGTCACTTGTAGATACGTCTGGAGGCATGACCTAAACTTGGAGATAGGTTGTTTTCTACCCCTGCTCTTCTTAGCACCAACATTTTTTTGCATTGGAATGTTGCTAATCTGTTTACCAGGCAGCTATATATCATATAATTTGTTAGATGAAGTATAATATATCCAATTTAACATTTTCTATGCATAAATATCATATAATTGTGATGTACCTGTTTTTTTGAAACAACGGACTCGGTATGCTCCGGAATCCGCTTATCCTTTGTTTTGGATTTTGTTGGAGTCTAAATAACATTACCATGTAAAAAATGAAAATAAAATGCTCGTAAAATATTTGAATCTACACATTAAGGTTAACAAAGGTTTATAACGGTTTTAAGCATACCTCATATCCTACGAGTATGAGGTTTGACGGCCATGCAACATACGACCCTATAGCATCTCGCACCAATGTTACATCCGAATCATCGTCAGGATAGGGTAATGGTGCTTCCTCCTCTATAGCAATATCAACTGATACTTTCAAACTTCCAGTAGGGATGGATTTATTGTGAAGTAATTGTACCCCATTGTTATACACTTTTCCCTTTGCAACATTCCGATAAGTTGGTGAAGATAAGAAGAGCTGACATTGGGAAACGCCCTAAAACCAAAAATAAATATGCCATTGTTAATGTGTATATATGTCATTTAAATAATTTAAGCTACTAATTTAATTTCATAAATATATATATAAATACCTCTGGAATAATCGGATGAAAGCTGCAGTTGATACTATCTTTCTCCGATCCATCTCTAACACATGAAGCGTTATCCCTTTCTTTTTCCTTTCGTAATTCCCGAACCTCAGCTTGTAGTGCTTCCAATTTAGCTTGAAGTTCTGCATTACTAGCAACCTTTCCCTTTTTAATATTCAAGGAGGTCGGGGTGATCCCAAATGCCTTACCCCTCACCCGACCAGAATACTCAGGGACATCTAATGGCCGACTAAGTATGCTCCTGGTATCGTCTGGAGATACAGACTGAGATAACGCCTCCTGAAAATCAGATGAATATCGAATATTTGTCAAATATTTGTTAATAAAGTTTTGATTTAATTAAAGAAATATTGTTATACTTACACATTTCTCAAATACTTGTAGAACCTCTACTGCAACAACTCCAGACTTGCCCACACGGGCTTCCTTCCACAAGACATGTGCAGGAAGAGATGTTTCAGAGCTATTCGCCTGTTGTAACTACATATAAAGCCAAATAATATGATCAACTATAACTCATGATGAACAATTATTATAGCATTGCAATATATTGATACTTACCAAAGATTGCTCCAAACGTCCATATCCAACACGTCCTTTCCTGTATTTATACTTGGGAGCTGATGCTCTTTCCCGATTAATTGCACTTAATCGCGTAAATTCTGGGGTTTGTCGTTTGGATTTAAACGTTACCCAGTCTTGTGGTGAAATCAAACTTGCATATTTAGATGGATACTCTCCATCAACAAAGTTATCGTCAGCATCCCTAAGATAGGTGCGGTTTAAATATGTCCTAAACCCTCTTAGGAGCTTCCCTGCCAATCTCATCAAAAAAGCTTTTCTTTCTTCCTCGACGTTGAAGCACCTCTAAAAAAAACCATACACATTGGTTAGTACAAATAATTTGAAGGACATAATTAGTTGGCATAATTAAAGACATAATTATGGTACCTTTATCTCATTCCAAATTTTTTCTTTGGTTTCCTTCAACTGTTTGGATCTCCAATCATCACAAGTAATAGGAACCGCATTCCTTACAAGTGCACCAATGAAACTTGTCAAAGTATGACCGTTAGGCTCAATAAGTGTATTCTGGGCGCTCCAATGCACATTATAAGTGATGCCTTGATCTCTAGCACGGATCACTCTCTTCATAATGGTTATTCCTCTTCTAATCTCTGCTTCCATAGATCTGTTACTTCCAACCTGAATATCGGGATCATCATCATGTAGGTGATCATCACCATGTGGGTGATCATCATCATGTGGGTGATCATCATCATGTGGGTGATCATTGTTAGTAGCCATCTAACCTGTAATAAATAAATCAAGGATATCAAATATAATATATAACAAATATAATAAAGAAATCAAGGATATCAAATATAACAAATATGACATAATATATAACAAATATAAGAAAGAAATCAAATATATAACAAATTTTACCTCTTTAGCTATAATGGCTAAAGAGTTGGATATGTTTTAAAATAAAAGTTTTTTAGAAGATTTAATAAAACTAAACTAAACTATTTAGAAGATGTTTTAAACAAAACTTCATTAAACAAAACTTCATTAAACTAAACTTCATTAAACTAAACTATTTAGAAGATGTTTTAAACAAAACTTCATTAAACTAAACTAAACTAAACTAAACTAAACTAAACTAAACGATTTAACAAATATAATAAAATATGTTTTAAACAAAAATACTTGGAGTTAGCTCACTAAAACTAACCTAAACTAGCATGTTAACAATTCAAATTCCAACAACAGTCCAACTAATTTCGACCTAAACAATAACTTCATTAACAAAACTCATTAAACATACTCATCAAACATACACATTCACTACAAAACTTCATTAACAAATCTTCATTAACAAAACTCATTAACAAACTCATCAAATATACTCATTCACTACAAAACTTCATTAACAAAACTTCAAACATACTCATTCACTACAAAACTTCATTAATAAAACAGTCCAACATAACTTCATTAACAAAACTCATCAAAGAGCAGAAAGAACGAAAACTCATTTTCATTAACTTCATTAACAAAACTCATTTTCATTAACTTCATTAACAAAACTTAACAAAACACAACAACGACGTACCTTTAACGACGGTAACAACGGCAATGCAAGAACGAAATGTATCAAAGAGCAGAAACGGACGGATGACGGCAATGAGCAGAAACAAACGACGACTGAAATGAGCAGAAACGGACGGACGACAAGTTTTTCGGTGAAGGTTTACGGTTGACGGTGAAGGTTTTTCGGTGAAGGGTTTTGAGCTCGGTTCGCATGCAGGGGAGAAGAAAGAGCGGAAATATGAAAATGAATACTGACTATTCATATATTTTAATTTTATTAGACCTTAGACAACGCTTTTAATAAAAGCGCTTTCTAAGCTGGACCTTAGACAGCGCTTTTAAAAGCGCTTTCAAAGGTTGGCCTTAGACAGCGCTTTTGATTTTATTTTTTTTAATTTTTAAGACCTTAGAAAGCGCTTTTAACTAAAGCGTTGTCTAATATTTTCCATTAAATTTTTTTTTAAAATTTATAAGACCTTATAAAGCGCTTTTGACCAAAGCGCTGTCTAAGGTCTTATATTTTTTTGCGCTTTTACTTTTATAAATGGCTAGTTTCCTTGTTTTTAACTTATAGCAGCGCTTTTGTATTAAAGCGCTGTCTAAGGTGCGATGTTATAACTTACTTTTGTTGTAGTGTATGTATCAACACATTATGCCACATTCTCTTTTTCTTTGCCAGATCTTTATGTAGTCATATAAATAATGCAGTATACTTATATTTACAAATTATTAAAAAATGATAATGATATATCAAATAATGAAATCGTTACTTGGATCAAAAAGAGCAATGAGACCAGAATTTCTGAAAAACATGTTGCAGAAGAATTCATCTTTTCCATGATCTGCATAGAACCGATTCATGGCACAAGATTCATAGCAGAAAATAACATTTATGTTATTTATAGTAAAATTGTTTCTTTCTGCTACAAACACAATATGACAAGTGTAAAAAGCAATTGGAATTCAGTGATGGTACTGTTGTTCCAAATAGTATGTGTTCGATGGAAGAGGGATCCGAGTTTCTTGGAATTGAAAATGCTAAATAGTTGAGTTATTTCTATTAGCTTATTATTATTCTTCTCCTTTTTGGATAGCCTTGTATAGCTTAGTTTCATTGTCCACGTGTACAGGCTTTATTAGTAGCCAAGATATCTTGTATATAAGACTTGTATCACTTTCATTTTTACACATTGAATAATAGAGATTTTTTTTCTACTATGCTTTTGCATTTCTCAATTCTCTTTTAACTGTTGTAACAGAATCCTGTTACAACTTCATCTTCTTCCTTGGCTCCTTCAATGGAGGATATGCTTGTGTGCTTAAACTTCAATATGGTATCAGAGCTCATACAACTCTGGTAGCCATTGTTGTTCACCTCATCGTTTCGCATTCTCGTGGTATCGTTTTTTCTTCTGTTTTTTTGATCCGTTTTCTTGCATCCCTATCGATCTGTATCTCTCTTAACAATGGCATACCAGCAGTTTCTCGATTATTCAACGAATTCTACAAATCTGTTATATCTTTATCCAAACGAAAATCCTGCTTTGGTCCTCGTTTCTCCTCTTCTTGATGACAGGAACTATCATAGCTGGGCAAGATCTATGCACATTATATTGATCTCTAAGAATAAGGACAAGTTCATTGATGGATCTCTCAACAAACCACTGGTTTCAGATCCCCTATATGCGTCGTGGATTCGCTGCAACACGATGGTGCTCGCTTGGATTCATCGCTCCATCTCTGACTCAATTGCCAAATCAGTTCTTTGGATTGACAGTGCTGCAGGTGTTTGGAAGAATCTTCAAATTAGGTTTTCACATAGTGATATATTCCGCATTTCTGATTTACAAGAAGATGTGTACAAGCTACGCCAAGGTAATAATGATGTATCAAATTACTTTACTCAATTGAAGGTGTTATGGGATGAACTAGACAATTATAGACCAATTATCACTTGCTCTTGCGCAATTCCATGTTCTTGTGGTGTTGTTACTTTTGCACAAAAGTATCATGCTCAAGACCAAGTGATTCGATTTCTCAAGGGTTTGAATGAAAAATTCACCCATTCCAAGTCACAAATAATGATGATGAGTCCTTTGCCTGATCTTGACAAAGCTTTTTCTCTCATCATTCAATAAGAACGTGAACTGAATAGCTCAGCTTCTGCATTGGCTCAAGCTTCTTCCAATCCTGAAGAATTGAATGTTGCTTGTCAAGTTCAAGCTAACTATGGTAACTCAAATCCCAAACCTGGATCTAATTCCTTCAAAGGCAAGAATCAAGGTTCTACTAGAGGTCACAATCGTGTGTGTACACATTGTGGTAGGACCAATCACACAGTGGAAACATGTTTTATCAAACATGGTTATCCACCTGGTTATAAGGGCAAAAGCAAAAGCCAGTCATCTCACAACACTAATCAGCCTGCTGCCACTATCAATGCTGTATGTGACACTCCTCAGCAAGACTCAAAGGCTTCTCCATGTGTTTTCACTCAGGAGCAGTACAACAATATCCTTGAATTGCTCCAACAATCAAAACCACCATCCCAAGCCCATTCTGTGTCAACCTCTCCTCTTGCCATGATCTCTCAGTCCTCTAACACCAATGGTAAGTCTTCTCATCTTTGGATCTTGGATACTGGAGCAACATACCACATTTCATATGACATATATGTTTTTACTGATTGCAAAAATATTATTCCTATCAATGTTAACTTACCTGATGGATCATCTCTCACTGCTTCTATGTCTGGTAATGTGGTCATTTCACCCTCTTTAACCCTTCATAATGTCCTTTACATTCCTAATTTTCATGTTAATCTCATTTCCATTGCCAAACTTACTAGTAATAATGATTGCTATGTCCATTTTGAGGCTGATATCTGCAAAATTCTGCAGAATCATTCACAGGCAATGATTGGTACAGCTAGGATCCAAAGAGGATTGTATGTCCTGGATGCTGTCAACAAGTCATCAGCTTGTAATTCCACTACTACTGATTCTTATCATTTGTGGCATTTGAGATTAGGTCACATTTCCAATATAGGCATAAAATCTGTATCACAAACATTTCCTTTCATACCACGTAAATCTAGTAATATTCCTTGTGATTCATGCCATCTTGGCAAACAAAGGAAATTACCTTTTCCAAATAGTGTATCAATATCTGATTCTATTTTTGATATCTTACATGCTGATGTATGGGGCCCTTATTCCACCATCTCTATGTTAGGCCACAAATATTTTCTCACTCTAGTTGATGATTATAGTAGATATACCTGGGTGATATTTCTTAAAACAAAAGATCAAACCAAAGTGAAGATTAAATGCACAAGTGAATGATTCATTATTCTAGCACTATCTTGGTCTTAATTGAGATTAGTACATGGTTTACGACTTAGTATTCAACCACTATCTTGGTCTTTTGAATTTACAAGTTCATTACTTCACTTGTTTAAATCTCCAAGAACTCTCGTAATGCTTAAATCATTCTAGTGGTTTATTTTAAAGTAAGGTCTACTAGTTGTATGAGAAATATATTTAGATTTGATTTAATATTTCTTAATTCAAATATAAAAATAACATGAAGTGTTATTTTAATTTATTAGGGCCTATTGAATTACTTGGTGCAAGAGCCAATAAATTGTAATTTACTCTCATGAAATGAAATAAAGATAGATTTTGAATGAATAAAAACGTAGATTTATTCTCTTTGATTCTTTGAATCTTATTTCTAGCTTATCAATTTGTCGTGGCATTAAAAATTTGACATATCAATCGAAACTTCCATAGTCGATTGTGGCGTCTTCTTGACTTAATAATCAGATATTCACCCCGATTGTGGCGTCTTCCATAAATCTACCGTCGAAACTTCTAATTCGGTCCCAGCAGCCCCAGATTCTCACCATAAATTCTGGTCAACCATGACTTATTGCCACCCTAGGTATTCAGTTAGCTAAAATGAGTTCAAGGGTAACCGAAATTGACCAACCAAATATGTGAGATAAGATGTGTTTAAGGATGCTATCAAAGTTCTTAAAGGATGCTCACTTGATCCATAATTCACATCACTGTAATTGGAAGAAAAATGATGTATTTGTCGAGAAAAGGATGGTTGATGTTTGAATGACCTTCTTTTTACCTTGAAAGTTGTCGTCATGTCTTCTTTCCTTTACCCAGTTTTTGCAAAACCCATGTAAAACCATCAGATTCAACTCGTCACCTGATTCATTAAGTCTTTTTTCCTTTACCCAGTTTTTGCAAAACCCATATAAAACCATCAGATTCAACTCGTCACCTGATTCATTAGTCACCTGACGAAACCTATCAAACAAATGGACAAAATTGGATATTATTTTATGACCCTTAGTTTTATTTTTGGTCAAATTCTATGGGTCGAATACGCTTGATGTCTACCATATTGAAAGCGAACATATATCTTTCTATGGGAGCGTAAAGGGACTATCATTATACACAAAGAAACAAATGTCATACAATAAATTCTCTTCAAAATCTGTCTATATAGATATAAATTCGGATGCCTCATCGTTAGAGAAAACTACATGTGTGATAAAATCATTCCTCGTAATCATCGTAGATCTCATATTGTGCAATTGATGAAAATGTTGCAGTATCTAGGCCTGAAAAATGAGTTATAACGATAATATTAGAAAATACCTATAAAATAATTAATATTACTACATAATATTTAGTTTAAGAGTTTGTTTTGTTGAAAGAAACATATGTTTGCAACAAATTAGCATGTCTTGTACCTTCTTGTTTCGTCCAATTAAGAATACACGTAAGCAAGACATATAACTCCTCAGAAATACTCATGCATAATGTGTATGTTACTGAAGTATTTTTGATACATAATATCATTGTAAGTAGCACTTTTATTAACCAATCATATTGTGTCAACCAAGTATAAAAAATATGTTCTAATCGCATATAGTCTGTGATGCTCCCTGCAATCTTTTTTGCCTTTATGAGTAAGTCAAGATTCTAATATGTGTACAATTTCTCCAACCATTTGAATCTCACATGAAAGCCTATGGTTTTTAGTATCACCTTAGCAACTTTCATGGGTCAACTCTTAACTCCTCAAACATGTCTAGTGCTCCGACTCTATGAATCAGACAATATTCAAAATTTAAAAGTCAACCAATTGATAGACAGATGCAACATACATGACACATAATATAGAGTCTGAGTCATCTCACCAAACGGTAGATGAAAATATGATATCTTAGTATGGTATCTCTTAATAAAAGCTTACAACAATCCACTATCTATGTTTGTATATCATGTTCATGTTATATAATTTAGATATGATGTTGTCAATACATCCTGAAACCATACTTTCTCAAAATGTTATAGCACAAATATCGGTTGAATGGATTGACTCACTTTAATTGCCCCAAATTATGTTATATTATGTAATCAATACATATGTTATGTGTAAATATATAAATGATATATTAAAATTTAACAAATTATTTATCCTCTAATTTCATATAATAGCGATGACATGCTAACTAACACTGTCTAATAGTTCATCTCTGAAAAATGATATTAATTTAAAAATTTGAAGTTGAAATTGCAATTGAGATTAAAAAAAAATTAAATTAAGAGTAATAGAATTACAACTAATTATTAATTAAAACTTAAAAATGTTTATTTATTTTATTTTTCTTAGACAAATATTTATGGAGTTAATTATTTGAAAATGTCCTTCCATACTCATTAGCATTTAATTAAAAAAAGAGAAAAGTCATACAGGTATACTAGCATTGAGCAATGAGTGTTAGTAGTATTTATTATTGCTATTATTGGACAGCATAACAGTTGAAAAGGTAGCATGTTTTATAATGAATAAGAAAAGCTGAAACCGGTCACTGTCCCCTTCTTTTTACTTTACCTTTTCATTTCAAAAAGCTATTCTTTCTTAACTACTCACATCACATGCAAACACCAACAAGCAAACAACACCTTTAAACCAAACTGTTACCAAACCCCACTTTCCTATTCCTTCATTCATTTTCTAACATAACACCCCTTTCCTTTTCTATTCATAAATAAAAACCAATAGCCACTTTCTCATATTCATGGCCAACTCCTCCTCCACCACCACCATCACCATAGCCACCGCCAAACGCCAAAAACACTACCACCACCACCACCACAGAGATCATCATCTTCTCATACCTGGTCTCCCTGATCACATAGCTCAACTATGCCTCTCTTCAATCAACCCCTCTCTTCTCTTCAAAGTATGTCATTCATGGCGTAGACTTATCTATTCCCCTTCTTTTCCACCTTTCTTCTCTCTCTACGCCATTCTCTCTCCACCCAAATCACACCATTCCCATTCAATTCAATTCCACAATTTCGATCCCATATCAAACACCTGGCAGATCCTCCCTCCACCGCCACAAAACACATCACTCCAAAACATCCTCCTCCGCCACCCTTCCTTCCTCTCTCGCAACCTCTCCGTTCAATCAATCTCCGTCTCCGACAATCTCATCCTCCTCGCCGCCACAACTCACAACCTCTCCCCAGCACTCTCCCATCCTTTGATCTTCAATCCATACAACGGCTGGTCATCTGGACCAGCCCTCGCTAATCCGCGCCGATGGTGTGTAATAGGCACATTCAACGGCACGGTCTATGTAGCAAGTGGTATCGGCTCTCATTTCTCCATCGACGTAGCCAAATCGATGGAGACTTGGGACCCGATAAACACTACTAATTGGGAGAAGAAAGCCGAGATGAAAGACGGAAGGTTTAGTAGAGAAGCTATTGATGCTGTTGGATGGAGAGGGAAGCTTTGTATGGTGAACGTGAAAGGTGATGCCGCAAAGGAAGGTGTTGTGTACGATGTTAAAGAGGATACATGGAAAGAGATGCCGGAGGGGATGTTGTTAGGGTTTAGAGGACCGGTGGCGGCGATGGAGGAGGAAGTGATGTATGTGGTGGACGAAGGTAAAGGAACTCTTAGTAGATACAATCCAGAAGATGATGTTTGGGAAGAAATTTTCGAGTCTCAGAGACTCAAACGAGCTGAACAAATGGTTGCAAAACGAGGTAGGATTTGTGTGGTTTCCACCGCCGGGATCTCTGTTATTGATATAGTGGCGGATCCGCCGAGAATCACGGTTGTTGAGTTGCCTGATGGGTTTGAAGCGGTGGCTGTTCACGTCTTGCCGCGGATGCCGGTAACTGATTTTGCCGTCCAAGTTTGAGTGGACGAGTTTTATTTTGTGTGTATAATGAAAATATTAAATATAAAATACTAAAATTGAAGAATAAAAATCTGACTAATATTTTATTTTTATTAAACAAAAAAAAAAAAGAGAATTTTTGGCTGTATTAGGAGTTGGAATAGTCGTTTTTTTTTTGGTTTTGCGGTTTATTTTATGCGATGAGCTGACATTAGATATTTGAAATGAAAGCTGAAAGTGAAAATTTGTCTGTAAGCGTAAGAGATTATTTTTTAATTTTTTTCTTTATATTTTTTGACTGAGTATATGTGTTTATGTGATGTAAGAATATTGATGATTTTTTTAGAGAGAAGAAAAGGTGGGGCTAGTGGTATTGGTTGTGGCAATATTATAATTAATATTTGTGTTATCTGTTAGTACTACATTGCCCTTATTGAGGGGAAGTATGAAAGCATGGAGATATGGCGATTCACGTGGCGAGAGGGTGGGTTTTGATGGATGAGATTTTATGTAATGTTCATCTTTATCGGACAATGAGTGTACTTTGTATTTACTCTATCTTGGAAAGGAAATCAGACCAAATCGTGTTTCCCTGTTTCATTGGATAGATAGGTGAGATGTTTCGAAAATATTTTCTTGTCTTTTTCTAAAAATATCAGATTGTATATTCTGTAATATTTTTTGAGATTTTTTATTTCATTTTGAGTTGTTTGTTTAGGATCAAATTTATTTTAGTATTGCATTTTGGATATTTTAAAGTAAAATAGATGTAGTTCAGTTACGAAGTCTTTTATT
This sequence comes from Lathyrus tuberosus, assembly GCA_022829125.1. NCBI lineage: Eukaryota > Viridiplantae > Streptophyta > Magnoliopsida > Fabales > Fabaceae > Lathyrus > Lathyrus tuberosus. The sequence continues at coordinate 7,830,356 of JALAZF010000226.1, forward strand.
GTTAATGAAAGTTTAATAATAAAACAATTTTCGTTGAGTTGAGCTTTTTGACCAAAGATTTATTGTCATTGTATATTTGTTTTTATTGTTGTTGAAGAGTTGAATTCGTAAGTTTCATTGTGTTAAATGAGATAAAATTTATCTTTCTAGAAAGAATAGTGGGTTGGGTGTTCGTAGTTTGAAGATTTTAATTATGTGTTGTGGGAAAAATGGTGTTGGAGGTTGAGTGAGGGGTTATGGTTTAGGGTATTGTTTCAAAAATATATGTAGAGGCGGTTAAGTATAGAATTTGTATGATGGAGGGATGTTCACTCCATTCATGAATCGAGAATGTATTTGGAAGTTGGTTTAGTAGCAAGTTATCATAGGTTAGCAATGGTCGAAATACTTATTTCTAGTTTGATATGAGGTTGGAAGGGTAGGGTTGTTAAAAGATTCTCTAAATTTCTCGGATTATGCTCTCAGAAAATGTCGTTAGTTGTCGACATATTTTACAGAGGTATAGATATTGGCATGACTGAGTGGGAGTGGAGGAGGAATTTATTTCAATGGAAAGAAGAGGTTTCCTTAGAACTGTTTACGCTGAAAAATGGTAAACAACTGCTAGTTTTTAAATTAAGGGTTATTTGCGGGATCAATTAGTAAATTCTAGGAAATAATGCCAAATAACCATTTCGTTTTTTATTTCCTTATGTTAAAGTGACTGTTTTCGTCTTGGTCAAAGTATGGTTTTAAGTAAATGTATGAATGCGTGAAAACGTCGACTTTGACTATTTTAGAAGTGTATAAAAAAAAAGATAAAGACTGGAAATGCTGAATGAAAAGACTTAAAAGAAATTGAAAGTAAAGAACACAAAGAAAAACGTAAAGTTAAAATTAGAAACTTTGCATTGAAAGTAAAGAATGGTGATTCATTTTCTCTTACATTCTCTCAGTCATTCGCTCGTTTCTCTAGACGCTGATACTTTGAGTTCTCAATGGGATTTTTATAATACAATGGACACCTTGAATTCAACATAATGAACTCCTATTTATACAAGTAAAAAATAACTACCCCTAACATTTCTATCTTTAGAGTTCGCCACGAAAAGCTCTGCATGCAGCTTGACTTCGTGCTTTCTCCATGTGTCTCTTCAAAAGAAACCCTTCAGGCACTTATTGATATTCAAACATGACACTGTGGGTCCAAATAACTTTCTTATCGATCGCTTCGCCACTGTTGCACGGACTACACGATCGATGATACCACTTAGTCGAAATGTCTTTTGAAACATCTAAATCTTTCACTAAGTCCAGACTCTGGTCGAACTAAGACTTCTTCAACCTTGCCCTTGTTTGTTGGATTTTTTCCTTAGTCGAAAATCCAAGCTAACAAATTACCCACTAAAAAGGCCTTTTTTTGACAATTCTAGGAGATAGGGGCATTTTTTTACCTTTCCAGTCACAATTCACTTAACGGGCTGACGTCATTCTTATCATGACGTTTCTTTCAACCGTCACCTCGAAAACATGTTTTTCCCACTCTCCCATACCTCTACTCATCATGGCGCCGAATTCATAGGGTAGGGTAGCTACGTGTAGCGGGACGCCCTAACTTCTTTCTTTAGGGAAATGCCACGTGACCCTTACCTTGTGCCAACTAGTCAGTTGAGAGGACTGAAAAGCCTCAAATTCTCCCACTATAAATAGCACTTCTTCACATTTTCAACATTTTTCCAGCATTTTTTCCGAAATCTTCCTTGCAGAAATCTTCTTCTCCAATTTTCCTTCAAAAACTTAAAGTCTCTCTCAACAATGGCACCTTCTACCAAGAACGTCAAGGCATCCAAAGAACCCATCCCTGAAGCCTACATGCTGAACAACACTGCTATAATAGGGAATCAGGAATATGTCCCAGAACCTCCAAACCTTGAAGAAAAGCTTCGAATCTACAAGTCCCAAGTACTCATCTCTTTTACCATTTCTGGAACTGAACATGCTCTCATGGGTCATACACTTGACCTTGCAGAGAATCTTACCAAGTTTAAAGATTTCTTTCTTGCTTACCATAGGACCAAACCTATAGTTAGCATTAAGGAATCCATGGACTTAGAATATCAAACCAACACTCTGCGAGTTTTTCGCTCTGCTCCCCCATCCAAAAAAACATAACAACTACGTCTCCTGGATGGATAAGATAGAAGCTAAAATGAGCAATGTCTGGAAAGAAATAGGCATCTTCGACCTGATCCAACTGTCGAGGACTGTCCCGACATATTGCCAAAACATGCTTGTCGCCTCCCTTTACTATTGAGAGAGCACGACTAACACCTTTCAACTTCCATGCGGAATGTTAACACCCACGCTTTTCGACGTGGTGGCCATTACTGGCCTTCGCCCCGATGGTGGCAACTTTTACCCTAGTGATAAAGAAGATGATAGCATTGAGTTCGACATCAGTCACACTGATTTCACTAGATACATTGCACACTACCATGTTACTGACGCTCCCGAGGTCACCGTTGAAGAACACATCACGTTCCTGGCTTTGTGGCTGTTTAGATGCGTTTTTCTCTAATACTAACTTTTCTTTAATCACGACTAGGTTTTCTAACTTCTCCTTTGAAATTTTGTATCCTGAGGCTACTTGAGCCAAATCATTAGCCTCCTGATTTTCCACTCGAGCGATGCAATCAATCGACACCTGGTCAAATTGCTTCAACAAACAGTTGGCTCGTACAAAGTATAACATCAAGTTCTCTTTGATGTATTTGTACTCCTTCTTTAACTGTTGAATCACCAGCTCTGAGTCTCCCTTTATTTCGACATCTCTTGCCCCCAAGTCTAATAGAAAATGAAGGCCTGTTATCAATGCTTCATATTCGACCTCGTTATTAGAACATGCCCCCTTAATCTTGTATCTGAACTTGGTGGGTATGTTCTCCAGTGAAAGTATAAAAATACCTACTCTGGAGCCATCCTTATGCTTGGAACCGTCGAAGTACAACTTCCACAGTCTAATTCCCACATATGTTTCCATTGTATCGACCACTAAATGGTCAACAATGAAGTCTGCGATAACTTTTCCTTTTACTACTTTCAAATGACAATAAGTCAATGAATATTCAATGAGCGCCAACACTCACTTCCCTATTCGACTATGCAGAATAGGTTTTAATAGCATATGTTTAATAACGTCAAAATAAGAGTAAACGTAAACTTCAACTGGTTTAATATAATGGTTTAATTTAGTACATGAGAAGTACAAGCACAAACATAAATTTTCAATTGATTTATACCTAGTTTCCGCATCCATTAGGATTCGACTGAGGTAACATAAGGCTCTTTCGACGCCGTTATCATCCTCCTGTGCTAACAGTGCCTAAGGTCGAATCCGATGCGGCTATGTACAATTTCATGCTCCTATTTCTACTTGGAGGTAGAACTATTGGAGGCTTCATTAAATATTTATTGATGTTATCAAAAGCCTCTTGTTGTTCAATCCCCCAAACAAATTCGCTATCTTTCTTGAGTCGAAAGAGTGGTGAGAATGACTGGATTTTGCAACTTAGGTTGGAGATAAATCTTCTCAAGAAATTGATCTTTCCCACCAAATATTGGAGCTGCTTCTTTGTCGACGGAAGCTTGATATCTACGATTTCTTTCGTCTTGTTTTGATTAATCTTTATGCCTTTCTTGTGCACCACGAATCCTAGGAAATCTTCTGCACCAACACAGAAAGCACATTTTAATGGATTCATTTTCAATCCATATTTCCTCATCCTTTGAAAGGACTGTCGAAGATGGTCCAAGTGACCATCATCGATATAGACCTGCATAAATGTCTTGATGAAATCATGGAACATAGAATTCATGGCATGTTGGTAGGTCACCCCAACATTCTTTAGACCAAAGGGTATCACTATCCATTCATAAGTGCCTAACGCCCCTGGGCATCGAAATTCCATTTTGGGTATGTTTTCTTCAGCTATAAATATTTGGTTATACCCAGATTAACCATCTAACATGCTTAAGTATTCATGACCTGCGATTGAATCGACCAGCATTTCTGCCACAAGCATGAGGTACTTTTCTTTAGGCGTAACATTATTTAAATATCTAAAGTCTATGCAAAATCTAAGTGTACCATTTTTATTTATAACTGGAACGATATTAGTCAACCATTCGACGTACCTGGCCGTTCTTATAAACTTGCTCTGAGCAGCCTTTCGTTTTCTTCCTTGATCTTCGACATTGTTTCTGGCACGAATTTCCTTGGTAACTGCTTCATAGGTTTTTTTGCGGGCCGGATTAGTAGTTATAATTCCACCATATCTCGACTTAACCCTGGCATCTCATTATAGTCCCATGCGAAGCAGTCTCTGTATTCTTTGAGCAGCCCGACCACCTTCTTTTTCATACACGGATCAATCCTGGTGCTGATGTATGTTGGTCGCTTCCCTGCTCTTTCTCCCAAGTCTATTTCTTATAAAGGGTCCCGCGCCTGCATTTTCTTATTAGTTTCAAGTGGGTCTTTTTCAAACCCTAAAGGTTCGTAGTCATAAATGCAATCGAGCCTCCGACTTTCTGAAGCTGTTGTCTGATCCTTAGGGCCATCTCTAATGTTTCTGGAGCTTTTGACACTGGCTTCAAAAGCCACATTCTGAGAAATCTCAGCATCTAGGGCCAATTTTATTCTGTTTTCAGCCATATAGGCCGAAATTTGAGCCAACGACTTTGACTCAGCAGTCATCTTCATTGAGCATTGTCCACCATGTGGGAGGCAAACTTCCCTCTTCATCAGGCTCGATCTCTACCTGCTCTTTGTCCCAGATAAATCCATAATTTGGGTGCAAATTCAAAGAGTAGGTTGAGTCTTTCTCAGAGGTGTACACTGTAACACCCCAGTTTGATTATTTAGATGTCCGGTATTATTTTTATTTGTTGGCTTTGGTTGGGTGCGTGTTTGAGTGCGTGGGGAGTGATATTAATAATATAGAAATATTATTATTATTATTAGGATAATGGTATATTTCATGTTATTATTATTATTAGTATTAATATTGTTTTGGCTACTATTATTATTAAAATTATTTAGTAAAAATAGGACCTAATATAATTAAATGATTATTGGGTTAATGAGATTAGTGAGGGTAACTTGGTAATTAGAGCCTAATTAGTAGTAATTGGTAAAAGTTGGAATAGTAAGAATTGTAGAGATAGAAAGAGAATAGAGAACCAAGAGAAGAGAAAGAACAAGGTGTGCTAGGGCTTGGATCATCTTCCCCAATTGTCAATTTTCGCAGGAAATTAAGCAATTATTCTAGGTAAGGGGGGAGAAACGGGTTTAATATTGGTGTTTATCTCATGATCGGGTAGTGGGGAGTCCTTAACCCCGTAGGAATTTGTATGAAAATACAGTGTTGATGAATTGTTGCATACATCTGATCTGATAAGGAAGTTGTGTTTGAATCGATCTATGATTATGAGATTTTCTGTTGTTGTTGTTGTTGTATGAACGTATCTGTTGTTGTTGATTCAGATTGGGGGAAACGATTTAAGGTTTTAGGCTTGTAATTGATGTAGTAATCATAAGATGCAAGTGAAAGAAGGAAAATAGGACCTAAAATCAATGTAGAAATGATTATAGGACTGATTAGAAGTGGAAACATGTGAAAATCGTAGCAGAATGCAGAATAGGGAGGTCTCTGGTGAAATGCGTAATAGATCTGGCCATACGCGTATGGGGCTAGGCCATACGCGTATGAGAGTGAAGGGAAAGGGGCCATACGCGTAAGGGCACTGGGCAGTACGCGTAAGAGAGAATAATACGCGTATGGCATTGGAATATGGGAAATTCAGTGAGAAAACGTCTCTGTCCGTACGCGTACGACATAAGGCAGTACGCGTATGGCCTTGGGCACTGTGAAGAGATACGCGTAACAGATGGAGCCTTACGCGTATGGATGGGTGGAGAATTGAGGCATACGCGTATGACTTGGGTCCGTACACGTATGAGCTGGCAGAGTGTAGGATTTTACCGTTTTGGAGATTCTTCTCCCGTTTCGCACCCGTTTCGATTTCTAACGGTTTGAGAGGTTAAGGGTAGAAGTCAGTTGTTGAGAAACGATAATTTGGTGATGAAAATAATCAGTTTAATAATTTTTAATTAATTAATTAATTAATTGAGTAGTTGGTGTGTATGAAGTAAATGGTGTAATGTTGCGTTGTTGGTATGTATGGTGTGATCAGGAGGATCGTGTGCATGTATCTATGTCGTATACATGTGTTTATATGCATTTGGTGTCATTGCATTTCATGGTGATTGGTGGGATGAATCGTTGCTCAGGAGGAGTGTATGCGATTCATCCGTACTCCTATATGGAGAATGGTGGGGATAGATCATTGCCAAGGAGAGGTGTATGTGATCTATCCGGGTTCGATTGAATGAACCAATGAGTCGGTACCGCATGCATGGTGTTGTGTTGCATTTCATTATTATTTATTGTTGTTGATGATATTGGGCAGTAGGCCGTATTTGATAGATGATGGTGCTTGTGTATGGTGACTACCTGTTTATCATGTATTTATTCACCTATAATATTTGAACGTGATTTCTCACCCCTTTGTTGTTGTTGTGTCTGTGCTTCTTCGGAAGTACAGATAATCCAGGTACTTAGGTAGCTTGGATATTGGTGTTGCTGATCGAGTCTATAGGAGTGCTCTGATACGTAACACGGGAACTATTTGGGGATTTTAATTGATTTGTTATTTGTTATTTCTTTCATTTGTTACGTATCATATTTTGGTGTATTTTTGGTGAACCACGCATTGAGGTGGAATATTTTATAAGTTGTTGGCAGATGGCCGTGAGTTGAGTTAATAAAACAATTTCTGCTATTTTATTTAATAAAGGAGTTATTTGGTGGATTTGAAATGTGACATTCCACTTTTGGTGAAAAACTCTGATTTATCTTTAAGATTTTGCGCTGTATTTTAAATTGGGAAAGTGGGGTGTTACATACACCTCTTTCGCAGCATAACATGGCAGTATCTTCGTCACATTCTTGTCAAAATCTCTTTTTCCAACCTTCCCTATTTCGGCCTTATAGTAGCTTTGGTCAGCTTCTATATTCTCAACGATTCCATCTTCCCTCCAAATGGCTACCCTCTGGTGCAACGTCGTCGACACTGCTCCAACTCCATGTATCCACTCATGTCCAAGTAGCAGATGGTAATTAGCATTGAACTTGATAACCATAAATAGAGTTGGTATAGATGTCGAACAAACTAATAGGTCCACCTGGATCATGCCTAGTATTGTTACTAGTCTTGCTCTCATAATTGGACAACACCATGTTATGGGCTTGAGATCCTCGTCAATCTTCCCCCATTTTCTTAAAAGTTGAATACGGCATCAAGTTAACCACCGTACCCCCATCGACAAACAGTTTGTTCATGGCCTTTGAGTCCACATTCGCTCTGATAAAGAGTGGCTTCAAGTGATACATCATGCTGGGATCAGGCCCCTAAAAAAATGTCTGTTGTTCTTCAACCACACCATTATTCATGACGTAGTAGCACAAAGGTTTCTGATTGGCAACATCATCTTGAACAAAATCTTCCTCGACTTTAGAAACTTCTGACACCCGGTCGTATTCGACTGGCAGCACTGACACTATCCCACAATTAATCTAGAGGTTATCTTCTGACCCTCTGCTAAAGTTATCCTCGACCATCTCATCACATGACCCAGGAGTGTATTCTGGCTCTTTCTACCTTGGTTGGGAAGAGTAATAGGGCACAAAAGCATCCTCAGACTGAAGGGAATATTCAGGATCTTCGTCTTCGAGTTGTAGGGTGTAATGAGGATCATCTTCTTTAAGTTGAGGAGTATAACCTGCAGCTTCATCCTCTGAATGAGGGGGGTATTTAGGAGTTATCTCCCTAACTCTAAGTCCCCCTTTGACAGTGGGGGACTTCGAGGCTGTTTTCGGAGCAAGATGCAGTGGTTCTTCCTTGTTGACCCTTTTAGAGTAAGGTTTCTCACCAGGCCTCAACGCAGATGCATTGCGCTTCACCCCTGAGGCACCATGCTCATTTGTTAAGGCTTCCCTTTCAGCCTTCTTCTTCCTCTGATAACGTATCCACCAGGTACGCGTCATAGAATTCTTACCCTTCTAGATTAGAGGGACATGAGATTTTCCCTTAGCCTGCTTTTGGGCCTTGTCGCTTGGCATCCCAAGCTTGGGATTGACCTCCTTCCACTTCGGATGATTCACCCCCTTTTGATTGAGAGGCTTCACCCACTTCTCTTTGGGTGCGCTCGCTGAAAGCCTGGAAGTTTTCTGTCGAGGCTGCTGAAAGTGCCTCTTGTACTCTTCATTTCTGCGAGGTCTGCTCCTATTGTTTGGAGCGAACCTAGCTGTTCAACCTCCACCTCGTCCACGTCTGGTGTTAACCCTCTGAGAGACTTCTAGTTTCTTTGCTGCTTCTTCGTCAAACATAGCACTGCAACATGGGCACAACATGATCTTAGAGTCATTGAGCTTGCAGCTCTCAAGGAAACCAATTAATCCCTCTTCAGATTGGGGATAAACCTTTTTGGAAGTCGGAATTAGCAATAGCAGAAATCTATTCTCCCTTGTCGACGTCCATGTTGGAGACATCAGCAGCTTCCACCATCAAAATTTCTACGGGTTCCGCATAGTGGACTTCCTCCATCTGCACGGGGTTTAAGTCTAATTTCATTGATGACTTTGGCTTCTCGCAAAATTGAAATCTTCCATCATTCAGAGCCTTTTGAACCAAATCCCTAAAAAGCACACATTGAGATATTTAATGACCCAAGAAATTATGGTACTTACAAAAACCTCTCTTGTTCCTTTGTTCTAAAGGAGGAATCTTTAAACCAAGAGGTACTATAATTTGACCATCTTTTACTAACAAATCAAATATTTCATTGCATTTTGTAATGTCGAAAGTGTAAGTTCTAGTGGCGAACTTCACATTTTTGTTGGTCTCGACCGAATTTTTCCCGTTCGATGGTTTCAGTAGTTTACAAACATAAGGGGGGCCTTGGCTTTAATTCAACTACATTGACCTCTCCTTCTTCAGAACAATCATCACCTACATCATAGACATAATCGTCTGCCTCTATGTAAGCAACTTTTTCTTTTTTGTGATAATTATTAGTTCTGGCTTTCTCAGCTTTTATGTGTTCGACCTAACGAACCCTATTTACGAGTTGTGCTATGTCCCTCAAGTATTGAGTATCTAACTTATTTCTAATTGAATAGTCATTTCGACTAACTCATTTTCAGGCACATGAGTAAAACACCTTACATTGAGAAGTCTGAACCTATTCAAGTAGTCGTCTATCGACTCACGGACCTTTCGGCTAGCACTCGCCAACTCTTTTAAACTAATTTTTGATTGTCCCATATAGAACTACTCATGGAAAAGCCTCTCTAAGTGGTTCCATGATTGGACATAATGGGGAGGGAGAGTTGGTAAAGGCATTCTTTGTTAGAGAATTTGGAAAGTATTTCATTTTCAAATTGTCATTGTTGGCTAAGTTGCCGACCTCAATTTGATATCGGGTGACATTTTCTTTTGTCGACTCGTTGGTATCTCCAACGAACTTGGTAAACTTTGGGACTTTCCATCCCTTGGGTAACTCCGACTGTCAAATGTATTTTGACAACGGGGATATAAAATTAGGTCGGTGGAGTCCCACATTAAGGCCATTTGGGCCAAAATTTGTTCGACCACATTCGTTATGTTACTCTGCCCTGTAAAATTGTTTTGCTCGATGTGCCTGAGCACTTGGTCGGCGTTCTGATTCCTCTGAACCATCAGAGGCCTATGGATGTTTTGTCCTATTTGTTCTACCTCTTCTCTATTTAGGGGAGGTTCTTGCTGTAACCCTTGGTTTTGACCCACAGTTGCCTGTGATGTCCCGTTCTCAGGAGTTTTGACCACCCTAACATTAGATATCTATGGAGTTGGTCGAACTTGTACTGGGGGCGTACCAAAGAAATCGACGATACGCCCCATTTGATTTGCTAATACCTTGTAGGTTGGATTTGTATTTGCAATCAACGGGTTAAAAATAGTTCCCATTTGTTGGGTGAGAGCATTCACCAACTCTAAATTACTCTCATCTATTTTCTGCCTCATGGCCATCATAGAGGTTATATTCAGGGATGGTGTATTATGGGGGATGTAATTTATCCCTTCTGCTTGCGCCATATTATTGATGGTCCACGCCGAGGCATTATTAGGATTGTATAATGGCACTATCGCCATCACATTATCACTAAAGTTTGACATATTTGGTTGAAGGTTAGCCATCATAGATGTTGGCATACCATAACGGTAATATCTCTTCTATGTGATGGCATTGAGAACCCAAAGAAAGGTCTCACAATTCCAGGATTATTAAGAGAATTTTTTGACTGCGATAGGGGTGTATCCCCCTGGGATGGCATCGTTGCGACCGACGCCGTTGATATTACTGGAGCAGTTGTTCTAACTGGTGTTGAGAGAACTGGCTCCTCAACCGCCGACACGACTAGTTGTTGCACTATATTTTGAGGATTATTCTGGGGATTAGCATTATCTATGGGAGGACGAGACATGCTAGACAAAGCCTTACCACTCCTTAATTGCATACAAAATTCCCAGAAAAGACTCTTAAAAATAGAACACTATTTTCAAAAGGAAAGAAAACAAGGAAATCTATAAACAAATAAGAAACTTAACACATGTCCTATTGGGCGTGCCAATTTGTTTATGCTGAAAAATGGTAAACAACCACTGGTCTCCAAATTAAGGGCTACTTGCAGGATCAACCAATAAATCCTAGGATATAGTACCAAATAACCATTTCGTTTTCTATTTCCTTATGTTAAAGTGTCTGCTATCGTCTTGGTCGAAGTATGGTTTTAAGTAACTGTATGAATGCGCGAAAACGTCGACTTTGACTATTTTAGAAGTGTATAAAAGAAAAGATAAAGACTGTAAATTCTAAATGAAAAGACTTGAAAGAAATTAAAAGTAAAGAACACAAAGAAAAACGTAAAGTTAAAATTAGAAACTTTGCATTGAAAGTAAAGAATAGTTTCATTTTCTCTTACATTCTTTCAGTCATTCACTCGTTTCTCTAGACGCTGATACTTTAAGTTTTCAGTGAGATTTTGTAATACAATGGACACCCTGAATTCAATATAATAAACTCCTATATATACAAGTATAAAATAACTACCCCTAACGTTTCTATCTTCAGAGTTTGCCACGTGAAGTTCTGCATCAGCCTGTTTCTGTGTCTCTTTAGAAGGAAACCTTCAGGCAGTTATTGATATTCGAGCGTGACACTGCGCACCCAAATAACTGCCTTGTCGACTGCTTCACCATTGTTTCACGGACTACGCAGTCGATGATACTGCTTAGTCGAAATGTCTTTTGAAACATCTGAATCTTTCACTAAGTCCAGACTCTATTCGAACTAAGGCTTCTTCAACCTTGTCCTTGTTTGCTGGAGTTTTTCCTTAGTCGAAAATCCCAGCTAACAAGAACATAGGTTTCTATTGGCTAATGTTTATTTTCATGTAGATGTGTAAGATTTGTATAATTGAGACCATCTTTCTAGAGGTACCTATATTCTTAAGGACGCTTATACAATGTTGAGAAATTAAAGAGGCATCATCAATTCTCCGGTATTTAAATATAATTGAAACAATTTTCCTCTATGAATGTTTTATTATATGCTTTGAAAATTTTGAATTATAGATTACCAAATGGTCTTGTTCTGGGCCTGCCAAACGTCCAAATAGGCAAGGTCCAATTCATCTCAGATTCACACAATTTGATCTAAGGTATAAATCGGTTCACACAAGATGCAAGGTAAATTCTCTGATATCCACTTTTCATTACAAGCATCTTGAATATTGAATTGATTTGGGTGTTCAAGTGCTAACCATGTAGGTCCACCACACGTCACCGTAACAGAGATCACCACCACCGATTCAAGATCCTCAGTTCACCAAGTGCATTCAGATCTCTGATTCTAAAATGGAACAACAACGCCGTTTATAGGAATTGGAATCTGATTCCTAAGATTTATATGATTTCTCATTTACTCTTTGATTAATCAATTTGTAACCTACGAGGATAAACAAATCAAGAGTGACCAGAATCAAATAACAAAGATCACGCGTGTTTGATCCAATCAATTATCATTTCAACTATCATTCATTGGATCTCTAGATCTCTAATTCCCTCGGGAACTCCGCGAACTAAAAAAAAAGAATCCTAGATCCAGATCCAGATCTATACCAAAATTACTAGAGAATGGAGACAATTTCCTTAAAGATCATGTCGACGATTTCTAATCAATCTCCCTATCTAGCATCACCTTGATTACCCATCGCTAACGTGATAGTTACCATAGCGACTTCGAAGATATGACGAGTTCATAACTAATGCTATCATAGATCTGGCACCGAAACACATTCTCTAATGCACTAAACTGTGAATGATAATAGACTATGGTCAATAAAGCTTAAAGGATTATCACACCCCAAAACAAACAACATTCTCCAAATGCCATGGCGTATACTCACCGCTCATTGTTAAGCACCGAAATGCCCATGAGGCAAACAAACTTTATATTGTAGGGACAACAACTAATCCCTAGCGCTATAATAACTCATAAATAACCAAAATGCAGCATAACAACAAATAAAGGAAGCCAAATACAGGACTCAAAGTTAAATAACGTGCAACCCATCGAGGTAAAAATATGTCTATATACGAGTCTTCTGATCCTCCTATGAACGGTGGGTTATCTCACTAATAGAGTCAGAGGCCTTCTGATGCCGCTTCTCCTTCGCCGCAAGAGCGACCTCCACCTCAATTACCCGGGCGACAAAGGTAGAGGGATAGTCATAGGTATTCGCCTCCTCTTGCAAAGATTCAGCAAGCATGGCATTCTCCTATAATTCATCCTACTCCTTCTAAAAAACGAAACACCTCATCTCCACAACTTCACACTTCCCCTTCCAAGTGTCCCTTTCCTTGGAAGTATTACCAGCAGCCAAGATGTCTCCTCGACTAGCACCAATCAGAGATGATAAAGAAGAGGCCTGATACATGTTATGGGTGATCCTAGTGATGATTTCCATCTTCTCCATCTCAGAGAGGTTTTAGACAAAATACACAGCCTCCGTTTACACCAACATAGCAGCTTCCTCAGGAGTGTGGGCAAGTCGGGAGGAAAAAATGGCAGCCATCTGCAGGAAGGGGGTCATCTCCCCTAAAGTATCATCCCCAAAAATATGAGACCATTTAGGTGTATCTTATTCTCGGGGGATTATTGTTCGTCCTCCGAACCCCTCTTTGTTAAAATTGTAGACGGGAAGGCCTTATCCATAGTCAAAATGGTCGTAGAAGTAACAAGATGGTCAACCCTAGGGGCAACGGTCTCAGTCTCGATGATTGGGGTATGAGTAACAGTCAAAGCAAGAACAACAGTTGTAGAGGGAGACATCGTAACCCTAATACCTTAACCATTAGAAAGGTTAAAAATCAACTTGTCCTTGTTATTTGCAAAAAGCCATCATACATGTAAAAAAACCTATAGGACCCCGTCCTCACCAAAAATGTCTTTCCTCTCTTCTCGGCTGGCAACACTCAAGATAGCATTAGTGTCAATCCATTTCTTCCTCATCTCAAAAGAAGACCCATCGTCAGTCCCAAATTATCATTTATAACCAAGCCTTTGAAACTAGGTATGTCAACATAACCCATACCCGCGGGTACCCACCCGAACTCGCCTCGAAGTTGACGGGGAAAACCCATTTTGACTGGGTTTGGGTTCGGGTTTGGGTTTTCCCCTGTTAAAAAATATTTGGACGGGTCGGGTAATGGGGACACTAGTACCCACCCTGAACCCACCAGTTTATTTCATTATGTACATTATTATTTTGTTTCGTTAATTTGAAATATTAAATATGTGGCCAATGTTTTGATATTCTGATTTGTATTGATTATTTAAAATATTTGAAATGTATTTATGAAATATTTTAAGACTGTTTTATTTTATTATTTGTAATGTAATTTGATTTTGGAAAAAATAAATATTTCTATTAAAAAAATTGATTTTACTAAATTGATGGTGGCGGGGCGAGGATACCCGAACCCAACCCGAACCCGTTTGGGTTTTAATTCTCCATCCCCGTTTGGGTTTGGGGCGGGGAACGGGGAATGTTTGAGGATTCGGGTTTGGGTTTGGGGTAGGTAAAAATTATCCCCGACTCACCCCGTTGCCATGCCTATTTGAAACTAGGAGCGCATGCCTTCCTTTCATGTCGCCTTGTAAGGGGAATGAAGACCTAGTTTGATACGGTAGGAAAGGACATCCCGAAGGAAATGAGATGAATACCAATACTTCAAAACGTGCTCTTGTAGAAGCAAGAAGATTCAATAGAGGAGTAGCAGAAGGTAAGAGGAGCCTTTAACGTAAAGGGCATCACCAATAAGAAGTGCCCTAGAAAATTGCCCCAGTCTTGAGGGAAGTGGCCGAACCAAGGGACGTTCATGTGGAAGCTAATGAGCCCTTAGTCGTGGTAGGCATCCCGAGAATCTAATGAGCCCTTGGTCATGGTAGAATAAGCTGAAGAACAGCTTGAGGGAAGGTTCCCAAGACTTATGCTCTGCACAGAACTGGAGTACCCGCATGAAATCCCAAGACATTAGTTGAAGCTGGGAAAGAGAAACTTTTAAATGTTTCAAGACGACCACTTCAAAGTTATGGAAAGGCAGCCAGAATCCTATCCTTGTAAACAAGAACTAATGAAGTGGGTGTCATACCTCAATTTTGTCCGGGCACTTTACTATTATATGGGTTTTAATCATATGTTATTTTGAATAAAAAAGATAGCACATTTGGTAGTGAAGTGAGAATTCAAGGATATTCAAGCATAAGGTCCTGGGTTCGAATCTCAGATTTCCCTTTTTCAGTACATTTTTCTCTTTTTACCTTTAGTTCTATTTTTCACAAAAAATAAAAAAAATGCTTTTTTATTTTTATTTTTATTATTATTATAGTATTTGATTTTATTTTAGTTTGTCATTGGTTATGATTATTGTTATTATCAACACTTTCCAAAACATTCACATGACAAGATCATCAAACTTTCCAAAACATTCACATGACAAGATCGTCAAACTTTCCATGACAACTTCATGACAAGATCAACCAAAATTGAAAGGGGATTAAAACTTGGTGGACAAAGTTCATAATGTCAGTAAATGCTTTTGTCCAATTCCATTTGTGGCATAATCTTGAGGCTATAAGAAGGGGAAGAAAAGGATTGAAAAAAGAGAGGAGACCAAGATCCGCCGCCTACCATGTGTGAGTATCATTATCGTTTTCGGTTTTTTTTTTCTCTTTATTTTTTTGTGCCCTTCTTTCATATGATTGTCATATCTATATATTTGTTCTTTTGATATGTATTGCTTTTGGATTTTGAACAGTATCCATATGATTATGCTTTCGACATATGAGTTATATTGGTTATTGAGATGTATATATATGTTTATCCCTTTGTTTTTTTTAAAGTTGTATGTATATAGTTACTTTTTCTTTCAATTTCTTTGATACATGATAATATCTAAGGTAATATACATGTATATATAAAATATATACCTGTTTTTTATTTTGTTATATAAATATATACTTCTTCTTCTTTTTAGTTATATATATATATATATATATATACACACACACACACGCAAACACACACACACACACACACATACACACTTGTTTTATTGCTAATATTGTTGTGACATTTTACTTTTAGATTTATATTGATATTGTGGAAATGCAAATTCACTATGGATAAAATGTGTGTGTCGTGTCGACCTTTCTGTTTTTTTTATAAATATTTTGAGTTGATAAAAAGAAAAGTTTGTTTGTAGCTATTATTTTATTTTGTTCTCATTGTGTTGTGATCTTGGATTTGGAATTTAATTTAACTTCCGAAAACCGCTTGGACACATAGATTATTGCTCGACTGATTATAGAGTGATTCTCACATGAATACACTCTAAGTTAATTCAGAGCTAAATTCGGTTGCTTTCAATTTCAGTGGGTTTTCAATCCCGTGGCCTAATCATGGACCTTCTTACGACAAGCACCTTTTATTCACTTGTTTGACAGATTTATTTTAATCGCCTTTTCATATCCCTATTTGACAAACGTACCCCCATTCCCATGAAGTGTAAGATAATTTTATCGTCTTCCTTTTATTTTTGTTTATGTCTTGTCACTACTGCAAATAATTCAAACCCACGCATTCTTGATACACATATCAAGCCATACCCCAACTTGTAAGTCGATTGCCTTTTGCATCGCCATCAACTAAACAAACCTTGATCCAACGTCAAGTGGTTTTCTTTCTTAAAACTCTTGTAGGACGATTTCCTTTTTCATCGCCCTCACGCAAATTCAAACCTCGATCAACATCGAGTATTTTCTCAAATCAAAATCAAGACCCTTAATCAAAATCAAAACATTTTTTTATTAAAATAAAGGGGGGGGGGGTTAAGTCTTCAAATTTTCTCCTCATTTGTTTGGATGCGAGATATATTTCTCGTGTTCAAATAACTATTTCCTTAAAATACCTAATCATATTTTAACACTATTTCACTTAAGATGAAACAGAGGGGTGTAGAGTCTGAAGGTGTGAGAAAGACACAAGAAAGGGGGGTTTGAATTATGTATTTACTCTTTTGAGAACTTTTCGATTCTTGTCGTTAAGACGCTAAGATAACATCAGAGTTCATTGAGAGACTCTGACTTGCGAAGTAACATTCAAACTTGCCTTGCATGAAGCATAAGAACCAACGAGAGTCTGAATGCTGCGTACATCATTCAAAACTTGCAGAGCGGAAGCTTATTGTAACACCCTAAACCCCCGCGACATAATAATAATAAAATAATAAAACATCAAAGTCAATTTAAAATAACAAGGGCATTCAGGATGCTACTTCAACAAAAACCTGTTCATGGAATAGACATGTAACACATAAATCATTTTTCAAAAATAAAACTCTTTTAATCTGCAGCGGAAAAATAGTCGTTTAACATCAACCAAAACATTAGCCCAAATTCTTCAATTAAACATCGACCAAATAAACAAAACAACTAAGCGTTCCAAAACCCCGGTGTTACACATCAAAGAAGACGCCGACACAATGAAGTAAAATAGAAGACTTCATCTTCGCTCACTAAGACTCCGCACTAATCCTGATCACCTGCACGTTACTCGCGTGGAGGTAACATTCAAACAGAAGGGGTGAGATTCTCAATCAATCAAAAGAATAAGATGATATAATATGCAAGTATAAATCATCAAGTAATTCACCCATATCATGACATTCAACAACAATCCCACACTTTAACACCACCACAGATAATCATTCAAAGCACACTGCAACACAACTATCAAGAGAAATGCAATGAGACACCCACTAGACTCAATGCATGTGGTACCATTTTCGATCCCTGTTTCATGATCACAATTCCCGTCGAAACGTCAATTAATCGCTCACACTCCACATGGGCACACGACAATCGTGATTGCTCACACCCCACATGGACACACAATCACCTCAATAACAACAACATTGATTCCATCAAGGAATCCGGATAAACGCTCACACTCCACATGGACACACGTCATCCCTCAACTCATGCATATGTTATGCACCTTCAACGAAAACATGCAACAACGACTAACGCGAACACATGGCATACAATTATTACATCACATCATCAATCAACAATCAACACGCATTTATCGAACATACCTCATTATGCCCTACAACCACTACACAACTTTGCATCATTTAATCATGCATTTCATATTATCACATCGACATCAACAAAACAAGCATATAATACTTCAATACATGCTCACGACATCACAACAACAAAACAACATTTATATAATATGAAATATATAATTTCCACTAATTTTTAGCTAATAAAATAATGTATTTCAGTCCAAGGCCGCGCTAAGCGAGCCCTCACCCGTGCTAAGCGCGCTACTCACTGCCTCGAGGAGGCGAAATTCCTCCAGACCATGCTGAGCACGCTAGACCGCGCTAAGCGCCCTCTGCGATTTTGGCAGAAAAACCCTGCGATAACAGCATCTCCCAACTGCGATTTTCTGCGCTCAAACTGATTTTTAACACACTTTTTCCACAGATTATGCCATTACAACCTATTTCTAACACATGCATTCCAACAACACAAATCAACTACACCAATCTCATCAATTCCAATCATGTAATTATGAATTCTCCTCAAAACCCCAATCAACCCACAAACAACATTCTTATGGATTCAACCTAACAATTCTACCCACATACATGCATCATCAAACCCTTAAGAGATAAAGAATTCCCACCCTTACCTTAAAGTGATGAGCTTTCCTTGCTTCAATGACTTCTCCCTTCCTTCCTCTTGCCTTAGCTCTTCTCCCTCTTTCTCCCTTTTGCCTTTCCTTTTGCGTGGAATGAAAAATAATGACTTCTCACTCTCTACTTCTCTCATATACCCCAAATAATGAATTGCCTTATTTACCCTCACTTAACCCTCACATAATTACCATAAAGCCCTTCCACTCACTACCCCTATAATTTATTTTATTTATTCTATTATGTCAATATTATCACTCAACTAATGCGATAAGCTAGTCACAATCATTAAATTAAAACAATCTAATAAACCTTACTCAACACACCGCTAATCTCTACGTTATTAGCCATACACCACTACTACCCTCAAGTCTTACTTCTTAAGGCTACTACCCTTCACCACGGGTACACAACCACAACGAAGGCACAACAACACATAATCGATCACAACAACATATAATTATTCACAAATAATAATAAAAGGAAAATGGGGCATTACACTTATCAGAGTTGCAAGGTTCTGACTTGTTTATGAATGGTTCTGATACTCAATATAGAAACATAAACAAAGACATTAAGCATAAGAGTAAAGGAAACACGATATATCCTGGTTCACCACAAAGGCTAATCCAGTCCACCCTCCTCAGGTGATTTCGCCTTAAACACAAGGTCTTAATCCACTATAATCAATCACAATTACAGATGCACCGACAACAGCCGATGACTAACAAACTGCACAGCCACACTGTGACTAACATACAATGAACCGTTCAGGGATTCAACTTGATAAATATAACGAACATTGACCTGCAGGTTCCAATTTCGCAAGATCTACTGCTAGGCTTTCACAGCTAGATGTTCAGGGATTCATCACAATGAATATAACACTACTGACCCTATTTCAGGCTTTTCCCACAATGACATCTCGCCATTGTCTTCTCGAGTCTCCGGTCACACTGACTACTCAAGGAATCCTAATTCACCAAGAATTAGTTATACAGGAGATTACAATGATGCTTCTTAACAAGCAGATTACTCCTAAGTTTAAGTACAAAAGAACACATAAGTGTTCAAGCAAGATGTGAGCAACAACTCCTTGCTATCCTAAGAAACTACAAAGATGTATAATGATTTGACAGTTGTTGACATCTTGTAGATCTTCTTCTTCTTCTTCGTCTTCTTGGGTGAGTAAGCTTTGAGAAACAACTCCTTGCTTCAGATCTTCAATGTAGTGCTGACGAGAAGGTAAGTTGATGACTTGACTGATCTTCAATGTTGTCTTCTTCATCAACAACTTCTGTACCAATTCATTGTTGTTGTGTTGAATGATGATCTTTGAGATTCAACAACAATGGCCATGTGTAAATGGTGATAACTTTGGATGTTTAAGTGTTACAACGAGAACTCATCGTTGTTGCTATCTTCACACAATGACTTGATCAATTCACCTTTTGATAGAATGAATCGACTACATCAGAAGCGAGAACTCTTTCCTTTAAATAGCCTAGTAGAAATATAGCCGTTTGAAATACTGTTGGTTGTTGGAAAAGAGACGTTGTGTAATAATGAGCTGTACTGACACATCTCCTTTTTGCTGTGGGAGAAGTGACGGGATATCTTTTTGAGCAGTGTGTACAGTTGTTCACAACGGTAACATTTGACTTCCAAACTTCAGAGGCTTCTGATGGTAATTTGATGAAGCATGAGTAGAGCCTTCTTAATGGGATATCTGATACGTCAAGTCTTTAGTCATTTGAAGAAGTCCATTAGGAATCAGTCTTTAGAACTTCAGCATTTGTCTTTAAGAACATTATCCTTTACTTCTTCAAGTCTTCCGAAACTTCAGAACTTGTCCATTAGGAATCCGTCTTCAGAGTCTTCAGCACTTGACCTTTGGAACTGTAATCTTCAGAACACATAAGTCTTCAGAGTCTTTTTGCACTTGGTCTTCAGAGCCTTCAGCCTTCAGAACTTCAAGTCATGAGAGTCTTCAGCACTTCGATTCTCTTCTTCAGAAGCTTCGCAATCTTCAGAATCTCGACCACTTTCAGAGAGCATCCACAAGAGCATTGCAACAGCAATATCGACATCCTTGGATCTGACTGATCACGATCAGATACAGAAGCGTTCTTGCTTCTTGCGACTTATGTCACACATAGTAACTTCGCATATTATCAATTACGCACATCTGGCTGGTGCTTGTTGGATCTGATATCTTCTATTAATATGATATGCACACAACACACGTTAGAACATAAAATGGTTCTTTCACAAATACGTATTGTTATCATTAAAACATAGACTGGCTTGTAGAGACAATTCTTGCTCTCACAATCTCCCCCTTTTAGATGATGACAAAACCAAGTATTTTGATTGAACATTTTATACAAGGTAATCACCAAAACAAACATATTCAGAGTCTGGAACAACAGCTCCCCCTGAATGTGTTATCCTCAAAGTTTTATCTGTGATCATCTAGAATCTTATATGATCCAAAGACATACAGAGTAACAACTCGAGTTGCCAGAACAAAGAATAGAAAAGGACTACTTCTCTATCTTGTCTTTAAGGAGACATAAGTCTTCAGCATCTGGACTAGTTCATAAGAACTTCCATCTCCAGATCTTTAGAACTCAGTTCCTTTGTGGTTGTATCAGAGCTTGTAATCTTCAGAGACTTCTGAAGCATTTCCACTTTTCAGCAGATTCATTTAAGCATAAATAGACCAGTTCTTATCTGATAACATAACCTCGCTATTCATCAGAGACAGACACTGTCTTTTTAAGAAACTCCCCCCTGAGTTTTAGACTTTGTGAAGATTTTAGATTTAGCAATTGAATCTTCTGGGTAGTCTCCCCCCAATTTCCATAAGTCATATATTGGGATCTTCAGAACATAGTTCAGGAATATGAGATTTTAATCACCAATGTAGATCATGACTTTTTCAGAGTTTGACTTTTGAACACAGGTCTTCATCTCAGAACCTTGTTACTGTCACAACTCAGTGGTTTATCAAAGCTTGATTTTTGATCAGATACCAATTAAAGGTTAATTTTTTTTATCAATCAACGCTTGATTCTGAAACTGTCACACATGTTTTAATCTTAGTCTGGTACTGAATTATACCAGAGTATGTTGTGTCTGATACCAAGTGAAGGATTACTTTTCATACAACTTGAAGGGTATTTCCTTAGTGTGCTGAGATTGATACCAATGAAGGTATACAAAACATTTCACAGCTTAGCTCTGATTGATATTACTGCAGACTGAGTCCTATACCAATCCTTGTGTATACTGAGTCTGATTACCACTTGTTGACTTAGTCTGATACCAAATCATTTCTTCTTAATTGAGTTCTTGGTAGACATCAGAACTACTTGTTCTTGGATCTTCAATCCGGATCTTCAGACAGTTCTTTGACTTCTGATTTGTACAGTTCTTCTGAATAAGCATCTTGAGATGTAGACTTTGTCTTGACTGCTTTCAGAGTTTCCTTCTTTTGATTCTTTCATTCTGAATCTCATATTCTCAGACAGCTTACAGCTTTTGAACCAAGTGAGACAGAGATCAAGATAAACTTTTATTTTCAGACAGTTCTCAACTTCTGAACAGTACTGGGTAGATCTGATTCTGAACACATGTTCACGAAGTGTACAACTTCTATCATATGATCAACAGTTCATAAAAACTTCTCTGTTCTTCTTTCTTAACCTGTCTTAGAATGCCTAGTGAACTTGTTCAGAGTTCCTCGGATAACATCAAACAACAAACGTTAGTAGTAACGCATTTTATATGATTGATTACTTGTTTGAGTTGCATTCTTTTCTTTTCTTTAAGATTTCTTTCTTTCTAATCAATATTCATATATTCATCAATCAAAATCATATTCTTTCTCCCCCTTTTTGACATCATCAAAAAGTTATAGAGCATCTGAGCATTTAAGCATATGTATCAATATGATAGTGAATATTAATAAATTCAAAACATATTATCATGTAAGCATTAATCACACAAAGGATGGATATAACACAGAACCACAAAATATTTTTAAAATATAAAACATAGGTTGTGCTTAATCCTAACAGATTTAAGATAATCAAAACATAGACTTAATGAGAATGGGTTCCTAGGGTTAGACTAAAAGGAGCCTAATGATGATGATGAAGATGAGAGTAGGCTTTCAGAATCATCAGTTCTTGAGATATGCAGATTTCCTTCTGCTTGAGTAACGACCAGTTTCTTGCTCTTCATAATTTCTTCTGAGATCCATTCATGGAACTCAGTCCAGATATTTCTTATTTCCATGGGGTCCACAGAGGAATTCGAAACATCCATTAAGCTTTGAATTTTTGTGATGGAATTATTCTTAAAGGGATGTTAGTGCATCATTTGATTATGATAATGTTTTAAATGTTTTATTTAAGCAGTGTAAGCATCTCAGAGAATGATAAAATTTTTTTTAAGTTTATGGATTTAATACTGATAAGGTTATAGATGATAAAACAGAAAGCAACATTGATTCATTGATTAAAATGATATAGAACCATCAGCACAAAACTACACAAAACTATTTGAGATACACTAAGGTTTAAAGCTTAATCATCAAAATCTTCAACGTTGTCTATTCTTACACATCTAGTTTCAGTAGGTGAAGGTCCTGGTCCTAGCCTGCTTATCAGTTCCCAGGCTTTCTCTTTCAAAATTATTTCAGATATTATTCTTCCATATGGAATGTAGGCATGCATATGATTCCTTGAGGTTCTGATAGAGTGTCTTATGTGGTTAAAGATAGTCTTGGGAAGGTCTATTCTAACGTGATGTGTTAGAAGAAAGACGAAGATTCTATCGTCATGAGTCATAGTGTTTCTCGCAGACGCGCGTGGACGAAGGTTGGTCAGTGAAAATTTGAACCAAGTTTTTGGAGCGGAAGGAGTTTCTCAGGATTATTCAGTTCGTATGGAACTGAATCATCAAACAATATTCTACATCTCTCCACCATGCTTAAGTCCGATTGAAAGTGATCAATCGTGACTCCGTCGGAGACACACCCAATGATTTTCTCTATCGAGGCAACAGAGATAGCAATAGGGTGATAATGAACCTCAGACCAGATGATGTTTCCATCAGTGCTAACCCTAGCATAATTCAAGAATTCTTTAACAATATTAGTAAAGATTGGGCCATTCAGTTGGGAGTAATAGCACTGCCAAGACTGAGCTTGCATGCTTCTTATTATCTCTAAGCCATCGTTTCCAAGACGAGCAAGGTTGGGTCTTTTCTCTGAAATAACATGTAAATGTTCTTTTCTGCCTAAGAAGGTATGACCATTTCTTTGAGAGTTCATTATCTTGTTGAAATGAGAGTTTTATCAGAAAAAGAGTTTAGATTTGAGGATGAGTTATGCAAGGGAAACATCCAACTATTTATAGCAAGTTAGAGTGAAGAGAGAGACTGGTTTGTTGCAAGGGATTTGTGTTTACTATTTCCTAGGTAGGTTATGATTACTTAGGGTATACTAAGGGTTGTATCTGTGTGGGAAAATAAAAACGGAGAAGTTACTAATTTATTTGGGAATGTGTTAACAACTGTTTTACAGCGAGTGGCTAAAGGGATGATAAGTTAATAATGACGGTTTCTTGAGCCACTAAAAGATCTTTCAAATATCTTTCGATAGATAATATCAATAAATGCTTTATCATATACTTGATTTTCTTAATTCTAATTAATGGTTAGTCATGAGAGAATCTCATATTCTTAGAATAACAAAGAAGAGATATTTCATTGATTTAGATGATAGGCTTGACACTTCATTTACCATAAATCATTTAGAAACAACCTGAATACAACTACCTAGACAAAATACGATTAAACCAATAAAATCCAGACCTAGATTAAACAGAGATAGTTTTTCTAGTTGCTAAAGATTTCACATTTAGTCTTCAACAAGCAGTTATCTGGAAGGCTTTCAGGACCATCTTCTTCAATTTTCTCTTTGATCATGTCCACAATTCCATCTCTAAAGAAAATTTCAGACAAAACTCTTCCATAAGGAATGTAGGACTTTGTGAGGTTTCTGGACTCAGAGATGGTTTTCCAGAGACAGTTGAAGATAGTGTGTGGTAGGTTTATTTGAAATTCATTCATTAGTAAATAAATGAATTCATGGTCATGAAATCTAAGTAAGTCATGACTTTCTCCTCTGGGAAGAAAATTGGACAACATGAGCTTGTACCAAGCTTTGGGAATGGGTAGGAGATTTTCAGGATTGATGGGTATGTATCCTAAAGTTAGGTCATGAAGGGATGCAAAGTTTTTAGCAGCAAAAAAATTTGTTTTTGTCAAAGTCAACAGGGATTCCAACATTCTCACACCCAGTTGTAAGCGTGACTGAGAACAGATTGATGGTGATTGGAATTTAAAAAACAAAGGAGGTGATACACTTGCTTTCAAGATCAAGATCATCATGTTTCCAGAAATCCTTAACAAGATTTACTAGCACCATGGAGTACCTAGTCAATTGTTGAGTGTACAACACATCTGCTAGACTGCAAGCAATGTGACTCAGAAGAGGAGGGGTGTTGATTACAAACTGTTTTTCAGGAATGAGTTCAAGGAGGTATTGGTTTCCTAGGAAGGTTAGTGGAGGCATGATGATGGATGGACAACAAAGTTTTGATCCTTATGTTTTATGAAATAAGGATTTAGGTATGAAATTATTTGACGAGGAGAAGCTATTTTTATACACATAAATAGATAGGATGAGATATGCCTAGTCTAGAGAAAATCATAGATCAGTACCAAAGGATTTTAATAAGGTTTCAGAATAGATTATGTTGTCAGAGATATGTTATAATTTCCAAAGATTCGCAATTATGATTGAGGTTACTTTTGAGTGCACGCATAGTTAAGAAGTTTTCTTGTACGACGGGAATATTTCCGATCATTTATTTCTTCTTACCGAATTCATGCATTATTGTTTAAATATTTAAGATAGAAAAGATCATACATTTTAGTTTATATGAAAGAAGTCGTACCTTGGATATTCTGAATTCTCTGTTGTCGTACTTTGTGTTTAGTTCTGACTCAGAAGTGCCGATCATAATCTTTCTGAACCAGTTCGCATCTGAGTGAATTGTTGTTGGTTCCCATGTTCTTCAGGGGTTTGCCTTTGTATTCTGACTTCTTAATGATATTGAGATCTTTGCCGATCATTTGAGTGCTTTCCATTCTTACTTTGATCATCAATCCTTTTTAGACGTCTGAATTCTTTATGTAAGACTTCTTAAAAGCGTATGCTGAGCTTCTGATTATTAATTTTCATTTCCTGCTTCCTTCTGAGTGTCCTGTTGAACACTTGCTGATTCTCTCAAAGATCGTAGTTTGAAGTTGACAGATATTTGACATTTCTTCCATCCTGATCTTCAAGAGTCATATTCCAGATGATTTTGTCCATTTATGTTCAGAGTTATTCATTTGACATTTGAGAACAACCAATCAGAGATTCTGAATCTTCATTGTCAGAATAGCAAGCTTCCACCAAGCTTTCTGATTTTTTAGAAGATCAATAGGTCTTTAGCTTAATCATGAACTATTATGATCTAAGAGAATCGATTTCCATTTCATAGCTTCATTTGACTTGTTTCTCCAAACACACACAGAGTTAGTTCAGAACCAAGTATCATGAAACATGTGTGTAGCACAACATATAATTTGCATGACACTTCTTGATCTCACAATGCTGATTTAACTTAGTTATAGAATTAGTCCATCAAAGATCAACAACATATCTTCTTCCAAAAGAATGTCAACTGATTTCTTCATTCTGAAAACATCAGCAACTTAAATCCTTTTGACATCAAGAGATGACTTTAGTTAATGCATCAACTTGAACATTTTCTGATTTCGGATTAAAGAATTTCTGAGAAACTTATCAGCTAGAATCAGACCAATAACATTTGTTTCTATTAAGATAGAATCTCAAGTTTAACAGAACTTTAATCTTCTGAGTTTATTTAACCAAGATTTAAGATTTATTCTGATCAAGTACTTAAATTTCTTCTTCCTGAATATTCTTTCAGTTTATGCTTTTCAAGAAAACAATATTCAGTACTTCATTGAATCTTTCAACTCCTTGATTAGTCAAGATTCAGATGTTGAATCATTTCTAAGAGTTTAAACTTATCAGATTTCTGACTTCATCAGACTTAATTCTAAAGTTCAAAATCATAGAACAACAATCTTTCCTTTTTACATGAAGAAGTTCTGAATGAGCTTCAAACGAGAAAGTCAAGGGTGGACCTAATCTATTTCTTGAAAACATCTCAAAAACTCATAAAGAATTAATCTTCAGCAAACAATACTTCTTGTTTTCTGATGATTCAACTTTGAGCAAATACGTGGTTCATCCACACGTATCTTCAAGATAAGCATTCAACAGATACTACTTCTTATCTGATGAATCTATCCTATCAGCTGATTCTTCAATCTTCATTAAACCTTAAGTGAGGAAGATTTAGTTGTTTGACAACTGCAAAAACTTCCAGAATCAGTGATTTGCTTAAGTACTCAGATTGATTACAATTTTGTACACAATCATGTTCTGAACTGTTACAGAAATTGTAAGTGGATTTCAATCTCACCCAGAGTATTTCTACGCACCGCATCTGGATTTTTTTCTGACACTATTAAGTGTTTGATATCCATCAATAACAGAACCGGAGCTCTGATACCAATTGAAGGTGCGAGAAAGACGCAAGAAAGGGGGGTTTGAATTGTGTATTTACTCTTTTGAGAACTTTTCGATTCTCATCGTTAAGACGCTGAGATAACATCAGAGTTTGTTGAGAGACTCTGACTTACGAAGTAACATTCAGACTTGCCTTGCATGAAGCATAAGAACCAACGAGAGTCTGAATGCTGCGTACATCATTCAGAACTTGCAGAGCGGAAGCTTATCAGAGTTGCAAGGTTCTGACTTGTTTATGAATGGTTCTGATACTCAATATAGAAACATAAACAAAGACATTAAGCATAAGAGTAAAGGACACACGATATATCCTGGTTCACCATAAAGGTTAATCCAGTCCACCCTCCTCAGGTGATTTCGCCTTGAACATAAGGTCTTAATCCACTATAATCAATCTCGATTACAGATGCACGGGCAACAACCGGTGACTAACAAACTGCACAGCCACACTGTGACTAACATACAATGAACTATTCAGGGATTCAACTTAATGAATATAACGAACATTGACCTGCAGGTTCCAATCTTGCAAGATCTACTGCTAGGCTTTCACAACTAGACATTCAGGGATTCATCACAATGAATATAACGCTACTGACCCTATTTCAGGATTTTCCCACAATGACATCTCGCCATTGTCTTCTCGAGTCTCCGGTCACACTGACCACTCAAGGAATCCTAATTCACCAAGAATTAGTTATACAGGAGGTTACAATGATGCTTCTTAACAAGCAGATTACTCCTAAGTTTAAGTACAAAAGAACACATAAGTGTTCAAGCAAGATGTGAGCAACAGCTCCTTGCTATCCTAAGAAACTACAAAGATGTATAATGATTTGACAGTTGTTGACATCTTGTAGATCTTCTTCTTCTTCGTCTTCTTGGGTGAGCAAGCTTTGAGCAACAACTCCCAGCTTCAGATCTTCAATGTAGTGATGACGAGAAGGTAGGTTGATGACTTGACTGATCTTCAATGTTGTCTTCTTCATCAACAGCTTCTGTACCAATTCATTGTTGTTATGTTGAATGACGATCTTTGAGCTTCAACAACAATGGACATGTGTAAATGGTGATAGCTTTGGATGTTTAAGTGTTACAACGAGAGCTCATCGTTGTTGCTATCTTCACACAATGACTTGATCAATTCACCTTTTGATAGAATGAATCGACTACATCAGAAGCGAGAACTCTTTCCTTTAAATAGCCCAGTAGAAATATAGCTGTTTGAAATACTGTTGGATGTTGGAAAAGAGACATAGTGTAATAATGAGCTGTACTGACACGTCTCCTTTTTGCTGTGGGAGAAGTGACGGGATATCTTCTTGAGCAGTGTGTACAGTTGTTCACAACGGTAACATTTGACTTCCAAACTTCAGAGGCTTTTGATGGTAATTTGATGAAGCATGAGTAGAGCCTTCTTAATGAGATATCTGATAGGTCAAGTCTTTAGTCATTTGAAGAAGTCCATTAGGAATCAGTCTTCAGAACTTCAGCACTTGTCTTTAAGAACATTATCCTTTACTTCTTCAAGTATTCCGAAACTTCAGAACTTGTCCATTAGGAATTCGTCTTTAGAGTCTTCAGCACTTGACCTTTGGAACTGTAATCTTCAGAACACATAAGTCTTTAGAGTATTTCTGCACTTGATCTTCAGAGCCTTCATCCTTCAGAACTTCAAGTCATGAGAGTCTTTGGCACTTCGGTTCTCTTCTTCAGAAGCTTCGCAATCTTCAGAATCTCGACCACTTTCAAAGAGCATCCACAAGAGCATTACAACAACAATATCGGTATCCTTGGATCTGACTGATCACGATCATATACAGAAGCGTTCTTGCTTCTTGCGACTTGTGTCACACATAGTAACTTCGCATATTATCAATTACGCACATCTGGCTGGTGCTTGTTGGATCTGATATCTTCTATTAATATGATCTGCACAAAACACACGTTAGAACATAAAATGGTTCTTTCACAAATACGTATTGTTATCATCAAAACATAGATTGACTTGTAGAGACAATTCTTGCTCTCACAGAGTCTTTCATTCCTCTCTTTCAATTATTTGGATACGAGATATCTTTCTCGTGTTCATGCGATTGATATCTATAAAACACACCAACAAACCCTAGTGTCGAACTACAATTACTATGACTTTCCCATTGCACGAGAGAATATGTAGGCACAAGGGCCCCAAACCTAGGCAAACACCCTAATAAAAACCACCCATTTTCCCTTAGCAAGTAATCTTAGATAGCATCTTTTACAACCCTTTTCTTTTATCTTTAATTTTTCGAAGAAGACAAATAGCATAAGTTAACATTCAATCACAAATTAGACTAAGAGGTTCCTGTTGAGTACAACAGATGTGAGGGGGTGCTAACACTTTCCCCTTGCGTAACCGACTCCCAAACCCGGATATGGTTGCGATGACCATTTTCCTTTCCTTAAAAGTTTTTCTCGATATTTTCCTATTCCTTAATTGGAATGAATTAAAGTTCGGTGGCGACTCTGTTCGAAATTTTTTTTCCGCGTCCATCGCGAGGATCGTATGTTTTGAGGTACGACAGATGGAGACTCTGTTGGGGACTCATATTTGCTCCATGCAAGAGAGAGTCGAGCCTAACTTAGATTAATTTTTGATGAATGTTAACTTAGCTTAGTTGTCTTCTTTTTTGTTTGTTCGTTTGTTTTCTTCTTGTTTATTTTATTGCTTGTTTATTTTATTATTTGCTTATATTATGTTTCTATATTATTATTATGATGTTGGGTTCTCTGATCATGGGCTTTGTGAGATATGCTCTATACCCGATCTTGAGAAGAAATATAAGCTTAGGATGGTAGTTGTGTAGTAGAGACTTGCGAGGAGTCTTCCTCGTGAGGACGATACGAAAACCCCGCTTAGAGAAGATTCCCTTGGAAATGTTATTATTTTGATGAACCTTTATCACGACGATAATGTTCTCAAGCTTGAATCGTTGACTCTAAAGACCTTTAACCCGTTCTATCCATAATGGTTGTGTAGTGTTAACTTGCGAGACCTCTGGGCTCGTTGGATTAATACAAAAGCCCCAATCAGATGAGATCCCTTGAATGTATTACTAGTTGACAGTAATGGGTTCAACCTCGATCTATGACTCTGAGAACCCTGCTTTAGAAACCCTGTGTCGATGGTTGTGTAGTAGAAGCCTATGAGGTTACTTCTTCGTAGGAAGATATGAAAACCTAACCTAGAAGAGATCGTTTGAAGGGTATTAATGTCTGATGAACCTTCGTCATGGCAATAATGTATGTGAGAAGGATCCATGATTCTAGGCACCTACCCATTTTAGAGTCTACCTAGGGGGTCCCTTTAATCAGAGATATCCGTTATATATGCGTTGTTCTGACTGACCTCGAGGAATTGACTGATCCCGTGATCCTGGATCTTGCATTTTAGCATTACATCCATGCATATCATTTCATCTTACATATGCATCAATTGTGCATCTTGCATCTCATTCCAAAACTAGAAACTCATTTCATCTTCATTCTATCTTCAGTAAATCAAGTTGATTCCCCGACACTAGTACGTTACTCGTGCCAACACCGGACAAATGATGGATCAGATTCAAGAAGAACATGCTGCTTTCAGAGAAGAGATGGACTCTGTAAAAAACAAGATCAATCAGATTTTTTAGGGAATAACAGCTCTAGCCAAGAGAGAAGATGAACTTCGCAACACCGCTGCTACCACAAAGAACAGTGCCCCTGTGCAAGGATCTACCTCATTGCCTTCAGTTCTGTCATACCCCAAATTTTACCCTTAAATTCCTTGATCTTTTGCACATCATTTCTATGTCAATCATACATGTATAGATAACCAAGTATTCATGCTTTGCTTTATTTATCTATTCACTGATGAGTTAGGGTTTACTTCAAAAGGACCTCAAGGGTTAGCCAGTCAAACTTTGAATGTACCATCAACCAAGTACACTAGATTCAAGTGAATACTCATTCTTACAAGTACCTCAAGATATGACTAGCTGGTTATAATTCGAAGTGATCCTAGGGTTTTCTACTGTATCACTTTCCTCAATATTCCTCTGAAGCTTCAGTGTATACTTAGGGAGGATTAGAGTTTTCCTTCCATTGGTGTTGAGCATGGTCATTGTTGAAGCCAGATCATCATGAGTAAGTGGATTAAGGTTAAAAGATCATATGGTTAAGGTTTCATCATATTCCGAGATTCATCTTCCTCAGAGATTCTCCAGAGCATGAGTTGGGGTTACATGGAGTGGAATTAAGGTTTGGTTTGAAGATTATTGCAAATAGGTCCATAAGTTCAGTTCAATTAAGGACATATTCCATGATACTTTCAAGAAGTATTCAAAGGCTCATTTTTGTCAAGAACTAAATTCAAATTTTATGATATGTTTCAAGTCACAAGCCACAAAAGACGTGTTGCCAAAGTTCCATGTCAAGAATACAAGTTCATCAAGTTTTAGCAAGTTCAAGTGTGTAAAAATGAAGACTCGTGTTCTTTTAAGTAAGTTCATTGATTTCGAGATTCTTGATTCAAATTGTGAATACAAGTCCATGCGTAAAGTGTCAATCATGATTGAATTCATAAGTTTCCTCCATACAAAGTTAATTCTAAAGGCTCTATTTCAAGGGAAAATTGGAAATTTCAACAGAAATACGTCATGACAAGGAATCAAAATATCTCAACTTTTATTTCCTTTTAAAAAACAGACATTCAAACACGGTTCCTTCCGAAACAAGGTCCCAACATGTTACCGACACAATCACACAAAATAAAAGTTCATTCATCACACTCCAAAACACGATTAAACTTGTTAAATTAAAAAAGGAAGAATCAAAAACATGTTTTGTTGAGAATAGAAAGATTTCAATCAGCCGCATATTCGTGCATTCAATACCGACATCAGAATTCAAATTTCTGAAGCCTATAAAAGGAACATGCATAGAGGAATCAGGGGGGAGGAGGAGAGAAGCAGTAATTCACACGGTTTGATTAGAAGCGGCACATCAGATATTCACACGAAAAAACCACATCACCTCATACAAATAACGCACAGAAGATTCACATAGGCAATCACCACGTACACACTACACAAACCTTCCTCATCCAATTTCATCAACTTCACAAACCTGTAGAAAACCCAAAATGATACAATTCATACATACACACATGTGAAGCACCCAGAGAAGATTCAAAACAGTACCAAAATATCACACATTGTCACAACATACACAAGCAGTACGAAAAGGACAGCAGAATATGGCGAGAAGTGGAACGTTACGAACCTGCGAGCGAAGACAAAATCGTGTCGCACTTGAATCGACGCTCGCTCGGACGTGTTGACTCCCCTGCTCCTGACCGCTTCCACCGCTGTAAGTTGTCTCTCCGCCATTTTTCTCGTTTTATAACGCGCAATTGATGTTGTTGTGATTCCATTTTGTTTCATTTGACCTCGGTTTGAATTTGGGGGGAGACCGTAGCAATGCGCAAGAGCGAGTGAGGATGCGAATTGGAAATGTGAGCAGAGAGAATGGAAAATGTTTGCTCGCGTCGCCGGCTGCTAGCCATGGCGCGGTGAGTTTCGATTCTTTTGGCCGAAGTTCTACGCATGAGATAGAGTGAAACGGATCGAGAGCAAGAGAGACCGTGAGATGCGATGGGGCATAATGAACATTGAGCAAGATTAACACATGAACAAGTGAGAGAGAGAAAGAGTTTTGTTTGCACAGTTGGGTTACATGGGGTTGCTGAGAATGAACGTGCGTGCTGGTTCTTCTCTTTCTTTTCCATAAATGGTGCCGCTTTGTAAATGTCAGGTTTATTCTTGAAACCCTTCCCTTTAGAGATGGCTGAAGTGGGTTTCGGCCTGGGTTCCCGACCTGGTTTTTCCTTTAGACTGTGGTTTTGCTTTTAGTTTTTGGCCCATGAATTCACTTCACCAACACACCCTCCCTTTTACTTTTATTTCCTTTTATCTTACCATAAATTTTCTATTTCCAATTCATATTTGAATCACTTTTTTTTACTAGTTGTTTTTAGTTTTAGTTACCTTTATTTAGAATTAATAATATTTTAGATCAATTAATGTAGTGATTAAATAAAAAATATTAAAATATTTTTCTTATTTAATAGTCATGTCAATTATTTTCTTATTAATCATTTTGTTTATGTCCAAAATACAGTTATTTAGGGCTTAATCATAGATTTTGTTAATTAATTTCTATTAATTCCTAACTTTTGTGACCAATAACTTAGTGTCCTTTTGCTTGATCTTGATTTTTGATTCTTGCCTTGACTATTCCATTACTCATTATCTTGTGCTAGTCATTATTCATCCGATCCATGCATTTTCTGCCATATTATTTCATCTTGGCCTGGTCTATTTTGTGTCTGGTATTTTCATGACTTGTTCTCTTCTTGATTCATCTTGATGCTGGCGTACATATCCTGTTGTTACCTGCTAGGTTATAAGTTCACAACTCCCCTTAGGATTTCCTAGCTCGAATTAATTTTCGATTAAGATCGAAGTAGGATAAATTTAGGTCCTTAATCTGTGCATGACAATTAGGACAAAATTTCATCCCTTGCCTCTTGTTGTTATTTTACTCCATATTTCCAAAGGAAAGGATCTCCCAGTTGACTGTCACGTCATGTTTAGGATAGCCTTATCCATCATTCCCTTGAGACCTTTAGAGTCTTACCCTTTCATCCTAGCCTTAGGATTAGATTCGTCGTACACTATGTGAGTGTCATGGTTATGAACACTTACTCTTTCCTTCCCTTTCATCATAGCCTTAGGATTAGAGTCGCCGTACTCTATGTATGTGTCTTTCCATGGACGCTTACCTTCCCTTTGGAACCTTGACCACAGTAAAGAGTTTCTTACCCGTGGTGAGGAGAACTACGAATACTCTGATTCCATTCCCGTCAGGATACGTAGGCACGAGATGCGATGTCTTGGCGAGCATACTTAGAAATAACACCTTAGGTCTCCCTTTTACCTTTTCACCCTTTAGCAAACAATAACATAACACAAATACTAACAAGAGGTTCCTGTAGAGTACTACAGATACTTAGGATGCTAACTCATTCCCTAGGTATAACCAACCCCCGAACCTAGATCTCTTTGCTTTGTTTTTACATTGCAATTAGAGTTTTCTTCGATTTTTACCCTTTCCTTTGGATAAATCAATGCTCGGTGGTGAACTTCAAGATATGCGATTCAAGTTAATTAATAGCTTGATATCCGATTCTCACTGCAACAGAAATGGCGACTTCACTTGTCATGCTTAGGCCAAGAGGGTTAAGCCCACCTTGTTTGTATTTGTGTTATTTATATGCTTGCTTGCCTGTATACTTGTATATCTGTATATCTGTACTGCTTGGGTTTTTCTGTATGCAGGGTTTTGACCTTGAGTGGTGAGATAAGTCCAATACTCGGACTTGAGTGCGCCTATGATAGGAACGTGGTATATTGAAGAAGGCTTATAGGGAGTTGATTCTCGACCAAGCTAACTTGAAAAATCAACGCTTAGTGGAGGCCCTCTTGGGAGTAGTATTGTTGAACGAGTAGTCGTGAAAACATTACTACTTTCGACCTAGGAGCCCGTGACATTGAGGACCTTTAGTCACCTTTTACCCCGCTTGACCTCTTAAGACGTAGTGTGGTGACTATGAGGAAGTAGTCCCGAAGTAGTTGATACGCGATACTACACTCAAACGAGTCTCTCTTAAGAATATTATTAACTATTGAGTAATTGGGAAATTGATAATATCCGAAAGATGGGTCGATGACTTTGGGAACCTCTTAGAACCCTTGTTCTGCAGAGACAAGAACCCTTAGTACACACCTTTTGGGATGGGTAGACCATGACTCCGTGCTCGTGATTTTCAAACCTAGGCCCTTGTTTGTTTGCATGTGTATATATATATATATATATATATATATATATATATATATATATATATATATATATATATATATATATATATATATATATATATGTGTGTGTGTGTGTGTGTGTGTGTGTATGTGAATATATGTGTTTGTGCATACATTCATCCATACATTCATGACTAATCCTTTTGGTTTCAAGGAACTCGGTTGCTCTTTTCTTCGCAAAAATCAATAGAGATCATGGATTATAAAATGAAATCTTTTTTAGTTTTCCCAAAATGTTTGCAACTTACTTTTGAGTTCCTTGAAATCATTGCATTCATTCCATTGCATGTGCATTTTCCTTTCACATTTTGCTCATTCTGTTGTCTCGTCTTCAGTTCTTTCACCCTGAATCCTCTGCGCCCATACAACACCAGAGCTCAAGCTCGTAGAAAGATGGCAGAACAGAGTCAAGAGCTTGATCACGTCAACAATGAATTAGAAGACCTACGGGGGGAACATAGGGCAAATTATGGAGATATTACAGGTTATACGCGCGAACATGGATACTCAACCCACTGTTGTTTCTGAGATTGTCAATACAGTTGTGGAGCCTCAGCCAGCAGTTGTTACTATAGCAAATGTACCTCCATATGGTCTTCCACCAGGTTTTGTGCCTACACCTGCTGCAATCTCCATTGTTCAACAAGTCCAACAAGTTGTTCCTTTGGTTACTGAAGCTACTCATATGATTCCAACTTTTGCACCAGCTGATGTGCATAACCGTGTACAACCATACTTCAATGAGAATCAACCAGTATATGATGTCCCTGACATGCCGGAAGATGGGGATGAACATTATGAGAGACTCAGAGAAAATGTGGAAATTATTGATAAAAGGTTAAGAGCGATGGAAGGAGATCAAGTCTTTGGTGCTGCTGCCAGAGAAGTGTGTCTTGTATCTAGTCTGGTTATCCCTCCAAAGTTTAAAACTCCTAGCTTTGATCATTATGAAGGAACTACATGCCAAAAGAGCCATCTGATCATGTACTATCGAAAAATGGCCGCTCATGTTGATAATAATAAGCTGATGATTCACTGTTTCCAAGACAGTTTGAAGGGTGCTTCGTCGAAGTGGTATTTAAGTCTGGATCAGTCTCGCATTAGGAGTTTCCAAGATCTATCCGATGCTTTTATTAAGCATTATAAATACAACATGGACTTGGCTCCCGACCGAAGGTAACTGCTAAGTATGTCCCAAAAGAATTATGAGCTATTCAAGGAATACGCTCAGAGATGGAGAGAGACTGCTTCGCAAGTAGAGCCTCATTTGACTAAAAAAGAATTGGTTGATTGGTTTATCGACACTGTTCATCCTGAGTTTTATAAAAGAATGGTTGGAAGTGTGACTGCCAATTTTTCTGATATTGTTGATGTAGGTGTGATGGTAGAGCTTGGTATGAAAAGTGGAAAAATGTCAAGTACCGCTGGTAGTTCAAGTTCCAACAAAGATTATGCTAAGAAGCCTTCCAATAGTTCTCACAAGAAAAAAGAGGGTGAAACTAACGCTGTAATGTCCATCAGAAGAAGAAATCAGCCCTGGAAACAACAACATACTATGCTCAACAACAAGGTTATCCTGTTCAGTTTTCCCAACAGCCATATGTGGCTGTTGTTGCACCCGCTTTTAATCAACAAGTTCCAGCATACCAACCTATGCAACTGACCCCTGTTTATCAACCAGTTGTTGTACAACCACTTCCTGTTTATCAGCCCGCCCAAGCTCCACCTAATTATCAACGAGCACACAACGCTCTTGCCTATCAACAACCAAAAAATCAAGCACCTCGCCAGAATTCTCCCAACAGAAGACAATATAAGCCTCATGTTCCTCCTATTCCGATGACCTATATCGAGTTGTACCCTTCATTGGTACAAAAAGGTTTGATAACTACAAGGGCTTTGGGTCCACCTCCTAACCCACTTCCACCTAATTATAATCCAAATGCTCATTGTTTGTTTCATGAAGGTGCACATGGCCATGATCTAGAAGGTTGTTATGCTCTCAAGCACCTTGTAAGAGAGTTAATAGAGAAGAAGATTATGTCTTTTGGTGATTCTCAGCCTAATGTTAAGAACAATCCTTTGCCCACCCATGGGTATGTTAATGCTGTTGATAAGGTATCTGACGAGAGTTTAATTCTTGATGTTTCTGAGATTAAAACCCCTCTCCGAGTCTTCCATTCAAAGGTGTTTAAGGCAGGTTTAATGAATGTTTGCCATGACGATTGTAAAGATTGTGATGCCAGTGTAAAAGGATGTATGTTGGTTCAGAATGATATTCAAAATTTGATCAATGATGGTTTTCTACAAATGAGTAGTAAATTTAAGAAGGATGAAGTTACCGTGATTTAGCCCATCTTCAACCTGCCAGAACGAGGTGATAAAGTGCCCATTTTTAATTTGGCAGAATCAAGTTCTGCAGTACCTATTTTCAATGCACCAAAGCATGTGTTCAACATACCAGAATCTGTTGTTGCTTCTGCTGTTAATCAACCGAAGTCGATGATCATTCAAAAGCCCAATCCTTTTCCTTTTAAAGACTCTAAAGCTGTACCTTGGAAGTACGATGTGACAATGATTGAAAAAGAATCTGGGAATGTTATTCCGAGAGAAGAATTTAAAAGTGTTAGTGGAGATGTGACTAATATAGCTGGGGCAGGCAAGATGACACGAAGTGGTCGTATTTATACTCCCCGTTTCAATGAGGCTTCGCCTAAGGAAACTGTTACCACTGGGCCTGCCAAAGACTAAGACAAAGAAGTGGTTGTAAATGATGAAGATACTAAGTTCTAGAGGATTATCAGAAAAAGTGATTATAAATTCATTGATCAACTTCACCAAACTCCCTCCATGATCTCAATCCTATCTCTTTTGATGAGTTCACCTGCTCATCGAGCTGCATTGCAAAAGTTGTTGGCTCAAGCTCATGTCGCCCAAGATATTACTACTGACCAGTTTGATAGTGTGATTGCAAATATTACTGCCTGTAACACCCTTAGCTTCAGTAAAGAGCAGTTACCAAGAGAAGGTTAGAATCACAACCGTGCTTTGCACGTGTCCGTGAAATGTCAGGATGACGCTTTGGCAAGAGTACTTGTGGATACCAGTTCCTCTTTAAATATTTTACCTAAGATGACTCTTACAAAGTTGGCTTACAAAGAGACTGAAATGAGACCTACTTCTTTGATAGTCAAGCCTTTTGATGGTTCCCATAGGACTATAATGGGAGAAGTTGAGCTACCGATCTTAATTGGTCCACATGTATTTGACATCACATTCCAAGTGCTGGATATAAACCCTGCTTATAGTTGTTTACTTGGAAGGTCGTGGATCCATACTGTTGGTGCTGTAACTTCAACATTACATCAGAAAATGAAATTTGTGATTGAAGATAAGTTGGTAATTGTGCATGGTGAGGAGGACTTGATAGTAAGTAACTTGTCTTCATTCCGTTGTATAGAGGCTGACGAGGATGCTTTGGAAACTTCTTTCCAAGCACTCGAGATAGCCAACGCTGTCCTGTTGGAAGTCGAGGAACCAGTGGGCAAGAGTAATCTGTCTTTCATGTCTTTCAAGAGTACCAGATCAATAATTGAAGAAGGAGTACACGAAGGTTGGGGAGAGGTGATAGATGTCAAGACAAAGATGGATCGGCGTGGGTTGGGTTATAAACCAACTAAAGATGGAGCATCAAAATCTGCCAAAGGTCTCCCGAAGAGCTTTCAAGAAGTGTTTGTCAGCAGAGGTTTCCAGATCAATGATGTTGAAGATGATAATGAGGATGAAGACTCGAGCAATCTGGTGTTCAAGTGTGATGCTGCTTTGGACAACTGGGAAGCAATAGAGATCCCAGTGATTTTTCCTTCGTCAAACTAATTTATTGTCCTTTGTTTTGTTGTTTTCAAAATTCCATAGCTATGCCCAAAGCTATTGGATTATTTTGTAGGGCCCCTTTCTACTTTCAAATGATTATCAATGAATGCATTTTGTTAAATTCTTGTTGTTTCATTTACTATTTTTCGCTTTTACTTTCAAAAGAAATTGACAATCTTTCAAAACTAGAAAAAGAAGAACATTTTTCTCTTGCAATTTTCTTTGTGCCTTTAATAAAATAAGTCATTCCAAACATGCAGAGTAATCCCAAACCACGTTGAATCCGATGACCCTACTTTCACTCCTAACCTTGATTCGCCCATTTATCAAACTGAGGATGAGGGTGAGGAAGATTTCGAAATTCCACCTGAACTAGTAAGATTGGTTGAGTATGGGTACACTGAACTTCAACCGTGGAAAGAGCGAATGGATTTGATTAATCTTGGCACTTATGAGGAAAAGAAAGAGTTCAAGATTGGTAAAACACTTGGGTTGATGCAAAACAAAGTTTGGTCAAGCTTTTAGAGGAATACGTTGATGTGTTTGCATGGTCGTATCAAGACATGCCTGGTCTAGACACTGATATTGTTGTTCACATGTTGCCGCTTAAACCAGAGTGCCCACTTGTAAAGCAGAAACTTTGAAGAACTAGACCCGACATGGCTTTGAAGATTCTAGATGAGGTTAAAAGACAACTTGACGCAGGTTTTCTAATAGTTAAGAAGTACCTTGAGTGGGTAGCCAACATTGTGCCAGTGCCCAAAAAAGACGGTAAATTCAGAATGTGTGTAGACTATATGGATTTTATCAAAGCAAGCCCAAACGATGATTTCCCTCTACTGCATATTGATACACTTGTGAATAATACAACCCGTTTTGCAGTATTCTCTTTCATGGATGGATTTTCCGGTTATAATCAGATTAAGATGGACCATGCTGATAGGGAAAAGACTACATTCATTACTCTTTGGGGAACCAATTGTTATAAGGTTATGCCCTTTGGTCTGAACAACGCAGGGCAACATATCAAAGAGCAATGGTCACTCTCTTTCATGACATGATGCATAAGGAAATCGAGGTGTGCATTGACGATATGATTGCCAAGTCAAAAAGTGAGGAGGACCATTTGGATCATCAGTTGAAATTGTTTGAACTACTCAGGAAATACCAGTTGAAACTGAATCTTGCTAAGTGTACTTTTGGTGTTAGATTTAGAAAGTTACTTGTATTTATCGTTAGCCAACGAGGAATCGAAGTAGACCCTGATAAAGTCCGAGCCATTCAAGAAATGCCCGTTCCACAAATTGAAACATAAGTCAGAGGTTTTCTTGGACGCCTGAATTATACTTCCAGATTCATTTCCAATATGACTGCTACCTGTGAACCAA
Organism: Lathyrus tuberosus; assembly: GCA_022829125.1. Lineage (NCBI taxonomy): Eukaryota > Viridiplantae > Streptophyta > Magnoliopsida > Fabales > Fabaceae > Lathyrus > Lathyrus tuberosus. The sequence continues at coordinate 7,870,798 of JALAZF010000226.1, forward strand.
TATTCAAGTTACTCCGCAAGGATCAGATTATTGACTAGAATTTTGATTGTCAGAAAGCATTTGAGAAGATCAAGGGTTATTTGCAAGAGCCTCCTATCTTGATTCCTCTTATTTCTGGAAGACCACTCTTCATGTATCTGATTGTTCTCGAGAAGTCTATGGGTTGCGTATTGGGCTAACACGATGAGACTGGACGAAAAGAGCACGCCATTTACTATTTGAGCAAGAAGTTTACCGATTGTGAAAGCCGATATTCATTTTTGGAAAATACATGATCTGTCAATACATGATCTGTCACACTACTTTGTTGATCTCAAAAAATGGATCCAATAAAGTATATTTTTGAGAAGCCTGCTCAGACTGGGAGACTTTCCCGTTGGCATATGTTGTTATCCAAATACGACATACAATACTTGACTCAAAAGGCTATTAAAGGAAGCATCTTGTCAAATTACCTTGCAGACCAACCGGTTGAAGATTATGAGCCTCTAAAGTCTGACTTTCCCGATGAAGACATTATGTTGGTAAAGAATGACTGTGAAGAGCAAGGTCCTGATGAGAGCCCCGAGCTAGGTTCCCGTTGGAAGATGATGTTTGATGGTTCCTCTAATTACAGTGGGCATGGTATAGGTGCCATTTGATGAATCCCGATGGCGGTTATACCCCATTCACAGCAAGGTTAGATTTTGAATGTACAAACAATGTTACCGAGTACGAGGCATGCATTCTAGGCCTTGAAGCAGCTATTGACCTCCGAATCAAAATTCTTAAAGTGAGTGGAGATTTAGCTTTGGTGATCTACCAAGTCAAGGGTGAATGGGAGACCCGAGACGAAAACTTGATCACGTACCGTGCTTATATTGTGGAGTTGATCCAATACTTTGACGAGGTTACTTTCCAACATGTCCCGGGGTCTGAAAACCATATTGCTGATGCATTGGCCATGCTAGCTTCGATGTGGAAGGTCAGATTTGTTAATGAAGCACCACTCATTCGAATTGAACGCAAGACTGAGCCTGCATACTGTCAACTAGTTGAAGAGGAAACTGATGGCAAGCCATGGTTTCATGACATTAGGAATTATCTGTAAAACCAGAAATATCCGGCTGATGCTACAACTCTTGACAAAAACACTCTGAGAAGATTGGCATCCAAATTCTTCCTCAGCAATGACGTGTTGTATAAAAGAAACTATGACATGGTCCTGCTTAGATGTGTTGACAGACGTGAAGCAGACACGTTACTTCAAGAAATTCATGAGGTATTGTTTGGAACTCACGCCAACGGTTATGCTATGTCAAATAAAATTTTGAGAGCTGGGTATTACTGGTTAACCATGGAATTTGATTGCATCCAATATGCCAGAAAATTCCATAAGTGCCAAATTTATGCTAATAAGGTGCACGTGCCTCCAACGCTTTTGAATGTTCTATCATCGCCGTGGCCTTTCTCAATGCGGGGAATTGGCATGATTTGGGTAATCGAACCTAAAGCTTCCAACGACCATCAATTCATTTTGGTTGCCATTGACTATTTCACAAAATGGGTAGAAGCTGATTCTTATGCCAATGTGACCAAGCAAGTGGTTGCCCGCTTCATTAAGAAAGAGATTATCTGCCGTTATTGAATTCCAAGCCGAATCATAATAGATAATGGGACTAATTTGAACAATAAAACTATGAAGGAGTTATGTGAAAGTTTCAAGATCATGCACCACAATTCTTCTCCTTATCGTCCTAAACTGAATGGAACTGTTGAAGCCGCGGATAAAAACATCAAGAAAATCCTGCAAAAGATGGTAAAGACTTACAAAGATTGGCATGAAATGTTGCCATTCACTTTGCACGGATACAGAACTTCGGTGCGAACTCCAACAGGGGCAACCCCATTTTCATTGGTGTATGGAATAGATGTGGTCCTTCCTATTGAATAGAGATATCGTCCTTGAGGGTATTGATGGAAACCAAGCTTGATGAAGCAGAATGGGTCCAAGAAAGATTTGACCTGCTGAATCTCATCGACGAGAAGCGTATGACTACGATGTGTCACGGTCAGTTATACCAGAAGTAGATGAAAATTGCATTTGACAAGAAGGTCCGTATACGAGAATTTCGAGAAGGAGAGCTTGTACTCAAGAAGATCTCGCCAGTTCACAAAGACATGCGTGGAAAATGGACTCCCAACTATGAAGGCCCATTTGTTGTGAAGACATTCTTCTCAGGAGGATCGCTAATTCTCACAACAATGGATGGTGAAGGGCTTGCACATCCTGTGAACTCTGACGCAGTACGAAAATATTATGCCTAAAAAAACCCGCTCGCCAAAAACCTGAAAAGGAGACTTAGGCAATAATGGGTATCCTGGTGAATAAAAACTTATGAAGGAGATCTTGACAAAAGTTAGGGATGAAAATAAAAAAATAAGAGCTCGCTAAACTAAAAACCCGAATGGGCGGTTTAGGAAAAAATGAGCGTCCCGGTGGATTGAAAACTTGGAAGGGCGATCCAGGCAAAAGTTAGGGACAAAAGGCATTTCACTACATAAGATGACGTTCATCATTGCAGAAGATCAAAGCAGGAGTCCAATCCAGCCACTCTCGTCAGAAGCAAGATTTTGGGAAGTCTTAGTTGTTAGAGTTAATGGGTGTTGTTGGATTCAATGTAACCTTTCCCTATTTCCAATTTCAATTGTAATACTCCATGGAGCTTTGCCATTAGCAAGCTACCATTCTTGAATAAAATCAGACTTTTGTCTTTCAATTTTTGCCACTTTACGCTTTCTCTGCTTTTCCTTGTTATGCAAAATGTCATTTGTTAATAATAATTTTGAAAGTGAAAAGTTTTGAATTTAAAACCATTTTTTGAAAACACAATGAAGAGAATATAAAGTTTCTTTGACATGTGGAAGGATATGAAGGAAATCATTCTCCCCCAGGAAGTCTTACTGTTGTAGATTCACTTTGAGACCAGTTTCAGCAAAAAATCCCCATTGAAGCATAAATTGACAACACTCTTGGACCAAACCTGTAATCATAAGTTGTTGAGTCCCTGCTTTTGAGGTTGGCATTAATTTTGGTAAAACTAACTTAGCAGAAAGATGTTGGACAAGATGTCTTAACATGTTGAACTAACTGCAGGTGAAGATGTTAGACAAGATGTCCTATCAGGAGGATTCGACATCTTTGTGTGTTACTGTTTTGAACTAACTATTTGTGGTAATAGGTGTGATTGGAATTTGACTAAGATTCCAGGTGGCACATGAGATTGTGGAATCAGAGATTCTGATTCTAAATGAATTTGCGGTTTCCTTGTGAAGGAGACATTTTTGGCAACTTGGGATTGAAGAAAGAATTAGGTCGCTAATTCTGAGGAAGATATTTGCTGTGCTTTTGAAGCCCAAGTCCAGCTGTGGTTTACATTATAAATAGGTTAGAGTTAACCTAGTTTGTGGTTGATTATTGCAGCTGTTTTAGAAGTACTAGGGTTTGTACTTTTGTGAGCCTCTCGTGTATTGTGTGAATACTTGAGAAGGACTGATTATTGAGTTGTAATATTTTCAGTCACTACTGTGATTGGAAGGGAATTGAGAAGGGTCTCATACCTAGGAGAGTCTTAGGTAGAAATCTAGGAAGGGTAGTCTCTAGGTGCTAAGTTGTAAACATTGGAGTTTAGCTTAGAATCAATTCTACTTAGTGATTTCATTCCTGGCTTGGTAGCCCCCAGACGTAGGTGTTGTTATTCACCGAACTGGGTTAACAATTTCTGGTGTTGTTTACTTTCTATTGTTTACGTTTGTTCTTCCTTAGATCCTTGTGAGAAGCAGAGATCAACTGTCACGACATCCTGTCTGACATCTTCGTGATCTGCTTAACCAGAATTTCATATGTGATTTTTAAGACTGTAGAGAATCTCCCCAGTGTGCATCATGTGATACATGTTTATTGAGGTTGAGGATTTGCACCCCAGTGGAGTCATCTTTGTTCCCCACTGAAGTTACTCTACTTTCCCCAATAGGCTGCCTTGGATCCATACTTCCCAGATGAAGTGGATATTTATTTTATCCCCTATGACGTCTCTAATCATGCGTGACTCTTTCTAGTGGACTTTTTCTTCTTTGACAGGGAAATCAGATTCATGATGGAAATACCTCAAGTGAAGTCATGACATTACATCCCCGAGTGGAATAATTTTTTTCCCCAGAGAAGTTTAAACCTTGGAGTAGGACTATGGTTCCGCATGTGGCTTTTTATCTCTCTCTTGATAGATGTATCCTTCTTGTAGAGGTTGGCCGAGTATCCTCGTAGAGATGTTTATTTCATCTCCAGTTTACCTCTTCTTGTCTGTTTTGTCAGCATGAGCATAAGCATGACATACATTCATTCATACATATGCATGGCATCTGAGAATGTTTGCTACCTTGTTGTCTTTTCTCGTTTACTTTGGCTGTGTTTATCACCAAGTAGTTGGGCTTGTCGTCTTTCTCCAAGTAGAATCGTCAACCTTAGGCAGAAAGTGCCATCCGTTCTAATTCCCCATAGAGTTTGACCCTTGTGGATGATGGTTGCTTCAGTTATCTTTTCCATGTTTGGATAAGATAAATCCCCATCCGAGTTCATTCCCCAATGGGTAGAGTCTTGTTTTACTGTTTCCTTCTAGCTTGTTCCTAGATCAAACTTTGGTCCCTGGCAAGTGTCGCTTTTGAACCTAATCAGGTCACCGAACCTAGTTTGAGCATGCATCTATTTTGCACTATGTATCTCAAGAAGAATCTTTTACAAATCCTCATTGCGGATAAGTGGCAGTCTCTCCTGAGAAGCTTATCCAGTTTCGCTATTTCCAACAACAAGTGGAAGTCTCCCTTGAGAAGCTTGTTTCCTTTTGCCTTTTCCAGATAAGTGACAGTCTCTCTAGAGAAGCTTATCCTTTTTGCTTTTGTCAGATAAGTGGCAGTCTCTCCTGAGAAGCTTATCATTTTTTATCCTTTTGTCAGATAAGTGACAGTCTCCCCAGAGAAGCTTATCCCTTTTTTCCTTTTTCAGATAAGTGGCAGTCTCCTTTGAGAAGCTTATCCCTTTTTCGATAAGTGGCAGTCTCCTTCGAGAAGCTTATCCTTTTTTCAACGATAAGTGGTAGTCTCTTTGAAAAGTTTTTCCTTTCTTGGTGGTGCGTAAGTCCCTTGCGACGATAAATGACAGTCTCTTTTGAGAAGCCTATCAGGGCGTTTCCCCGTGAAGTCCAATTATTTTGGCATACAGAAGAGTTTAATTACCCTGTATTTTTCCTGATGTTTCCTAAAGATCCCGTTTGATCTCTTCGTTTAAGGAATTTCCATAGGCTTGGATGTTCTTTCTTGTTTGAAAACTCCAACATTTGTTTGCATGATCCTTTTGTTATGTGGATCCTGCTTTACCTTTTCTCCTAGAGTGTTAGTCGATCATGCTTTAACCTGTTGGTCAACTACTCTAGATATTCCCCAATGGATACTGTCTTTTCGGTTCTACCTCCAGTGAGGATCTTTTGTCGTCTTGCTTTCCAAAGTGTTAACCGGTCATGCTTGAACATGTTGATCCGTCACTTTGGATTTCCCCAGTTTGTTTCTTTTCCCAAGTGTTTTGTCATCCCTAGTGAGTGGTTACTCATTGTGTTGACTTTATGCCTGTTTACTTTCGTTTTCATCTGCATTTTGCATTTATCATTCTATCATTTTCGTCATGCTAGAGTTCATTGCATTTCAACATTTGTAGGTTAGTTTCTTTTGTCCATAGCATAACATGTCATTGCATCAAAGGGCAAAATTTTCAGTTTTCTGTATTTAAATACCTTTCGCCATGATTTCATGAGGATTGTCATTGCTCATGTCATCTGGTGAAGATATTTAAATATGAGCAACTATCATACCCCAAATTTTACCCTTAGATTCCTTGATCTTTTGTACATCATTTCTAGGTCAATCATACATGCATAGCTAACCAAGTCTTCATGCTTTGCTTTATTTGTCTGTTCACTGATGAGTTAGGGTTTACTTCAAAAGGACCTCAAGGGTTAGTCACTCAAATTTTGAATGTAACATCAACCAAGTACACTAGATTCAAGTGAATACTCATTCTCACAAGTACCTCAAGATATGACTAGCTGGTTATAATTCGAAGTGATCCTAGGGTTTTCTACTGTGTCACTTTCCTCAAGATTCCTCTGAAGCTTCAGTGTATACTTAGGGAGGATTAGGGTTTTCCTTCCATTGGTGTTGAGCATGGTCATTGTTGAAGCCAGATCATCATGAGCTAGAGGATTAGGGTTAAAAGATCATATGGTTGAGGTTTCATCATATTCCGAGATTCATTTTCCTCGGAGATTCTCCAGAGCATGAATTAGGGTTGCATGGAGTGAAATTAAGGTTTGGTTTGAAGATTGTTACAAATGGGTCCATGAGTTTAATTCAATTAAGGCCATATTCCATGATACTTTTAAGAAGTATTCAAAGGCTCATTTTTGTCAAGAACTAAATTCAAATTTTATGATATGTTTCAAGTCACAAGCCACGGAAGACGTGTTTCCAAAGTTCCATGTCAAGAATACAAGTTTATCAAGTTTTAGCAAGTTTAAGTGTGTAAAAATGAAGACTCGTGTTCTTTTACGTAAGTTCATTGATTTCGAGATTCATCATTCAAATTGTGAATACAAGTCCATGCATAAAGTGTCAATCATGATTGAATTCATAAGTTTCCTCCATACAAAGTCAATTCTAAAGCTCTATTTCAAGAGACACCAACAATACAAGTCAATATTCATTCAAGGTATAATAAAAAAGAGTTTGAAACTTCAAGGCCAATTATTTGGAATTTATCATCAAAATTTATAGTTCAAGATCTAATCAAGTCATGATTCAAGAAATAATTCTTATGTCTTCATGAAAATTCACCATTCAAGAAGTCCAAGAGCAAGGAGATTTTTGCATCATATTTTAACTCTAAGATTCAAAAAGTTAAAAATGATACAAGATTAAAAGACTTTTATAAGTCAAGACAATTCAAAATCTAAATCCATCCAAATAGCATTCAAATATTGGAACATTACATGATGAGATGTTACATTACAAGGCATAGAGAAATATTTTCCTAACAAGCTTAAGTACAATGCCTAAAGAGCTAAAGTTGTGGAAGCTTTTCTTCATTCATGCCAATACCAAGTCATGCGACCATTTCTTCATCAAATGTCCCAAAAGCCTGCCTAGCATTGCCTCATCTCATCCAAACATGTCCAAGATAAAAGTTCTAGACACCATAGCCAAACAAAAGTCAAAGCACTCAAAGCTACACAAGTTTCCAAAGGTTTTCAATAAAGAAGGCAATACCTTCTTTCATGACAAAAAGCCGAAGTCTCAAATCATAGGATCCCTCACCAAGATCACCAACGTGGCCAGGTGCTGTATGGAAATGGGAAGACATGACAAGGGAAAATTGGAAATTTCAACAACAATACATCACGACAAGGAATCAAAATATCTCAGCTTTTATTTGCTTCTAAAAAATAGACATTCAAACACGGTTCCTTCCAAAACAAGGTCCTAACATGTTACCGACACAATCACACAAAATAAAAGTTCATTCATCACACTCCAAAACACGATTAAACATGTTAAATTAAAAAAGGAAAAATCAAAAACATGTTTTGTTGAGAATAGAAAGATTTCAATCAGCCGCATATTCGTGCATTCAATACCGACATCAGAATTCAAATCTCTGAAGCCTATAAAAGGAACATACATAGTGGAATCAGGGGGGGAGGAGAGAAGCATTAATTCACATGGTTTGATTAGAAGCAGTACATCAGATATTCACACGAAAAAACCATATCACCTCATACAAATCAATAACAGAAGATTCACATAAGCAATCACCACGTACACACTACAAAACCTTCCTCATCCAATTTCATCAACTTCACAAACCTGTACAAAACCCAAAATGATACAATTCGTACATATGCACATGTGAAGCACCCAGAGAAGATTCAAAACAGTACCACAATCTCACACATTGTCACAGCATACACAAGCAGTACGAAAAAGACAGCAAAATACGACGAGAAGTGGAACGTTACGAACCTGCGAGCGAAGAAAAAATCGTGCCGCACTTGAATCGACGTTCGCTCTGACGTGTTGACTCCCCTGCTTCCGACCCCTTCCACTGCTGTAAGTTGTCTCTCCGCCATTTTTCTCACTAATAATGCACAATTGATGTTGTTGTGATTCCATTCTGTTTCATTTGACCTCGGTTTGAATTTGGTGGGGGGGGGGGGGGGAGACCGTAGCAATGCACACGAGAAAGTGAGGATGCAAACCAGAAATGTGAACGGAGAGAAAGGAAAATGTTTGCTCGCTGTCGCTGGCTGCTAGCCATAGCACAATGAGCTTCTGTTCTTCTGGCCGAAGTTCTACGCACGATATAGAGTGAAACAGATCAAGAGCAAGAGAGACCGTGAGATGCGATGGGGCATAATGAACATTTAGCAAGATTAACACACGAACAAGCGAGAGGGAGAAAGAGTTTCGTTTGCACAATTGGGTTTCATGGGGTTTCTGAGAATGAACGTGCGTGCTAGTTCTTCTCTTTCTTTTCCATAAAGGGTGCCACTTTGTAAATGCCAGGTTTCTTCTTGAAACACTTCCCTTTAGAGATGGCTGAAGCGGGTTTCGGCCTGGGTGCCCGACCCGGTTTTTCCTTTAGACTGTGGTTTTGCTTTTAGTTTCTGGCCCATGAATTCACTTCACCAACACACCCTCCCTTTTAATTTTATTTCCTTTTATCTTACCATAAATTTTCTATTTCTAATTCATATTTGAATCACTTTTTTTTACTAGTTGTTTTTAGTTTTAGTTACCTTTATTTAGAATTAATAATATTTTAGATCAATTAGTGTAGTGATTAAATAAAAAATGTTAAAATATTTTTCTTATTTAATAGTCATGTTGTCATACCCCAAATTTTGGCCCCTAAGATTTCCCATCATTGGGTAAATCATCATCACCATATGGATGAAACATCATACCTCATCAGTCTCTCCAAAGATGGGTGAGCATTCACTACAATCAAAATTAAGGTTTCAAGCCCTCTCAGAGCTCTTAGACAAAGGATCAATCAAGAATTGACATGATCTTCAACTTGTCTAACCTCTCAAACATCCACAAAGGATCAAGAGGACTCCCACAGCAAGAATCAAGCACAATGTTACAGCATTCTAAGTGGATTAAGCCTTAAGATCGACAGTGTCACCAAATTAGGGTTTTGGTCGACCAGGGCCTCCAGATGGGAATTTTTCTCTGGGCATGAGCCAATGCTTCAAAGCATAACCTAAGATGCTCCAAGGGACATCATAAACCCAATCATCAAGTCAATTTTGCCTTAGGGGATGCATTCATAAAAAATCAGGAATTAGGGTTTCTTGACCTAATTCACCCTTAAGTTGACTTTTGGGACAAAACATGAGCCAAGACCTCAAGACATGATTTGAAGGTCTCTAACACACTACATTGATCCATTTGCAACAATGGATTAATCCAAGAAGCTTGAGCAACAAGTTTCAAATTCATCAGAACTACAATTAGGGTTTCGCGGGAAAAGTCAACTGTGCCTTTGACTTTTGACCAGGACATGCTTCCAAACCCTAGGACATGATTCAATACACCCTATAACACCTATGAAATCAATCCATCAAGTTTGATTTAGGTCAAGGACTTGATTTCATAGAGGATCGCACAGTTTGGAATTCATCTGACAAAAAGTCAACTGTGCACAAAAGTCAACTTTGACTTTTTAAGATTTTTCCCAATTATGGTTCTTTGACCCTAAAATGATGTTAATGTATGATTGGAATCATCATTCATTAAGAAAAATCAAGAAAAGTTGGATAACTTGTAAAAGGGGTAACCATAAAAACTTAGAAATTTTTCTAAGTTATGGAATAAAGTGGCTAAGGTACCAACTTTGGAGGATCATAACTCCTAAACCACAAGGCCATTTTTCTTCATCCAAAGCTGGATTTGTAGCCCTCATGGCCCTCTACAAAAGCTTCAACTACACCTCATTCCAATTCCTCATGGATTTTTAGTTATAGAATGATCAAAATGGCTGAAAACATGAAATGTCATTTTTTCCAACACTTAGTGAAATTTTCACTAAGTCAGAATCTGTCTTCACTTTTTTCCAAATGTAGGGGCATTTTTCACTTGGATCCAAAAAGTATCAAAACCAATTATGATCAAACAGTTGTTGTATCATATGAGGGCTTTCCAAAATGGCCAAGAACTCCATCAAAGTCCACTTGAGCCATGAGATATGACAATGCCAATATGCCTTGTTGCAAACTGTCATGGCAAGGCAAATTTTGGAGTTTTGCTCGAATTGCCCAAATTTTGCAAAGGGCAAGCAACTCTATCCATATGAACACCTCAAGGGGGGACCAAGGAGGAACCAACTCTGATCCTAAGCCTCCCAAGTCTTTGGAACCAAAAATAGCATGCCAAACTTGGAAATCCCTAAAAGAGGGACAAGACTCCAATTTTGGATTGGAGCACTCAATGCATACACCAAGGTGGCATGGACTGAGCCATTCCCAACTGAATTCAGTCAAGACTTATCCTAGACCAAGGGGACCAGCAGCCTGTGCCCTAACCTCTAGTCAATGGCTAGAGGAGACTTCGATTCTCATTACTCAACATTGGCCAAACCTCTGCTGCAGTTGCCATTCACTATTCCTTGCAAAAGAAACTTGCTCTACTATAAATAGAGCTCAATTATGATCAGTTTGAGTACACCAAAGCCATCAAACAGATGCTTTCCTCAAAATCTCCTTCTTCACTCCAAAATTGCCTTCTAAGGCAAGTCACTATTGGGTTTTGAGTTTGAGAGCTATTCCAACCAAACCAATCACACACACACCTCATAAACATCATATAGAAGTGATCCAAACACTCACATAACATCTGGAACACCAAAATCACAAAATCACTAGCCAACTGCTCAAGCCTTTGACAGATTTGCAGTTGAGGTGCCAAATCAAGTTCCAGCTCAATTCAATCCACTCCAAGCATCTAAACACACTCCATAACACCTAGGGAAGCTGTCCATATCCTTGGAACCAAGCTGCAACACCTCTAACACAAAACACAATCACCAGCTGCAAGAGGTAAGCATGAGCTCTTCTAACTCTATGATCCATGCATTTTTTGCTACACAATAATTTGGCCATATGTTCATAATCATGCATAGAGTGTTTTCCCTCAATCAATTGTTTTGTTTGAGTCGTGTATGGAATTTCTGAACCTTCATGCAAATTTTAGGGTTCTTGAGGTTTCTCTTTGATTTCTTATTCCATGTTTAAAATAAATGAAATTAAAGACCATAGACATGATCGTCAGGTGAAAACGAGTATATTGATATGTAGATTGCATGTTATCATCAAGTATTCAGTGAGATTGGATAGAAAACACAAATTTGCAGAAACAGAGGGTGGCGCGTGTTCTTGGCGCCATTTTCAAACATTTGAATATTTTAATTTTGTGATTTTATTTAATTGATTCAAAAATTAATTTCTCTCTGAGTTTTAATGATTTTGAGTTGATTCTTTTTTTAATAATTCACAAAAATGTTAAAATATTTTATTTTCCCAAAAAATCCCAAAAATATTATTTATTTCATATCATTGATATTTTTGTAAAGAATTAATATTTTAATTATTTTTGACATTTAAAATATTTTCTCCTTCTTGATTTTCCAAATTTAATTGGTTTCCAATCATTTTGTGGATCAAAACCTGATTTTTGAAACATTAATCCAAGATCACAATTTGTTTTCCACATGTTTAACAATTTTGATCATTTTAATTGAATTTTTTTTATTCAATTAAAATGCATTTTGAAAACAAATTAGGGTTTTTGATTAGTTCAACCCTCATAAAACTTTTTCAAAACTCATTGGGCCTCTAATAGAGTGTAAGACCCAATCCCCTTTGAAAACCAAATATTTTGGGCCTCAGTCATTGTATAAGACCCACTGCATTTTCAAAAAACCTCGGCATAATCACCATTTTCAAACAAAAATTATCTGGGCCTACCCTCGCGTTATAAGCCCCATTTCTTTTCTTTAAAACTTTTTGGGTCTCTAATAGAGTGTAAGACCCAATCCCCTGTTAACCAAAATCTTTTTGGGCCTCAGACATTGTATAAGTCCCTCTGTGTTAAAAGAAAATCTCGGCGCGATCGCCATTTCAAAACAAAACCCTGAGCCTCTCCTTGAGCTGTAAGCCCCACCACTTGTATAAAAATAAACCTTTGGGCCTCTTGAGAGAGTGTAAGACCCATCCCTTTGTACAAAAAACAAGTTTTGGCCTCAGTCACTTGTATAAGTCCCTCTGTACAAATTCAAAACAACAGTGCAATCACTGATAAAACCTTGGGCCTCTCCTTGAGCTGTAAGCCCCAACATTTCTTTCAAATCACTTTCTCCTTTGATTTATAATATAATATTGTTATCAAAGCTTTCTTTGTTGAACAACTAATCAAACAGCATGGAAGCTCTACAACCGAGTAAGTGTTTACCCGCTTTCTTTATCCACTTTCATATATATATATATATATAACTGTATTGTGGGGCTGCTCACTGTAAGTCTTCTTTCACAAACTCTTATATACCTGTCAAATATCTACTGTGTAATATTAGTATAGTTATTTAGAGTTTTCCCCGGCAACTACGTCTAGCACTAGGTAAAGCCCTGTTGGTCACTCTTAAATACAAACAAAACTAGATCCCCATAGGATTACAAGACACAGTCTTCCCTCCTCTTGGGGTTAAACAATATGGAGACGTGAAAGGCAGCATTCTCGGTGAACCCTTTCTCAGACTGTCACCCTTAGAAATTTTCAAAGAAACTCTACTCCCCAGAGTTGATCTATTCTCCGTGAATAACATCTCTTGAGTTTCTTCCAAATTCTTGGACTTTCCTGGCTTGATCTATTCTCTGTGAATAACATGTCTTGAACTTCTCGAGGTTTGGGGACCCACAGGCTTCCTAAAAGCATCCCCGTCTCCTCTTGGGTGTTGTACAAGGACCCTTCGGCTTCTTAAAAGATCTCATGCCTCCTCTTGGGCTTAGTACAAGGACCCAGAGACCTCTACAGGTATAGGAACATAACCTAGTCATCAATTTGCCAGAGCTGTCTTTCTGCGTCAAGTATCAGACCAGTTAATGGGTTGACCTTCATCCCTTAACGTACCAGCCTTCTCTTGGGCATTATACAATGAGTATTCACTACCTGAGAATCGATTTCTCAAAACACCTGTAGACTTGGACAATCTCAATACCCTGTGGATTTCCCCTTTCCTTAAAGAACAGGAAATAACCCTGATCCTCTGATCAGTACCAAAGCACAACAATACCTTTAATCGTTCCCTTCATAAGAACTAATTTTCTCTTTTATCCAACATACTGGACCTGTCACTAAACTGAAACAGTCGCCAACGGATAGCCTCCTCTTAGGCTTTGTATAATGATCCTTTCCTCAGGAAAGTTAGCCTCCTCTTGGGCTTTGTACAAGATACCAAAAATTACTCTCTTGTTGAGTATAAAAGACTCTCTTGTTGAGTCAATCACCCTTTTAGCCTCTGTCTAGGGCTTCGTACAAGACACATACAAAAACACTCTCTTGTTGAGTATAAAAGACTCTCTTGTTGAGTCAAACACTTTAGCCTCTATCTCGGGCTTCGTACGAGATACAAAAACACTCTCTTGTTGAGTATAAAAGACTATCTTGTTGAGTCAATCACTTTCAGCCTCCATCTCGGGCTTCGTACGAGATACAAATCACTCTCTTGTTGAGTATAAAAGAATCTCTTGTTGAGTCAAACCCCTTTTAGCCTCCATCTCGGGCTTCATACAAGATACTAAATCACTCTCTTGTTGAGTATAAAAGACTCTCTTGTTGAGTCAATCCCTTTTAGCCTCCGTTTTGGGCTTCGCACAAGACACATGCAAAAAGACTCTCTTGTTGAGTCAACCCTTTTAGCCTCTCTCTCTCGGGCTTCATACGAGACACATAAAAGCACCCTCTCGTTGGGTCAATAGCCTCCTCTTAGGCTTTGTATAAAGAAGACCCCGGTTGAGTCAATCAACCTCCTAGCATCAAAGTTGTGCCTTGTTCATAGCATACAAACATCAACAACTCCCCTTTAGAGATGACAAATTCTCTCTAAAGTCAAAACCCTTTAGCTTCACATCTTGGGCTTCGAACAAGATACAAATAGACCCTTCAGCTTCACATCTTGGGCTTTGAACAAGATACAAACCACATTTAGCTTCATGTCTTGGGCTTTGAACAAGACACCAAAACAACCTTTTTCCTCCCATAGAATAGGAGGAACTACGATCGCTCTGATTTCCCTGTTTTGTTAAACGGGAATACGTAGGCATAAGATTAGAAAAATCTTAGCGAGCACACTAATCAAAAACCCAAAATCCCATACCTTCACACATCAATCGAAAAGCATCAGTCCTAACATCCTACCAATAGCCTAGACACTGTGTTCTTAACAAAATAACCAAATAGAGACCCACAATCTTAATAGCATCTGTAAACCAACAGTCATCTGTTTAAACTCAGTTTGCAAGCAGGGTTAATTGGAGACATCTATTTCCCTTCCTTCATCAGCTTCAATAGGATAAAAAATGAATCGAGCTGTAAAACGAGAGTGATTCGCAACCACGCAAAAATTCGCGCTACACATGTCAATTATTTTCTTATTAATCATTTTGTTTATGTCCAGAATACAGTTATTTAGGATTTAATCATAAATTTTGTTAATTAATTTCTATTAATTCCTAACTTTTATGACCAATAACTTAGTGTCCTTTTGCTTGATCTTGATTTTTGATTCTTGCCTTGACTATTCCATTACTCATTATCTTGTGCTAGTCATTATTCATCCGATGCATGCATTTTCTGCCATATTATTTCATCTTGGCCTGGTCTATTTTGTGTCTGCTATTTTCATGACCTGTTCTCTTCTTGATTCATCTTGATGCTGGCGTGCATATCCTGTTGTTACTTGCTAGCTTATAAGTTCACAATTCCCCTTAGGATCTCCTAGCTCGACTTAATTTTTGACTAAGCTCGAAGTAGGATAAATTTAGGTCCTTAATCTGTGCATGACAATTAGGACAAAATTTCATCCCTTGCCTCTTGTTGTTATTTTACTCCCTATTTCCAAAGGAAAAGATCTCCCAGTTGACTGCCACGTCATGTTTAGGATAGCCTTGTCCATCATTCCCTTGAGACCTTTAGAGTCTTAAACTTTCATCCTAGCCTTAGGATTATAGTCGTCGTACTCTATGTGAGTGTCATGGTTATGAACACTTACTATTTCCTTCCCTTTCATCCTAGCTTTAGGATAGAGTCGCCGTACTCTATGTAAGTGTCTTGCCATGGACGCTTACCTTCCCTTTGGAACATTGACCACAGTCAAGAGTTCCTCACCCGAGGTGAGGGGAACTATGAATGCTCTGATTCTATTCCCGTCAGGATACGTAGGCACGAGATGCGATGTCTTGGCGAGCATACTTAGAAATAACACCTTAGGTCTCCCTTTAACTTTTCACCCTTTAGAAAACAATAACATAACACAAATACTAATAAGAGGTTCCTGTAGAGTACTACAGATATTTAGGATGCTAACACCTTCCCTAGGTATAACCAACCCCCGAACCTAGATCTTTTTGCTTTGTTTTTACATTGCAATTAGGGTTTTCTTCGATCTTTACCCTTTCCTTTGGATAAATCAAAGCTCTGTGGTGAACTTAAAGATCTGCGATTCAAGTTAATTAATAGCTTGATATCTGATTCTCACCGCAACAAGTTTGCATTCCAAATCCTTTGATATGGGGTATGCCTCCAGAATACACTCCTGCAATTGAAGGAGTTGTTGCCCAACCAATTCCTACATCTGGGGTTACTATGGAGCTATCCGACAAGCTCAACCTACTGTTATTCAAATTCCTATTCCCTGTGCTGAAGAGAAGATACAAGATGAGTATGACATAGAAAATTATCATGAGGATATCCCTATTATCAGTCCTCATGCTCCTTCATCAAAGGTGTTCTCAGATGCCCTTTTTGAATTAGAGTTATCAAATAAGGATATAATCCATTGGCTCGTGCAATTGTAAGCAAAGGAGGGAGGTGATAATTAGGGGATGTCCTCATTCCACTTCAGAAGAAGCATCTCTCTCAGAAATACTCACTTGGTTAAAAGTAGTATCACTCATCTTGGCTATAAAAAAGGAAATACTGAAGGTAAACGCTCGAGTTGAAGAGGGTACATGGACTTATGAGATTGATGAAATTGGGAAAGGGAAGGAAGGCATAAACTCTGACCAAAGAACTACTAGTGCTCTGATAATTTCCCTCTAGGACGAAGAGATGAATGTGTTTACTAATAAAGTGAATATGAATGAACTTGAATGCTAAAGACTACAAAAATATTTTCAACGCTTAACTCCTCATATTTATAGGAAAAGGCTGTTGAATGAACCACATTAGTGAAGGGGAAGAGTTATGAGATTAAAAACTGGATTCCACTTTGAATACATGAAAACTCAAGCGCACTCAAGTTCACTATATGGCGCACCATGACATAACTTGTCACATTAGTGCACATGTTGGAAGAGAGAAATGTAATATTTCAATGATGGAAGTGCATTTAAAGCTCTTGTTCCCCCACTACTTTTTAAGTTGACTCCAAGTGTTTCAGTTCTAGCTCCCATCGGACCACATCCTTGGATGCCGTCCAAAATCATCAAAGGATTCCTCGACTCTCTCCATTCCCAAAAAAAACCTTGGGGGAAATTGTTATGGGTAGGCCAAAGACATAAATAGCCAAGGCTCAATTCATCTCAGATCCACTCCACTTGGCCCAAGGTATAAATCAGTTCACACGAAAATCAAGGTACATTCTCTGATCTCCACTTTCATTACAACCATCTTAAATCTTGAGCAAACTTGGGCGGTTGAGTTCTAACCGTGTAGGTCCAACCCGCGATGCCGTAATGAATATCAACATCATTGGTTCAAGATCCTTAGCTCACCAACTGCATCCAGATCTCTGGTTCTAGAATGGAATAGGACTGTTATGAAATATTGTGACCCATGTCCACATAATATCAAAATCCTTGGTCCAATTGCCTTCGACCATGTGAGATGCACAAAGAGGACATATATGAGATTAATCAAGGTAAAACACATGTCAAGCATTAAGGCAGACTCATCATGTCCTGCTACGTCTTTATAGTGAGTCATCCATCATGTTACCTAGTGGAATGGGTTCATGTGAGTAATAGCCAAGATTGTAGCCTCTAAGCTTGATGTGTTTTACTGGTAGTATCTTGTTATATCTTTGGTGATGAGTCATTTACCGCGCTCGCTAATAAAGCAAAGTTGTGTGAGTCATGTTCGATATTATAGCCTCGAGGCTATGTTAAAAATTGCTATAAATACTTACCTCGCATGTTAGGTCAGATTATCACCTTTTAACATATCACAATCTTAAAGACCTCACACTTCTAATATTTCAAGCATGGTCATCACTATTGTACTTACCAGAAGTACACACTACTACAAAAAGTGCTTTTAACGTCGGATGTGAAATACATTTTATCTCGGCTGTAGTAGCGAGGTAACGAAAAGCGTCATGAAATGTAATGACTTATCACCTCAATTTTTTAAACACCAAGGGGTAAATTAATTTGCACATGGGTTCGAAACCCAACATCTACATCTTTATTATTTACAAAACTAACGCCTCATACATCTCGATTTATAATAAAACCGAAGGGTAAGATATATTGTTTTTTAAATTGAAATTCGTTACATTGTTTACACAAAAAATAAATAAAAATAATTTGCTTACAAACTACAATGTTTACCTACAATATTATATTGTTTACACAAAATATTAAAATAAACATTTATTTATCCCTGAAGATCACATGTTAGATCTTCAACTCCTTGATATTTGGGCAAGATCAAATGTTTTACCGTGCAGTTATTTGTTTATGATATAAAACAAAAAAAAGGTTAGAAAAAAAGGGCTAAAAAAATAAAGGATATTCTACTCAAATAAATATTTAAAAACACAAACCTTAAACTCATATAATTTTCTGCACTTGCAATCCATCATAGAGAACTCTTAATGGCAAAAGTTAAAATGGAGGATGTAGATAGTTTCAAGTGCTTCATGGCGTTTCTTTATCAATTATAGATATCAGAATGCCTTTATAATGAAAAAATTTTAGGTTTCACACGAATCACTAATGGTAGTGTCTTGAACATTGATATTCATGCAATAGATGACAAAGACTTGTTTAAGGACAGTGATCAATATCTAAAATTATCACGCCAAGTTATCAACATGATTTTTTTATAAAAAAAACTACATTGTTTACATAGAATATTGAAAAATAATAATACAACAAAAGAAGAATTTTGGTGTAAGAAGTTATCTGTTCCAAATATTGCACGCATCCAATTTCTAGGAGTTATCTGTTCCAAATATTGAATGCATCCAACTTCTAAAGGAATTATCTGTTCCAACCATGTAAAAAATGTTGTTCTGCATTTGTAATCTATCATAGAGAACTTTTTCAAGCTTTTAAATACAACAACAACAACAACAACATCAACACCATTTTGTGAGATGGATCCCAAATGAATGATATGTTCGAGTTTGGAGCAGCTACATATAAGTTAGGATTATGGTAAAATTTGTTTAACAAGTGTTTTATAGTAAAATGTGATTATCTTATCTCTCGGTTATTAAGGAAACCAACGGGATATATCATTTAGTTAAAAAAATTATAATAATTAAAAAAGGTTCCTGAATTATTTTTCCCCTCGGATTTTTTGAACAACCGATATAATAAGTTGACTGTCCCTTCGATTTTGTAATTTGTGGTTTCTATTTCTAAAAAAAACTAAATCATGCCGCACATTAGAATCATGTCATTAGAATAGTAATGATCATGCATATTCAAAAACGTAACATATCTTTTGGATTTTCAAGGAGGCGTTTGAGAATTTGATTGTTTCACTTTGTCACACCCCAATTTTGACCCTGAATCGTCGAATTAATGTATTTATCATAGTATTAACATCATCTACACAACATAACATGCATCTCATCTTTAATAATGCCCAAAATGTCATTCAGAATAATTTTTCGGATTTATAGACAATCTGGTCAAACTAATTCTCAACTGTGCATGAGATTAGCGGGCAAAAAATTTCAAAACTGAGCTTGCAAACGTCAATATTATTACTCTACAGTTTGCGTATTTTAACCTAACGTGCTCGTTTTAATTTTTCAACAACTTTTTCGGTCACATTTTGATCAGTCTGAGCCCTTTTAATCGGTCATTTTTTATTTCAAAATTTGATCAAAACTTATATGTTTCCGAGAAGTTTATTTTGTGCTGGTTATTTTGGTGTAGTCAGTTTGTTTTTTCGGACGCTTTTGCATCCGACTTTTATTTATTTTAAGTCTTTTTATTTTTGCGTTTTTTTCAAAGCGTTTAGAATAATTAAATAGAATTATTGGTGTTTTTATTTTAGTTTTATTTTAATTATTTTTTTGTGTTATATTTTATTTTATTTTAGCTAATATTGTTTGATTTTGTCTCTAAAATAAAATAGTATTAAGGGGCACAATTTGAAATTAAATAATAATAATAATAAACCCTAATAATATACTATATAAATTAAGCTAATGAGATAGACTGGGGGAATGGATCACACACGCGGCGTTTTCTTTTGAAAAGGATCTCTTTCTTTTTAGTTTGCGTCAAAACCTTTTTAATTACTATTCAAATACACCATTTTTCTAACTTACTTTACTTTATTGTAGTCGTACCGTCACGTGAAGGTAGTTCCAGTTTTGGTTTACATTTGTTTTACTTGCCTGCGTTTTCCTCATATACACATATAACTTACTTTGTTTACCTACGTTTTGATTATATATATATACACACACACACTTAAAGTATGATAATGTTGTTTTTATTTATGTTTGGGTTATGTTGTTCAGATTAAATCTTGTCGATACGCTGTTTGCATTTAGGTGTGCATGATGCGTGACATTTGTGTAGTTCAATTCAGTTGCGATGATCGCATTCTTGCGTCAGCAACATTTTTGTTTTTTTGCTTAGCACGTTTTAAACTCATTGTTGCTTTGCGTTTCTTTTTTATAAATTTAGATCCGCACGATTTTGATCCATATTGTAATGATCACGTTAAGTGTAGCAAGTTATTGGTTGATTTTATCAGTTTACGTGCGATATGCTTAATTGATTATCGTTGCGTTTCAATTTTTTACATGCGTCCGATGGTTTATCCTAGCGACAATCCATTTTTTTTTGCGCTTTTCAATTCACGTTTTAATTTGCAACTTTGTGCTTTTATTTGATTTTATTATATTATTGTTTCTCTATTTAATTTGCAATAACAACTAATGCGGTAACAATTTGATATTTCAATTTGTGATGGAATTCCTACCAAACAAGAGGAAGAAGAAGAATGATATGTTTTTCGTGTCATATATGCCGCCCTAACACAAAAATCGAAAGGTTCAGCTTAGGACCTTAAAGAAGCGCTTAATAGGAGGCAACTCATCAGATAAGTTTTTATTGCATTTGTAAAATTTAAATTTAAGTTTAATTCTATTAATTGTTTTTGATTTGTAGCATGTCACATTTAGGAGAAGTAAGACAAAGACTTGAGAAAGGAATTGAAAGAAAAAAAAGAGACTAAAATCTATCTCTAATCTTATTTTTTTCTAATCTCTTTGCACTTTCTAGTGTTGTTGTTCTTAATTTAGGCAATGGGTCCAAAGCGAAGTCACTCCTCTCGAGCATCATCATCAATCAGACGAGGGCACGTTTGACAAACAAAACCCAGACTTTAACAACACCATGCAAGACGTACAAGACTTTTTCCGCTCCAATGACATGTTAATTTAGAGATTTCTGAATTTTTATTCATTTCTACGATTCCCTTTTATGGCCAACAAGTCAATCTAGAGTATTAGCTACAATACTTGGTTCCCCTTTGTACCAATAAATTTATGTTTGTCTTTAATAAAGAAGTTTGTTGCTGCTGTTTCTTTCAGATTTACAAAATTGCAATTTTAGCAGTGAACAGATGAACCATAAGCATCATAAAAAACAAAGGTGATCATAATGAAAGTTCCTTACAAATTAAGATTTGAGGAAGAAAGGAACAACCATCTATCTTGTACTCAATCTCCAGATACCTCAACTAGAAAGGTTTGAGCCAAAAATTCCATTGTTTACGTTTCCTTCTTATGAGAGTATCCGTACAATTGCTATTTTCTAAAATTTACATTATTTCTGATTTAATCTGTTGGTTTTAGAAATACACAGTGAGGTAGTTGTTTGTGGTAAACTCTGAGACTTTTCAAACTAACTCGTATATCATGTTTATATCATTTGCTAACCACTTTGAGCCTAAGCCATTTCTTTCGGTGAAATAGCCACAATAATTAGCCAATTGACTTGAAAGATTAAATCTTTTCACCCTATCTTTGGAGTTAGGTAGAAAATTTAGTTCCTTGGTCATATGCAAAAGAATAAGTTTGGGGTTGCTTTTGGAAGTGAGCAAAGTTTAAGTTTGGGGTTAATGTACTAGAGATTTTGGTCAAAAATTCAAAAATAAAAATAAGAAAAATCAAGAAGTCAAAGCAACTTCTTAAAAAAATGAGAAAAAGCAATGTTTAGGACCATAAAATGTTAATCTCTAGTACCAAAGTAATTAAGAAAAAGTTGATATGAAAAAGAAGATGATAAAATAAGGAAAACTAGGTACCTAACTCCAAACGTTTAAGTCTATTATCCCAAATTATCCTACCCTGATATAAGCCTCATTACAACCTTGAAAGACCTCCAAAAGTGCGTGTTTAGATAACTTTGATTGATTTTATTGAAAATTTTACAAACTTATGGCAAAATACATTTGTACGTTGATTGTGTGATTACCCTGTCAATTCGAGTGAAAAATTAGTGAGCTGAGAGACAGGTTGAATACTTGTTGTGTTGGAAGAACTTTTCCAAATTTGCACATTTGAAGTCGGGAACTGCAACGACGATAACGTAACTCAATTAGTGATGTTCATTATTTATTATTGCAATTTGTTTTTCTGTTTGAAATGTGCAGTTGCATGCGAGTTATGTGAGGACAAGCAGCATATATATTAAGTTTGGGGTTGTGATGACAGTTTGTCATTACATGATTTTTTTGAGTATTTGCGATGAATTCGATGAAATCTCAAGTTAAGGACGAGCTAAATATGAATAAGTATAAATAAAATGAATAAGTCAAAGAAATAGAGCAAAGAAAAGAAATCGGGAAGAAATTGTGAAGAAACGAGCAATTTTCAGCACAATTTACATCTTGACGTCTGTCTAGTAAATTGATCATATCTGAAGTTTCGTAACTCGTTTTAACACAGCGTTTTTTGAAAAATGAAGCTAAAATAAATATCTACATTCTGGAATAATCATGCACGTGACAGAAAGTATTGCACGCGCGATGCAACATGTTCAAAATTGCGTGCGCGATGGAATAATCACGCACACTATGTTACCTTTTTGGGCCATTTTCGGACACCATTCTGATTCATTCTTACTACTTTAAAAGAGGAAATTTGATACTTTTTCAAGATTTCTGCAACTTTACACGAATTTCTACACTAAAAGTGACGATTTATAACATCAAAAGGCATATTTGGAGAGCATTTGAATCCATTAGAGGTCAATTCTTCAAGAGAATTCTCATGCAAACCTCTTAATTATCATTATATTGGTATTGTAATTTGAATTATGAGTAGCTAAATCTTTCTAGGTTAGGTTGTGTTTGATGAACCTATTTTGATATTGTTGAGACATATGTTTGATTTGATATTGCATGGGTAATTTAATATATATTTCTATTCAATTGTACATTTTTTTAATACTTTTTATGTGAGATACTCTTTTTATCTGATTTTGGGTGCATAGGGAATATTGATCATTAGTCTATGTATTGGACCTAGGGTAATTGTTGTGCCCCCCATTTAGTATTTTCTACGCATTGCATAATTTTGTCTTGTTAAATAGCAGTCCATGTAGATTTGATATTTTTTAATACTGCGACATTTTCGGTACACTTGTCGAGAACTTATCAATGCTTATAAAGGTTGGTAAATGATAAAACAATGTTGTGTGTTTCTTGGCATATGTTACATATATTATATATGTTTTATATGCTTGTGTTGTGATTCTAACCTTGCAAATTAGAGTTCACTCCTTGTCAACAATATTTATTTATATTTATATTAATGTAAACATATTATTGATATTTATAAATCGAATTTTTTACCCAAATAACCACCTTTCCAGGTGTATAATCCCAATATACCCATGTTTCCACCATAAATTCCAATCTACCCAAGTTTCAAACAAAAAAAAAACTTTAAAGAGGGGCGCCATCTGGCTTGGCTCCCCCATTGAAAGAGGAAAGGTGACGCCATCTGAATTGGCTACCTTCTTGGAATTAAAGGGAGGCGCCATTTGCTATGGCTACCTCCTTGGATTTTAAAGGGAGGCGCCATACCTCATGGAGCTCCCATTGAAAACGATTTTTTTAAAATATTTTTCCAATTAAATTAACATTAAATATTAATAATTCATAAATAATAATAATTCATAAATAATAATAATTCATAAATAATTATAATTAATTATTTTTTGTAATAATTAAATATTACATAGACCAAACACAATACATTAATTTTGTCGACGAGGTCTAGGCAAATTTCCGTCGGTACCACATCCTCGTGTACGTACGTGTCTTCGTTCTCTTCGTGGTGGCGGCGATGTTGGGTCCACAAGAGCGGATGTTATAACCGGGTTTTCGTCCGTTATTTGAAGAAATTGTGACCATGTAGACGAGTCGATATTAGGCAAGTCGTCCAGATTAAAGGTGTTTCCCATGCCTGCATAATTATGTTGGGGTGGTTGGCTAGATGATATGTCAGGACGATAGCTTGCTTGGTCGTAAGCGGCCAAGGGTGTAAATATCTGGGTGGGTAAGGTTTGGTTGGGTGTTTCATACTGCGTGTTAATTTGGGTTGTAGTGTCATAGGAGTATGATTAATATTGTTGTGGGTTTTGCTGGTATGGGGACTGAGTATAACCGTGTTGAAATGGGGTGGATTGGTAAGGGGTATTTTCATGGAATTGTGGTTGTGTGAGTGGGGGTTGGGTTGATTGGTCTGTTGTTGAGTTCGTGATGATGTGGCTTGCTGGCGTAGGTCAACAAGATATCTAGGATGGGAAAAGAAACCAATGGAAACCGACCTATACCAAGTCAAGTATTGGATAGAGGGTTTGCTCTCATATGGAAAAACAATGTCGTTCAAAACAAAAAGATTGCGATGCTTCCATTCATGACATTCATGTTTTGCATATGTTTTCCATGGCTTATAGTGCCACAGGTCAGAGAGGATGCTCATGTGAAATTTTTCTTCGATGCATTTTGGGGGACCGAGAATATCTTGTAGCATTCCAAACTGAAGCTTAACACAATCACTATTGTGCATTTCCACAGTTGTGAAGTGGATAATCGGTACCTTTGCAGTCCACACAACAGAGTGTTGTTCGTTAACATCATGGATGACCTCTAGACCAAGATATGGCCGCCAAATAAACTGTAGGTGGAAAAAAATATATTTAGTATATTTTAAATATTATGTTAATATTAAATGTGACTATAACCATAAATAGGTAGGTTAGTGACAATACATCATTTTCACCCAAATGATCTAGAAGATTTCTGTACTGGGTGATGCTGTAATGGGGACAATTGTCGTAATTCATCCCTAGTGCAGACCACCTATAATTTGAAAAGACAACATTTTTTAGTAATAGGTTAAATTAAAAAATATAAAACTAGGTATTCAAAGAATTGATTTAGGACATTACCTTGTAGCGTATGGAAAAGCAAATTTATTGTTGTTGACAGGGGCTAAGTTGGTCATTCTTGACCAACCCCAAGCTTGCAGAAGAACATCACATCTGGTAAAATTACCTGAACCTGCATATGCGTTGTTACATAGAGACTTATATAGGTGGGCTAGTGTGGCAGACCCCCAACTATAAGTTTTTATTTTGTCTATGTCTCGTAACAACGGTAAGTACATAGGATGCACAACGTTACCACTTGCATCCGAAAATAGAATTGAACCGAATAATAGCATTAAGTAAATTCTTGTTTTTCTCTCTTTGAATAATTCTGGAGAGTCTTCTGTTAAAATTATTTCTCTATAAAATTTTTTAAGCCATGACAGTAATAATTCTGGAAAATACAAAGGAACATTGCTGATGGCGGTAGCACAAGACGGAAATAATAATATATTTACAATTGCATTTGCTCTGGTAGAAGGTGAGACAGGTGAGGCTTGGAGTTTCTTCCTCAAAAATCTTAGAACACATGTAGCCCCGCAACCCAACTTATGTCTGATTTCCGACAGGCACGTCTCTATTGTAAGCGCTTACAATAATCCTGCAAATGGTTGACATAATCCTCCTTCTGTCCATGTATATTGCATAAGACACATGTCGCAGAATTTTATGCGGGAATTTAAAGACAAAAACCTCAAGCAGACATTTGTGAACGCGGGGTATGCGTTAAACCAACCATCATTCAGGTATTACCGCGAAGAAATAAGATTGTCAAACACAAACGCATTAAACTGGGTGGACAATGTTCCAGTGGAGAAGTGGACAAGGGCGTTTGATGGAGGATTTCGATGGGGTCACATGACCACCAACCTTGTAGAATCCCTGAACAACGTTTTCAAGGCCATGACGCGTTCTTGCAACTATCAGAAGTTTACAAGGTCGCCAACTTATTCAGTATCTACAGTAATAGCTTTCCAGTGGTAGCTAGTGAAGACTACTGGCCAACCTATCATGGGGACACTATTTACCACAACGAAAACATGAGAAGAAACAAAAAGGGTCGCCCCAAAAGCACGCGAATTAGAACTGAAATGAACACATATGAGAAAATGGAAACACTATGTGGAATATGTCGTCTTCCCGGGCATACACGGAAAAAGTGTCCAAATGTTGGAACAAGTTCTAGATAGAATTACTTTTGTCCTTATAAGAGTTGTAACCTCTGAATTTAATATTTATAACAACTACTGGTTACAAGAAAACAAACTGAAATACTTCTATAGCAACATAAACTAATACAACATAGACTAAGAAATAACAACAATCAAAACAATATCATCAGTTCCAAACATCATAGACTTAACGTCGTTGTCATTTCTAATACGAAGCCACTCACGTCGAATATTGCCATCTTCAATCGAGAAGTAAGAAACTAGCATTTCAATACTTCTAATTCTTTCACCATCTGCAATATCTCCTTCTAACCATCGATTCAAACTCCTTTGTAGATGCTCTAAGCTTTGGATGTTTGATGCGGTGTTTTCGCAAGTATACGAATCGCGTCAGAGTAATATAAAAGATTATCGATCCCACAGAGACCAAACGTCAATCTATCGGTTTCTATTGTTATGGTGTTTATCTAAGGCAAATCAGTCGGGAGTTCGTGAGTGCACAATAAAAGCGAAGTAAAGTACGAAGATATAAAATTCAATTTAAAAAACAGGCCTGAATGTAATTCACACAGTCGGATAGTATTCCAAATGCTTGTAAATAGAACCACTTATGGGGTAATGTTTTCTACTTATGAAAAGAACTAATTTAATGGGAACTGTCGCTTTCGCGTATTCAGAACCGAGTTTATCCCTTAATCGAACCCTCTTATTGTCACTTATAAAAAGGTGCGCATTGCGTTAAAGTAATAAACCTATTTTTAAGAAATATAGTTTCTTGACTCAGTTGAAAAGTATTTTGACTTGGAACTTTTAATAAAAATAGGTTCATGCGAACCGAAAATAGTTTTAAAATCGTTTTTCTAAAGTATTAAAAACTCCTACTTAACTAGACAAAGCGCTTTCGCTTCCTTTGAACAGTTAAGACTAACCAAGTTTAACCAAAGGTTGAACGGCTTTCGATCATACCCAACAGAAATAAAGTGCAGAAAACTTGTGTTAAAAATTAGAATAACCCCTAAGCATTTCTATTGACACCTTGTATGGAATACTACTTTAACTATGATCCTTACATTCTAACCTTTAAAATTTAGCCAGACATGGAAATGTAAATAGACATGTTGAAATATATCATGTTAAAGTAGATTCTTTTTTAAGCAAATAGTGCGAGAAAGTAAATAGTGCGAGAAAATAAATGGCGCGGGAAAGTAAATGGTGCGAGAAAAATAGATGGTGCGGGAAAATAGATGGTGCGGGAAAGTAAATGGTGCGGGAAAGTAAATAGAAACCTGCTCCAAATCGGAGGCTTTAAATCTGGTACAACTGGAAATAAATGACTGAAAATGAAAATGACGGCAGGATTAACTTCTACCAGAGTGCTCCAAACTCGATTACAGACTCGATCAAACAGTGTGATAACTCCCCGATGTGAGAAGTTTATCACTTTACAATACTGAAAATATATGGCTTGAATTCTGAAACTAAGCTTGGATGAAGAAAAAGGATCAAGGACTCATCTATTTATAGCCTAGGAAAAACTATGGAAATACCAAAGTGCCCCCCAACTTCTTTTGGGAGGGAAACCATACGACAAAGGTGGCGCCCGCCACCCCCTCATGGCGCCCGCCATGTGAACCAAGGGAAAAAGAAGTGGAGATCGTGGTAGTTGATAGCAGTTGACTCCTATCCAAGTCATGGCCTACCCTATGGCGCCCGCCATGGTGGATGCCATGTGTACAATTTCCTCAAAAACTGGTTTTCTTGCTCGTTTTTCTTCATTTCTTCACGAGGAGCTCTGGGAATACAAAGAACCTGAAAACAAAACAAAACACAAGCATAACACAAGAAAATAGCAATAAAATCCTAAGAAACATGTGCAATCCGAGTCAAATACGTAGTGTGATTCAGTGTTATCAATGTTCCAGAACATCATCCTTATCGGCGACTTCGTTCTTGAAAAAATAACATGACTGTATCTTCTGAGATACATGATTGAATCTACTAAAATTTTAAGAAACAATGACAGTTTAATTGTGACCAAATGCACAAGAGTGTCATCTATTTATAAACAAAATTTCAAATTAAATATTGTTTAATAAAAAATTAACATTTACTATATTAATAAAAAAAATTAATTAATTAAAAGGGAGACTCCAAGTGAGATGACGCCCCCCCTTTATATTTAAAAGGAGACTCCAATGCAGATGGCGCCCCCCTTTAAATATAAAGGGTGTCTCCAACATGAATGGCGCCCCCCCTTTAAATATAAAGGGTGTCTCCAAATTGACTGGTGCCCCCTCACAAATTTACAAGGGGGAGCCAAACCAGATGGCGCCCCCTTCAAAGGATACATTTTTTTTTTTGAAACATGGGTAAATTGAGATTTATGGTGGAAACATGGGTATATTAGGATTATACACCTGAATAGGTGGTTATTTGGGTAAAAACTTCTTATAAATCTACAACTTAAAAAAAAAAAAAGACCCAAACAAATATTTTTAGATATGATATGGTGAGTCAACCGTCTTAAAAGTTTAACATGTCACATCAAGAGTTAAGGACTTGCAATCCCTTATGATCTAATTACCTTGATCAAATGATAAAATGTTGGATAATATTTATATTAATTATTTTAAATTATTTGAGCTATAAAAAAAAATTAATCATGTAGTTTTTATAACTTAACTTCAATCTTCGAGTGATGTTGCAGTACTTTTATTTTATTTAGCATTTTAGGTTTTAAAATAACTATCCCTTTTTCAAAATAAACCAAAAATTAAGAAAACTAAAAAATATTTAGATTTTTCTCAAAAAATTCCATATCTTCGTAAAAAAAAAAAAACATAAAGTTACAAAATTATAATAGATGTATTTATACATATTCAAAGTAAAGAAACAATTGATAGATAAAACTTTGCTACCTTCTCATCAACATTCCTTTATTTTCAAACTGCTCTCGTTTTTTAAAAAATTATACACACAAACCATAAGAAAAGAATACACAAATATTTATCTTTATGAGAGAAACAACCATAATATTGATTTTTTTTCTTCCTATTTTAACCTAATGAAAATTATGACAAAAAATAAATTGTGACAAAATGTTGTTACGGTCGCAACAAACGATGATGCATTTAAGATTTTTTTTTTCTCCAATTGAGATGGATAAGAATTATATTTTTAGTAGGTATAAGCACAAAGTACATGAATTTATAGTAAAAAAATTGCAGTCAAAGGAGAAGAAATATAGGTCGAAGTGAGGAGATCATTCTTATTAGAATTTAAATATAAATTATTAGATTTAGATTTTTGTACTAACTTATCTCTAAAAAATAATTTGTAAGATGAGATGTCACTTTATATAAATTATTTATAAGTTCTATTTTTAACAAATGTGAAACTTGAGATTTTTCCGACACTCCTCACTCCTGACACTATTGAATTTGGTGCATAGATAGAAATGTTAGATGGCTCACGGTTCGAATGATAGGCCCTATTGTTACCAAATTAGAATTAGATTTAGGATGTTTTCATCCCTATAAAACTGAATTGTAAGGTGAAAAGTATTACTATATATAAAGTTTTTTCAAATTCTATTTCTAACCAGTATTAGATTTTCTCAATATAAATTGCATAATCTTGAATATTCTTAAATTTGACTAATACAAATAGTTTGACTAGAAACTACAAAATGTTGTGATTAATTCTTGTTAAATCATGCAAGTCTATAGAACAAAGTTTGATCCATAGAACAAAGCTTGATCCCAAAACAAGAAAATGTATATTCTTGGGATATAAAACTGGCATGAAAGGTTATGTTTTACTTGATTTCCATACCAAAGAAAATTTTGGCTCTAGAAATGTTATCTTTCATGAACATATCCTTACTTATGAACCTTCATCCCAATCTTCCTCTACTTCATGGAACTATTTCCCTTCTGAACATGATCACAACATCACAATTCAACCTGAAAATTCTACCACTGATTCAACCAACATATTTTTACCTCAACCTACATTAAACTAAAACCATGACCAAACCAACAAACCTTCACCTCATACTACATCCAACTAAGGGCCCGTTTGTTTTAGCTTTTTATAAAAATAATTTTTATAGTATAACATAATTTTGTGAAATTTTTTTTTACAAAGAAACATTTTATAAAAGCTTCAAATGAAAATTTGGTTTGAATAGTTATTCTTAAAATGTTATTTTAGGTATTTCATCATTTTATTGAAAAAAATTTTGGATATCAAAATTTCAAAAAATCACTTAATTTTGAAGCTATTTCAAATAGCTTTTGATAAAAATCATTTTTGAAATATAACTTTTTAAAAAAATTGTGATTTTGACTATGTTTTGAACTTTAATAATGTATATTAATGTTATAGAATGTCAAAATTAGTCTTTTAATTTATAAAAAACAAATTTAGAAAAACTTGTAATATTTTGAAAAACGTTTTTGTAGAATCCATTTTCAAAAATACAAAGAAAAATTCATTTTTTTTAAAGCTAAAACAAACTGGGCCTAAAACCATGACCAACATATTCAAATCTAAGATAACTCTACTCAACCACATTCTACAATTCACCCTAAGTCATCCACCAAAACTTCCTCAAGATTGGAACATCATCCCTATTATTTGCAAGACTATATATGCAACTCTGCAGCTACTCTAGGCAAAAAATCCAAAGGTATTCTTTATCCTTTGTCTCAATTTATTTCACCAAAATCTATCTCCTTCACATTCACACTATTCTCTGTCCTTAATGTCTCAAACTGAACCAAAGACTTACTTTGAATCATCCAAACATGAATGTTGAAAACAAGCCATGAAGTTAGAACTCAATGCTCTTGAGAAAACATGTACATGGAAATTAGTTGATTTACCACCAGTGGTCACTCCCATAGGCTGTATATGGGTTTATAAGATCAAGTACTTGGCAAATAGTTCCATTGATAGATTCAATGTCAAACCAGTTGCTAATCGATATTCAGATTGGGCAGGGTATTTAGACACTAGATGGTTAATATCGTATCAATTTTTCTCTTGGTAAGTTACTTATTTCATGGAAAACCAAGAAACAATTGGCAGTCTCGAGATCATCTTCGGAAGCTGAGTATAGAGCTCTTACAACTGCCACATGTGAGTTGTAGTGGATCATGTATCTCATGGATGATTTAAAGTTGAAATGCACAAGAACACATATCATATATTGTGATAATCAAAATGCTTTACACATTGCAGCCAACCTAATTTTCCATGAGAGGACAAAGCATTTGGAAGTTGATTGTCATATTGTAAGAGAAAAGAAAAGTAAAGGAAACATGAAATTGTTCCCTGTGAAGTCCAAAAAGCCATTAGTCGATTTCTTTACTAAGGATTTATATCCTCAACCATTCAATGAGTTTCTATCCAAGTTGAAGATGGTTGACATATACTAATCTTTATCTTATGGGGGGATGTTAAATCATGCTAGTGAAAATATGTGGAGTGCAGTAATGATAAAGAAGAAAGTGAAACTAATGAAATGAGTTATTTATCAATAATTAACTAACTTCAATTATGTTGGAAGTTGGTTATAGTAGTTGGAAAACAGTTACTTGCTTCTTAAGAAATGTTAGTGTGTAGATAGAG
This sequence comes from Lathyrus tuberosus, assembly GCA_022829125.1. NCBI lineage: Eukaryota > Viridiplantae > Streptophyta > Magnoliopsida > Fabales > Fabaceae > Lathyrus > Lathyrus tuberosus. The sequence continues at coordinate 7,902,662 of JALAZF010000226.1, forward strand.
TACAATAGCTTGTTATGGAAGTTACTTATTTTGTATATAAATGATACTTGTACTTAGCTTCAATTCAATGAAAAATCTACATTTTACATGTTCACTTTGATTCCTTTAATAATTCTCACCGCATTGTTAACAATTTGTAACACAGTATGATGACAAAAATCTTAAAAATCTTTAATTTATAACCTTAAACTAGTAAAACACCCGTGCTCCCGCACGGGTAAATTTATTTTGATATTGTAGAAATAATATTTTGAAATTTACATGTAAAAAACACATTAATTTTAAATGGAGAATGTATGATAAAAAATTATAATATAAACATTGAGAGTAATATTTATTTATTGAGAGTGACTATTTTTCCATCCAAATGTCATGTTCCTTGCAAGGTTGTATGTTAAAATACTATACAATAAGTGAAAATACTACAGCAGTATAGAACAATGTTTATGTTTATAAAAGTGAAAAATAGTGTTACTAATCCATTGTATCACAAAAAAGTTAATGGTTTTGTTGATTTTTTTATGAAGGTGTAGCATTATATTGTGTCAATACAATAACCCAATCACATGTATTTATATTGCAGCATGAAGACTTGTTTGAAAAAGAATAAAGTAGCCATGAACTCATTTGCTGAAACTTTCCTTAGACTTGTTTGAAAATTGAAACCAAAGAAATTACGGTATCCGAAACAATGCTTTCGAAAATCAAACCGCAACTCACAAATTGAACAATATTTACTTCAGCCATGAACTCAAATCAAAGATATTGAATCACAAACAGAAGACATTTATTCTATAATTTGGACTTGAACTTGATTTATCATCACAGTCCATATTACGAAATCGAAATACAATCACCATCATTGAAACATGATTGAAACATCAGAAGTGCAGAAAATGAACAATGAAACAACTTGTACAATCAAAACTCAGAAAAACAACTCAAGCATTTACATAGCCTATATAGTTCAGCAAATCAGGAGAAACATCTTGGAGAAGAACGACTTGATTGTTGTCAAAATTGCTCAAAGTTTGGATCCTGACATTACCTCACCAACTGTTTTTCCATCAAATAACATGAGATTAAATCCAACCAACATTCAAAAACAATATCATAATAATCTAAGAGGTATGTACATAAGAGGTATAAACATAACCAAAGCTTACCTGTAAACTTCGTCGATACGAATTGAATTTGCAGCATATGACATACGATGAAAGTGTCCCGTGAAGCAACGACAATAAACTGTGTTGCAATATAAAAAAATGGTTATTTAAACTTGTGTCATTTCGTTTGATTAGAATAGAAAATTTAAATTTAGATAAATATATAGGCAGTTGAGAAATAACTTCTATAAATATAAGATCGAACCTTTTAATTCAACCTTATGATTGTCTTGAACACACTAACTTCAGTATTCTTGTTGAAATACAATGATTTTGCAATTTACTTGAAATACACTGCTCAACAAATGTTTGTTATTTTAAACACTATAAAAATTCTAATAGTTAGGTGTGAATCACAATACCAGGTCTCTTAGACACAAAACTGGCTCTTCTCTCAACCAAATCTTTCTCCTTCTCCGGTTCATGATCGACGATAAGCTGTTTTGCAATACAGTTTTCAAACCTATGGAATCAATTTTACCTTTCTCTATACATGAAATCAAACATGTGCTTTGATAGTTAAATAAAAGGATTGGTGGGGTGGCTACGCAATAGGAGAAAAATAGAAAAGGAAATACCTCCAAATGTACATTTTAATTGCCAGTTTTAGTTTGAATTAGAGAAAGAGCAGCCTCTCATCTCTCCTTATTACGACATACAAGATAGACGGTTGCACCCCTGGCAAAAATCATTAACTGTAATAGGAAATAACTACAAATGCTTAAAAAAACATAATTTTCAGAAACAACAAACATCATAAGAAAGATGAAAACCGTTGCGCAAGACCCTCGGCTGTTGCATAACTGATTCCAGAGTTTGCTCATGTAACTATGCAATTCTTCCCTGATATTTGTGTTTCCATTTCCTGTGGTTTGAAATTCTTAGAATGCTCACTGTGAAAGTTAAAATCTTATACATGAGAAATTAACAAAAGCTACCAAAGGAAGAGGTGACAAAGGAAGAGTTGGCTGCATCAAAATTAAAAGTAGACCAGTTGTAGCTACAAGCACCAGGCATCTCTTTGCAGACTGCAGGACAAACAAAAAGCTTATGTTCAGTCTTTCAATATCTTACATGAATTGAGAAGGTGTGATGTCAACCGTGATTTCTAATTATCTAGCATGTGATGTGAGAACACAAAGGTTTGCATTTGATAATAAATAGTCCACAGTCCATACTCCAAAACCAAACATCGCAAAATAATATATTGGATAATTATACATACCAAAACATGAGAGAAATTTACAGAAACAAAATTTACATCATAAGAAAGATGAAAACCGTTGCGCAAGACCCTCGGCTGTTGCATAACCGATTCCAGAGTTTGCTCATGTATCTATGCAATTCTTCCCTGATATTTGTGTTTCCATTTCCTCTGGTTTGAAATTCTTAGAATGCTCACTGTGAAAGTTAAAATCTTATACATGAGAAATTAACAAAAGCTACCAAAGGAAGAGGTGACAAAGGAAGAGGTGGCTGCATCAAAATTGAAAGTTAATTTCCTCTGGTTCAAAATTAAAAGTTAAAATCCATCATTATCCTCAACGATACTACAACAAAAAGATGAAGTTCTGCTTCTTATGATATTAATTATCTCTTGACAACATCATCTTATCTCTTCCGTATTTGACAAAGCTTTCAAATATAACTAAATGTAAATGGGTCGGTTACAAATAGCAAACATTAATAATGTAAAGGACACAGGATGTGACATTATTGGTAGATAAAAATGATTTATAGGGATATAGTATGCAGAAAGCAGATATTTGGGAGCTGGTTTTCTGAACATATCTGCTCCACTGCTGTATTGACAAGACAACGTAATGTGTAGTACAAAGTTGCTTCTTTTCGACAGGATTAAGCAAGACCTATCCAAGAAAGCTGGATAGGTAGTTTTATTGACTAATAAGAATATTAATTGAGTAAGTACACAACTCTCCGTCATTATAAATTGGCCTATCTATTCAATTTAGATAAAAATAGAAAAGATGTTGTATATCTTACACCATTATCTTAGTAAGTTTTTTGGATATGGGCAACTCATGTGCATACAATGTTAGTTTTGATACTATACTTTCAATCTATAACTTTAGTGAGAAAATGTGAGAGAAATTTAAATTAATGAGATGTACAAGTATGCATACCTTTGATTCATATTTGTAATAGATCAATTTGGTAAGAGAGCTTTATAACTTTACATAGACAACTTTCACCTACAAAGACCAATAAGTATAAGTGATTAACAATATATCCAAATCAGCATCATGTTGGATTAGTTACATAAAAAACATATAATAATTACATTTGAAGTTTTCTGCCAAGAATTATAATATAGTAAACTAATGCAAGTTGGAGTATCAAACCATTTATAAATGAAAAATAAGGACATTGAAATTCAAGCAGTCCTACATTTAAGCATTAATCTATATTTTACATTATTATCCATAATCCGGGTACATAAATGGCAAAATACAAGACACAAGCAATAGATGTAGATGTATGTGCAAAACAATAGTGGAAATGACAAAATTATAAAGTATCATTAATATTGTAACAATTTGAATACTAAAATATCAAAATCCAAGAATTGTTCATGAGACATAATTCAATGGTTAGATTAGATATCCTCTCCAATGTTCTAGAATTTGAAAAAACAGAAATGATGCAGAATTGTTGTATCCCAAAGTAGAGGAAGATGTATAAATAAAAATCAACATATATGACACACTTATGAAGCTGCATAGCTAGCTAGCTCACTAACAAAATGATCATACTTATTTTATATGATCAGATGCACTAACAAAATGACAAAGAAGTAGCAATAAATTCATCATCGTCTGACACTAATTTTAGTAACCAACAATGATCTTTTGAACTTTTTGACTCTGAGTCCGCCCATGCTTAATTATTGAAGCTAGAATACAACATAGTTTCATAAAATTCTTGCACACAGAATATTAAGGCTAAATGACAACTACATCACACATGTGAATGAACTCAAATCCAAAGAGCAAACATAGTTAAAACAAAATAACAAAAGGGTACAAGAAGAATGAAAAATTAGATACAAACTCCATGCCATGATGCTGAAATTGGTTTGAATATACAAGCTCATAACTAACCAATGAGATTGAATGAACCTCTAATAAACAATAAATCTCATAACAGATGGGAATGTACATGTGAATATAGGATATTGCATTGAGATTCAAACATCAACATGCTATGTAATTGTTGAGATTCAAACATTTCAACACAATCTCTAACATACTCCTCTCAATATACTTTCTAATTGTTGAGATTCAAAGATTTAAATCAATAAGAAAGTGTGTTGCTAGCATAACTTTTCAGAGTTATACAAAGAACACCAAAAGCTGGTTTTGCAAATGCTGATTCCAAAACCAAAAAACCGAATAATCATAATTTCAATTTGCAAAATTATTCATTTAATCTAAATGCATAATGAGAACTCTTTATAAAAATAACTCACAAGATAAATCACGTGACACATTCATTACCTTTGGGTTTCTTCCATCAGAACCAGAAGAAAGGTAAGTTCCTGTCAAGCTTCCTCAACACATGTGGCAACTTTTCCTTGTTTGTATCTGGAAGACTGATCTGGCAATAAGCAACCAAAGACATTCTGTTAAAGCTTAAAAGTTTAAAGCTTCACTTGAATAATGTTTTTCTTTTTCTTTCAATTCATCAACTTTTCAGCTTTCTTTTAATCGTCTCAAACATTTTAGACGCGGCTGCTTGTCCTGCAGTAACTGCATCTATGCATGGGGATGTCTGACCCAATGACCTGTAAATAATGAAAACTCTTGCTCATCAAAGGTCTATAAAATTATTATGTCATGTCAAATACAAATGTCGCACTTACATTCCACCGGTCATAAGAGCTATGATTACACTCATGACAGTTCCACCAGTATATCCCTTCTCAAGGACTAACATGGAACCATACCACATTGCAAGTCCATAGGTGCTAAACACAATCAATGAAAGTAACCCCATGCCAAATCCTGTCGCAGTTCCTTGTTGAACCGTAGTCGTATAAGCAACTTTTAACCTACTATTGTACTTCTCTATTGCTTTTTTCTCCCCAGTAAAAGACGCAACCTGTTCAAATTTACAAAACAAAAGTCAGATGCATCATCGTTCGGTTGCAGGAAGCAGAACCGAACTAAACCGTTATAACTATGCATTGATGCAAGTGTCTTACTGTTCTGATTGCTCCGACGGTTTGATCAACTACGTTTCCTACTTCTGTATAAGCAGCTTGTCCACGAGTCGACATTTTAGCCATGAGCATAGACATGACTCCGCCAACAACGACAACACAAGGAACACATGCAAGCAAAACTAAAGCTAGTCTCCATCCTTTTATGAAGGCAACCACAAAGGCACCAAAAAATGATGTAGCAAGTTGAGTAAACTTCCCAACCTTTTCTCTCATTGCATCTTGAATGAGAATTGTGTCACTAGACATTCTACCGATTACCTCTCCCGTGTTCGTTTCAGTGTCGAAAAATGCAATATCCTGTTTTAATATTGTCTTCAAGTACAAACTACGAATCCTCGCAGCTTGTCTTTCTCTTGTCACCATCCAACATGATACCTCTGCAGAATAATGCAGACCGCAATTTAAAACCATCGACTAATAGTACAGATGCAAGATAAGAGAAGGGAAAGTGTCAAAGTATGGTCTTACGTAAGAATGAGACTATTCCGGTCCCAACAGCGAGGTAAACAAACAACAATGAAGCCTGAAATTTCATCAACTGCATTAGTTTTTCTGCCATCAAAATATGTATATTACAAAATAGTTAAAAAGGTGGGAAAAAACCTTAGAAACTTCTTTGAGAGTATGGTGTGGATCAGTGTTACCAAAGGCGTTGATGATTCTGCCAAGAATGAGAGTCATGATAGGCGTTGATGATTCTGCAAAGGTGTTGAAACACACACAACATATTAAATTCAATAAGCATTGTGGAAGCTGGAAAACATGATCCCAAAAATTAACCCCAAAAATTCACATATTAAAACCGTATCAGATCCAATTCAACTACCAATATGATGAAATGGGTCTTTGATTTTATTTCTAGGTTTTGATAATAATGATAATCGAATGACCCACAATTTCAAACAACATTAAACTTAACAAAAGATAAACTTTTTAATCCAAAACTTATATTTTTAGCGAGAATGAAGTTGGCGAGATCTGAAATTATAGATATGATTTTAAAAAGTGAATGAATGAAATTGAAGAAAGAGGGCTTGCCGGAGAAAGCACTAACCTGTCTAAAGCGGGCTTGCCGGAGAAAGAGGGCTTGGCGTGATAGCAGAAGAGAGAAACAGAGGCGAGGCAGTGGAGTAGGGTTTGATGGGATGAGAGTTGAGAGAAAACAGGAGAGAGACAAGGAAATGTGTGAAATGAAAATACACGTTTGAATTCAGAGAGAGGGAAAGCAATTTTGTTTTAGAATAGCCAAAGGATGAATGACAAGTGGCATGTTAGGAGATTGGAAATGTGTTGAATTGCTGTGTTACTTTTTTGCCCTTGTGTTAGTGTAATAAAATTTTGTGGAAAGGGCACAAATGGAAAACCAATGCACTTATTTGTAATTACTTTATAGTAGATGTGATGTTATTCAAGTATGAGGACCCTTATATGATATGCGAATATGTTATGGTTACAAGCTTTACAAATAGACCATCTACAATACAATGAGACCTAAATTATTGTTATCCCACATACACTTTTTGTCATTAATCATATATATATATATATATATATATATATATATATATATATATATATATATATATATATATATATATTATTGTAAAGTTTGTCCAAAATTTCATCGAAAATCACTTTATTTTACAAAAATGTGAGTAATCCAATTGAATATTTGATAAATTTAGTTAAAGAACCAAATATTCAACTGAATCAATCAAGTGTGAGTTATAAGTCCTACATTGCTTAGAAAAGTGGAGGTTGAACACTTTATAAGTGAGATGACCCATACACCTATCACATTAAGGTTTTGGGTGAATATGTAGTGTCTCTCTTACTTGTTTGGGTGATTCTTTGACCTTTAGGTGAAAGTTTGACCCAATGTGAATGTTTCTCCCTCATGATGACCCAACAGTAGTATCAGAGTCGTGCTTTGAGTAAGGGACCGACTCCTTGTGTCAAAAGTCTTCCTGACATGTGGTCAGGCGGCGTGTCTCGTTGAAGTGCCCATGACGAGATAGGGGAGTCTCTCAATAGCGGTACAAGTATATGGATGAAAGAACTTCCGCTTGAGGGGGAGCATAGTGGATGGACTCACACTTGATGGGGAGATTGTTGGGAAAAATGTGAGTTGTTGAGAAATAAGTGTGAGTTCTAAGTCCCACATGGCTTATAAAAGTGGAGGATAAGCACTTTATAAGTGAGATGACCCATACACCTATCACCTTAAGGTTTTAGGTGAATATGTGTTGTCTCTCTCACTTGTTTGGGTGAGTCTTTGACCTTTAGGTGAAAGTTTGATCCAATGTAAATGCTTCCCCCTCATGATGACCCAACACCATCAGGAGTATCAACATCTAAGCCTAATCAAGTATGTAAGCTTGTTAAATTCATTTATGGGCTTAAAGAAGATAGCAGTTGCTGGTATGAAAGGCTTACAATGTTCCTCCTTGAACATCAATAACAATAAACTAGCTCATATCATTCCTTGTTCATCAAAGCAAAATCCTTTTCTCTTACTATCTTATTGGTGTATGTTGATGATGTCATTATGGATGGAAATTACTTATAAGGAATTCACATCAATCAAAATAACTTTGGACAATGCCTTCAAAATCACTGATTTAGGCAAGCTCGAATACTTTCTAGGTATAGAGGTGGCTCATTCAAAAGAAGGAATATTGTTATGTCAAAGAAAGTATTGTCTTAATCTTTTGGAAGATTCAGGCTTCATTGAATCTAAGTCAGTTTCTACTCCATTTGATCCTGCAATCAAGCTTCACCAATAATCAAGCACTTAGTATTCATACATTCCTACATATAGAAGACTTGTAGGTAGAGTGTTGTACTTGAATGCAACAAGACCAAACATAATATATTTCACACAATAGCTTATCCAATTCTTATTTGCTCCAACTATGTCTCATTTTAATGCAGCATGTAGAGTTCCCATATACCTTAAGGCATGTCCAGGTTCAGGCATATTGTTTCCAAGAGATTTAACTATGCAACATAATGGATATTCAGATGCAGATTGAGCAGGATGTTTAGACATTAGAAGGTTAATATCATATCAATTTTTTTTCTTGGTAAGTCACTTATTTCATGGAGAACCAAGAAACAATTGACAGTCTCGAGATCATCATCAGAAGCTGAGTATAGAGCTCTTACAAATGCCACTTGTGAGTTGCAGTGGATCATGTATCTCATAAATGATTTGAAGTTGAAATGCACAAAAGCACATATCATATATTGTGATAATCAAAATGCTTTACACATTGAAGTCAACCCAATTTTCCATGAGAGGACAAAGCATTTGGAAGTTGATTGTCATATGTAAGAGAAAAGCAAAGTAAAGGAATCATGAAATTTCTCCCTATGAAGTCCAAAATCCAATTAGCCGATTTCTTTACAAAGGATATATATCCTCAACCATTCAATGAATTTCTATCCAAGTTGAAGATGGTTGACATATACCAGTCTTTAACTTATGGGGGGATGTTAAACCATGCTAGTGAAAATATGTGGAGTGCAACAATGATAAAGAAAAAAGTGAAACTAATGAAATGAGTTATTTATCAATAATTAACTAACTCTAATTATGTTGGAAGTTGGTTATAGTAGTTATAAAACAATTACTTGCTTGTTAAGAAATATTAGTGTGTAGATAGAGTACAATAACTTGTCATGAAAGTTACTCATTTTATATAAATGATGGTTGTATTTAGTTTCAATTCAATGAGAAATCTACACTTTACATATTTATTTTGATTCCTTTAATAATTCACACCACATTGACAACAATTTGTAACATAATATGATGACAAAAATCTTAAAATCTTTAATTTAAAACCTTAAATGTGATGCTATTCAAGTAAGAGGGCCCTTCTCTTATATGCGAATATGTTATGGTTACAAGCTTTACAAATAGACCATCTACAATACAATGAGACCTAAATTTTCCGATCATACACTTAACCTATCATGGTGCCGTAGCTGTCTTCTGATAATTAGTTGAAAAATGATGAAGCTATAAACCCTATTTCATTCCCCACTTGAGACATGAAATCGCTTTCAATTTCACAATCTGCCAATGAGACAAGTCGTCCAGCTAGCACTACAAAGGGGGCTGTATGTAATAGCCAGTTGTGGGGCCATATTTTAATGCATATGAGTCACCATATTTGAATTACATGATTTGTCAAGAAACTTCATGCAATGTTACATTGTAAGTTCCAAAAATATGGTCCTGCAATGCACTTTAGCATCTACAATTAGGTAGTTGATATGATATTCGTAATGTGAAAAAGAGTTTTTGGGTGGCGCATGTGCTTGAGTGTTTTTATTTGAATTCAGGATATCTTGTTTAGATTTTCATTTAATTTGATTTGAATTAAGTTTAATGCTAATAAGTGCTCTTAAGAGATTGTTTAAAGAATTACTATGTATTATGGTAATTGTTTGACTTATATTTTCATAATAAAATTTATTATTATTGTTATTATTTTTTTAAAAATGCACTTAAAACCCTTGTGGCCACGGTCATTTGACTAATTACATGGATTGAGTCAAATTGACTTTTACTTCGAAATACATACTTATACTTAATTTATTATTTATTATGACTTTTTAACAAAGTTTGTAGATATTAAGAAAGTGATTGTATTAATAAATTTGTTAAAAGTATTACTTTTATATATTTATTTTTAGTTATTGATATAATATCGATTTTGGATTGGCTAAAGACTCAATAAAAAATTTCACATTTGATCAATATCTTGAACACTTCAATCAACTTTTATAAATAAGATACCACATGTGAAAAAACAGGATGATTCATTTTATTCTTACTCACACATTACTCATTATTCTTTTAGTAACTCAGGAGTTTGAGTGTTTTCCACCGCACTAGAAGCATAAGTCCACATAAGCAAGGCCATACCTCATAATTTCAATGATCATTCACTACTACGAAAAACCCATTTAACAACGGTTGGAAATGACATATAATGACGCAAGTGAATGTGTTGTTATGTAGAGTGTTGTTGTATATGCGGTACGTACAATGACGGTCCTGGGACCGTTGTTGTAAATTGGAAAACGCGCTACCTATTATGACGGTTATTTTAAATAACCGTTGTTGTATGTCTTTTAATAAAATAAAAAAAAATCACAGCATTAGAACAAGAACAACAACAAGAACAACAAGAACATCAAGAACAACAATAAGAATAACAACAACAACAACAACAACAACAACAACATCAATAACAACAACATTAATAACAACAACAACAACAACAACAACAACAACAACAACAATAACAACAATAAGAACAAGAACAAGAACAAGAACAAGAACAAGAACAAGAACAAGAACAAGAACAAGAACAATAATAATAACAATAATAACAACAAGAACAACATTAATAGAAAAGAACAACAAGAATAAAAAAGAACAACAAAGAACAACAATAATTAAAAAAGAACACCAACAACTAGCATTGCTAACTCGAGTTCTGAAATTTGGTTTAGTGGAGAAATAGAGTATCGTAAATGAAAGATGATGTTTGGAGGTAGAAGAAGTATAAGTTTTAGGTTTCACGCGGACCACTAATAGTATTGTCTTGGCCGTTGATAATCACTAAATGGACGGCCAAGATTTGTTTAAGGATAGTGGATAAACACAATATGCGTGCCACCTATAATGTTGGTAATGAGAATTGAAAAAATAAGTAAAAAAACCAAAAATGGTGGTGCTGGGACTTGAACTCATGACAAGACGCTACCTATAATGACAGTTGGTTTAAATTACCCGTGGTGAAAGGTTTGTAAGCATTTTGAAAAAATAAGTAAAAAACGCTACCTATAATAACGGTTGGTTTAAATACCCGTGGTTAAAGGTCTGTCAGCATTTTGAAAAAATAGGAAAGAAGTAACATGATTAAAATAAATTCAGAAAAATCTAAAAACACGAAATTTAATCTAATTAGGTAAAATAAGAATTTTGAGAATTTTTTTGGAATTTTTTGAGACTGTGAAAACAGTAAAAAATTCATTAAAAATTGAAAAAAGATGAATTTGGGGTTTTGAGGGTAAAGACCCGTAACTCTTCTAGAGTACGAGACTAATGACCGCATGATTTTTCTGCTTCAGATGCACAAAACAGATCTAAAAAAGGAGACGATTTTCCCTAAAACCGATTTTTTGAAGAGCAAGACCTAAAACTAAACTATAGGCTATAATGACGGTTTAGCAAATACCCATGGTGAAAGGTTGTGGGCATTTTGAAAAAATATATAAAAAAACCATAAATGTTGGTGCTGGGAATTGAACCCATGACCAGGCGCTACCTATAATGACGGTTTTTTAAATACCCGTGGTGAAAGGCCTCACATTTCACCACAGTTGAAATATTAACCGTCATTAAAAGCCTTTTAATGAGATTAAAAAAAATGCATGCATCTATTACAATGGTGTATAGGCAAGCCGTTGTAAGCCTGGCGTTGTTGTATGCGCGTTTTGTAGTAGTGATTTCTAGTTTTTAATTGAATAGTGTGTTGGAATTCAACAATAACCTATGGAGAATTCTTATTCAATTTTGATCTCAAGATTGTTAACAATCACACAATGGCAATGAAAATGAAAGCTTTGAAAGAAAGAAAACAATGGTGTTGGAGAAGAAGATGAAAAATTCTGCAGAGTCCTCTCTGCCCCCAACTGTGGAATTTTATTATCACTTTTGCAACTGTAAAACCGTGATTATCAAACTTGATGATTACAATGACAAGAGTTCCTCCCTATTTACAGATTTAAGTTAACTTGTGTTCTGGACTGGGCCAGCGCCTGCCCTGCTGTCGGGCAGGCCCAAGCCCAATGGCCAGCAGAAGCCCAACAAGGCCAAAGCCACTTCCGTGTCGGGAACGTGCCAGTCCTCTTGGACGTCGGGCACGTGAGGTAAAGATTGTCGGACAGAAGCATATGGCCTACGGATACACCTCTCCCCGACACCCACGTGCTCCTCCCCGAGAGGGCACGTTCTCTTATAACTTCCCACTCCCGAAGGAAACGGTCTGCCCTACTTCCGGAGATTTCAAGACCGTTACACCAGGGCGAAGACCACGTGTTGGTCTTCACTATGCCACGTAAGCCCTGGCAGTTGCTTAGATTGGGCCTTGCCATCCAGCCCAATGCAAGTAACCGTTGGCCCCGCGCTTGGGGCTCTCTATAAATACCCTCTCACTTGAGAGGGTCAGGTTACACAATCTCATACACTCTAACCTTTTTTTGTACTTGCTTTTACTTCTGACCTTTGCCTTACTTGAGCGTCTGAGTACCTTGCAGGTACACCCCCCCCCCCCCCCCGCCGTCTCATCATCACCGGAGCTGAGGATTCACGACGTTGCTGGCCACCGTTCTCCTGTCTGATCCAGGTACGATAAACTTGCATCTCAAGTTAAAGCGCAAACTATAAAAGCCCAAAAATATCTAACCTAATCTTTCTAAATCAAATATGATCTTTCTAAATCAAATCTAATCTTTCTAAATCAAATATAATCTTTCTAAATTAAATCTAATCTTTCTAAAACAATGAATTACATATTTAACACACTGCCTAATTCATTGTGTCTAAACTATCTACATTCATCATAGACCTTAGCTTCTTGAATACTTCGACTGACACTCCCTTCGTCATGATGTCTGCAATTTGGTTCTCAGTTTTGCAGTGCTCCAAGTTCATTTTCCCTTCTACTGCTTGCTCTCGAAGATAATGGAACCTCATTTCGATGTGCTTGCTTCGACCGTGTGCTATTGGATTCTTCGTCAAGTTGATAGCTGGCATGTTGTCGATCTTTATGGTAATTGCTCCATGACTCTTCGCTGTAATCTCTTCGACCAGGTTCACCATCCATGTTGCTTGACATGCACAAAGAGAAACAACTATGTATTCTGCTTCGCATGATGACAATGCCACTACTGGCTCCTTTCTCGAACTCCAAGCAACTGGTGCACCACCTAACATAAACACATAGCCAGCTGTGGATTTTTTATACTCAGCATCACTACACCAACTAGAGTCGGTGTATCCCACTAACTTGCATTATTTTCCTTCATCAGCTGCAAGAAACAAAATTCGCAGTCGAGAGTCCCTTTCAGATACCTCAGTATCCTCTTCGTTGCTGCTGTAACATCCCAATTTTGTAAGAATATTTATTTAATTTATTTAAATATTATATTCATGAATTTCTGTGATTTTTGGTGTTTCGTGTCGATGTCGGTGTTTTTGTGAAGTTTTGGTTATTTTAATTAAATAATAGTATATAATATGAATATATTAGTATTATTATTAATTTAAAATAATATTAGAGTAATTGAGGGTAAAGTGGGCAATTGAGGAGAATTAGTGAGGGTATTATGGGGAAAGCCCAATTTTGAGGCCCAAGGGTTAAGTTGCATATTTAAGAAGGATTTTGAGAATAAGGTTCATTTTTTTGGTTAACCATGAAAAGAATGAGAGCTTTGAGGAAAAAGGGAAAAGGCGAGGAATTCGAGAAGGTTTCCAAAGACTCAGAGAGAATGCTTCGAATCGACAATCTAAGGTATGAGGAGTAATTGCCTTTCATTGTTTTCATTATAGAATTCGATTGAATGAAGTGGATTTGGTGATTTTGAGGTTATTAAGGGTTTATGGGTTTTGAGGTAAACTGATGATTTTGGGGGTATTTTGTGAATCGATTAGTAAGAGTTGAATTTAATCGGTAAAATAGACTTTCGGGGAAGATTTCCTCGTTGTTGTAGTTTTACCCTCGTGGCGAAGGATCTATAGAGTTTATATAGAGCTTGAGAGTTTTGAAGATTTAGGGAAAATAAGGTTTCCCGTAGTGTCCTGAATCGACCTAATAAGCGTAGGTTTGGTGCCTTTAATTCCTGTGATGCATTAGGAATGTTGTAGGATGTTTTTGGGATAAATGGGGTTGAAATCGTAAGGGTTGTTGGAACTGTTGTGCTACTGATGCGTAGCAGCGATTTGCAGAAATCGCTAGTTCGTAAAGCGAACAAAACACTCGCAAGGCGAATGTTCGCCTGGACACGCAAAGTGAGTGGCGCAGCGAATGCGCGATATCTGTGATGATGCTGAGGGTTTTTCTGAGGTGTGGGGTCGTGGGTTCGCAAAGCGAAGGTCCCAGCGAAGGGCTTCACACAGCGAAGGTAGAGGCGAGGAGAGGCAGAATGTGGGATGTTTTGAGATTCTGGGATTCGCTGGAGCTTCGCAAAGCGAAGGTCCCAGCGAAGGTGTTCGCACAGCGAACTGCTACAGTTTTGTGAAATTTTGCTATGATGCTGTGATGTTCTGAGATTTTGGTGCTGTGATATTCTGATGATTACTGTGATGTTATTGATGATATTGATGATGATGATTGGTAGTGTTTCTGATGAATTTATGATGACATGATTATATGATGTTTTGGTGAATGATGATGCACATAATGATGTTTTGACGATGATGATTTGTGATGTTGTGTATCATACATTCATATGCATACTCTGTGACGATGCTTCATTCCCATTGTGCGGATATGAGGTAATTATGACGTGCTCCGGTTCCGATTTCGGGATCGATCCTATTGACGGGGATCTTTGGAGGGTTGATGGCCTAGTGTCCATCCTTTATGACGATTGGTACCACATGCATGAGTCTTGTTGTGCATTGCATTTTACGTGACATTGATGAATTGTGATATAGTGTTTCCTGATGTTTCCCTTGATAATGACCTTGATGATGTTGTTTATGAAGTTAAAGCCATTTTATGTATATCTTGTTTTCTAATGATTATTATGAATTGTGATTACTCACCCTGCCTGTTTGAATGTTGCATCCACGTGGGTAACGTGCAGGTGATCAGGTTTAGCCGTGGATGCTTTCGAGGACTTGAAGTTTAATTGCTTTTGGTCGATTTAGAGGGTCTTGCTCTGATAGTGTAATATCGGGTTGGGGTCCTTTGAGTTGAACTATGTTGTTTCCTTATTTCCGTTGTCATTTGACGATATGGTTTTATTTTGATTATTATGATGTTTGTTGAAAACCTTTTATTTTGAAAATTTTGAGTTCCGCCGCCATGTGAAGGCTTTTTTATTTATTTTGAGGAAAACCCTTTGTTTACAGGGTAATTGTGTTATTTTGATTTAATGAGGAATGTGCACCCTTTGAGGGAAATTTTTATGCCTTACTCTGATTATTTAAGTTGTTTCTGCTGCAACATTTATTGGGGATAGAAAAGAGTGTTACATTAGTGGTATCAGAGCAGGTCGGTCCGTCCGGCCAGGTTTTTACTTGATGTCTGTCCCTGTCAATCGACGAGTGTGTGTATGCTGTCGATAGTTTAGTTCTTCTAACCTTGTCAGTGGTGTGCAGGATGGCTGGAAGAAATGATCGTGCGATTACTGATGCGTGGGAATCGGTTGCTAATGTAGTGGCGCAGCTGAACCCAAATGGTGGAGCTCCTGATGAGTTTCGTGCTTTAGGGAAGTTTCAAAGGAACAATCCATTGACTTTTGTGGGTATGCATGATCCAGCAAGTGCACACAAGTGGCTGAAGGCAATCGAGAAGATTTTCCGAGTGATGGGGTGTTCTGATGAGCAACAGGTTCAGTTCGGAACGTATATGCTGGTAGAGGAAGCTGAGGAATGGTGGGATAACACCCGTCAGAGGCTTACTGATGTTGGCACTGTGATAACTTGGGCTGTGTTTAAGCAGGAGTTTCTGGGCAAGTATTTCCCAGAGGATGCTCGTGGCAAGAGAGAAGTGGAATTCCTTGAGCTGAAGCAAGGAGATATGACTGTGGCAGAGTATGTCGCGAAGTTTGAGAAGTTGGTGAAGTTTTGTCCGCACTATAATTGTGCTGATGCAGAGATGTCTAAATGTCTCAAGTTCGAGAATGGGCTGAGACCAGAGATTAAGCAGGGTATTGGGTACCAGCAGATCCGCAGGTTGCTGAGTTGGTTGACAAGAGCAGAATCTATGATGAGGACAGCCGAGCTCGATCTGCTCACTACAAGCAGTTGAGTGAGAAGAAAGGGCAGTATAGGGGTAAGCCTTATACAACTTCAGCTGGCAAAGGGAAGCAGAAGGCTTCAGATGGGAAAAAGGCAAGTGGGGGAGAAGCTCATGCTTCTGGAAAGTGTCATAAGTGTGGCGAGCAAGGTCACCATGCTGATGCATGTACCAATAATGTGGTGAGGTGCTATCGATGTGGTAAGAAGGGGCATAGAGCTACTGACTGCAAAGATGAGGGCCCGACCTATTTCAATTGCGGTGAGAAAGGTCATATCAGTACTTAATGCCAGAAGCCAAAGAAGACTGCAACTGCCGTGCAGACCAGTGGCAGAGTGTTTACTTTGAGTGGTGCAGAGGCGCCAGACAAGGACAACCTGATTCGAGGTACTTGTTTTATTAATAATATCGAATTGGTTGCTATTATTGATGCTGGTGCTACTCATTCTTTTATCTCGCTTGAATGTGCTAATATATTGAGTTTGAAGTTATCTGAAATGAATGGTAATATGGTAATAGAAACTCCAGCTAATGGTTCTGTTACTACTACCCTTGTGTGTTTGAGATGTCCTGTGACGATTTTTTAGAAGAGTTTTGTGATGGATTTGGTGTGCCTACCCTTGCACCAAATTGACGTGATCTTTGGGATAAACTGGTTGGAGTTCAACCATGTTCATATCAGTTGTTATAACAAGACTGTAGAGTTTCCTGAGATTGATGATAGTGGGGAGTTGATGTTCTTGTCTGCTAAGCAAGTAGAGGAACTTCAAGAAGATGAAGCTTTGGTGTTTGCAATGTTTGCATCGTTGCAAATTGATCGTGAAGTTGCGAGTGTGGAGTTGCCTGTTGTCTGTGAATTTCCAGATGTGTTTCCAGATGACATCAGTGATTTGCCTCCAGAGCGTGAAGTAGAGTTTGCAGTGGACTTAATACCAGGTACGAGTCCAGTGTCGATGGCTCCTTATCGGATGTCAGCTTCTGAGTTAAGTGAATTGAAGAAACAGTTGGAAGAATTGCTTGAGAAGAGGTTTGTTCGACCAAGTGTTTCTCCGTGGGGTGCTCCCGTGTTGTTAGTGAAGAAGAAGGATGGAAGTATGAGGTTGTGTGTTGATTATCGGCAGCTGAATAACGTGACTATCAAGAATAAGTATCCACTTCCGAGAATTGACAATTTGGTGGATCAGTTAGTAGGTGCTTGTGTGTTTAGCAAGATTGATTTGAGGTCTGGTTATCATCAGATTCGAGTGAAGCCTGATGATATTCCGAAGACGGCTTTTAGAACGAGATATGGACACTATGAATACATTGTGATGCCGTCTGGTGTATCCAATGCACCTAGTGTGTTCATGGAGTATATGAATCGGATTTTCCATGAGTATTTGGATAAGTTTGTGGTGGTGTTTATCGATGATATCTTGATATATTCTAGATCTGAAGAAGAGCATGCCGAGCATTTGAGAACTGTGTTGCAAGTCTTGAAGGAGAAGAAGTTGTATGCAAAGCTGTCGAAGTGTGAGTTCTGGTTGAAGGAAGTGAGTTTCCTTAGCCATGTGATTTCAAGTGGTGGTGTTGCTGTTGATCCTTCTAAGATTGATGCCGTGTTACAGTGGGAGACTCTGAAGTCTGCTACTGAGATACGAAGTTTTCTGGGATTAGCGAGTTACTACCGTAAGTTTATTGAAGGCTTTTCTAAGTTGGCATTACCTTTGACTCAGTTGACTCGAAAGGGTCAAACTTTTGTGTGGGATGTAGCTTGTGAAGAGAGTTTTGTGGAATTAAAGAAGAGATTGACTACTGCTCCAGTGTTGATTTTGCCTAATCCAAGTGAATCCTTTGTGGTGTATTGTGATGCATCGAAGATGGGTCTTGGTGGAGTATTGATGTAGAATGGACAAGTTGTTGTCTATGCTTCGAGACAATTGCGAGTTCATGAGAGGAATTATCCTACACATGACTTGGAATTGGTCGTGGTGATGTTTGTGTTGAAAATTTGGAGACATTATCTGTTTGGCTCTAAATTTAAAGTGTTGAGTGATCATAAAAGTTTGAAGTACTTATTTGATCAGAAGGGATTGAATATGAGACAGAGAAGGTGGTTAGAGCTGTTGAAGGATTTTGATTTTGATTTGAGTTATCATCTGGGCAAAGCAAATGTAGTGGCCGATGCATTGAGCAGAAAGTCATTGCATATGTCGATGCTTATGGTGAAAGAATTGGAGTTGATTGAGCAATTCAGAGATTTGAGTTTGGTATGTGAAGCAACTCCTGACAGTGTGAAGTTGGGAATGTTGAAGTTGACTAGTAGTATTCTGGAAGAAATCAGAGTGGGACAACAATCTGAATTAAAGTTGGTTGACCAATTGACTTTGATTAACCAAGGTAACGGAGGTGACTTCCGGATCGACGAGGATGGTGTGATGAGGTTTCGAGATAGAGTATGTGTCCCAGATGTTCCAGATATTAAGAAGAGCATTCTTGAAGAAGGACATCGAAGGGTTGAGTATCCATCCCGGTGCTACGAAGATGTACCAAGATTTGAAAAAGTTGTTTTGGTGGCCAGGTATGAAGAAGGATGTTGCGGAGTTTGTTTATGCGTGTTTGACTTGTCAGAAGTCAAAGGTTGAGCATCAGAAGCCTTTAGGTATGATGCATCCGCTGAGGATTCCAGAATGGAAATGGGATAGTATTTCCATGGATTTTGTGGTGGGGTTGCCGAAGACTGCTAAGGGAAATGATTCAATTTGGGTGATCGTGGATAGATTAACTAAGTCGGCTCATTTCTTACCGATGAAGATTAATCATTCCATGCAGAAGCTAGCCGAGATGTATATTAAGGAGATTGTGAAGTTACATGGGGTACCTTCAAGTATTGTGTCGGATAGAGATCTGAGGTTTACATCGAGATTTTGGAAGAGTTTGCAAGATGCTTTGGGTACTAAGTTGAGGATGAGTTCTGCCTATCATCCGCAGACGGACGGTCAGACAGAAAGGACGATCCAATCTTTAGAGGATTTACTGAGGGCTTGTGTGTTGGATCACGGAGGATCGTGGGATAGCCATTTGCCATTGATTGAGTTCACGTACAATAATAGTTTTCATGCTAGTATTGGAATGGCGCCCTACGAAGCTTTGTATGGGAGAAGGTGTAGGACTCCTTTGTGTTGGTATGAGTCGGGCGATAGTGTTGTACTCGGACCTGAAATTGTGCAAGAGACGACTGAGAAGATTAATAAGATCCAAGAGAGGATGAAAGCTTCGCAGAGTCGTCAAAAGAGCTACCATGATAAGAGGAGGAAATCACTTGAATTCCAAGAGGGAGATCACGTGTTTCTGAGAGTGACGCCAGTGACTGATGTGGGTCGAGCTTTGAAGTCTAGGAAGCTCACTCCATGTTTTGTTGGTCCATATCAGATATCGCAGAGGATAGGAGAGGTAGCCTATCGAGTTGCTTTACCGCCGTCACTTGCAAATTTGCATGATATGTTCCATGTGTCTCAGTTGAGGAAGTACATTCCAGATCCGTCGCATGTGATTCAGATGGATGATGGACAAGTGAGGGATAATCTGACTGTGGAAGCGTTGCCTGTGTGTGTCGACGGTCGAGAGATGAAGCAATTGCGGGGTAAGGACATAGCTTTGGTGAAGGTGTTGTGGGGTGGACCAGCTGGCGAAAGTTGGACTTGGGAACGTGAAGATCAGATGAGGGAGTCGTATCCGACTCTATTTCCTTGAGGTAATTTTTTAGGGCGAAAATTCTTTAAGTGGGGGAGAGTTGTAACATCCCAATTTCGTAAAAATATTTATTTAATTTATTTAAATATTATATTCATGAATTTCTGTGATATTTGGTGTTTCGTGTCGATGTCGGTGTTTTTGTGAAGTTTTGGTTATTTTAATTAAATAATAGTATATAATATGAATATATTAGTATTATTATTAATTAAAAATAATATTAGAGGAATTGAGGGTAAAGTGGGCAATTGAGGAGAATTAGTGAGGGTATTATGGGGAAAGCCCAATTTTGAGGCCCAAGGGTTAAGTTGCATATTTAAGGAGGATTTTGAGAATAAGGTTCATTTTTTTGGTTAACCGTGGAAAGAAGGAGAGCTTTGAGGAAAAATGGAAAAGGCGAGGAGTTCGAGAAGGTTTCCAAAGACTCAGAGAGAAAGCTTCGAATCGACAATCTAAGGTATGGGGAGTAATTGCCTTTCATTGTTTTCATTCTAGAATTCGATTGAATGAAGTGGATTTGGTGATTTTGAGGTTTTTGAGGGTTTATGGGTTTTGAGGTAAACTAATGATTTTAGGGGTATTTTGTGAATCGATTTGTAAGAGTTGAATTTAATCGGTAAAATAGACTTTCGGGGAAGATTTCCTCGTTGTTGTAGTTTTACCCTCGTGGCGAAGGATCTATAGAGTTTATATGGAGCTTGAGAGTTTTGAAGATTTAAGGAAAATAAGGTTTCCCGTAGTGTCCTGAATCGACCTAATAGGCGTAGGTTTGGTGCCTTTAATTCCTGTGATGCATTAGGAATGTTGTAGGATGTTTTTGGGATAAATGGGGTTGAAATCGTAAGGGTTGTTGGAACTGTTTTGCTACTGATGCGTAGCAGCGATTTGCAGAAATTGCTACTTCGCAAAGCGAACGAAACACTTGCAAGGCGAATGTTCACCTGGACTCGCAAAGCGAGTAGCGCAGTGAATGCGCGATATCTGTGATGATGCTGAGGTTTTTTCTGAGGTGTGGGGTCGTGGGTTCGCAAAGCGAAGGTCCCAGCGAAGGGCTTCACACAGCGAAGGTAGAGGCGAGGAGAGGCAGAATGTGGGATGTTTTGAGATTCTGGGATTCGCTGGAGCTTCGCAAAGCGAAGGTCCCAGCGAAGGTGTTCGCACAGCGAACTGCTGCAGTTTTGTGAAATTTTGCTATGATGCTGTGATGTTCTGAGATTTTGGTGCTGTGATATTCTGATGATTACTGTGATGTTATTGATGATATGGATGATGATGATTGGTGGTGTTTCTGATGAATTTATGATGACATGATCATATGATATTTTGGTGAATGATGATGCACATAATGATGTTTTGACGATGATGATTTGTGACGTTGTGTATCATACATTCATATGCGTACTCTGTGACGATGCTTCATTCCCATTGTGCAGATATAAGGTAATTATGTTGTGCTCCGGTTCCGATATCGGGATTGATCCTATTGACGGGGATCTTTGGAGGGTTGATGGCCTGGTGTCCATCCTTTGTGACGATGGTACCACATGCTTGAGTCTTGTTGTGCATTGCATTTTACGTGACATTGATGAATTGTGATATAGTGTTTTCTGATGTTTCCCTTGATAATGACCTTGATGATGTTGTTTATGAAGTTAAATCCATTTTATGTATATCTTGTTTTCTAATGATTATTATGAATTGTGATTACTCACCCTGCCTGTTTGAATGTTGCATCCACGTGGGTAACGTGCAGGTGATCAGGTTTAGCCGTGGATGCTTTCGAGGACTTGAAGTTTAATTGCTTTTGGTCGATTTAGAGAGTCTTGCTCTGATAGTGTAACATCGGGTTGGGGTCCTTTGAGTCGAACTATGTTGTTTCCTTATTTTCGTTGTCATTTGACGATATGGTTTTATTTTGATTATTATGATGTTTGTTGAAAACCTTTTATTTTGAAAATTTTGAGTTCCGCTGCCATGTGAAGGCTTTTCGATTTATTTTGAGGAAAACCCTTTGTTTACAGGGTAATTGTGTTATTTTGATTTAATGAGGAATGTGCACCCTTTGAGGGAAATTTTTATGCCTTACTCTGATTATTTAAGTTGTTTCTGCTGCAACATTTATTGGGGGTAGAAAAGGGTGTTACATCTGCTAGGTGTGATACCTTTGGCTTCTACATGAATCTTTTTACCATACCCATAATGTATGCTAAGTTATGCCTTGTGTGACAAAGGTATCAAAGTGACCCAATAAGTCTTCTGTATTGGGTTGGGTCGACATCATCTTCATTTGATTGCTTCGACAGTTGCAATCTGGTCTCAGCAGGAGTCGAAGTTGGATTGCAATCTTGCATCTTAAATCTCTTGAGTATTTCACCTACATATCTTCTTTGGTGCATCATAAAACCTCTACTAGTCTTGTAGAATTCGATGGCAAGGAAATATGAGAGGTCTCCCAAGTCTGACATTTCAAACTCCTCACTCAGGTTATGTTTGAAGTCTTCGATCACTTTCTTGCAACTTCCTGTTATCAACAGGTCATCGACATAGAGGCATAATATAAGTAATTCACTACTGCTTCTTCTTACATACACTTCATGCTCAGTCGTACACTTCACAAATTCCTCCTCCCTTAAGAAGCTGTCGATTTTCTTATTCCAAGCTCTTGGAGCTTGCTTAAGTCCATACAGGGCTTTATGCATCTTGTACGCCTTTATTTCTTTACCTCGTTTCACATACCCAGCTGGTTGTGCGACATAAACTTCTTCGTCTAAGGGGCCATTAAGAAATACACACTTCACGTCCATCTGACATGTGTGCCAATTGTTCATATTTGCTAGACCAACAACCAACCTGATTGTTTCGAACCTAGCAACAGGTGCAAACACTTCATCAAAATCGATTCCTTCCTTCTGAAGATATCCTTTTGCCGTAAGTCTCGCCTTGTGTCGAGTTACTTCTCCTTTAGGATTCATCATCACCTTGTAAACCCACTTCACATCAATTGCCTTGAGGCAATTCGACAAGTGACCAGGTGTTGTTGACTCGACACAAGGCGAGACTTACGACAATTCGAATCTCTCAATGCCTCAGCTGCATTGTCTGGTTCGACATCTTCATAGAAAGCATAGTGTACCAGCTCACCTTCTTCATCGACCACATCATCTGATATAATCACACATTCTTGCAACCTTGCAGGAATGTGTCTTGTTTATCGAGGTCTGCTTGGGCCTGCATCATCTCTGACCTGTTCCTGTCGAACTTCTCTTTCGACTTCAGTGGCTGGTTCTTCACAAGAGATTCTCACTGAATCCTTCTTAACATTCTCAGTCCAATCCCATTCTTTAAGATCATCTATGATCACGTCCCTGTTGATCACTACCTGCTTATTCACTGGATCGAACAACTTGTAACCTCCAGTCGAATGATATCTTATTAAGATCATCATATTTGACTTGTCATCAAGCTTCCTTCTCAACTGATCTGGAACATGTCTATGTGCTATAGATCCAAACACCTTCAAATTACTAAGGCTATGCGTAACACCAGACCAACATTCTTCTGGCGTGATTCCTTCTAGCTTCTTCGTCGGACATCTATTCAAGATGTATGTTGTTGTTGACACAGCTTCTCCCTATAACTCTTTGGGCAAATGCTTGCCTTTCAACATACTTTTCACCATATTCATGATGGTTCTATTCTTCCTTTATGCAATTCTATTTTTCTGTTGAGTGTAGGGTGGCACCACTTCATGCACAATCCCTTCTTTCGACACATACTCTCCACCACCATCAGTCCTCAGAATTTTCAGCTTTTGACCACTCTGTCTTTCGACCATAGATTTGAATCTAGAAAATACCTCGATCACATCACTTTTCTTCTTGATGAGGTAAGTCCACAACTTTCGACTATAATCATCTATGAACGTGACAAAGTATCTGTTTCTGCAATTGAATCCACCTGGATTAGACCACATACATCAGAGTATATGACTTCCAGAATTGCCTTTGACTTCCTTCCCGCAACCTTGTTGAAGTTATTCTTGTGTTGTTTTGACTGAACACACTCTTCATAGACTTCACTTAGAATGTCGATTTCAGGTAATCCCGAAGCCATATTTCTTCTCTTTAGCTCTCTGATGTCATTGAAGTTGAGATGCCCTAGTCGAAAATGCCATAATCATTCATCTCTACTGGCTGCAGTTGCTAGGCACTTGTGCTCCATCACATTGAGCTCAATCTTGAAGGTCCTATTCTGAGACATTGGAGCCTTCAAGATCAACCTACCACCTGCGTCAAGAACGCTCATCATCTTGTCTTCGACAACTACATTGTAGTTCTTTTCGACAAGCTTTCATATACTGAGCAAGTTACTTTTCATGCCCGGTATGTACAACACATTGGAAATTGTTGACCTCTTTCCATCTTTCCTCATAATCAGAACATCACCAATACCTTCAGCTGCTAGGGTATTGTCATTTGCAAATTTCACCATGTTCTTCGTCGAGGGCTTCATGTTGACAAACCAATCTTTCCTTCCAGTCATGTGTGATGAGCATCCTGAGTCCAAGTACCAGTGATCTTGGAATATTTCTTCATCTCTTGTTGTGACCATCAGCAACATCTATTCTTCTTCATGTTTCGCCTGCTTTGCATCAGTTTCTTGATTCTTCTTCTTTTCTGGACAATCACTAAAATAGTGACCATACTTCTGACAATTGAAATACTGAATGTGACTTTTGTCAGGTTTTCGACCACCATCTCTTCCACTACCTGCAGCACCACCTCTTTGGTTGCCTTGGTTCCAGGGTTTTCTCTGATTCGACCAGTTTCCTTCATGCTGATTTCGACTAGTCGAATTGGTGTAGCCTCCTCTACCTTTGTTGCCCTTCTAGCTTCCTTTGCCTTTCCTTTATTTTTTTTACTGCACCTGCAAAGCCATATCACTCGTCGACTTTCCTATAGCTCTTTTAGCCATCCTTTGTTCATGAGACTCAAGCGTCCCTTGAAGCTCTTCCTTTGTCAATACTGACAAGTCTTTCAAGATCTTTGACACAACTGATTTTGATGTCAACACTTCTCCACATACCTTGATTTGATTCACCAACTTTGTAACTCTGGTGAAGAAATTTGTTATACTTTCATTGTCTTCCATGTGAACCAGTTCATAAGTCCTTTTCTATGTTTGTAACCTCACCTCTTTCACCTTCTCTGCGCATCCAAACGATTTTTCAAGAATCTCCCAAGCTTCTTTTGCTGATTCTACATCCCTGACCTTTTCAAAGTTATCTGGATCAACACATTGATGGATTATAAAGAGAGCTTTATAATCTTTCTTATTCAATTCTTTATATGTTGCTTTCTCCTGATCTGTCGCAATTTCTGCAAGCGGTGATAATCCCTCCTTCACAAGATCCCAAAGATCTTGGTAACAGAAAACCACCTTAATCTACTTGCACCAATTCTCATAATTATCTTTCTTGAGAATTGGAAGATTTGCTGGAAAGTGACCGTTTGGGTGATTCATCGCCATCACAGTTGTTCTTCCCTTGAATCAAAATCGGAGCTCTGATACCAGATGTTGGAATTCAACCACAACCTATGGAGAATTCCTATTCAATCTTGATCTCAAGATTGTTAACAATCACTCAATGGCAATGAAAAGGAAAGGTTTAAAAGAAAGAAAGAAAACAATAGAGTTGGAGAAGAAGATGAAAAATTCTGCAGAGTTCTCTCTGCTTATAATTGTGGAATTTTATTATCACTTTTGCAACTGCAAAACCGTGATTATCAAACTTGATGATTACAATGACAAGGGTTCCTCCCTATTTATAGATTTAGGTTAACTTGCATCTCAAGCTAAAGCCCAAAAATATCTAATCTAATCTTTCTAAATCAAATCTGATCTTTCTAAATCAAATTTAATCTTTCTAAATTAAATCTAATCTTTCTAAAATAATGAATTATATATTTAACATAGTGTCGTCGTCTGCAAAATTGACTTCTAATTTATGTGAAATTCCACAATCAGATCTTTCTGGTTCAAGTCACAATCGATGTAGCAGTCACGCTAAGATGAAGAAAGTAACTACCAATATTATTTCTAAAAGCATATTAGATCCTTCTAACTTTGGATTATCTTTCATCTTTGTCGTCAATTTGATCGACAAAAAGATCTCCCTTAAATAAACGATGTAGATTGAGAAGCGGAAGAAGGATATGCCAATTTTAGAGTTTCGAGACCATGAGAGGGTGAATGGAACTCCTAATGTAACACTTCCACTAATCATAACCTCCACCTTAGCAAATCATTCAGTGTTTGGGATCCTCATTAACGATGGGAGTTTGTGTGTCCTTGTTTATCTCAGAATCTTCACGAAGTTAGGGTTACACGTGCATGATCTGAAGTCAATTGAAGGCAAGAGTCTCTTTGCTTTCAATAATTCTTCAACTCGGTCATGTGAGCAGTGGACCTATCGGTTTCCTTTGGAGAAAGAGAGAATAGGATAGTTATAAGCGTGTTTTTCCTCGTAGTCGCTTGTGAAAGCATTTACAATGGCATCCTTGAAAGGTTGTTCTTGGCAATTTTGGACGTTGTAGCCTCTATTATCTATATGAATATGATATAACATAATGACTTTGGTCATCCAGTCCTTGTTAAAGTTATCTAAGTGGAGCTCGTCTTATACATGAGCAATACTTAAGAACTCTCTGGCATCTATTGTTACCTCTGAGAAAAGGAGGAAGAAGGCCAATGAAGTAATCAATCTAGTTTATCTTGACGTATGAGAGGATGAAGTCTTACAAGACAATGAGCTTAGAACATCAATTGCGGGCAAGGTGAAAAACTTAAGGTCGATTCCAGATGGTAAGTTCGAAATCGTCCGGCTCGATGATAATCCAACACTGTCAGTTTGAGTAGGTGTAGATTTATTGGCTAGAGTAAAGAAAGAATTCGTAGAGTGCCTTAGTACCAATGTCAACCTCTTCACGATTTCTCGATCCTTATGCTTGATATATATCACAACAAATAAGGTGGTAGTCCCCAAAAAAATCCGAAGTGACCATGAAGATACTCCAGGGTTTACTTTGCTCAATATCGAATGGCTCTCCAATGCGCACCAAGTAATCAACCCGAGACAGGATGTTGCGCAGAAAGTCAAAACATCGTGCTTAACATGTTTCCTATAAAAATTTTCCAATCAAATGTAATAACATTACCCATAAAGGTACAACTTAGGTAAAAAAAGAGTTAGGATGAACATATTAACCCATGAGTTTGAGCTTCAAAATAAGCTTCAAAGATGGAAGGTTGATGCAGCTCTTTTAATCAAGAAACGTGAGCATGATATTTTACTTGCGCAAATATATGTTGATGATATTACTTTTGGTGCTATTAACCAAGCATTGTGCAATGATTTTTATAA
The DNA here is from genome assembly GCA_022829125.1 of Lathyrus tuberosus. Classification (NCBI taxonomy): domain Eukaryota; kingdom Viridiplantae; phylum Streptophyta; class Magnoliopsida; order Fabales; family Fabaceae; genus Lathyrus; species Lathyrus tuberosus. The sequence goes on from JALAZF010000226.1 coordinate 7,930,280, forward strand.
TATGAAGCAGAATGAATTCAAAATGTCTATGGTGGTGGAGCTTCGGTACTCTCTTAGCTTATAAATTTATCAATCCAAGAAATGGACATTCATTAATCAAGCAAAATATTTTAAAGAGGTACTGAAGAGATTTTGTATGGATAAAGCAACACCAATCTCAACTTCAATGAGCACTTCATGCAGTCTAAATAAAGAAGAGGAAGGAAAAGCAGATGAAGAAAGTAAGTTTTAAGGGGGGATCGGTTCTCTTCTTTACCTTACTGCATCTTGTCTTGATATCATGTTAATATTTGCCTTTGTGCTTGCTTTCAAGAAAACCTCAAAGCTCTACAGTCAAAAGCATTGTGAGATATCTCACTAGCATGCCACTTATGGTTTTATGGAACCTAAAGGGATGAATTATGCTTTAGTTGGGTACTCTAATTCTCATTTTACTAGTTGTAAATTGGATCGGAAAAGTACCAGAAGTATGTGACAATTACTTGGTAACTCACTTGTCTTTTGTCTTAGTAAGAAACAAATAAGTATTGTTTTATATGAAGCATGTACGTTGTTGTGTGTAGTTTTTGTGCACAAATCATCAAGATGAAACATTAGCTAAGTGATTTCAAAGTTGATCTCAGAGTTGTCCCGATAAAATGCGACAACAATAGCGCCATAAATCTCACTAAAATTTTGGTATTTCACTTTCGGGCTAAACAAGTTGAGATTATGCACCACTTTATTAGGGATCATATTGAAAAAGGGAATTATGTAGTTGAATTAGTGTCTTTATCTAATCATCTGACGTATATTTTTACAAAACATCTTCCAAAAGAAAATTTCTTTTTTATGAGAACTGAGTTAGGAATTTAAAACAATCATGCATGGATTAATCTTCTAAGTTTTTCTTCTCCTTCATCTTTTTTTCCATTCTTAAAATGATATATGTGATATATATATTGATTCTTTTACCACCTTTTTGATAATGCTAAAGGTGGAAAAATATACTCTATAAGGGAGTAAAATATGCACTCTTTCTTAATGAGGGGAAGTTAATCACTCAAATCTTTCTTTCTATTTTTTTACTACGTCCTTGAGAGATGTGTTGTCATTATAAAAAAGGGGGAGAATGCAGATCTATGTATTGTGCAAGTATAACCTCCATTTGATTTTGATGATGACAAATGTCAAGCAGTTTAAAAGATGACAAATACATAAGTTAAACTGTGTTTGGTGTTAATGATTCAAGAATTTATTAGTAACAACTATCAAAGGGAGGGATTAATCGCAACTATTTGGTGGTTCCTAATGTTGCCATCCAAACAAAAGACCACAAGGCTCGTCAGTCATAATATCAAGTTCTAGTGAAACTGCTAAACATTTTTTATCAAGAAAGGGACTTGAACACTTAAATTTACGATATGTAAGCTTGAAGACTTGAAGTTATGAAAGTATGAAAGCTTTCGTGATATTGTGCTTGGTATGTTTTTTTCCTTGTCTTGATTAGATTATTATAAAAGGAACAAGATTAAGTCTTGAGGTACTATGACCACTGAAATTCTGGAAATGCAGAGAGCAGATGTCCTAACACATGTCGTGACATTGTTTTGCATAAACATTTAAACGCAGAGGAAAAAATAGCAGACTGATACCTTGAATATCAGAACTGCATAATCACAGATGTTACGACATCTGATCCAACAAGTTTATCATGAACCTTAACAGAAAAGTAAATCTGCAGAATGATAAAGAACACAGCAATTGTTAACCTAGTTCGGTGCAACTCACCTACATCTGGGGGATACCAATCCAGGAAGAATACTCCACTATCTGTAGAACTGTTACAAAGCTAAACTCCCTCGTTTACAACTTTATATCCTAACATCTACCCAATGAAGACTTTATCAAAGAACAAACTCTTTGATACGAGATACCCCACTCACTTCCCTTAATCACCAACTGTGATTTTTACATCATCCCTGTCAATACAGAATTCTGTCAAGCATACTTGACAAACAATCTAACTCGGATTTGCTTAAAAGCTTCATCCAAGAACAATACACAATCCAATATCTCAAGGCTTATGGATCTGTGCAACAACTATATCTGCCACAATGCATCAACTAATACAAAGGTAGACTTACAACCTAGAGAGCCAATGACTCTCAAACCCTAAACCCTTGTTTCTTACGCAAGAGAACTAGGTTACAAAAGGCATACAAACTCCTAGGTCTAAGTCTTCTTTTATAGGCTTCAGTTTCCTTGGGCTTTCTATCTCTGGTCTTCGATCCACTCCTAGAAAGCGCATCAAATCTTGGGCAGATTTGTTACAGATTTTAAACCTGCTAAATCAGTGCAGTACTTCAAGATGTCATGTCTTCAGGTTAAGACATCTTCTTCGACATCTTTGTTCAGGACCATATTTCTTCATCTTTATCATTAAAGTTGTTTTACCAAAATTCTGTCAAACCAACGGTGCTTTCAACCACACACACACACACACATACACACACATGTGCAAAACTTTTTTCAAACACCTTTTATCTTTTAATAAAATCTCTTAACATCTTTTTACCATGCGCTTAATCAGTTAGAAGCTTGCCTAATCTATTAGGAATGTATTTTACATAAGTAAATCAATTAAGGGTTTCCTCTAAACGATTAAATCTATTTGAAATGCCTCTTAGATGATTAAATAATTTGTTAATCGATTAGATGGTGTCATAACTCAAAATTTCCTAAATTGGGTTCTTAATCGATTATCACCTCGGGTTAATCGATTAAATCATTAAAAAGACTTATGGATCGTTTCCTTTTTTTAATCAAATTTTTTCCTATATGAAGGAGGTTTCTCCTCATTTTATTTCACACCATTATTCCAAATATAAATCTTTATACTGTTATTTTATACTCTCTTTATTTCTAAATAAATGTTTTCACTAGAGTTGCCTTAGTTCAAAAGAGTGAAAAGTTCCTTCTAAGAGTTGTGTTGTACGTGTGTTGTGCTAAAATTTGTTTTATTCAAGATTTTGATTCTCTTATGTAATATATTTGTAAAATATCTGAATATTTCAAGCTAAACTTGAAAAATCTTGGGTGAAGGTTCTTGAGTTAAGCCTATGTAAGAGCTCTACTTGTTGTTAGAATTTTGTGGGTTGACGTTGTGCAAAAACTCAAATTATAGGTGAAGGTTATTTGGTTTTATCTTGTGAAAGCTGAATGTTGTTTTTTAGTGGAAACCTCAAGAGGAAATTCTTTGGGACAAGGGTAGGCCAAATGGTTAGGTCGAACCTATATAAGTATCTTGTGTGATCTTTTTATTTCTATCTCATTTACTTTTAGTCTTTTTGTTGCCTTTCTCTCTTCTTTCCATTACTATGATGTTATTCCTTTGTTTATTTTATTATCCTAACATGAACGTTTTCAAATCCAAAGCTTTTAATAAATTATTTTGAAATTTTGAATATCATAATTCACCCTCAACACCACCGACCTTCTGGTATATGAATTGATCGATGGGGTTTTCAACAAATCCATATTAAGAGATTTTTCTATGGAATTCAAGATATCATTGATGTGATCCTTCTTTTAAACCATATATGGATTTTGTAAGAAGCCTTCTGGTTGTTCCATATAAACCTCCTCCTCTAAATCACAATTAAAAATATCTTGTTTTCACATCCATTTGATGCAACTCAATGTTAAAATGGGCAACCAATACCAAGATTATGCAAAGAGAATCTTTCTTAGATACTGGATAAAAGGTGTTTGTGTAATTGATTACCTCATTTAGAGAACCTCTTAATAACAAGTATGGCATTATATCTCTCAATGTTACCTAAATAATCTTTCTTGGTTTTGAATACCCATTTAAAATCAATGGTCCTTTTCCTATTATGTATATTTTCAATATCTAAGACATTGTTGTTTTTATGTAATTAATCTGATCATTCATGGCATCATACCAGAATTTTGACTCTTTGAAATTCGTGGCTTATACAAAGTTTTCAAGACCATTCTAAGCTCCGACTTTATAGTCATATTCTTGTAAATACATGTTGTACCCCAAATTTTACCCTTAGATCCATTTATCTTTTGCATTTCATATTAGGTCAATCATATTGCATAGCTAACCCTTTTATCAGGTGTTGTTTTTTGTTTCATTTGTGAATCAGGTTTTATCTTAAGAAGATTCAAGAATTGATCAATCAAGATTTTGGATGAAGCTTTGAATCAAGCAAGTCTCTCATTTCAAGGAGATATCTCTATAACCCTCTCCATGATCCTCTCCATAACCAAATTTCTACCCACCTTATCTACCCTCATTTGTCACCTTTTATTCCAAACCAATTTCAATAATCATTTATTAACCATTTTTCTTATCCATTTTCTTTTTTTCAATATTCATAAAAATCCATTTCTTTCTCTTAAATTCATTTCTAAATCCAAATTGCATTTTATTCACATATTCATCATTATCCAATTACCCAATTCAAATTAATACACTTCACATTTTGTTCATAAACCCATACACAATTTCTTTTCATTTTCAGTATTTACAATAATGACCCATTCACAATTTTTATTTCTAAGCCCATTAACCCATCTTATATTCAAACCAAAGTTCACACAAACCATGACAAAAAACTTCAATTTCAATTTCCAAATTCATTCCCAATTTCACTTTAATTCAAATAAAGTCATTCCAATTTATTTCAAATTCAATATCTCAATTTCAATCAAATCCTTGGTTCCATTCTTGAGTTCTATTCAAAATTTCAATTCAAAATTTCAAACTTCACAAAAAGCCTGTTGTACAAAATACAAATAATAAAAAGAAGCACCAAAATAGGCCCTGATGTATCCTTCTACAAGCCTGGCCCACGTTTCTACAACCTTGTACATTAACAAACAACACGCCTGTACTACATGATAACAACAATCCATCCAAGACCCTCTGCAGCCTGAAAATGACAATTCAACAACGGTCAAATTCAAAAAAGATTCAAGAAACAAGTTCTGTTTTCTTGAGGATATATAGCAGAAAAGAGGAGAGGATAGGGGACGAACAGGAGGCCGGATACAGCAGCACCATAACCTTGATTTTCTCTCTATTCTACAACAGCTCAACCTCCTTTCATCAGCCCTATTAAACTCTTCAATCACACTCCACCCGCAAATAAACTCCCTTCATTCGCTCTCGTCACCACCATTCAATACATCGTCCAACAACTCTGAACAATCTCACACTCAACCCTTTTCATCATCCGTCAACCTTCAGTCAAACAATCAGAACCACATCATAAAACATCGAAACACCACCACCAACAATCAACACCACACCAAAACCTTGAGGAACTCGAGAACATAAAGAACATCATCGCCAGAACCGTACCATCCATTTTGTTATTCATAATAGCTCACTGAGAGAAAGAAAGTATAGCAGCCGGCACGTAAAAGTTGACGGTCACGACATTTTTCAGCTCAACTATAAGATTATACACTGCAAGTAGAGGTATACATCTCATCCTCCATCCTCTCATGCTTCGTTATGGCCATACTTTTGGTGTTGTTTACATTTTTAGCTTGTTGAGTCGTCACTATGTTAACATGGATATAACGTATTGTCGTGAAATCACTTTGTCTGTTAGTGTTACATTTATTCTTTTGCTGGTTATAACTTTGTTTGTCTTCATTATCGAGCACAATGCGTAGAGCCCCCTTGGTCACCATTATGATGTTTATCCCCATGCCGACGTCGGCACCAAGGAACCTTTTTTTCCTACTTTCGTCGCATTACCATGTTGTTGGACGCTTTGTATTTGCTACAAGCAGTTTAGGAATTGAGTAATGGTGGTAAATAGTGTGCAGTTGTGTGTATAATGGATAGCGTAGTATAGTTTCTTTGTGGCTTTATTATGTTGCAGCTGTTGTTTAACCAATGTCGGTTATTTGACGTTACGGAATCGTTCGATAATGGTAAGTAGCTTCTTGTAGAGTGTTGCTTGATGTTCTAAGTTTTGGTCCTACTTTACTTGGATGTGGGATCTCGCGTTTAATGTTCAAGATATTTTGGTTTTGATTCGTTGATGTTTAGCTCGCAATCTAGAATACGAGTCAGGTTTTTGTTCACAGGTTACATTTGTAGTAGTTAAGATTAACAGCTTGAACTTTTGGTTGATCTTAGCAATAGCATGGTTTGTGTTTCAGCTCAGGTCCTCGACTTCGCGCCCGTTAATACCTCTGTGTGAGTATTTGTCTTAGGTTAATGAGAGTCTAGTGTTGTTCTATTATGCAAGCACTACAGATGGTGCTTTATTTCATTATCTTTGGTTGAGAAACGAGCTCGGAAATGATTGAACAAGATGACGTTTTGCCATGGCTTTTGTCCGGTATCTTACGATAGCTTTCCAGATTTTTTTCTCACGTTGCATGGAGATGATGTTTTCATGTCAACGCAGGATAGGTTAGGGCGTGGTTTTTTCCTTTAGTCACTTATGCAATTTGTGACCAATTGAAATATAGTCACGTGCTTCTGTACCACAAGCGTTACATAATTCTGGATGATTAATTTTTACTTCATCTTGGACTGTGGGCTTTGCTAATTCACTAACTGCACCCCCAATCAAAAGGCCCAGGCGTGAAATAAAACAACCTAGTTCATGCTAATTCGCTAACTACACCCCCCTCTGTTTATTTAGTGTTTTATTTATTTTCTTTATTTCTTTCTTTTTCTTTTTTTTTTAATTTTAATTAATAAAAATAGTTTCTTTTATAATATTTTCATGAACTCTCTTTAGTGTTTAGTTTAATTTTCTTTAGTTAGTTTTTTTACTTTGCATTAATATCTAAATTCACAAAAACATGTATAAACCATTTTCATTCAAGTCTAGAACCTCTTTTAAAATCACTTGAATATTTGAGAGTTTTGTGAGAGTTCTTGGTACATGAAAAGGTTATTTGAGGGGTTTCCTTGACTTTGGATAAGTTTATTCCATTAGGGCTTGTTCTTACCTATTTTGTTTTGTTGTTAAGTTTCATGACTTTTATATGTCTTTGATTCCAACTTTGGAGAATGCCTATACCTTGATGTTGTTCATATCTGATTGATGCCACTTTCTTTTAACTGTTTATCCTCTTATCAATTACAACTTAATTTCAATCCCCCTCCAACTCTTGTTTACAAGAAGTTGCCTTCCCCTCATTCCAAAGGGAGACCTTCTTAAATTGACTCAAGAAGTCACTCAACAACCACCCTACCTTAACCTTAAGAGCCTATCCCATTTCTTGGCCTCATGAGAGCCAATGAAATCATAACTTAGAAGTAGGTCAGAGTTTTGAACTCTATGTGATTCTCAACATCATGAGAACTCACTTTTCCCCTATAACTTAGACTTAGAGAGTTATCGTGAACTCTAAAATGAGCTCATACTCATTTTCCCCTTGGAACTTTGGCCATAGTCAATGGTTCCTCTTCCTCACCCTTAGATCGTTGAACTACAAATACTCTGATTCCACTCCCGTAAGGATACGTAGGCGCAAGATGCGATATCTTGTCGAGTATACTTAGATACTAACCCCTAAGGTTTCAACCTTTAGCATAACACCCTTAGCAAGCGAGTAAGATATAACAAGTTTAAACAAGAGGTTCCCGTAGAGTACTACGGACGTTTAGGATGATAATACCTTCCCTAGGCGTAACCAACCCCCGAACCTTAGATCTCCCCCTTTAGGTTTTTCTCGATCTTGAACCTTTCCTTTGGATAAATCAAAGTCGGTTGTGAATTCAAAGAAATGTGATGCAAGATAATTAATAGCTGGTTATCCGATTCTCACCGCAACAGAAATGGCGACTTCACTGGGGATCTATCTTTTTGAAGGTTAAGCCCACCTTGTTTTTGCTTGTTTTATTTAGGCTTGCTTGTTATATCTGTGTATATCTGTTTGATTGCCTGTATATATGTTGTGCTTGAGTTTCTTTTGTTGACTCGGTTCTTGAGTGGTGAGATAAATCCTAACCCGGATTTGAGTGCACTTATGATAGGACGATGGTATATTCAAGGAGGCTTTGAGGGAGTCGGATCCTGAAAAGGTTAACTTAAGACACCATCACTCAATTGAGGCCCTCTTGAGAATCTAGTCATATTGAACGAATCTATTCGTGAAAACGTGCTACTCTCGACCTAGGAGCCCTTGATATTGAGAACCGTAGTTACCAAACCCCACTTAGCCTTTTTAGGATGTAGTGCAGTGACCATGATGGAGTCTATTTCTGAATTGGTTGTCACGCGATACTACACTCATACGAGATTCTCTTGAGAATTTTATTGATTACCAAGTCATCTGGGAAGTCTATAAAATCCGAAAGATGGGTTGTCGACTCTGGGAACTTCATAGAACCCTGTTCAGCAGATAAAAACCAGTAGTACATACCTATTGGGATGGGTAGACCATGGCTCCATTCATGAGACCCCAAAACCTAGGATTTGTATGTTTTGTTGTGTGTACATATGTTTGTGCTCGTGTGCTTTATGCATCCATACATTCAAGCATTCCTAGCCCTTTGGTTTCGAGGAACTCAAATGTTTGTTTCCTTTGCAAAGATCAATAGAGATCAGGGATTTTAAAAAACGAAAAACTTTTCAATTTTCCAAAAATGTTAACAACTTGCCTTTGAGTTCCTTGAAACCATTTGGCTTGCATTAGCATCTCATTTGCATCATGTCATAGCATGTGCATTTCTTCTCTGTCTTATCTCATGTCACAGTATTCCCTTTAGAATCGTCATTGAGTTCCCAAAACAACAACACTCGAGCCCAAACTCGACAAAGGATGTCTGAACAGTACTGTGAAATGGATAGAGTCAACAACGAATTGAGTGAGCTCCGAGGAGGAATGGGGCAGATTCTGGAAGCAATTCAAGTTATGAGGGCGAGGATGGATACAGAAGCGGCGGTGGTCTCCAAGATTATCACTACAACTGTAGAACCTCTCGTTACTACTGTGAACCCCACTTTGGGCATGCCTTTTAACTTTATATGTGCTCCGGCCATCACTTCTACTCAGCAAGTTGTTCCTTTGGTTAATGAGTCTTTTCAAGCTATTCCTACCTTCGCTCCAGCAGCAGTGCAAGCTCAGGTGCACCCAATTTTTCAGAACCCATATCCGGTTTATGATTATGTCAATATGTCCGAAGAGGGAGATGATCGACATGAAAGGCTGAAGGAAAGTGTAGAGACAATTCAGAGGAAATTGAAAGCAATGGAAGGGAGCAATGTATTTGATACTAATGCTAAAGACATGTGCTTAGTCTCAGGCTTGGTAATTCCACCCAAGTTCAAACTACCCAATTTCGACCTATACTCAGGTGCGACCTGTCCTAAGTCGCATTTGGTCATGTATTACTGACGAATGGCTGCATTTATGGATAATTACAAGTTGATGATCCATTGCTTCCAAGATAGTTTGAAAGGGGCTGCTGCAAAGTGGTATTTGACTTTGGACGAATCTAGGATCCAATGTTTTCAAGACGTATCTAATGCTTTTGTAAAGCATTACAAATATAACATGGACTTGGCACCCGATCGCAGACAATTATTGAGCATGTCTCAGAATGATACCGAGTCTTTTAAAGAGTATGTACAGAGATGGAGAGAGCTGGCTTCACAGGTAGAGCCACCTTTATCTGAAAAAGAGTTAACTGATTGGTTTATCGACACGGTGAGACCGGAATTCTACGAAAGGATGATTAGTAGCGTGTCTGCTAATTTTTCCGATATTGTGGCTGTGGGGGTTAAAGTAGAGCTTGGTCTGAAGAGTGGGAAAATGACCAAGAGAGCTGGTAGTTCGAGCGAAGATGCCAAGATATCCTTCAAAAGGGAAGGAGATACCAGTGTGGTGATGATAAACAAAAAGAAGAAAAACCAGTCCTGGAAACGTCAGCAGCAACAACAGTGTTATTCAGTTCAGCAACCTTATGTGGCCACCATCGCGCCAACATTCAACAACCAAGCTTCTGTTTATCAGCCGGTTCCTTAACCACCAGTGTATCAACGAGCGCCCAACGCTCCTGCTTATCCACAACGGACTCAAGTTCCTCGTCAGAACATTCCAGGTAAAAGAAAGGGTGGAAGGCCTCCGATTCCTCCCATTCCTATGACGTATATAGCATTATATCCTGCTTTGGTGAAACAAGGATTAATAACTACAAGGTCATCAGGCCCACCTCCTAATCCGCTTCCATCTTCTTACAATCCCAACGCTCATTGTGCATTCCATGAAGGTGCACCAGGCCATAATTTAGAAGGTTGTTTTGCTTTGAAGTATATTGTGAGGGACTTAGTGGAGAGAAACATTTTGTCTTTCGATGGCTCCCAGCCTAATATCAAGAACAATCCTTACCCACTCATGAGATAAGTAATGTTGTGGAGGATGTATCAAGACAAAGATTGGATTAGGGGTCTGTGATTGAGCTCCTCTTTGATTTTCTGTATTTGATTCCCTAAAGCTGGCAATCTTTTGGTTGTTTCAGAAATTTTATTGTATTTCCTTTGTACTTTGAATTTGTATTTTCTTATAAGCTTTGTTGTACTTTCAAATTGGCAAGATTAATGAAATGTTTGTGCATCTTTTGATTAAGTCCATTCGTTTCACTCATATACTTTTATGCTCATACAAAAAATATATAATAATATCTTCATCTTGTTTCTTTCCATTTATCAAACTTTTGTTCAAGAAAAGATTTGGGAGGATGATGAAAAATCCTTAACTACTGTGGTATGCTTTCGATTAAACCTTGCCGATGATGTAAGGCATTGTTTCAATTCCTAAACACGGGAGAAATAAGGAAGATAATCTCTTGTTAACCCTTCGAGCATAGAAGTAGGAGTTTTCTTTCCTTACACAAAAAAAAACCCTTAAATCTCAACCTTGGGGCAGGGTAGTTCTCAGTTTAACTTGGTTATGCAATCAAATGCAAACGCTTCGTGTAAGGCGTCAGTCAGCTCTCTCAAACCAATTGACTTCCTAGCTTTTGGAAACTTGAATGTATAGCTTGAGTTAACTGAGTGTAGGATTGGAGTTCATCACGAAGATTGGGTGGGACAAATAAGCTTTGAGCCTTTATCCTTTGTTTTATAAACCGTGAGCCAGGCCACGTTACAACCCTTAAAAGACCTAATTGAGGTAAGGTTGTTTTGAAAGCATACTACAACAAGGTTGATTAACCTGACTCCTAATAATCTTTGTTATTTGCGTGTGTTGATAACTTCCTCTGTCATTCTGTAAATAACTGGATCCGCTTTGTTTTTGATTTAATCATTCCACCGTGTGTGTTTCATCAATAAAACTTGATTTCAAAAGCTTGCATGAATATCGCATTGAAATTGCCAATTTTTTATGAACAATACTTGTTTGTAAAAACAATTCAATATCAAAGAAATCCCAACAAATGCAGCCAGCTAGGGGATTCGACTTGATAAAGGAAGCTTAGTCAGGGGCAACCAAGCGGAAGGATTTGCCAATCTACCGAATCAGGGGCAGAACTCGTCAAAGTTCAAAATACTAGAGCAAGTCTTCTCCAGGTCATCTTATGACAAGTGTTGACTCCAATGACCCATTAGCAGGGGCAAGTTTGTTCCCCAGTTGTTTCTACTGCCGTCCGAGGACACCGTATTGCAAATACCAGTTAATCAGAAGCAGTCAGGTCGAGATTCGGCAAATCTCTAAAAAACAGTTAGTCAGGGACATCTCCGTCACCGATCAACCAAGCTGACAGGGGCAAGTTTGTTCCCCAAATCGTCAAACAACCAGTCTGAAGTAAGTTCAAGGATCTTGTTGTGTGAATACAGTTAATCTGGGGCAGTTACGCCGAGATCTCTCCAAGAGTTTGAAGATATTGAAACACCTTGTATGCCAATTCTTCTATAAAATCCTCTTGTTATCGTCTTCTGACAGACCATATAGCCTGGGGCAGATAAGATTTGAAGATGATCATTATGCCAGTAGGATACATAACTACTTTGTTCTTGTGATATCCTTTGCTAGCTCCCCAATAAGTTGTTACTTCAGCTAATCTTGACAATTCTCCATGGATTCTCCTCCAACAAAGAAATTAAGCTCATGATGGCAATCCTCATGATGTTATACCTCAAGTGGAATACTCTTTTCACCAGTGAAGTTGTTGATTCTTCTTCTTCACCCCCAGTAATGGTCCAATCTGATGAGGTTGGCTGGGTATCTTTGTCGAGATGTTTATTTCATCTCCGGTCTCGTTTCCTTTTGTCTGTTTTGTCAGCATAAGCATAAGCATGGCATAAGCACTCATATGCATAGCATCTTGGCATTTTTGTTTCCTTTTCTGGTGTTTACCTGTTTTGTTCACTTTGGCGTTTGTCTCCCCAAGTGACTGGGTTTGTCTATTCACTCCAATAGAAAGTCAGCCCTAGGCATAAAATGCCCCTCCTTTCTGAATTCCCCGCCGAGTTTGATTCTCGTGGATGATGGTTGGTTCAGTTATCTTTTCCATATTTTGGATAAGATAAATCCCCATTCGAGCTCATTCCTCAATGGTTGGAGTCTTGTTTGACCGTTTCTTTCTAGCTTGTCCCTAGATCGAACTTTGATCCCTGGTAGGTGTGCTTTCTGAGCCCATCTTGAACGTGCATTTATTTCGCACTGTGTCTCGCAGAAGAATCTTCTACGGATCCTCATTAAAGACAAAATTATTTCTCCAACAGTGTTGTGATATCAACATATCTTTGGAATTTTTAACCAAGTGGCATTCTCTTGGAAAAGCTTGTTCTTTTATGGCGATAAGTAGCAGTCTCTTATAAGCAGCTTATCTATCTCTGGTACTATTCAGCCTTTTTGACCATAATTGGTCTTCCCCAGGAAGTCTTATCTTCAGTTATGTAACCTCGGTACTAACCTATCAGATACTATACCTTTATTGGGGCCCATCTTTGGTTCTATCTCCAATGAGGTTATTTTTCCTTCTAAAGTGCCAATCGGTCATACTTGAACCTATTGTTCCATCACTTTGGATGTATTTTTCCAGTGAAGACCATTTTTCCGGTTCAACCTTCATTGCGGATCCTTTCTAGAATGTCATCTAGTCACGTTTAGACTAGATGATCAATCATTCTAGATACCTTTATTGGGGCCCATCTTTGGTTCTATCTCCAATAAGGTTCTTTTTCCTTCTAAAGTGCCAATCGGTCATACTTGAACCTGTTGTTCCATCACTTTAGATGTATTTTCCCAGTGAAGACCATCTTTTCGGTTCAACCTTCATTGCGGATCCTTTATTTCTAGAATGTCATCTAATCATGTTTAGCCTTGATGATCAATCATTCTAGATACCTTTATTGGGGCCCATTTTTGGTTCTACTTCCAATAAGGTTACTTTTCAGAGTGTCGGCCAGTCATACGTGGGCTTGTTGATCCGCTATTCTGGATATTCCTCAGTTGAGACCATCTCTTGATTTTACCACCGGTAAGGACCCTTCCCTTCTAAAACATCACCCAGGTCAGATGAGAACTTAATTACAAATCCAGCTCATACTGGTTTTCTTCATAAAGCAATTATTTATTATCTCAACCAACTCTTATGAGTACCAAAATCTACTTTTGGCTCATTAGCCTTGTTCCCCTCTAAACTCCAGGTGTTTTTATCTGGCGCGCAGAGTTCGTCTCTGTCTTTTCTGGCTTTTCTTGAAGATCCCGTTTGAACTCTTCAGCATAAGAAATCCCCAGAAATTCTTTTCTTCGGGTGTCTATCCTTTTATTTTAAACTGATCTCCAGTGGAGATCATGTCTTCTTTCTGGTTTCATGCCCAGTAAGAGTGTGTCTTTTTCCCAGTGTCGTTCGGTTATATTTGAACCTGTCGTCCACCTCCCTGGATCTTTCCCCAGTGGAGATTACCTTTTCTTGTTTCTATCCCCGGTGTTGCCTCAGAGTCTCCCCAGTGAGTCTCTTTTGTTGGTTAGCCTGCATCCCCAAGGAGTTTTTCTTGTGGATACTAACCTTCTTGCTTCCCCAGTGAAGCTCCTCTGTGTTTGGTAGCTCTTTTTTCGTTGGTGTCCTGTTTTGTCTACATTTTTGCATCTTTCATGACATCATATAATCCTATTGTCATACCCCAAATTTTTCCTACCTACTACGAGATTACTTGGCTTCTGGCTAATCACCTTCTAAGACTCAAGTCATAAGGGTTTGGTATGTATTTGAAGTGTTTACTAGCTAGTGCTAAGTTTGCTATGATTTCAAGAAGAGATAAGGAGGATTGAGCACTCATTTTTATGATCATTCAGTCAAGACATGATCAATTGGCTTCAAAATAATTTTAAGCTATAATCAAGAAGATTTTTAACCATATTCCAAGTGCGACACTGAGGCTGATGGTTAGAACAAGCTAAGAAAAAGCCATCTTCGATTCAAGGAACAGATGTTGATTCGTCTTTAAGTCATGTTTGCTGTTAATATTTATTTGAATTGGTTTTAAGGAGCCACTTGTAGCAAGACTTGGTTTAACTTGTTTCAAATTATTGTGAAGTCGTGACAAGAGTTTTCAAGTCACAAGCAGACAAAATCAATGGAAGTAAGCTAAATCATGATTAGAGTGTCTTAAGTTATGGTTATACTTTAGGTCGTGTGGCAGGTGCATCGGTCCTAAATATTGATTATTATTGAAGTTGTCAAATTTGGGTTCAAGACATTTATCAAGATGAAAGTCATTGTTTCAAGACATGGCCAATTCATTAAGCCATAAGGATGTATTGATCATTGGTTTTCGGTTGAGAATCTATATTATAAATCGTGGGCCAAAGTTGTTGTGGACCACACCCACACCATCATAATCCATAATATGTGTCCCATTTTCAAATTAACGTGAATATAAGCTTCAAAGGGTTTATTGTACTCCAAATTACCATATAATTTGTAGAAAAGGTCGCAAGTTTTTTCTAAAGTGTTCATTGGAAGCTGAAATAACAAAAGAAAACATAGATACCAAGTGATCACCAAGTTTATTTGGATCTAAATTAATCTGAAGACCATCACACCATGTGGATTCAAGGATACAAATGGACTAAAATTGAATATATTTAAAGGAGAAATGAGAGTCAGAATGTATAGTACTACAAGAAAGCTAAAAAAAGCTAAAGTCTTGAATATATCATGACCACACGGTCTGTAGTTCCACAAGGAAGTTCCAATACATTTTGAGGATACAAAGATGTTCTAAATTACAACATCGTGCAAGGACCTTAAAGGCTAAAGCTAAGAGAATGAACTCCATAGAAAAGCAGCCATTAATCTTCTTCATACCAAGTTCTCCATGTCCAATTCCCACCTGCAAAATAATAGCATACCAAGCAAGAATTCTCAATCATATTCATGGCATATGTACAGCATAGAAGTCAGTGTGTGGTATAAGCATCTCAGTGTGTTATTTCATTCAAAATAGAAAAAAAATCAAAGCAAAATGCAAGGATACTCAAAAGTGTAAGAAGTGGCATTCAGATTAAAAAAACACATTTTCAAGGAACGTTCAAACAAAGCAAGTGTATGGGATGATTTCACTCAAGGGAGAAAATATAAACAGCTGCAGTTGTCAAAATAGGTCAACAATGCCAATAGTATAACATTTGGCTCAAAACTCATAATTCTACATCCAGTTACTGCAGATACAGTTCAAAAGAGTTTCCAAAATCGAAACTAATCAGACTATGACATCATGGGAAGGCTATTACCAAAGATGTGCAGAACTTTTAGGGAAGAGAGATGGTGGAACAAATACTTGTACCTGATTGCGGACTCCATCAATTCCTTGAAGTTTGGCAATACGGCGTGGTTGTGTTTGTGAGGAATTCAGTGTATGATTGATGATTGCTGCCTATTCCATGACTAAAGCAGGTCCAAGTCTGTAATGGAAATCATGAAATATCAATGCAAAGTGAGTAGAAATTAAAACAAATGAGTCAATTATAAGAGAGCTTTCATGGAATAAGTTATAAGAAAGTCATTTGCGTAAGCAGTATTATGGTTCTAATGCCAATATCAATAAAGTCTTGCCAATGTGCATCTTCCAAGCCTCCATCATATTTTCATTAATTCTTTCCAACTCTCCTCCAAGTCTCCACGCCAAAGACTCCCTCATCAAGTCAATTTCCATGCCAAACTGCTTCTTGTTACAAGTAGTCACCAATTCAAATTTCTCAAACTAATACACATGGAAACAAAATGAAGCAGGGTCAGTACATAATGGAAGAATAATTCAGTTCAGAAATTAAGCACAAGACCAAACAATGCAAAACAATGATACCAAGTTAGATGCTGAGTTCAGGGATATCCGAGTTATTCAAATATCAACATTAACATTACAAATTGGTTACAATAACATGATCATACCAAGACCTTCACAGCATATGAAGTAAAAATACAAGGAAAACCAAAAACACGTTGCACAAAAATTCATTCCAGATATTCAAATAGTCAACATAAGCCACATCAGCAAAATCCCAGATTAGTAAAAGAGCAGTGAAAATCATATATTCACGCAGTGAAAATTTAAAGATATTCTAGAAGAAGTACAGCTCACACTACAAACAAAAATAAGGAATGATTCACTATCACCTAAATCCCGCAAAATCGGCAATCCTCCCCATTCCCTAACGGAAATATTCTCTCACACGTACCAAAAATCTCACCTCACACGTATCTCATTTCACATTTCTGAGCCTATAAATACGTGTCACTATTCACTCATGAGGAAACCCAGAAAACCCTAGCGAAGCTCTGCTAAAACCGACACCAACCCTTACTAAAGCTCGAATCCTAAAAAAAAGCTTCTTAGAGTTTCACACTGAAACTCTAAGATAGTGAGCTTAGCCACTGTCTCACATTCACAGAAGCGTATTATTACCAGCAAGACGAAACAAAGAAAATGAGAGAAGAAGATTCAAAGATAAGGAAATGACACTATACCTGAAGTCTCTCAAATCCGCACGAAAACCTGACCACCGGAGCACCACGACTTGGGTAAATCTTCTTGAAACTTTTTTTTTCCTTCGCATTTCATATTCCGACTTCACTGCATGTTGATCTGAGTTGCTTTGATTGAATGCTTTCTCCAATTATCTGTTGATTTGCTACTCGACATTTGATTTCCACATGAAAATTTAGGGTTTTAGCGTGATTTAGATGAGTTTGGAAATATTGTCCATAGAAGGTTAAAAAATGGATAAGGGTCTGAGTTTGGAGAGGGAAATCGGAGGGGTTTTGGAACGAAAGAGGAAGACGGTCGGCGACGGAGGTTTTGAGGACGAGAGAGCGAATGGTGGTTGGAGGTGGTAGGTTGGAAAACAGAGCGAGATATGGAGACGAGAGGTTAGGTGTGAGCTTCTTGAGAGGCGTTTTGTTTGTCTTTTGAGAGAATACACGGTTATCAAGCTTCAAAACTATTTTCTTTTGCTTTATTATCATTAATAACTTTAACCTTTTTTTTTTTAAAAAAAGAAACACATGTGTATTAATTAGATTAGACGTGGGGGCGGTGAGTCATTGTGTTAATCTTCTTAATGTTACTTGTTTTTATTTTTTTTAAAAGACGGTTAGTGTACTATTAAACTAAGTTTGTAAACGATGAAATTTGACTAAAAAACATTAGCAGCTAAGTCTTGCTGCTTTTTGCAGCGTTGGAATTGGACTAGGTTTCTTTTGACCCGAACCCATTTGGTTTTAAGGCCATTGGGCCTAATAGAATTGGATAGTCAGTTTTTTTAGTAACACTTACTTAAGTCAAAAGATCAAGTATAATGATTATTTTTTTACTAAGCAGTTGATAATCTTGTGCTAGCTAAAGTCATTTAAGGTAATTAATCGTGAGTTTTGTTTTATAATTACTCAATATTTAATTAATATTTAACTAATTACTCAATTTTTAAATATTTCAAACTATTTTCTAATTAAATATGAAAGTAGTGGGCTCTTGGGGTCTAGCACTCCTTGGGTCCTTGGATGAATGCTCTTGAGGCGCACGCTTTGAGTTGTGTTCATTCCGTCTTTCATTTATTAAAAAATACTTAAAACAATTAATCTTTACTTAAACAAAATATAATTAACCCTTAGTCACAATCTAAAAAAACTCCTAATCATCTTAAAATACTTAAAATATTCAATCTATATCAAAATACTCAACTCCTAAAAATACAATATTTTCTTAAATTAAAATACCTAACCTAATTAATTTCTTAACATTTAAAAATAATTCTCTTAAATCAAATTAAAATCCACTTTGTTAAATTCCTAATAATTTTCCCAAATCAAATTAAATTATAAAACATTACTTGATCTTTACAAATATTTTCTTAATTAAACTAAAATCATAAACCATTTAGGATAGTATTTCTAAT
This sequence comes from Lathyrus tuberosus, assembly GCA_022829125.1. Classification (NCBI taxonomy): domain Eukaryota; kingdom Viridiplantae; phylum Streptophyta; class Magnoliopsida; order Fabales; family Fabaceae; genus Lathyrus; species Lathyrus tuberosus. The sequence continues at coordinate 7,948,676 of JALAZF010000226.1, forward strand.
CATTTTCTTAATTAATTGTGGAAGTAGTGGGCTTTTGGAGTCTAGCACTCCTTGGGTCCTTGAACGATCGCTCTTGGGGCGCACGCCTTGGGTTGTGGTCGTTCCGTCTTCTATTTCTAAAATACTTAAAAATATTTTAATCTAACTAAAGCATTCAACCTTTTAAAAACACTTTCTTGATTTAAAAGTCATAATTCAAATTTAAAACGATTATCTAACCTTTTCACAAATACTCTTTTAACTAACAATTAAAATCATAATCAAAATTAAAATGCTTAAAATATTTTCTTAAGTGAAATATTTAAATTAATACTTCTAAAATCTATTGTCCTAATTAATTATGGAAGTAGTGGGCTTTTGGGGTCTAGCACTCCTTGGGTCCTTGAACGATCGCTCTTGGGGCGCACGCCTTGGGCTGTGTTCGTTCCGTCTTCTATTTCTAAAAAAACTTAAAATACGTAATCTTTTTAAAACACTAACTCCTAAAAAACTCTTAAGTCATTCAAACCCTAAATCGATTAAACACGTCTATTAAGATACATCAAATTCAAATCTTTTTCCTAATCAAACTACGAAAGTAGTGGACTCTTGAGGTCTCGCACTTCTTGGGCTCTTGAATGAACGCTCTTGAGGTGCACGCTTTGGGTTGTGTCCGTTCCGAACTTTCTTCCTCAAAACACTCGCCCTAATTACATGGACAAAGAAGCCCATTGTCCAACAAACATAATTTCTCAATTAATGGAATGAAAAAGGTGTCGTTGAGATCTAGCATCTCAGTAATGCCCCGATTAATTGGTTGCGAGGCCGACGTCTCGTTTATCAAATAATCGTCGTTCTTCCTCTAAAATATTTAACAAATCAAACACTACTCATGCAACCAAAACCCTAAAACACACGCAAATCAAACCTTTTTTCTCAATCAAATCTCTAATACACCTAATCCCTTATTCAAACAGCTTTTCACAAAAAAAGAACATTGTTTAGTCCATTCTTCCGCGCATATGAACTAGTGCTTCAGCCTCCCTTGACGAGCAGACAAGCCAACATTTAGCAGTTAGAATGCGAGTTAAACACTCGTTCGCCTAAAAAACACCAACCAACCGTAGTCCCACGAACTACGAATGCTCTGACTTTCCCATTTCACGAGGGAATATGTAGGCTCAAGGGTTCTCAATCCTTGTCGAGCACACTAATAAAAAACCACCCATTTCCCCCTTAGAAAGCAATATCTACCTTAGAATAAAATAAACAAACCGAGCTAACATATCTCCCGAATCGAATCAAGAGGTTCCCGTTGAGTACAACGGACGTAGGGGGTGCTAATACCTTCCCTTTGCGTAATCGACTCCCGAACCCGAATTTGGTTGCGATGACCATTTTCTTATCCCTTTCAAAGGTTTTCTCGATATTTTCCTTTCCCTCTTTTGGGATAAATAAAGTTCGGTGGCGACTCTATTTCGAACAATTTTTTCCGCGTCCATTGCGTGGATCGTATTTTTCGAGGTACGACAGATGGCGACTCTGCTGGGGAAATGCATTGCCTTATGCTAGAGAGAGTCAAGCCTAACTTGACTCGATTCGAGAGTGTTAACTTCACTTGGTTGTCTTCTTCTTAATTGTTTCTATATTACTTATCTATTTGCTTTTATTGTTTTCTCTTTATCATATGTTGTTTATCATATTTGCCTGTTGGATTTTGGGTGATATCACAAGTAAGGCTCTATACCCGAGTCTTGGAAAAAGAAGAGAGAACACATAGTTTAGATTTTGGAAGTAATTAGTGTTAGTCCCCAAGGACTCGCTCCTTGTGTGCCTAGCATGAAAGCTTCCCCTAGAGTAGACCTTTTCGTAGATCTTGTTGTATCGCAGCTAGCCTGTCGCACGACTTGATTCATGAAGGGTCCGTGACTCTGGGAACCACTCTTAGCACCAGTTTCTATCTTGATGGTCGTTAGTGTTAGTCTCCGAGGACTCGCTTCTTGTGGGCCTAGCATGAAGACTACACTCAGGATAGACCTTTTCTTATCCCCGTCACAATGCAGCTAGCCTGTTACGTGGTGTTGATGCGACTAGTGTCCGAGACCCTGGGAACCATATCCATCAACGTAGGAGCTATCCTGTGAGTGGGTTTATGGGTAAAGAATCTAGAACTATCCTTATAAAGCCTACCTGTTAGGAGGGATGGGAAGTTACTTGTGATAACCTGGATCCAACATCGTGCATTCATAATCATTTACATTTACATCATGACTTACAAAAGAACATTTTTATTTTTCAGGGAATCACTTGTATCTACTGTTTATCTTGCATTCAAAGTAACCATGGATTCAGGAAAAAGGAAAACTCTGCAGCTGAAAGCTATCATGCTAGATACTACCGTTGTGATGAATTGTTTGAAAGAAATGCCTCCTCTCTTCAAGAAGACTCTAGAGGGAAGATTTGGCCAGGTTCTTGATCTCTTTACTGTCAATGTGCAAGTTCCTGCCGTTATAGCTCTAGCACAGTTTTATGACCCACCGATGAGAAGCTTTTTGTTCCAAGACTTCTACTTGACTCCTGCCATTGAAGAATTTGAAGGATTTTTGGGTTTCTCCGTGAAGGGTAAGGCACCCTACACTATGATTGGCCAGACACCTGAGAAAGAGGTACTAGCTGAAGCCCTCCAAATCCCTATTGCAATGGTCAAGACTAGTTGGAAAAAGAGAGAAGATTTCTTTGGTTTCCGAAGCACTTTTCTGGAAAAAGAAGCGATAAGGTTTTTGAAAAATAAGCAATGTGATGCTCTGGTGAACGTATTGGCTCTCCTCATATATGGGCTTGTACTCTTCCCCACTTTTGAAGAATTCATTGACTCTGCTGCCATCAGTGTGTTTTGGGCTGTTTGGAAAGAAGGACAAAGCCCGGTCTACCCCCTCTTAGCTGACATCTTCCACACCCTACATCTCCTCCATGAAAGGAAGGGTTCATTGTTGACATTCTGTATTCCTCTCCTCTACAAATGGCTCACCTCGCATGTGTTCAAGCGTTATGCCATTGTCCCTGACTTGAATAGTGGGGAATGGGCTCAGTTGCTAGTGTCCCTCTCTGAAATGAATATCACATGGTATCCCAACAAGCTGGATGTTGATAAAATCATTATGAGTTGTGGGAGCTTTGGCAATGTGCCGCTGATTGGGTCAAAAGGTTGTATAAGCTACAATCCTATACTAGCTATACGACAGTTTGAATACCCTATGTTGAGAAAGCCTGAAGACAAAGAGTTAGAAGAAATGGTTCGTCATCACAGAGGTACTAAAGATCCTTCACTCCTTTGTAAGATTGTACGCTCCTGGCAGAAGGTTCATACTAAGGGCTCCGAGTTTAGGAAAAGGGATGGAAGACCTAGGGTGCCGTATCAGCCATGGGTTCTGGAGAGGATTAAGATGGTCAAACTTCCTTTCCCCATTGAGGCTCCTCCTAGGCCCGCTAGCCCACAACATGTACCCGTCTTAGAGCCAAAATAGCCCAACTTGGGAAGGATAATGAAGAGTTGGAATTGATGCTGCAAACAGTGACAAATGAGAAAAATAATCTGAAGTATGAGCTAGAGCGCAAAAAGAATCAGCTTGGGGAAGTGGGAAAGAGAGCCGGTGAAGAGGAGCACCAAAAAAAGAGGGTTAAGGTGTGTCTCAACCAAGCTGATGGCGCGTTAGATAGGCTTAAAGAAGACCTGGATAAGGCTTATAGGAAAAGTGCGGAAAATGAAAGGGCTTGGCTCTTTGCCACTAGGAAGAACAAAGAACTCAGAGAAGAAATGGGAGCGCAAATTCGACAACTAAGTGCCGACCTACGCTTGTCGAGAGCTTCTGAAGTAAGAGAACGTAGGCTTAAGGAAGACTCTATGAGGACAGCCTGGGTCAGAGCTGATGATTGGGGTGCATTGCGAAGGGAGTTGGATGGTGTCAAAAGGGTCGTTGAAAATCAGCAGAATCAGATGAGGGCTATTCTCGAAGATAGGGCCATTTGGTTGGCAGAAAGGGAAAAGGTGCTCCAGGATTACGATGGTTTTGAGCAGTCTATGATTATCCTGAGGGACAGCCGAGACATGTACCATAACAAACTCAACGGTTTGATTGAGTTTTGTAACTGGCTCGCTAAGGATCTGATTTGGAAACACAGGGATGCGTATGAGGCACTAGAAGACTCTACTCCTAAGGCCATTATTGATTTTGTTTGCCTTTGCATGGCAATGCTGAAGAGATTTAAGGAAGAACTTGAGGAGCGTAAAGCACGAAGGCCTACAGCTTAAAGATCGTCATCTTATTTTCTTGTTATTTGTATTTGGCTTGTATTAGTTAAAACTTTGGTACTTCGGAATTATGTAATGACTTAATGAATGAATGAGAATTTAGTTTTCCTTTATTTTCTTGTCTTCATGTTATTTTGAATGTTTGTTAAACTCTACGAATGATTCCCTGAAAATAAAAAAAACATAAACATAAGCATAAGCATTTTGCATTCACATCCCATATGCGTTTGAACACCAGCTCATACACTCTATACTTTCTCCAAACAGAAAACCTGACTACTCGACACCGATACGAGACTCGTCAAAGATTCAAGATGACGTTGGAACAGATCGAGGAGAACCAAAACACAATGAGGAATGATACGATTCGCTGAAGGCTAAAATGGATCAGCTACTGGAAACTATGATGTTGCTTGCCCAAAAAGAGAAAGATGCTGAAACAGTGGCCAATGCCAAGAAGCTAGCTGAAAAGATAGGCACTTCTGGAGTTAAAGGAACCCTTACCTCTGATGTGTCAGAACACTCAGCTCATCACGGGTCCGTGAGTGATGTAGATGAGCAATTCGATGCCTTCTATGTACCACCTCCACCTCCACCTCTTCAACTTGTGGGATCTGATCCATCTGCTGACCGGTTGCACGTACTAGAAGAGAAATTCAAAGCCTTGGAGGTTCAGACAACTCTCGGCTTGGATGCTGTCGACATGTGTTTGGTTCCTGGACTGGTAATCCCTCATAAGTTTCAAGTACCGACGTTTGACAAATACAAGGGACTTAGCTGCCATAAGACTCATTTGCGAGCATACTGTCGCAAAATGGCTGCTCACGTTAAAGACGACCCTCTTCTAATCCACTACTTTCAGGATAGCCTCAGTGGGGCATCGCTGGAATGGTACATGCAGCTAGAGAAGAGGAAGATTAGTACCTGGAGGGATCTCTCTGAGACGTTCCTCAAGCATTACCAGTACAACACTGATTTAGCGCCAAACCGTACTCGGTTACAAGATATGACTCAGCGCAACAATGAGTCATTCAAAGAATATGCTCAACGTTGGCGGGAATTGGCGTCTCGTGTTCAACCACCCTTGTTGGACAAAGAATTGATGGATATGTTCATGGGAACTTTGCAGCCTCAGTATTCGGACCGTATGCTGGGATCTAGCTTCCCCAACTTTGCCGAGATTGTGTCAGTGGGAGAAAGAATCGAGAGCCAGTTGAAGGAAAAAGCTGCTATTGCTTCTACAAGCGGAGTCAAAAAGCCTTTTATGAAAAGGAAAGATGAAGAGACTAATGCTGTCATGAGAGGACGAGGGGGTAGAGCCCCAGTGAATATACCATATCAGCAAGTGGCTGCAGTTGCACAAGCCCCACCTCAACAGCCTACTCAACAACCGAATTATCAGAATGTTCCCCCGCTGCAATATCAGAATGCCTCACCACAGAGGCAACAAAGACCAAGAAGGCATATCGATCCTGTGCCGATACTGTATAGCCATATTTTTTTCTCAACTGTATCAGAGTGGACATTTGAAGCTCAGAGATTTGAGGCCAGCAGTCTTCCCATATCCTCCCGGATACGATGCCAATGCCCATTGTGAGTTTCAAAAGGGTGCTCCCGGGCATAATATAGAGAACTGTTATGTATTTCAGAATAGAGTTCAAGATTTGGTTGAATCCAAAGATCTTACTTTCACTCAGCGTGGCGCTAATGTTAAACACAATCCCATGCCCCCGCATGGAGGACCATCTGTTAATGTTGTGGAAGAAGGCAGCGGACAGAGGTTGATTACAAGGGTTGAAGATATTCGTACTCCTATGGCTGTTATAGGAGAAAAATTGAAGAAATGTGGGATGATTCCTGAAGATGAGCTTGATAATTTGACTGATGAGGTAGTTAAGAAGCATTAGCAGAAATTTCTGGACCAAGGTGTGATTCAGGTTGAACGTCGGGATGCAAGAGAGCAAAGTGTGGCTGTCATTAACATTCAGTATGATGCACCTGAAGGTCGTCAACAAAGACAAGTTTGTCCTGCTCCGGTAATCATTGAATATGATGGAGCTAATGTTTTCCAACAAAGACCAGTTCGTCCCGCACCTGTGGTCATTCAGTTTGATGAAGCGGATGTTAGCAAACCAAGGCCAGTGCGCCCTGTTCCAATAACTATTGAGTATCCTGTTAGTGTTCCTGAGTCCTAAGTTTTTAAACAAGGACCAGAAAAGGCAGTAGTTGAATATGGTGGCGCTAAGTATGACGCTGTAGTAGGACCAGGTGGAATGACCCGTAGTGGTCGAATCTTTGTAGCAAAGCAAATAGATGTGTCAAACAATGACAAAGGTAAGGCAATTGCTATACCAGTTGGAACTCCGAGTGCTAAAACACAAGAAAGGTTGTCGTCTCCGAGAGGGGCATTCACACAGAAAGAGGCTGAAGAATTTTTAAAGATTATAAAGAAGAGCGACTACAAGGTGGTTGATCAGTTAAATCAAACTCCCGCCAAGATATCTATGCTCGCCTTGTTGCTCAGTTCTGAGGCGCATAGATCCTCCCTGCTGAATGTGTTAAGTGTTGCACACATTACCAAAGATATCACTGTAGCTCAATTTGATGATGTGATAGCCAGCGTCACTACTGGCAACTTTCTGGGGTTTAACGATGGTGATCTGACCGCTGACAAGAAAAACCATATCAAGGCTCTTCACATTTCCATTAGGTGTGAAGACGTTTTGATATCTAGAGTCTTGGTGGATACTAGATCCTCCTTAAATGTACTCCCGAAGACAACGCTGGAGAGGATGCCGGTGAATGGAGTAATCATGAGGCCAAGTACTCTCATAGTGAAGGCGTTTGATGGATCTAGGCGTGCAGTTATTGGTGAGGTGGACTTGCTAATTAAGATTGGACCTACCATCTTTACCATTACTTTTCAAGTAATGGACATTTATCCTGGTTATAGTTGCTTGCTAGGAAGGCCCTGGATTCACTCAGCAGGGGCAGTTACATCCACTTTCCATCAGAAACTAAAGTTTATTACCAATGACAAAATGGTTGTGATAGGAGGTGAAAAGGATATCCTTGTAAGTCATTTGACACCCTTCCGGTACATTGATGTTGAAGGTGAAGTGGTTGAGACACCTTTTCAGTCCTTTGAGGTGGTAAGTACACTAGCTGTGCAACGGGTACCAGAGCACCAAGAATTAAGATCATCGATGGCCTCGTACGAGGAAGCTAAAGCTGTGGTAGAAGAGGGAAACGCCCAAGGATGGGGTAAAATGATTGAGGTTACTGAAAAGCTTGATAAGTTTGGGCTAGGTTATCAGCCATCCCGCAACTCAGCCTTTGTTCCATACAACGGAAATCAGATCCTTCCTGTTGAGAAGATATTTACAAGTGTTGGGCACATCTTTGGTTCTCCAGTAGCAATGATCATTGAAGACCATGTTGGTGATGAGCAAGCTTCTGCAAGCTGGATCCGACAAGCAAAGCCTGGTGAAGAGCTCCAGAATTGGAAGACCATTGAAGTCCCTCAGTTCTTCACACACCAAACAAAATTTTACTGTTTATCAAAAACCCTACGCTCTGCCCAAGGCATAGTGGAGCATTGTATGGGCCACCTGATGTTTTCAAACATTGATTATCATTAATGAATTTCAGTTTGCATTCAATTTTCGCTCCCTTTCTTTCTTTTACTTTACAATAAATGGCAATATGTTTATGCACACACTTTCCTAAATAAACTGCATAAATCATAAACATGCAAAAACACCACCGAGGTCCTTGATATAGACGCTGCTACGGGCCTATATGATTTTGATTGCCCAATCTACCAAGCTGAAGAGGAAGGCGTGAAAGGTTGTGAACTCCCCGACGAGTTGGCAAGGTTGCTCAAGCAAGAAGAGAAAGTCATCCTGCCGCGCCAAGAAGACATTGAAGTCATTAACCTGGGTACTGAAGAAGACAGAAAAGAGGTAAAGATAGGTGCATCTCTTCAAGTTGAAGTCAAGACCAAGCTGATAGAGCTCCTCCGTGAGTATGCTGACGTATTCGCCTGGTCGTATCAAGACATGCCTGGGTTAGATACTGATATGGTTGTACACAAGTTACCACTCAAGGAGGAATGCCATGCTGTCAAACAGAAGTTAAGAAGGACCCATCCGGATATGGCTCTCAAAATTCGTGAAGAAGTCCGAAAGCAGCTTGATGCTGGGTTCCTAGCAGTAGCAAAGTACCCACAATGGGTAGCCAACATTGTGCCGGTACCGAAGAAAGATGGAAAGGTTCGCATGTGTGTGGATTACAGGGATTTGAACAGAGCTAGTCCTAAAGATGACTTCCCATTACCTCACATCGATGTATTGGTTGACAACACAGCTCAGTTCTCCGTATTCTCTTTTATGGACGGATTTTCTGGGTATAATCAAATTAAGATGGATCCAAAGGATATGGAGAAGACCACATTTATCACACCATGGGGCACCTTCTGCTATAAGGTGATTCCATTCGGACTTAAGAATGCTGGGGCAACGTATCAACGTGCAATGGTAATGCTCTTTCATGACATGATCCATAAAGAGATTGAAGTGTACGTCGACGATATGATTGCCAAGTCTCAAACCAAAGAAGAACACTTGATCAGTCTGCAAAAGCTATTTGTTCGATTGAGGAAGTTTAGATTAAGACTCAACCCCAACAAGTGCACATTTGGGGTACGATCTGGAAAATTGTTGGGCTTTATTGTAAGTCAAAAAGGAATCGAAGTGGATCCCGATAAGGTGAGGGCAATTCAGAATATGCCTGCACCGAGGACGGAGAAAGAGGTTTGTGGCTTTCTGGGAAGATTAAACTACATTGCCAGATTTATTTCACATCTTACTGCCACCTGCAAACCTATTTTCAAGCTGCTAAGAAAGAATCAGTCAATTGTGTGGGATGATGATTGTCAAGGGGCATTTGATAAAATCAAAGAGTATCTGCAAGAACCACCGATCCTGATACCGCCTGTACCTGAAAGGCCACTCATTATGTACGTGACTGTACTTGACAAATCTATGGGCTGTGTGTTGGGGCAACAAGATGAGACGGGAAAGAAGGAACATGCGATCTATTACCTTAGCAAGAAGTTCAATGACTGCGAGACAAGGTATTCCTTACTCGAGAAGACTTGTTGCTCATTAGCTTGGGCTGCCAAACGTCTCAGGCAGTATATGTTGACCCACACAACTTATCTGATTTCCAAGATGGATCCCATTAAATACATCTTTGAGAAACCTGCTCTCACTGGCAGAATAGCCCGATGGCAAATGCTTTTGTCTGAGTACGACATTCAATACGTCACTAAAAAAGCCATCAAGGGTAGCGTATTGGCAGATCATCTTGCCCATCAACCGATGGATGATTATCAGCCCTTGAATTTCGATTTTCCAGACGAAGACATAATGGTACTAAAAGATTATGAAGAGCCAGATCCAGATGAGGGGCCCGAACTAGGGGAGCGATGGACTCTCATGTTCGATGGTGCCTCAAATGTTCATGGAAGTGGAATTGGGGCAGTGATTACATCACCCAAGAATTTCCACTTACCCTTCACAGCTAAGCTCTGCTTTCCATGCACCAATAACATGGCTGAGTATGAAGCTTGTATACTTGGATTGGAGGAAGCCATCAATTTAAGGATTAAGACCCTTGATGTGTTTGGAGATTCTGCTTTAGTAATACATCAGATTCGAGGTGACTGGGATACCAAACATGCCAATTTAATTCCATATCGAGATTACGTGGCAAAGTTACTTCCCAGATTTGATGATATCACCTTTACCCATGTGCCTAAAGAGGAAAATTAAATGGCAGATGCTCTGGCAACCTTGGCTTCTATGTATAAACTGATATGGCCCAACCATCGGCCGCATATTGATCTACAGCGATTTGAAGAGCCCGCTCACTGTTTGGCTGCTGATGAAGAGTCGGACGAAAAGCCATGGTTCTATGACATCAAACATTATCTGGAAAAACAAGAATATCCAGAGGGCGCTTTGGCAGTGGATAAGAGAACTTTGCGCAGATTGGCATCAAATTTCTTCCTCAATGGGAATGTGTTATACAAGCGTAATCATGATACTGTACTACTCAGATGTGTGGAAAAGCATGAAGCTGAGCAGATTCTGAAAGATATTCATGAAGGTTGTTTTGGTACCCATGCAAATGGGCATACTATGGCAAAGAAGATATTGAGAGCAGGCTATTATTGGCTAACCATGGAGGCTGACTGCTACCATCATGCCCGAACATGCCATAAATGCCAGATATACTCTGATAAGATTCATGTACCTCCCACTCCTTTGAACATCTTGACTTCACCATGGCCATTTGCCATGTGGGGAATAGATATGATTGGGATGATCGAGCCAAAGGCCTCAAATGGACACCGCTTCATATTGGTTGCCATAGACTACTTCACCAAATGGGTTGAGGCGGCATCATATACGAACGTTACCAAGCAAGTGGTCGCTCGCTTCTTGAAACACAACATTATATGCAGATATGGAGTGCCTAACCGTATCATCACTGATAATGGGTATAATCTCAACAACAAAATGATGGATGAATTATGTGCTAGTTTCAAGATTGAGCACCATAATTCAACACCATACATACCCAAGATGAATGGAGCCGTTGAGGCAGCCAACAAAAACATCAAGAAGATCATTCAGAAAATGGTGGTCACTTATAAGGATTGGCATGAGATGCTACCTTTTGCGCTGCACGGCTACCGTACCTCAGTGCGAACTTCGACAGGGGCAACTCCTTACTCATTGGTTTATGGCATGGAAGCGGTCCTTCCGATAGAAGTCAAAATCCCATCATTGAGAGTATTGATGGAAGCTCAGCTTGATGAAGCAGAATGGGTGAAGACGAGGTTTGATGAACTCAACCTTCTTGAAGAAAAACGCTTGGCAGCAATATGCCACGGACAGCTCTATCAAAGACGCATGAAGAAAGCTTTTGACAAGAAAGTGCATCCTCGGACATTCCAGGAAGGTGACTTGGTGCTCAAGAGGATCATGGCTATGTATAATGAATCCAGGGGCAAGTGGACGCCAAACTACGAAGGCCCATATGTTGTAAGAGAGGCATTCTCGGGTGGTGCCTTGAAGCTCGCAACTATGGACGGTGAAGAATTACCATACCCGGTGAATGCAGAGTACGTTAAGCGATACTACGCCTAAAAAAGTGGAATAATAAAGCCGCTAAGTCGAAAACCTGAAAAGGCGAATTAGGCAAAAATGACAATCCCGGTGGACTTGAAAAAAAAACAAAATCAGTCCAGGAAAAAATTAGGGATAAAATAAAAAAAATATAGGCCCGCTGAATTGAAAACCCGAAAGGGCGGTTCAGGCAAAAAAGGGCGTCCCGGTGGATTGAAAACCCGAAAGGACGATCCAGGCAAAAGTTAGGGGCAAATTCCAAGGCAAAGTGTCTATTCTGCATGTCCACTTGACCTTGATGTGTCACTGAAGGGAAGAATCGATCCAGCCGTATTCCTGCGAAGCAAGGTGTTGAAGTTTTCAAAGTCATAGGGACCATATCAGTGTTTAAACTCAATGGAATCTCATTTATTTGTATTGCCATTATGTTTTTCTTGCACCGCAATTACCTCATTAAGGAATTGCATCCTTGTACGTACTTACCCAATTAAGGGTCAAATCAATACAAAGAGAGATTTCTCGCAAAAATTGTGCTCAATTTTTTTTACTTTATCTGAATGTTTGCAAATTGATTTTGTTTTTGATAAACTGTGTTTTAAAAATTCGGTTAATATAGACAATATTTGAGAGCAATAAAATTTATTTTGGTGTTGGGAGAACTAAAAGGGAAACAAATAGTCTCCAAGGAACTTTACCATATGAAAGCATCAAATCAGTTGTCAGTCGCCTTGGCTCTTCACCACAAGCAGTATAACTTTTTAGGGATTTGCTCAACGTAATCCCTAGCAGTGAATCTTTCAAAGCCCAACAGGGGCAATCACGCTCCTTAGTCATCTTTGGCTTATTTTTTAAAAGAGGCCGGGTAGTCAAACACTCCCACCATCCCCATAAAACTCAAAGTCCAATCCTTTATTGGCAACTACTCAAAAGTCCACACTCGTTGGCACCTTCAAATCTACCCCTTTAAAGTCCAGTCTTCATTGGCAACCACTAAAAGTGCACTGTCGTTGGCATCCTCATAACACCTGAAAGCCCAATTTATACACCAAAATAACCGAAGTCCAATTTCATTTGGCAATTACCAAATCCAATCCCTGGTGATACACAAGGAAACCTATCTTCAGCGCGCCCAATCATTTGCATTGTCATACACATAACATGCTAGCATAACATTACATAATCATATCAAGCACTATCATATCATACGTGCATTAGATTCCCTAGCAGTTGCATCTTAGCATGTGTTTCAGTGCATTTTGCAGTGCATGGCATATTCATCCCCAGCATCATAGCATAATGGGATCCAGGATCAGTTGGCAGGCATCTTGGCCAGTCCTTCTTCAAAGTCAGCAATTTTCCTCTGAAAAGAGTTGATGCCCCACACGTGCTCAAGGAATCCTATTCCCCAGCAAGTCATTCTTCGACCATGCAGTTGATAATGATAATCCCCAGCAGCTGTTGTCAGTGCTCCCCAAGCAGAGGCTACCCTAGAAAGTTTCTTGTGAGCTTTCCCCTGCAGAGCCAGCACATTTCCCCCTTCGACAGGAATCTTGCTCAATCATTCTCCAGCAAATTTGCATCAGAGATACTGCTTTGGTATCGTTGAGGAACCTTAACGGATAAGGTACTGCTTCAATGTTCCAGAGAATCTTCTGCTGTCAAAGATACTGCTTTGGGTATCGTTGAGGAACCTTAACGGATAAGGTACTGCTTCAATGTTCCAGAGAATCTTCTGCTTCCAAAGATACTGCTTTGGGTATCATTGAGGAACCTTAAACGGATAAGGTACTGCTTCAATGTTCCAGAGAATCTTCTGCTTCCAAAGATACTGCTTTGGTATCGTTGAGGAACCTTAACGGATAAGGTACTGCTTCAATGTTCCAGAGAATCTTCTGTTGTCAAAGATACTGCTTTGGGTATCGTTGAGGAACCTTAACGGATAAGGTACTTGAAATTCTGGTATAAGATATGTGATGTCAAGTGCGATGTCACAACGTCAATATCTGTTGTATGAACAAGGCAATAATAGTAATCAGTAGCTGAAAAGTAAAGTGCACACAAGGATTGTTCACCCAGTTCGGTCTAACAACCTACATCTGGGGGCATACCAAGCCAGGAAGGAAGTCCACTATTAGCAGTATCAAATTACAGACTCAACAAACCAGTTGACAATCTACCTAATTCAATCACTACCCAATGACCCTTCTATCTAAGTCCTCCCTAGATAAGAGACTCCATCTCACTTCCAATCATCGCAATGATGTCTAGCAGTCAACACCTTAGCCACTACATCAACAGCTTGATTTCCAACAACTCTTCAAACACAACAAAGTAGAAGACACACTTCAAAGACACACCTTGGAGTTGCTTCAAAGCTTCCTCCAAGAACAATACAACACTCATTACCTACAGGTTTCTGAGTGAGAACACATTGAACATCTCACAACCCGAGTGGTTCACTTAGACAAAGCCCTAATGATCTACATCTTGGACCCGTGCCTATTCTAGGTTACAAACATTCTATTTATAACTTTTTCCCAGCTGGATTTGGGCCTTCAAATCACAACAAATCTTCTGCTCCAAATCTGCAAAAGATTCTGCTACTAAATAGATCTTCAATTAACTCTTCAATTAAATCTTCAATCAAATCTTCAATTAAATCTTCAATTATTATCATATCTTTCAGCCCTAAAAATAGTAACAAGATCTGCTCCACATTTGATTGTAACAGAATGTATCTATTCCATGATATTCTCCTGCAATCTCTCAATCAGATCTTAACCTTGACAAACTTGCACATACGCAGCCCTAAAACTTACCAAACTGATGTTCTGTCATCTGATGTTATGACATCGGGTTTGACATCAGCGCAAAACTGCAACCCTTAAAAACTTAACATAACCAGAATGTTAACTAAACATAACAAGGCTGTTAAAAACTCATGTTGAAACATCAACCATGACATCAACATTGTTTTACCAAAATTCTAGCCAACTACAAGAATTAACAATCTCCCCCTTTGGCTAATTTTGGCTAAAACAATTTCAGCCTACATCAGAACAACTTGCAGCGGAAAAAACACTTACAACTTGCAGCGGAAAAAACACTTACTAACAAGCACAGCACAAACAGCAGCAACAACCAACAGCTGCATAAACTCACTTTCACATCAGCATAGGGAAAACTCCCCCTCAAACCAAGAACCAGCTCACAGCTGTTAAAACACTCTCCCCCTCAACTTCTGCACCATATCAGAAAAGGCTTCACAACCACACCTTGGCAACTCTCTCCCCTTTTTAGCCATAATTGGACAAACTCTGAATCTGCCAACCAACATACTCAGAACAAAATCCAGACTCAACAGCTACTACTGTACATTCTCTCCCCCTATCTAAGATAACCAATGCTCATTTGCAAGAAGAACACCTTAAATGAATGGAAAACATAAGACTCATCTTCATGTCTTCAAGAGCGCACCCTCTGTTCAACACACCTGCTGAACGCATTCACTTAATGCTTAATCCTCAAACAATCCAAATATCAAAACTCACACGATTCCCTCTTGGTGTGTTATCTTCTCATGCTCCAAAACTCAAGCTGATCAACTTTTCTCTGTAATATCCATAGGAATGATCACAATGAACTCCTTGATCATAAAATTTGGAAAATCCAGACACAGTCTTCATCCATCCAGTCAGGAATGCTTCACACAATCATCCATAAGTTATGAAGCACACACACAATGCCTTCCACTGAACTCACACACCAAGACAAGTGTGACATCTCCCATCAACAAAGACCCTCACAAAGTAATTCCAAAATCTGCACAAATAAAATCGTCCTTCAGACTCCTCCACAGAAGCATGTGCACATATGATTCAAACAATTAGCTTCACATGGCTAGAACCATTCATGTCCACACCAACATGCCATCCAACAGCCTAATGTCATAACATGTTATCTGACATTAGAAGAGGCAATCAATCTCCATAAGCTTGATCATCATGCAAGCTTCACAATATGTGCACCTTTTCCTCAAAATCCATAGACAAGTACTCTCCCTGTCATGGTTAACTAAAGCTCTAGATGGAGATGAACATTTGAGCACACTTGCTGAGCACATTCACATATTGTACTTTCACTCTTGGAGAACACATTCAAGTATCCTGACTGGTATGACACTGCTCACAGACTCCACAAATTCTCAGCTTTACTGAGATCTAATTTCTTCAAGAGACACTTGTAGCAGAAAAAAAAGGAACATCTCTTAAAAAATGTTCTGATCAGATCACATCACAATCTCTTCTGACAAGAAACAGCAGTCACTCACACATGAAGTCACATCATGCTATTCGTGAGGAAGAAAAGAATCACCATCCTCCTTCAAACAGACTGTTAGATAAGGATCAAAGTCACATAGATCCCCCAACTCTCCAAAATTAGTCATTCCCTATCATACTCTTCATCTTCAGATTTCCAAGCAATCAATACCTGATCTAGTTCAGTCTTCTCTACATTCTCCATCCAAGGCAGACCTTCTACTTCATCATTCTCCCGTATGACTATGTAGACGCTCCTTAGGCATAATGTATGCACCAAACTCCAGAACCAGAACAAAATCATCCTTTACCAAGGATATTCAACCAAAAAAAATGTTCTAACATCTGTTAGGACATTCTTGACATATCACATATACCACACACCATGGTTCTAGATATGCTCCACTACTGAACTTACTATCAGCATAGTAATCCAAACTGAACACTGCGTCACCAGCTTGAACAAAGAGAGCTTTAGAAAGCCAGAGAGGACTAAACTCTCATCCACCAAAAGAAGGTATACTTCCATCCTCAACCTATAACTTCTGCCAAAAGCTCCAAGAGAATTAGAACATCCTTACATTTTCAACTAAATACTCTTCTGCACAAGAGCAATCAGTTTCAAGCATCCTGCTTGAATGCACACAATGAAACCAACCAAATTCCACCTTGATTGATCTCAATCTTCTTCAGAACTCCCACAAGATATCCTGATCCACCTATGAAACCAGATCTTCAAGTCATATGAACTACTTGCTCCAAAGCAAGACATCTTGGATTCACCAAGCCTCTTAGTCATGTAACATCTTCTCAAACCACAGCTCCCGCAAACTGTATGAGATAGATCTTTTTGAAGCATCCATAACTTCCATTACTGTAGATCACCTCTATCTTAAGCTGATGTGCCACATCACCAGCTGAGACTTCTGATGTTAAGCTAGATGTCAATATATTATGATATCCAACTGTTGAATTCAGCTCTTCCTTCTGCCACTTAGAAGAACCTCATCCCTTTGCAGAAACAGATTTCCATGCTCTCATAGACTTGATTCAACAATCAAGTTTGAGTAGACAACCTCCATCCTGCTCAGAAACTCCAAAGACTTCAAACCTACCACATCTGAATCTTCAGAAAATAAATAGTCCAAGACTACCCCATAACTATACCAAATAAGCCACTTCTAAATACACTATAGAACACAAAATCTTATTGTTATAATCTCAAGATTCTTTTAACCATCATGATTGCTTCTCAGAGTTCTCATACACCAACACACCACGAAGGGAAATAAACAGCCACATAGAGAAAAGTATATTCTCAACAGTCCTGCACTTTTACATCAGACATATACATAGTCTCCCGTCAATGTATTTTGTCATTAGTTGAATGCACAACCTTATCAAAATCAGACAAATACTCAACTCCTGTCAAGGTAACCTTCTCACACAACAGGCATCTGCTGATAAACCATCATGACAACCATTCACACCACAAGAGCCTTCCAGGTTAGGTCAGTGAGTTGATCTTTTACTCCACCCTGAGCAAAGAACTGAAATGATGTTTCAACATCAGTTCCGACATTAGTCTAAATCACATTAAACATCTCCTATGGATTTGGAGACTACAATCATATTAATCCACACATAACTCCATAGACAATCTGCTACTTCCAATCTTTCAAGCCACAAAACTGAAAGAGCTCATGCAAACACCAATTGACCACAGGCTGACTTACACTGCTACTGCACACAAACTCTTGGAAGCATTTTCCCTATAAAATTATCCTCAGACATTTTAGTTTAAACAAGGATCATTTCCTTCTCTTCTGATATCAAGATAACTACCTTTTCTTCAACCAGCTCCAACTGAAATGCTATGACATTATGAACAACATCTCAAAAATTGTTCAACTTCACAGCTTCAGTGATCCTTCAAAACAGCTACAATCTAATAGGTCTTTGACTCAGCATTTACTATAAACTGCTGATGTGTAGCGCGATGTCGAGACATTAGAATTGACATATTAAGCTCTGCTTCTTTCTTGATGAAACTTCCTCCAGTACATGATCTTGAAAATCAGAAACATGTATCTTCACAAGAGAATTCATCTTCAGATATACCAGAACTACATTTGACATCATAACTAGGAAGATCCTCCTAATTAGGTCACCACAACTAAGCTTAAGAGATAACTTATTAAGATCTTCACTCCCGCATGAAAGATTTGACAGTGATACTCTTTTGCTTTGGATCCACCCTCTTCTTTCACCATTAAGAAAATTGATAAAGAAGGAATCAATGTTCTGGACAGATTGGTCTTCAATGCCTGATTTGAAATATATTCTTCTTCTGAAACTTCCATGTCATATAGTCTTTAATAAGATCCATTCACCTTTTGATCACTTCTTTCCCAAAACAAAGATATGAGATAATCCTCAAGTATCTTTGGCATCTCTAACCAAACGGCTGAAGCTGTCTTGCATAAACTACAACATCATAGAATATCCTACTAAGGAGACCAAACCCTAATGCCTTTCTAAGAGAATACCTTCCTAGAATCTCACCACCAGAGATACAAGAATCAACCAGGGTTACATCAGATACCATGCAGCGGAACACACAACAACTCCTCAACAACCTTCAGGCACTACTCAATAATCCTTGCACACCATCACCATAAACCAAGTGTCAACAAATCAAACTCACAACAGCATTTCTCCTGATAACAACAAACAAGTCCAATACATACCCTATCATGAATAGTTCATCCTTCACTTCAAGGGATCATACAAACAACTATATGAACTGACCAAGTCCATAACTCAGTAAAACTATCTTCCTTGCTCATGAACCAGAAAATATCTTCCCTAGATCTCATCCAGAAACAGACAGGATGCCTGCTCTGATACCAATTGAAATTCTGGTATAAGATATGTGATGTCAAGTGCGATGTCACAACATCAATATTTGTTGTATGAACAAGGCAATAATAGTAATCAGTAGCTGAAAAGTAAAGTGCACACAAGGATTGTTCACCCAGTTTGGTCTAACAACCTACATCTGGGGGCATACCAAGCCAGGAAGGAAGTCCACTATTAGCAGTATCAAATTACAGACTCAACAAACCAGTTGACAATCTACCTAATTCAATCACTACCCAATAACTCTTCTATCTAAGTCCTCCCTAGATAAGAGACTCCATCTCACTTCCAATCATCGCAATGATGTCTAGCAGTCAACACCTCAGCCACTGCATCAACAGCTTGATTTCCAACAACTCTTCAAACACAACAAAGTAGAAGACACACTTCAAAGACACACCTTGGAGTTGCTTCAAAGCTTCCTCCAAGAACAATACAACACTCATTACCTACAGGTTTCTGAGTGAGAACACAGTGACCATCTCACAACCCGAGTGGTTCACTTAGACAAAGCCCTAATGATCTACATCTTGGACCCGTGCCTATTCTAGGTTACAAACATTCTATTTATAACTTTTTCCCAGCTGAATTTGGGCCTTCAAATCACAACAAATCTTCTGCTCTAAATCTGCAAAAGATTCTGCTACTAAATAGATCTTCAATTAACTCTTCAATTAAATCTTCAATTAAATCTTCAATTATTATCATATCTTTCAGCCCTAAAAATAGTAACAAGATCTGCTCCACATTTGATTGTAACAGAATATATCTATTCCATGATATTCTCCTGCAATCTCTCAATCAGATCTTAACCTTGACAAACTTGCACATGCGCAGCCCTAAAACTTACCAAACTGATGTTCTGTCATCTGATGTTATGACATCGGGTTTGACATCAGCACAAAACTACAACCCTTAAAAACTTAACATAACCAGAATGTTAACTAAACATAACAAGGCTGTTAAAAACTCATGTTGAAACATCAACCATGACATCAACATTGTTTTACCAAAATTCTAGCCAACTACAAGAATTAACAGTACTGCTTCAATGTCCCAGAGAATCGTCTGCCTTCAGAGATACTGTTTGGGTATCATTGAGGAACCTTAACGGATAAGGTACTGCTTCAATGTTCCAGAGAATCTTCTGCTTCCAAAGATACTGCTTTGGTATCGTTGAGGAACCTTAACGGATAAGGTACTGCTTCAATGTTCCAGAGAATCTTCTGCCTTCCAAGGATACTGCTTTGCTATCGTCGAGGAACCTTAACGGATAAGGGACTGCTTCGACGACCCAGAGAATTGTCTGCCTTCAGAGATACTGCTTTGGTATCATCGAGGAACCTTAATGGATAAGGGACTGCTTTGACAACTCAGAGAATCTCACATCTTTATCATCGAGGAACCTTAATGGATAAGGGACTGCTTCGACCACCCCAAAGAACCTCAAGTTATGTTGTTCAGTTTGAACCCCGCTACTTCATTCTGTCCACTCTTACTATATAGTAATTGCGGATCCTTTCTAGAATGTCATCTAGTCACGTTTAGACTAGATGATCAATCATTCTAGATACCTTTATTGGGGCCCATCTTTGGTTCTATCTCCAATAAGGTTATTTTTCCTTCTAAAGTACCAATCGGTCATACTTGAACCTGTTGTTCCATCACTTTAGATGTATTTTCCCAGTGAAGACCGTCTTTTCGGTTCAACCTTCATTGCGGATCCTTTCTTTCTAGAATGTCATCTAATCATGTTTAGCCTTGATGATCAATCATTCTAGATACCTTTATTGGGGCCCATTTTTTGTTCTACTTCCAATAAGGTTACTTTTCAGAGTGTCAGCCAGTCATACGTGGGCTTGTTGATCCGCTATTCTGGATATTCCTCAGTAGAGACCATCTCTTGATTTTACCACCAGTAAGGTCCATTCCCTTCTGAAACATCACCCAGGTCAGATGAGAACTTAATTACAAATCCAGCTCATACTGGTTTTCTTCATAAAGCAATTATTTATTAACTCAACCAACTCTTATGAGTACCAGAATCTACTTTTGGCTCATTAGCCTTGTTCCCCTCTAAACTCCAGGTGTTTTTATCTGGCGCGCAGAGTTCGTCTCTGTCTTTTCTGGCTTTTCTTGAAGATCCCTTTTGAACTCTTCAGCATAAGAAATCCCCAGAAATTCTTTTCTTCGGGTGTCTATCCTTTTATTTCAAACTGATCTCCAGTGGAGATCATGTCTTCTTTCTGGTTTCATGCCCAGTAAGTGTGTCTTTTTCCCAGTGTCGTCCGGCCATATTTGAACTTGTCGTCCACCTCCCTGGATCTTTCCCCAGTGGAGATTACCTTTTCTTGTTTCTATCCCCGGTGTTACCTCAGAGTCTCCCCAGTGAGTCTCTTTTGTTGGTTAGCCTGCATCCCCAAGGAGTTTTTCTTGTGGATACTAACCTTCTTGCTTCCCCAGTGAAGCTCCTCTGTGTTTGGTAGCTCTTTTTTCGTTGGTGTCCTGTTTTGTCTGCATTTTTGCATCTTTCATGACATCATATCATCATATTGTCATACCCTAAATTTGTCCTACCTACTACGAGATTACTTGGCTTCTGGCTAATCACCTTCTAAGACTCAAGTCATAAGGGTCTGGTATGTATTTGAAGTGTTTACTAGCTTGTGCTAAGTTTGCTATGATTTCAAGAAGAGATAAGGAGGATTGAGCACTCATTTTTATGATCATTCAGTCAAGAAATGATCAATTGGCTTCAAACTAATTTTAAGCTATAATCAAGAAGATTTTTAACCATATTCCAAGTGCGACACTGAGGCTGTATGGTTAGAACAAGCTAAGAAAAAGCCATCTTCGATTCAAGGAACAAATGTTGATTCGTCTTTAAGTCATGTTTGCTGTTAATCTTTATTTGAATTGGTTTTAAGGAGCCACTTGTAGCAAGACTTGGTTTAACTTGTTTCAAATTATTGTGAAGTCGTGACAAGAGTTTTCAAGTCACAAGCGGACAAAATCAATGGAAGTAAGCTAAATCATGATTAGAGTGTCTTAAGCTATGGTTATACTTTAGGTCGTGTGGCAGGTGCATCGGTCCTAAATATTGATTATTATTGAAGTTGTCAAATTTGGGTTCAAGACATTTATCAAGATGAAACTCATTGTTTCAAGACATGGCCAATTCATTAAGCCATAAGGATGTATTGATCATTGGTTTCCGGTTGAGAATCTATATTATAAATCGTGGGCCAAAGTTGTTGTGGACCACACCCACACCATCATAATCCATAATATGTGTCCCATTTTCAAATTAACGTGAATATAAGCTTCAAAGGGTTTATTGTACTCCAAGTTACCATATAATTTGTAGAAAAGGTCGCAAATTTTTTCTAAAGTGTTCATTTGAAGCTGAAATAACAAAAGAAAACATAGATACCAAGTGATCACCAAGTTTATTTGGATCTAAATTAATCTCAATACCATCACACCATGTGGATTCAAGGATACAAATGGACTAAAATTGAAGATATTTAAAGGAGAAATGAGAGTCAGAATGTATAGTACTACAAGAAAGCTAAAAAAAGCTAAAGTCTTGAATATATCATGACCACACGGTCTGTAGTTCCACAAGGAAGTTCCAATACATTTTGAGGATACAAAGATGTTCTAAATTACAACATCGTGTAAGGACCTTAAAGGCTAAAGCTAAGAGAATGAACTCCATAGAAAAGCAGCCATTAATCTTCTTCATACCAAGTTCTCCATGTCCAATTCCCACCTGCAAAATAATAGCATACCAAGCAAGAATTCTCAATCGCATTCATGGCATATGTACAGCATAGAAGTCAGTGTGTGGTATAAGCATCTCAGTGTGTTATTTCATTCAAATTAAAAAAACAAATTTTCAAGGAACGTTCAAACAAAGCAAGTGTATGGGATGATTTCGCTCAAGGGAGAAAATATAAATAGCTGCAGTTGTCAAAATAGGTCAACAATGCCAATAGTATAACATTTGGCTCAAAACTCATAATTCTACATCCAGTTACTACAGATACAGTTCAAAGGAGTTTCCAAAATCGAAACTAATCAGACTATGACATCATGGGAAGGCTATTACCAAAGATGTGTAGAACTTTTAGGGAAGAGAGATGGTGGAACAAATACTTGTACCTGATTGCGGTCTCCATCAATTCCTTGAAGTTTGGCAATACGGCTTGGTTGTGTTTGTGCGGAATTTAGTGTATGATTGATGATTGCTGCCAATTCCATGACTAAAGCAGGTCCAAGTCTGTAATGGAAATCATGAAATATCAATGCAAAGTGAGTAGAAATTAAAACAAATGAGTCAATTATAAGAGAGCTTTCATGGAATAAGTTATAAGAAAGTCATTTGCGTAAGCAGTATTATGGTTCTAATGCCAATATCAATAAAGTCTTGCCAATGTGCATCTTCCAAGCCTCCATCATATTTTCATTAATTCTTTCCAACTCTCCTCCAAGTCTCCACGCCAAAGACTGCCTCATCAAGTCAATTTCCATGCCAAACTGCTTCTTGTTACAAGTAGTCACCAATTCAAATTTCTCAAACTAATACACATGGAAACAAAATGAAGCAGGGTCAGTACATAATGGAAGAATAATTCAGTTCAGAAATTAAGCACAAGACCAAACAATGCAAAACAATGATACCAAGTCAGATGCTGAGTTCAGGGATATCAAAGTTATTCAAATATCAACATTGACAATAACATGATTATACCAAGACCTTCACAACATATGAAGTAAAAATACAAGGAAAACCAAAAACACGTTGCACAACAATTCATTCCAGATATTCAAATAGTCAACATACGCCACATCAGCAAAATCCCAGATTAGTAAAAGAGCAGTGAAAATCATATATTCACGCAGTGAAAATTTAAAGATATTCTAGAAGAAGTACAGCTCACACTACAAACAAAAATAAGGAATGATTCACTATCACCCAAATCCCACGAAATCGGCAATCCTCCCCATTCCCTAACGGAAATATTCTCTCACACGTACCAAAAATCTCACCTCACACGTATCTCATTTCACATTTCTGAGCCTATAAATACGTGTCACTATTCACTCATGAGGAAACCCAGAAAACCCTAGCGAAGCTCTGCTAAAACCGACCCCAACCCTTACTAAAGCTCGAATCCTAAAAAGAAGCTTCTTAGAGTTTCACACTAAAACTCTAAGATAGTGAGCTTAGCCACTGTCTCACGTTCACATAAGCGTATTATTACCAGCAAGACGAAACAAAGAAAAGGAGAGAAGAAGATTCAAAGATAAGGAAAGGACACTATACCTGAAGTCTCTCAAATCCGCACCGAAAACCTGACCACCGGAGCACCACGACTTGGGTAAATCTTCTTGAAACTTTTTTTTTCCTTCGCATTTCATATTCCGACTTCACTGCATGTTGATCTGAGTTGCTTTGATTGAATGCTTTCTCCAATTATCTGTTGATTTGCTACTCGACATTTGATTTCCACATGAAAATTTAGGGTTTTAGCGTGATTTAGATGAGTTTGGAAATATTGTTCATAGAAGGTTAAAAAAAGGATAAGGGACTGAGTTTGGAGAGGGAAATCGGAGGGGTTTTGGAACGAAAGAGGAAGACGGTCGGCGATAGAGGTTTTGAGGACGAGAGAGCGAAAGGTGGTTGGAGGTGGTAGGTTAGAAAACAGAGCGAGATATGGAGACGAGAGGTTAGGTGTGAGCTTCTTGAGAGGCGTTTTGTTTTTCTTTTGAGAGAATACACGGTTATCAAGCTTCAAAACTATTTTCTTTTGCTTTATTATCATTAATAACTTTAACCTTTTAAAAAAAAAAAAAAGAAACACATGTGTATTGATTAGATTAGACGTGGGGGCGGTGAGTCATTGTGTTAATCTTCTTAATGTTACTTGTTTTTATTTTTTTTAAAAGACGGTTAGTGTACTATTAAACTAAGTTTGTAAACGATGAAATTTGACTAAAAAACATTAGCAGCTAAGTCTTGCTGCTTTTTGCAGCGTTGGAATTGGACTAGGTTTCTTTTGACCCGAGCCCATTTGGTTTTAGGGCCATTGGGCCTAATAGAATTGGATAGTCAGTTTTTTTAGTAACACTTACTTAGGTCAAAAGATCAAGTATAATGATTATTTTGTTACTAAGCAGTTGATAATCTTGTGCTAGCTAAAGCCATTTAAGGTAATTAATCGTGAGTTTTGTTTTATAATTACTCAATATTTAATTAATATTTAACTAATTACTCAATTTTTAAATATTTCAAACTATTTTCTAATTAAATATGAAAGTAGTGGGCTCTTGGGGTCTAGCACTCCTTGGGTCCTTGGATGAGTGCTCTTGAGGCGCACGCTTTGAGTTATGTTCATTCCGTCTTTCATTTATTAAAAAATACTTAAAACAATTAATCTTTACTTAAACAAAATATAATTAACCCTTAGTCACAATCTAAAAAAACTCCTAATCATCTTAAAATACTTAAAATATTCAATCTATATCAAAATACTCAACTCCTAAAAATACAATATTTTCTTAAATTAAAATACGTAACCTAATTAATATCTTAACTTTTAAAAATAATTCTCTTAAATCAAATTAAAATCCACTTTGTTAAATTCCTAATAATTTTCCCAAATCAAATTAAATTATAAAACATTACTTGATCTTTACAAATATTTTCTTAATTAAACTAAAATCATAAACATTTAGGATAGTATTTCTAATCATTTTCTTAATTAATTGTGGAAGTAGTGGGCTTTTGGAGTCTAGCACTCCTTGGGTCCTTGAACGATCGCTCTTGGGGCGCACGCCTTGGATTGTGGTCGTTCCGTCTTCTATTTCTAAAATACTTAAAAATATTTTAATCTAACTAAAGCATTCAACCTTTAAAAAACACTTTCTTGATTTAAAAGTCATAATTCAAATTTAAAACAATTATCTAACCTTGTCACAAATACTCTTTTAACTAACAATTAAAATCATAATCAAAATTAAAATGCTTAAAATATTTTCTTAAGTGAAATATTTAAATTAATACTTCTAAAATCTATTGTCCTAATTAATTATGGAAGTAGTGGGCTTTTGGGGTCTAGCACTCCTTGGGTCCTTGAACGATCGCTCTTGGGGCGCACGCCTTGGGCTGTGTTCGTTCCGTCTTCTATTTCTAAAAAAACTTAAAATACGTAATCTTTTTAAAACACTAACTCCTAAAAAACTCTTAAGTCATTCAAATCCTAAATCGATTAAACACGTCTATTAAGATACATCAAATTCAAATCTTTTTCCTAATCAAACTACGAAAGTAGTGGACTCTTGAGGTCTAGCACTTCTTGGGCTCTTGAATGAACGCTCTTGAGGTGCACGCTTTGGGTTGTGTTCGTTCCGAACTTTCTTCCTCAAAACACTTGCCCTAATTACATGGACAAAGAAGCCCATTGTTCAACAAACATAATTTCTCAATTAATGGAATGAAAAAGGTGTCGTTGAGATCTAGCATCTCAGTAATGCCCCGATTAATTGGTTGTGAGGCCGACGTCTCGTTTATCGAATAATCGTCGTTCTTCCTCTAAAATATTTAACAAATCAAACACTATTCATGCAACCAAAACCCTAAAACACACGCAAATCAAACCTTTTTTCTCAATCAAATCTCTAATACACCTAATCCCTTATTCAAACAGCTTTTCACAAAAAAAGAACATTGTTTAGTCCATTCTTCAACGCATATGAACTAGTGCTTCAGCCTCCCTTGACGAGCAGACAAGCCAACGTTTAGCAGTTAGAATGCGAATTAAACACTCGTTCGCCTAAAAAACACCAACCAACCGTAGTCCCACGAACTACGAATGCTCTGACTTTCCCATTGCACGAGGGAATACGTAGGCCCAAGGGTTCTCAATCCTTGCCGATCACACTAATAAAAAACCACCCATTTCCCCCTTAGAAAGCAATATCTACCTTAGAAGAAAATAAACAAACCGAGCTAACATATCTCCCGAATCGAATCAAGAGGTTCCAGTTGAGTACAACGGACGTAGGGGGTGCTAATACCTTCCCTTTGCGTAATCGACTCCCGAACCCGAATTTGGTTGCGATGACCATTTTCTTATCCCTTTCAAAGGTTTTATCGATATTTTCCTTTCCCTCTTTTGGGATAAATAAAGTTCGGTGACGACTCTGTTTCTAACAGTTTTTTCCGCGTCCATCGCGAGGATCGTATTTTTTGAGGTACGACATATGATTTCATGAGGATCTTCATATTAGTAGCATTGCATGTCTTTGCATCTAAGGGCAAAATTTTCGGTTATCTGTATTTAAATATCTTTCACCATGATTTCATGAGGATCTTCATCTCTCATTTCATCTGGTGAAGATATTTAAATAGGGGTAATTGTTGTACCCCAAATTTTACCCTTAGATCCATTGATCTCTTGCATTTCATATTAGGTCAATCATATTACATAGCTAACCCTTTTATCAGGTGTTGTTTTTTGTTTCATTTGTGAATTAGGTTTTATCTTAAGAAGATTCAAGAATTGATCAATCAAAATTTTGGATGGAGCTTTGAATCAAGCAAGTCTCTCATTTCAAGGAGATATCTCTATAACCCTCTCCATGATCCTCTCCATAACCAAATTTCTACCCACCTTATCTACCCTTATTTGTCACCTTTGATTCCAAACTAATTTCAATAATCATTTATTAACCATTTTTCTTATCCATTTTCTTTTTTTCCATATTCATAAAAATCCATTTCTTTCTCTTAAATTCATTTCTAAATCCAAATTTCATTTTATTCACATATTCATAATTATCCAATTACCCAATTCAAATTAATACACTTCACATTTTGTTCATAAACCCATACACAATTTCTTTTCATTTTCAGTATTTGACCCATTCACAATTTTTATTTCTAAGCCCATTAACCCATCTTATATTCAAACCAAAGTTCACACAAACCATGACAAAAAACTTCAATTTCAATTTCCAAATTCATTCCCAATTTCACTTTAATTCAAATAAAGTCATTCCATTTTATTTCAAATTCAATATCTCAATTTCAATCAAATCCTTGATTCCATTCTTGAGTTCTATTCAAAATTTCAATTCAAAATTTCAAACTTCACAAAAGGCCCGTTGTACAAAATACAAATAATAAAAAAAAGCACCAAAATAGGCCCTGATGTATCCTGCTACAAGCCTGGCCCACGTTTCTACAACCTTGTACATTAACAAACAACACGCCTGTACTACATGATAACAACAATCCATCCAAGACCCTCTGCAGCCTGAAAATGAAAATTCAACAACGGTCAAATTCAAAAAAGATTCAAGAAACAAGTTCTTTTTTCTTGAGGATATATAGCAGAAAAGAGGAGAGGATAGGGGACGAACAGGAGGCCGGATACAGCAGCACCATAACCTTGATTTTCTCTCTATTCTACAACAGCTCAACCTCCTTTCATCAGCCCTATCAAACTCTTCAATCACACTCCACCCGCAAATAAACTCCCTTCATCCGCTCTCATCACCACCATTCAATACATCGTCCAACAACTCTGAACAATCTCACACTCAACCCTTTTCATCATCCGTCAACCTTCAGTCAAACAATCAGAACCACATCATAAAACATCGAAACACCACCACCAACAATCAACACTACACCAAAACCTTGAGGAACTCGAGAACATAAAGAACATCATCGCCAGAACCGTACCATCCATTTTGTTATTCATAATAGCTCACTGAGAGAAAGAAATTATAGCAGTCGGCACGTAAAAGTTGACGGTCACGACATTTTTCATCTCAACTGTAAGATTATACACTGCAAGTAAAGGTATACGTCTCATCCTCTATCCTCCCATGCTTCATTATGGCCATGCTTTTGGTGTTGTTTACATTTTTAGCTTGCTGAGTCGTCACGATTTTAGGATGGATATAACGTATTGTCGTGAAATCACTTTGTCTGTCAGTGTTACATTTATTCTTTTGCTGGTTATAACTTTGTTTGTCTTCATTATCGAGCACAATGCATAGAGCCCCCTTGGTCACCATTTTGATGTTTATCCCCATGCCGACGTCGGCACCAAGGAACCTTCTTTTCCTACTTTTGTCGCATTACCATGTTGTTGGACGCTTTGTATTTGCTACAAGCAGTTTGGGAATTGAGTAATGGTGGTAAATGGTGTGCAGTTGTGTGTATAATGGGTGGCGTAGTATAGTGCTTTGTGGCTTTATTATGTTGCATCTGTTGTTTAACCAATGTCGGTTATTCGACGTTACGGAACCGTTCGATAATGGTAAGTAGCTTCTTGTAGAGTGTTGCTTGATGTTCTAAGTTTTGGTCCTACTTTACTTATATGTGGGATCTCGCGTTTAATGTTCAAGATATTTTGGTTTTGATTCATTGATGTTTAGCTCGCAATCTAGAATACGAGTCAGGTTTTTGTTCACAGGTTACATTTGTAGTAGTTAAGATTAACAACTTGAACTTTTGGTTGATTTTAGAAATAGCATGGTTTGTGTTTCAGCTCAGGTCCTCGACTTCGCACCCGTTTCTACCTCTGTGTGAGTATTTGTCTTAGGTTAATGAGAGTCTAGTGTTGTTCTATTATGCGAGCACTATAGATGGTGCTTTATTTCATTATCTTTAGTTGAGAAACGAGCTCGGAAATGATTGAACAAGATGACGTTTTGCCATGGCTTTTGTCCGGTATCTTACGATAGCTTTCCAGATTTTTTTCTCACGTTGCATGGAGATGATGTTTTCGTGTCAACGCAGGATAGGTTAGGGCGTGGTTTTGTCCTTTAGTCACTTATGCAATTTGTGACCAATTGAAATATAGTCACATGCTTCTGTACCACAAGCGTTACATAATTCTGGCTGATTAATTTTTACTTCATCTTGGACTGTGGGCTTTGCTAATTTGCTAACTGCACCCCCAATCAAAAGGCCCAAACGTGAAATAAAACAACCTAGTTTATGCTAATTCGCTAACTACACCCCCCTCTGTTTATTTAGTGTTTTATTTATTTTCTTTATTTCTTTCTTTTTCTTTTTTTTTTAATTTTAATTAATAAAAATAGTTTCTTTTATAATATTTTCATGAACTCTCTTTAGTGTTTAGTTTAATTTTCTTTAGTTAGGGTTTTTTTACTTTACATTAATTTCTAAATTCACAAAAACATGTATAAACCATTTTCATTCAAGTCTAGAACCTCTTTTAAAATCACTTGAATCTTTGAGAGTTTTGTGAGAGTTCTTGGTACATGAAAAGGTTATTTGAGGGGTTTCCTTGACTTTGGATAAGTTTATTCCATTAGGGCTTGTTCTTACCTATTTTGTTTTGTTGTTAAGTTTCATGACTTTTATATGTCTTTGATTCTAACTTTGGAGAATGCCTATACCTTGATGTTGTTCATATCTGATTGGTGCCACTTTCTTTTAACTGTTTATCCTCTTATCAATTACAACTTAATTTCAATCCCCCTCCAACTCTTGTTTACAAGAAGTTGCCTTCCCCTCATTCCAAAGGGAGACCTTCTTAAATTGACTCATGAAGTCACTCAACAACCACCCTACCTTAACCTTAAGAGCCTATCCCATTTCTTGGCCTCATGAGAGCCAATGAAATCATAACTTAGAAGTAGGTCAGAGTTTTGAACTCAATGTGATTCTCATCATCATGAGAACTCA
Source organism: Lathyrus tuberosus (assembly GCA_022829125.1). Lineage (NCBI taxonomy): Eukaryota > Viridiplantae > Streptophyta > Magnoliopsida > Fabales > Fabaceae > Lathyrus > Lathyrus tuberosus. Next base: position 7,979,141 of record JALAZF010000226.1, read on the forward strand.
CATTTCCCCTATAACTTAGACTTAGAGAGTTATCGTGAACTCTAAAATGAGCTCATACTCATTTTCCCCTTGGAACTTTGGCCATTGTCAATGGTTCCTCTTCCTCACCCTTAGATCGGTGAACTACGAATACTATGATTCCACTCCCGTAAGGATACGTAGGCGCAAGATGTGATATCTTGTCAAGTATACTTAGATACTAACCCCTAGGGTTTCAACCTTTAGCATAACACCCTTAGCAAGCGAGTAAGATATAACAAGTTTAAACAAGAGGTTCCCGTAGAGTACTACGGACGTTTAGGATGCTAATACCTTCCCTAGGCGTAACCAACCCCCGAACCTTAGATCTCCCCCCTTTATGTTTTTCTCGATCTTGAACCTTTCCTTTGGATAAATCAAAGTCGGTTGTGAATTCAAAGAAATGTGATGCAAGTTAATTAATAGCTTGTTATCCGATTCTCACCGCAACAATACATAATGTAATAATTATGAATAGAGGGTTTTATTTTGTCCTAGTATACCTCTTTAACATTTGATCAAGATTTTCTTGTGGATCATGTTGTTCAACTAATTGTTCATCATTTTAATGACCAACTTATTCTACTGGATTATTAGTGGTTTGTGGAATTTTGATGATTTGTTTATCAAAATACATTTGAACTTGAAGGATGTTATGAATATCAACCAATTTATCACTTTATGCGGAAGGTTAAGGCCCTTTATGATCACGCACATAAACTAATTTACTGATTTGACCGCTCCTACTGACCAAATAATTTTCAAGAAATTGTGCATTTGTTGAATCCACACTCCTAGTTGTGTGAGATGGGCAGTAAAATTTATAACTAATTAAATACCCACTAATGGTCCTCGTGTCCATTTTCTTCTCTTATCAATTATAAATCCTTACTTTAGATGGACATCCCTAAACACACATATATCGCAAACTAGGTTTCTATCCTTTAAATAATCCAAAAGGTATCTTTGGGACAACCTTAGATAAATCCCTATTTAGAACATACACACTTGTCTTTAGTAGTTAATTCCACAAGGATTTAGAAAGGTTAGAGTTACTATGCATACTCAAGACCATGTCCAATAATGTTCAATCTAGTGCAGAAAGAGAAATTTACACTCGCTTTTTAAACATTTTACACCCATTATTATAGGGTGTAAATTCAAAGGGTGAGAAATGTCTGAAGAATTTACACTCATTTTAAAACGGGTGTAAATAGAGGGTACATTACACCCTTTTTTGGAAAACAACGGGTGTAAATTGTTACATATATACATTTAAATCAAACGAATTCATACCCTATTTGATAAAAATTGGATGTAAAAGAAATAATGCTTACTATGAATATCAACAAATTTACGCCTTTTTTTAAATAGGGTGTAAAAATATGATATATTACACCATATTTCAGATATCATAGGTGTACAATATTTGATAATTATATTATATTTAATTTCATTTGCACCCTATTTCATTTACACCCTATTTCATTCAACCAAATATTTTTGTATATAGCTGGACATTCACTAAATTAATTCTAAGGAGCACAATAGTCACTTGTTAAATAATTACATCATTTCAAATGAACAGGCACATCAACCTTCAAGCAGATACATACCAGGAATTTCACGCTTTCAGCTGCAACACGTAAAATTACAAAATATGCAAACCATGCAGAATCTTAAACAAACAATACAAAACCTCATCAATGATGTTATTACTAAGAATGTCAAGATACATTTATACTATGAAAATAAGAGCTAATAAAATCAAAGCTAAATACAAAAAAAAATAATAAAAAAATAGAAGCTCGTAGTTATTAGTTTGACAATACATGTAAACATATCATATGAGTCAATTTATATTTGTTGCGGTGAGAATCGGATATCAAGCTATTAATTAACTTGAATCACAAAACATGAAGTTCACCACCGAGCTTTGATTTATCCAAAGGAAAGGGTAAAGATCGAAGAAAACCCTAATTGCATTATGTAAAGACACAGCTAAGAGATCTAAGGTTCGGGGGTTGGTTTTACCTAGGGAAGGTGTTAGCATCCTAGATATCTGTAGTACTCTACAGGAACCTCTTGTTTGTATTTGTGTTATGTTAATGTTTTCCTGCTAAGGGATATGTGCTAAAGGTAAGATAAAGACCTATGGTGAGGACCAAGGTGCTAAAGGTAAGGACCTAATGGTAAATACTTATGGGTATATACACTAAGTATGCTCACCAAGACGTCGCATCTTGTGCCTACGTATCCTAATAAGGATGGAATCAGAGCATTCGTAGTTCACCTAACTAGGGTTGAGGAACTCTTGATAATGATCAAGTTTCCAAGGGGGGAAATGAGTATTTGTTGAGGAAGTTGTCGCCCTCTTTCACGTAAAAATGAACGGCCTGGTTGTAGTGTGTGGAGCAAGCTGTTGTTGCTGTCGTACAATTTATGGTCTTTTGCAGGTTTTGTCGCATGAAGCAGGCCTGGTAGCATAGCATTTTTCGTCGCATGGTGAGGCATGTTATTGGCAATTGTTTTTTGATAGCTTGGTATCGTACGCTTCTTTTTGCAGGTCTTGATGGCTGGAGAATATTGGGTGTCACAAGTTACATTTGGTGGAAGGTCTTTGTATGCAGGAATAAGGAACTATGGATTTGCGTGGGGCCTATGGTGTGAATTGAGGACACAAATTGTCAAGTCATTAGAACTGAGCTCCCTTGGGCAAAATTTTTTGAAACTTACTCCTTGTATCTCTAGCACAAATAGATAATTTGTTTTGTTAATTTATGGACCAACTCCTTTATACAATGGAACACTAAAAGAATATCCCCCTATTTCCATGAACTTTGCACCAAGAGATGGTTTGTAATGTTTATTCACAAAGAAAAAAAAACTTAGCAATCGTACAAAATTGGACTTGGGTCTTAGAACAATGATCAATGGACTCCAAATAATAATGACAAGTAAATGGGCTTATGGACTCTTGAATTAAATTAAAGTGAAAATAGAATTTGAAATAGATTAGATAAAAAATACAATTGACGCTTGAATTTAAGTGGAGTTGAATTTGAATAGTTTTAAACTAGAATTGGAAAATTGAATGGAATTGAAAAGGAATTAGAAATTACATGAAGTTGAACTTGATTCTTAGGCTTGATTCGGAATGAAACATGGAATCAATAACTTAGAATAAGTTGGAACTTGGATGAATTTGACACTTAAAACTCGATTTGAACTAAGAAACAATTGAGCTTGCACTTGAAATAAAAATTAGAAATTTGAACTCGAAATTGAACTTGAATCAAAAAATTGAAGCAATTGAATTTGAAATATTGACACTTTGAGGATGAATTGGAACGAAATTGAAGTAAGACATAAAACTTGAAATGCACTGAGATTCGAAGCTCGAAATTTGAATTGGAACTTGAACTCACACTCTTCCTTTGATGTTTGAGAATTAAACTAAGAGAATTCAGCCCTTTCCCCATGAAATAAACTCAGATAAATTCCTTAGGGAAATAGAATCAAGCAACTTGATCTAAATCAAAAAATGCATTGAAGTTCCAAACCAATAACACCATATCCTGATCCTATCTTGAAAACTTGAATTCTTCTGTGACAAGAACATGAACCCCAGTATCAGTACTTGCACACAACTCAACTGCTTTGACCTTCGATGGCTATGTACCTTCAGCAAACAGCTTGATTTGACACAAAACCATGATTCAGATACTTAAACACAAGTATTTGAATTCCATCCACACTTGTTCTCAAAATTTCCCATGACAGCCATAACTTGAGATGTGAAATGGCTCTGATGGTTCCTCAACCACGAAACAACTACCTTTGCCATAACCTGCTAACTTGATACTGAAGTAAACCACTGCTTTGACCAGGACTAGGTCAAACTCCTCTTGAATTTCCAATCACACCGCACACGCACTTGAATTGATAACTTCGCCTGAATCTTGATTCGAACTTGTGAGACCTGAGCCTCGAATAACTTGTGATAAGGCCATATTGCACTGGATTATTGAAAGGAGGGGCCTCTTGAGAATATAGGAGCTTGCTTGGTTGGTGGTCTGTCCAAAAACTTGGTTGATCCATCCATTGAACCCTTTGTAGCAAAACCCTAATCCACAAGTGAACAAACAAAACCTGACAAATTGGTTAACTATGCAATATGAATGACCTAGAATGATATGCAAGAGATCAATGAATCTAAGGGTAAAATTTGGGGTACGACAGTTGCCCCTATTTAAATATATTCACTGGATGACGTGAGAGATGATGATCCTCACGAAATCATGGTGAATGGTATTTAAATATAGCAAACCGAAAATTTTGCCCTTATATGCAATGCTACGCTAAGGATGGTGGAAACTATACAAATGCTGACGTGCCATGAACTCTAGTAAGATGATATGATGTCATGATAATGCAAGATGCAAACGAAGCAAGAACAAAAGGAAACATGGTAACAAACCAAAGGTAAAAACCCACTGGGGATGACCAAGAAAACACTGGGGAAAAGAAACAAACTGGGGAAGTCTAAAGTGATCGAGTACCAGGTTCAAATATGACCGGATACCACTTTAGAAGCAAAGATTATCACTGGAGGCAGAATCAAGACAGCTAGTCCCATTGGGGGATGTCCATAGAGATTAATCAACAGGTTCAGATGTGACCAGATGATTGTTAGAACAAAAAGGGTAGACAAACTCTTTACTGGGGATAAAACCAGAAAGAAGCATAATCTCCACTGGGGATCGATTTGAACAAAAGGTTGACTTCTGACAAGAAAATCAAACACAAAGATTTTATGGAAATTCCTTAAAATGAAGAGTTCAAACGGGATCTTCGAGGAACGCCAAAAAAGGCAGAGAAAACACAAACTCCAAACACGCCAAAAGAACTGGACTTAGACCACAAGCAAAGGAAATAACTGGCTTTAGACATGTCTGTACTGGTAAATACTGGACTTTCAAAGGGACGTCAGTTATAACCAATTTTAGGGTATCAAACAAAGTTGAATAAAAGTGCAAATAATGATTGGAATTTGACAAACAATGCCAGTAAACGTTGGACTTTAGGTACCAATAATGGTTGGATTTTGACAAACGGTGCCAGTAATCACTGGACTTTAGGTTCATATATGACCTAGAAGGAGAAGGACACGGTTGTCAAAACTGGAGTATTTCTAATGAGAAGATCAACCAAAGAACAAGGTAAGATTTGGAGCCTTCTTATGAGAAGATCATCCTCAAAAACAAAACAAATGGAGTCCTCTTATGAGAAGATCATCCACAAAAGAGTTATGACGATTCTTTATGAAGACATCAATCAAAACAAATGTTATTGGAGTTTTCAAATAAGAATAACATCCAAGCTTCTGGAAACTCTCTAGAATGAAGGTTCACATGTGACCTTCCAAGAGCCATCAGGAAAATACAGGGTAATTAAACTCTTCTGTATGTGCCAACAATAATTTGGACTTAGTTAGAAAGCAATGGTTATGACCAGCTTCTAACAAAAGGGTGCCAGTCATGACTGGACTTGAAAAGAGAAAGACAGTAAAGAGAAAGACAGTTATAACTAGCCAATTATGATTGGATTTGGAAAGAGAAAAGACGGTTATGACTAACCAATTATGATTGGATTTAGAAAGAGAAAATACAGTTATGACTGACCAATTATGATTGGATTTAGAAAGGGAAAAGACAGTTATGGCTGACCAATTATGATTGGATTTGAACAATGCCAGTAATCACTGGACTTTGGATACCAATAATGATTGGATTTTTGAAACAATGTCAGTAATCACTGGAATTTAGGTTTCTAATAATGATTGGATTTTAAACAATGCTAGTAATCACTGGACTTTAGGACACCAATAATGATTGGATTTGAACAATGCCAGTAAACACTGGCCTTAGGACACCAATAATGATTGGATTTGAATGATTCCAGTAATCACTGGACTTTAAAGAGAATTGGTAATAACCGAGGACTCCACAACTAACAACAATTGGAGTTCAAACAATGCCACTAATTACCGAACTTCACAGGGATATTGGTAATAACCGGACAAAAAGATACTGAAAGCAACAAACTTAAAGGTGTCACTGACAGTCAAACTTGCAAACAGTGGAATTAGTAATAACTACACCTCACAAAATACTGGTAATAACCCGACCAGTAGCAACAAACGATTAAACTATGTGACAAGTGTCAACAACCAATGGCAGTTCACTGGAGATTGCTAGTAACGACTAGACTTCCTGGGGATACAGACAACAACCAAAGTTCGATAGAAATGCCAGTAATAACCAGACTTAGACAGGAGACTGGTGACGACCAACGATCTCAAAAGAGGTACCAATTACGACTGGGTTTGGGAAAGGAATTGGTGGCAACCGAAAATCTTAACAAAGATGCCAGTCACAACTGGACTTTATTGGGGATCTCACAAAAGAGATGCTGGTTGGTTGCTTTATGAGCAAATTTTCTCAAATAAAGAGAAAAACCATCAGAATCTTCATCAATTTCTCACAGAGATGCCATTTGATAGAAGTGAACTAGATAATGGATTTATCGAGGAATCATCTTTTACAATAAAACCCTTGTGGAGAGGGTAACTCAAATAAAGAGAAACTGTTTGTAAGGTCTTTGACAAAATCCTTCGGACAAACTTCGAGGGGAGTACCCATTGTAATTACAACAGATTAAACAACACCAAGGTCGGATAAGCTTCTTGGGAGAGACTGCCACCTATCTCCATATAAAACAAGCTTCTCAAAGAGATTGCCACTTGTTGAGTATGAATTCCAAGGAGGTGTTGTTACGATAACACTGCTGGAGAAAAGATTTTGTCTTCAATGAGGATCCGTAAAAGATTCTTCCTGCAAGACATTGTGAAAAATAAATGCACGTTGAAACTAGGTTTGGCAACCTAATTTAGCTCAAATGCAACACCCGCCAGGGACCAAAGTTCAATCTAGGAACAAGCTAGAAAGAAACGGTCAAACAAGACTCCAACCATTGAGGAATGAACTCAGATGGGATCTATCATATCCAAACATGGAAAAGATAACTGAACCAACCATCATCCACAAGAATCAAACTCTGTGGGGAATTCCAGAAAGGAAGGGCATTTTATGCCTAAAGGTGACGACCCTATTGGAAGGAATAGACAAACCCAGTCACTTGGGAAGTAAACACCAAAGTGGATCAAAACAAGTAAGCACCTGAGAGGTAGCAAAAATGCTCGGATACCATGCACATGTATGAATACATGTATGCCATGTTTATGCTTATGCTGATAAAACTGACAAGAGGAAGCACACCAGAGATGAAATAAACATCTCGACAAGGATACCCAGCCAACCTCACCAGATTGGACCATCACTAGGGAAGAACATGCAGAATCAGCAGCTCTACTTCAAGATTACAACCTCTTCTGGGGGAAAAGAGTATTCCACTCAGAGTGTAACATCATGACTTTACAAGGCTTGCCATCATGAGCCTGATTTCCTTGTTGGAAGAGAAGATCGATGGGTAACTACCAAGATCAACTGAAGTAACAACTTACTGGGGAGCTGGCAAAAGATGCCACAAGAAGAAAGTAAGTTTGCACTCTAACTTGCATAATGATTATCACAATAAGCAATGACTCTTGCACCAAATAATCTTCAAGTCTTCTCTGCCCCAGATTACATGGTCTAAGGGAGGAAAATACCAAGAGGATTTTACAGAAGAATTGGCATACAAGATGTCTCAATATCTTTGAACTCTTGGAGAGATTCACAAATCTCGACGTAACTGCCTTAGTTTAACTGCATTTGCACAACGAAGTCCTCAGACTTGCTCTTCAAATTGTGGGAATAACACTGGTGAACAAACTTGCCCCTGCTGACCTCAATTAGGTCTTTTAAAGGTTGTAACATGGCTTGGCTCACGGTTCATGAAACAAAGGATAAAGGCTCAAAGTCTCTTTGTCCCAACTCAATCTCCATGATGAACTTCAATCCTACGCTCAGTTAACTCCAGATATACATTCAGGTTCCTATGGGCTAGGAATTGAACTGATGTTAGTTGATGATGGTTCAAAAACATTAGGTAGTCACTACTCCCTTACAACATTTGGTTGTCCTTTGCTATTGATGACATTCAGAGTTAAAGCTTTAAAGAAATACTATTTTATTATCCCTAACTTTTGCCTGAACTGCTCTTTTTGGATTTACAGTCAGTGGGATGCCCCAGTCTTTTGCCTAAGTCTCCTTAATAGGTTTTGACTTAGCTGACTTTTCTCTTTTTTTATTTTTTCCTTTTTTAGAGAGAAGGTGACTACCTAGTTTAATGGCTACGGAAAACCATCATTGGCCTTTAGGCTTGAGAAACATCTTCGACACTTGATTGATGTGTGCGAAGGAACCTGTGAGCACAACCTTTATTTGAAAGGTGTCTTGTATGCACATATCATTAAGTCAACTGAGAACTACCCACCCAAAGGTTGAGATTGCTGGTTTTTTGTAAGGAAAGAAAACTCCTACTTCCAAGCTCGAAGGGGTTAACGAGGGATTAACTTCCTTATCTCTCCAGTGTTTGGGAATTGAAACAATGCCTTACATCATTGGAAAAGTTTAATTGAAAGCATACCAACAACAGTTGTGAGTATAATGTTTTCGTCATCCTCCCCAATCTTTGCTTAAACAACAGTTTGATAAAGATAAAGTGAATGGAAAAAGATAAACCCCTTTTCATCTAGCTTACGGAACTAAGGCAAAGATCCCCATCGAGATACATGTGCCCTCCAGGCGGACTGAATCCCCTTGGACGAGGAGACAAATAGCGAGGCACTAAGGGAGGAGCTCGATCTCGTCGAAGAGGTCCAATCAGGAGCAGTTCTCCGTGAAGCCTTGCTAAAGCAAAAAATTGCAATTAGGCACAACGCCAAAGTTATATGGCGATAATTCCAAGTGGGCAGCCTTGTCTTAAGAAGGAATCACAAAGATTCCCGAGAAGGCAAACTCGCCGCAAACTGGGAAGGACCCTATCGCGTCTAGGCAAAGACGGAGAATGTGGCTTACTATCTAGAACACCTTAACGGGGAAGAACTTGCTCGACCATGGAATACCGAAAAGCTAAAACAATATTATAGCTAAGGCTCTAATCGTTGGCTTGCTTCGTCGATGCGGTGAGCATAGCATCCATACACTAATGTGCGCCCATGTACAAGCACTGCATACAAACTAAGGCAGACTTTCGCTCAAGAACGAGCATAACCCATGTCCGACGGTGGTTCCTCGACCGAGCCCACCCTCGTCAAAGTACCATGATAGGCAGAACACCCAGCTCGCAATGGGAAGTTCATGCTGCGAACTCAGGCCTTAAACGCTGCCTGAGCTCCGCTCTCATGCCCAGTAACTACCCCGGCCGTTCGATCAGTCCCCTTCACTAACGTACATCTCTAAGTCGAGCAAACCCCGAACTACAAATTATTAAGTTGCCCTTATTACGGGCGCACGCCTGTACCAAGCAAAGTTACTGAAATTCTGGCATATGCAGACAACAGATGTCCTAACACATGTCAAGAGATTGTTCTCCATAAACATTTAAACACAGAGGCGCAATAGCACACTGATACCTTGAATCTCAGAACTGCAGGATCATAGATGTTACGACATCTGATCCAACATAATTATCAGGAACCCTAACAGAAAACATAAATCTGCAGAATTATAAAGAACACAACAATTGTTAACCCAGTTCGGTGCAATTCACCTACATATGGGGGATACCAATCCAGGATGAAGACTCCACTATCTGTAGAATTGTTACAAAGCTAAACTCCCCTGTTTACAACTTTATATCCTAATATCTACCCAATGAACATCTTTACCAAAGCTAAACTCCATCGTTTACAACTCTGATATGAGATACCCCACTCACTTCCCTCAATCACCAATTGTGATATCTACATCATCCCTGTCAATACAGAAATCTGTCAAGCTTTCTTGACAAACATGCTAACTCGGATTTGCTTAAAAGCTTCATCCAATAACAATACACAATCCAATACCTCAAGGGTTTTGGATCTATGCGACACCTATATCTGCCACAATGCATCAACTGATACAAATGGAGGCTTACAACCTAGAGAGCCAACGACTCTCAAAACCCTAAACCCTTATTTTTACACAAGAGAACTAGGTTACACAAGGCATATAAAATCCTAGGTCTAAGTCTTCTATTTATAGAGTCTTCTGTTGTTCATGGGCTTCAATCTTCTGTTTGTTGATTCCTTGATCCACGTTCTGATTGCTTCCTTGAATCTTACAACAGATATAAGACAGATTTAAATCAATCTATTATAACAGTCCAGGATGTCGAGTCTTCAAGTTGAGACATCTCCTTCGACATCTTTATTCTTTGGCAGAATTCTCCAGCTCTGGTCTTTATGTTGAAACATCTCCTTCAGCATTGAGTTTTCCCAAAATTTTGTCCAAAATATTTGAGCTTTCAATCTCCCCCTTTTTGGAAAATTTTGGCTAAAACTCTTTGTACAATAAAGTCATGATTCTCCTGAATTTGTGTCAACCTGAATAACCAACTCATAAGTATTAACTTAAGACTCCTGAGACTCCAGAGATCCTAAATTAATTTTTCCTTATGTTGATTTTCATGAGGAGAATAGAACTCCCCCTAAATACATGACCGTGTTCTTAACTCAGGACACAAGACACAAACGAAGCTGAGGTACGAGGTCTTTCTCCCCCTTTTTTGCCAAAAATTGACAAAAAAAATGTACCAAGCCAGCCCAGACGTACCACACCCAAGGAACAATTCTGAATAATGCCATGAGAACACACATCTTGAGCCAAAAGTGACCAAGGCTTTCCTATAAATACCCCAGCATCCTTCATAGGAATCAACGAGCCAATAGAAGATCACTAATAGTAGATGAGACTTCACCAACACCGAGAGTGCACCAGCCAAGAACTCTTTGACTATTTCTTCTATAAGGAGCATCGTCCAAAGATTTTGCAAAGCCCGAAGAACATGTTTTGCACATACACATATTCCACAGTCTAAGATACACCGTCCATAATGACCCAGTTACCTCAAAAGCATGTTCTTAACAATGTCCTGACATCATGTCAGACAATGTTTATCAAAAACTTCTGTATTGATCAATAACTTCACAGTCTTAAGATTACATTCTGCAAAGAAAAGCAAATTCTCCCAGACTCAACCAATGATTCTTAGGCATCCATTAAGAACCATGTAATTTGTACTGTCAAGTTTCCACCAACTTGCAACAATAGAAAAATGTCAAGACATCCTTCTTGACATCTCATCCTCCCAGGATGAAAACATAATCACAGCTTGCTTGACGCACAATACAAACTGGAACCTGAACTACACCCCTGCAGTAATATATCTTAGATCAATGAGCAACTCCCCCTAACTGAGATGACCAGTGCTCCTCCAATGAACACTATGCTGATGAATGGAAAACATAAGACGCATCTTCATGTCTTCAAGAGCGCACCCTCTGTCCAACCTACCTGTTGAACACAATCATCAACTCCACTTATTGCTTCTTCTGACAAAAACCATTAATCACTCAAACATGAACACCATCATGCTACCCGTGAGGACATATTAGGATCACCATCCTAAAATAACAAACTCTTGGATTGAGATCAAAGCTCCATTGATCCCTCTCGTCCAGAAACTATCCATACACCACATGATTTCCTTCTGAATTCTCATGTATAGACCTCATAGTTCCCTGAGATATAACCCAATTGATCTGGAATAATCCACACTCCTCAAAGAGACGCACAGGGCCCCTTAGTTTATTATAACGATGTCAGATATCGTATACATGCTCTATAACTTCTCAGCTTGCCAAGCTGATCCACTACTAGCATGACTTGTAGCAAGGGGCAGTATCCCCTTCACAAGATTTTCCACAGACCTCAGCAAGGCCAGCAACTGAGATAGACATCCCATAATCCAAGACAGATATTCCTTCATCATTCTTCTGTATGATAACCTGAAATACTTTTGATTTTTCTGGTGAATACCCACTTCCGAACGCATCAGAATCCAGACCTTCATGCAATCAACCCATGATCCACTCCAGTCTTACCAAAACCCTTACATCAGACTTCCAAGATAGCTCTTCTACTCCATCATTCTCCCGTATGACAAGGTAGATACTTCTTAGACACGATGCAAGTAACCAGTTCCTCACAGAACTTGAAATACTCCTCCAAGGATAACCAACCCAGAAAATATTCTAACATCAGTTAGGACATCCTTCACACATCATAGACACCAATCAACATAGTTCTAGATATGCTCCACTAGTGGACTTACTATCTGCATAGTAATCCAAACTGAAGATCTTCAAACAACACTGCGCCACCAGCTTGAAGAAAGAGAACTTCAGAAACCCTGAGAGAAATAAACTCTCATCCACCAAAAAAAGGCATACTTCCATCTTCTACCAATAACTTCTACCACAAGCTCCAAGATGAACTAGATCCTCCTTACCTTTTCAACCAACTACCCTTCTGCACAAGAGTAATCAGTTCTAAGCATCCTGCTTGAATGCACACTATGAAACCAATCAAAAGCCACCTTTTGATTGATATCACTCTTCTTCAGAACTCCCACAAGATACACTGATCCACCAATGAAATCTGATATTCAAGTCACATGAACTACTTGCTCCATAGCAAGACATCTTGGATCCACCAAGCCTCTAGACATGTAACATCTTCCCATCCACAGCTCTAGCTCCCGCAAACTGCATGAGATAGACCTTTTTGAAGCATCCAAACTTTCATTCTCCTATAGATCACCTTATCTTAAGGTGATATGCCACATCACCAACTGAGACTCTGTTGTTAAACTAGATGTCAAAACATTTTGATACGACATCTAGCTGCTGAATTCAGCTCCTCCTTCTGCCACTTAGAAGAACCTCCTCCCTATTACAGAACAAGAGTTCCATGTTCTCGTAGACTTTATTCAACAACCAAGTTTGAGTAGACAACCTTCATCCTGCTTTGAAACTCCAAAGACTTCACACCTGCCACGTCTGAATCTTCAGATGAAAAAGTAGTCCTAGACTACACCATAGCCATACCAAAGAATGCCACTTTCCTTAGTAGAGCAGTCTGTAGAAAGTCAAAGATAACTACCACTTAACTTTCACTTCCAAGAAGAGCAAGATCACATGCTCCAAAGTACCTAAATCAGAAATAAACTGATCTAAGTTGTGCCGTCACCAGCACTCCAACCCTCCTAGATCAGAAATAAACTGATCCAAGAAGTAACCATCAAGATTATCTCTTCATCTTCATATTCAACAGCATCAAAGTCCAGACCAGCTTCTTGCCAGGAAACTCTCCAGAGAACACATGCTTTTGTCATACCGACTGAAGCAGATTCTTAGGTCACCACCTAATATCAAAATAGATGCTAAAGCCTATGTAGTACCCCTCCCATGATTCTGCACAAACTCTGATGATGAGATGTTCCAACATCTTGTTGAACATCAGCAATCTTGACTTTTAAGGATAATCAATTAAATACTTGTGAACTCCACAAGTAGAAAATGATCTTAAATCCTTGTTTAATATCCCTTCTTCACCGTTGTAGCTAAGCTCCACCAGATCATTTCATGAACACTTATCAAGTATTCAATATTTTGCAAGTATCTTCTTTGACAAACAGTGTTGAGATACCAAGGCTGCCACCCTTGACTCAAGTAACTAAGATTCTCTCTGAACGAACCTTATTTACCTCAACCATTCTGAAAACTCCAATCAGATTATATCCACCCTTAGGGTTAAGAGAGATGAATCCTTCCTTGCTGTTTTGGATGGTAAAAATAAATCACCTCAAATTTCTTCAGGCTGTGTTTCATAGAAACACCTTCTAGTCAGAAGAATAACTAGAAGACTCCAGATGCACGACTGAGACTCCTTTATGAGTGGACTTGAGAGAGTTCTCAAGTATCTTTGACAACCGAGCCGATCAATAATTTATTAAACTCCCAGAGCACGAACTTGATAAACCTAAACTTAACTCCTCTCCTCTTCAACTGACTTCAAACTGTACCATGGAACCAAGCTTCTAAGTACCAAGTCACCATACCAGACATCTTCCAACAACTCCCTTTATTCCACCGCTCCTAACTTTGGAATAAAAGAATGCAGATATCTTCACATATAGAGGCTGACGATTGAGATCTTCCACCAACTGTCTTCAGTAACAACTCCAGAATCCCATAATTTTAGAGCTCTTCCATCAGAAACACATGCAGCGGAACCACCAAGGAACAGATCTTGCTTGCCTTAATAAGATGTCAGAACATCTTACAAGACACCCCAACAAGAGAACTAGCCACTTCTCCGGCAGTTGTTGTAGAACCTCCTCAGCAACAAGAACAACCTCTGGGTTGTTACCTTCAATCCAGAACATCCATCTCATCCATTAATACCCTTGAGTATGTCTGAGCTGATTGATCTGATCTTCAAAACTCCTCCTTGTTTAAACACTAGAAAGTATCTCCCAAAGATCTCATCCAGAACCAGACAGGATGCCTGCTCTGATACCAATTGAAATTCTGGCATATGCAGACAGTAGATGTCCTAACACATGTCAAGACATTGTTCTGCATAAACATTTAAACACAGAGGCACAACAGCAGACTGATACCTTGAATATCAGAACTGCAGGATCATAGATGTTACGACATCTGATCCAACATGTTTATCATGAACCCTAATAGAAAACTTAAATCTGCAGAATGATAAAGAACACAGCAATTGTTAACCCAGTTCGGTGCAATTCACCTACATCTGGGGGATACCAATCCAGGAAGAAGACTCCACTATCTGTAGAATTGTTACAAAGCTAAACTCCCTCGTTTACAACTTTATATCCTAATATCTACCCAATGAACATATTTACCAAAGCTAAACTCCATTGTTTACAACTTTGATATGAGATACCCCACTCACTTCCCTCAATCACCAAATGTGATATCTACATCATCCCTGCCAATACAAAAATCTGTCAAGCTTTCTTGACAAACACGCTAACTCGAATTTGCTTAAAAGCTTCATCAAAGAACAATACATAATCCAATACCTCAAGGCTTATGGATTTGTGCGACACCTATATCTTCCACAATGCATCAACTGGTACAAATGGAGACTTACAACCTAGAGAGCCAACGACTCTCAAAACCCTAAACCCTTATTTTTACACAAGAGAACTAGGTTACACAAGGCATATAAAATCCTAGGTCTAATTATTCTATTTATAGAGTCTTCTGCTGTCCTTGGGCTTCAATCTTCTGTTTGCTGATTCCTTAATCCACGTTCTGATTGCTTTCTTGAATCTTGCAACAGATATAAGACAGATTTAAATCAATCTGTTATAACAGTCCAGGATGTCGAGTCTTCAAGTTGAGACATCTCCTTCGACATCTTTGTTCTTTGGCAGAATTCTTCAGCTCTGGTCTTTATCTTGAAACATCTCCTTCAGCACTGAGTTTTCCCAAAATTTTGTCCAAAATATTTGAGCTTTCAGTTACTACACTTAGCAAAAATAAAAACAAATAAAGCCATGCATGAGTATAAATCATACAGAACCAGAGCGGCCGAAGACATACATATAACATTAGTAACTGGTCACGAGGACCATAAAATTGTACTTGTTACATAGAAAGGGGGCCATGCCCCATACAAAATAATAAATTACATAAACACAGTACGCAGGCCGGAAATATAAGAAAATATATCACTCTTCCATCTGCTGGGCCTCCTCGGGGATAGTCTGCGTCGGCTAAGTCTCCTCTTGAAGAATATAAACATGCTCCTTTAGGATCTAAAGAAAGTCGGGGATGAAGATCTTTTCGCCCTCGACATGATACAGGAAACTGGTCCCCTCAGTGGACAGTGAGACCTCCAGGTTCGTAAGTTTCAGCTGCGCCACAACGTTGTTGAAGGAATCCTTGCTGATGGCACAGACGTCATCCTCTTCCTGCACAATGCGGGCAACCAACTCAGCCCGAGTCTTCAGCTCTTTCAGATCCTCGTGCTCGTCTTCAGCAGACCTCGTATGCTCAACCAAATCCTCTACGGCTTTCTTCTCTGCGGTCAGGGTGTCCTTCTCCCCTTGGATCTTGCTCAGCTCCTCCTGAGACTTCTTCCTCGCTTCCTCGGCAGCTTTGGCCTCCTCATTGGCCTTCTTCACCTTCTCCTCCAGAGCCAATATCGCAGCTCGGGCCTTCTTCAGCTCAGAGTCCTGCGGGAAATCCTCCTCAGCATAGACCGCCGCTATCTCTAGGACCCAAATCAGGGCAGAGCCATCTTGAACCAGCATCGCCCTCTTGCTCTGGCGGTCTATTCCCTCGACCTTCAGAGACTCCGCCCAAGGAACCGTCAAGGAGGAGCCTTCGAAGAATTTTTTGTTGTGAAGGCATGGAGGAAGCTCGAACTTTCTTTTCTCCCCTGCCTGGCTGAGGTCCACCAACTCGTTCTGTCGGACTCTCTTAAACTTCGAGGTTCCGGGCACTGGGGAACCCTGGATAGGCAGCGGAGTCAGCGAAGAGCTCCCCGACCCCGTCTGTGGAGGCGACACACGTTGGATAAGCCGACCTTTCGTGTTCGCTGCGCCGGCCTTGCCCTTTGCCTGGGCATTCCTTACCATCCGCTCATACGCTGAAGGCATTTCACCTGCAAAAATATCACGGGCACGTTAGTAAACTGGGAAAACAATAATGTAAACGAGCTAAAAAAAATAAAGACTACCCAGCATTTTAAGAGCGTCAGCATGAGTCTTGCACTCAAGGAGCCCCTTTATGTTTATATAGCGGCTCTCCACCTTCTACCCGCCATCTTCCTCGAAGATCGGATTCTCACTCTTAGTCCAGCACTCTGCAGGGGTAAAACTATTTACGAAATTAACCAGCGCCGCATAGCTGGCTTTGTCGTCATCTTCCAGCATCTCCAGTTGGGCAAGATACTGGTCAGTTCCCTGGGAAAATGAGACCCATTCCAGCAGAAGGGGAACTTCAACAACCTGTCTGCCACCACTCTGCCATGCTCGTCATAAAGATCCTCCCCGTTTTCGTCCGTTGACACCTCCCAGACATACGTAGAATCCTGGGTCTTCTCCGACAAAGGCTCGATGTCGTAAAACCTCTCCTTGAAAGTCCTTATGGACTCAGAGAACGGCTTGAACAACTTTCTCTCCTGCTTCAACGAGACCCAGCCAAACTTCCTCCTCGAGACTTGCCTCTGGAGATGGAAGATTGTAAAGAATAAGGGGATAGTGGCTCCTATCTTCAGGAACTCACACGTCAGTTCAAATGCATGAATAAACGCTTAAGAATTAGGATGCAGCTGTGAAGGGGCCAGGTCCAGGTGCACGAAGACATATCTTTGGATGTTAGAAAAAGGCAGCCTCAGCCCATTGTCCTTGAAGACATACTCATACATTGGGAACCTCTCCCCGTAATCCGTGAAGATACAGTCGTCTTCACCAGGAAAGTGCACCTTCCATTCCCATTCTGCCCCCACGTCTGTGAAGGCATCCCCGGGAAACGAGGCAAAAACAGAGGCATGCTCCGCAGGCTCTGCAACTATCCATTCCTCCGTGGAAGTCCCCTCAGGAGGATCTCGCCGACGTCACTGGGAGTGGCCGTAACTTCTATGTCGCTACTCTCTGAGGAGCTCTCCTCGGACGTATCTATGAGTATTTCTTCTTCAGGTTCACGAGCCATTTTCTTCACCTGAAAAGTAGAGGACAAAAGTGAATTCGATGAAGAAATCAAATCCACCCTTCCACCGCTAGTCAAGTGAAAGGGCACGCGAAGGCCCAAGGAAGACGTCCCCGGCCTAAGCCCTACTCAAATGGCACAAGTGCAGTGCGAAGGGGTACCCAGGGCTACCCCTCCAATGCATACGGGGAGGTTCTCCCCGGTTCGCTACCCAGAATTCCGTTTGAAGGCCTACCGGAAAACTCATGAATCTGCCGGAAAACCCATAAGTACACCAGAAAACTCATGAGCTTCGCCAGCGACACACACGTCCATCGTCGTAACGGCGTCAGAAACGACCTAAATCTATAGGCTCCTAAGGTTCCGACGACCATGACAGCAGCTGAAAGTGGCCAAACCACCGTCTACCACCAACAATCACCGAAAATCGTCACTTCACTACCTAAAATCATCCTAACCGCATGCATTATAGAAAAACTGAAAGCAAAAAGCTGGAGATTAGAGTAAAGACGAACAACTTACATGGTCGAGGAAGTATCTGAGGGTCAAAGACGGTGCTCGGAGCTGGTACGGGGGTTGGACGGCGGTTGACGGCGGCTTAAACGACAGTGGACGAAAGTCTCAGACAGAGAAGCGTAAGGAGGAGAGAGAAGCGAAAAGTGCAAATGAGCAACTTCTCCCTCTATTTATAGGCATTATGAAGGAACTTGCATGAGCATGCGTGGCTAGGGGAATCATCATGACCCTAGCCTAGCCATCATGACGCATTTAATGCAGCACAAGGCTCGAGGCACACGTGGCGTCCCACCTCTTTAGATCACATCAACCGTTGGGCTCCCCGTACGTCGGGCACGCCAAACAACGTTCGTATCCCGCAGGCACCAACTCCCTCGGGCATCGTAAAACAACTTCATCTCGTCGGCAAGGGACGACCCCCTCTTGATCTCCCCGGGACTGCGAATTACCCTTAAGTCATCACTCTCATGCTCGGGAGCAACGGGGGCTCATGTTCTGGACTTGACCAATGACTAGGCATGTCCCAATTCACTTATTCTCCCAGAACGGCCCAATTGCCTAAGTCCAGCTAAGTTAGGGCAACATTTACCTTTCTGCCCCTACCGGGAAAATATGGTCGGATGACCCCAAAGGTCACCTGTTCCTACTCGGCGGTTCCTGCTCGTCATGCACGGTTCCACCATCCAGAAACAGTCACGACGCCCGTACCCAGAACTGCATCTTTGCCCGTAGCTACGGATAGTTTCGGGCACCTCTGCCCGTCCTAACGGCTAGTTCTGGCAGTTACCTATTCTTCGGGAAACAGTTATTTCGCCCCGAAAATAGGGACCGTTGGCCACGCGCTGGGGTACTATAAAAACCCTCTCATTTGAGAGGGTCATGTATTCAAAATCATCCTACAAAATACATACTTTGTACTTGCCTTTCTCTCTCTCCCAATTCTTACTTTAGCATCGGAGTGCCTTGCAGGTACACACCATCCTCATCTCACGCACCCAGCATCCCAGACGTCATCCTTGACCCTCTTCAGGTTCTGATCAGCCGTTAAGATCAATTATCCTTAAAGACTTTGAAGGCATACAATGCTTCATTTTTGTTATTAAGCAAACAAATATTTATATATCGGTAATCAATAATCTATGAAGTTATAAAATATTTTTGACTATGTACACCGATATCTGGACAACATATGTCTATATGAATTATCTCTATCATGTTTGAACTCCTATTGACACCTTTCTTAGACATGTTAGTATGTTTTCTCTTAATAGGGTCAATACAAGTTTCAAATTCAGTAAAATCTATAATATTAAGTGCTTCATTTTCACAAAGCTTTTAATTCTCTCTATTGATATATTGTTTTAATCTCTAGTGTTATACCATAGAAGAATTTTAATTGATATTACATCACTTATTTCCCATTTAAACATGAATTGAACTATAAATGGATTCGTTATGTAAATTAATACGATAAATATCATCATACAATATATTATTCCCAATACATTTTAAATTATAAAATAATTCAAACAATGTCTTTAAAATTAAAGAATGTCCAAAAGGCACGAGTCTAGAAGTTGAAGTCAAGTTTCGTGAGAAACTTGTTACATAAAAGGTCCTTTTCATTTTCAATTTTAAAAGAAAATAATTATTCAAAATTAAAATACAATTCCAATAGCCTCCACATGCGTGTTATGCTTCCTGGTAGGACAGTCTGGTCACTTTCCACTAGCTTCCTTAAGTTTTATATACCCTATAAGGATTTCGTTATATGGATTATTGATCCAGAATTAATCCACTAAATATAAATATTAACATCAATAGTATTAGATTCATAACAAACAAATGAGAATAAATCACATTTCTTATCAAGCCATCCTTTGAACACAGAGCATTACTTATTCATGTGTCCTCCCTTTTATAGAAGAAACACTTTTCTTTCTTCTTGATATCACCTAGCAATGGTATTTTTTTTATTTCCCCTTATAATTGACTTAAGATTTGTCATTTTTAATATCTTTATTGTTCCTACAAGTCACTACAAAAATTAGCGTAAATTGTGGCAGTTGATTCAAGAAAATTGTGGGGGTTTTAACCACCATAATTAATAAAACGGCGTTTTCAAAAACATTGTAAATTTGAATGCCACAAGGTAATAAGTGGAAATTTAAAATCAATCGCCGCATCAACCGCCCCTTTTAACATAGTTTAACGTAACGGTTTCATATTCCAATGATTAGGGGTGTTCGCGGGTTGGGTTGGGTTTAATTTGACTAAATTCAATACCCGACTCAATCAATATTCTTTGGGTTGGATTGAGTGTTCAACCCGTACTTTTAAGACTAAACCCGAACCAAGCCAACTCGTTCATCAATGGGTTGGGTTCGTGGGTCATCCACTAAATATAATTTTCAAATTCTATATAAAATATATCAATTTAATTAACACATTTATATTACAAAAACATTAAAAAATCATAAACTTTTAGTATTCAATTTGAATAAAATTTATTGATTAATACCTAAAATCTCTTTTACGATTCAAATAAAGTTAGAAGAATATATAAATGGTGTAAAGTATAATTTAAAAGGTAAGATATATCTCTCTTTGAATAAATAAAGTTGATCTCTCAAGTTTGATTTAGACTTAGACTTTTACAATTAATAAAAACTATAAGAATTATGCTAGATAATTTATTAATAAAATAAACTAAAAATAGTGTGACATATCAATGGGTTGGATTCGCAGGTTCGTGGAGTTAAAACTTCAAACCTGTTACCCGAACCAAATACCAATGGGTTTGAATGGGTTGATTCGAGTTAGACCCATACATGATTGGGCTGAGTAAAAATAAGGGTTGAGTTGGATTGGATGAGTGGGTTCGCGGGTTGACCCGTACCCATGAACACCCCTGCCAACGATTACACTTAAAAGTTTATAAATTGAAAATTACATTTTTTTTAAACTGTCTTAATTTACCATTTCTATTAGAAAAAAAATTGTATAAACCACCACAATTTTCTTTTAAATATAAAAATAAGATTTTAAATATGCTAAAAATATTTAATTTTTTGCCAAAATTTAATACCAGCATTAAAAGTAAATTAAAATGTTAAAATAAATTTAACTTTATTATTGAATACATTCGTTTAAAAAAATTAAAGAGCATATATATATATATATATATATATATATATATATATATATATATATATATATATATATATATATAGTTCAACTTTTTCAAAATTATATAATAAATTTATTTATTTGATATAAATTTCACAAGATATTTCCAAAATATTAAAATATTAAAATGACCGACAATTCATGTGTTCACTATCTTAAGTTATTCTCTAAATAAACATGTTTTAGAATATAAAAGTGTCAAAGAAATCATGTGTCATTTTAAGGACTTTTGATGATTTGTTTCATGTGTATTGCATACTGTTCTGGACTCGCTCAATGGCTAGGCATGACCCAATCCACTTCTGCTCCCAGAATGACCCAATAGCCTAAGCCCTGCCAGTTAAGGGCAAAAGGAAACATTCTCTCCTCTGCCCCTCTGCTGAGGAAGGCTGGCCAGCTGACCCCCAGGATCAGCTGCCCCTCGTCACATTTCTGCCTGTCACGCACGGTTTCATCATCCAGAAATAGTCACGACGCCCGTGCCCGTGACCACGCCCTTGCCCGCGGCAACGGCTAGTTCCGAGCACCTCTCCCCATCCCAACGGCTAGTTTCTGGCAGTTACCTATTCTTTGGGAGCGAATATCTCGCACCGAAAATAGGGACCAATGGTCAAGCGCTGGGAGCATTATAAATACCCTCTCATTTGAGAGGGTCAGATATTCTAAATCATCCTAAGACATACTCACTTTGTACTAGCCTTCTCTTCTCCCAAATCTTACGTTATCATTGGAGTGCCTTCAGGTACACCCCCTCCTCATCTTTGAAACTAAGCATCGCAGACGAAGTCTCTAGCCCACTTCAGGTTCTGATAAGTCGGTAAGATCACTTACATATGATGATCTTCTCATAAGATGATGAAGGTTCACTTCCTAGCTCAAAAGTATTGAAAAAATAGAACATAATATACACAAACAAGTAAATCAAGCATAATAAATAATAAGTTTCAAAGGGTATCAAACATTTCTAAAACGAACATATAATGGTTTCATGATCAAGATTGACACAAAAGTATATATTTATAATGTTTTCAAATTTGCCTAGCTTGCATGAGATCCCCTAGAAAATGTGAGTGACATATTTTCTGTCAATTTCAATTAGTTTCTCAATTTGTGTGTTAACCAAACTTATTCAAAACAATTGCTCTGGTCAAGTTGTAGACATCTTCAATGGTCATATGAAAGTGAAATGAATATTGAAGTCTAAGATATATCTAGTTTTAGCGCTTTAAAACACCATAAGAATGAAATGTGTATACATGAAAATCAATGAAATCAATAATTCAAAGTCACAATATTACACCTGATCTTGACGGCTGATCAGAACCTGGAATGAGCCAGAGATGACGTCTGCGATGCTGGGTGTGAAAGATGAGGAGGGGGTGTACCTGCAAGGCACTCCGATGCTAAAGTAAAGATCGGGAGAAAGAAGGGCAAGTACAAAGTATGTGTTTCGTATAATGATTTAGAATACTTGACCTTCCCAAATTAGAGGGTTTTTATAGTGCCCCCAGCGCTTGACCATTGGTCCCTATTTCCAGGGCAAGATAAGTGCTTCCCAAAGAATAGGTAACTGCCAGAAACTAGCCATTGGGACGGGCAGAGGTGCCTGAAACTAGTCGTTGCCACAGGCAGAGGCGCAGTTGCGGGCACGGGCGTCATTACTGTTTCTGGATGGTGGAACCGTGCGTGACGGGCAGGAACTGCTGAGGAGGGGCATCTCTCCCTGGGGGTCATCCGACTGGCCTTGCCCAGTAGAGGGGCAGAAAGGTAAATGCTTCCCTAAATTGGCTGGACTTAGGCAATTGGGTTGTTTTGGGAGCAAAAGTGGATTGGGTCATGCCTAGCCATTGGGCCAGTCCGGAACAGGAGCCCCCCAAGTCGTTGCTCTCGAGCATGGGAGTGATGACTTAAGGGTAGCTCATAGTCCCGGGGAGGTCCAAAGATGGTCGTCACTTGTCGACGAGGTTATTTTATGGTGCCCGAGGGAGTCCATGCCCAGGGGACCTGTAACGTTGCACGGCGTGCCCGACTTGCGGGGAGCCCAACGGTTGATGTGATCTGAAGAGGTGAAGTGCCACGTATACCTCGAGCCACGTGCCGCATTTAATGCATAATTATGGCTAGGCTAGGGTCATGATGATGCCCTTAATCGCGCGTGCTCGTGCACATGCCCACAGATTGTCTATAAATAGTGGGAGAAGCTGCTCATTTGCACTTTTTGCTTCTATCTCTTCCCTTGTTCTCTATTCCGCACTCCGCACTCTACCGCTGTTCTATGTCGTTCAGCCATCGTACAAGCACCGGCCAGAGCTCTTTGACCCCTTAACTTCTTCCTCGACCACGTAAGTTGCCTGAACTGATCTCTGTTATAGGTTTTTTTCACTTTCTTGCTTCCTTAGAATGCATGTTGTTACGGTGAACTTAGGTAGTGTAGGGGCTGTTTCCAGTGACTGTTGGTGACAGGCAGTGGTTTGGCCATTTTTCACCGATGTCGGCATCGCCGAAACCTTAGGAACTTAGGCCTTTCAGTTGATTTCGACGTTGTTGCGATGACGGAAGCGTTTGTCACCGGCGGAAGTGTTTGTCGCCGGCGGAAACCATGAATTTTCCGGTGTACTCATGAGTTTTCTGGTGGATTCATGAGTTTTCTGGTGGATCTTCAACGGAAGTTCTAGGTAGCGAACCGAGGAGGATCTCCCCACGTGCGTCAGAGGGATTGCCCTGGACATCTCCTCGCACTGTAGCTATACCATTTGAGTAGAGCATAGGTCGGGGACGTCGTCCTCGAGCCTTCGCGCGCCCTTTCACTTGACTAACGGTGGAAGGGTGGATTTGACTTTGTCATCGAATTCACTTTTGTCCTCTACTTTTCAGGTAAAGAAGATGGCACGCGAAGTCGAGGATGAAATTTTGAGAGATCTGTCCGAGGACAGCTCCTCGGAGGATAGTGACACTGAAGATAGCTCCATTCCCCGAGAAGTTGATGAAACACCTCCTTTGAGGACTACCGCGGAAGAGTGGTCCGTCGCAGAACCTGGGGAGCATGCCTCCATCTTTGCCCTTACACCGAAGACGCCTTCACGATGGTGGGGGCTGAGGGGGAGTGAAAGGTTCAGTTCCTCGGAGAGGACGATTGCATCTGCTCGGCGTACGGGGAGATGTTCCCTATGTACGAATATGTCTTCAAGGAGATAGGGCTAAGGTTGCCCTTTACGGATTTTCAGAGGTCAATCTTCATGCATCTGGATCTGGCCCCCTCGCAGTTACATCCCAACTCGAACGCCTTCATACGGCATTCGAGTTGACGTGCGACTTTCTGGAGATTGGAGCTACCCTCCCTCTTTTCTTTACAGTCTTCCACCTTCAGCGATAAGTTTCGGGGAGGAAGTTCGGCTGGGTCTCCCAGAAGCAGGGGAGGAAGTTGTTCAAACCCATCTCTAAGTCCATTAGGGCTTTCAAGGAGAGGTTTTATATTATTGAGCCCGTGTAGGAGAGGGCCACTGACTCCACGTTTGTCTGGGAAGTTTTGATGGATGAGAACGGGGAGGATATTGTCGACGAGGAGGGCAAGATACAGGGGCAGAGGTTGTTGAGGTTCCCTTTCTGCTGGAGCGGGGATCATTTCACCCTGGGAGCAGATGGTTACACCGCCACCCTGGACATGCTAAACGAGGATGACAAGGCCAGCTACGTGAATCTGGTGGGTTTTGTCAACGGTTTCACCCCTGCTCAGTGCGTGACTAAGAGTGGGGATCCAATTTACGAGGAAGATGGGGAGGCTCAAGGTGGAGAGCCATTTTATCAATAAGAAGGAGCTCCTCGAGTGCCGCACTCGGGATGATGCTCTAGAATTGCTGGGTAGGCTTTATTTCTTAGCTTGTTTGGACTGTTATCCTCTCCTTTTACTAATGTGCTCATTATATTTTTGTAGGTAAAATGTCTCTTGCCTATGAACGGATGGTGAAGAATGCTCAGGCAAAGGGCAAGGGGGCATATTAATCGGGAAGAGCCGCCTCAGCCAGTGAGGGCCTCCTCCGCAAACGGGGTCGGGGACCTCCTCGTCTACCCCCTCAGTCATCCAGACATCCCATGTTCCCATTAATTCAAGGCCCAAGCGCACACGGACAGGCGAGATTGTGGACCTCAGCAAGGAGGGGGATAAGAGTAGGTTCGAGCTGCCCCCGTGCCTCCATAACAAAATGTTCTTCGAAGGCTCTTCTTTGGCAATTCCTCGGGCGTAGTCTCTAAAGCTCGAGGAGATGGACGGTCTGACCAAAAGGGAAATGCTAGCTCAGGATGCTTATGCCCTTATTAGGGTCTTGGAATTGGCAGTGGTTTACACTGAGGATGGTTCCCACTATGACTCTGAGCTGAAGAAGGCCTAGGCTGCGATTGCGGACCTGGAAGAGAAGTTGAAGAAGTCCAGGGAGGAGCAGGCCAGGGCCTTTGAGAAGGCGGTGAAAAAGTACCAGGATGAAGTGACCAAGGTCAACGGGGAGAAATACACCCTTGCCGCGGAAAAGAAAGCCGCAGAGGACCTGGTCGAGCAATTGAGGATCGCCGCTGCTCCCGCTTAGGACGAAAGCGAGGAAGTGAAGAAGCTGAAGACTCTGGCTGAGCTGGTCGCCCGTATCAACCAGACAAAGGATGATTGTGAAGCCATCGCTGAGGATTCCTTCAACAATGTCATGGCGCAGCTGAGGATCCTGAACCCCGGGGTCAAATTGTTCACCGAAGGGGCCGGGTTCGTCTACAACGTGTGGACGGCAGAATCGTCATCCCCGAGTTTCTTCAAATCAGCGAGGAGCATGCACAAATTTCCCGTGACGAGCATCAGCAGATCGACGAGTGACTTCTTCTCAGTTGTATTTTTGGCCTGCGCGCCGAGTTTTTGTAACTTATTTTTTGTATGGGGCTTGGCCCCTTTGTAACGCAACACGTACAATCGCGGTCTTTGTGGCCGTTCTTTATTGTAATTCTTATCCCCGACCACTGTGGTCGGTTATGTATGATCTATTTTTGTGCATGTCTTTACTTCGCTTTATTTTTGCTAAGTGTTTGAATATTGCTCGATACGCGCGTGTCTGTTATAAGGGTTACTTTAAATGATTTATTGTTTCGGGATTTGATTGACTTAGATGTGTTCGGCAGTGAGGGGAACTGGTCGAAAGGCCTTGGTAGCTTCCGGGCATGAGGCGGACCTCAGGTCACGTTTGCGGCCTGAGTTCGCGGCGTGAACTTCCCATCGCGAGCTGGGTGTTCTGCCTGTCATGGTGCTTGAACGACGATGGGATCAGTCAAGGGACTGCTGGCAGGCATGGGTTTTGCACGTTCCTGAGCAAAAGCCTGCCTTGATTTGTTTTGGTATGCAGCGCTTGTACCTGGGTGCACATTTATGGTCGGTACATTATGTTTGTTGTGTCGACGAAGCATGCCGACAGTTAAGGCCTTAGCTATAATATTGTTTTAGCTTTTCGGTGTTCCATGGTCGAGCGAGTTCTTCCCCGTTGAGATGCTCTAGGTAGTGGGCCCCATTCGCTATTTTTGCTCGAACACAATAGTGCCCTTCCCAGTTAGCGGCGAGTTTGCCTTCTCAAGAATCTTTGTGATTCCTTCTTAGGAAGAGACTGCCCACTTGGATTTCTCGTCGTATAACTTTGGCGTTGTGCCTAATTGCAATTTTTTGTTTTAGTGAGGCCTCGCTGAGGGCTTCTCCTAACCGGACATCTTCGACGAGATCGAGCTCCTCCCTTAATGCCTCGCTATTTGTCTCCTCGTCCAGGGGGGATTCAGTCTGCCTGGAGGGCACGTGTATCTCAATGGGGACTATTGCCTCAGTTCCGTATGCTAGATGGAAAGGGGTTTCCCTGGTCAAAGAGTGAGGCGTAGAACGGTAGGCCCAGAGTACGCTGTGCAGCTCCTCGACCCATTGTTTCTTCATTTCGTCTAGCCTTCTTTTGAGGCCTCGTAGGATCACCTTGTTTGCTGCTTCGGCTTGCCCGTTAGCTTGGGGATGCTCAACGGATACGAAGTGCTGCTTGGTGCCTAGTTAGGTGACGAACTCCTGGAATTTTTTGTCCGTGAACTGTATCCCGTTGTCGGTGACGATCGATTGGGGAATGCCGAAGCGAGCAAGGATGTTTTGCTTGTAGAAGCGGAGTGTGTTGTGGGCCGTTATTTTGGCCAGAGCCTCTGCTTCTATCCACTTAGCAAAGTAGTCGACACCCACTATCAGGTACTTGTTCTGATATGTCCCTAAGACGATCGGTCCTAGGATATCCAGGCCCCGTCATGCGAAGGGCCACGGGGAGGACATTGCTTTGAGCTCATTGGGCGGTGCATGTCCCCTTGTCGCTGGCATTTGTCGCATTTCTTCACATGTTCCCTTGTTTCATGTTGCATTGATAGCCAGTAATATCCTACTCGTAGAGCCTTCTTGGTGAGGGATCTCCCCCCCGAGGTGCTGGGCATTGATCCCCTCATGGATCTCACATAGGACGTGGGTGACCATCTCTTCCTCGACACATTTGAGGAGAGGGATGGATAACCCTCACCTTTAGAGCTTATTCCCGACCAGGACGTAGGATCAGGCTCTGCGCTTGACTACACTGGCTTCCTTGGGGTCGGACGGTAGTTCGTCCTTGGCGAGGTAGTTATAGACGGGGGTCATCCAGGAGTTGCTGTCGCTGACGACATGCACGTCGAGGGTCGTGGGAGCTTTCTCGATGTTTGGTCTAGGGAATACTTCCTGGATGACGGATTTGTTTCCTCCTTTCTTTTTCGTGCTCGTCAGCTTTGACAAGACGTCTGCTCGGACATTGTGTTCGCGGGGAACATGCTTTACCTCTACCGATGCGAACTTTGTCATCTTTTCATTGACCAAGTTCAAGTATTCAGAGAGGTTGTCGTTCTTAGCCTAATATTCCCCCCGAACCTGGAGGGCCACGAGTTGAGAATCGGTGCATATGATGACTTCCTCGGCTCCTAGGTCTTCAGTGAGGTGTAGACCAGCGAGGAAGTCTTCGTATTCAGCCTGATTGTTGGAAGTAGGGAAAGATAAGGTAAGCGAGACCTCGACGAGGATTCCTTTCTCATTTTCCAAGATGATACCTACCGCGCTTCCTGCCGAGTTGGATGCCCCGTCGACGAAGATTGCCCATTTGTGAGCTCCGCAAGTGGGGGAATCGGACAATGTCATCTCTGCGACAAAGTCAACCAGCACCTGAGCCTTGAGGGTTTTTTTGCTCTCATAATGGATGTCGAATTCGGACAGTTCCAGCGACCACTTGAGCATTCGGATGACCATATCTGGGCGGCCCAATAGTTGCTTTACGGGCTGGTCCGTTCGTACCATGATTATGTGGGCTAGAAAGTAGTGCCTCAGCCTCCTCGCAACATTGATAAGGGCCAAGGCCACATTTTATATCTGCTGGTATCTCAGTTCCGGCCCTTGCAACGCTTTGCTCATGAAGTATACGGGCTTCTTCCCATCCGGCGTTTCACGAATGAGGACGGCGCTTACAGCCTCAGTTGCGACGACGAGATAGAGGTATAGGGTTTCCCTGGTATTTGGCCGGGAGAGGACCGGCGGTTCTGACAGAGCTTGTTTCAGGTGGAGGAAGGCTTTGTCGCATTCTTCCGTCCACTCAAAGGTTGCCTCCTTGCGGAGGAGTTTGAAAAAGGGGAGTGCATTCTGAGCAGACTTCGCCACAAAACGGGATAGCGAAGCGAGCATCCCGTTGAGGGATTGGATGTACTTCTTCGATTTTGATATAGGGAACTCGGAGAAGGCCCTGCACTTGTTGGGTTTAGCTTCGATTCCTCATTCTGTTAAATAGAAGTCGAGGAACTTGCTCGCTCGTACCCCAAACATGCACTTCTCCGGGTTAAAGCGCATCCTGTACTTCCTGGCCTGCTCGAAGACTTTCCTCAAACGGATCGTGTGATCGGATTCCTCGTGGGATTTCACGATCATGTCGTCCATGTAGACTTCGAGCATATCCTTGATTTCTCTTTGGAAGACCTTGTTCATCATTCTTTGGTAGGTAGCGCCAACGTGTTTCAAGCTGAAGGGCATTATGTTGTAGTAATAGTTACCCGATTCGGTCATGAAAGCTATGTACCTTTTGTCGCTTTTTGCCATGGGTATTTGGTTATAGCCCGAATACGCGTCCATGAAAGATAACAATTTAAAACCAATAGAATTATCAACTAATTTGTCTATGTTGGGGAGGGGATATGCATCTTTAGGGCAGGCCCTATTGAGATCGGTATAGTCAATACACATGTGCCATTTTCCATTTGATTTTTTAAAAAGTACAACATTGGACAACCAACTAGTGTACTTGGCCTCCTAAATAAAATTTGCCTCTAGGATATCTTTTACAACTTGTTCGATAGCCTCCGTTTTCTCCGGAGACTGCTTTCGCCTACGTTGAGCTACTTCCCTAGCGGCGGGGTCGATGGTACGCTGGTGGCAGGCCACGTTAGGATCTAGGCCAGGCATTTCCATGGCGCTCCAAGCGAACAAATCTACATTCTCCTGGAGACAGGCTTTGAGCTGTTTCCTTGCTAGGTCGGGGAGTCTGGTCCCGATCTTCACTCCTCGCTAGGGGTCATCGCCGAGTAGGACAAGTTCGAACTCGCCATCCAGAATTAGGCGCGTCGGATGAGAGGTCTCGCCACTACTGGTTGAAGTTGAAGGGTTGCTCGAACATGGCTGGATCTCCTTCCACTTCCTTTTCTGCTCCCTATGGTCGTCCTCGGAGAAGCGGCTGTCAAGGTCGATAAAGTCGATGCGGGGCAGCGGCTTTGCCTTTTCGGAGCTGCTGGACAGGGCAGGCTTGCTGGAAGTCTTCGGCTTGGCAGTGATAGTGTTCAGCCCTTTGGAGGCTTCCTTGAAACATCTCTTCGCTTTTTTGATGTCTCTGTGCAGTGTGGCAACGAGACCCTTAGAAGTGTAATACTTCATCTTCAGGTGCACGGTTGAGGACACGACTACCAATTAGGCAAGAGTTGACCGCCCGAAGATGCATTGGTAGAGGGACGGGTAGTCGATGACCAGGAACTGGACTTTGATAGACCTGGTCGTCTCTGCAAACCCGAACATCACGATAAGTTCCACGTACCCCCAAGGCTTTGTGACCGACCCGTGAAAGCCTTATAGGTCAGAGCCTACGTAGGGCGTCAGGTGTGTCTCATCCAGCTAGAGGGTGGAAAACAGCTAGGAATACATGATGTCGACCGAGCTGCCTTGATCAACCACGATTCGGCGAATGTCAAAGTTGACCATTTGTGCTCTCATGAGTAGCGGAATGCTTGAGTTGGGAGCTCCATTGAGGAGTTCCTCATGGTATAAGGTGATGGGGACCGACTCTCCCCGGACTTTGTCGAGCATGGTACTCCAGTTTGAGCTCGTACTGAGAAGATGTTCGAACTTCCTTTTGACGGATCCCACAGTAACCTTATTGAAACCCCTTCCAGAGATGACCAGGGAGGAGGGGAAGGTTTCCCATGGGCTCATGGCGACCTAAAGACTTGTCTCTTCCGAGGAAGGCACCTCTTCCTCGACCTTCTTAGACTCATAGGCGTCCTGCCGTGAAGCATCATTCTTCTTGGCGAACTGCTTCAGGTGCCCTTCCCTGATCATTATCTCAATTGCATCCTTCAGGTGGATGCAGTCGTCAGTCATATGGTTATGGATCTTGTGGAACCGATAATACTTCGACTTGTCAGTATTTGGCGAGGCCGGTATCTATTTAGGGAATCGGACCCCTGCTTGTTGGAACTCTGAGTTGGCACATCCGGAGAGGATCTTCTCCCTAGAGACGGTCAGCGGAGTATACTCGTGGAAGCGGCCGGAGGGCCCTTTGTTATCCCAGGACTCCCAGGGCGGTCTTCGCGTCTTCTATCTCCCCGACGAGATGTCGTGGGTCCTCGTGCTTGGAGGAACTGGAACTCTCTTGGTACCTTGAGTCCCGGGCGGAACTAGCAGCTTCTTTCTCTTCGTACTGGATGTACGCCTGTTCCTTGAGGAGGAGGGCGTCAAGCGTTGTCAGGGTTTCAGTGCCAACTGCTTTGGCAAATTCTGTGCAGGGACGAAGTCCTCGCTCGAGAAAGAACTTCTTCATATCATTGGTCGTTGAGACCTGGACTGCTTCTTTATTGAACCTTTCGATATAGGCTCGAAGAGGCTCGTCTTTTCCTTGAATTATGGCCTCAAGGGATGCTTCGGTCTTTGGGTGACGACGGGAGGCCGTGAAGTGTCTAGAGAACATTCTCCCCAACTATCTCCACAATGTGATGGATTCGTCGGGGAGCTTCTTGTACCTAGTCATCGCTCCCTTCCTCATCGTGGTAGGGAACAGTCTACATTTGATAGCGCCTCAGAAGCCACGGTAGTCGAGCAACGCATCGATATTCTTGATGTGCTCGTCAGGATCAGTAGTACCATCATACGTGCCCAGAGATGGTAGTTTCTCCATCCCCTTTTACAGGCGCATGGCCATGATTTCCTGGGACAACGGGTCGCGAGGTTCATCCCCGCTGCTGTTGCTGGACCACGACGGGGAGCGGGTGCTTCGCCTTAGGTAAGGACGGTGATCGCGACAGAGGGACGGGGTTCGTGCCCGGCCCTTGGATCTGGGCGGAGGCGGACGCTGGGGTTCTGCTCGCTGATCCCTTATGGTCCTTTTGGTTCCCGGGGAGTACTGGCTCCGGGGGAGATGCGGTCGCATTTTCTGATTGCCTGGGACTCCGGCTCAGGTGGTGCCCGACGGTCTCTTTCACGTCGAGGAGGCGGACTCCGAGATCTTCGGCGTTCTTTCCTCGGCGGAGGGGATCTTGGCTGGTTGGACTCTTCTAGGGCTCCAATCCTCGCGTTCTGTTGGAGGATTAGGAGGTTGGTCTTGTTGAGGGCTTCGAGGAGGGCCACCATGGTCGGGTCGGCGCTGGGCAGAACTGGGATAGGTTGGTGTTCCTGCAAAGGCTGGTCCTCAATGTGATCAGCACGAATGGGGGAGGGAGACATGGTGGCTCCATCTCTCAATTGATGGGCGCCAATCCTAAGAAAGGGGACAGCTCCGTCGGTATCAGTCTTGTTGACTAGGAGAAAAGCAGAGTTACGAGCATCGTGGACATGATCTTGGCTGGCCATGATCGGAATATTGGAATGACTGTTTTGGTCTTGAATCTACGATGGAAGAAAGACAGGGATAATAGAGTTTCCCACAGACGGCGCCACTGATCTTGACGGGTGATCAGAACCTGGAGTGGGCCAGAGATGACGTTGCGATGCTGGGTGTGAAAGATCAGGAGGGGGTGTATCTGCAAGGCACTCTGATGCTAAGTAAGGATCGGGAGAAAGAAGGGCAAGTACAAAGTATGTCTTTCGTAGGATGATTTAGAATATCTGGCCCTCCTAAATGAGAGGGTTTTTATAGTGTCGTCAGCGCTTGGCCATTAGTCCCTATTTTTGGGGCGAGATAACTGCTTCTCAAAGAATAGGTAACTGCCAGAAACTAGCCGTTGGAACGGGCAGAGGTGCCCGAAACTAGCCGTTGCCACGGGAAGAGGCGCAGTTCCGGGCACGGGCGTCATGACTGTTTCTGGATGGTGGAACCATGCGTGATGGGCAGGAACTACTGAGGAGGGGCATCTGACCCTGGGGGTCATCCGACCAGCCTTGTCCGGTAGAGGGGCAGAAAGGTAAATTCTTTCCTAAATTGGTTGGATTTAGGCAATTGGACCGTTCTGGAAGCAGAAGTGGATTGGATCATACCTAACCATTGGGCAGTCCGAAACAACACCAATTTCCTAAGATTCCTAAGAAAGTTTTTTTTCCATCTAGTTGCAAGCATTAACTCAACTTACAAACCCTAACATGCTCATGTATAGGTCCTAATCATAATAAGGTTAGAGAGTATGCATTACTAAAATGGAAATAAAACTAAAACAATGAAACACATATTACCTTGGATTGAATGAATGCACTGAAGATGTAAGAAAATAAAATTCAATTGAAAAACACCATTGTGTGTTGTTAATGATTGATTTTAAGTGTGAGTGTGTGAGGAGGAAATTTGAGTTTTAGGGATGAGAAAGATATGTTGATCGAGTTTAAGGTA
Organism: Lathyrus tuberosus; assembly: GCA_022829125.1. NCBI lineage: Eukaryota > Viridiplantae > Streptophyta > Magnoliopsida > Fabales > Fabaceae > Lathyrus > Lathyrus tuberosus. Next base: position 8,012,798 of record JALAZF010000226.1, read on the forward strand.
GAATGATGCATAAATTTGTGGGTTTTCTAATTTAAAGCAAATGCTTAGGTGAATAAAAGATAAATAAATGGTAAGTGGGGTTTGGCTACACAATGATTAAATTGGTGACTTAGGACAATGAGGGTAAATTAATTCAAATGAGCTTTGCTTCTTTATCTCTTACTACTTATGTTTTTTTTCCTTTTTGTGCAGGAGGTTTCCTCCATGAATTTTGACTTTAATTTTAGTATTAAAATTACCAGTTCTTGTGTGAATTACTATGTCCTTTAGTGAAGAACCCCAGAGTGACTAATGTATGTAAAAGAACAAATACCTATGAAATATTCTTGAGCTTATACATGTGTCTGCATGTCATCTCCAATGACAAAATTTCCAATAGTATGAATAGCGGGAATAAGAATTGAAGAAGGTGGGTGCCTGAACAAGAGCATGATAATATTTAGAATTTTATATCAAAGTAACAAAGGGGAATAACATTGAACAGCCAAATTAGATATCCAGAATACTCATTGAAGAAGTTCAACAAGTCGACTACCGACACCAACTTCAAATACACTTTGAATTTTATCATTTGTACCATCAAGACTTCTTCATCAGCATAATGGATGAAACTGGAAAGTGCAGGAAACGCGGTCTTAACCTATAAGCAGACATAATGGAAGGATAAATACACTCATAAGAATCAAATATCAATTGATACTCAATAAAATCATGTAGTCAGGAAGACAAAAAATCTTTAAACTAATTGGTGTATCCAACAAATAGCTTTGCAAGCATGAAATACATGTTAAATAATAAGGCCTTCACATAAAAACATATATTTAACCAACTATCATTACCATATGCAACTGGAGAATAATATAGCTACATCAATGTTGTCACATAGTCGCCATAGCGGCATTATTGCACAGTATAAATTTAACAATCAACTATCCAAAATGGAGAACACTGAGCTACACACATTGTAATTTCATAACTTTTTATATAAGCATTGGAAAACATTAAGCAATTTCATGATTTTTCAACATACACGGGTATTGATGAAAGCATCCTTAGCAACAAGAAAATTCAAACAAATGGAGAAAGTAGAAGACAATCATTACACAACTTCTTATCATCTAAACAACAAATATGAAGGTACTAAAACTCATTGTTAGAGTTCTAGATATTTGACATGTAAGCCCATTTTTGTGTGTGTATATAAAGCCTTGTAATGATTCGTCTATGTAGGTAAATACTCTTATTTCATAAATATTATGCATAACTTTAAACTTAATCAAAACTAGGTTGTGGCTTCCCCCTATTAAAGTTTGAGAGTGTCCAAGTAGCGTTTCTGAGTATAGAAAGTTTGGCATGCTCATTCATTTAATCCAATGGAGGAAGCAAAGCTTCATGACTGAGAACAAGATCATGACACCTATGTGAATCTCCAGCAACATTTCCTAATGCCCACACGATCTGACAGTCCACAAAACACAAGAAAGATGTTAAACTTCATATGAGATATATCACCGTAGATTATTAGAGAAATAATAAAACTCAAGACACTTGCATTCGGCTCAACCTCACTGGTGTGCATAAAAACAAATTAAAACATAACACTTAAAATCTAGAAACAGAAGCTTCATATAAGGTATATAATCATACCTGTTCTCGGACATCATCACTAGGAGAAGCAAGAAGCTTCACAAAAATTAGGATACTGTTGTTATCAATTACTACCTTAGTTTTATCAAATGTTCCATAAGCTATATTTGTCAAATCCCAAACAACCTCGAACTACAACATATAGTAAACAAAGTCAACAATGTGTACATGAAGTAAACATTTATTGCACAAAATAAAACAAGGAAGAAAATAACCTGCAGCTATGGAAAATCTCCCTCATCAAGAAGTCAACAAAGTGCGGAACCACGCCATCTTATATAAACTCCTCAATTAAACGTTCTGATTATACATAAAAGTTGTTAACCAAATGTCCCTTGATAAACAGTAGATAAGAAATTAATTTGAAAACAAATTATACATAGAACAATTTCTAACCAATTGAAAGCAACTTATGAAACTGAGTTGTTGCCTCGAACTGCATGTTATTATCATCAGTCCAAATTCTTGTAACCAAATATGGTAGGTGTTCCAACTGCAAAAAGATAGACATACACATGAAATAACAATTCAGTAAAATTTACCATGGTTTAAATTTATTCAATCTAACATAGTATTAACCAAAGGGGAAATCGCATTGAAACTCACACCCCTTTTACTTTTCAAAAGGCAAAATACCATTTTTGGTCCCTTAAGTTTACCTCGGGGTCCATTATGGTCCATTATCTTTAAAAAGTTCCAAAGTGGTCCTTTAATTGTTCAAAAAGATCCACGTTAGTCCTTTCCGTCCAATTTTGCTTGGGTGGCATCTGATGTGGCACTTGGTTATACGCGTGGCACGTGACTTGGTTTACATTCATCTTCAAGGTCATTAAATTCCCAGAAAAATCCTAAATATTTTTTGTTGAATCTAGGATTCGAACACAGGTTCACTTGGTTGCTACAACACATATCAAACCACTACATCACTTCACACTTGTTTATGTATCTTACACAATGATTTAGTTTTATTGTCTAAAATCTTTCTCGCACTGTACTATTTCACAGTGATAAATTATTTACAGTAACAAACTGAAATTATTATTTTAAACTTTTAATATACTGTAAATGTTAGTTACTATTATATACTAAATAATTATCATGTTTTATTGATTAGTATATATATATATAATTTAATAAACTTAAATTATTAGTAATAAACTGAAACTATTATTAATAAATTAAATATTAATAATAAACTAAAATTAATTATTAATAATAAATTGAAATTACTTAAGTAATAAAAATTATTAAATTCTTAAACTGAAATTATTAATATAAATTAATAAACTTAAAATTTATTAATAAACTTAAATTATTAAACGCAAATTATTATTTAATAAACTTAAATTATTAAACTCAATTTATACTACTTAATTTCTGTTAATTTTTAATTAATAAATTTCAGTTTATTATTAATAATTTCATTTTGTTATTAATTAATAATTTCAGTTTATAAATTTATATTATTAATAATTTCACTTTAATAATTTATTAATAATTAATTTCAGTTTATTACTATAAATATTTTAGTATTAAAATACTAAATAATTTATCGAAACGAGTGTGAAGTGCAATTTAAAATAATAATTTCATTTATTACTGTAAATAGTTTATTACTATGAAATAGTGCAATGAGAGAAAATATATTATTGAAGATGGTGTAGTGCAATTTTTAAGATTATCAATTGTGAAATAGTTTCTTACGTGGCACTTTCTTATTAGTGCGATTTAAAATAATATATTATTTACATTCATTTGGAAATAATAAACATCAATTGTGAAATGGTGTAGTGGTAAGATGTAATTTCTTGCAAGCAAGATGGCTTGGGGTCGAATCTAGATTAAATAAAAAAAATTTAGAAATTTTCTGGGTATTTAATGACCTCACATGCCACGCGTATGACCCAGTACCACGTCAGATGCCACCCAAGCAAAAGTTAAAGCCGTTTGAAAAAAATTAACGGAAAGGACTAACGTGAATCTTTTTGAACAATTAAAGGACCACTTTGAAACTTTTTAAAGATAAGGGATCATAATGAACCCCGAGGTAAACTTAAGGGACCAAAAATGATATTTTGTCTTTTCAAAATGCACTTACCTCCCTCTCATACACTCACTAAAGAAAACTAAAGCATTTGAGAAGCTTACATTGCTTCAAATGATTGGCGTGTTGGGTTATATAATATATTCATCCAAGTCCCGCAGTAGGAAGAAAATAGAATTTGAGTATTAATATAAATAGAGATAGTTAGTTTTAGTTTTCTACACAATAACAAAATGTAGTCTTTTGAGTGTTTTGGGGATTAGGGTAGTTGTGTGTTTAGAGAGGGTTTCCTATTTTTCCGTTCAAAAATAATTTGTTGAGAGGGTTTTCTATTTTTCCGTTCAAAAATAATTTGTTGAGAGGGTTTTCTATTTTTTCGTTCAAAAATAGTTAGTTGAGAGGGTTTGCAATTTTTCAGTCCAAAAATTGCAATTGCAATTGATAAAGGGTTTGTAATTTTTCCGTTCAAAAATTGTAATTTGGAGGATTTGCAATTTTCTCTTTAAAATTGCAATTGTATGTCAGGGTTTGTAACTTTGTCCTTGTAAAAATTACAAGTTGAATTATGATTTTATGAGTTTTTGTTGGAATTATTTTACTTCTTTTTCTTTTTTGTGGGTATGCTTCCGCGTGCTTAGAAATTTTTTTTTTGTTATTTTCGCTACAACTGGTATCAGAGCTAAGGTTCTGATCAAGGGAGTATGTCTAATCAAGGGAGTAAGGAAGAATAAAAATTATTCTGATCAAGGGAGGAAGAAGACAAAAAGATTGAAGATTAATAATTTTACAAATGTGACTAATCATTATAATTATAATGATCGTTTTGAAGATGAAGTTGAAGATATGTGAGGCTTTGGATGAAGGGAGGGTTTGTTGGGTTATATAATATATTCATCCAAGTCCAACATCGGGTAGTAGGAAGAAAATAGAATTTGAGTATTAATATAAATAGAGATAGTTTTAGTTTTCTACACAATAACAAAATGTAGTCTTTTGAGTGTTTTGGGGATTAGGGTAGTTGTGTGTTTAGAGAGGGTTTCCTATTTTTCTGTTCAAAAATAGTTTGTTGAGAGGGTTTTCTATTTTTCCGTTCAAAAATAGTTTGTTGAGAGGGTTTGCAATTTTTCCATCCAAAAATTTCAATTGCAATTGAGAGAGGGTTTGCAATTTTTCCGTCCAAAAATTGTAAAGAGAAAGGGTTTGCAATTTTTCCGTCCAAAAATTGAAATTGAGAGAGGTTTGTAATTTTTCCGTCCAAAAATTGTAATTGAGAGAGGGTTTGCAATTTTTCCGTCCAAAAATTATAATTGAGAGAGGGTTTACAATTTTTCCGTTCAAAAATTGTAATTTGGAGGGTTTGCAATTTTCTCCTTAAAATTACAATTGTATGCCAGGGTTTGTAATTTTGTCCTTGTAAAAATTACAAGTTGAATTATGATTTTACGAGTTTTTGTTGGAATTATTTGTTTCCTTTTATTTTTGTGGGTAAGCTTTCGCGTGCGTAGAAATTTTTATTTTTGTTATTTTCCTAACATGGCGTACAACTTAATGGAGATTATAAACGTCTTTCAAGAGAATCAAAAACAAAAACCAAATGACAAAATATCTGAAATTCAAAAACAAAAAGAACAACTAGATGACAAAATCAAACCAAATTTTAAAAAATTGATCCATAAAAAGCATGATATTATAGTTGATATTATAAAACTTAACCTTCTAAAGCCTTACAAGTTTTTCCAAAATTTTTGATATTAGTATAGAAAAGAGAAACCATGACTTTACCTTGAAATTCGCTGATTGTGGAACAACATATTGCTGAGCAGCACAATGGAGCAGCAAAACGGTCAATTGTGGAACTGCAGAGCAGTACAAATTAGCAACAGAACGACATATTGTGGAACAGTGTATTGCAAATATTGATAAGGTTCAAGCGATTGGTAGGGTTGATTGCTAAGGTTCAATATTCAAAACGAAAAAACACAGAAAAGGGAAAAATGGGCGCTACTTATCCGAAATTTTAACAAAATTGAGTAAATAATGGCGTTTAAAATTGCCATTTTATTACTAATATTAAGTTGTTTTATAAAACTATCATAATGAACTGTAAATTGTGGCGGTTTTAACTAAAATGCCATAATTTAACTGCCAGAATTCACATGATTTTTTGTAGTGAGTGATTTTCAACAATACACTTTTGCTATACTCCATCACATGCCTTTCTTTTTCTTGAACATCCATGGTCATCAATTCATTAGTTTACCATTTTTCCTTATATGTATAGTATGAAATCTTGAAAGGTTCGTATTCAAATGAAAGATAGTTCAAAATATAGTTCATCGGGAAGGACTCACATATATGAACCTCGAGTTTCTTAAGTTGAGATAAAATTACTCGCATTTTCATTATGTTCTAACACAACTTTCACACAAGTGAGTGTTCGCACACGATTCTCGCGCGAATAACCGTTGGCCTTCTATCGCAGGTTTACTCGCGGGATCGGCCACAGAATCCCAGAACAGTTTGGCTGAAGTGTAGGTCTTGTTGATATGATGGTTTTTAGTTTAGAGGAGTTGTAAGAAACTTGAAAAATAAAAAGGTTTGCGAATTGATGAACAAAACAAAGTAAAAGAAAAACAGACAAGTAAATGACAAGATAACTTAAACTTTGGTCATATAAATTGCATTAAAATAAAAGGTGTGGACGCTATCATACATTTTTGTGGGAGTAAACTCGTTTCTCTTAACGCTTGGTACTTTGAGTGTTTTCCCTTTTGCAATGTTACAAATGCGACCCCCTAAAATGGAAATAACTATTGCCTTAAATAGGTTGAGAAAATAACTGTCTGTTTTCCAAGATTTGTCCTGGATATGACACGTGTCACCCCACTATCTTTCTAACTTCCCACGTTCTTGGCTTTCAAGTTTTCCCGCCGAAAATCTTATCAGCTTTGTGTTGGCTTCATGGGCCACCAAGTGATACCATTCGACGACCTTGTTTGTATGCTTCCTTCTGACGCACCATTCACTTGTGTTGACCCAACTTTGGCTTCCTCACCATCCTTTCTCCTAGCGTCGACCCGCTTGCTTGGCTTTTCCACCATTTCTTCACTTCTTATGTTTGGTCAAAATCTCTTGGCTAACAAATTCCCCCCCCCCCCCCCAAAAGGCCAGTTTCGAATGAGCAATGCGTCGACTGAGAAAACTGGCGTTTTGATTTCCTGCGAGATTTTGACGATGCTTTGGTTTCAACCCAACAACCAACGTTATGTCTTCTGCCGAATCTTTGCCACGTGTCACTCGCAGTCTGACGTGATGATGGTACATTTTTGCGCCACGATTTCTAAGAAACGTCATGATGGCTAGTCTCGTCCTAAGTTATGGGTCTCGAAACCACCCCCACTAACTGTAGAATTTGAACAGTTCTTGGCTTTTCAGTTGCATGTATTCTTCCTTATAAATACTCCCAAAACTCGCTCGTTTGTCTTTTCGCCACTTTCTCACAGCTTCTTCTTCTTTCAACTTTTCTTGCTCCCAAAAACTCTCCATTCCAATGGCATCCTCTGCAACCGCTACTGCTTCCGCCACTCACACCACCAGAAACAACCCTATCGCCTTCGTCCTTTCTGAGAAGGAATCACTCAGGCCTCTCCCTCAATTGTCTTCTGTTGACGAAGCGGTGGTGGCAAACTAGAGACATCAGATGGTCATCCCTTTCGCGGTGGCTGGTAAACTCCACGCTTTTCATGGTCCATATTCAGATAAAAAGCCAAGTCATCAAGAACTTCAAGAGTTATTTCCATGTTTCACTCCTACTATGCCACCGGCTTTTGAGAAGGGTGGCATTTTAGACCTTCAATTCATGGCGCCCAAAGCCAGAGTCTTTCGATCAATGCCTACAGCTGGCAATAAAGACTACATTTCTTGGCTCAACAGAGTCAGAGGCCAGCGTAAGGAGCAATGGCAAAAAGCTGGCATATTCGACGCCATTCAACTCTCAAGGAATGCTCATAGGGTCAACCATTGTTTGCTGCTGGCGTCAATGTACTTTTGGGAAGGATCGACCAACATATTCCACTTCCCTTGTGGTATGTTCACACCGACACTCTTTGATGTGGTGGCTATCACTGGTATGTCACCCTTGGGCGAGACTTTCGACCCAACTCTAGAAACAGACCACACCTTCGATTTCGAGCATGCTGGTTTCCAGAACTACATCGAAGATCATCACGACAAAGCCTCCAAGGAAGTGTCCGACGAGGAACACATTACTTTTTTAACTCTGTGGTTGTCGTATTATCTATCCTATCCTGACTCTCTGCAAATAGCCAAAAGTTACATCAGCCTGGCGATCCAGATTCATGAAGGTCGACAGGTATATTTGGGTAAACTTTTACTAGCCTCCATTTATCATTCCCTTGGTCTATCAGCCCTGCGGCTGAAACTTCTGCATGCGACTACCAAGGCTTTAAATGTCTCAGGGCCTATGTGGTTGTTGCAACATTGGCTCAATGCTACTTTCGAACATCAACCGGGTTACCCTATCTCTGCCACGATGGAGCGTCTGAACAAAGAGCATTCCAGAGAGGGCCTTCGGCTCTCCCTGATGACCACCCAAGAAACCCCCAACAAAAGTCTCTTCATGAAGTATCTTAATATGTTTGTGGAGACCACATCTTTCGTCCCCGACATGGTGCCCTTTGTGGCTCAACAATTCGGTCCGACATGGTTCAAGAATTCGTTTCCTGGTGTTTCCCCCAAAGCAGCAGCGCAGTCGAACTCAATATGGAGGGCATTCCTGACCCCCACCATGCTATCCTTTCGGATTGAGACGGGGAACACAGGTTATGGGTTCATGAATTACCAGCCTAACTTGGTGGCCCGTTAATTTGGCTTGAGCCAGATGCTACCAAAATCCCTGGTGAAACCTCCTTCTGATATTGTATAGGTTAGTCGACGACTGAATTTGGCGGGACATAAAGCCTGCCTTAGATTTGTCAGGTCGACACAACATCTTGAGTTGCTTGTCTTTGCGTTCCAACCTTCCTTCTTTACCACAGAAGACTTCGACGTCTGGTGGTTAGAATACCAGAATCAGATTTTCCTACATGACCTGTTCCTGTCAAACGTGGTCGATACTTTCGCCACTCTTGCTGGCGAAGTCCCTAATCCAACATATGTCGTGCCTGTCGAGGACACACAAGAAGCTGATGCCACAGAAGACCCACCACATAAGGTAACTCCTGACTCTTTAAGTTTATTTCATTAGTTGTCTTTATCTAACCATCAGTGTTTATTTCCCAGGGTCGAAAACGGGAACCAGTTGCTGCCTCGACCTCCACCAGGCCTGCCAAGAAACCAAAGACACTGAAACCATAGGTATAACCTGTCTCAGTGTTACTTCGCATCTGCTTTTTTTTTGTAAGTTTATCTGACTTTGTCGTTTGCTAGGGTTCTGAAAAAATACCATCTCCTGAGGGAGAAGTGTCGGATGAAAGTACTCAATCCCGAATCTTTCCCACTGGAGTCCCAGTATCTCCTCCAGCTACTCCATTGGTGAGGAAGAAGAGGGCCCCAATCAAGAAAACTCCTTCAAAGACGGTTGCTTCGACCGCCAAACCTGTTGTTCCAAGAAACCTTGCTAACGTCTTTAAGCCTGTTGAGGCTGAAGCACCTCCTCCAAAATATCCTGCTGAGGTATTCATCATCCTTGCTTTATTGCTTCATATGGTATTTGGATTTTTTCTCACTGAAACTTTTATTGCAGGAAATTGTAGCCACTTCGACCACTGCTGCAAAGGACGATACTGCAACGGCCACCACTGTCAATCTGCATGAGACAACAACTATGTTTAGTCCTCAAATCGTCAACGAGTTTCAAATGACTTCGACAGAAGAGGACTTAGTGAAGACAACACCTCCAGTTCAACAAACCACCGCTGAGGCTAGGAAGGACGGTGCAACCACTGGCTGAAGGTGGTTCCAACCTGCCTACACCTAATGTCGACAAAGCTCTTACCCCATAGGAGATCCTGGCGACAAAACAAACAAATCCAGCGGCGGCTTTGAAGGCACTGCACAAGGTTCACCAAGAATTTGGGGACGTTCAGCCCACGAGTTCGACGGCAATACCAACCCCAGAAATAGATGCTTCTTTTTCCCTCAAGCTCCAACAATTGAAGACATACTTATTTGAGGATGAATTTTTGGCGGCCGTCGCAAAGGAATCTATTATTGCTTGTGATATGTTCAAGATATTGGATGAACTTTTCGAATTTCAAGTTCCAGCTCCCATGGCCTCATACTTGATTGAATTTGAAGCCTTCTTTACGCAACTGGCCAAGGACCTTACCATGTGCAAATAGGCCGACGCTCAAATCAGGCTGAAAAATAATGAGATGGACAGTGAGTGGTATCTCTGTTCCCTTTGTGAGAAGAAACTTAAGGACTTCGAGGCCACAAAGCAAGAGTGCTCTGATAAGCATCGTGCTTTCGACCATCAGATATCTGACTACCAAGCTCAGATAGCTGAACTCACCAAAAAAATTGCTGAGGTCGAAAAACAGAAGGCATTTTTGGATGCTGCCGAACCTTTGCCTGCTCAAGAGGTAATCGATCAAGAAGTCGCTCAAGGGATTGCTCACGTCGAAGCTGTTCTTAAGATAAAGGATACCATTGGTCAGATGCGAAAAAGGAAAGCCCTCCACGAAAGCAAGGTTGTTCATGAGAAGTCCATCTTTGAAGACTTTAAGTCTAGATTCCCTGCTTCCTCTTAACTATCATGTTGAATTGTTGTAATTTTATTCAGATATTTTGTAAGCCATCTTGGCAGCCCTAGCCTATTTTGGCCACTTATTAATGAAAAAATTACTTTTTAATTTGAATCTCTTGTAGCATAGGTTTATATTTTTTCAAATATTTCTCATTTACCCTTAAGACTCGTTGGTCCATTCCTATTTCCGGAACCTCGTATGCATTGTTGCTGAACCCCTGGATCACTTTGAATGGTCCTTTCCAATTTGGTGACCATTTTCCTAGTGTTCGATCACGTCGATCCATGGGCAACACTGCTTTCCACACATAGTCGTTAACTGCAAAGGTCTTCTTTCTGACCTTCTTATTATATCTCTTGGCAACTCATGCCTTCTAGTGTAATAACACATTCAATGCAGCCATCCTTTCCTCGTCTAAGTCCACGATTTCGTCTAGCATCATGTCCCAGTATTGCTCCGACGGAATTTCATGTTGTCGTTGCACTCTAACTGACTGTAAACATATTTCTGCCGATAATACAGCGTCGTGACCAAAAGTCAAATGAAACGGAGTCGAGTTTGTTGACTCTTTGGGGGATTTTCAACAAGCCCATAAAATTTTATTCAATGTCTTGTGCCAATTTTTTGGCTTTCTGGCCACGTGTTTTTTGATGAGCCCAATGACCACTTTATTAGCTGCTTCGACCTGACCATTTGCTTGAGCATAATATGGTGTCGAAGTAACCAATTTGAAACCTGTTTCTGTTGTGAACTCTTGCATTTTTTTGCCAACAAATACAGAACCTTGATACGTAGTGATGGTTTCATGGATCCCGAATCTATACAAAATATGATTCTAGATGAACTCGATCACAACCTCCTGATCTACTTTCACTAGGAGCACAACCTCTATCCATTTTGTGAAGTAGTTTATACCCACAAGGATGATTTTCTGTTGTTTCGACGAGGCCGGTCGAATTTCCCCTATGACATCCAATTCCCATCCATGAAAGGGCCATGGCTTGACGATGGTGCGTAATTCACTGGCTGGCACATGCTGAATGTTTGCATGTTTTTGACAGTCTTGGCATCCTTTTGCGAAATCCATTCAATCCTTGAGCATGCTTGGCCAATAGACGCCTTGTCGAAACAATAGCCATTTCATCTTATGGCCAGGTTGGTGAGCCCCACATGTCCCACTATAGACCTCAGACATTGCCAGGTATGCGTTTGTGTCCCCTAGACACTTGAGCAACACTCCTTTTGGAGTCTTTTTTAGCAACTCATTTCCCATCAGCACATAACTTAGAGCTCTATATTTAGTCTTCCTATCAGCGCTGCCCACCGGATTCTCCAAATACTCGATGATTGGTCTTCTTCAACCCTTCAATCAAACTTTTTGTCGAGGGGTTTGCCTCCACAGCTTTTGGGATTGACAGGCTTGATGGTGGGCGTATGTTCGCCACCAGTATTTTGAGGCCAGTAATTAAGGCTTCATATTCTGCCTCGTTATTGGAGCATCTCTTGTCAACCTTGCATTTGAATTTAGTCGGAATATCCTGCGGGGATAATATTATAACTCCAATACCTGCCCCGTTTCTATGGCTCGATCCATTGAAGTATAACTTCCAAGGGGAAATGCCGACATTACATATCGATGGTTCGACTACTGCATGGTCGACAATAAAGTCAGCCACTATTTGACCTTTCATAGCCCTTAGAGGGACGCATGTCAAGGAAAACTCAGTTAATGCTAGTGCCCATTTCCCAATTCGACTATGCAAAATAGGTTTAGACAACATGTGCTTAATAACATCAAAATACGACGAAACATAAACATCAACTGGTTTAATATATTGCTTTAATTTCATACATGAAAAGTACAGGCACAGGCACAATTTTTCAATCATAGTGTATTTAGTTTCAGCATCTATTACCATTCAACTAAGGTAATAAATGGGTCTTTCGATGCCACTACTATCCTCTTGTGCTAACATGCTTCCTATGGTCGTATCCAACGCAGCGATGTACAACTTCATGTTTTTATTCACACTAGGTGGCAATAAGATGGGAGGCCTTGTGAGATATTCTTTGATAGCGTTGAAAGCCTCCTGCTGCTCCCGTTCCTAATGGAGTTCACTTTCTTCTTGGCTTTGAGTAGTGGCGAGAATACCTTTATCTTGCCACTTAGATTCGATATGAATCTTCTCAAGAAGTTTATCTTCCCCAACAAAGATTGGAGTTGCTTCTTTGTCGAAGGAGGCTTGAGATCCAAGATTGCTTTCGTCTTGTTCTAGTTTATCTCGATGCCTTTCTTGTGGACCACGAATCCCAGGAAATCCCTTGCATGAACACCAAAGGCACATTTTAGTGGATTCATTTTTAATCCATATTTCCTCATTCTTTCGAATGAGCGTCGAAGGTGGTCTAAGTGACCATTCTCCGATGAGGATTTTATCACAACGTCATCAATGTATACCTGCATAAAATTCTCAATAAAATCATGGAATATAGAATTCATGGCTCTTTGATAGGTTGCCCCAGGGTTTTTTAAACCAAATGGAATCACAACCTACTCGTATGTTCCTAAAGCCCCAGGGCATCGAAACGCAGTTTTGGGAACATCCTCTTCGGCTATGAGAATTTGATTATAGCTGGAATAACCGTCGAGCATGCTCAAATATTCAAAACCTGCCGCTGAGTCATCAAGCATTTCTGCCACAGGCATTAAATATTCGTCTTTTGGGGCAGCGTTGTTCAGATCCCTAAAGTCTATACAGACTCGAAGGGTTCCATTTTTCTTGATAACAGGCACTATGTTCGCTATCCATTCGACGTACCTTGCAGTTCTGATGAACCGGCTTTTGAGCAGTCTCTCAATCTCCTGCTTGATCTTTGAGGTAACCTCTGGAGCGAATCGTCGAGGCTGCTGCTTCACTGGCCTTTTACCTAGCTGAATTGGAAGTCGATGCTCTACCACACTTCGACTCAGACCAGACATTTCGCCATAATCCCAGGCAAAGCAATCCCTGTACTCTTTTAATACCTCGATCAGCTTAGCCTTCATCTCCGACCCAACTTTGGTGCTCATATAGGTAGGTCTTTTTGTAACCCCATCTCTTAAGTCAACTTCTTCGAGTGGGTCCTGCGCTTGCATTCTTTTCAGCTCACTATTTGGGTCTTTCTCAAACCCCAAAGTCTCATTGTCATATATGCAATCAAGCCTCCGGCTTTCTGAAGCTGTTGTCTGGCCTTGTGGGTCATTTACTTATGTGTCGCAGTCGACTCTACTAGCTATCTTCTGTTGTTCTTCTACTTTTAGTGCCGACATTCTTTTGTTTTCATCCAGATAGGCCAAAATTCGAGTCATGGTTTCTGACTCAGTAGTCATTTTCACCGACTACTGGCCACCCCGTGGGTGGATTATTCTCTGTAGGCTCCATCGTTTCGTCAGAAGCATCCCAAATAAACCCGTAGTCAGGATCTAAGTTCGGGACGTGACCCGTGTCGACGGAAGTATAGGACCCCGACCCGTCATCACAAGGAGCCACATTTTCTAGATGCTGATCAAAGGACTTCTTACCGCCCTTAGCTTCGTCGATCTTATAATAACTCTGATCAGCCTCAATGTTTTCGACAATGCCATCTTTTTTCCAAATGCTTAACCTCTAGTGTAGTGTTGACGGCACTGCCCCTATTCAATGAATCCACTTCTGGCCCAACAACAAGTTGAAATTCGCCTTTGAGTTGATAACCATAAAGAGTGTTGATCTATTGGTCGTACCCACTACTAAGTCCACTTGGACAACTCCAAGGATGTTGCTGGTATTTCCTTCGTAGTTGGATAGAACCATGTTGTGTTGTTGGAGGTCAGCCTCCGTCTTTCCAATCTTTTTGAATAAATTATGAGGCATCAGATTGACAGTTTTCCCTCCATCCACAAACACTTTGTTGACCGTCACTCTGTCAACCTTCGCTTTTATGAATAGCGGCTTCAAATGGTACATCATCTCAAGACTAGGCCTCTCAAACATGGTCGTTTGTTCCTCGACCACACCACTATTCATCACATAATAACATAGCGGTTTGTCCTCCGCATTTTCATCAGGCACGAAATCCTCTTCCGCTTCAGAGACTTCCGACACCATATCATATTTGGCTGGAAGTATCGACACGATACCACAGTCCAGGACAAAGTCTTCACCATAGGTGTCATCATTGGTGTCATCGTACATGTCTTCGTCAAAGTCTCCATCTGGTGAAAGGGTATACTCTTCGTCCGACTGGGGAGAATACTTTGGTTCTTCCTCATCTGACTGTGGACTGTATTCTGGTTCTTTCTTGCTTACGATCACAGAGGTACATTTCGAGCTCTGGGTTGAAACTACCCCTTTCTCTCCTGAGGCTTCCACAGTTACTGCCATTATTTGATTTGTCATAACTTTTCCTTTTCTACCCATCTTCCTTTTGGGTATTGTCGTTTCTGTCCAGAAGTTCCGACAGGATTTAACTGTGAAGTCGAAGCCTCTTTCTCAGCTTTCTTATTTCGCTGATAGCGTCTCAATTGAGTCTTGGTCATAGGGTTCTTCCCTTTATAGTTGGGGGACACCACATAGCCCCTAGGTTCGACTCTTTTGTCAAAGACTTTCGCTTCCTTCTCCAAATCCAATATTTTCCATTTCGGCTTTTTGCTCTCTTTTCGGCTTACTGGTGCCACCCATTTCTCCTGTGGAGTGTCCGACGGTGGCACAAAGGTTTTGGGTCGTGCCTCTTGGAACAACTTCCTGTATTCCTCGTTTCGACGAGGAGCACCATTTCGGTTGAATACAAACCTTGGGACAGGTGGCTTATCACCTCGCGACATCTCTTTGTTGTCCGCTTCGTATTTCTCAGCAGCTTTCTCATCAAAGACAGCATTGTACCTAGGGCATAACGCCACCTTCGACCCACTTACCCTGCATTTTTCTTGAAAATCTGCCAAGCTTTTGCCAGCTTGAGGGTAAACTGCCTCGAGTTCTTCCTCAGTATTTTTGTCGGAACCGTCAGTGATTTCGACCATCATGCATTCCATAAATTCAGTTGTCGATTGTTTGTTGAGACTCTCAGTAGCCTCAACCATCATGCACTTGTACAGCTCCGAATACAAAGCCTCTTCGACCTTCAGTAGGTCCGTATCAACCTGCATCTTTGGCCTTTCGCCAAATTGAAGTCGGCCCTCCTTCAAAGCTTTTTGCACCAAATCCCTGAAAAGAACACATTGAGCTGTTTTATGACAAAGGAAATTATGAAATTTACAAAATCCCCTTTTCTTCTTTTGTTCTAATGGGGGATCTTTTAAACTAGGAGGAACAATTATCTGACCATCTTTAACCAGTAAATCAAATATTTCATCACATTTAGACACATCAAACGTATAAGTTTTAGCAACGTATTTATCTGTTTTTCCAGTTTCTACGGGATTTTTCCCGTTTGATGGTTTTAATAATTTGCATGTGTATAGAGGCCCTGGCTTGAGCTCAGCCACGTTGACCTCACTTTCGCCGACGTGTTCTTCGTCGTCAGAAGAATATTCGTCAGCGGTTACGTACGACACTTTTCCTTTCTTACGGTATCTGTTAGTCTGAGTTTTTTCAGCTTTCAATTGTTCGACTTGTCGGACTCGGTCAGCCAGTTGCGCCATATCCCTGAGATATTGCGTGTCCAGCTTTTTCCTAATGGAATAGTCTAAACCGCCAGCTGTCATCTCGACTAGCTCATGTTCAGGGACTTGTGTAAAGCATCGTGCTTTCAAAAGTCTAAACCTGTTAAGATATTGGTCCACCGTCTCCGTGCCCTTCCGTTTGACAGTGGCCAATTCTTTCAAACTAATTTTCGATTGTCCCATGTAAAACTGTTCATGAAATAATCTTTATAATTGTGCCCAGGTGTGAACAGACTGAGGGGGCAACGTGGTAAACCATGTAAACGCATTCTTCATGAGGGAACTTGGGAAATACTTCATTTTCAAGTCCTCATTATTTGTTATGTCACCGGCTTCGTTTTGATACCTGGCGACATGTTCGACGGTGGACTCTTCAGTCTCTACGGCGAACTTGGTAAACTTTGGCACTTTCCAACCCCTAGGTAATTCTATCTGTAAGACAAAATCTGGTAATGGAGACGTGTACGTTGGCCGTCAAAGGCCTGGATTTGCCCCATTTCGGACCATGATCCGTTCGACCATGGCTTCCAAGTTTGGTTCGCCAGGCATCTTGTCAAACTTGTCTGACCACATAGTCGGGATCTTGGTTCCTATGAACCATCACAACAGGAGGCCTTTAGGCCCTTCCAGGGGTTTGTTCAAACTTGTGGGGTTGGTCAATTGTCTCGTCGAAGACCTCATCCTGACGAACTGGTGTCTCCGGTCGAGGTGGAGGAGTCTGTCGACCCGGTGCCCTAGGAGCGCCTAGGAAGTCACCTATCCATGTCATCTGAGTTTCCAATTGTTGGTAACTATGGGTCGAATCTTGTATTAATGGTCTCAATATGGTGCCCATTTGCTGAGTCAACATATGAACCATTTCGTGATTACTCTTATCCATCTGCTGTCTCATGACTGCGACAGAACTTGAAGTGAATATTGGTATTGATTGGGATAACAGACTAAAACCTGGGGGTCGAGTAACTTGGTTTGCCAAAGGCCCTAAGCCTTGGTATGGTGAGAAAACTGGAGACAAACTTTCCCTAAACACCGGACCACTAGAATGTAGACTCGACATGAACTCTGTCGGCTTCCCAAAGGATCGAGGGATGGGCATTGTGAAACTAGGCACATGCTGCCATGTAGTCCATGCCATTGTTGGCCTCGGGTCAGATCGACGTGATGTCGCAGTTGGCCCACTAGGGGTGGTCGAAACCCCAGACACGGTACTAGAGCCAACGTCAATTGTTTGCGTTACAACTGTACTTTCCGTTGAAGACGGTTCTTCGTTCGGACGTGGTGTCACCATCTTACCACTACGCAAATGCATACACTCAACTCAAAATGGGTCCCACCAGGTGTGCCAATTTGTTCGCACGTGATTCTCGCGCAAACAACCGCTGGCCTCCTATCACAGGTTTACTCGCGGGATCGGCCACAGAATCCCAGAACAGTTTGGCTGAAGTGTAGGTCTTGTTGATATGATGGTTTTTAGTTTAGAGGAGTTGTAAGAAACTTGAAAAATAAAAAGGTTTGCGAATTGATGAATAAAACAAAGTAAAAGAAAAACAGACAAGTAAATGACAAGATAACTTAAACTTTGGTCATATAAATTGCATTAAAATAAAAGGTGTGGACGCTATCATACATTTATGCGGGAGTAAACTCGTTTCTCTTAACGCTTGGTACTTTGAGTGTTTTCCCTTTTGCAATGTTACAAATACGACCCCCTAAAATGGAAATAACTATTGCCTTGAATAGGCTGAGAAAATAACTATCTGTTTCCCAAGATTTGTCCTGGCTATGACACGTGTCACCCCACTATCTTTCTAACTTCCCACGTTCTTGGCTTTCAAGTTTTCCCGCCGAAAATCTTATCAGCTTTGTGTTGGCTTCATGGGCCACCAAGTGATACCCTTCGACGACCTTGTTTGTATGCTTCCTTCTGACTCACCATTCGCTTGTGTCGACCCAACTTTGGCTTCCTCACCATCCTTTCTCCTGGCGTCAACCTGCTTGCTTGTCTTTTCCACCATTTCTTCATTTCTTATGTTTGGTCGAAATCTCCTGGCTAATAGTGAGCCGGTAGGAATAAATTTTCATAATTAAGGTACTTTACACAACCTTTTCAGAAGTGAAGAATTGTTTGTCAATGAATTTCACAAAATCGCAGACATTGTCATGTTGATTGACAAAACCATGCTTTCCAGTGTAACCTTAGTCTTAATTGGACATCTCACTTAGTTGGTTAGATCTCTCTCACCGCTCATATAGTGTGATTTCAAATGGAGTACTTTCATTAGTAATAGCAAATGGTTCATCATAATTGCATAATATATGTTCATCCACCATAAATGGTGGATAATCTTTTCCTTACACATCTTATAGTTATCTCCTTTTAGCTAGGAAATGTCACATTAGATATCAGAAAAATTAACAGGTTGAGAAGCTGTAAAACGAAAAACTCATGTCAAACATTTCTAGGCATATAAATGACACAAACTGTATGTATTACCAATGTAAACTTACCAAGAATAAATCTTATGACATTAAAAATTATTTTATAATTCGATAACATTTATCTAATATTTATGATAGACTTAACAAATTACACACACAATTTCACACTTTATGTGTATAAATAATATGATTTTCTATCCTAAGATTCTACTTTATGTTAAATCCTCAAATGATATACTAATTCATAATTCATGTGAGAAAATTATGAAAATAATTTGACATTTTATCCTAATTAATTATACAAATATAAAGAAAATTTTATAGGATAAAATTCTCTATACCAGATGTAATTAATCACAAAATTATGTTTAACTCTTTATGTGATTTTATAAAAATTCCATAAATAACTTTAGCTAATTAAGAATATTGTAGCTAATCTAACAATAATCAAAATTATAAAGATCACTAGACATAAAAACTAAACTATATGAAAGTAATTAAATGATGTATACCAAAATCGTGATCAATACAATTCTCATATATATAATCGCATAAGTAATATATAATGTTATGTATTTAATTTAATTTATTTTTAAAAGCATAAAAATAAAACCATAATATAAATGCACCAAAATGTATATAAATTAAGGAACAATATTTTAACACATAATGTTTACTTGTCCCATTCCCATTGGTTTAAAGTTTGAGTTTTTAAATTTTACTTCTAAATTTGTATATTTATATCTCAAATTGTAATTTTATGTATAGACAATAAAATGTTAAAACATATTGAATTTAGGATGTGTTTCGTGGCAATTCAAACGCCCTTGAAAAAGATAAGGTCATGGGTTTGACATTTATCAAGTCTCTTTTTAAATATGGGTAATATTTATTTTCAACCTTGAGTGGATTTGTTTGACCCATTTTTAGTCTGGTTTGTGACTTGATTTGTTCCGAAGATTTTATATATGGTTTTATGCATTTTAAATCACATAAATCAAATAAATCAATTAATTTAATATTTTTAATGATATTTTGAAATTAAATTATCTAAAACTCAAAACCTAAAATAAATTAAAAAAAAAAACACAGACAGAGTTAAGATCTAATACCAAATGTAAGGAATTATTTTCATTTATCTCATATTCCTGATAACAAAATAACAACAAGATCAATAAACAAAATGTGAAAAAGGGAAATTATATTTTACTTTCAACCATCTATTATAATTGTGAGATATTGGATCGAACTCTAGTTAGCATGTCGTCGAAGTCTGCTCACATGCAGTTGTCGAAGACCTACATGCTGTAATCGAATTGTGTTCTAGTATGTAGCTATCGGATGGGGCTTTGTGTTAAGGATCCAATTGTTTAAGTTAGCTTGTACCCCAAGTTAGCTTGTAATTGGTAATTGTTAAAAGGCCCATTAGTTTAGTATGTTAGGTTTTATTATAAATAGCATACTAGTCTCTCATCTTGTGGTGTGGCAAATCCTAATTATGGTGAGAGGGTTATTTGTTATTTTTTAGTACTTGTAATCTGTTTTATAAAGAAAGTAAAGAATAGCAGTTATAACCAATCCTTGTTGTTCTTCTTTTTTTTCCTTAACCCTAACCCTTGTGTGTTTCTTGATCATAAAGAAACCGAGTATATTTTGTTTTAAGGCATCCCAATTCACAACAAATTGGTAATAATCGAGCGTGGTGAAGTCTAGGTGTTGAAGGTTTCGACTGATGACAATGCTGCTGATATGATCACCAATACGTTGCCAAGTTGCCAGTTTTTCCACTGTATGTAGTTGATAAAGCTGCATGATGAAAGCTAGTTTATTCCCTGTTGTTTGTAGAGTTAGATCCAAGGTGGAGATTTGTCATATTTTGGGTCGAACTATAGCTCTGTCGAGGGATAGCTTTCATGGGTTTTGATAGGAGACAAGCATGAAGTCGAAGTTGGGTCACATGCTGACGTCAAAGGATTATATACTGTAGTCGAAGCTAGTTCTAGTATGTAATGTCGAAATATAATGTTGACTTATTATGTCAAATTGGGCCTTGTGTTATGGATCCAATTGTTTAGTAAGTTTGTATTGTAAGTTAGCTAGTTAGTCTATAAATAGGCAAGATCACTCAGGTTGTTGAGTGAAGCCAATTGTGATATTTATTTGTAATTATTTGTAAACCCTTATGAGAAGGTGAATAGAAAAAAAATTACCCTAATCCTTCTTCTTCTTTCCTTTTTATCCTTTCTTCTTTCTCTCTTTGTTCTAACCGTTTGCATTGTTCACCCAAGAACTTCGTTTCTCAATCTTTATTTGTTAAAAGGTATCATTTGTGATCACAACAAACTGGTGCGGTGAGCGTGAAAATTTGTGAGATATTGGATCGAACTCTAGTTAACATGCCGTCAAAGTCTACTCACATGCTGTTGTCGAAGACCTACATGCTGTAGTCGAATTGTGTTCTAGTATGTAACTGTCGGATTGAGATTTGTGTTAAGGATCCAATTGTTTAAGTTAGCTTGTACCCTAAGTTAGCTTGTAATGGGTAATTGTTAAAAGGCCCATTAGTTAGTATGTTAGGTTTTATTATAAATAGTGTCATACCCCAAATTTTGACCACTAAGATTTCCCATCATTGTGCAAATCATCATCACAATATGGATGGACCATTATACCTCATTAGTCTCCCCAAAGATGGGTGAGCATCCACTACAATTAAATTTAGGGTTTCAAGCCCTCTCAGAGCTCTTAGACAAAGGATCAATCAAGGAATGACATTATCTTCAACTTTTCTAACCTCTCAAACACCTATAAAGGATCAAGAGGACTCCCACATCAAGAATCAAGCACAAGGTTGCAGCATTCCAAGTGGATTAAGCCTCAAGATCGCCAATGTCACCAAATTAGGGTTTTGGTTGACCAGGGCCTCCAGATGGAAATTTTCCTCTGGGAATGAGCCAATGCTTCAAAGCATAACCTAAGATGCTCCAAGGGACATCATGAACCCCATCATCAAGTCAAGTTTGCCTCAGGGGATGCATTCATAAAAAATCAGGAATTAGGGTTTCTTGACCTAATTCACCCCTAAGTTGACTTTTGGGACAAAACATGAGCCAAGACCTCAAGAGAGGATTTAAGGGTCTCTAACACACTACATTTATCCATTTGAAACAATGGATTGATCCAAGAAGCTTGATCAACAAGTTTCAAATTCATCAGAACCACAATTAGGGTTTCGCGGGAAAAGTCAATTGTGCCTTTGACTTTTGACCAAGGCATGCTCCCAAACCTTGGGACATGATTCAATACACCCTATTACACCCATGGAACATGTCCATCAAGTTTGATATAGGTCAAGGACTTGATTTCATAAAGGATCGCACAGTTTGGAGTTCATCTGACAAAAAGTCAACTGTGCACAAAAGTCAACTTTGACTTTTTGAGATTTTTCACAATTATGGTTCTTTGACCCTAAAATGATGTTAATATGTGATTGGGATCATCATTCATCAAGAAAAATCAAGAAAAGTGGGATAACTTGTAAAAGGGGTAACCATAACAAACTTAGAAATTTTCTAAGTTATGGAACAAAGTGGCTAGAGTACCAACTTCCAAGGATCATAACTTGAGATCCAAGCAACCGTTTGGGCTGATCCAAAGATGGATTGGTAGCTCTCATGGCATACTTTAAAATTGTCAACTACACCTCATTCCAATTCATCATAGATTTTGAGTTATGGTTGGATCAAAATGGCTGAAAACATGAAATGCCACTTTTTCCAACACTTAGTGAAATTTTCACTAAGTCAGAATCTGTCTTGCTTTTTTTCCTAAAGTAGGGGGATTTTTCACTTGGATCCAAAAAGTATCAAGACAAACTATGATCACACATGTATTGTATCATATAAGAGCTTTCCAAAATGGCCAAGAACTCCATGAAACTCCACTTAAGCCATGAGATATGACAATGACAATGTGCCCTGCTGCAAACTGTCATGGCAAGGCAGATTTGTGCATTTTGCTCGATTTGAGCAAATTTTGCAAATGACAAACAAGTTTATCCATCTGAACACCTCAGTGGGAGACCAAGGAGGGACAAACACTGATCCATCAGCCTCCCAAGTCCTTGGAACCAAAAGTAGCATGCCAAACCTAGAAATGCCTAAAAGAGGGACAAGACTCCAATTTTGGTTTGGAGCATTTAATGGATGCACCAAGGTGGCATGGACTGAGCCCTTTCCAACTGAATTCAGTCAAGACTTATCCAAGAACTAGGGAACCAGCAACCTGTGCTCTAACCTCTAGTCAATGGCTAGAGGAGACTTAGATTCCTATTGATCAACATTTGCCAAACTTCTGCAGCAGTTGCCATTCACTATTGCTTGCAAAATAAACTTGCTCTACTATAAATAGAGCTCATTTGTGCTCAGTTTGAGTACACCAAAGCCATCAAACAGATGCTTTCCTCAAAATCTCTTCCTTCACTCCAAAATTGCCTTCCAAAGCAAGTCACTATCGGGTTTTGAGTTTGAGAGCAATTCCAACCAAACCAATCACACACACACCTCATAAACATCATATAGAAGTGATCCAAACACTTAAACAACATCTGGAACACTGATTTCTCAAAATCACCATCCAACTACTCAAGCTTTTAGCAGACTTGCAGTTGGGGTACCATCTTCAGTTCCAACTTGTTTCAAACCACTCCAAGCATTCAGACACATCACTTGGCACCTAAGGAAGATGTGCAAATCATTGGAACCAGCTTGCAACACCTCTAACACAAAACACGATCACCAGCTGCAAGAGGTAAGCATGAACTCTTCTAACTCTATGATCCATGCATATTTTGCTGCACAATAATTTGGCCATATGTTCATAATCATGCATAGAGTGTTTACCCTCAATCAATTGCTTTGTTTGAATCGTGTATGGAATTTCTGAGCCTTCATGCAAATTTTAGGGTTCTTGAGGTTTCTCTTTGATTTCTTATTCCATGCTTAAAATAAATGAAATTAAAGACCATAGACATGATCGTGGGGTGAAAACGAGCAGATTGATATGTAGATTGCATGATATCATCAAGTATTCAGTGAGATTGGATAGAAAATGCAAATCTGCAGAAACAGAGGGTGACGCGTGTTCTTGGCATGTTCTTGGCACCATTTTTTGAATATTTGAATATTTGAATTTTGTGATTTTATTTAATTGATTCAAAAATTAATTTCTCTCTGAATTTTAATGATTTTGAGTTGATTCTTTTTTAAATAATTCACAAAAATGTTAAAATATTTTATTTTGCCAAAAATTCCCAAAAATATTAATTATTTCATATACTTGATATTTTTCCAAAGAATTAATATTTTATTTGTTTTTCAACATTTAAAATGTTTTTTCTCCTTGATTTTCCAAACTTAATTGATTTCCAATCATTTTGTGGATATAAACATGATTTTTCAAACATTAATCCAAGATCACATCTTGTTTTTCATACATGTTTGATAATTTTGATCATTTTAATTAAGTTTTTATTTAATTAAAATAAATTTTGAAATTAATTTAGGATTTTGATCTTAATCACCCTAAACAAATCATTTTCAAACACCCTGGGTCTCTAATAGAGTGTAAGTCCCAACCCTTTTGTAAATAAACCAATTGTGGGTCTCACTTATTGTATAAGTCCCTCTGAACAATTTCAAGTGAACGGCGCGATCGTCGCCTTCTCAACAAAATCTTTGGGCCTCTCCTTGAGCTATAAGACCCATTTCTTTTTCTAAAAAAACACTTTGGGCCTCTCCTTGAGATATAAGACCCATTTATTTTCTTTTCAAAACCCTGGGCCTCTAATAGAGTGTAAGACCCATCGCCTTGTACATAAAAACTTTTTGGGCCTCACGTATTGTATAAGTCCCTCTGTACAGTTTTCAAAACAACGGTGCGATCATCGTTAAAACTTGGGCCTCTCCTTGAGCTGTAAGCCCCAACAATCTTTTCAAAGCACTTTCTCCTTTGATTTTGAATTCATATTGTTATCAAAACTTTCTTTGTTGAACAACTAACCAAACAGCTTGGAAGCTCTACAACGGGTAAGTATTTATCTGCTTTCCTTTACCGCTTTCATATATATATATAACTGTATTGTGGGGATACATCACTGTAAGTCTTCTTTCACATCCTTTTATATATTTGTCACATATCAACTGTGTAATACTAGTATAGTTATTTAGAGTTTTCCCATGCAACTACGTCTAACACTAGGTAAAGCCTTGTTGGTCACTCTTAAATACAAACAAAACTAGATCCCCCGTAAGATTTCCAGATACAGTCTTCCCTTCTCTTGGGGTTAAACAATATGGAACAAAGAGAAAGGCAGTAGCCTCGGTGAACCTTTTCTTAGACTGTCACCCTTAGAAATTGTCAAAGAAACTCTAACTCCCCAGAGATGACCTTTTCTCCGTGAATGACATCTCTTGAGTTTCTTCCAAATTCTCGAACTTTCCTGGAATTATCTCTTCTCAGTGAATTGCATTTCTTGAACTTCTCTTGGTTTGGGGACCCACAGGCTTCCTAAACGCATTCCCGCCTCCTCTTGGGCGTTGTACAAGGACCCTCCGGCTTCTTAGAAGTTCTCATGCCTTCTCTTGGGCTTAATAAAAGGACCCTGACGACCTCTTAATGGTATAAGACAGAACTTAGTCATCCTTTGCTAGAGCAGCCTTTCCCGCGTCAAAACTCCGGCCACTTTAAGGTTGATACTCATCCCTTAATGCCCGTGCCTTCTCTTGGGCATTGTACAAAAGATAAAACCCTAGACTTGGACAGTCTAAGACCCTTGAGTCTCAAAGACATTCTCAAGTTCCTCTCAAACATAGGAAGAAACCCCGGTCTCTCCCATGAGAGTTCCCCACAGTTGGACCCGCTTCAGGATCTCCAGAATCCACAGCTGTAAGGCAGCCTCCTCTTGGGCTTTGTACAAATGATTCTCCCTAGCAGAGCTAACCTCTTCAGACTCTCTTGTTGAGTGAATTCACCTTTTAGCCTCCGTCTTGGGCTTTGTACAAGACATATAAATCACTCTCTTGTTGAGTATAAAAGACTCTCTTGCCGAGTCAACCTCCTTCTAGCCTCCATCTCGGGCTTCGTACGAGATAGAAAAACACTCTCTTGTTGAGTATAATAGACTCTCTTATTGAGTCAATTCCCTCTTAGCCTCCGTCTTGGGCTTTGTACAAGACATATAAATCACTCTCTTGTTGAGTATAAAAGACTCACTTGTTAAGTCAACCACTTTTAGCCTCCGTCTTGGGCTTTATACAAGACATAGAAAAACACTCTCTTGTTGTGTATGAAAGGCTCTCTTGTTGAGTCAATCTCCTTTTAGCCTCAATCTCGGGCTTCGTACGAGACAACAAATCACTCTCTTGTTGAGTATAAAAGACTCTCTTATTGAGTCAAACAACCTTCAGACTCTCTTGTTGAGTCAATCACCTGTTCAAGACTCTCTTGTCGAGTCAACCTTTGTACAAGACAGAAAGAACATCTTCCTCCGGAAAAGTCAAACTTCTAGCCTCCTCTTAGGCTTTGTATAAAGAATCCCCCGGTTGAGTCAATCAACCCTTTAGCATCAAAGTTGTGCTTTGCTCACAGCATACAAACCTCAACAATTCCTCTTTAGAGATGACAAATTCTCTCTCAGCCAAAACCCTTTAGCTTCACATCTTGGGCTTTGAACAAGATACAAACCATCTTTAACTTCATGTCTTGGGCTTTGAACGAGACACCAAAACAACCTTTTTCCTCCCATAGAATAGGAGGAACTACGATCGCTCTGATTTCCCTGTTTCGTTAAATGGGAATACGTAGGCATAAGATTGCAAAAATCTTAGCGAGCATACTAATCAAAAACCCAAAATCCCGTACCTTTATATATCAACCCAAAAGCATCAAATCTAAACACATTACCAAAAACCTCACAAATGGTCCAAACATTCTATTCTTAACAAAATAACTGAAGAGGGGCCCACATCTTAATAGCATCTGTAAACCAACAGTTTTGACTGTTTAAACTCAGTATGCAAGCAAGGTTAATTGGAGACATCTATTTCCCTTCCTTAATAAGCTTAACAGGATAAAAAATGAATTGAACTGTAGTGCCCAAGCGATAGTGATTCAAGACCACAAAAATCGCGCTACAGAAAAATGGCGCCCACCGCGGGGCCCTATTCTCTTTCTTACAATCTTCGGTAGAAACCTTAAGTTTAGAAAACGCCATAGAAAAGTGGCGACCACAGTGGGAGACATTCTTTCTAGCCTCTGTTAAGGTGAAGGCCTTAAATTCACCAAACACTACGGAAATAGCGACTCTGCTGGGGAGTCATTATCTGTATAGGATCATAAGACTAGAGGTCTAGGATGATTAAGACAAATATATATACTGCTTTTCCTAATTGATATCTCTGTTTATTTTTCTACTAATGGGAATGCGTGTGATACCGCATGTGGAAAGATTAAGTATACACCTAAGATAGGTGATGGCATTGTACGGGTAATCTTGCGGGGAGTGAATCCCAGTTAAGAGTCCCCGGTCGACCATCAAACTCAGTGGAGACTCCCTTTGCAGATACATTGCCTATACGACTTCGGTTGTTGAAAGTAGTGTGGTCGATTGGGTTATCTGAGAAGCTGAGGTTTTTAGTAGACTGAAACCATTTTGTAGTACGGAAGCTATCGGAAATAGTTGTCACACGATACTACCCTCATTTGAGATCACTCTAAGATACATCAGCTCACTGGCGATCCGCTTGCTGTTGTTATCCCAAGAGGGGTCAATGATTTTGCGGACAGGTACAAAAAATCACCAGTATAAACCTTTGGGGATGGGTAGAGCCTTGACTTCATGACACCGACCCTTTGACCCCATGTTTTTTCTATGTTTTTGTGTGCTGCATTCATGCATTCATTTCATTAAAAAACAATGAAAAATCTTCTCTTCTAGTCTCTCTTTTTCAAATTAAACTAAGACAATGATTGCAAATGTCAGATAAAGAGATTGCATTAATGGATTTCGGTAGAAGGAAAACTCACAAGTACACCTTCAAGGTTCCAAAACTAGAGGATTTAAGAGGTTTGGCGAGGATGATAACCAACCCTGAGGCTTTCAGAGCTAAGTATGGAGGACTGCTGTCCTTGTTAAGGGTCCATGTAATCGAAGGAATCCTGTCCACACTCATTCAGTTCTACGATCTGGTTTATCACTGTTTCACATTCCCGGATTATCAACTAGCACCAACACTGGAGGAGTACTCTCACCTGACTGATTTACATATTACTGATCAAGCTCCCTTTTCTGGACTGGAAGAAATTCCAAAGGATCAAACCATTGCAAGAGCAATCTATTTGGACGAGTCAGAAGTCAGGACTCACATGACCACTAAGGGGGGAATCCAAGGTTTTCCAGCCCAGTTCTTGACAAAGAAAGCTCTATACTTTGCTAGTATAGGGAACGTGTCCGCTTTCGAGAGCATCTTTGTTTTGCTCACCTACGTGTTATTTTTATTTCCCAACATCGATAACTTTGTAGATATCAACACCATTAAGATTTTCCTGATTGGAAACCCTGTATCGACCTTGCTCGCAGATGCTTATCATTCGGTACACTTAAGGAATTTGTACAGCGGAGGAATGATCACATGTTGTGTACCCCTACTATACAAATGGCTCACTTCCCACTTACCCAGGTCTGCTGCATTTTGGGATCAAAAGAATACTTTACGTTGGTCGCAGAGAATCATGTCTCTTACCAACTCTGACATCGATTGGTACAATCGAATCTATGACGGGATCAGGATCATTGACCGTTGTGGAAATTTGCCAAATGTACCCCTTATAGGAACTAAGGGAGGAATCAATTATCATCCAGTATTAGTTCATCGTCAATTTAGATACCCGATGAGGCATGTACCGCGTAATGCTCATCTGGAAGGTCTTTTCTTCAAGGAAGCAGAAAATGACAGGGCACTAAAGACAGAAATAGTGCATGCCTGGAAACACGTTCACCGGAAAGGAAGAGAGTCTCTAGGAAAACCAGACTGTGTCTCGGTGGAACCTTATCTCCACTGGGTACAAACTAGAGCTCTCAAGCTGAGGATGCCTTACCCTCATCAGGAAGTTCTTCCATTAAGGGACTCTGTCCTTTATTTTATGTCTGAGATGGAAAAACTTCAGGTTACTCTCAACAGAGTTCAGCAGGAGAAGAGGTCTTGGAGGAACAAGTACCGTATTCTCAATGTGGAGTGCAAGAAAATACAGCAACTATTGAAAGATAAAGATGCTCTGATTGAGATTTTAGAGCAACATGCTGTAGAAAATCAGGATGACCAAAGGAATTTGCTCGCTCCTTTCACTTGGCAAAGGAATGACAGCCCGACAACGGCTCAAGAGCCACGGTCAAAGAAAATGAAAGTACCAGAACCCGCACCTGAGCTCGCTTCAGAGAGGAGTCAGGACCCATAAGTTTAGATCTCCTTTTACAGCACTTTGTAAATTGTTGTATTTGCATTCCGCAATCTTTGAATTCAATAAAATAGGGTTTCCACACTGTTTGATATTTTCAATCTAATTGTTGAAGTTTACTTTGAATAAACGAAAAATATATACAATTAATATAATCATTGCATATCATTCATCATTCTCACGTAACACATTCTTCTTACCTACGAATCTCACGTTTGCGTCTCGATTCTAGAGTCAAACTGTCTCATTCGTACAATACTCGGGCCAATCATCAGAAAAAGATGGATGATCTCGAGGAAGAGAACAGAGAGTTGAGAGAAGAGATCGACGCTCTGAAAGAGGATCTAAGAAAGCTTCATAACGACATGCAAGCTCTAGCAGAAGCTCAAATGCAACAACAAAGGACTGTGATCTCAGAGATCACATCAACGCCCATAGTGGAAAAGTATGATCTTTGGTACAAAATGCCGAAAGATCGTCCCTGGGGCATGCCCCTCAACTATATCCCAGAGGGATATATTCCGCCGATCACTGAAGATCCGGAAACTTCAGCAGGAGCCGCTGGTCCTGAAGGTTACAAACTTCGGGAAAGCGAAGATGCCAGGGGCATGACAGTAACTCCTGAAGGTTACAAACTTCGGGAGGCACCGAGAGTCTCGGCCATAATGACTATACCATCACCCGTGGTACACACTGCCCTAGAAGGACAGATTCCACAGATACCTTCTGGTGGAAACGAAAGTATGTTCGACAGAATGAGTGAGTTCCAGGAATAATTCCTGGAGATGCAGAAAGAACTGCAAGCCCTTCGCGGTCAGGATTTAGTTGGAAAGGACGCCACAGACCTTTGTTTGGTCCCCAATGTGAAAGTTCCGCACACGTTTCAGGTACCTGATTTTGAAAAGTACAAGGGTAACTCTTGCCCTCAAAGCCACTTGGTGATGTATGCTCGGCGAATGTCAGCTCAGACACAGAACAAGGAGCTACTGATTCACTACTTTCAGGATAGTTTAACCGGTGCCGTACTCAAATGGTACATGGGTTTAAACCGCACTAAGATCGGCACTTTCAGAGATCTTGGCGCTGCCTTTGTTCAATAATATAAGTATAACCTGGACATGGCTCCAGACAGAGATCAACTCAGATCGATGTCACAGAAGGATAAGGAAACCTTTAAGGAGTATGCTCAGAGATGGCGTGAAATTGCCGCTCAGATTTGTCCACCTCTTGAGGAAAAAGAGATGACAAAGATATTCTTGAAAACCTTGAGCTCATTTTACTATGACAGAATGGTTACCAGTGCGCCCCGTGACTTCACCGAGATGGTGGGCATGGGAGTTCGTCTTGAGGAAGCAATCCGAGAAGGACAGTTAGTTAAAGACGCTGGATCATCAAGTAGTACAAAACGATACGGTAGTGCTCTCCCTAAGAAAAAAGAGCAAGATATTGGGAATATCTCTCTCGGAAAGCAAAGACGACGATACCAACCAGTAGCAGTCGTAACTCCTGCTATCAACCCCGCGCCTGTTCCTACGTATCAACCTCAGGTTGCTCAGAGCCAACCGAATCAACAACAATTTCAGCAAAGGACATAACAGCCTCTTCAGTAGGCTCGCCCTCCGTACAACAATCGTACAACGCGACCACCAGGGTTCGACCCTATACCAGTGTTGTACGCAGAATTGTTTTTGTTATTACTGGTCAAGGGAAATGTCCAAACCAGGTCTCCTCTTACAGTACCGAAAAATCTGCCTTTTTGGTTTAAGGCGGATCAGACTTGCCCTTACCATCAAGGAGGACCGGGGCATAACATAGAAAACTGTCTCAGTTTCAAATCCGATGTGCAAAAACTTGTTAGGAGCGGGGTCTTATCTTTCAAAGATACGAATCCGAATGTTCTCACGAACCCGCTGCCTCAACACGAGAAAGCCGCAGTAAATTTGATAGAAGGAGAGTCCAATAACAGGTATCAAATTCATGATATACTCTTATTTAGGGCCATGTGCCACCTCATAATTATCACCAGTGGGACATCTGCTCTAAAAATAATCAAGGATGTTATGTGGTGCAATCAGCTCTACAGGAACAGTTGGATCTCGGATGGATCCAAGAACACATAATTCGTGGGGTTAACATGACTTATACAAATTCCAACGTTATTCAGAACCACGACATCCGTGCAATGAATGCCAACTTGGTGGCAATACACTCAAGGCAAAGCCAGTATCATAATCTACCACGACATGATTACAATTCCTGTCTGACTTGCTCGGTAAACAAACAGGGATGCTCTTTTGTACAAGAGGCCCTCCAGCGTCAGATGGATCTTGGGTGGATCCAGGACTACCGTGATAGAAATCCTTATCAGATCAACATGATTCAAATCTTCGATATTCGTTTGATGAATACCATCTTGGTGGAGTTACATGCCAGACAGGTCCAACTTGGTTTTCTCACGTCACGTGATTATCTGAGCTGTAAAGTATATCGTGATAGTAACCAAGGATGCGCTCTCGTTCAGAGAACTTTACAACACTTGTTGAACCACTGGTGGCTTCCGATTTATATGGATGAAGACACGCAACAAATCAGTGTGATTAATGGGAACCTACTAGGCATCAAAGTCTGGATGTCCGATCTATGGAAATAGACCTGCTAAGGTTACACTGCATTCAAAGTGGACGTGGCCGGGTGCCACCACACAACTACGAATGCTGTAGAGTTTGCTCTGAAGATAATTAAGGATGTTACCTCGTGCAAGCAGCCCTTCAGAGTCAGTTGGACCATAAAGAGATTCGACCGCGTCCAAGTTCTGGGTCAACCAATTCGATGCCAGACTTTGTCGCTGATAGAATCAAAGATGTTGTCGTAATCTCTGATCATAAGAGGACTAAAGATGTTTGTACCATCATCCCTTTACTTGACAAATCGAAAGTTCCCAACCAGGAACTGATTGAAATTACTTACAATGGTCAGAAGAATCAGAAGGCTCCTGTAGTTATCTATCTACCGAGACCATTACCGTATGACTCAGCTAAGGCGATCCCTTACAAATACGGTGCAACAACAGTTGAGAATGG
The DNA here is from genome assembly GCA_022829125.1 of Lathyrus tuberosus. Lineage (NCBI taxonomy): Eukaryota > Viridiplantae > Streptophyta > Magnoliopsida > Fabales > Fabaceae > Lathyrus > Lathyrus tuberosus. Next base: position 8,044,970 of record JALAZF010000226.1, read on the forward strand.
AAAGGAAATTCCATTACCCTCCGTCGTGAATATTGCAGACATCAGTCGAGTAACACGGAGCGGTCGATTCTTCAACAGAGGAGTTGGAGAACCTAACAGAGAAAAAGAACCTCAAACAGAAGTTCCTAATCCACCAGTCGGTCAATCTAGTGATCCCGACCTTTCAAAGAACGATGATGAGATGCTGAAGCTCATCCAAAGGAGTGAATACAACATTGTTGATCAACTGTTACAAACTCCTTCAAAGATCTATGTGTTATCTCTTTTACTCAGTTCTGAAGCCCACAGAGAGGCTCTACAGAAAGTATTAGAACAGGCCTTTGTGGAACAGGATGTGTCAATACGATAATTCGACAGTATCGTCTCTAACATAACTTTCTGCAACAACTTAGGGTTTAGTGATGAGGAATTGCCAGAAGAAGGCAAAAGCCACAACATGACGCTTAATATCACAGTCAACTGCCAGGACGATGCTTTAGCCAGCGTACTGGTAGACACCGGATCGGCTCTCAACATCATGCCGAAGTCCACTCTAATGCGACTACCATTCAAAGGATCTCCGATGAGAGGCAGTGAGGTCGTCGTCAAAGCATTTGACGGGTCTAGAAAAACAGTTATCGGTGAAGTCGACCTTCCCATAACTATCGGTCCTCACACTTTCTAGGTCACTTTCCAGGTCATGGACATCCGGGCAACATACAGTTGCTTATTAGGGAGACCTTGGATACACTAGGCTGGGGCAGTCACTTCGACGCTTCACCAGAAACTGAAGTTCGTCAAGAACGATCAACTCGTCACGGTCTGTGGAGAACAAGCCTTAATCGTGAGTAACCTATCAACGACCACTTGTGTAGAACCAGAGGAGGTCGTTGGAACTCGGTTCCAAGCACTTTCGGTGAGCAATGATAATCGGTCAGAAAAAGGAACATTGATTTCCTCATACAAAGATGCTCTCAAAGTAATCGAGAGTAACAACGCAAAAGGATGGGGACAGCTTATCATTCCTACTGATAATAAAACAAAGAAGGGTCTTGGTTTTTCTGCAACCTGTACCCAGACTGCCGCTAACGGTGAAAGTCTTCATCCCATTCAGAACTTCTTCCATAGTGGAGGTTTCCTTCACCCAGTGCCTCAAGAAATACATACCATCAACGAGGGAGATTCCTCCGATACAGATGAAGAATGGAAATCCTATCTTAACGAGGACGGTTATATGTCTCAGGAAGAGGTGCCTACGCTATTTTGCTATCCCGCACAGAGTCCGAGATTTATACCGAGGTCAGACGTCGAAATGATATACGGAGATTGTGATCCGGAAGGATGCCGTGCTCCGCCAAATTCGTTGGAGGAAGACACTCCGATGGAATACAACTTTGACCACGACTACTATGGCCCAATGGATGGCCTGCCTATGTGGCAGCCGTACCCAAGAGACTTGGGGCAAGAAAATCAGCTGAGCATCATTGAAAAGAATACCTGCGTCTGCACCATGTCATGGGATCAACTCTCAGGTCATTCGGAAAGCGTCCAGCGCGACGATGAATTTGCAAAGTTTGCAGGACTAGAATTCATTAACTATGCTTTTCCCGAGGTCAATGTCATCGAGAGAGATGACTCCTGCAGTGCCAAAGAAGTGTGGGACACCTTAGAATAACCAAGTGGAAAATACGACTTCATGGTCAAATACACCGCTTCTGAAAGCTCTTGTATCAGGCTCGAAGACATCCAGCCAACTGGATGGGGGGATTTGCCTGAGAGCACAAATACTATGCAAAATACAACTGAGGAATCCTCCTACGACGACTCTGCCTGGGAGACAGATTCCAATGATCCTGCTCCACCAGAAATCAGCGTTATTTATGAAGACAAATCAAGGAAGGTACCAGACTTTGTGATTCACCGAGGCCGCCAATGGGTTGCAGTCGATGTTCCGAAGATCGTTCATAAGTCAAAGTAATCGCCATTTTGTTTTAACCTTTCACCCTGCCCAGGTGAAACGAATGTTTTGATAGGGCTCACTTTCTGTAAATGTCCCTCTTCGCTTCGCTCAAAGCGACAGAGTTTTGTTTTATAGGGTTGTAGTTTCAAGAATCGACAAGATCATAAATAAATAAACGTCGTTCTGTAATTTTCGCATTAATTGATGTTTTCTCTTTTTGCTTTTTCAGAAAATGGTAATCCTAAAAAATAATTCAAATAATAAAAACAAGCAGTAAAAAAAATACACGGCACACACTCTCGTATATTCTCTATCTCTTCTAAACACAAATCATACCGTCATGCAGATTGCTTGTTTTAAACCCCGTTGAAACATACGATCCAATGCCTTCTCCCAACTTTGAATTCCCGGTATTTGGGGCTGAAGAAGAAGATGACGACGAAATTCCAGAAGAGCTCTCCTGATTACTCAGGCAAGAGGAAAGGTCCATTAAACCTCACAAAGAGCCGTTGGAAACGGTCAACTTGGGCTCAGAGGAAGAGAGAAAAGAGGCCAAGATTGGGGCCCTGCTCAGTCCCACTACCAAAGAGAGTTTGACAAAGCTTCTCAAAGAGTTTCCCGATGTATTCGCTTGGTCCTACCAGGACATGCCAGGGTTAGATACCAGCATCGTGGAACATCATCTACCGTTGAGATCAGAATGTCCACCCATAAAACAGAGGTTGAGACGAACTCATCCAGACATGGCCATCAAAATCAAAGAGGAAATACAGAAATAGATTGACGCGAGTTTCCTCGCCACATCAGAATATCCTCAATGGTTAGCCAATATAGTACCAGTTCCGAAAAAGGACAGAAAAGTCATAATGTGTGTAGACTACAGGGATCTAAACAAGGCTAGTCTACCACACATTGACATGTTGGTTGACAGTACAACAAAGTTCAAAGTCTTCTCCTTCATGGATGGATTCTCGGGCTATAATCAGATAAAAATGGCGCCGAAAGACATGCAGAAAACTTCCTTCATCACCCCATGGGGTACTTTTTGTTACAAGGTAATGTCGTTCAGTTTGAAAAACGTCGGGGCAACCTATCAACGGGCCATGACTACTCTGTTCCACAACATGATACACAAAGAAATTGAGGTATATGTCGATGATATGATTTCCAAATCTATAACAGAAGAGGAGTATGTGACCCATCTGTCAAAGCTATTCGAGCGGTTGAGAAAGTATAAACTCCGCTTGAATCCCAACAAGTGCACCTTCGGTGTCCGTTCAGGGAAACTTTTAGGGTTCATCGTCAGCCAGAAAGGAATTGAGGTTGATCCTGATAAGGTCAAGGCCATTCAAAAAATGCCTTCTCCGCGGACTGAAAAACAAGTCAAGGGGTTCCTGGGACGTCTGAATTACATTTCCAGATTTATATTCCTCATGACCGCGACGTGTGTGCCAATCTTCAAATTACTCAAAAAGAATCAGGATTGCGTTTGGACAGATGACTGTCAAACCGCCTTCGAAAGTATCAAGGAATATCTGTTGAAACCACCGATTCTATCACCTCCAGTGGAAGGAAGACCATTGTTTATTTACTTAACAGTCTTGGAAGACTCAATGGGTTGTGTACTTGGCCAACAAGACGAAACAAAAAGGAAAGAGTCTGCCATTTACTATTTGAGCAAGAAATTCACCAACTGCGAGACTCGGTACACTATGCTCGAGAAAACTTGCTATGCTCTGGCTTGGGCAGCCAAACGTTTTCGCCAGTATATTATTCGTCACACTACTTGGTTAATCTCTGAAATGGATCCAATCAATTACGTCTTTGAAAAGCCTGCTTTCACGGGAAGGATTGCTCGTTGGCAGATGTTGTTATCCGAATACTACATCGAGTACCATGCACAGAAAGCCAACAAAGAAAGTATTTTAGCTGATCATTTGGCTCATCAACCGATTGACGATCAGGAATCAGTCGGATTTGACTTCCCAGACTAAGATGTCATGTATCTAAAAATGAAAGATTGCGATGAACCGCTACCTAGTGAAGGGCCAGAACCAGGTTCCCAATGGGGACTAATTTTTTATGGAGCTGTCAATCATTACACCTCAGGGTACCCACATTCCTTTCACCGCTAGACTTACGTTCAAATGCACAAACAACGAGGTTGAATACGAAGCTTGTATCATGGGTCTCGAAGAAGCGATCGACTTAAGGATCAAGAACTTGGACGTATATGGAGACTAAGCCCTGGTTATTAATCAGATCAAAGGAGATTGGAACACATACCAATCAGGACGGATTCCTTACAAAGACTACGCAAGAAGGTTGTTACCATTCTTCAACAGAATCGAGTTTCACCATATCCCTCGTGAAGAAAATCACATGGCTGATGCATTGGCCACTCTCTCTTCCATGATTAGTGTAGGCCAATGGAATGACATACCTAAGATCGACATAATGCGCTTCGAAAGGCCCGCTTACATCTTCACGATTGAAGCAGTCATAGACGACAAACCTTGGTATCACGATATCAAATGCTTCCTTCAGAAACAAGAGTACCCTCCTGGGGCATCCAGAAAGGACCGAAAGACCCTCAAAAGACTAGCAGGCGGCTTCTTTCTGAGCGGTGATACACTCTATAAGAGAAACTTTGACATGGTCTTGCTCCGATGCGTAGACAGACCAGAAGCAGACATGCTGATAAAAGAAATTCACGAAGGATCCTTTGGCACTCATGCCAACAGACACACAATGGCGAGAAAAATTATAAGAGCAGGGTACTACTGGTTGACCATGGAATTCGACTGCTACAAGTACACGAGGAAGTGTCACAAGTATCAAATATACTCAGACAAAATCCATGTACCGCTAACACATCTCAAAGTTCTTTCTTCCCCATGGACTTTTTCCATATGGGGAATCGACATGATCGGCATGATCGAACCTAAGGCTTCAAACGGACATCGGCTCATCCTAGTAGCCATTGACTACTTCACCAAGTGGGTCGAAGCAGCATCATACGCCAATGTAACCCAACAAGTTGTGGTCCGATTCGTCAAAAACAATATCATCTGCCGTTATGGTGTTCCGAGCCAGATCATTACTGATAATGGATCCAACTTAAACAATAAGATGATGAAAGAGTTGTGTGTTAAGTTCAAGATCGAACACCATAACTCATCTCCCTACCGACCCAAGATGAACGGAGCGGTAGAAGCGGCTAACAAGAACATCAAGAAGATCGTTCAAAAGATGGTTGTAACCTATAAAGATTGGCACGAGATGCTACCCTTTGCTCTTCACGGTTATCGCACATCTGTCCATACTTCAACAGGGGCAACCCCTTTCTCTCTAGTATATGGCATGGAGGCAGTGCTCCCCATAGAAGTAGAGATCCCATCAATCCGGGTATTGATGGAAGCTAAGCTAACAAAAGCTAAATGGTGTCAAAGTCGACACGATGAACTGAATCTGATCGATGAAAAACGAATAACGACACTATGCCATGGTCAGTTGTATCAACAGAGAATGAAGAAGGCGTTTGACAAAAAGGTCTGACCTCGCATCTTCAGAAAAGGAGACCTTGTGCTAAAAAAGATACAAGCATTCCTCACTGATTCGTGGGGTAAATGGACTCCGAATTATGACGGCCCCTATGTGGTCAAGAAAGCCTTCTCAGGCGGCGCCTTGAGACTCGCAACCATGGATGGAGAGGAATTTTCCTACCCCACAAATGTTGACGTAGTCAAGAAATACTTCGCCTAAATAAAAAAAAAATGTCTCGGTGGAATGAAAACCTGAAAGGGTGGTCCAGGCAAATGTTAGAGACACAAGCAAAAATCATCCCGGTGGATTGGAAATCTCAAAGTACAATCCAGGAAAAAATTAGGGATTAATGGCAAGTAACTACGTCTGATCAGTTCAACTCCTCAGCAGTAATGCCATCCATCAGAAGAAAAACTCCAATCAAGCTCATCTTCGACAGAAGCTCAGGATGTCCAGAATTCAAAGTTGGTAGAAGGATAACGGTCATTATGTTTCAATGTAGCCATTTTCCCTTAAATTACCATTTTCTAAACTTTATAAATACTCCATGGAATCACGCGTTTGGCTGATTCCCATCCTATCAATAAAATTTAAGCCCTTGTGCTTTGTTTATAATTCTCATTTGTTTTAACTTTATAGAACGACGTTTTAACATGATTAACGATTCTTGAAATAAAACAAAAAATGAATTTACTTGTCAAACTTTTTCTGCTTTTAAAATAAAAATGGCAATTCTTTTGACTGTTGAACATCAAAAGAACAACGATCGCTTCTCCAGAAGTAATCGAGCTTCAAAGTGCATAATCAAAGTACTCATTCTTAGCCAGTACACCTGAATGAAGGATCAATTGTGTCAAAGACCAGGTTTTGTCTGACACCCTCGACAGAGTTCTCATCTCCTAAGTCCGACCAACGTAGCTCCCAACAGGGACTATCCCTCCTAAGCAAGGCAGAATTGCTATTTTCTGAACCAGTGATACTTTTCATCTCCCGCTGTGGCCGAGTATCCAGTCGTGTTCATCCACTAGTTTGTATTTCGCGTCAGTTTTGTCAGCATATACACACATACATCATGCATTATTAATTTACATTCATATTCATATTGCATTACTATCACTCTAGTCGGTCTTGTTCCCTAGTGATAAATGTCTTTTTAACCGAGTTGTTAGTTCTTTCCTCGTCGGGAAAGGTGGCGTCTGACCAACCGCTCCTCCACTTTGCTGCTGGATTGAAGTGGGTCCCTTGACCACTTTGATAACTTGAACCTCTGAGAGGCCAGAGAACCTTCAACCAACGTCACTCTTAGCCATTGAAGATGATGTCTTCGCTTTCCCAGATTAAGGAAAATCCCCAGAGAAAGCCTCTTGATCAGAGATTCGGCAATGCAACCGTTTTTCTCCGAAAAATTTCGCTGACGAAAAGGTCGTCAGTACCTCAAAATTGGATCACATCATATGGCATTTCTCCGAGAAGATCCCAAAAAAAGTATGATGTAATATCCCCAAACAGAAAGCAGTCTCTCAAGAGACTCGTTTTCCCCCAGTAGAGCCGACGAATGGCGTCTCCAACAGAGAAGTTTGTACACCTCTACAACTCAGACGACTGGGTTCCCCAGCAAGTCTGACATCAAATCTTTTTCCATCAAATGGCATCTCTCCCAGGAAATTCGGCGAGATGTTTGAGGAAAAAACCGCTACGAACAGCGTCCCTTGTCAAGAAAGTTTATTGACAAAAGAAACTGAGACCAGTTCCTTGGTAGGAAACCAGGATCGAGGGGAAGTTTATTTCAGAAACCGAGACCAGTTCCTTAGTAGGAAACCAGGATCGAGGGGAAGTTTATTTTAGAAACTGAGACCAGTTCCTTGGTAGGAAACCAGGATCGAGGGGAAGTTTATTTCAGAAACTGAGACTAGTTCCTTGGTAGGAAACCAGGATCGAGGGGAAGTTTACATCAGAAACTTAGACCAGTTCCTTGGTAGGAAGCCAGGATCGAGGGGAAGTTTGTATCAGAAACTGAGACCAGTTCCTTGGTAGGAAACCAGGATCGAGGGGAAGTTTTAACTTTTCTATGCATCATCGCTTAGCAAAAGAAGATGAATGCGTAAGCTACCATTCATAACCACCATCAAAATTTTGGATATTCCGATATTTAATCCTATTGCACCCCGAATGCCCGAATACCTTCGCCATTCACACCTTCGGGTCCAAGAAGATTAAATAGGGACATCTGTCATACCCCAAATTTTGACCACTAAGATTTCCCATCATTGTGCAAATCATCATCACAATATGGATGGACCATTATACCTCATTAGTCTCCCCAAAGATGGGTGAGCATCCACTACAATCAAATTTAGGGTTTCAAGCCCTCTCAAAGCTCTTAGACAAAGGATCAATCAAGGAATGACATGATCTTCAACTTGTCTAACCTCTTAAACACCTATACAGGATCAAGAGGACTCCCACATCAAGAATCAAGCACAAGGTTGCAGCATTCCAAGTGGATCAAGCCTCAAGATCGCCAGTGTCACCAAATTAGGGTTTTGGTTGACCAGGACCTCCAGATGGAAATTTTCCTCTGGGCATGAGCCAATGCTTCAAAGCATAACCTAAGATGCTCCAAGGGACATCATGAACCCCATCATCAAGTCAATTTTATCTCAGGGGATGCATTCATAAAAAAATCAGGAATTAGGGTTTCTTGACCTAATTCACCCCTAAGTTGACTTTTGGGACAAAACATGAGCCAAGACCTCAAGAGAGGATTTGAGGGTCTCTAACACACTACATTTATCCATTTGAAACAATGGATTAATCCAAGAAGCTTGATCAACAAGTTTCAAATTCATCAGAACCACAATTAGGGTTTCGCGGGAAAAGTCAACTATGCCTTTGACTTTTGACCAAGGCATGCTCCCAAATCTTGGGACATGATTCAATACACCCTATAACACCCATGGAACATGTCCATCAAGTTTTATTTAGGTCAAGGACTTTATTTCATATAGGATCGCACAGTTTGGAGTTCATCTGACAAAAAGTCAACTGTGCACAAAAGTCAACTTTGACTTTTTGAGATTTTTCACAATTATGGTTCTTTGACCATAAAATGATGTTAATATGTGATTGGGATCATCATTCATCAAGAAAAATCAAGAAAAGTGAGATAACTTGTAAAAGGGGTAACCAGAAAAACTTAGAAATTTTCTAAGTTATGGAACAAAGTGGCTAGGGTACCAACTTCCAAGGATCATAACTTGAGATCCAAGCAACCATTTGGGCTGATCCAAAGATGGATTTGTAGCTCTCATGGAATACTTTAAAAGTGTCAACTACACCTCATTCCAATTCATCATAGATTTTGAGTTATGGTTGGATCAAAATAGCTGAAAACATGAAATGTCACTTTTTCCAACACTTAGTGAAATTTTCACTAAGTCAGAATATGTCTTGCTTTTTTTCCAAAAGTAGGGGGATTTTTTACTTGGATCCAAAAAGTATCAAGACAAACTATGATCACACATGTGTTGTATCATATAAGAGCTTTCCAAAATGGCCAAGAACTCCATGAAACTCCACTTAAGCCATGAGATATGACAATGACAATGTGCCTTGCTGCAAACTGTCATGGCAAGGCAGATTTGTGCATTTTGCTCGATTTGAGCGAATTTTGCGAATGACAAACAAGTTTATCCATCTGAACACCTCAGGGGGAGACCAAGGAGGGACAAACACTGGTCCATCAACCTCCCAAGACCTTGGAACCAAAAGTAGCATGCCAAACCTAGAAATGCCTAAAAGAGGGACAAGACTCCAATTTTGGTTTGGAGCATTTAATAGATGCACCAAGGTGGCATGGACTGAGCCCTTTCCAAATGAATTCAGTCAAGACTTATCCAAGAACTAGGGAACCAGCAGCCTGTGCTCTAACCTCTAGTCAATGGCTAGAGGAGACTTGGATTCCTACTGATCAACATTTGCCAAACTTCTGCAGCAGTTGCCATTCACTATTGCTTGAAAAAAAAACTTGCTGTACTAAAAATAGAGCTCATTTGTGCTCAGTTTGAGTACACCAAAGCCATCAAACAGATGCTTTTCTCAAAATCTCTTCCTTCACTCCAAAATTTCCTTCCAAAGCAAGTCACTATCGGGTTTTGAGTTTGAGAGCAATTCCAACCAAACCAATCACACACACACACCTCATAAACATCATATAGAAGTGATCTAAACACTTAAACAACATCTGGAACACTGATTTCTCAAAATCACCATCCAACTGCTCAAGCTTTTAGCACACTTGCAGTTGGGGTACCATCTTCAGTTCCAACTTGTTTCACACTACTCCAAGCATTCAGACACATCACTTGGCACCTAAGGAAGCTGTGCAAATCATTGGAACCACCTTGCAACACCTCTAACACAAAACACGATCACCAGCTGCAAGAGGTAAGCATGAACTCTTCTAACTCTATGATCCATGCATATTTTGTTGCACAATAATTTGGCCATATGTTCATAATCATGCATAGAGTGTTTACCCTCAATTAATTGCTTTGTTTGAATCGTGTATGGAATTTCTGAGCCTTCATGCAAATTTTAGGGTTCTTGAGGTTTTTCTTTGATTTCTTATTCCATGTTTAAAATAAATGAAATTAAAGACCATAGACATGATCGTGAGGTGAAAACGAGCATATTGATATGTAGATAGCATGATATCATCAAGTATTCAGTGAGATTGGATAGAAAATGCAAATCTGCAGAAACAGAGGGTGGCGCGTGTTCTTGGCATGTTCTTGGCGCCATTTTTTGAATATTTGAATTTTGTAATTTTATTTAATTGATTCAAAAATTAATTTCTCTCTGAATTTTAATGATTTTGAGTTGATTCTTTTTTTAATAATTCACAAAAATGTTAAAATATTTTATTTTACCAAAAATTCCCAAAAATATTAATTATTTCATATACTTGATATTTTTCCAAAGAATTAATATTTTATTTGTTTTTCAACATTTAAAATGTTTTTTCTCCCTTGATTTTCCAAACTTAATTGATTTCCAATCATTTTGTGGATATAAACATGATTTTTCAAACATTAATCCAAGATCACAACTTGTTTTTCATACATGTTTGATAATTTTGATCATTTTAATTAAGTTTTTATTTAATTAAAATACATTTTGAAATTAATTTAGGGTTTTGATCTTAATCACCCTAAACAAATCATTTTCAAACACCCTAGGCCTCTAATAAAGTGTAAGTCTCAACCCTTTTGTAAATAAACCAATTGTGGGCCTCACTTATTGTATAAGTCCCTCTGAACAATTTCAAGTGAACGGCGCAATCGTCGCCTTCTCAACAAAATCTTTGGGCCTCTCCTTGAGCTATAAGACCCATTTATTTTTCTAAAAAACACTTTGGGCCTCTCCTTGAGCTATAAGACCCATTTCTTTTTTTTTCAAAACCCTGGGCCTCTAATAGAGTGTAAGACCCATCCCCTTGTACATAAAAACTTTTTGGGCCTCACGTATTGTATAAGTCCCTCTGTACAGTTTTCAAAACAACTGTGTGATCATCATTAAAACTTGGGCCTCTCCTTGAGCTGTAAGCCCCAACAATCTTTTCAAAGCACTTTCTCCTTTGATTTTGAATTCATATTGTTATCAAAACTTTCTTTGTTAAACAACTAACCAAACAGCATGGAAGCTCTACAACGGGTAAATGTTTATCCGCTTTCCTTTACCGCTTTCATATATATATATATATATATATATATATATATATGTGTATTGTGGGGCTGATTCACTGTAAGTCTTCTTTCACATCCTTTTATATACTTGTCACATATCAACTGTGTAATACTAGTATAGTTATTTAGAGTTTTCCCCGGCAACTACGTCTAGCACTAGGTAAAGCCTTGTTGGTCACTCTTAAATACAAACAAAACTAGATCCCCCGTAGGATTTCCAGATACAGTCTTCCCTTCTCTTGGGGTTAAACAATATGGAACAAAGAGAAAGGCAGTAGTCTCCGTGAACCTTTTCTTAGACTGTCACCCTTAGAAATTGTCAAAGACACTCTAACTCCCTAGAGATGATCTTTTCTCCGTGAATGGCATCTCTTAAGTTTCTTCCAAATTCTCGAACTTTCCTGGAATGATCTCTTCTCGGTGAATTGCATTTCTTGAACTTCTCTTGGTTTGGGGACCCATAGGCTTCCTAAAAGCCTCCCCGCCTCCTCTTCGGCCTTGTACAAGGACCCTTCGGCTTCTTAGAAGTTCTCATGCCTTCTCTTGGGCTTAATACAAGGACCCTAACGACCTCTTAAAGGTATAAGACAGAACTTAGTCATCCTTTGCTAGAGCAGTCTTTCCGGCGTCAAAACTCCGACCACTTTAGGGTTGATACTCATCCCTTAATGCCCGTGCCTCCTCTTGGGCATTGTACAAAAGATAAAACTCTAGACTTGGACAATCTAAGACCCTTGAGTCTCAAAGACATTCTCAAGTTCCTCTCAAACATAGGAAGAAACCCTGGTCTCTCCCATGAGAGTTCCCCACACTTGGACCCGCTTCAGGATCTCCAGAATCCACAGTGGTAAGGCAGTCTCCTCTTGGGTTTTGTACAAATGATTCTCCCTATCAGAGCTAACCTCTTCAGACTCTCTTGTTGAGTCAATTCACCTTTTAGCCTCCGTCTCGGGCTTTGTACAAGACATATAAATCACTATCTTGTTGAGTATAAAAGACTCTCTTGTTGAGTCAACCTCCTTTAAGCCTCCATCTCGGGCTTCGTACGAGATAGAAAAACACTCTCTTGTTGAGTATAAAAGACTCTCTTGTTGAGTTAATTCCCTCTTAGCCCCTGTCTTGGGCTTTGTACAAGACATATAAATCACTCTCTTGTTGAGTATAAAAGACTCTCTTGTTGAGTCAACCACTTTTAGCCTCCGTCTTGGGCTTTGTATAAGACATAGAAAAACACTCTCTTGTTGAGTATGAAAGGCTCTCTTGTTGGGTCAATCTCCTTTTAGCCTCAAAATCGGGCTTCGTACGAGACAGAAAATCACTCTCTTGTTGAGTATAAAAGACTCTCTTGTTGAGTCAAACAACCTTCAGACTCTCTTGTTGAGTCAATCACCTGTTCAAGACTCTCTTGTCGAGTCAACCTTTTTAGCCTCCATCTTGGGCTTTATACAGGACAGATAAAAGTACTCTCTTGTTGAGTCAAACCATTTCAGCCTCCATCTTGGGCTTTATACAAGATACATTCTCCCCAGCGGAGTCAAAATCCCTTTTAGCCCCAATCTTGGGCTTTGTACAAGACAGAAAGAACATTTTCCTCCGGAAAAGTCAAACTTGAATCCCCCGGTTGAGTCAATTAACCCTTTAGCATCAAAGTTGTGCTTTGCTCACAGCATACAAACCTCAACAATTCCTCTTTAGAGATGACAAATTCTCTCTCAGCCAAAACCCTTTAGCTTCACATCTTGGGCTTTGAACAAGATACAAACCACCTTTAGCTTCATGTCTTGGGCTTTGAACAAGACACCAAAACAACCATTTTCCTCCCATAGAATAGGAGGAACTACAATCGCTCTGATTTCCCTGTTTCGTTAAACGAGAATACGTAGGCATAAGATTGCAAAAATCTTAGCGAGCATACTAATCAAAAACCCAAAATCCCGTACCTTCATATATCAACCCAAAAGCATCAAATCTAAACACATTACCAAAAACCTCACAAATGGTACAAACATTCTATTCTTAACAAAATAACCGAAGAGGGGCCCACATCTTAATAGCATCTGTAAACTAACAGTTTTGACTGTTTAAACTCGGTATGCAAGCAGGGTTAATTGGAGACATCTATTTCCCTTCCTTAATCAGCTTAATAGGATAAAAAATGAATCGAACTGTAGTGCCCAAGCGATAGTGATTCAAGACCACAAAAATCGTGCTACAAATATCATACTAGTCTCTCATCTTGTGGTGTGGCAAGACCTAATTAGGGTGAGAGTGTTATTTGTTATTCTTGAGTACTTGTAATCTGTTTTATAGAGAAAGTGAAGAATAGCAGTTATAACCAATCCTTGTTGTTCTTCTTGTTTTTTCTTAACCCTAACCCTTGTGTGTTTCTTGATCATAAAGAAACCGAGTATATTTTGTTTTAAGGCATCCCAATTCACAACAATAATATATTAAAAATGAGTCACGAATTATTATTTGACAATTCATTCTCTTATTTGCCACATCTTTAAAAGATATGATGTGACACTATTCAAAATACAATCTTCCAAAACTTCAATTATTCGTTTGAGAAAAATGTGTAACATTTCATTTATAAAACTATATTAATTAAAATACATATATTTTCATATTCCATGAGTCATCTCCTAATACTCTTCTAACTAAAATTCATGTATACACCTATTAATTTATTTTCTCTGTGTTTCCATTCCATACATAAAGTTATATACATGTACAAATGGTACATTCACAATACATTAAAACATATATTATTATAAATTACATATGTGTACAAATCGTTTATCAACCATACATCCAAACTCAAATTATTAAAATCTCACTCTATTTTCTATTACGCAGATTTATTCATCACAAAAAAACTAAACTAATTAGTTTTTAAATAAATAGATAGATAAACTATTATAAAGATATAATTTACTTTGTTTGATCTATACTAATTGTTATGGTTATTTTTTCCATACCTATGTGTTTATCTATATTTCATAAAAAGTTATGCATAAAATATTTTTATTGAAAATATCCATTTGTATGTATCAGTTTTAAAACCATAATAACAACAAAAAAAACATATTACAATATTTAAGATAAAGTACTCAAACAATACTTTCAAACAAACAAACAAATATTTAAATATTTTTTTAAATATAATTCTGAATTATAATTGTGATTACATGGTACACAATTAAACTCAAATATTAAATCTCATTACAATGCTAAAAATAATTATCAAACAATACTTTCAATTTTAACTTATAGTTTTAAATAGACAAACAAAAACATCAAATTGTTTCTATAATATTATTTTGAATTATAATATATAAATTTCAAAAAAATAAACTATAAATTTTCAGCTATCATTTATAATTCTTTACATATAATTCACATTTTAAAATTAAATTATTATGTCTTATTTGTATTTCTATGACTCAAACATATTTTTTATCACTTAAACTTTTATTTTTTTTATCTTATTCATCTTTTCGTCTCAATTAAAATTTTTTATACTAAACAAAATCAAAATAAACATTTTATAATGATATTTAAAAAAACTCATATAATCTTCGTGCATCGCGTGAGTCTCAATCTAGTTGTTACAATGTTGTGAGTGCACTGTCTTGGATTCTTCTATGATTTTACTCTCAATATATATTGTGTATTTTTGAAAAGTGATGAGAGAAAACTTAAAAACCAAAGAATATTGAAAGACTTGATTCTACCATTAAGAACTAAAAGGTATTGAAAACCATTACCTCCCAATATATATATGTCATAATGAAGACTATAAAAAAATCATTAAAAATTCAGATTATTTAGAAATAAAATTTCATAATCTATGGATCACACTTATATCTTTGTGAGAAAAAATGCTAGAGTGAAATAAGTAGAATGATTGATGTATTAGAAATGTTAATACTTGCAATTACGAGGTGATCATACTATATGGCTAATTCTATTTCATTCTAATTGTATATTAAAAGGGAAAATAAACTACTTATGGGAAAGAAACATAAAACTTGTGGTTTGAGACCGTTTATGGAATGGATAATTATTTTTATAGAGATTTTTCAACCTTCTTCTTGCCTTGGTTTTTGGACCCTCCTTTGATGGTCTTGACTTTTTTACAAATGTCTTCTAACTTGAAGAGGTCTGCATGGGTTTCTTTCTTTCCTTTTTCTTTGTTCTTTGATTTTTCAAGTCCTTTCCTTCCTTTAATCAATATTGGCTCCTTATTTCTGGAATCAGTTTCTCCCTGATAGAGTTTTAGGGACGCTAGGTCTCCAAATCTACTTCCACAATAGTTATAATAAGCTCGTCAATATGATACTTTAATTTCAGGTGAACCGTCGAATAGACGGATCCTAAGGTGGTCAATGTCGGTCGTTTGATAATTGAGTTGTACTCTAACTTACAATCGATTATTACAAATTAGATATTCATTGTGTTTCTGGTATGGGTGTTCATTGGTTCCGGCAAATCCGAACCAAACCGGAATTCAAACCAAACCATGGTGTTTGGGTCGAGTTTTTTTTTAGTTCGGCCAAAAACCAAACCAAACCAATGAATTACGATGTTAATTGGTTTTGGCAATGAATTTTAAAAATTCTACCCACGAATCCGTCTACCCAAACCAATCATATTAATTTATATAATCATTATCATAGAAACTAGTATAAGATATTCAACTTCAACAAAAAAAAAAGTGAAACGTCATTTGTGACATTCACAACTATATGGAGAAACAAAACAATTAAGAATTTTATATTATTATAGAAAATTAGACAATAAAAATTAGATATTTTTTTTAAACATTTTTACACATTTGTTTTTAATATATCAGATCAATCCAACCCAAACCAACCCGTTCTTTTTCAGTTTGGTTCGGTTTGGGTTTTACCGAAAAAATATGCAAATTCAATTCAAACCAATCCATATATTTTTTATTGGTTTGGGCATCGGATTCTCTCGAAACCGAACCAAACCGGTCCGCGAACACCCATAGTTTCTGGTTTCCTTTCTTCTAAATAACATCATTAGCTCAACGTATTCTCGCGGTCTCAATGTGGAACCATTGAATTCTTGAAGGTCTTTCTTTTTCAGGGATGAGGCTCTCTCAAGTCAAGCATAATTTTTCAAAGAGGTCGACGTACATGATGTTGCATCAGCTCTCCTGGTCCACCAAAACCCTTCATACGTCAAAGTTTTCCATAACATATCTTACCAATAACGAGACATGATGGTTTAGGATATTGTTGACTATCTCCTTGTTGTCGAAGGAGATGGATGGCCTGACTCTTACGGATGGTGTTTTTGGTGATTCTTGGTCTTGCAACATCATCTCCCTTAGTTTCCTTTTTATGTTGTTACATGAGGCTCCTTTATAACGAGGTAACCCTCTTGAAACTACCTTTGTTATAACTAGTGCGGCTGGTTCTAGGAAGATTTGGTTCATTCGAAAAATTCCAACATTTTCTCCCTGTGGGTCTGTCTGAATGTTGATAGGGCGAGCCTTCCAGGAATGGTGCAGGTATTGCTTTACTTTATTTAGGATGGATAAATATTCTCATGCATTAAGCATCCCTCCGCCTACCATATAAGCAGTTGACAATTTACTTTCTTCTTCATCATGAGAATGCTTCTCTTTTTGGCTACCTGGGTTACTTCACTCCTTTTTAGTTGTGGGATATTATCCTTTGGCCTCTTTTCCTTGGAACTCATTTTTTGCTTGTGGGAAAATCTAGACAGTCTCCCCTTCCTAATTAGATCTTTGATAGCTTCATTTAGTTGAACATATTCATTTGTGTTATGGTTATTGCATCGGTGAAAGTGGCAGTATCAATATTTGTCTACTCAGATCATTCTCAGATAGGTTTCGGTGTTTCAACTTGCTCTTCACGAAACTCCATATGATGCATTCTTGTAAGATGCACTCTCTCAAAGGGTTCAGTAAGGTTTATTCTTTGTAGCTAACTAGTGGTTCCCCTTTGCCTTCCCAGTTGGTTCAGGTTTAATTATGTCTCTCTTCTCGGATCTATGTCTGGTATTTTCATTTCCTCTTTTTTCTTGTTTTTTCTTTCTCAAACCCTCCTCCATAGACGACCTTGTTGGCTGTTAATTTTTCCTCATGCCAATTCTCTAGTAGGTTGTTGAAGGTTTTAGAGACTCTCATGCCAATTCTCTCTGCAAACTTGGATCCCGGTTGGATTTTAAAACCCAGCAAGTATTTTTTATCTCATCATCGGCGCTCTGTAGCAGTATTTCTTCTTAGCTAAACCTTTCAATGTCAGATCACATTGTCTCATCTTTACCTTGTCTAATAAATCCCAAGCTTTTCACCAACTTAGGTTGTCTCCGAGATGTTGTGAAATGCTTGGAGAAACATCTATGAACTCTGCCTCATTACTTGATAGACTTGTTATTCAACCCTCTAAATCAGACCATGGTTCACGCCTTCAGGGTGAGAATAAGAAACTTGAATTTTTCAAGGGCCCTTGCTCCACAAAAATTCAGAAGAACGTCGACCAATCTACGAGCTTATTGGGTTTGGTTGTCTTGTTGTAAATTCCCATCCCCGAGTATTTTTGGAGTTCCTGTTTGATGCAATGCTCGTTAACCTTTCTACTAAAGGCATTTTAGAAAGAGATTTCTTCCCCGTTGTCGCAACTGCGAAAATCAACCGGAGGAAAAAACAGAAGAGTCGCCACCGAACGTTATTTATCCCGACGCAGGGAAAGGAAACTATCGAAGAAAACCTGAAGAAGGGAAAGACATGGTCATCGCAACCATATGTAGCGTACGATTTTTGTCGGTGACGCAACCACCTTACCGCAATGGTTAGAATTGGGTGTTACTTTCTGATTTCTTATTTATCCTATGATGCTGGAAAGGAAATGGAAGCTATCTAAAACTAACCTTGCAAGCAAATGTTTTCTTTAACAAATGCTAAGAGATTGGGGGGTCGGGGTCAGGTTATACAAAGGTAAGTTTTCAATTACCCAGTGTATATATGGTTATCCATAGACCTTTTATGGCATGTTTTAATACTTTCTGGTGTTTATCTATTGTGGGTTAGGAAAGTTTTTCTTTTGGGAGTGTTGAGAGAGTGTTTTTGTTGTTTTTGGTTTTTTCGATGTTTTTGGGAAGGTACCTGGACCTAAAGTTTTTTATTTGTGTGCTCGCTAAGATTTCGCAATCTTATGCCTACGTATTCCCGTAAAGATAACAGGGAAATCAGAGCAATCGTAGTTCCTCCTATTCTATGGGAGGAAAGATGTTTGGTGTCTTTTTTAAAGCCCAAGATTGAAGCTAAAAGGGTGACTTAGAGAGAATTTGTCATCTCTAAAGGGAGATATATCACCTATACATCACAAATGTTTGGTAATTGGTTATAAGGGAAATTACTTTAACAAGGATATGTGAATCCAGCAATGCCATAATTTCCTTTATAAGGGTGATGTCATGAAGGAGGAAAGCTTTAACTCAGTGTAGAGCAATGCCACTTTTTTCTTATGAATCTTTCATGCTAAGAGAGGGATATTGGCATGGATGTAAATAATCCAAAGGCTTACCACTTACAGCAGTTAGATGAAAGATGATTTTTGACCAGGATAAAAGAAGGACTCCAGCTTGGATTTTTGAATCAACAAGTGTGCCACTTACAGCAAATTATCTGGGAAAAAGGTTTTGGTTGTATTTTTTGAGATGTGATGTATAGAGGAAATGTCCTCCTGCAGAGTGGACTCATGGTCTCATATGAGGGGATGTTAGTTTTTGTGTGCCTTGATCAAAGCCCAAGATTGAAGCTGAAAGGTTAACTCTACTGAGGGAGTTTTATATCTGTCTTGTACAAAGCCCAAGATTGAGGCTAAAAAGAGATTGACTCCACTGGGGAGGTTTTTATCTGTCTTGTACAAAGCCCAAGGTTGAGGCTAAAAAGATTAACTCAACTGGAGAGTATGATCTGTCTTGTACAAAGCCCAAGATTGAGGTTAATTCTACTGAGAAAAATCATTATACAAAGCCTAAGAGGAGGCTGGTTGGGGAAATTCTTATATGAAGCCTAAGAGGAGGCTAGCTTCTGCTGAGGATTATTGGAATCCAATAGCAAGTCCAAATTGTATGTGGTGGGGAATCCAAAGGTTTTACTCTTTCTGGGGATTTGAAGAATAGTTGAAATATCAGAGACCATGAGGCTCTGATTCTACTGAGGATTTATTGGTGGTGATTTGACCCTAGCTGGGGAATTTTCTTAAAAATGAAAGCTTAAAGATTGAGTTTGAAAACCTATGGATGTTTTAACTCTGCTGGAGATTGGTATGTTGATGAAATGATCAGGGTTTTCCTATGTTTTTAGGAAACTTGAGGGCTTCTTTGAGATCCAAGAGGAGATGAGACTTTCCAAGTCTACTGGTATGAAGAGGTTGACTCTTAGTTGGAGAATAATCTTTGCATGATGCCCAAGAGGAGGCTAAGACTTTAAGGGATGAGAAACAACCCTAGAATGGTTTGATGTTTTGGAATTTTGACTTTCCGGAGGATTGAACTAGTAGAGATGACTAAGTTCTGTCATATACCTGTAGGAGGTCTTCGGGTCCTTGTACTAAGCCCAAGAGGAGGCTGAGAACTTCTAAGAAGCCTGAGGGTCCTTATACTAAGCCCAAGAGGAGGCTGGGGATGCTTTTAGGAAGCCTGTGGGTCCAAACCTAAGAAAAGTTCAAGAAAGGTTTCACCGGGAATTAATCCTTTCTTTGCTGAACAGTTCTAGAGTTTAAAGAAATTCAAAAGAGGTTTCACTGGGAATTAATCCTCTCTGGGGAAATGAATTTCTTGTACACATATATTTCTAAGTTAGGACAGTCTTGAGAAAAGTTTCACCGGGAATAATTTCTTTCTCTGTTCCATATTGTATAAGCCCAAGAGGAGGCAAGACTATATCTGGAATTTCCTATAGGGAACTAGTTTTAACTGTGTTGAACGAGTAACCACTAGTTTGATCCAAACCTAGACCTAATTGTTGGGGAAAACTCTAAGCAAATATTTACAAGTATATACAAATGAAATATATAAACAAGCTGTAGCGTGAGATTTTTGTCTGTGACGCGACCACCTTACCGCAATGGTTGGAATTAGTTGTTACTTTCTGATTTCTTATTTATCCTATGAAGCTGGAAAGGAAAGGGAAGCTATCTAAAACTAACCTTGCACGCAAATATTTTCTTTAACAAATGCTAAGAGATTGGGGGGTCGGGGTCAGGTTATACAAAGGGAAGTTTTCAATTACCCAGTGTATATATGGTTATCCATAGATCTTCTTTGGCATGTTTAAATACTTTCTGGTGTTTATCTGTTATGGGTTGGAAAATTTCTCCTTTGGGAGTGTTGAGAGAGTGTTTTTGTTATTTTTGGGTTTTCTATTGTTTTTGGGAAGCTACTGGACCTAAAGTTTTTGGTTTGTGTGCTCGCTAAGATTTTGAAATCTTATGCCTACGTATTCCCGTAAAGATACTCGGAAAATCAGAGCAATCGTAGTTTCTCCTATTTCTATGGGAGGAAATTTTGTTTGGTGTCTTGTTCAAAGCCCAAGATTAAAGCTGAAGGAGTATTTGTGTCTTGTTCAAAGCCCAAGATTGAAGCTAAAGGCTATTTGTGTCTTGTTCAAAGCCCAAGATTGAAGCTAAAGGTTTGACTGAGAGAGAATTTGTCATCTCTAAAGGGAGATGTCTTACCTGTTTATCACAGTTGTTGGGTAACTGATTATAAAGGGGAATTACTTTAACTGGAGTGTATGGAATCCAGCAATGCCATAATTTCCTTTATAAGGGAGGTGTCCTGAAGGAATAAACTTTAACTCAATGTAGAGAAATGCCATTTTTCCTTATGAGTCTTCATGCTAAGAGAGGGAAATTGGCTTGGATGTAAATAATCCAGAGGCTTACCACTTACAGCAATTAGATGGAAGAAAAGATTTACCAGGATAAAGAGGGACCACAGCTTGGATTTTTGAATCAACAAGTGTGCAACTTACAGTAGTTATCTGGAATTAGGGTTTTTTGAT
Organism: Lathyrus tuberosus; assembly: GCA_022829125.1. NCBI lineage: Eukaryota > Viridiplantae > Streptophyta > Magnoliopsida > Fabales > Fabaceae > Lathyrus > Lathyrus tuberosus. The sequence goes on from JALAZF010000226.1 coordinate 8,066,274, forward strand.
TGTCTGTTTTGCTATGTGATATACAGAGAAATGTCTTCCTACAGAGAGAACTCTTGATTTCCTCTGAGGGGATTGTTGATTTTGGTGTGCCTTGATCAAAGCCCAAGGTTGAACCTAAAAGGTTGACTCTAATAGGGGAGTTTTATGTCTGTCTTGTACAAAGCCCAAGATTGAGGCTGAAAAAAGATTGACTCTTCCGGGGAATGTTTTGTCTGTCTTGTACAAAGCCCAAGATTAAGGCTAAAAGAGATTGACTCCACTGAAGAGGTTTTATCTGTCTTGTACAAAGCCCAAGATAGAGGCTAAATCTGCTGAGGAAAAATCAGTATACAAAGCTTAAAAGGAGGCTGGCTTCTGCTGAGGATTATTGAAATCCAGAGGCAGGTCCAAATTGTATTGGGGAATCAACTCTTTCTGGGGATTGGAGAAGAGTTGAGATATCAGAGACCATGGGGGTCTGATTCTGTTAGGGTTTTATTGATGGTAATGGTTTAAAATTGAGTATGAAAACCTGTGGAGATTATAACTCTGCTGGAGATTAGTGTGTTGATGAAATGATCAGGGTTTTTCCTGTGCTTTTTAGGAAACTTGAGGGTTTCTTTGAGATCTAATAGAAGATGAAACTTTTCAAGTCTACTGGTATGAAGATGTTAACTCTTAGCTAAAGGATGATCTTTGTATGATGCCCAAGAGAAGGCTGAAACTGTCCAAGTCTACTCATGCAGTGGTAGGTTATAGTTGTAAAGAGATATCTTTGTATGATGCCCAAGAGGAGGCTGTGGTTTTAAGGGATGAAGATCATACCTAGAATGGTCTGATGTTCTGGAATTCTGACTCTCCAGAGGATTGAACTAATAGAGATGACTAAGTTCTGTCCTATACCTGTTAGAGGTCTTTGGGTCCTTATACTAAGCCCAAGAGGAGGCTGAGAACTTCTAAGAAGCTTGTGGGTCCTTGTACAAAGCCCAAGAGGAGGTTGGGGGTGCTTTTAGGAAGCCTGTGGGTCCAAGCCAAAGAAAAGTTCAAGAAAGGTTTCACCGGGAATAAGTCCTTTCCTTGCAGAACAGTTCTAAGGTTTGAAGAAATTCAGAAGAGGTTTCACCGGGAATTAATTCTCTTTGGGGAAATAAATTTCTTATACAAAGATTTCTAAGTTATGACAGTCTTGAGAAAAGTTTCACCATGAATAATGCCTTTCTCTGTTCCATATTGTATAAGCCCAAGAGGAGGCAAGATTGTATCTGGAATTTCCTATGGGGAACTAGTTTTGACTGTATTGAAAGAGAAACCACTGGTTTGATCTAGACCTAGACCTAATTGTTGGGGAAAACTCTAAGCAAGTATGTACAAACATATATATGTACATATGATATATATATATATATATATAAGCAAGTATGTTGAGAAGATAGTGGAACTTACAGTTGTGCAAGCCCAAGCATAGTAACTACAGCCTTATGGTTAGTTATTCAAGAAATTGAAGAAAGTTTTGATAAAAACTTTGAATTTGAATCTAAATCAAAAGGAAAGTTGTTTTAAAAGGAAGTTTGGGGCTTATACTCAAAGAGAGACCCAGATGAATTCTTTTGAAAAGGCGACGATCGCGTCGTAGTTTTAAAAACCACAGAGGGACTTATACAATGACTGAGGCCCAAATTATTGTATTCACAAAAAGGATGGGTCTTACACTCTATTAGAGGCCCAAAGTTTATTTTTATACAAGAGATGAGACTTATAGCTCAAGGAGAGGCCCAGATGAAAAACAGTGATCGCACTGTTATTTTAAAAATTGTATCGGGACTTATATAATGACTGAGGCCCAAAAGTGTTTGAAAAAGAATAAAAATGGGAATTACAACTTAAGAGGAGGCCCAGATGAAAATTCTTTGAAAACAACGATCGCGCCGAGATTTTTAAAATCGTATCGGGACTTCTACAATGACTGAGGCCCAAAAAGGTTTATTTACAAAGGGATGTGACTTACACTCTATCAAGAGGCCCATAAGTATTTTGAAAAAAAAGTTTGTGAGGGTGAAAACAATAAAAACCCTAATTTGATTTAAAAATGCATTTTAATTTGAATAAAAATCAATTAAAATGATCAAAATTATCAAACATGTATGAAAAACAAGTTGTGATCTTGGATAAATGTTTGGAAAACCATGTTTTATCCATAGAATGATTTGAAAATCATTTCAATTTGAAAAATCAAGAAGAAGAAGTATTTTTAAATACTTAAAAACAAATAAAAATAAATTCTTTACAAAAATATTAAATATATAAAATAAATAAAATTTTTGTAGGATCAAATATTTTAACATTTTTGTGAATTTTTTAAAAAATAATTAATTCAAAATCATTAAAATTCAGAGAGAAATTAATTTTTGAATCAATTAATAAAAATATCAAAATATTCAAATATTCAAAATTTGAAAAATAGCGCCAAGAACAAGTCATCTTCTTCGCGCGAGCTCTGGTTTTCCAGATTTGCAAAACCTCTCATATCTCTCTGATTACTCAATGAAAATGACTTTTGTAAACATGAAACTTGCTCGTTTTTTAACAAGGATTACAACCATATAAATTAATTGCATTTATATTAAGTGTGGAGTGAGAAATGAGAAGATGAACTCAAGAACCCTAATTTTTGCAAGAACATCATAAAATCCTATACGCGATTCATACATAGCAATTGATTAAGGGGAAACACTCCACATAAGTTCAGAAACATGTTTGTAACTTGAAAACACATTGATGATGCATGGATTATAGAGTTTGAGAGTGTCGGGCTTACCTCTTGCAGCTGGTGATCGAATTCTATGTTGGAGGTGTTACAGATGTTGTGTAATGATCTAGACAGCTTCAATGGACCTCAAGTAATGTGTTTGAAGGCTTAGAATGGATTGAATCAGCTCAGAACTTGTTGTGGCACCTCAACTGCAAGTAGGACAAAAAGCTTGAGCAAATGGGGGGTGAATTTGTGATTCTGATGTTCCAGATGAGTTTTAAGGTTATGGATCACTCATATATGATGTATGTGAGGTGTTGGCATCATTTGTTTTGATAGAATTGCTCTCAAATGAAAAATTCAAAAGTTGCTTGAATGAGAAGCAAAATCTGGTTTTTTAAGAGTGATTTTGAGGAAAACATGTGTTATGGTGCTTTGGTGTACTCAAACGGACCACAAATGAGCTCTATTTATAGTGTGTCAAGTTTTTTTTGGCAGTAATAGTGAATGGTGGCTGGTACAACCCATTGTGCATTGGTTTGCAAAAGGAATCTCAAGTCTCCTATAGGCATTGACTTGAGTCAATCTTGCAAGCCTATGGTCTTCTATTGCATGGATAAGGCTTGACTCATTCAGTTGGATTTGATTCAGTCCATGCCACCTTGATGCATCCATTGAATGCTCCATGACAACTTTGAAGTTTTTGGCTTTTGCATCATTAGGTATCACATGTATACATGATGATCTTTTGTCTTGGGAGGCTTGTGACTAAGATATCTTTTGCCTTGATCTGATCCTTAATGTTTCTAGAAGGATTACTAGACTTGTAATTGCACAAATTGACCAATTCGAGCAAATGACCTATACTCTGCCTTGGGAAGAAATCAGTCTTTGGTACCATGTTCCAAGGGTTGTAACTCCCTGCTCAAAATGAATTTGGAGATGATCTGGTACTTGTTGGAAAGCTCTCATGACATAATTTAACTTTGATGTCCACCAATGGACCTGGTTCAGCTTGGATCAAGGTGAAAAATGGCCTCAAAGTTGGTAAAAATTCAAGACAGATTCTGTCCAAAATTTCACTAAGTGTTGGAAAAAGTAGTCATTTTCATGTTTTTGTGATTTTGATCAATCCATAACTCATAATCCATGAGGATTTGGAATCTTTTGTAGTTGACACTTTTGAAGTATGTCATGTAAACTTTCATTTGAGCTTAGGATGAAAGAAAAAGGCCTTAGGGTTTGGGAGTTATGACCTTGCAAAGTTGGTACCAAATCCATTTTGTTCCATAACTTAGAAAAACTTAAGTTTCTTATGGTTGCCCCTTTTGCAAGTAATCCTATTTTTCTTGGTTTTTCTTGATGGATGATGATCAAAACCATGCCTTAACATTTTTTTGACTTAGGGGAGCCATATTTGTGAAAAAAATTTAAAAAGTCAGACTTGATTTTGGGCACAGTTGACTTTTTGTCAGATGAAATCCAAACTGTGTGATCTTCTATGAAATTAAGTTCTTGACCTAATTCAAACCTAATGGATGGGTTCCATAGGTGTTTTAGGGTGTCTTGAATCATGTTCCAAGGTTTGGGAACATGTCTTGGTCCAAAGTCAAAGGTACAGTTGACTTTTTCTTCAAAACCCTAATTGTGGCCCAGATGAACTTGAAACTTGTGAATCAAGCTTCTTGGATCAATCCATTGTTGTAAATGGATTAATCTGGTGTATTTGAAGGCCTCAAATCATGTCTTGAGGTTTTGGCCTGGAGGCCTTGGTCGACCAAAACCCTAATTTGGTGACACTGGCGATCTTGAGGCTTGATCCACTTGGAATGTTGCAACCTTGTGCTTGATTCTGGATGTGGGATTCCTCTTGATCCTTCATGGGTGTTTGAGAGGTTAGACAAGTTGAATATTATGTCAATTCTTGATTGATCTTTTGTCTAAGTGCTCTGAGAGGGCTCAAAACCCTAATTTTTTATTGTAGTGAATGCTTAACAATCCTTGAGAAGATTGATGAGGTATCATGGTACATCCATATTGTGGTGATGATTTGCACAATGATGGGAAATCTTGTGGTCAAAATTTGGGGTATGAAAGATTCCCCTATTTAATCTTCTTGGACCCGGAGGTGTGAATGGCAGAGATATTCGGACATTCAGGGTGCAAAAGGATTAAATATTGGAATACCCGATATTTTGACTGTGGTTATGAATAGCAGTTTGCTCATCCATCTTCTTTTGCTAAGCAATGTTACTTATAAAAGGGTAAAACTTCCCCTTGATCCTGGTCTTCAGCCCTGGAACTGGTCTTATTTTCTTTTGAAATAAACTTCCCCTCGATCCTAGTCTTCAGCCATGGAACTGGTCTCAGTTTTCTTTTGAAATAAACTTCCCCTCGATCCTGGTCTTCAGCCATGGAATTGGTCTCAGTTTTCTTTTGAAATAAACTTCTCCTCGATCCTGGTCTTCAGCCATGGAACTGGTCTAAGTTTCTTCTTGTTGAGTTCCTTCCTCGACAAGGAACGTTATTTGTAGCGATCTTCATCAAACTTCTCACCGAGTTTTTACTAGGGAGATGCCATTCGATGGAAAAAGTTTGAGGCCAGACTTGTTGGGGAACCCCATTAGTCTGAGCTTTAGAGGTGTGCAAACTTCTCTGTGGGAGATGCCATTTGTTGACCCTACTGGGGAAAACGAGTCTCTTGATAGACCGCTTTTTGCTTGGTGAGGTTACATCATACTTTTCTTCGAGACCTTTTCGGAGAAATGCCATGTGATGTAATCCAATTTTGAGGTGCTGATGACTTCATTAACATCGAATTTCTTGGGAGAAAAACCGATGTATTGCCGAGAGCCTTCGGTTTAAGAGGCTTTCTCTGGGGATTTTCCTTAATCCGAGAAAGCAAAAATATCATCTTCAATGATGAAGAGTGGTGTTCCAAAGGTGCTTGTCGAACGTCTTCTCGCCTTTCAGAGGTTCAAGTTATCAAAGTGGTCGAGGACAGGCTCCAATCCAGAAATAAATTGGGGAGAAATTGCTCAGACGATACATTTCCGGACGAGGAAAGAACTGATAACCTTATTGGTGGGAGGAGGTTATCACTTGGGGATGAACATAACCAGAGTGATATTAATGCAACATATGTATGAATATGAATCGATTATGCGTGATGTATGTATGTTTATGCTGACAAAACAGATGCGACATACATACTAGTGAATGAACACGAAGGGATACTTGGCCAGTGCAAGGGATAAGAAGTATCATCGGTTCAGTGATAGCAATCCTTTCCTGCTTATGAGGGGTGGACCCTACTGGAAAGAGAAGACTATCAATTGGTCTTTAGAGGTAAGAACTCTGCCAGGGATATCAGATGGGACATTACATCTAAAATAGTTGATCCTTCATTCAGGTGTACTGGTTTAGAAAGAGTACTTTAATTCTGCATTTTGAGGTTTAAGCACTTCCAGAGAAGCCATCGATGTTCTTTTTTGCGTTCAGTAGTCAAAAGGAATTTCCATCTTTAATTTTAAAAGCAGAATAAAATTTGACAAGTAAATTATTTTTTGTTTGTTTCAAGAATCGTTAATCATATTAAAAATGTCATTCTGTAAAGCTAAATAAATGAGAATTGCAAACAAAAGCACTAGGGCTCAAATTTTATTGATAGAATGGTAATCAGCCAAGCGCGTGATCCCATAGAGCATTACAAAGTTTTAGAAAATGGTAATTTAAGGGAAAAGGGGCTACATCGAAACATAACGACCGTTATCCTTCCACTAACTTTGAATTCAGGACATTCTGAGCTTCTGTCGAAGGTGACCTTGACTGAAGTCTTTTCGACGGATGGTGTCACCGCTGGGGATCTGAACTTCGTCAGACGTAGTTACTTGCCATGAATCCCTAACTTTTTCCTGGATTACCTTTTTAGGTTTTCAATCCATCAGGATGATTTTTGCTTATGTCTCTGATTTTTGCATGGACTGCCCTTTCGGGTTTTCAATCCACTGAGACGTTTTTTTTTAGAAGTATTTCTTGACTACATCAACATTTGCGGGGTAGGTAAACTCCTCTCCATCCATAGTTGCGAGTCTCAAGGTGCCGCCTAAGAAGGCTTTCTTAACCACATAAGATCCATCATAATTCGGAGTCCATTTGCCCCGGGAATCAGTGAGGAATGTTTGTATCTTCTTGAGCATGAGGTCCCCTTTTCTGAAGACACGGGGTCGGACCATTTTATCAAACATTTTCTTCATTCTTTGTTGATACACCTGACCGTGACATAAGGCTGTCATTCTCTTTTCTTCGATTAGGTTCAATTCATCGTGTCGACTTTGACACCATTCAGCATCTGTTAGTTTAGCTTCCATCAATACCCAGATTGATGGGATCTCTACTTCTATGGGGAGCACTGCTTCCATGCCATATACTAGAGAGAAAGGGGTTGCCCCTGTTGAAGTGCGGACAGATGTGCGATAACCGTGAAGAGCAAAGGGTAGCATCTCGTGCCAGTCTTTGTAGGTTACAACCATCTTTTGAACAATCTTCTTGATGTTTTTGTTAGCCATTTCTACCGGTTCATTCATCTTAGGCCGGTATGGAGACGAGTTATAGTGTTTGATTTTGAACTCAACACACAACTCTTTCATCATCTTGTTGTTCAAGTTAGATCCATTATCCGTAATGATCTGGCTTGGAACACCATAACGGCAGATGAGATTGTTTTTTATAAATCAGACCACCACTTTCGAGTTACATGGGTGTATGACACTGCTTCGACCCACTTAGTGAAGTAGTCAATAGCTACCAGGATGAACTGATGTCTGTTTGAAGCTCTGGGTTCAATCATGCCAATCATGTCGATTCCCCATATAGAAAAAGGCCATGGAGAAGAAAGGACTTTGAGATGCATTGGCGGTACATGGATTTTGTCAGCGTATATCTGACATTTGTGACACCTCCTCATGTACTTGTAACAATCAGATTCCATTGTTAGCCAATAATATCCTGCTCTCAGAATTTTTCTCGCCATCGTGTGTCCGTTGGCATGAGTGCCAAAGGATCCTTCGTGAATCTCTTTCATCAACATGTTTGCTTCTTGTCGGTTTAAGCATCTGAGCAAAACCATGTCGAAGTTTCTTTTGTAGAGTGTATCACCATTCAGGAAGAAGTTGCCAGCCAATCTTCTGATAGTCTTCCTGTCTTTTCTTGATGCCCCAGGTGGGTATTCCTGTTTTTGAAGGAAACACTTGATATCATGATACCATGGATTGTCATCTATGACTGCTTCAATCCCGAAGATGTAAGCGGGCCTTTTAAGGCGCATTATGTCAATCTTAGGTATGTCATTCCATTAACTTACACTAATCATGGAGGATGAGGTGGCTAATGCATCAGCCGTGTGATTTTCTTCACGAGGGATATAATGAAACTCGATTCTGTTGAAGAATGGTAACAACCGTCTCGCGTAATCTTTGTAAGGAATCAATCCTGATTGATATGTTTTCCACTCTCCTTTGATCTGATTGATAACCAGGGCTGAGTCTCTATACACATCCAAGTTCTTAATCCTTAAGTCAATGGCTTCTTCGAGACCCATGATGCAAGCTTCGTATTCGGCCTCGTTGTTTGTGCATTTGAATGTTAATCTGGCAGTGAAAGGAATATGGGTACCCTGAGGCGTTACGATGATTGCCCCAATTCCGTTTCCATAAGTATTTACGGCTCCGTAGAAAATTAGTCCCCATTGGGATCCTGGTTCTGGCCCTTCACTGGGTAGCGGTTCATCGCAATCTTTCATTTTCAAGTACATGACATCTTCGTCTGGGAAGTCAAATCCGACTGATTCCTGATCGTCAATCGGTTGATGAGCCAAATGATCAGCTAAAATACTTCCATTGACGGCTTTCTGAGCATGGTACTCAATGTCGTATTCTGATAACAACATCTGCCAACGGACAATCCTTCCCGTGAGAGCAGGTGTTATACCCCAAATTTTACCCCTTAGATGTCATGACATCTTGCAATTACATGTATGGTTCAATCATCTATGCATTACTAACTAACCACTATATCTTTCTAGTTGTTCTTTCATGTGAAAGCTAGGGTTTGTACAAGAAAGAGGACAAGGTCAATAAGCCAGGCTCTTACATGTTTCAAGGTCTCTTAAGACATCCTTTGGCTCCCTACCACTATCCCAAGTGTTAACTAGTTGTTTGCGGTTGGTGTTTGAGGTCATATGATCAAGAAAGCCAACTAAGGCTCTAAATTTCAACCATTGGATCTTGGAGGCTAATCATGAAGTTCTAAAGTCATATCCCATGATCTCATGAGATTGGGTCAAGAGGAATCAAGAAGAGACCACCAGGTCAAGAGTTGTAAGAACTAGGGTTTAACATGAAAAATCACTAAAGGATTTTGTGTGACCAGTCAATGTCTTGATTGGTTCATCAATCAATTGAGCTTACATGCATTCAAGAGGTCTTATTCAACAAGAAATCAAGTGTATTTGCCTCTCATCACATGTGCAATGTGCCACACGTTCATCTAGCCCCAGATTAGGGTTTTGTCAGGAAAAGTAAACTATTGCCTTTGATTTTGATCAAGGTATGATCCCAAGCCCTGGGACATGATTCCCTATGTTAATAAACATCCTTAGAGGTCATCCATTGGCATTTGAGGAGATTGAGAAAACAATATCATCAGAGATCATCCAGTTGAATTCCTGAAGAAGATTGGGGTTTTGACTGGAAAAGTAAAGCCTTTGACTTTTGAGATTTTAATCCAAAATGAAGTGTTCAAGCGATAATCCATCATTACATGCTTAATTGTTGAGTTAGAGCATGAGAAGTTAACATTTGAGAGGTTTCTTGAAAAAAGGGCAAGGTTTGGTCCTTAAAATTTTCTAAATATGGAAAAGTTCACTCCTTGTGCAAAATTGGGAAGGTCATAACTTTCAAACCAGACATCCAAATTTTGTGACTCAAAGCTCAAATTGAAGCTCTCACCATGAAATTTTGGACACAACTTCAACTCCATTTTTCAAATAATTCCAAGTTTCAAATCCAAAACCTTTGGACATGAATGTTGCTCCTTGTTCTTCAAGCTTTCCAATCATGTGTAGAACTCCCCATTTGGATGATTCAATCTCAAGATATGTTGCTTCAAAGTTTGATGTTTCAAATTGAAAAGTTTCATAACTTAGAAATTTTTCTAAGTTCTTTTGGACAGCATGGTGTGCATGGTTTCATTGCATTTTTTCTCAAGTTTCTAAACTCCAAATCCAAAGGCTTTCCACATGAAAGTTGTTCTATCATATCCCTACTTTCCATTAAGCCAAAAACCTCAAGATTTAATGAAGTATCCATCAAGGTACATGGCACTAAAGTGGTCACGATAAAATGTTGTGTTTTGACTTAAAAATTCTGGTTGTTGCTTTGTTGCTACACCAAACTTCACCACCAATTTTCACATGTTTTAAGCACAATGTCAACCTCTTCACAACATCAAGGTTACTCTACCTTATGCCATTTTTCAAAAGGAGCAAGAATTATTTCATTTGGTTCATTGCTTAGAAAATTATCGTGTGCCAAATAGAAGTCTTTGATTTGGTTTCATTACAAACCATACTTCCACTTGAACCATTCCGAAAACTACCTATCAAGTACATTGTGTTATCTTTCATGATCAGTTTCCAACGCCACCTTGCGACAAAACCCGTGCAAGAAAGAAGCCTCCAAAGTACACCTAACTTGTACTTGAAGATTGTGACACAAAAGCTAAAAACATAAACCATCGTGTAAGGCTTCCTTGTACCAGAACTCTTTTGGTCCTTGTTCATTTCTTCTGCTGACAGGAACCCTAAGATAAGCAACAATGGCTAGATTTTACTTGGCTCAAGAAGGATAGTAGAAGGCCATGCGTATAGGATCTTACTTGTGATATTTCTCTCTTAAACAAAGCAAGTATCCAGTGTATCCTTATTGCATTAACCAACTGGCTTTTGCTATAAAAGGAGACTCATCCTCTTTGTTCAAACACATAAACAGAACTACAAAACACACCATTCAAAAGAAGGAGTTCATGAGCAATCAAGAGGAAACCAGAAGCTGCACATTTCAATCAGCTTCCTACACATACTCATCAACAAAGGGAAGGAGTGAGTTTATTGGATTCCATAGCCTCCAAGTGAAGAAGCAGTGGACTGACTCCACTTGGTAAGCTTCTTCCATGACTTCATACTTTCATGTTCAATGTTCTGTTGTTTCTAAAAGATAGCATGTTATACATCACACATATATTGATATGAGAGGATATCATGTTTGTCTGTTTAAAATCTTAAGCATACATCATCATGAACTTTGTTTGGTTTCAGTTTGTATGCTCTCCTTCCATGATGATTATCTCCTTGTTTTAGTTCCTGTTTGGATTTGTTTAGAGTTTAGTGTTGTTCTATGTTCTGAATGCTACATGTTGATGTTTTATCTCATGGATTTTGGGTGAGAAATGGGTTGGAAAATGGCTGGGAGGGAAGAGGGTTTGCCATGGCGATGTCTAGTTTTTCACGATAGTTTGTAGGGTTTTTCATAATGTTATATGGAGGAAGATGATATGTGGCAGCGTGGGATAGGCCAGGCGAGTGCTTTGTCGTGTTGTGACTAAAGAATTTAAGTGACTAGTTGATGATAGGGTCACATGATATTTGTACACGGCTTTGTTTTATTTCATTTAACTGAGTTTTATTTCACTCTTGGACCTGGGCCATAGCACTTTCTCTACTCGCATCCCTCATCTGTGAGGCCCAGGCGTGTAACAAACCAACTTAGTTCATTCTCACTTTACTAATGAACCCCCGTGTCTTGGTTCATGCCAAGCAATTTATTTCTTTTTTCATTTCAATTTCACTTATTTAAAAATAGTTCCTATTATACAAAAATTCCCAAAAAATTAATACTTACATTTTAATGTTTAAATTAATTTTATAAAATTTTTATTTTTATTTTTCACCTTATTTTAATATTTATTTTAATTTTGTAAACTTAAGAACATATTTTGTACCTAGTTTTTGAACTTCTTTTGAGAAAGACCTCTTCTCACTACTTTTTTAAGATGGTTTTCTAGAGTGTTTTAGGACACATTGAGAGGTTGTCTTGAGTTTGATTTTTGACCTTGAATAAGGTCTTTTGATTAGGGTTTGATTGCTTTGTTTAACCCCCGATTCTTAGGCTCGATACCTTTGTTACTTAACCTTGAAGTTTTGACTTTGAGAGGGCTATTTTGCCCATCTTCTTATGACACTTCACACACTCATTCTCAATTGTTTTAACTTGAGTTTAGACTTTGGTCTTGGACTTGTGTGGCCATTTTCTTAATTTTGAGTACTTCATTGATGTATTTCTCATTTCACCCATGTTTTCAAGTTAGTCTTGACCTAGTTTCTTTATAGCACTTCTTAAAGTGTTTTGCAAGATGAATTTGTGTTGATTTATGATTTGAGAAGTTTATTTTACTCATAACTTCATGGTTCATGAGTACTTTGTCTTGCTTATTTGGTCACTTATTCATGTAGAATTGTTGTGCATCATTCCATTATGTGTTGTCATACTTTATCATGCTCATATTTAAAGTTGATTCATATGGACATTTATCTCCACATCTTGATGTTGTTCATACTTGATTGATGCCATTGTCTCTTTTGATTGTTTATCACCTTTTAGTTCTTGAACTCTTATTTCTTATCACTCATACATCAATTCCCCTTCAACACTTGTCTTTACAAGAAGTTGTCTTCCCCTCCTTCCAAAGGAAAGTCTCTCTATTGACCTCAAAGTCATAGATAGCTCATTACTAACTTGGCATCATAGCCATCTTCTACCCTTGACCTCATAGTAATAGGTTACCATCTTGGCCTCATAGCCATCTTCTACCCTTGACCACATAGTCATAGGTTACCATCTTGGCCTCATAGTCATAGGTTACCATCTTGGCCTCATAGCCATCTTCTACCCTTGACCTCATAGTCATAGGTTACCATCTTGGCCTCATAGCCATCTTCTACGCTTGACCTCATAGTCATAGGTTACCATCTTGGCCTCATAGCCATCTTCTACCCTTGACCTCATAGTCATAGGTTACCATCTTGGCCTCATAGCCATCTTCTACCCTTGACCTCATAGTCATAGGTTACCATCTTGGCCTCATAGCCATCTTTTACCCTTGACCTTATAGAAATAGGTTACCATTTTGGCCTCATAGCCATCTTCTACCCTTGACCTCATAGTCTTAGGTTATCATTTTGGCCTCATAGCAATCTTCCCTTGACCTCATAGTCATAGGTTATCATCTTGGCCTCATAGTCATCTTCCCTTAACCTCATAGTCATAGGTTATCATCTTGGCCTCATAGCCATATTCCCTTGACCTCATAGTCATAGGTTATCATCTTGGCCTCATAGCCATCTTTCCTAGACCTCATAGTCATAGGTTACCATCTTGGCCTCATAGCCATCTTCCACCCTTGACCTCATAGTCATAGATTACCATCTTGGCCTCATAGCCATCTTCCACCCTTGACCTCAAAGTCATAGGTAGCCATCTTCCACCCTTGACCTCAAAGTCATAGGTAACCATCCTCCCCTCTTGACTTCAAATTCATAGGTAGCCCTCTTACATATTTGATCTCAAAGTCACAGATATCCTTACCTTATCTTTGGCCTCATTAGAGCCACTTACATTACAACTTAGAGTTAGGTTAGAGTTCTTAAACTCTATGTGATGCTCATCACCATGAGTCTTCACTTACCCCTTTCAACTTAGATTTAGAGAGTTCTTTAACTCTATATGAGTGTCACACTCATTCCCCTTGGAACTTTGGCCATAGTCAATGGTTCCTCACCCTTATTGAGGTGAACTACGGTTGCTCTGATTCTTTAGTCAGGATACGTAGGCACAAGATGCAACGTCTTGGCGAGCATACTTAGTGTATATACCCTTAGGTTTTTACCTTACCCTTAGCAGTTCCCTTAGCAAGCAAACATAGTATAACACAAATATAAACAAGAGGTTCATGTAGAGTACTACACATATCTAAGATGCTAACACCTTCCCTAAGTATAACCAACCCCTGAATCCCCGATTTCTTAGCTGTGTCTTCACATAGCACAATTAGGGTTTTCTTCGATCTTTACCCTTTCCTTTGGATAAATCAAAGCTCGGTGGTGAATTTCAAAGATGTGTGATTCAAGTTAATTAATAGCTTGATATCTGATTCTCACCGGAACAGAAATGGCGACTTCACTGGGGATATGTGTCATACCCCAAATTTTGACCACTAAGATTTTCCATCATTGTGCAAATCATCATCACAATATATATGGACCATCATACCTCATTAGTCTCCCCAAAGATGGGTGAGCATCAACTACAATCAAACTTAGGGTTTTGAGCCCTCTCAGAGTACTTAGACAAAAGATCAATCAAGAAATGACATGATTTTCAACTTGTATAAACCTCTCAAACACCCATAAGGGATTAAGAGGACTCCCATATCAGGAATCAAGCACAAAGTTGTAAAATTCAAAGTGGGTTAGGCCTTAAGATCGCCAGTGTCACCGAATTAAGGTTTTGGTCGACCAAGGCCTCCAGATGGAAATTTTCCTCTGGGCATGAGCCAATACTTCAAAGAACAACTTAAGATGCTCCAAGGGACATCATGAACCCAATCATCAAGTCAATTTAACCTCAGGGGAAACATTCATCAAAAAATCAGGAATTAGGGTTTCTTGACCTAATTCACCCCTAAGTTGACTTTTGGGACAAAACATGAGCCAAGACCTCTAGAGATTATTTAAGGGTCTCCAATACACTACATTGATCCATGTACAACAATGGATTGGTCCAAGAAGGTTGATTCACAAGCTTCAATTTCATCAGGATCACTATTAGGGTTTCGAGGGAAAAGTCAACTGTGCCTTTGACTTTTGACCAAGGCATGTTCCCAAACCTTGGGACATGATTCAATACACCCTATAACTCCCATGGAACATATCCATCAAGTTTGATTTAGGTCAAGGACTTGATTTCATAGAGGATCGCACAGTTTGGAATTCATCTGATAAAAACTCAACTGTGCACAAAAGTCAAAGTTTGACTTTTTGAGATTTTTCATAATTATGGTTCTTTAACCCTAAAATGATGTTAATGTGTGATTTGAATCATCATTCATCAAGAAAAATCAAAGAAAGTGGGATAACTTGTAAAAGGGGTAACCATAAAAACTTAGAATTTTTCTAAGTTATGAAATAAAGTGGCTAGGGTACCAACTTCCAAGGATCATAACTTGAGATCCAAGCAACCATTTTGGCTGGTCCAAAGATGGATTTGTAGCTCTCATGGCATACTTCAAAAGTGTCAACTACACCTCATTCCAATTCTTCATAGATTTTTAGTTATGGAGTGATCAAAATGGCTGAAAACATGAAATGTCACTTTTTCCAACACTTAGTGAAATTTTCACTAAGTCAGAATATGTCTTGCTTTTTTTCAAAATGTGGGGACATTTTTCACTTGGATCCAAAAAGTGTCAAGACAAACTATGTTCACACATGTGTTGTATCACATAAGGGCTTTCCAAAATGTCCAAGAACTCCATCAAACTCCACCTGAGCTTGGATTTATGACAGTTGCAACATGCCTTGCTGCAAACTATCTTGGCAAGGCAGACTTGTGCTTAAAGGCACGATTTGCTCAAATTGTACAATTCCAAGCATGCTTCTCCATCTACGCACCTCAAGGGGGAACAACCAAGGGACAAACACTGATCCATCAGCCTCCCAAGTCCAAGATTCCCAAAGTAGCATGCCAAACCCTAAAAAGCCTAAAAGAGGCCAAGACTCCAATTTTGTTTCTAAGCATTCAATGGATACACCAAGGTGGCATGAACTGCTCCATTTTCAACTGAATGAGTCAAGGATAAGCTCTGAACCAAAGAACCATAGGCCTGTGCTCTAACCTCTAGTCAATGGCTAGAGGAGACTTAAGATTCCGAAGTGATGCAATTGGACAATGAGCTGCTGAAGTTGACATTTACCATTGCTTGCAAAATAAACTTGCTCTACTATAAATAGAGCTCATTTATGCTCAGTTTGAGTACACCAAAGCACTACAACACTTGCTTTCCTCAAAATCTCTTTCTCTAGGCAAAAATGCCTTCTTTAGCAAGGTAACTCTGAGTTTTTGAGTTAGAGAGCATTTCCATCACAGCTCATGATCCAAACACATCCAATATGTCATATCTAAGTTGTCCAAACTCTCACAAGTGACCTGTAACACCAAAATCACAATGTCCCCTCTCAAACCTCAAAATTTGACTTTTTTTCATTTTTCAAGCCATGTCTTGATTCAGTCACTTTCAAAACTAGATAAAACCTCAAACACACTCCAAATATCATCCTTAAATTGTCCCAAATGGTTCCCCACTTCTGGAACACCATTTGAGAGAGTTTCCATATTGGTCACTTTTGCCCCTTTTGTAAGAAAGGGCTCAAACTTGTTCCTGAGGATTTCAGTTGGTTCCAACCATTCTAAAAGCTTCTAAGGGATCATTTGAGGGTGTCCAAAGCATCAAATTGTTTTTGGAACAAAGCACTTGGCAGATTGCACAAAACGCTCATAAAGAGGTAAGCATCACAACTTGAACTCTTTGAAATATGCATTGCTTTGAAGTCCACTGATCATGCACATCTCATACATCTCGACGCGATCGCCATTTCAGAGTAAAACAATTTTGGGCCTACCCTCGTGTTATAAGCCCCTTTTCTTTTTAAAACCTTTTTTTGGGCTTCTCCTTGAGTTGTAAGACCCGACCCTCCTTTAGATAAACCTCTTTGGGCCTCAGTCATTGTATAAGTCCCGACACAATATTCAAAACAACAGTACAATTACTGTTTAAACTTTGGGCCTCTCCGTGAGCTGTAAGCCCCAACAATCTTTTCAGAACAATCCTATTTTGATTTAGGTTCAAATATATATATCGTTCAAAACTTTCTTTAATTTCTCTGAACAACTAACAATACAGCATGGAAGCTCTACAACGGATAAGTGTTTATCCGCTTTCTTTTATCTGCTTTCGTATATATAACTGTATTGTGGGAAGCGGCGCATGGTTAGTCTTTTTTCATATCCTTTTAAATACTTGTCATATATCAACTATTTATATAGTATAGTTATTTAGAGTTTTCCCCGGCAACTAGGTCTAGAACTAGGTAAAGCCCTGTTGGTCACTCTTAAATACAAACAAAACTAGATCCCCCGTAGGATTCCATATACAGTCTTCCCTTCTCTTGGGGTTAAACAATATGTAGGCATGGCAATGGGGCGGGTCGGGGGCGGGTTTAGCTAGCCCCGCACCCGCACCCGCCTCCCTGTTATAGACCCGCCCCCGCCCCCAAACCCAGTCGGGGGTGAAAATTTAACACCCAGACCCGCCCCCGATAGAAACGGGTTTGCCTGCACCCGCACCCGCCCCCACCCGCAAAGAAATATTTTTTTTAAATAGTAATAAAAATTAACAATTTTATTAAAAATTTAACCATTTTAGTAATAAACTTGTTTCTAAAGATGTGAGTTTGAGTGAATGGTGAAAAATGACTAATGAGGTTTTTTAATTACTTGTTCAAAAGTGAATAAGTGTGATATAAAATAATTTAAATATGGGTATTAAAGTTAATATTATAAGACTGGGCGGGGGCGGGGGCGGGTGCGGGCGGGTAGTAGCATCCCCCCACCCCTGCACCCACACCCGCAATTACAAACCGGGTTTTACCCGCACCCGCACCCGCACCCAATCAAATCGGGTTTCCCCAGTTAATTTTGGGGCGGGTCCGGGCGGGCCCCGGCGGGCCCGAGTTTTCTTGCCATGCCTAACAATATGGAACAAAGAGAAAGGCGGTATTCTCGGTGAACCTTTTCTTATACTGTCACCCTTAGAAATTGTCAAAGAAATTCTACTCCCCAGAGATGATCTTTTCTCCGTGAATGGCATCTCGTGATTTTCTTCCAAACCCTCAAACTTTCCTGGAATGATCTCTTCTCTGTGAATTGCATTTCTTGAACTTCTCTTGGTTTGGGAACCCACAGGCTTCCTAAAAGCATCCCCGCCTCCTCTTGGGCGTTGTACAAGGACCCTTCGGCTTCTTAGAAGTTCTCATGCCTTCTCTTGGGCTTAATACAAGGACCTTAACGACCTCTTAAAGGTATAAGACATAACTTGGTCATCCTTTCCTAGAGCAGACTTTCCAGTGTCAAACCTCAGGCCACTTTAGGATTGATTCTCATCCCTTAAGGCCCTTGCCCTCTTTTGGGCATCCTACAAAAGATAAAACTCTTCAGCGCCAGTAGACTTGGATAGTCTAAACCCCTTGAGTCTCAAAGACATTCTCAAGTTCCTTTCAAACATAGGAAAAACCACCGATCACCCTGGATTAATCTCCAGCAGAAACCCGGTCTCTCTCATGAGAGTTCCCCACCCTCGGACATGCCTAGGGATCTCAATTATCCCCAGCAGTAAGACAGCCTCCTCTTAGGCTTTGTATAATGATCTTTCCTCAATGTATTCAGCCCCCTCTTGGGCTTTGGTACAATGTTTCTCCCCTAGCAGAGCTAACCTTTTCAGACTCTCTTGTTGAGTCCATCTCCTTTTAGCCTCAATATCGGGTTTCGTACGAGACAGTAAATCACTCTTTTGTTGAGTATAAAAGACTCTCTTATTGAGTCAATCAACTTTCAGACTCTCTTGTTGAGTCAATCAACTATCAGACTCTCTTATTGAGTCAACTCTCTCTAGCCTCAATCTTGGGCTTTATACAAGACAGAAAAAAGCACTCTCTGGTTGAGTCAACCCTTTTAGCCTCAATCTTGGGCTTTGTACAAAACATAAATCTTCCAAAACTTTCTCTTTAGCCTGGGACACACATCTTCCCCAGCGAAGTCATTTCCTCCCAGCCTTATTTTAGGCTTTGAGGAATGCTTTCCCAAGAAGAGTTAAAACTCTTTTCAGCCCCCGTCTTGGGCTTTGTACAAGACAGACAATACTCTCCAGCAGAGTTAAATCCTCTTAGCCTCAATCTTGGGCTTTGTACAAGACACGTAAAAAATATCCTCACCCGAGTCAGTTAAATTTCTCATTTTAGCCTCAATCTTGGGCTTTGTACAAGACACACATAAACCTCCCCAACGGAGTCAAAAATCCCTTTTAGCCTCAATCTTGGGCTTTGTACAAGACAGAAAGAATATTTTCCCCGGAAAAGTCAAACTGTTAGCCTCCTTTTAGGCTTTATATAATGATATCCCCAAAGAGTCCGTCTCTTTTTTGCCTCAATCTTGGGCCTTGTACAAGACATATACACTCTCTTGTTGAGTCGGTCTTATCCAGCCTCCTCTTAGGCTTTGTATAAAGAAATCCCCCAGCCGGGTCAATCAATTTCTTAGCATCAAACTAGTGCTTTGACCAAGGCACACAAAAAATCAACAATCCCTCTTTAGAGATGACAAATTCTCTCTCAGTCAAACTTTTTAGCTTCAATCTTGGGCTTTGAACAAGACACAAATAAACCCTTTTAGCTTCAATCTTGGGCTTTGAACAAGACACCAAAACATCTTTTTCCTCCCTTAGAATAGGAGGAACTACGATTGCTCTGATTTCCCTATTTCGCTTAAACAGGAATACGTAGGCATAAGATTGCGAAATCTTAGCGAGCATACTAATCAAAAACTCTAGGTCCAGTACCTTCACACATCAATCAAAACTTAGGTCCAGTACCTTACCAAAAACATCGAGAACACCCGAACATCAACAAAAACTCACTCACTCTCTCATATTTCCCCAAGAAACTTTCCCAACCCATTATCAGATAAACACCATCAATTACAAAGCGGTACCCAAAAGCTAACATCATGTGGATAACCACATATAGGATGGATAATTGACAACTATCCATTGTATAACCTGACCCCGGACCCCCCAATCTCTTTAAAGCGTTTTTAGCTAAACATTGCGCGTGTAAGGTTAGTTTTAGATACCTTCCCTTTCCCTTCTAGCTTCATGGGATAAATAAGAAATCTGAAAGTAGCACCCCCCCTTCTCCATTGAGGAGAAAAACCCCAGCGATAAGGTGGTCGTGTCACCGACAAAAATTGCTCGCTACAATATGACAAACAAAAAGAGGGTTAAGCCCACCTTGTTGTGTTTGTGCTATTTATGTTTTACTTGCTTGCTTGTATATATGTATATATGTCTGTATACCTGTTTGGGTTCTTCTGTTTGGTAGGGTGCTACTATTGAGTGGTGAGATAAGTCCTAACCCGGACTTGAGCATACACATATGATAGGATTGTGGTGTAATCAATAGTCGGTTGTTGGGAGTAGTCCTAACAAGTTTGGCATATGATGACCACACTCAGTTGAGGCCCCTTTGGGATTATTGATGTCTGATGTGAGTAGTCGCATTGATGTCACTCTTTCCGTCCTGGGAGTCCGTGAGGCTGAGGACCATAGTTACCTTTTACCCCCACTTGGCCTTTTTAGGACGTAGTACGATGGCTATGAGGGAGTAGTCTCAAATGGTTGATACGCGATACTACACTCAGACGAGTTTATCTTGAGAATATTATTAACCCGCGTGAGTAGTCACGTAGGTTGATAATATCCGAAAGATTTATCTATGACTTTGAGGACTTTTAGAACCCTATTCTACAGTTGATAAACCCATAGTACACGCCTATTTGGATGGGTAGACCATGACTCCACTCATGTGACTCCTAAACCAAGGACTTGTGTACTTTGATGTGTGTAAATATGTTTCTGTTTATGCATACATCCATCCATTCATGTTAGCCCTGTGGTTTCAAGGAATTCAAGTGCTTTTTTCCCTTGCAAAATCAATAGAGATCATGGATTTTAAAACAAAACTTTTCAGATTTTCAAAAATGTTTGCAACTTACCTTCGAGTTCCTCGAAACCATTTGGTTTGCATTTGCATCCCATGCGCATGTCATCGCATTCGCATTCGCATTTCTCAGCCTTGAGTCTCTTCTTCTTCTATTTTTGAAGAATACCTAGCCCACATTTTAGACAAATGACAACGATGAACGAGATTTTGAAAAATCAGGAAGCCTTGAAAGAGGAGGTCAGAATCCTCAAGAGTCAGATGAACTGGGTCGTGGAGACCTTGTAAAACTTGATGAGGAAGGAAGGGCACGTTCACCCTGTTGCTCCCAGAGAAATTATCAATTCGTCGTCTCCTGTGGTTCTTCCATACCAGGGGAACACGCTATGGGAAACTTCGTATCAATCAACACTTGGTCTCACGCTAGAATGTCATCCCCATCAGGTGTTTACCAAAAGAGCGTTTCAGCCTCCAATGGTTGTTTCTCCTCAAAGTTCTCGAAACCAAAACAAGAAGAGGTACTTTGTCAAAAGGGACAAGGCTCACTACAAGTTGATTCTTGTGCCACTGAGCAAACTTTATCCACTATTGATTCAGAACGTGTTGGTGACTCCGCGACTTCACAACCGTGTGCTAGGACCTTGGCACAATGCGAATTTGACTTGTGAGTTTCACAAAGGGGCTGAAGGGCACGACCTGGATACCTGCTTGGCCTTAGAAGCTATTGTGCAAAAGCTAATTCATGACAAGGATCTGATCCTCGAGGAAGATCGCCTGGAGGTTGAATGCAAATTCCATACTGGTACAATGGGGCATCCAGTTGAAGAATGCAAGGACTTCGAAGAGCGACTGCTAAGTTTACTAGAGCTGCTGAAACCTCAAGAAGGTAAGTTAAATGCCAATGTCTCGAGTCCCAAGGCAAAAGACAAAGGACTTGTGAGGCCTCTTAAGGTTCTATATCACAAGGAGCAAGTGATCACTGATGAAGGTGTCCCCCTGTCTGGATCTGGATCTGGAAGTTGGTTGTCTTTTGATATTTTAGTTGTATTTTCCTTACTGTTTGATTTCATGATTTGCTTGTAAGCTTCGTTGTACTTTTGAATTGACAAGATTAATGAAACGTTTATGCATCTTTTGATTAAGTCTATTCGTTTCACTCATTTTCTTTTATAAAAGCAAAAACATTTACTTTTCCCATCCACTTATCGTTATCAAACTGTTTGTTTAAGCAAAGATTGGGGAGGATGATGAAAACATCATATCCATAATTGTTGTGGTATGCTTCCAATTAAACTTCGTCGATGATGTAAGGCATTGTTTCAATTCCCAAACATTGGAGAAATAAGAAAGATAATCCCTTGCTAACCCCTTTGAGCCTTGAAGTAGGAGTTTTCTTGTCCGAATAACAAAAACCCTTAATTTTGAACCTGGGGCAGGGTAGTGGGTTCAGTTCTGTTCATCTGTACACTCTCCGTAGAGGATCAACCATGTGTTATCCTTCAAATATCCCAAAAGGGACGAAGAAATTAAAGAAAGCCAGGAAATTTATTGAATCATCATTCACCAATAATGTGGCAGTCACAACCTGTTAGGCAAAAATTAGGATATCCCGGTGGACCAAAAACTTCAAAGAAGCGGTCCAAGCAAAAGTTAGGGATTAAAACGAAAGACAAGAAGAGGTCTCAAAACCTCAAAAAAGACAAGAAGAGGTCTCAAAACCTCAGCAAAAATAAGAAGAGGTCTTAAAACCTCAGCAAAAACAAGAAGAGGTCTCAAAACCTCAGTAAAAATAAGAAGAGGTCTAAAAACCTCAGCAAAGATAGGAAGAGGTCTCAAAACCTCAGCAAAGACAAGAAGAGGTCTCAAAACCTCAGCAAAGATAAGAAGAGGTCATTAAATCCTCAACAAAACAAAGACGAAGTAGGGTGACTGTCATTTCAAGGATATCTTGAATCCTCATCGTTACTATCACACAATCAAAACCTATTGGGGTTAGAATACATGTGTCAATTAACTGAGCATAGGATTGGAGTTCATCATGAAGATTAGGTTGGGACAAACAATTTTGAGTCATTATCCTTTGTTTCATGAGTCGTGAACCAAGCCACGTTACAACCCTTAAAAGACCTAATTGAGGTAAGGTTGTTTTGAAAATATACCACAGCAAGGTATGATAGCCTGACTCCTAATGATCTTCGCTAATCGTGTGTTGTTGATCACTTCATCTATCATTTCGTAAATGACTAGATCCACGTTGTGTTTGATTATTTAATCACTCCACTGTGTGTGTTTTATCAATAAACTTTGATTTCAAAAGCTTGCATGAATGTTACATTGAAATTGCCAATTTTAAATGAACAACACGGTTTGCAAGACAATTCAAAATCAAAGGAATCCCAACAAGTGCAGCTAGCTAAGGAATTTGACTTGACAAAGGAAGCTCGGTCTGGTGCAACCGATTTGAAGGATTTGTTAATCAACCATTCCAGGAGTTGGTAAATCAGGGGCAAGTTTGTTCCCCTATTGTCACTACTGCAGTCTAAGGACTTTGTTGTGAAAATACAGTTAATCAGAAGCAGTCAGGTCGAGATTCGACAAATCTCTCGAAGGTCAGTTAGTCTGGGGCATCTCCTTCATAGATCAACCAGACTGAAGAACAAGTTCAAGGCCTTTGTTGTGTAAATGCAGTTAAACAGGGGCAGTTACGTCGAGATTCATGAATCTCTCTAAGAGTATAAAGATATTGAAGCATCTGGTATGCCAATTCTTCTGTAAAATCCTCTTGGTATTTTCTTCTGACAAACCATGTAATATGGGGCAGAGAAGATTTGAAGATTACCTGTTACAAGAGTCGTTGTTCATTGTGATGATCTTCATGCAAGTTAGAGTGTATAACTACTTAGTTCTTGTGATATCCTTTGCCAGCTCCCCAGTAAGTTGTTACTTCAGTGGTCTTGGCAATTCTCCATGGATTTCCTCCTCCAACAAAGAAATCAAGCTCATGATGGCAATCCTAGTGAAGTTATGATGTTATACCAAATGGAATAACTTTCCCCTAGAGAAGGTCATAACCTTGAAGTAGAGTTGTTGATTCTTCATGTTCATCCCTAGTGATGGTCCAATCTGATGAGGTTGGCTGGGTATCCTTGTCGAGA
Source organism: Lathyrus tuberosus (assembly GCA_022829125.1). Lineage (NCBI taxonomy): Eukaryota > Viridiplantae > Streptophyta > Magnoliopsida > Fabales > Fabaceae > Lathyrus > Lathyrus tuberosus. Next base: position 8,090,098 of record JALAZF010000226.1, read on the forward strand.
TGTTTATTTCATCTCCAGTCTCGCTTCCCTTTGTCTGTTTTGTCAGCATAAGCATAAGCATAAACATGACATACATGCATTCATACATATGCATGGCATTTAAGCATTTTTGCTACATTCCTGGTGTTTACCTGTTTTGTTCACTTTGGTGTTTACTCCCCAAGTGACTGGGTTTGTATATTCTCTCCAATAGAGTTGTCAGCCTTTAGGCATAAAGTGCCCATCCTTTCTAATTTCCCCACAGAGTTTGCTCCTCGTGGATGATGGTTGCTTCAGTTATCTTTTCCTCGTTTGGATAAGATAAATCCCCATTTGAGCTTATTCCTCAATGGTAGAGTCTTGTTTGACCGTTTCTTTCTAGCTTGTTCCTATATTGAACTTTGGTCCCTGGCAGTGTTGCCTTTGAACCCGGTTAGGTCGCCGAACCTATTTGAACGTACATTTATTTTGCACTATGTCTCGCAGGAAGAATCTTTTACAGATCCTCATTAAAGATGAAATTCATTCTCCATCAGTGTCGTGATAACAACATCTCCTTGGAATTTATACCCAACAACAAGTGGCAGTCTCTTTGAGAAGCTTGTTTTGTCATTGGTATTTTGCGACAATAAGTGGCAATCTCTCCTGAGAAGCTTATCTGTCTTTGGTGTTTACCTAAATTCTTTTTGTAACAAGTGGCCATCTCTTTGAGAAGCTTGTTTTCTATAACGATAAGTGGCAATCTCTCCCGAGAAGCTTATATGTCCTTGATGTCATTCACACTTTTACAGTTACCATTGGTGTTACCCTCAATCAGTCACTTTCTATCAACCCATTTGATGTGATCCCTAGTTGAGGTGTTTCTTTTCATCAACCCATTTTATGTGATACCTAGTTGAGGTGTTCTTCCCGTCAACCCTTTTTTATGATGTCAATTGGTTTTCATTTTGTCAATCCTTTGACGTGGATGATGTTTGGTGTTTGGTTTCATTATGTCAATCCTTTGACGAGGATGATGTTTGGTGATCTGTTTCTTTCCGTCATTTCTTTGACGAGGCGTCCCTTCGATGAAGTCAATTTCTTCATTTTGTCAATCCTTTGACAATGATAATGTTTGGTGAATTATTTCTTATCGTCAACCCTTTTTGGCGATATATTCCGAGTTCAGGTTGTGTACCTTCGGATATGTTTTGGTCTCTTCCCGTCAACCCTTTTGACGATGTATTCTGAGCTCAGGTTGTGTACCTTCGGATATGTTTTGGTCTCTTGCCGTCAACCCTTTTGACGATGTATTTCGAGCTCAGGTTGTGTACCTTCGGATATGTTTTGGTCTTTTGCCGTCAACCATTTTTGACGATGTATTTCGAGCACAGGTTTTGTACCTTCAAACATGTTCTTGATGTCTTGTTCCATCACTTTAGATGTGTTGCTTTCTTTCCCCAGTGGAGACCGCCTTTCCGGTTCAATTTTCATTGAGGATCTTTTGTTCTAGAATGTCATTCGGTCATATGTGAACCTGATGATCAATCATTCTAGATACCTTTATTGGAGCCCATCTTTTGGTTCTACTTCCAATGAGGTTGCTTTTTGGTCCTAGAGTGTCAGCCAGTCATACTTGAACTTGTTGATCCAGTACTCTACATATTCCCCAGTGGAGACCATCTCTTGATTTTACCTCTAGTAAGGATCTTTCCCTTCTAAAGTGTCACCCAGGTCAAATATGAACCTAAAGTCCAGTGATTGCTGGCATTGTTTGAAACTCAGGTCAGATATGAACCTAAAGTCCAGTGATTGCTGGCTTTGTTTGAAACTTAGGTCAGATATGAACCTAAAGTCAGGTCAGATATGAACCTAAAGTCCAGTGATTGCTGGTATTATTTGAAACTTAGGTCAGATATGAACCTAAAGTCAGGTCAGATATGAACCTAAAATCCAGTGATTGCTGGCATTGTTTGAACTAGTGTGGTAAAGGAAAGTCGTCCTTTGGACTAGCCTTGTTTAGATCCCTGTAGTCAACACACATTCTGACCTTTCCGTCCTTTTTTGGGACTGGTACGATGTTGGCTAACCATTGAGGATATTCTGATGTGGCGAGGAAACTCGCGTTAATCTATTTTTGTACCTCCTATTTGATTTTGATGGCTATGTCCGAATGAGTCCGTCTCAACTTCTGTTTCACTGGCGGACATTTCGATCTTAATGGTAGATGATGTTCCACGATGCTGGTATCCAACCCTGGCATGTCCTGGTAGGACCAAGCGAATACATCGGGAAATTCTTTGAGAAGCTTTGTCAAACTCTCTTTGGCAGTTGGACTGAGCAATGCCTCAATCCTGACTTCTTTTCTTTCATCCTTTGAGCCCAAGTTGACAGTTTCCAACGGCTCTCTGTGAGGTTCAATGGACCTTTCCTCTTGTTTGAGTAGTCGGGATATCTCTTCTGGAATTTCGTTGTCAACTTCTTCTTCAGCCCCAAATACCTGGAATTCAAAGTTGGGAGAAGGCATCGGATCGTATGTTTCAACGGGGTTTAAAACAAGCAATCTACATGACGTGATAATTGTTTTTTAGAAGAGATGGAGAGACTGCAAGAGTGCGTGCAGTGTTTTTCTAAAAACTGCTTGTTTTTTAGTTTGAGTTGTTTTTTAGGATTACCATTTTTTAAGAAAAGCAAAAAGAGAAAACAACAATTAATGCGGAAATTATAGAACGAGGTTATTTTATTTATAAACAAGTCAATTCTTGAAACTACAGCCCTATAAAACAAAACTCAGTCGCTTTGGGCGGAGCGAAGAGGGAAAATTTACAGAAAGCGAGCCCTATCAAAACATCCATTTCACCTGGGCAAGGTGAAAGGTTAAAGACGGTAATTACTTTGACTTATGAACAATCTTCGGAACATCGACTGCAACCCATTGGCGGCGAACTCCTCGGTGAATCACAAAGTCTGGTACCTTCCTTGATTTGTCTTCAGAAATAACGCTGATTTCTGGTGGAGCAGGGTCATTGGAATCTGTCTCCCAGGCAGAGTTGTCGTAGGAGGATTCCTCAGTTGTATTTTGCATAGCATTTGTGCTCTCAGGAAAATCTCCCCATCCAATGGTTGGATGTCTTCAAGCCTGATACGAGAGCTTTCAAGAGCAGTATACTTGACCATATAGTCGTATTTTCCACTTGGTTGTCCCAAGGTGTCCCACACTTCTTTGGAGCTGGAGGAGTCATCTCTCTCGATGATGTTGACCTCGGGAATAGCATAATTGATGAATTCTAGTCCGGCAAGCTTTGCCAACTCATCGTCGTACTGGATATTTTTTGAATGCCCTGAGTAATGATCCCATGACATGGTGGGGACGCAGGTATTCTGTTCAGTGATGCTCAGCTGATTTTCATTGTTCGGCTGATTCTCCTGCCCCGAGTTTCCTGGGTATGGTTGCCAGATAGGCAGACCATCCATTGTGCCATAATAGTCGTGGTCAAAGTTGTCTTTCATCAGCGTGTCCTTCTCTAATGAGTTTGGTGGAGCACGACATCCTTCCGGATCATAATCTCCGTATATCATTCTGACATCTGACCTTGGTATAAATCTCGGACTCTGTGCGGGATAGCAAAATGGCGTAGGCACCTCTTCCTGAGACATATAACCATCCTTGCTAAGATAGGACTTCCATTCCTCATCTGTGTCAGAGGAATTTTCCTCGTTGATAGTGGTAACTTCTTGGGACACTGGGTGAAGGAAACCTCCATTGTGGAAGAAGTTCTGAATGGGATGAAAACTTTCATCGTTAGCAGTTGTCTGGGTGCAGGTTGTGGAAAAACCAAGTCCCTTCTTTGTTTTATTATCAGTAGGAATGACAAGTTGTCCCCATCCTTTCGTATTGTTACTTTCAATTGCCTCGAGGACATCTTTGTATGAGAAAATAGAGGTTCCCTTCTCTGATTGATTCTCATTGCTCATCGAAAGTGCTTGGAACTGAGTTCCAACAACCTCCTCGGGTTCTATACAAGTAGATAATGACAGGTTACTCACGAACAAGACTTGTTCTCCACAAACCGTGATGAGTTTATCGTTCTTGACGAACTTCAATTTCTGGTGCAGTGTCAAAGTGACTGCCCCATCCTGGTGTATCCAAGGTCTTCCTAATAAGCAACTGTACGTTGCCCGGATGTCCATGACCTGGAAAGTGATTAGGAAAGTGTGAGGACCAATAGTTATGGGAAGGTCGACTTTGCCGATAACTGCTTTCCGAGACCCGTCAAAGGCTTTGACGATAACCTCATTGCCCCTCATCGGGGATCCTTTGAATGATAGTCGCATTAAAGTGGATTTCGGCATAACATTGATGGCCGATCCGGTGTCTACCAGTACGCTGGCTAAAGCATCGTCCTGGCAGTTAACTGTGATATTGAGCGCCATGTTGTGACGTTTGCCCTCCTCTGGCAAATCCTCATCACTGAACCCTAAGTTGTTGCAGGAAGTGATGTTAGAGATGATGCTATCGAACTGTCGTATTGACACATCCTGTTCCACAAAGGTCTGCTCTAAGACTTTCTGTAGAGCCTCTCTGTGGGCTTCGTAACTGAGTAAAAGTGATAGCACAGAGATCTTTGAAGGAGTTTGTAATAGTTGATCAACAATGTTGTATTCACTCCTTTGGATGAGCTTCAGCATCTCATCATCGTTTTTTGAAAGGTCAGGTTTACTGGATTGACCGACTGGTAGATCAGGAGCCTTCCATTCTCAATTATCGTTGCACCGTATTTGTAAGGGATTGCCTTAGCTAATTCATACGGTAATGGTCCCCGTAGATAGATAACTACAGGAGCCTTCTGATTTTTTTGACTGTCGTAAGTAACTTCAATCAGTTCCTGGCTGGAACCTTTGATTCGTCCAGTAGAGGGATGATGGTACAAACATCCTTGTTCTGTTGATGTTCAGAGATTATGACAACATCTCTGATCTGATCAGCGAAGTAGTCCGGCGTCCAGTTGATTGGCTCGGAACTCAGACACAGGTGAATCTCTTTACGATCCAACTGACCTTGAAGAGTTGCTCGCAAAAGGTAGCATCCTTGGTTATTCTCCGAGCAGACTCTACAGCGTTCGTAATTATGTGGTGGCACCTGGCCACGCCCGCTTTGGATGCAGTGTAACCTCACTAGGTCAGTTTCTATGGATCGGACATCCTGACTTTGACGTCTAGTAGGGTTCCCATTAAGCACACTAATTTAGTGCGTGTCTTCATCCATATAGATTGGAAGCCACCAGTGGTTTAACAAGTGTTGCAAAGTTCTTTGAACGAGAGCGCACCCTTGGTTACTCTCACAACATCCTTCACAGCTTAGATAATCGTGAGAAGTGAGAAAACCGAGTTGGACTTGCCTGGCGTGTAACTCCACCAAGCTGGTATTCATCAAACGAATATCGAAGATTTGGATCATGTTGATCTGATAAGAATTTCTATCATGGTAGTCCTGGATCCACCCAAGATCCATCTGATGCTGGAGGGCCTCTTGTATGAAAGAGCATCCCTGTTTGTTTATCGAGCAAGTCAGACAGGAATTGTAATCATGCCGTGGTAGATTATGATACTGGCTTTGCCTGGAGTGCATCACCACCAAGTTGGCATTCATTGCACGGATGTCGTGGTTCTGAATGATGTTGGAATTCGTATAAGTCATGTTGACTCCATGAACTCGATGCTCTTGGATCCACCCGAGATCCAACTGTTCCTGTAGAGATGTTGCACCACAGAACATCCCTGATTATTTTTAGAGAAGATATCACACTGGTGATAATTATGAGGTGGCACATGGCCATATCCACTCTGTCTACAATGCATCTTGACTAGATTGGCCCTTAATAAGAGTACATCATGAATTTGATAACTGTCGCTAGACTCTCCCTCTATCAAATTGACTGCAACTTTCTCGTGTTGAGGCAACGGGTTCGTGAGAACATTCAGATTCGTATCTTTGAAAGATAATACCCCTCTCCTGACAGGCTTTTGTACGTCGGATTTGAAACTGAGACAATTTTCTATGTTATGCCATGGTCCCCCTTGATGGTAAGGACAAGTCTGATCCGTTTTGAACCAGAAAGGCGGATTTTCCGATACTGTAAGAGGAGACTTGGTTTGGACGTGCCCCTTGACCAGTAGTAATGGAAACAATTATGCGTACAATATGGGTATAGGATCAAACCCTGGTGGTCGTGTTGTACAGTTGTTGTTGTATGGAGGACGAGCCTGCTGAAGAGGTTGTTGTGTCCTTTGCTGATATTGTTGTTGATTCGGTTGGCTCTGCGCAACCTGAGGTTGATACGTAGAAATAGGCGTCGGGTTAATAGTAGGAGTTACAGCTGCTACTGGTTGGTAACGTCGCCTTTGCTTTCCGAGAGAGATATTCCCAATATCCTGCTCTTTTTTTTTAGGGAGAGCACTACCGTATCGTTTTGTACTACTTGATGGTCCAGCGTCTTTAACTAACCGTCCTTCTCGGACTGCTTCCTCAAGACGAACTCCCATGCCCACCATCTCGGTGAAGTCACTGGGCGCACTGGCGATCATTCTGTCGTAGTAAAATGAGCTTAATGTTTTTAAGAAGATCTTAGTCATCTCTTTTTCCTCCAGAGGTGGAGAAATCTGAGCGGCGATTTCACGCCATCTCTGAGCGTATTCTTTAAAGGTTTCCTTGTCCTTTTGTGACATTGATCTGAGCTGATCTCTGTCGGTGCCATGTCCAGATTTTATTTATATTGTTGAATGAAAGCAGTGCCAAGATCTCTGAATGTGCCGATCATAGCGCGGTTTAAACCCATGTACCATTTAATGCAGCGTCGGTTAAACTATCCTGAAAGTAGTGAATTAGTAGCTCCTGGTTCTTTGTCTGAGCTGACATTCGCCGAGCGTACATCACCAAATGGCTCTGAGGGCAAGAGTTACCCTTGTACTTTTCAAAGTCGGGTACCTGGAACTTGTGTGGAACTTTCACATTGGGGACCAAGCAGAGGTTCGCGGTGTCCTTTCCAAATAAATTCTGACCGTAAATGGCTTGCAGTTCTTTCTGTATTTCCAGGAATTGTTCCTGGAATTCATTCATTCTATCGAACATGTTGTCATTTCCACCAGAAGATATCTGTGGAATCTGTTCTTCTGGGACAGTGTGTACCACGGGCGGTGGTATAGTCATTATGGCCGACATTCTCGGTGTCTCCCGAAGTTTGTAACCTTCAGGAGTTGCTGTCATGCCCCTAGCATCTTCGCTTTCCCGAAGTTTGTAACCTTCAGGCCCACCGTTCCTGCTGCATTTTTCGGATCTTCCATGATCGGCGGAATATATCCTTCCGGGATATAGTTAAGTGGCATGCCCCAGGGACGATCTTTCGGCATTTTGTACCTAGGATCATACTTTTCCACAATGGGCGTTGATGTGATCTCTGAGATCACACTCCGTTGATGTTGCATCTGAGCTTCTGCTAGAGCTTGCATGTCGTTATGAAGCTTTCTCAGATCCTCTTTCAATGTGTCGATCTCTTCTCTCAACTCTCTGTTCTCTTCCTCGAGATCATCCATCTTTTTCTGACGATTGGCCCGAGTATTGTACGAATGAAACAGTTTGACTCTAGAATCGAGACACAAATGTAAGATTCGTAGGTAAGAAGAATGCGTTTACGCGAGAATGATGAATGATATGCAATGATTATATTAATTGTATGTTTTTGTTTATTCAAAGTAAACTTCGACAATTAGATTGCAAATATCAAACAGTGGGGAAACCCCGTTTTATTGAAATCAAAGGATTGCGGAAACGGAAATACAGTAGATTACAAAGTGCTGAAAAAGGAAATCTAAACTAATGGATCCTGAGTCCTTTCTGAGGAGAGCTCAGGTGCTGGTTCTGGTACTTTCCTTTTCTTTGACCGGGGCTCTTGGGCCATTGTCGGGTTGTCATTCCTTTGCCAAGTGAAAGGAGCGAGCAAATTCCTTTGGTCATCCTGATTTTCTACAGCATGTTGCTCTAAAATCTCAATCAGAACATCTTTTTCTCTTAATAGCTGCTGTATTTTCTTACACTCCACATTGAGAATACGGTACTTGTTCCTCCAAGACCTCTTCTCCTGCTGAACTTTGCTGAGAGTAACCTGAAGCTTTTCCGTCTCAGACATAAAATAAAGGGCAGAGTCCCTTAATGGAAGAACTTCCTGACGAGGGTAAGGCATCCTCAGCTTGAGAGCTTTAGTCTGTACCCAGTGGAGATAAGGCTCCACCGAGACACAGTCTGGTTTTCCTAGAGACTCTCGTCCTTTTCTATGAACGTGTTTCCAGGCATGCACTATTTCTGTCTTTAGTACTCTGTCATTTTCTCCTTCCTTGAAGAAAAGACCTTTCAAATGAGCATTCCGCGGGACATGCCTCATCGGGTATCCAAATTGACGACGAACTAACACTGGATGATAGTTGATTCCTCCCTTAGTTCCTATAAGGGGTACATTTGGGAAATTTCCACAACGGTCAATGATCCTGATCCCATCATAGATTCGATTGTACCAATCGATGTCCGAGTTGGTAAGAGTAATGATTCTCTGCGACCAACGTAAAGTATTCTTTTGATCCCAAAATGCAACAGACTTGGGCAAATGGGAAGTGAACCATTTGTAAAGCAAAGGTACACAGCACGTGATCATTCCTCCGCTGTATAGATTCCTTAAGTGTACCGAATGATACGCATCTGCGAGTAAGGTCGGTACAGGGTTTCCAATCAGGAAAATCTTAATGGCGTTGATATCTACGAAGTTATCAATGTTGGGAAACAAAAATAACCCGTAGGTGAGCAAAGCAAAGATGCTCTCGAAAGCGGCCACGTTCCCTATACTGGCAAAGTACAGGGCTTTCTTTATCAAAAATTGGGCTGGCAAACCCTGGATTCCACCCTTAGTGGTCATGTGAGTCCTGACTTCTGACTCGTCCAAATGAATTGCTCTTGCAATGGTTTGATCCTTTGGAATTTCTTCCAGTCCATAAAAGGAAGCTTGATCAGTGATATGCAGATCAGTCAGGTGAGAATACTCCTCCAACGTTGGTGCTAGCTGATAATCCAAGAATGTGAAACAGTGATAGACCGGATCGTAGAACTGGATTAGTGTGGACAGGATTCCTTCGATTACACGAACCCTTAATAGAGACAGTAATCCCCCATACTTAGCTCTGAAAGCCTCGTGTTTGGTGATCATTCTCGCCAAACCTCTCAAATCCTCTAACTTTGGAACCTTGAAGGTATACTTATGAGTTTTCCTTCTACCGAAATCCATTAGCGCAATCTCCTTTCTCTGACATTTGCAATCATTGTCTTAGTTTAATTTGAAAAAGAGAGACTAGAAGAAAAGATTTTCCTTGTTTTAATGTTTTTTAAATGAATGTATGAATGCAACACACAAAAACATAGAAAAAACATGGGGTTAAAGGGTCAGTGTCACGAAGTCAAGGCTCTACCCCCCCCCCCCCCCCCAAGGTTTATACTGGTGATTTTTTGTACCTGTCCGCAAAATCATTGGTCCCTCTTGGGATGACAACAGCAAGCGGATCGCCAGCGAGATGATGTATCCTAGAGTGATCTCAGATGAGGGTAGTATCGCGTGACAACTATTTCCGATAGCTTCCGCACTATAAAATGGCTTTAGTCTACTAAAAACCTCAGCTTCTCAGATAACCCAGTCGACCACACTACTTTCAACAACCGAAGTCGTATATGCAATGTATCTGCAAAGGGAGTCTCCACTGAGTTTGATTGTCGATCGGGGACTCTTATCTAGGATTCACTCCCCGCAAGATTACCCTCATTGTCATCACCTATCTTAGGTGTATACTCAATCTTTCCACATGCGGCATCACACGCATTCCCATTAGCAGAAAAATAAACACAGATATCAATTAGGAAAACCAGTATATATATTTGTCTTAATCATCCTAGACCACTAGTCTTATGATCCTAACAGACAATGACTCCCCAGCAGAGTCGCCATTTCTGTGATATTTTGAGAACTCAAGGTTTTCTACCTAAGAGATGGGAAGAGAACAAGATCTCGAATGTCCCCAATGAGGTCGCCATTTTTTCTGTAGCGTGAATTTTTGCGTGGTTACGAAGCACTATCGCTTTGGGGTACTACAGTTCGATTCATTTTTTATCCTATTGAAGCTGATGAAGGAAGGGAAATAGATGTCTCCAATTAACCCTACTTGCAAACTGAGTTTAAACAGATGACTGTTGGTTTATAGATGCTATTAAGATTGTGGGTCTCTCTTAGGTTATTTTGCTTAAAAACAGTGTCTAGGCTATTGGTAGGATGTTAGGTCTGATGCTTTTCGATTGATGTATGAAGGTATGGGATTTTGGGTTTTTTTATTAGTATGCTCGTTAAGATTTTCAATCTTATGCCTACGTATTCCCATTTACCGAAGCAGGGAAATCAGAGCGATCGTAGTTCCTCCTATTCTATGGGAGGGAAATGTATTTTGGTGTCTTGTTCAAAGCCCAAGACGTGAAGCTAAAGAGAGTATGTGTATCTTGTTCAAAGCCCAAGATGTGAAGCTGAAGGGTCTATTTGTATCTTGTTCAAAGCCCAAGATGTGAAGCTGAAGGGTTTTGGTTCGAGAGAGAATTTGTCATCTCTAAAGAGGAGTTGTTGATGTTTGTATGCTATGAGCAAGGTACAGATTTGATGCTAAAAGGTTGATTGACTCAACCGGGGTTTTCTTTATACAAAGCCTAAGAGGAGGCTATTGACCCAACAAGAGGGTGTTTTTATATGTCTTGTACGAAGCCCAAGACAGAGGCTAAAGAATTGGTGACCCAACAAGAGGGTCTTTTATACTCAACAAGAGAGTGTTTTATATGTGCCTTGTATGAAGCCCAAGACGGAGGCTAAAGGTGTTTGTAACCCAACAAGAGGGTTTTTTATACTCAACAAGAGAGTGTTTTTTCTATCTCGTATGAAGCCCGAGATAGAGGCTAAAAGTGGTTGACTCAACAAGAGTCTTTTATACTCAACAAAAGAGTGATTTGTATCTCGTACGAAGCCCGAGATGGAGGCTAAAGAGGTGACTTAACACGAGAGTCTTTTATACTCAACAAGAGAGTGTGGGGAGAATCATTGTACAAAGCCCAAGAGGAGGCTATCTGTGCTGGTGACTGTTTCAGTTTGGTGACAGGTCCAGTATGTTGGATAAAAGAGAAAATCAGTTCTTATAAAGGGACTTATTAAAGGTAAGGTTGTACTTTGGTACTGATCGGAAGATCGGGTTTATTTCCTGTTCTTTAAGGAAATGGGAAATCCAAAGGGTATTGAGACTGTCCAAGTCTACTGGTGTTTTGAGAAATTGATTCTCAGATAGTGAACGATCTTTGTATGATGCCCAAGAGAAGGCTGGTAGGTTAAGGGATGAAGGTCAACCCGTTAACTGGTCTGACACTTGACTCAGAAAGACAGCTCTAGCAAATTGATGACTAGGTTCTGTTCCTATACCTGTAGAGGTCTCTGGGTGCTTGTACTAAGCCCAAGAGAAGGCATGAGAGCTTTTAAGAAGCCGACGTGTCCTTGTACAACGCCCAAGAGGAGGCGGGGATGCTTTTAGGAAGCCTGTGGGTCCCAAACCGAGAAAATTTCAAGAAATGCAATTCACCGAGAAGAGATCATTTCATGAAAGTTCGAGGTTTGAAAAAACTCAAGAGATGCCATTCACCGAGAAAAGATCATCTCTGGGGAGTAGAGTTTCTTTGACAATGTCTAAAGGTAACAGTCTGAGAAAGGGTTCACTGAGAATGTTGCCTTTCACGTCTCCATATTGTTTAACCCCAAGAGGAGGGAAGACTGTGTCTGGTAATCCTATGGGGATCTAGTTTTGACTGCATTTAAGAGTGACCAACAGGGCTTTACTTAGTGCTAGACGTAGTTACTAGGGAAAACTCTAAATAACTATACTAGTATTACACAGTTAATATTTGACAAGTGTATAAAAGTTTACGAAAGAAGACTTACAGTGAGCAGCCCCACAATACAGTTATATATATGGATTAAAGCGGATAAAGAAGGCGGGTAAACACTTACTCGGTTGTAGAGCTTCCATGCTGTTTTGTTAGTTGTTCAACAAAGAAAGCTTTGATAACAATATTATATTCAACATCAAAGGAGAAAGTGCTTTGAAAATATTGTTGGGGCTTACAGCTCAAGGAGAGGCCCAAGGTTTCATCAGTGATTGCACTGTTGTTTTGAATTTGTACAGGGACTTATATAAGTGACTGAGGCCCAAAAAGGTTTTATGTACAAAGGGATGGGTCTTACACTCTCTCAAGAGGCCCAAAGAGTTTTAAAGAAAAGAAATGGGGCTTATAACACGAGGGTAGGCCCAGGTAATTTGATTTTTTGAACTGGCGATTGCGTCGAGATTTTCTTTTAACGCAGAGGGACTTATACAATATCTGAGGCCCAAAAAGGTTTTGGTTAAAAGGGGATTGGGTCTTACACTCTATTAAAGGCCCAAAGGTGTTTTTGTACAAGTGTTGGGGCTTACGGCTCAAGGAGAGGCTCAGTTGATTTTGTTAAAAAAAATGCGACGATCGCGCCATTTGTTTCTGAAAATACAGTGGGACTTATACAATGACTGAGGCCCAAAAGGTGGTGTATTTACAAAGGGGTTGCGTCTTACACTCTATTAGAGGCCCAAAGAGTTTAAAAAAGTTTGATGAGGGTTGAATTAATCAAAACCTTAATTTGTTTTCAAAATATATTTTAATTGAATAAAAATTCAATTAAAATGACCAAAATTGTTAAACATGTGTGAAAAACAAATTGTGGTATTGGATTAATGTTTGAAAAACCATGTTTATATCCACAAAATGATTGGAAATCAATTAAGTTTAGAAAATCATGGAGGAAAAAATATTTTAAATGTTAAAAACAAATAAAATATTAATTCTTTGCAAAAATATCAAATATATGAAATAAATAATATTTTTGGGATTTTTTGGTAAAATAAAATATTTTAACATTTTTGTGAATTATTAAAAAAATAATCAACTCAAAATCATTAAAACTCAGAGAGAAATTAATTTTTGAATCAATTAAATAAAATCACAAAAATTCAAATATTCAAATGTTCAAAAATGGCGCCAAGAACATGGCAAGAACACGCGCCACCCTCTGTTTCTGCAGATTTGCGTTTTCTATCCAATCTCACTGAATACTTGATTATATCATGCAATCTACATATCAATCTACTCGTTTTTACCTCACGATCATGTCTATGGTCTTTAATTTCATTTATTTTAAGCATGGAATAAGAAATCAAAGAGAAACCTCAAGAACCCTAAAATTTACATGAAGGCTCAGAAATTCCACACTCGATTCAAACAAAGCAATTGATTGAGGGGAAACACTCTATGCATGATTATGAACATATGGCCAAATTATTGTGCAGCAAAAATTGCATGGATCATAGAGTTAGAAGAGCTCATGCTAACCTCTTGCAGCTGGTGATCGTGTTTTGTGTTAGAGGTGTTACAGCTTAGTTCTAAGGAAATGGACAGCTTCCCTAGGTGCTATGGAGTGTGTCTGGATGCTTGGAATGAATGGAAATGATCTGGAACTTAAGATGGTACCCCAACTGTAAATTTATCAAGAACTTGAGCAATTGGCTAGTGATTTTGTGATTTTGGTGTTCCATATGTTATGTGAGTGTTTGGATCACTTCTATATGATGTTTATGAGGTGTGTGTGTGATTGGTTTGGTTGGAATTGCTCTCAAACTCAAAACCCGATAGTGACTTGCTTTAGAAGGCAAAATTGGAAGTGAGAAGATGATTTTGAGGAAAGCATATGTTTGATGGCTTTGGTGTACTCAAAATGGTCACAAATGAGCTCTATTTATAGTAGAACATGTTGGTTTTGCAAGCAATAGTGAATGGCAACTGCTGCAGAGGTTTGGCCAATGATTGCATTTTGGAATCCAAGTCTCCTCTAGCCATTGACTAGAGGTTAGAGCACAGGCTGCTGGTTCCCTTGGTCTTGGATATGTCTTGACTGAATTCAGTTGGAAATGGCTCAGTCCATGCCACCTTGGTGCATCCATTGAATGCTCCAAAACAAAATTGGAGTGTTGTCCCCTATTTAGGGATTTCTAGGTTTGGCATGCTATTTTTAGTTCCAAGGACTTGGGAGGCTTAGGATCAGAGTTGGTTCCTCCTTGGTCTCCCCCTGAGGTGTTCAGATGGATAAGTGTGTTTGTCATTTGCACAAATTTGGCAAATCGAGCAAAATGCACAAATCTGCCTTGCCTTGACAGTTTTCAGCAAGGCATATTGCCAATGTCATATCTCATGGCTCAAGTGGAATTTGATGGAGTTCTTGGCCATTTTGGAAAGCCCTCATATGATACAACAACTGTTTGATCATAGTTGGTTTTGATACTTTTTGGATCCAAGTGAAAAATGCCCCTACATTTGGAAAAAAGTGAAGGCAGATTCTGACTTAGTGAAAATTTCACTAAGTGTTGGAAAAAAGTGACATTTTCACTTTTTGTGATTTTGATCATTCCATAACGTAAAATTCATGAGGAATTGGAATGAGTTGTGTTCGAAGCTTTTGTAGAGGGTCATGAGAGATACAAATCCAACTTTGAATGGGGAAAAAAGGCCTTGTGGTTTAGGAGTTATGATCCTCCAAAGTTGATACCCCAGCCACTTTGTTCCATAACTTAGAAAATTTCTAAGTTTTTTTTATGGTTACCCCTTTTACAAGTTATCCAACTTTTCTTGATTTTTCTTGATGAATGATGATTCCAATCACACATTAACATCATTTTAGGGTCAAAGAACTATAATTGTGAAAAATCTCAAAAAGTCAAAGTTGACTTTTGTGCACAGTTGACTTTTTGTCAGATGAATTCCAAACTGTGCGATCCTCTATGAAATCAAGTCCTTGACCTAAATCAAACTTGATGGATTGATTTCATAGGTGTCATAGGGTGTATTGAATCATGTCCCAAGGTTTGTGAGCATTCCTGGGTCAAAAGTCAAAGGCACAGTTGACTTTTTCCCGCAAAACCCTAATTATGGTTCTGATGAACTTGAAACTTGTTGCTCAAGCTTCTTGGATCAATCCATTATTGCAAATGGATCAATGTGGTGTGTTAGGGACCCTCAAATCATGCCTTGAGGTCTTGGCTCATTTTTTGTCCCAAAAGTCAACTTAGGGGTGAATTAGGTCAAAAAACCCTAATTCCTGATTTTTGATGAATGCTTCCCCAGAGGCTAAATTGACTTGATGATTGGGTTCATGAGGTCCCATGGAGTATTTCAAGTTATGCTTTGAAGCATTGGCTCATGCCCAGAGGAAATTTTCCCTCTGGAGGCCCTGGTCGACCAAAACCCTAATTTGGTGATACTGGCGATCTTAAGGCTTAATCCACCTGGAAGGTAGCAACCTTGTGCTTAATCCTTGATGTGGGAGTCCTATTGATCCATTGTATGTTGGAGACGTTAGACAAGTTGAAGATCATTTCATTCCTTGATTGATCTTTTGTCTAAGAGCTCTGAGAGGGCTTGAAACCCTAATTTTGATTGTAGTGAATGCTCACCCATCTTTAGGGAAACTAATGAGGCATAATGATACACCCATATTGTGATGATGATTTGCACAATGATGGGAAATCTTAGTGGTCAAAATTTGGGGTATGACAGAGTTGTCATAGGAGAATTCTTCTGCTGTATTTCCCATGGTGTTTTCGCTCTCAAGGGAATCTCCCCAACCAGTTGGTTGGATGTCCTCAAGCCTGATACGAGAGTTTTCGGGAGCAGTGTATTTGACTAGGAAGTCATACTTGCCGCTTGGCTGTCCTAAGGTGTCTCATGTTTCTGTGGGACTGAATAAGTCATCTTCCTTGATGACGTTGATTTCAGGAAATGCGTAGTTAATGAATTCTTGTCCTACAATTTTTGCGAATTCATCACTGTGGTACTGGACATCTTCGGAGTGTCCTGAGTATAGATTCCATGACTCTGTAAGGACATGGGTATTTTTTTCAATGTTACTCAGCTGATAGGCATCGTCCGGCTGACTCTTTTGCCCCAAGTCTTCCGTGTATGGATTCCAAATAGGCAAGTCATCCGGGGGATCATAATAATCATAATGAGTTGGGTGGAGCACGACATCCTTCAGGATCACAATCTCCATAGATCATCCTGACGTCTGACCTCGATATATATCTTGGGCTCTGCTTGGGAAAATAAAATGGTGTACGCGCCTCTCCTTGAGACATATAACCGTCATCGTTGAGATAAGACTTCCACTCCTCATCCGTATCAGAGGAGTCACTCTCATTGATGGTGTGTACTTCTTGAGACACTGGGTGGAGGAAACCTCCGCTGTGGAAGAAATCCTGAATGGGACGAAAATTTTCGTCCTTCTTTGTAATCTGGGTATAGGTTGAAGAGAAACCAAGACCTTTCTTTGTCTTGTTATCCGTAGGAGTTACAATCTGTCCCTATCCTTTTATGTCATTACTCTTGATCACTTCGAGGGCGTCTTTGTATGAGGAAATTGACGTCCCTCTTTCTGATTGATTCTCATTACCCACCGAGAGTGCTTGGAACTAGGTTCCAACAACCTCTTCTGGTTTTACACAGGAGAATGATGATAAGTTACTCACGATTAAGGCTTGTTTTCCACATACTGTGACTAACTTATCATTCTTGACGAACTTCAGCTTCTGGTGAAGTGTCGAAGTGACCGCCCCAGCTTCGTGTATCCAAGGTCTTCCTAATAAACAGTTGTATGCTGCTCGGATGTCCATGACTTGGAAAGTTACTTGGAAAGTGTGGGGACTGATGGTTATGGTAAGATCAACTTCGCCGATAACTGTTTTTCTGGATCTGTCAAAGGCTTTGACGACGATCTCACTGCCTCTCATCAGAGCTCCTTAAAATAATAGTCGTACCAAAGTTGACCTTGGCATGACATTTAAGGATGAACCTGTGTCCACCGGTACGCTGGCTAAAGCATCGTCTTGGCAGTTGACTGTAATGTTGAGTGCCATATTATGATTCTTGCCTTCTTCCGGCAGTTCTTCATCACTGAATCCTAATTTGTTGCAGGAAGTGATGTTGGAGATGATGCTGTCAAATTGTCCTACTGTCACATCTTGCTCCACAAAGGCTTGCTCTAAGACTTTCTGTAGAGCTTCCCTGTGAGCTTCCAACTAAGCAGAAGAGATAGTACAGAGATTCGAGACGGAGTTTCCAACAATTGGTCCACAATGTTGTACTCGCTTTTCTGGATGAGCTTCAGCATCTCATTGTTTTTTCTTTACAGGTTATGGATGACTGGATTGACCGGCTTGTTGGTTAGGAACTTCCGTTTGAGGTTCCTTTTCTTTGGTAGGTTTTCTAACTCCTCTATTGAAGAACCGACTGCTCCGGATAACTCGACTGATGTTGGCAATGTTTACAACAGAGGGTAATGGAGTTTCTATTCCATTTTTTATGGTCATTGCACCGTACTTGTAAGGGATAACCTTATCTGACTTGTACGGTATTGGACCTGGCAGGTAGATAACCACAGGAGCTTTTTGATTTTTCTGACTGTCATAGGCAACCTTGATCAGTTCCTGGTTGGGAACTTTTCTACTATCAAGAGGGATCTTCGATTCATTGAGTAAAGGGATTATGGCACAAACATCCTTGGTTATTCCACGATTGGAGATTATGACAGTGTTTTCACCTTGACCAGGGAGATATTCTTGTATCATATTAATCGACCCAAAACTCGAACATGGTCGAATCTCCTTCCGGTCCAACTGATTCTGGAGGGCTTCTCATACGAGATAACATTCTTGATTATTTTCCGAGCATACTCTACAGCGCTTATAATTATGCAGTGGTACCCGATCATACCCGCTTTGTATGCAGTGCATCTTCACTAGATCTATTTCTATTGAGCGGATATCACGACTTTTATGTCTATCAAGATTCCCATCAGTCATACTAATCCGTTGTGTAACTTCATCCAGGTAGATCGAAAGCCACCAGTGGTCCAACAGATGTTGAAGGGTTCTTTGCACAAGCGCACACCCTTGGTCGTCTTCGCAACATTCTTTACAGTCTAGATAATCATGTGAAGCTAGAAAACTGAGTCTGACCTGTTTAGCATGTAATTTCACTAGACTGGTATTCATTAGGCGTATGTCAAATATTTGAACCATATTGACTTGATGTTCATTTCTTTCGCGGTAGTCTTGGATCCATCCGAGATCCATCTGACGTTGGAGGGCCTCTTGTATAAAAAAGCATCCTTGATTATCTGACGTTGGAGGGCCTCTTGTATAAAAAAGCATCCTTGACCATCTTATGTCTGCTTTGGTGGTCGGAAGTTGATGTGAACTTGGTAGATTAGATAGTTGCGAGTAATCAGAGTGTGCAGCGAAAGCGTGGCATAGCGCAGTTGGTTCTTATGTAGGTAGCCACGATGTCGGTAGTTTGATTATGTTGATGTTGTGCTTTGGGCTTTGTGCTCTTATCCTTGTTGTTGCCTCGTTACCTAAGGTGATGGTTCGAGTGCGAGTAGCTAATTCCTATGATGGAGGATTAGGGAAGTGTTGCCTACGGCGATGGTAACGATCGTGTTGTGTTCTGACCCGTAGTGAACTTGTGTGTTCTTAACTTGGTTATTCTTTGTGTCTTGAGTTAGTCGTTGGGGGCGTTGCGTAAGCATTGTTTCGTGTTGTTGTTGTATTGTTGTTTGGTGTTAGACGTGGGGTTGCCTTTTAGGGCAGGGAAGTTGATTTGTTAGCTGAGATAACGTATCTGGAGTGTGGTGCATCGAGTAAATTTTCGAGGACGAAAATATTCTAAGCGGGGGAGAGTTGTAACGCCCGTATTTAATTAAATATTTTAATTAAGTAGTATTGTGTATTTTTTCGAATATTTGTTGACTATGTTGGTTGATGCTAATAAGTATTAATCGGGTAATTAGTCGATTTAGTGGGGAGAAATTAATATTAGAAATAATATTTATTTTCGTAGAATATTAATTAATTTAATTGATTTAAGTTGTGTTGGCTTTAGTAGGATAATTTAATTAAAAATGATTTAAGTCGTAGAAAATAATATGGTGTTAACTTAGTAGAAGTATAAGAAAATATTGGGCTTAGTTAGATGGTAGTAATAGTGGGGGTGTAGTAGTGAGGCCCAATAAGAAAATAAAATAATAGAATTATTATATTAGGTTTTTAGAAACAAGGAGGAGTTAGAAAGTGGTTGTAAGTGGGAGTTGCAGAAAAAGAGGAAAAATAGGAGCAGAACGTGGAAGTTATGGAGAAGAGAAAAAGAGGAACAAGGGTTTTTTAGAGAGAATTCGTAGAGGCTGCTAGAGCAAGTTTTCAACCGGAAAAATTTAGAGCAACCTTCAATCCAAGGTAAGGGTGGGGTTCGAATTTTATAACCGGGTACATGATAATTGATACGTGAGATTGGGATTTATATAATTTTCTACTGAATGTGTTGAAGTGTATTGATGAATTGGTTTTGTTTTTGTGGAATTTGATGTTTGCTAGATTGTTTGGTTGTTGTTCTATAGTGTTAAACTTAGGTTGGAATTTGGTTAAATCGACAGAAACCGATGTTTTCGCGGACGAAAGTCAGAATAGATTGCGTAGTTGTGTCGAGAAATGTTAGGCCGTGATCGAGTATGCTTGTTTTATCGAATTTGGTTGATTTTGTAAGTTTTTGCATTTGTGGAGATTTGGGGGTTTAAGATTCGGATTGAAATCGAAAGTCGTAGAATTCACGTTTGATGGTTCCAACTCACTATTATATGTTTGGTATGAATGAGTATGTGTTTGTTTCAAAGAAAATAATTGAATCGGTCGGATTTTCGGACGAAAATGAAAAATCCCGTAGGGCTGTTATGCAGAAAAATTCTGGTTTCGAAAAGTTTGGAAAATTCATATCTTTTGATCCGTAAATCGGTTTTGACCCCCGTTCGAAGTGTTGGAAAGCTAACGAGGTGTTCTTTTTAGGAAAAATGGTTTTGAGGTCTGTATCTAGTTCAATTATAGTAGAAAATTGAAACCGTATCGTTGTGTTGATTTTTTACCGTCGTGAATGTGTGCGATTGAGGTCTTATCGTGCAATATGCCTCAACAATGTTAACCGATTAATAATGCAGAGGAATAACAATAATGTGGGGACTTCGAAATGACAGTAGCAGATTTTGTATCAGAGTTGAATTTAATGGCAGTATAGTTTGGTAGAAAAAGTATGTTTGTATCCGTAAGTTAAAATTTAACCGTATCAGTAAATTAACTAGTAGTAATTACAGTGGGCAAAACAGTACCGATCTAGCCGAATAAGTAGAATTAAGCGGAAAAATTAGTTGTCCGGTATTAGTTGAAAATTGTCGGAGTAAGTCGTGTATACGAGTAGGTATTCTTGGTTGGATTATTTTGTTGAAATTATGTCGAATAAGTTGATTTGCAGGTGAAGTTGAATTGTGTTGAATTGTCCCGATTTATGGACATTATTATGTTGCAGGTCTTATGACCAACGTTGTTGAGTTGTTTTGCAGTTGCAGGTCTTATGACCAACGTTGTTAAGTTGTTTTGCTGTTGCAGGTCTTGTGACCAATGTTGATTAAGTTGTTGGCGGTTGTTGCATTTTTGTCGTTGTTGTGTTGTGTTGAATAAGTTGATGTTATGGTTGTTGTCGCATGCATAGCATAGCATTATTAAGTTGGCCTGGATTGGCAAAAATATTAAGTTGAAGGCTTATGCCTTGATGCCTCGATAACCTGGCAGTTTTTAAGTTGGGAGTTCTGCTCCAATGGTACCACATGCATACGCATAGTTGAGTCGCATTTTGTGTTGCATTACTTATGTTGACAAAGTGGTTGTCGTATTACGTTGATAAAGTTGTTGTTGTACTATGTTGATAAAGTTGTTGTTGAGTCGTTGATGTAAGGTAGTGAAATTGTATGATTCTAGTCTAATGTATTGATTATCATACTCTTGTTTATATTATTCGATATCTCACCCCTTCTGTTTGAATGTTACCCCTATGTTGGTAACGTGCATGTTAGCAAAGATGAAGGCCGTTTATCCTTACTAGTTTGAGTCGGTGATGTCGGTCTGATACGTAACACTCGGGGGATGGACGCTTGTTGTTTATTGTTGAATATGTTTTATGTTGCTGAATTTTTAAGTTGAACTTATTAAGTATTATGTTGTTTTGAAGTTATTTTAGTCGAACAAAAATGTTAAGTGAATCAAATTTGAATATTCGTATCTTGAAGTTGTTTTGCTTTGAAAAGAAGATATATATGAATTTTGTTGTTATCGGTTCATCCGATCAAAGTGTTATGTATCTGTTCATATGAAATTAATCGAAGTTGTTTTTAAGACGAAATTGTAGCATCCTATTTGAATGTTGAAATTTTATAACTCTGATTTTACTATTATCCGCCGGGTAGAAATGGGGTGTTACAAACAACGTTGGTATCAACGAAGTTGTCAATGTTGGGAAAAAGGAATAACCCATATGTGAGCAGAACAAAGATATCTTCGAAAGCAATTATGTTTCCTATACTGGCAAAGTATAGAGCTTTCTCCATA
This sequence comes from Lathyrus tuberosus, assembly GCA_022829125.1. Classification (NCBI taxonomy): domain Eukaryota; kingdom Viridiplantae; phylum Streptophyta; class Magnoliopsida; order Fabales; family Fabaceae; genus Lathyrus; species Lathyrus tuberosus. The sequence goes on from JALAZF010000226.1 coordinate 8,111,728, forward strand.
AGGAATTTAGCTGGTAAACCCTGGATTCCTCCTTTAGTGGTTATGTAAGTCCTAACTTCTGAATCGTCCAAAGAGACCGCTCTTGCAATGGTTTGTTCCTTTGGAATTTCTTCCAGTCCAGAAAATAGAGCTCGGTCAATGATAGGTAAATCAGTTAGATATGAGTACTCCTCCAGTGTTGATGCCAGTTGGTAATCCAGAAATGTGAAGCAGCGGTAAGCCGGATCGTAGAACTGAATCAGTGTAGACAGGATCCCTTCAACTACGCTAACCCTTAACAGAGACAACAGTCCTCCGTGCTTAGCTCTGAAAGCCTCAGGGTTGGTAATCATCCTTGCTAACCTCCTTAAATCCTCTAGTTTTGGAGCCTTGAAGGTGTACTTGTGCGTCTTTCTTCTACCAATATCCATAACGCAATCTCTGATATTTGCAATTATTGTTTAGTTTATTTTGAAAAAATATTTTTTTTTGTTTAAAAATAGTTTTTTAAATGAATGCATGAATGCAACACACAAAAACATTTGAAAACATGGGTTCAAGGGTTCAACGTCACGAGCATGAAGTCATGGCTTTACCCATCCCCAAAGGTTGTACTATTTTGGTCAATTTTTGTACCTATAGAACGGGTTCTAAGGTTCCCAAAGTCATTGACTCCCCTAGGGATATAAACAACAAGCTGATTCACTCGAGCGAGCTGTAATATCCTAGGATGAATCTCATTTGAGTGTAGTATCGCGTATCAACTATTCCCGATAGTCACCGCACTACCAAATGGTCATATGGTTAATGTTTATTAAATCATCAGGGTCATGGGTACCATACTACAGGTACCTCGACTGATTTGGTGAGCTACCAGGATAGCTTGTACGGGATTCACTCCCAATAAGTGTCTCCTGTCTATGCCATCCTTATCTTAATGTTCTCTCAAACTTTCCACATGCGTATCAATCGTATTTCCATTTGACAGAAAAATAAACACGGATATCAAGTAGGAATAACAGTAAATATATATAGTATACAGTATAGAAAATGCTAAACAACCTAGACCTCTTAGGAATTCTAATCCTAGTTTGGCTCCCTAGCAGAGTCACCATTTTTCTGTAGCGTGCGATTTTTGTCGGTGACGTGACCACCTTACCGCATTGGTTGGAATTGGGTGCTATTTTCTAATTTCTTATTTATCCTAGGAAGCTGGAAAAGAAAGGGAAGCTATCTAAAACTAACCTTGCACGCAGATGTTTTCTTTAACAAATACTAAGAGATTGGGGGGTCCGGGGTCAGGTTATACAATGGGGAGTTGTCAATTACCCATTCTATATATTGTTATCCATATATCATTTAGCAAATTCTACTGTTATCTACTTACTGGTGTTTATCTGTCATAAATTGGGAAAGTTTCTCCTTTGGGAATGTTTGAGAGAGTATTTTTGTTGTTTTTCGGGTTTTTCGATGTTTTTGGTAAGGTACTGGACCTAAGGTTTTTTATTAGTGTGCTCGCTAAGATTTCGCAATCTTATGCCTACGTATTCCCTTTAAAGAAAACAGGGAAATCATAGCAACCGTAGTTCCTCCTATTATATGGGAGGAAAAAGATGTTTTGGTGTCTTGTTCAAAGCCCAAGATTGAAGCTAGAGGTTATTTGTGTCTTGTTCAAGCCCAAGATTGAAGCTAAAGGTTTTTTGTGTCTTGTTCAAAGCCCAAGATTGAAGCTAAAGGTTTTGGCTGAGAGAGAATTTGTCATCTCTAAAGGGAGAAATCTCATCTGTTTATCATAGTTGTTGGGTGACTGATTATAAAGGAGAATTACTTTAACTGGAATATATGGAATCCAGCAATGCCATAATTTCCTTTATAAGGGATTTTTCCTGAAGGAGAAAACTTTAACTAAGTGTAGAGCAATGCCATTTTTCCTTAGGAATCTTTCGTGCTAAGAGAGGGACATTGGCTTGGATGTAAATAATCCAGAGGCTTGCCACTTACAGAAATTAGATGAAAGAAAGGGGATTTACCAGGATAAGAGATGGACTACAGCTTGGATTTTTGAATCAACAAGTATGCCACTTATAACAGTTATCTGGGATTAAGGTTTGTTTTGATTGTCTGTTTTGATATGTGATTGTACAGATAAATGTCTTCCTACAGAGAGAATTTGATTTCCTCTGAGGGGATGTTGGTTTTTTTGTGTGCCTTGATCAAAGCCCAAGGTTGAAGCTAAAAGGTTGACTCTGTTTAGGGAGTTTTATATCTGTCTTGTACAAAGCCCAAGATTGAGGCTGAAGAATACTGACTCAACAAGAGAGTGTTTTATTTGTCTTGTACAAAGCCCAAGATTGAGGCTAAAAAATACTGACTCAACAAGAGAGTGTTTTATTTGTCTTGTACAAAGCCCAAGATTGAGGCTAAAAAGAAAAGAATTGACTCTTTTTTGGAGAATATTTAGTATGTCTTGTACAAAGCCCAAGATTGAGGCTAAAGGTTAATGACTCAGTTGGAAAATATTCTATCTGTCTTGTACAAAGCCCAAGATTGAGGCTAAAAAGAATTGAGTCTACTAGGGAGAGGCTTTATCTGTCTTGTACAAAGCCCAAGATTGAGGCTAAAAGTGCTGAGGGATGATCATTATATAAAGCCTAAGAGGAGGCTAGCTTCTGCTGAGGATTATTGATATCTAGAGACAGGTCCAAATTGGGGAATCAACTCTTGCTGGGGATTGCAAAAGAGTTGAAATACCAGAGACCATGAGGTTCTGAGTTTTCTGAGGGTTTTACTGGGAGTAACTTGACCCTAGCCGGGGAAATTTTAAAGTAAGGGTTTAAAGATTGAGTTTTGAAACCTGTGGAGGTCTTAACTCTGCTGGTGATTGATCAGGGTTTTTCCTTTGCTTTTAGGAAACTTTAGGGTTTTTTGAGATCCAAAAGGAGGTGAAACTGTCCAAGTCTACTGGTATGAAAATGTGTATCTTTGTATCATGCCCAAGAGGAGGCTGATGTTTTAAGGGATGAGAATTAACCCTAAACTGATATGATGTTTTGAGATTCTGACTCTCGGGAGGGTTGAACTATCAAAGGATGACTAAGTTCTGTCCTATACTTGTAGGTGGTTTTTGGGTTCTTGTACTAAGTCCAAGAGGAGGCATGAGAACTTCTAAGAAGCCTGAGGGTCCTTGTACAAAGCCCAAGAGGAGGCTGGGGATGTTTTTAGGAAGCCTGTGGGTCCAAACCTAAGAAAAGTTCAAGAAAGGTTTCACCGTGAATAATCCTTTCTTTAGTGAACAGTTCTAGGGTTTGAAGAAATATATAAACAAGTATGTAAAAAATAGCTGGTAGAACTTACAGGTGAGCAAGCTTCCAATGTTATAAACACAGTTGCATGGTTAATTATTCAAGAATTGAAGAAAGTTTTGATAACAACTATGAATTTGAATCTAAATCAAAAGGGAAGTTGTTTTGAAAGGAAGTTTGGGGCTTATACTTAAGGAGAGGCCCATATTTATCCTTTCTAAAAGGCAATGATCGCGTCGTAGTTTTGAAAAGCACAGAGGGACTTATACAATAAATGAGGCCCAAATTTATTATATTTACAAAAGAGATTGGGTCTTACACTCTATTAGAGACCCAAAGTTTATTTTTATACAAGAGATGGGGCTTACAACTCAGAGAGATGCCCAGATGAAAAACAGCGATTGCACTGTTATTTTGAAAAACTGTACAGGGACTTATACAATGACTGAGGCCTAAATTATTTATGTACAAAGGGGGGTTGGGTCTTACACTCTATTAGAGGCCCAAAGTGTTTGAAAAAAAAGAAAGATGGGACTTACAACACAAGGGAGGCCCAGATGATTTATTGTTTGAAAAACGGTGATCGCGCCGAGATTTTTGAAATCGTATCGGGACTTATACAATGACTGAGGCCCAAAATGGTTTGTGTGTGACAGGGATGGGTCTTACACTCTATTAGAGGCCCAAAAATGTTTATGTGAAGTTTGAAAAATAAAAATTTAGAGGAAACCCTAATTTTGAATTTAAAAGATATAATTTTCAAAGGAAATTAAATAAAAAATGATATAAAATATCAAATATATTTAAAAACAAGTTGTAAACTTTGAAAGATATTTTGAAAAATCATGTTTAATCACATGAAAGCTTGAAATTCATTTGGAATGAAAAGATCAAAGTGGAAATTTCATTTTAAAATGTTTAAAACAAATAAAAATGAAATTAATTACAAAAATTCTACCTATATTAAATTAATAATATAAATTGGATTTTTTTGTAAAATAAAATAATTTAACATTTTTGTGACTTTTTAAAAAAAAGAACCAATAAAAAATGATAAAAAAAATGAGAGAGAAATTAATTTTGGAAGTTATTAAAAAAACAGTGAAGAAAAGTGAAAGAAAACAAGTGGTAAAAGAAATAGGATGGCCCTCCCAAGGTTTGAACTCACGCCCTTGAGGTGGAGGATTTAAAACTTTACCAACTGAGCCAAGTCCGTTGGCTAATAGAGTGTGGCAAGAGTGAATAATATGTGAAACTCCCTTTGGAAAATAGTTTAAAAAAAACCAAAAGGTCTGGGGCGAGGGGGATTCGAACCCCAGACCTCTCGCTCGCTACACACACAAAACCAACTGATCAACCACTGGGGCGCAATGCCAATTCAAATATATAATGGCAAGTGTATAATATATACTATGTTTGGTTCTGAAAATTTGAAAATGGCGCCATGGCCATCTTCTTCCTTGGGCCAACATCAGACTTGCGTGAAGCAAGCTATCTTTCTCGTTTCTCAACCATTTCACAAGATGTAAAAATGAAACCCGTGTATTTTTTAACAAGGAACATGATGGTTCTTTTCAATTTCATTTAAATCAAGTGTATCAAGAGATATCATATTATAATCAGATGAACCCTAAAAAGTGCAAGAACTAAATGAAATCTCATACACACAAGATAAGTAGAAATTTATTGAGGGAAAATGATCTATGAACATCCAGAAACACAATGGTAACTTGAAAACATGTTTATGATGCATCATTCATTGAGTTTGAAAGTTCAAGGCTTACCTCTGCAAGAAGGAATCGAATTTTGTGGTAGAGGTGTTACAAAAGTGAAACAATGATCTGGATAGCTTCCTTAGGCCTCAAGGATTGTGTTGCAACCTTCAGGATGTTTTGAAACTCTTTGGATAGGCTGGCTCAACTCTGACTGCAATTGATCCAAGTGAGAAATGGAGATGATGATCCTGATGTTTCAGAAGTGTGAGGAGTGTTTGATCAGCTCATATACGATGTATGGAATATGTTAGAACAATTGGTGGTGATGAAATGGCTCTCTAATGAAAAATTCGATAGTGACTTGCAAATGAAAGTATTTTTGGAGTGAAAGAGAGATTTTGAGTAAAGCCAGTGTTCTGAGGCTTTGGTGTACTCAAACAAATCACAATTTATGTCTATTTATAGTGCAACAAGTTTGTTTTGGCATCAATAGTGAATGGAGGCTTGGACAATCCCTTGGCCAATATTGATCAAATGGAATCTCAAGTCTCCTCTAGCCATTGACTCGAGGTTAGGGCACATGCTATAAGTCCTTTGGTTCAGAGATAAGGCTTGACTCAATTCAGTTAGCAATGTCTTGATGCTTGCCACCTTGTAAATCCATTGAATGCATTGAAACAAAATTGGAGTCTTTGAGATTTCTAGCCTTTTTAGGTGACACATAGCTACATGTAGATCCTTGGACTTGGGAGGCTTGTGGATCAGATCTTTTCCCTTTGATGTTATCCTCTGAGGTATCCAAATGGATGATAAGGCTTGTAATTGTCTAACTTAACCAATTCGAGTAAAAATGCACAAATCTGTCTTGTACAAGACAGTTTGAAAGTGTCATCTTGGGAGATTCATATCTCCTTGCTCAAATGGAGTTATGGAATGCTTATGTACTTTTTAAAAAGCCCTTATATGGTAAAATTCATGTGAGGTCATAGTTTGTCTTGAAACTATCTGGACTTAGTTGAAAAATCCCCATGAACATTGATGTTTAAGGCTGAAACTTAGACAGTTTTGTACTAAGTGTTAAGTCTTTGATTTTTCACCACTTTGATCCATCCATAACCAAAAATCCATGAAGAATTGGAGTTTCATGTAGTTTAAGCTTTTGTAGAATGTAGTAAGACCTACAAATCAGGCTTTGGATCACTCAAAATGGTTGTTTGGATCAAAAGTTATGGTCCTTGGATCATTTTTGCCAAAAAAGTCATGTTTTGACATTTTATCATGATTTATTGATCAATTATTGTTCAAATGACATTATAAACCATATTTTATGAAAATATGAGTCATAAGGATCATTTTTGCCAAAAAAGTCATGTTTTGACATTTGGCTCCGGAGTGGTTCGGCGCGGAGAAACCCTAATTCCCGACTTTTGAGGAATGCATTCTCTGAGGGTGATTTAACTTTGCAAAGGGACTCCTAGGGTTATTTTGAGCACATTGAGTCATATTTTGAAGCCTTGGCTCAATCCCCTATGAAAATTTCACTCTGGAGGCCTCAGTCGACAAAAAACCCTAATTTGGTGACACTGGGTATTTCGAGGCTCCTTCCACTTGGAATGCTGCAACTTTGTGCTTAATTCTTGATGTGAGATTCCTCTTGATCCTTTATAGGTGTTTGAGAGTTTGGATAAGTTTAAGATCATGTCATTTCTTGATTGATCTTTTGCCCAAATGCTCAGAGAGGGATGGAAACCCTAATTCTTGATTATAGTGAATCTTAACCATCTTTGAGGAGATTGATGAGGCATGATGGTACATCCATATTGTGGTAATGTTTTTCACAATGATGGGAACTCTTGTGGTCAAAATTTGGGGTATGACACGTAGTATGCCACCTTATTTTGATGTTATAATGCACATAATGTGCTTATGTTGAACCTTAATTTCAAGTTTGTACTGCATTTGTGTGCTTAGGTTGATGTTACTGCTTGACTGGTATTGTAAGTTTGTACTGCACTTGTGTGCTTAGTTTGAATCTAATTAATGGAGACAGAATTTGCAAATCTATTTTGAAGAATGTTATTAAGTGTTATGCACCTTGCAAATCTATTTGGAACTGTTATTGAAAACTTGTATTGAACTAAACATTCTGCATACTTGTATTGAAAACTTGTATTAAACCAAACATTATGTATATTGAAAACTTGTATTGAACCAAACATTCTGCATACAAGAGTCATAATATATTGCATACAAGAGTCATAACAGATTGCATATTGAACTGGTATTGAAAACTGGTATTGAAGTAATATTGAAACTAACTCATTTCATTTAAGAGTCATACATTACAAGGGATATCATTGCTATCGTTACAAGAGAAGCAAACATTCTACAAATTGGTATTGAACCAAACATTCTGCATACTTACATTCTACCTACTTACATTCTACATATTACAAAAATACTACAGCAAAAAACAACCAAGATGCAACAAGAATGTAAGTGAGAGTCTGAATGGTCTTGTGATCTTTTGCAGCTTTCAGCTTTAGTTTCTCGATCTTCTTGTTCTTGGATGCCTTCCCAAACTCATGACCAAACTCTTTCACAAACTCAACTCCATATTTCCTCATATCCACTTTCATGTTTACATATTCATAGCAACCTTCGTCGAATCTAGGTTTAGCTTGTTTTCCTTGAAACAGTTCATCATCCCAATGAAATAGATGACAATCATCATCATTCTGGAAAAACAAGAGAGGAGATGGAACTCAGGAAATAATTGAAGATGCACATAAATATGAACAAAGGATATAAAAAAATTTAACAAACCCCCTAAAGTTTGCACTTCCAATATCTTCTTCCTGGGTTTGAGCTTAATTTTGAAACATGGATTCTCATGGGAAACTCGTGCCCATAAACCGGTGCTTTTCTTGCACTAGACATGTAGCCTGAACTCGCGTTTCCAATCATTGCCTTGTTTTGATGGAGATACGACCTGAATTCACTGAATGGAGATACGATTTGAGACGGAGAGTTTTGAACCCTAGCTGCAAACAAAAAATAGGAAAGGAAGAAGATAATTGTGCCCTAGCCACGAAACATATGATTCAGAAAAGTTTATAATCCACGTAGCCTATGACAATGCAAAAAAGCCACGTTGTAATTACCAACTCAGCATTTAAGTTGACCAGATTCAATTAAGGACCAAAAGAAGAGAATCTTTAAATGACAGGGATGAAATTTGTGTTTTTTTACAAGGTCCTTTTTCGAATTCGCCCCAAACGACAGGGGGTAAAACGTGTATTAACCCTAGTATAATTAATTAACTACTATTTTGGGTATTTCATTATTGAGTGATTTATTTGGAATAAAAGAGTGTCCTAAAATGAATGATTCATTTCAATTTTTAATGTATATTTTTCAATTTTACCATCTAACTAATATTATTTTCATTATCATTCCTAATACATGATAAAGGTACTTTAATAAAAATACTATTTTCTCTTTTTCATTTTTTCTTTTTTTTCTTCTTAATCTATATAAAAAGGTCAACTGTATCATCAACTACCTACCCATTAAAGAAATATACCACAAATCTTTCTAAAATGCCCTTTTTCAACTTTGCAATTTAGACTATCAAATACCCATTACAGTAATTAACATATTTCATTCACTAAACCCTTTCTTTGCAATACACTTGTCATGATAGGATATGTCAATTTCAAAATTCAAATTAAACCCAAATTTACTTCAGATACCTTCTTTCTCTTTAATTTCACTTAGAACTCATTTCCCCATTTTCTTTCTCTCTTCTCCTAACATTCAAAAGGGTTTTTAACACAACAAGAGATTGAAAAAGAATAAGAGTAACAAATGTTATATTAGTGTATTAGTGTATTTTGCAACAACCAACAAATGTAGTAGTTATCTAAAGATCAATATGTCTTTTATATTAATCTTTTTCCCTATCTATGATTAGTAAATTTACCTTATTTTATAGCCTAATAAAAGCTTATAATCAATAAATTGTTTTTCTTCCTGAGATTAAACACATAACTTTCTGAAAAGTAAAAGAAAAGTTATACAAGAATTTTTTATAAGTTGGAATTAAATTCCCCATTGAAGATGAAAATGTTGCAAAAAATAAAAAGAAAATTCAAAAATTGATATATTTAGTTGAATTTGATTGGAAGAAGAAAAAATGAGGGTGGTGGAAGATATAGTGTTGATTGGAAGGATGATAGGAGTTTAATTTATCTATCTAGGAAATGTTGAACTAATGAATTATTAAAAAGTTGTAAGTGAATTCATTTTAGTTCATTCATGTCAAACAACTTTAAAATGTTGTGAGTGAATTTATTGTTGTTGTATTTTTTGTTTGTTGAATGAAGACTTTGAATTAGAAAAAAGTAATTCACCTTATCTATATGAACAAAATGGGATCATATACATTACTTTCATTTTTGAAGTCTATACATTTATATTTATCTTAAAGAAAAACTTATGTATAGTAGCCTAAGATCGGTTGGTTATGTTTTCTGATTATTAAAGAACACTTGTGCATATAGCTTATTAGCAGTTGCAGAGCTGTATAAAAACTGCAACAAATAGTAATTTATAGTTATGTTTCAATTATTAAAGCTAGCTTACCTAAAAACAATCCAAATGTCATGTCTTGATAGAAAAACATTTTCACTAATTATATGATACTTTTATCTTTGGAAAAAAGATTTGGTATTGAGTGGTGGAGTATGTTGGACATAAGAAAGGAGATTGTTCTAAATGTATTCTCAAATGGAAAACTACTTTCTCGATGCTCAACTTATAATAAAGTAAATATTGTTTCGGTTAACCGTCCTCGCAAAAATGAGCGCTTTATATTTATTCACGAAATTTTTTATTGTATGTGGTATAAGTAACTACTTAAAATAAGGTTTTAAGTTTGGTTTTTGAATTATTAATACAAGAATTGTGTGTGAGAGAGGGTTTAAACTTATAGGATGTAAACTGCATTTCTGATACACACACTGCTACATAGCAGGTTCTCTTGACCGATGGTTTTAAGGTGACATATTTATAGCATTGTCACAACTGTACTACCTCTTTCAGCTATGTTTTCTACCTATGTCATATAAAGATCCATTCTTATTATCTACATCTATAAACAACATGTCTACAATACTATATTTTGACAAATGACTGTCTATTTTCAGGATTCTCTATCAACAAAAAGTACATGTCAAACCATATAGTTGCATTTCAACTATGTCAAACAAAAAACATTTGAAAATTCGACTTGCTGTTTATATGGTTAATTTCATTTTTATATGATACACTTTGCAGTTACTAAAACATGCACTATTGCAGTTACAATAAATTTTAATACATGCTCTATTGGTAACATATATAGAGGTATATACTATTTGATTGCATGTATATACACTTTGTTGTGCGATACATATAGCAACAAATTTTAATACACTTTACTGCATATATATACTATTTTTTAAACATGAAGATACATACAACCGCATAAATGAAATAGTACAACAGCAGCCGCTATAATATTCGTATTGGTTTTCGTTTTTACTACACATTAACTAATTAAAATTTTAAGAGCACATATACATGATACTTCACATTAACTAATTATAAATGCAAAAGCAGCCACATATACATGATACTTCACATATTAAAATTTCAATAGTTTATGCATGTGGTTTTTAGCATCATGTCTTGATGTAGCATTGATACAAATTCTAAAACTATTGAAAATCATTAAAACATATGATTTACATAGCATACCATTAGGTATGTCTTCAAGAAGTTTTTCATAACATCATATAGGTACCATGTATGTCTTGCTTCTTACTACCTTATTTTATTTGTTTCTCAAAATACAATTTTTTTTATCTATAACTCTAATATATCACTAATTCACCATTCATTAAATATTTGAGAGTTTCTTAATACACCACCCATGTTTCTTAGGCACCACGTGATTTTTCGTTTTTGCCCCCTGATTCCGGATGTGCACATCCGGACGCACCAATTTTTTAAAAAACGTTGATGTGTTCCGGATATGCACATCCGGAAAAATTTCGAATCTGCAGATTCGGAAAAAAACAGAACTTTAATTTTTTTTTAAAAATCGGTTTTGTTGGTTGGTCGCATATGTTAATATATCTTCGCAACTTAATATAAATTCGACAACATCCATATATAAAATAAAATGATATATATACATAAAAAAACCTCTGTCAAAATACAGTACATACATGTAATAAAAATAGAATACATAAAAAAAACTACTGTGTATGGCGAATGATCTCTCCTGGCTCCCCTGCTCTTCTGCCCCGACCCGCCGTCCTGGCTCGATGTCTGCGGTACTGAAGTGCCCCCTGAGCAATCTCAATAATCCTATCCACGACAAGTCTGGCACCAGAGCCCTCAGGGAGGTGACCGTCCACAATGGCCGCCCGCGCTATCTGCTCTATCTCACGACAGCGAGGTAGGACATCCTGAGTATGGACCAGCTGAGACTGCCGCTCCTCTAATATCTCCTGATGAGCAGGTCTGGGTGGCGATCCCTCAGCAGTGGGCACCATGCATAGGTGTGAGACGGTGTAGAACCACATGATGTACCCGGCAACAACGCTCCAATCTCTCGGCGCTCTGGTCACCCGAGCCTCTTCCGATACCAAGTGGGACTGGAAGTCAGCATATATCTCATCTATCTACACGCGGGTCAAGCCTAGAGGAGCAGACTCATGAGGCATCCTGGGGATCGTCTGCGTGTAACCGAACTGGCGCAAGACGCGCTCCGGCAGGTATCGAGCAGTAATGGTCGAACTGCATGCTAACCATCCTGAGAACAGCAAAACCTCATCGAACGGGCGTGTCACACGGTGATCGGTATAGGGGTGATAAAAACGTCCTCAACAGCCATCCGATCAAGATACACTCTGTAAGGGTCGAGCGCCTGGTTCCCTCTGAGCAGGAGAAATGCAGCAGCACGTGGCATATCCTCAGTGTACCCGTCGACACTCCCCCAACCAGTAATCTTGGGAAAGTGCTGTAATATCCACGCCTGAAATGGAAAACATAACATCGGTGTCAAACATTATAATGAGTATAGAAAGAAAAGAAATGAAAAAATGACTTAGAATATTAGATTGTTACCACGTATAACGTACAACTGTCTGCCACAGTCTTGGCTGCCCAGAGGCAACCATCTGAGAGCCTAGTATAGGTGTATGCCAGCGTAGCCGCCCCCCAGTTGTACCCATAGATCTCTGTGGAATCCAAAAGGTACCTGAGGTAAACGACATCAATATAATAGGCGCTGGTGTCCACAAACAGCCGCGTGCCGAGCAAAAACAGGTAGTACCATCTCAGGGCACGCTGCCTGTGGATCTCCACCTCAGCTGCATCCCCTGTTACCCGTCGTGCCTCTTCAAGCTCCTCACCAAATCTGCGTGTCAGAAAGGAGAACCGGACGTGGGCGCCTCTCAACTAGGTCACCTACACAAGTGCCTCCTCTGGGGTAGCCCCAAGCTCCTCAATCTGCGTCTTCATCGCGTCCCCCTTCGACATCCTACCGTGACGGAGAAGGGTACCCGTGATCGGTAGATGTAAAAGGCACGAGATGTTGTCGAGTGTGATCGTGATCTCGCCGTACGGTAGATGAAATAAGGATGTCTCAGGGTGCCATCTCTCAACAAAGGCCTTCAGCATACCGTACATGATCTGGGGATACCCAATCCTAGACAAGCCTCCAAGACCAGAGGTAGCAAGTGCAGACGTGAACCACTCATCCCCTGGCAGCGCCGCAAACATATCTATAACCTTGCCCCCATGGTTATAGAACTTCTGAGAATCCTTCTCCTGAAAATTTCCAAATAAAACAATGTTACAAATGAACATATTTTCAACGAAAACAATTCTATAAATAAGCCGAGAAAGGTTACCTCTCCTAGCCAGACATATCTGGCAGTATGCTCAGAGTACCCCACGAGTAGGGACATATCAGACGGTCCCCCGGGGTAACCGTCCAGCTTATCGAAATCGTCATCGGCGTCACCACCCTCATGTGCTGGGTGATCACCCTCAGGAACAGGAACAGGGGATGAAATAGGAGCAGCTGATGGAGCTGGAATCTCCCGACGACGCCTGCGTGCGAGCTGAGACCCTGATGAACTAGCAGTAGAAACCCGACGCCTCCGAGATGTAGAATCGGCGGCTGACGGGGGAGTGGCTTGAACCTGTGATGTGGAAGTGGCATGAACCTTTGATGTGGATGGCTGTGGTGTAGGATGTGGTGTAGAATGTCCCTCAGCTGTAGGGGCTACCCCAACTCCCTCTGCGCCGGAAGCCTCGGCTGTAGACTGCATCCGCTCACGTCGGACAGATGCGTGTTGAGCTGTCCGTCCATGTATGATACGATCGTCTCTGCCAGCCATGTAATCTGCAAAGCATAATAAATAAATTATAATTTTTTAAAAATAATTTTAAAAAAAATAGAGACCTTCCGGATTTGCACATCCGGAAGTACTCAGAATATTTAACGTTGGATTTTTCTGGATGTGCACATCCGGAAGCACTTAGAATATTTAACGTTAAAATCCTTCCGGATCTGCACATCCGGTACGTATTTTCAAGTTCAAATATTGCAGCCATGACTGCTGTACCATGGAAAAGGGCATTTTAATGCCTTGATCGTCCGTTTGACGCATCAAACAATACCTACATTGTCTCTAACCTATGTTATTCATACTACCTAACAATTTCTACACCTAAATATCTACTCTAAATCGATTACTCGAAAATAACTCTGAAACTCTAAAATTCGAAAACTTACCGATTAAATTGAGATACAGAGGATTTAGAGTATCTTGATCATTGTAGAAGTTGCTATGCGCCGAACTCGAGTGAAAAAAGTCGAAATTTGTGTGATTGAGAATTTGAGAGTTTGAGAGAGTTTGGTGTTTGAAAAATGAAAATGTGAAGAATGAGGGGGGGGGGGGGGGAAGAAGGTCTGGCGCGAATTAATAAGATTTTGTTCTAGATCTGCAGATCCGGAATTTTTCCGGATATGCATATCCGGAATTTTTCCGGATATGCATATCCGGAACACATCAATGTTTTTTAAAACATTGGTGTGTCCGGATGTGCACATCTGAAATCAGGGGGCAAAAAAGAAATTTCACGTGGTGCCTAAGAAACTTGGGTGGTGTATTAAGAAATGCTCAAATATTTTTGTAGGTTATGTCATATGTACAATTGGTTATATCAATTTCTCAAATAACATTTATTTCTTCACGATTATTAGAACTTCACTTTTTTATTTTCTTTGTTGGACACTTTATGATTTTGTTATTTGAAGTCTTTATACTATTATGAAGTTTATTTCAAATACTATATTCTTTATTGTTGAAATTTCGATAATGTTATTTTGGTAATAAAAAGTTTAGCGTCTCCTATTTTATACGATCAGATTTATCTATGCGGACGCACGAATCTTCTACTAATTCATCATAAAATAGAGAGAGTATTATTTTTATATGACTTATCTTTCGAGAATTTTATAGCCCATCTGTAACTTGAAAATAGTATAACAAGTTAATTGCCCACTAGTTAAACCAATTCACCATCCATAATTAGTTTTTTTTTAAGGGTTAAATAGTGTTTACCCCCCTGCCATATAGGCGTGTTTTGGTTTACCCCCCCTGAAGATTATTTTTTTGTGATTCCCCCTTGTAAAATGAAAATTCTGTTTGCAAAACCCCCTATCCCTTGTTTGGCTGACTGAGCATAGAGAATCTGCACACATGGCACTTAATGTCTGCTGACTGGGCTTATTTTTAATTTTTTTAGTTTACGTTTTTTAATTTTTTTATTATTTATTTATTTTGAAATTTTTTTTAATTCAATTAATTTTTTTTCGTATAATATTTTTTTAAATTTTATCGTATATAATTTTAAATATTATAATATTCTATTTATTTATATTAATCTATCATTTACTATATATTGTTATTTTAAAAATAATTTTAATTGGGCTGGGTTTATTGTATATAACTATTGGGCTTAGCTTTCTTGGTCTTGATATTTATTTAATTGTAACTTTAATGCACAAGTTATTATATAAAGCCTCAACATATACCAACATCAACCGATGTGGGTCTTGTGAAGGAAAAGCCAGTTGCTTTTTGGCCTCAATGTTTAGTACCCAGTTGCTTTGTTGGATCTATAGAGGAACAAAAAGAAGGAAAAGCAAAGTTTCACAGCATTCATGGAGATCATCTCACGAATTTGAGCTGAGAGTCTTGGAATAATTTCAAAATTCTGATTACAATTTCTTCCAGAAATTTATCCTCCAAAACCTGCACAAAAGTATGGAGATACACAGAAGGAGAATCACCAATTTAAGTCAAACTGAACCAAAACTACATATGCACTACACTACGAGTCTTAAAAGATTCCTAATCAACCACTATTACAAACACTTAATGTTGAAACTTGAGCTTTTCCTTCTCACTAAATGGCAAACTAACTACAGCCAACATTTTTTTACTAATCAACAATGTTAGTTTGATGTTTAGAAGTTTGAAATTTGACAGTTAGTAAATTATTCATGTGGAACTGTTAATGACAGTTGAAATTATTTAGTTTGATTGTGTTAGATTGTGTTAATTGTGTTAGTAGTGTTAATGAACTGTTAGTGAGAATGTTGGTTAATGGAATTAATAAGGAACTAGTTAGTTAAGTTAGTTAACTGTTAGGAGAGTTGATGTGGAATCAGTTAGTAATGTTATGAACTGTTAGAATTGATGATGAATTAGTTTGATAAGAAAATGGCATAAACTTATCTTCACCATTATGTAAGGGCACAATTTAGATTATAGAATATGAATGTTTTCTATGGAATGTGTTTGGTTTTTTAATCCGGAAACAAGTATGTAGCTTGTCCAAATTTTACAATCAGTAAAATATCAATAACTCATATGAAAATCTAAATATCATAAAGGAGTTTAATTGTCTTGTTAACGTGTAGTAAAATATCATAAAGGATGGAAAAAAAATCTAAATATTATTCCCTTGGAGTTTAATTGTCTTGTTAATGTGTAGGGTCCATAAATGTGTTATAAAATCAATCAGTAACAAAAGAATAAAGCAACAATAAAACAAAAATAAAAAGTTTTGCTAAGATGTTTTTGGAGGTTTCATGTTAAAGTTGTTTGTGATTAACACACTTTGCAACTTACAAATCCATGTCTTCTCATTGGCAGACAAAAAATACAACTATCAACAATAATTTTGCATCGAGATTGACATGAACATGATACAGTCCAGTGAACAACATAAGTAATAAGCCAACATCATGATTCTCTCCACCTTCTAGCATTCTTTTTTATCTGTTCTTCAGAAGTTGGAATGTGATTACCAATATCATGATTCTCTCCATTTGTTATTTTTGTGAGTTTGCTCAGTTTCTTCCATCCACTAGTCCAAGCTGATGTGTGTTTTTGCTTCATCACCTTATCGAAATTCTTCTGCAGATTTTCCATATCGTGTTGAAGCTCCAAATACTTTGTTTTAACACTCTCGAGTTCAAACTTTAGTGTGTTAATGTCTTTATTAGCTGTTGTAGCTAATATGCGTGTGGAGACAGAAGATGATGAGAAGGGAAGTAGCTAACATGAAAAAGGAAGATGCTGCAGGTGTTGTTACAGTGTGAAGAAAAAGAGTTCAATTTAACTTTAAGTCCCACATCGTTTTATAAGTTAAAATCTTTAGTGTATATATACCAAAATCTCATATGCGTTTATAACTTGCAAAAGACAAATTGTAAATGGACCAAAAGTGCTGATGGGCTAGGTGTAGTTGTCATTAATCTTGGCCCAACTAGAATGTTTTTTAAAATAATAATTTGGAAAAATAAAATAAAAAATAGTTAGAAAATGAAAAAAATTATAGAAAAATAATTCTAAAGAAAACAATTAATAAATAAAAGGTGACTTGGAAAAAAAAATAATACGAAAAAAATTTTAAAAAGTAAAAAATAAAGATTAAAAAATTTTAAAAATAAATATAAAAATCTATGTGGCAGTCAACCATACCCAGTCAGCGAGGTCAACATGCCACGTCACAGAATCTTGAACCAATGGGTAAATCAGAGTCTTTGTAAATGGAATCTAAAAAAGTTGAGGGGGGAATAAAAAATTTTTTTTTTAAAGGGAGTAAACCAAAATACCCAGTAAGCCACACACGCACACCCATCCATAATTAGTTATCTCCAACACTTAAAACACTATTCCATGTCCTAACGAATTGATTCTTCCACACTTCCCACTCTATTTCCTTTCTCCTTTTTCTTCCACTCAACTCCACCACAACGCTAATAATTTAAACGAATAAATAATAAATAATTACATTAATTTAAAAATAAAAATGATATAAATCAAGTCCACGAGCACGAAAAACGATGGAACAAGCGTTGAGTTGCAGTTACAGAATTACCAGAGCCGGAGCGATTCCATTTTCACCGCCGTTGTCATCTCCGTTCAGTCATCAACGGAACAATCTACCGTCCTCTTCGATAATCACTCTCAGGTTCCTTCTTTGATTCTTCCACGTCACACTTCGGAACTTACAGGTCCTTTTGCAATGCTACTAGTACTACTATCCCTGTCTTTGAATTTGGATTTCCTTTTTAGTCATTGCATGCTTTAATCGCCGATCAATCGATCGGAACTTGTTCTTGTTGAAGTTAAGTAGTTTATTCATCAATTTCATGTGATTTTTGCTGAATTGATTAAAAAAACTGCTAACTCGATTTTGCTTTTATTTACCTGATTACCTGATTTTAATTATGATTATTGTTTTCTGAATTTAATTTTAGAGTAGCAAGAGCATTTTCACGATCATACTTTTTGTGTGGTTTGCTTAGCTATTAATTGTTTTTGTGCTGTTTTTGACTTGCAGAAGAAAGAGATTTTTTGAGAAGTTTATATCCAAAATGGCTAATTACGAAGGACAAGTCTCTAGTGGCAGTACCGATGTGAGATCATCGGGGAATATGATTTTTGAGCCTATTTTGGTTGATGGAGTGTTTCGATTTGATTGTTCTGCAGATGATAGAGATGCAGCATATCCTAGTATTTCTTTTCTGAATAGCAAGGAAAGAGAGACTCCCATCACTAATAATACTCACAAGGTTCCTTCGTATACCCCTACCTTTGAGTGCCTTCTAGAGCAGCAAGTTGTCCAACTCGAGGTCAGTTGCTTTTTTTGGTTTTTGGTATCAGAACTTTTTGTTGTTGTCTTAACAAAATGTTGGTTACCTTTAGTGTAAGCATTGTTTCTAAATTTTATTTTCCCGTCCCTGATTGGATGGATGTACAGCTTAATTAGGCGCTTATAGTGTAAGTACTTATATATAAGTGCTTATGTATAAGCTATTTCTATAACAAAAGATAAAATAAAGTCCACATGTATTCGTATAAGCTATAACCGGTTTTTATAAGCTATCTAGGAGAGCTTAGGGTAGTAAGCTGAAAACATCTTATGGATATATCATAAGTTGTTGCCATAATCTCTTCCAAACATTATGACAAGTACTTATGCCAGTAGTCAAACTCAAATAAGTCAATCCAAACAGTCAGTGATGCTTATACTATTCACCTTGCATATTTGATTTTAAAAGTTGTTTGGATTTGTTTTCCAACCAGCTACCCACAGGTACCTCCCTCTACGGAACAGGAGAAGTTAGTGGACAGCTTGAGAGGACAGGCAAAAGAGTAAGTCAGCTATATGAAATTTTTAGTTTCAAAGAGATTTTATTATTATCTATGTACTCATCAGTTATAATTTTATTGTAAGGTTTTCACATGGAATACCGATGCATGGGGTTATGGTCCTGGAACTTCATCCTTATACCAATCACACCCGTGGGTGTTAGCTGTTCTTCCAAATGGCGAGGCCTTGGGAATTCTTGCTGACACTACAAGGCGCTGTGAGGTGCTGCTACATTTAGCTTTATGTCATTCATTTATTGTGGTTAACCTAGACATATGTAATGATATATGTGCTTTGACAATGATATAATGAACTGTTTGATGATCTTTTTCTGCGCGTGTACAGATAGATCTAAGGAAAGAATCAACAATTCGTTTCATTTCTCCATCCTCATATCCTGTCATTACATTTGGTCCTTTTGCTTCACCTACGGAAGTTTTGATATCTCTATCAAAAGCAATTGGTAATTCTGTAAACAAAGACTACAATTATAAATGATATAGCTTCACATAAGATGTTATGCACTTTTTGTTTGGACAAACTGAAGTCCCTCTTTGGTTAGTAAATGTAGTTCGTATCATTAGAAGAACCTAGTACAAAAATTGACCCGCATGAAATCAGGATTCATACGATACACATTTTAATATGTTGCATGCGAACACAAATATGATACTAATATAGTATTCTTTTATTAAACTAGAAGCTAATCAAATACATGTTTGAAAATAAAGACACCATTGATAATTTTGTACTTATTTATGTAAAATTCAAATCGAGAAAACATGCAATGAGTTCTGTGTATTATCATCTTCCATTCTCCGAGCATGCAATAAGAATCAGGATATTTTATGTTAAGATTCAAGAAAGGCCTATTAAGTTAAAATTCCATGTTTATGTTAAATGTGAATGTTATTCTATACAACAATTTGCAGCAGCATTATTTACTTTATTTTGGTGGTGATTCTGTTGTCATTAGGAACTGTGTTTATGCCCCCAAAGTGGTCGCTAGGCTATCAACAATGCCGTTGGAGCTATTTATCTGATCAAAGAGTTCTCGAGGTATATGGTGATGCTCCCACTTTCTCCCAATAGTGATGAGCCAGAGATTACTAATTTAGTATCATCTGCATTTGTAGGAAGCTTGAGCTTGAGATGCTGAATATGACATGTATTCCAAGTTCTGACTGCTTTTGACTGTTGTTATTATCGTTTCCCCTTTGTTATTTGTTTGGATAAGTGGGAAAGGAAATCCCTTGAAGAACTTTCGGATCTCATAATAAACCTGGAGTGTTTGTTTTGACGCATGCAAAAGTATTCCTGTAAAAGTGAGTTTGGGAATATAACATCATATTTGGTACAATTTTAAAAAATATATATTCCTGGGTATCATGGATTATTGGTAATGTCTTTTACCAATGTTGTCTGATAAGAACACAAGAATGGAACAGAAATGAAAAGGATGAAAATAGAAATTTATATCGATAATTTTGGAATATTACAACTCAGGTTTTCGAGAGCCTGTCTCTCCCAATTCAAATTCTTCCTAACTTTCCAGAATCCTTTCCTAATTCTGGTTTGCTTGTATTTATACTGTATTTAACATCTGTTCCTAATTGGTACAATTAATCTGAATGGTTGTGACTGTTAGATTTGATGCTGTTTGGTTCCAAGGGTTGCATCCTTTTGGATGGGTGTGTCTATTCACCAAGGGTCATGCCCCCTGATTCGCATCTCTTGATCCTGCACTCCTTGGACATCGCTGCCTGCGGGTGTAAAACTTGGTGATGGGTGGCCTAGGCTTATCAATACCCCCGCCTAAAAGACTCACCTTGTCCTCAAGGTGATAATCTGGGAAGACCTCTTGTAATTTAGCCACAGATTCCCAACTATTTTCACTTGTAGGGAGATTTTGCCATTTAACTAAGACTTCCACGTTGCCAGGTTGTAACTCACGAATATCTAAAATAGCGTCCGGATAAACCTGTAATTCCTGATCCTCAGATAACATCGGTGGTAAAGGTTGTGATTGGAAAGAGTCACCAATGGCCTTCTTGAGGAGAGAGACATGAAAGACTGGGTGAATTTTACTGTGAGATGGAAGATCCAATTTGTAAGCAACAGCACCCACTTTTTTTAACACCTGAAAAGGACCATAAAATCGAGGGGAGAGTTTTTCATTAATCCTTCTAGCCAAGGATCTTCTCCTGTAAGGTTGCATCTTCAAGAACACCCAATCACCGATTTCATATTCTATATCTCGGCAGTGTTTGTTGGCATTTGCACGCATGACATCTTGGGACTTCAACAAGTTCTCTCTCAGAGCCGCCAATAATTCATCCCGAGCAATTGTAAGTTTGTTGACTTCTTCAAGGCGGGAAGGAATGGTGGATCCCTTAAGAATGTGAGGTGGATCATGTCCATACAACGCTTTGAAAGGGGACATTTTGCTTGAAGCATTATAATTGGTGTTAAACCAGAATTCTGCCTAGGGAAGACAAGAGACCCATTTCTTTGGCTTAGTACCTGTTAAGCATCGTAAATAAACTTCCAAGCATCGATTGACAACTTCCGTTTGTCCATCCGTTTGAGGGTGGTATGCCGAACTGAATTTTAGTTGTGTTCCTGCTGCTTTAAAAAGGGCTTTCCAAAAATTGCTTAAAAACAAAGGATCGCGATCTGAAACGATGGAAGACGGAAATCCATGCAATCTTACAATTTCTTGTAGAAAAACTGCCGCAACATCGGTAGCGGTGTAAGGATGCCCTAATGGTATGAAGTGGGCATATTTGGTGAGTCGGTCAACCACCACCAGAATTGTATCCTTCCCCATGGATTTGGGTAGTCCTCCAATAAAATCCATCGAAATGTCTGTCCATACTTGAGTAGGAATTGGTAATGGCTGTAGCAGTCCTGCTGGTGATAAGTTGTCGCTTTTGTTTCTTTGACAGACTTCGCAAGCTGCAACGAAATTTTTGATGTCGGTTTTCATCCCTTCCCAATAAACTAGATCTGCTATTCTTTTATAAGTCCTGAAGATTCCTGAGTGTCCTCCTACCAAGGATGAATGGAATTCTTTTAAAATGATGGGAATTCTGGAGGACGTTTTGGACAACACCAATTTCTCCTTGTAAAATAGTTTCTGATCCCTTAACGTGTAGCCAGCATGAGACATAGGATTGATAATTAGGTCTTGCATGATTTTCTGTAACTTGACATCTTGTTTGATCTCTTCAGCCCATTCCTCGAAATCGTGAATTTGTAAGATTGTCATGGCATAATAAGAACTTCTCCTGGATAGGGCATCGGCAGCAGAGTTTTCCTTCCCTGGTTTGTACTGTATTTCAAAATCATATCCTGCTAATTTGGAAATCCATTTGTATTGTTCCTCACCGATCATCCTCTGATCTGTCAAAAATTTCAAACTTTTTTGGTCAGTTTTAATAATAAAATGGTTTCCCAACAAGTAGTGTCGCCATTTCTGGACTGCTTTTACGACTGCCATCAATTCACGTTCATACACTGATTTCTTCTGATTCCTTTCTGATAGGGTAGTACTCCAAAAGGCTAGGGGTCTTCCTTCTTGCATTAGAACAGCCCCTAGTCCGGTTCCGCAAGCATCTGTTTCAATCACAAAGGGCTGTGAAAAGTTGGGTACGGCTAAAGTAGGCAATTTGGTCATGGCTTGCTTTAGTTGTTCGAATGCAAGTTGTGCCTCCGGACTCCATTGGAAGGCATTTTTCTTCAACAGGTTGGTCAATGGCCTTGCTATTCTTCCATAATCATGAACAAACCTCCTATAATAGCCAGTAAGGCCTAGAAATCCCCTTAAGCTGGTGACATCCTTGGGTAAAGGCCATAATGTCATTGCTTCCAACTTCTTAGGATCTGCGGATACTCCTCCAGCAGATATAACATGTCCCAGATATTCCAAGTTATCTTGGCCAAATGAGCACTTCTTGCCGTTGATCTTCAATTCATTTTGTTGGAGTAACATTAATACTTTTTGCAGATGTTGCTTATGTTCTTCCATAGTCGGGCTGTATATTAGGATATCATCGAAGAATACCAAAACGTATTTTCGGAGTACTGGCCTTAATACTTCATTCATTAATGATTGAAAAGAAGAAGGTGCGTTAGTAAGTCCAAATGGAAGTACCATAAATTCATAATGACCTTCATGTGTTCGGAAAGCAGTTTTTGCAATGTCCTCTTCCTTCATTCTGATTTGGTGGTATCCGGATCTTAAATCCAGTTTTGAAAAGATGTTGGCCCCTCCTATTTCGTCCAACAACTCTTCAATCACTGGGATGGGAAATTTGTCGGGAACAGTGATTTTGTTCAAGGCCCTGTAATCTACACAAAACCGCCAACTACCGTCTTTCTTTTTGACTAGGATGACAGGACTAGAATAAGGACTCGTGGATGGTCGGATGATTCCCGCTTCTAACATTTCCGCAACCAATTTTTCAATTTCTGTTTTTTGATAGTGAGGATATCTGTATGGTCTTATATTTGGTATTTGTGCTCCTTCTTTGAGGTGAATGGCATGGTCTTGACGCCGATGAGGAGGAAGTCCTTCTGGGGGTTCAAAGATGGAAGGGAAATCATGTAGCACATCTTTTAATTCCGACGGGATTGAATCCTTCCAATCTATCTCTGCTTGAATATGACGATAATCGATAAGGAACCCTTCTCCTTGCTGCAAAGCTTTCAACATAGAATTAAGTGAGGCGTCTTTCTTTGAAAGTTCTGGTTCTCCCTTTAAAATCACCTTTCTGCCATTAACCTTGAAGCCCAACGTTAGTTGTTCAAAGTTGGCATTAATCTCTCCCAAGCTTGCTAGCCATTCCATGCCTAAAACCACATCCACACCTCCGAGGCCAAACAAGAAGAATTGTTGTTGTACTTGTACTTCTTGCACTTTCAAGGGAACCTTTCGGCATACTCCCTTACATTTGATTTTGTGACCATCTCCGACTTCTACAACGTATGATGGGGTGTCTTCCACCTCTAATTGTAATTTTTCCACCAGTTCCTTCGAAATGAAGTTGTGGGTGGCGCCGCAGTCTATCAATACTATGACTTTGTTATTATTAATGCTTCCCCAAACCTTCAAGGATCGGCGAGAAGTAAATCCCACAATACTATTCATGGATAATTGGGGCGTTTCTCTAAATTCTGGTTCGGGCTCCTCTTCGGAGTTTTCGACATCATCTTCATCTGTTACTAACATTATCCGAAGTTGTTTATTTCTGCATACATGAGAAGTGCTCCATTTTTCTTCGCAACGAAAACATTCTCCTTTCTTTCTCTTCTCTTGAAGTTCTGCTTCGGTTAATCGTTGAAATCCTCTGGGTTGGTTGCTGTTTTCTGGTTTGTTCACGGATACACTGCCCGCAAAAGAATTAGAAGGACCATTACTTTTTCCCCCACCTTTCTGACTAACACCATAAGTAACAGTCTTCGAATAGGATGGACTTCGATATGAGTTGTTGAATTTTGAAATTGAGTTAGAAGGCGCATTCGGTCCCCCTTTCCAAATTGCTCTATTTTTTTGTTCAATCATTAATGCCTTCTTGACCATGATTGAAAAAGTGGGTGGTTCGTAGAGTTGAATTTCTGCCCCAATGTCTTCCTTCAGCCCGTTCACAAAAATGTCCTTTAAATGTTCTTCATCGACATTTTTCAGCATGCCTGCAAACTTTTCGAATTGTTCAACGTACTCTTCCACCGTTTCTTCTTGTTTAAGTGCAAGGAGGGCAGCAAAAGGGTTGAGAGTGGCTGAAGTTTGAAACCGTTCAATAATGGCAAGTTTGAAATCTTCCCATCCAATATCAGAATTGCAATTCTCCCACCATTGGAACCACGATAGCGCCTTTCCCTCTAGAGCCACCATAACTGCCTGAATTTTCTCTTCTTCTAGGATGTCTCTCATTTGAAAGAAGCGTTCCAATTTATTTATCCAGCCATAAGCATCGGATTCTCCATCGTATATGGGGATTGCCAATTTTCTCCATCGTTCTGTTTTTCTTTCTCCGGTGTGGACCTTGGTTGAATGTTCTCCATTGGTAGAACCCTTGGGTGTGCCATCTTCTGATCGCTTGGATAAATTTTCCACCATGGCTTCTAGGCGTGCAAAGCGTGTTTCGAAATGTTGTCGTTCTGCATCTCGGTTTTGTCGGTCCGCCATCAACATTTCCAAAATTCTCTCCATTGTGTCTGGATTTTCGGGACTAGATCGAGTTGTCACCATAGTTGGAAGCCAAGCACCTGGTCGGTGCTCTGATACCAATTGATAAGAACACAAGAATGGAACAGAAATGAAAAGGATGAAAATAGAAATTTATATCGATAATTTTGGAATATTACAACTCAGGTTTTCGAGAGCCTGTCTCTCCCAATTCAAATTCTTCCTAACTTTCCAGAATCCTTTCCTAATTCTGGTTTGCTTCTATTTATACTGTATTTAACATCTGTTCCTAATTGGTACAATTAATCTGAATGGTTGTGACTGTTAGATTTGATGCTGTTTGGTTCCAAGGGTTGCATCCTTTTGGATGGGTGTGTCTATTCACCAAGGGTCATGCCCCCTGATTCGCATCTCTTGATCCTGCACTCCTTGGACATCGCTGCCTGCGGGTGTAAAACTTGGTGATGGGTGGCCTAGGCTTATCATTGTCCTTCTTTTTCACCCCTCTGTGATAAAGGATGAAAGTCCCACATTCTCATAGAAAGAAGAATCATTTTAAAACTCAACTAAACCATAAATTCAGACCTGCATCTTATTCTACCTCAGTTTTATTTATTTATTTTTAAAATAACTAATTTAAAAATATACCTAGGAATTTTGAGTATTACCAAATATAATTAATGAAAGATGCCCATTTATAATGTTAGTGTAATATTATTCCCAGGAACACCATTCTTGGTAATATAATTCTATCCCGTAAAACAAACACAGCACCCCAGGGGAACCCGCTGGGTTCTGAAATTCTGATGACATCATACCAGATATATTACATGCTTATAAGCAATATATACTTTCAAATATTCGTTGCCATCAGCTTTTAGTTTTTTTTTTTTTTTTTGTATGTTCTGTCTGTCTATTGCTTGTGGATTTCGCCATAGATTGCTTCATATTTTATTTACCTGTAGTAAGCAATTTAACATTTGCAGGTTGCAAAGACATTTCGAGAAAAGAGCATACCTTGTGATGTGATATGGATGGATATCGATTACATGGATGGTTTTCGTTGTTTTACCTTTGACAAGGCATGTTTTTCCTCTACAATCAGTAATCAATTTACAGTCTCATTGTTTTGATTTTCAAATGAGGTCTTTTTATTCGTACACATTAATTGTTCAAATAAGTTGAAGGTAGACTGCACCACATAAGTTAAAGTGATGTATTGAGAAGTTTTCTTTTGGGGCCTAACATTTTGAATGTCTATAATAATAATAATAATTTGACTAGAAAAGTAAGTAGTATGCTATCTTTCAGGAGCGCTTTAGGGATCCCAAGTCTTTAGTGGAAGGTCTCCATTATAGTGGTTTCAAAGGTATTTGGATGCTTGATCCTGGGATCAAGCAAGAAAAGGGTTATTTTGTATATGACAGTGGTTCTGAAAATGATGTCTGGGTCCAAAAGGCAGATGGAACATCTTTTGTTGGTAATTTGTACATTAATATTTCTTCACTTTATGTCCTTTTGTTCCCTTTTCCTTTTGGCGATGCATTGAACCCATCTATCTATTCTCAGGGGATGTGTGGCCTGGACCTTGTGTCTTCCCTGACTATACACAGTCAAAAGTTCGTGCTTGGTGGGCAAATTTAGTTAAAGACTTCGTTTCCAATGGTGTTGATGGTATATGGAACGATATGAACGAACCAGCTGTCTTTAAGGTGATTATAATCTCACTGGTTTATTTTCTCTGAATATTATATAATATATGTACGAAGCCTCACTTTTTGAGACTCTTGATATTTTCAATTACAAACTTTTTAAATCCCTTTCTTTTCCAGACTGTAACGAAAACAATGCCCGAGACCAATGTTCATAGAGGAGATGGTGAACTTGGAGGTTGTCAGAATCATTCTTTCTATCATAATGTAATGTTCTTTGCCCTTTATTATGATTTGGAGTCACATATCTATTTACCATAAACTTGTGGACAATGCTTACAAGTGGGATGCACTCTGATCATGTAATATGATACTGTCGTGTGATATGACTTGATTCTGATGTTAGTTTATGAATTTATAGGTGGAGTTATTTTATCCCTTAGGGTGTGTTTGTTTCAAGTTAAGAAATAACATTCCTAGGAATTTTATTCCCATCATTATTATTACCTGGAATAATATTCCTATCTAAGTGTTTGGTAAAAACTAAATTTCCTAGGAATGTTTATAATATTTATTTAATTTAAAAATTATAAAAAAGTAAAATAAATGAATAAATGTGAGTAGTAGTGGGGAGTTGTAGTTAGTTAAAATTTATTCCCATGGGAATGTTGGATTCCAACCCTTTAAGCCTTGGAATAAAAATAGAAGAATCATGTGTAAATAAAATTCCTGGGAATAAAATATACCTTGGAATAATTTTTTTAAAATTGAATCAAACATGGGAATGTTGCATTCCCATGCCAATATTCCCGGGAATATTTTTTACAACCTTGAAACAAACACACCCTTAGTTGTGTGGTGCGCTCTGGAATTTTAGTATTTATCATGACTTTTCACTATAGGTGTACGGTCTTCTGATGGCAAGATCAACCTATGAAGGCATGAAACTGGCTAATGAAAATAAACGTCCTTTTGTTCTCACCAGAGCTGGATTTAGTGGAAGCCAAAGGTATGCTGCAACATGGACTGGAGATAATCTTTCAACCTGGGAGCATTTTCATATGAGTATCTCCATGGTACTTCAGCTGGTAAGGATCTTCAGAGCTTGATGCTACTTCCCTTGAACAACATTGTCATTCGATATATCCATTTAGTTCTGCACTTTTTTGTAAGCATTTTTCTGGTATATTGGATACACAGTGTATGTCTGCCTGGATATAAGGTGTAATACCAATTAGCTACCCAAATGATGAATAGTACCTTTAGTTTATTGCATATTATCGTATCCTCATAAAACAAGATAGCTGCAACTAGCAGATATAAAATCTACATTAAATAATGTCATGGACTAAATTGACTATCCTTTCCAAATTTTCTTTGAGCGGTGGTTATGCTTCTTCAAGGAATATTTATTTTCCCATGTTATTTTATAATTTTTGGATATGTAGTTCCAGAAGAATTGAGATGTCATGTTCTTGTTATGATCTAGTACTTATTTCAAATTTAAATATAAAATGTCACATTAAACACATTTTCAATTTTTTTCATAATTTGCTTTCATTATGTTCAGGGACTCAGTGGTCAGCCACTTTCAGGTCCTGATATTGGTGGATTTGCTGGCAATGCAACACCAAGGCTTTTTGGAAGGTGGATGGGTGTAGGTTCCTTGTTTCCCTTTTGCCGTGGGCATTCTGAAGCCGGAACCACTGACCATGAACCCTGGTCCTTTGGAGAAGAGGTTGGATTATCTTTAGCTGCATAAAATCATCAATCATTATAATGGTTTCCAACCTGTCATGTATTGGACATTTATATAGATTCCAAGATAAAATTGTCTGTGCTAATCCATCATGGGAACTGTGGAGTAAAATTCTTAACGTTGTGTTTTTGAGCTTGATCATTAGCTTGGGCATCAGGTTACCAGTTTTTAGTTAATGAAAAAAAAAAAGAAAATAATGTCATATATTTCATTAAATGCTTTAGGTTCTGGTGCTGTACACATGTTGTGAACATATTTAGTGTCAAGTGTCAACTTTCAAACTTGTTTTGTAGCTTCCCTATGCTCTCCCAAAAACAGGAATTTTAGTGGAACTTTATAATCATTTGATTTTTTTTTTTTTTTAAATCTCATTTAAGATATCTAAAGCATAAAAAGATATTTACCTTGCCCTTCAGACTAAATTTTGAATGATTGGTGGTGTTTCTTTTATAGAAAGCCCTTTAATTCGTTACAATGACCCTAGCACTCTTAGAAGAGATCCAAGGACAAGTGTTTGATGAATTAGAGGATGGGACAACTTACAGTCCTTATGATTCATTTTTTCCTCATTTAAAAAAATGGTGTTCTGTAGTTTCAAATTACTTATGCTAAAACTGTGCATTACTAATTCAGCTCTAATTTTTAGTGTGAAGAAGTTTGCCGATTGGCACTGAAGAGACGCTACCGCCTTATCCCTCTTATCTACACACTTTTTTATTTTGCACATACAAGGGGAACTCCAGTGGCAACCCCTACTTTTTTTGCTGGTGGGTTCTTGTTCTGTTGATTACTTCTAGTATCTCTAGTTTCATGAATGATATTTGAACTTTCTTCTTACACATCATGAATTTTTATTTTTGATTTTGCAGATACAAAAGATCCTAGCTTGAGGAAACTTGAAAATTCGTTTTTGCTTGGTTCGGTTTTAGTGTATGCAAGGTTATAATACTCTCACTCTGTCTATCATCAATTTAGACGACAATGCTATATTTTGAGAGGTGTCTTCGCACGATTATGCTTGGTTTTCGTGATGCTATTGTGTATTTTAGCGGATTTTTTTATAGCTTTTAGTCATTGAGAAAGTGGGCATGATAGGAAAAGGAAATTACAGGTCATATTTTCTAGTTGTAAAATAAGAGTAATTTTTTATGATAGCAATCTTCTGTTAAACCATACAACGGCCATCATTTATTTTCTTTTATAAGCTATTTTAACGATGATGGTGGTGGTGGAACTGGTGGTGGCGGCGGTCCACCTTTGTGAATTATGATCATTTCCAAGCTTGTGCTTAGGATCAATTGGGCTTTGAATATGCTGAAATTTCTAAACTGAAATTTAAGTCGGATCTGAATTATGAATTGGATAGTTCAAAGGTTAATATAATCTTATGGAAACTATCATCTAAACAAACTTCTACACTAAAGTCAAGCTTTTCTATATTTATTGAAACTCAAGATACATTATCACTGTCTGGGCATATTCTACTGGTTTCTGCCAGTTTTTTTTTTTTTTTGGTATTTAAGATGAACGCCTTCTCCGACATTGTCCATTTGGCATTATAGAGGCAAACATTTAAAATGGAAGAGTCGTGGTTTTTTCTCATTTATGACTTTATCTTACAAGTAGTGCTGATTTAATTTTAATGTCTTATTTGTATCTTGATCAGCACCACACGCAATCAGGGGTTGGATAAGTTGGAGGTTAATCTACCAAAGGGGATCTGGTTGGGTTTTGATTTCACTGATGCACATCCGGTATTTTATTCTGCTCACTTTGTTTGTATTTTATTTTGCAGTACTGATAACTATATGTATTTTTTATTATCTTTACAAAAATTATCTATTCTGTTTGGGGCATGCCAGGATTTGCCAGCCTTATATTTGAAAGGTGGCTCAATTATTCCCGTGGGCCTCCCTGTTCAGCATGTTGGAGAAGCTAAACCATCTGATGAATTGACACTTCTCGTGGCTTTAGATGAATATGGTAAGCCCATGCATTAAATTTTACCTTGGCATGTTTAAATACGATAAGTAGATAACTAAGATTTTAATATGGTCTTTACTCTTCATATTAGTCTCTTGCTCTTAAAGACTTATGATTAAGATTTAAATCATTGACAGGCAAAGCTGAAGGTTTTCTATTTGAGGATGATGGCGATGGCTATGAATTCACTAAGGGAAATTATTTATTAACACATTATGTGGCCGAACTTCAATCGTCGGTTGTTACTGTGAGTGTGCACAAAACTGAAGGATCGTGGAAAAGGCCTAAACGCGGTATCCACATTCAATTATTACTTGGTGGGGGTGCAATGGTATGTTATTTTTAATAAGAGGAAATTATGAAGATGATGAAACTAGTGTACAGATGAATGTGCCTGGTTTGTTCATTAATCTATCTTTTTTGAATTCAGTAATCTTAATATTTATACACATTGGTTTTATAAACAGCTTGATACACGGGGAGTGGATGGGGAAGTTCTGCATGTTAATTTTCCTTCAAAAGAGGAGGCATCAGCACTGGTATCTACCAGTCATAAGCAATACAAGGAACGTTTGGGTATGTGCTTGTTTAAATCTTGACATGATCAATCTATGAATATTATATAGGGTGAAAAAATGGATATATTTGATGGATCAAAACAATTTATTAATCCTTTAACAATTCGCTAAAAGTCTTCAAAAAATTTTTAATCAAATTCATCCACTGTCATGTTTTCAATGGACGGATGTCCATCCAATCCATTTACTATAAAGGTATGTTAAAAATATTTAGAAAAAAATGAAATCTTCCAGAATTGGAGGCCAATTTAATTTTTCCGGCTATAACTTTTACTGATAAATCAACTTTTTTTAATTGTAAACTATCTCATAAATTTCTATCAAGTTTAATAAAATCCTGTAGTATATATTTGGATAGAAATTCCTGCTAAACATTAAAGAATGCAGATTGAAAAATGTTTTTTGTAGTTCATAGTGGTGGTCTGCGGCGGCGTGTGGTGATCGCATGTGGCAGTGGCCGGAGGCAGAAATTGGCAGGGCGGCATTGGTTGTGCTTTTTTATTTTTAATTAGTAATTAACAAAAATATTTAATATTTAAAATAGTTATAAAAACGTTTTTGTTCTTGTAAATCTATTTTATTAAAATAAACATTAAAAATAAATAAAAGCAATCTATTAGATTTTATAAATAAAAGAAAGAAATGATCCATTGGACTTTAAGAAAATGTTTGATGGATTTGATCAATCTATATTGTTAAATGGATGGATTGGGTCCAATACAGGAATAACTTTATCGTGTAGTAGATGGATTTATAGTTGGATGTTTTGGATGGATGATGGATAACTGAACTCAATTGGCACCCCTAATATTATCTTATATATGTCATATATGCTTATGAATAAGATAGTGAGCATTGAAAAGAGAGTATTAGAGTGAGTGATGCTAGCACTCCTCTACACTTAGTAGTGCTAGCAACATTTTACTCCAACACTCTCTTTCCAACACTCATTCCCTTATTGGGTGAAATCATGTGGGTCCCACCACTTTATGGCGGATCTATATTCATAATTGTTGGATGCACATGGATTTCACCAATGAAGATAGAGTTTGTTGAAGAAAAAGTATTAGAGTGAGTGTAGCTAGCACTCCTCTTACATTTAGTTCTAATTTTCTTCATCATCTGCCCTTCTCTTCATCTGTTGATCTATATGCTAGTCTGTGGTATATTGTATTTTCTAGTTTATCTCTTGAAAGATATAATACATCATTTACCTAAGATTATTTTTGGATTGAATGTTCATCTTTCTATCTATATGATGTACTATCAATAGTTTTATCTTTCATATGGGTTTTACCCTCTCTCCATAATCAAGATTTTTTTGCATGGGTTTTAGTTCTACTGCCCCCTCTCCATGGGCAGCGCAGAGCTTAAGCACTGGTAGTATTCTGCATATTATGTATCGAAAAAATGCCAAATCTGTATCAAACTGTGCTACTATTTTTTTGTGCAGAAAAAGCAATTCAAATTCCTGATGTAGAAGACGAAGATTCTGGACCCAAGGGTATGGAGCTTTCAAGAACTCCCATTGAACTGAAAAGTAGTGAGTGGCTTCTTAAAGTTGTTCCCTGGATTGGGGGTAGAATCATCTCCATGATACACTTTCCTTCAGGTAAATTGAATATCCATTAGCACTTTATTTTATATTTTTTAAATATATGGAAGTGCATAAGAAATTCCAGAAATTTTCCATTTCCCTTTTTATAAAAAAAAACTTGCAGTGCAGCAGTTAAGCATTTAGGACATTTTTTCTCCTCACTCAGCTAGAAAGAACTTGCTTGTAATAATATTCAAGTGGCTTAAAGCCAATTTGAATAAACTTTTTCCAGATATTCTCTTATATAGACTTCTCTTGTTCTCCATATGCACCTATAAAATGATCAGGGTTTTTCCAGAAGTTCGTAAATGTAACAACAGTTATAGAATTCTTTTTACTCTCCCTATGACTATTATTTTTGTCGTTCGTATTAAACCCAGATAGTTATCGGATCCATAAATTGTAGGCTCACTGACTTAGTCCAGAGTCGCTGTAACATAGATGGATGCGCTTTTTCTTATGCTACAATGGAATAATTTATATTTTTATTATAATATTCATGTATTATTCATAACAATAAACTATTTGTTTTCAGGAACCCAATGGCTCCATGGCAGGATTGATATCAGTGGATATGAGGAGTACAGTGGTACAGAATATCGTTCTGCTGGGTGCTCTGAGGAATATTCTATAACCAAGTAAGTTTCCCTTGCACTTCACAGCTTCATTTGGGAAACATTATTGTTGAAGAGACTCCCAAAGCCACTCCAATCCTTTTATCTCTTTAATTATCTCATGTTCTTGTATTCTGGCCCCACCCTTTCCCCTGTCTTGCATTTTGGTATTCAACTTGTCCCCTTTTTAGTAAACTTCTTTTCCCTTGCAGTCGAGAACTTGGGCATGCTGGAGAGGAGGAATCCGTGGTATTAGAGGGTGATATTGGTGGAGGATTGGTTCTTCAACGTAAAATATATTTTCCAAAGAATGCTGCTAACATCATCCAAATCAACTCTAGCATAATAGCACACAGCGTCGGAGCTGGTTCTGGAGGATTCTCAAGGTTTTATTTGAAACTTTTCTTGTACACTAACAATAATAGCATTATGCATCATTTGTTATAATTGTTGTAGTTACAGGGTTTTAAACAAGGAGAAGAGAAAGAACCAGTAACACTTTGAATTGTTATTATTGATTACAAAGGCTAAGCCCAGTCCCTTATTTATATACTAATCAGATTACATATAGTGAAATAATTCATGCAATCAATTACCAACAACCAAGTCTTATCCCACTAAGTGGAGTCGGCTACATGGATCAAATTAAGCCATAATGTTCTATCAAAGACCATGTTTCTAAAAATCTCGAGATTATAATGAAATAATTCATGATAATGACTAAAAATACTTAAACTAGTCCAAAGAGATTAGATTATAGATGTACCCTATAAAAAATAGAATCAAATAGAATTTCTTATGAGGCTATAAAAAATGGCCACTTGTTCAAAAGAGAGAACATGGGAGATAAAAAATGGCTGGAATTTGTGAATGAGACAGAAAGAATAGTGTTTCAAATTTTAGAAGATTTCCAAACTTTGGAGAACTCAACAGCGAAATAGTGATGAGAAAGATCATGAAAGATGGTATTGCTCTGATCCCATGTTCAGGTTATAAGGTTTTAGACAAGGAAAGAGAAGAGAAAGAATAAATAAGACTATGAATTGTTCGGTGCTCTTATAGGCACCCTCTCTCCTATCATTTGAGTCTCGGTTACACCAATTTTGGCAATTGTTGACTTTAATAAAAACAACAACTCTCATAATTCACAATCAACTTTTACCAATTTGTTCTCTCAATTTTATAGCAATATATTTTGTCTTACCAAATGGATTCAAACCAAAATAACCTCTTGGCAAAATAATAGTACTTTTTTTAATAATTTAATTAATTTAAAAATTAGATAATTATGATTATATGATGTAGAGTTATAACATGGATTCACTCAATAATACTTTTGAGGTACTGGAGAGCTCGAGTGCTTATTAGATATTAATTATAAAGAGTGATGTGTACATGCAGGACCAGTTTAAGTACCCGAATGGAGAGCTCTATTGTAGATGCTCTAATCATTATTATAATAGTCCTAGATTCCTAATTCTAATCAAATAGGGAAACAAATAATGATAATAAGTAAGAAACATGAAAACCTAATCCTTAGAAATAATATAAAATTTCTAAGTTGATTCTACAATTGAAGAAGTAATGACTAATATATAAGTTGCTTCTATAAGCTAAACAATTCGTTTTCTATTTTTGGCTAGTTCACGATCGAAAGTAAGTTCAGCTCTCCATATCCAAACAAGTTAATGTTTCAAACTTAATTTTGGGGGACGTTCCCCAACATATAACTTATTCTATACAAAAATTCTTTCAAAAGAAATTTTACTCATAATTCAGTGGTACAACAATTATCTAAACCCACATGCTCTAGCATTGCATTAGACGACTATTTGATTGCTATGACTTTTTTTTTTCCTGAGCAAAGTTTGAGGCTCTAATGAACCCAGCTAAATATTTTTTACATTCTGCGTGACTACAGAAATTCTGAACTTATCCCTGTTATCTGTTATTTCGTCTACTAAAATTACTGTCTCTTGCTGATTCAGATACTCTATTTCTACTAAGTTTTCTTATTTCTTTTGCAGGTTGGTCTGCTTAAGAATTCACCCAACATTCAATCTTTTGCACCCGACAGAATCTTTTGTCTCATTTACTTCAATTGATGGATCGACGCACGAAGTCTTTCCAGATGGTGGGGAGCAAATCTTCGAAGGACACCTTATTCCTGATGGTAATGGTCATTTCATCCTTTTCCTGATTTTTAGTTACTACGTGTACAAAATGCTGTAATTTCTATGAATAGGCATGCTAACACAATGAATCAAGATTGACTTGTTAGGAGATAGCCAAAATGTGTATTGTATATTTATAATGTCACTATACTTGAGACATGGCAAAGCATCTAATCTCCATTATCTCGTGCTAAATTTAAATCAATGATAAGAAAAGGGTTAGGGAGGGTCCAACCTTGTAATACCTAATCAAAGAGACTACGTAAGTGTCATTCAAGTTTCTTTGGGGTGGGTATTTCTGTTTTATTTTTTGTTATTATACATTGATCATATTATAACTGTTGTTCTATTTTCTTGTTTTTGCTCTCTCAAGTAAGTTTCTTACTATTTTTTTCTTATAATGTATTTATGACTCACCTCACCATATTTGTTCATTGAAAACATTTAAATCTTTTGCTATTAAATATAAACCAGAAGAGAGCGAATTGTCACTGCCTTGTGTTTCAAGATACCATTGAATTTTGAATCCTAGATCTCAATTTACATCAGTTTTTGTTTAGATTTTTTATTACGTAAGTAGGTTTGTTCTTGTGTATTATTTCCTTTGTTAAATTTGTATTTTTAGGGTCCCTTTGCAAGTTGGTTTTTGTGGTTTTTGGAGGGAAGGGCTTTGGAGGGTCACGTCTATAATTTGATATTTAAAAAATTTTTAAAAATCAACCTGATACATTAGCATATAATATCACGTTGTTTTTAAGTTTTTTAAAATATCAAATCCATATCAAATTATAGACAAGACCCTCCAAAACCTTCCAGAAACCAACTCGAAGACAGAGTTTCAGTCCAGAATATGACTAGTTTTCAGACTGGCAAGTTCACATGAGAGTCTAAGAGACATTAACCAAAGATGTTATGTATTCATGGAATAATAACCAACAATATTAGACAATTCATACTATTAGACACTACCATAACCAAACCAAAAAAAAGTGTGCAAGATGCTTTCCTTCGACATCTCATCTTTCCATACTCCCACCAAATAAAGGAAAATGAAAGATAAATCTAACATCCATTTTAAGACCAATGTACTTGTAGATGGATGTTCAACAAGGTTTTTTTGTGCTAAAGCGCATAATTGCTCTTTATAAAATTTTCCTTATAATTTCAGGTGAGTGGAGGCTTGTTGATAAATGTCTTGGCTTGGCGCTGGTCAATCGATTTAATGTTACAGAGATTTTGAAGTGTCTTGTCCACTGGGATTTTGGCACTGTCAACCTGGAGCTTTGGTCGGAGAGCAGACCTGTCTCAGAGCAATCACCTATTCAGATTTCTCATCAGTACGAGGTTATACGCATCCCTTAGTTTTTTCCTTGGTTACTACACAAGGTTTCAGACTGTTTGAAAGAAATGGCAGAATGGTGCTACTACAGACTATTAAGCATGTAAAGACTATGTATCTAAATTCAAACACACCCATCATTTTCACTGTGTTTGGTTGGACTTTGATGATTGAATAAAATGGATGGAGTTATGGAGGAATGATAATAGCATATTGGAACTCTGAAGCCTAATAGAGTAGTGTTATATGTGCTCTTTTACCGGCCTAATGGATGCCATTTCTTGTATCAAAATAAAGAAACCAGCATTGCTTGTCTTGTGTCAAAATAAAAAAGCTAGCATTGCTTTATTGTACAAATCTATATTACACGAATTTCATTAATGCATGTCCCTCCTCTCTCTCACGCGGCCGTGTGGGAATTTTTTGTTACAAAACAAATTAGAAATATATTACATTCATAGTTTTAAAAACCAAACCGGACTGGCCGGTCGGACCGGTTGGACCGGGAACCGGCCGAGTTCACTTACTCGATCGGTCATATCTTCAAACCGGTGGGAACCGGTGCGAACCGGAAAAACCAGGAAAACCGGCGGTTTTCGCAAACCGGCGGTTCAACTGCTTATTTAAAAAAAAAAAAAATTTATTTATTTTTTTTAATTTTTGTTTTTAATTTTTTTTTTTAATTTTTTTTACTCAAATACATAGAAACTTTTCTCCAAGAATAATAGTGATCACTCATTTGATTCAAGTGATACACAAATTAAGTTTCGTAATATCCACAAAACTATTTTTACTATTTTGTATTTATATTGATTGAAAAACCATCATACAAATATTTGTATAGAAATTTAAGAACACAGATTAAAAAATTAAATATAATATAATTTTAGACTTAACTGATTTCCATTATACATATATAGACTTGGAAAATTTATTATTTAAAATAATGTTAATATTTGTATTTTTTAATTATTAACATTAAAACTGATTTTCTATTAACATTAAAACTATGAATTTAAATTAAACTCTGTTTAATTTAGACTCTGTTTAAAATTTACAATTAGACTCTGTTTAAAATTTGAATTTAAATTATGAACCTATGAATTTATGATATGATATTTTCAAAAAATTTAAGTGCTAATTATATTTTTTAGAGACTGAATCATCTGGTTCGACCGGTTTTACCGGTTTTATACCTATTATAATGACAAATTTATTCAACCGAGTTATCCGGTTTAATCCGGTTTAATCTGGTTTAGTCATGCGGTTCGACCAATGACCCAGTGGTTCGACCGATAAACCAGTGACCCAGTATCCTCACCGGTTTGATGACCGGTCCGGTTTTTAAAACACTGATTACATTCATTTTAGCCAAGAGGACATCCAACCCACATTATCTATGTCAAGTCTGTCTGAGATGCATACTATTAAAAAATGTGGTTGGGCCTAACTCAACCTTATAAAATCGGTTGATAGAGTGAGGATTATCCTCACTTATATACACATGTTCATGTCATATATTGTCCGATGTGAGACTCTTAACACACCCCTTCACGCCTAGGACTGAACATCTGGTGCATGGAAATAAATAGTAGGTGACCCGATAGCGGAAACCATAGTAGGTGCTCCACCGAATCTTAAACTAGGTTTTGATACCATGATAGAATTAGAGTTTGGCCTAACTCAATCCCTCACGCCCAACACTATTGAGCTTGGTGTGTGGATATATAAATGGTGGGTGACCCGAATCGATAGGCTCGTGAGTTCTCCCAAGGCTCGTGACACCATTTGTTGGATCCATGGTAGTCAGACTCGAGATCCTACGCAAGATCGGATTGGGGTAAGTAGATAGTAAATCGAGGGATCGTAACACCGATCGTAAGATCCTACTAAATTTTAAAATTCATATATATATATATTTTGCATAAAGAATAATAATATGCATATGACACAAGTCACACAACATAATATTAAAAATAATCAAATAACACTAAAATAACTTTAAAAAATTGAAATTTCATAAAATAATATTCATTGAAACTAACTCAAAACAATTCAAAACAACACAACATTCAAAATAGTAGCAAATAACAATTGAAAACTTCTAAAAAAACTTAATGAAAATTCACTTAATTTTCAAACAATTCATGTTGGAGTCGGTCATAATCACTAAATGGATCATCATTGTCTTCTCCATTATCTCCTTCATCTTCATTTTCATCTTCAAATTCATGCTCAAATTCGTTTTCATCTCTCCCTCCGTCATGTTCATCTTCTAAATCATGAACAAGAACATCATCCTCTTGAACTTGTTCTTGATTCATTTGAACAAAGTCTTCGTCTGAAATTTTAATGTCGACATCTTCTTCCATAAGCCAATCATCATCGGATCCAAGGTCATCAAACTCTATCTCAATTGGTCTTCTTCCTTTCTTTTTTCTGGACAATCTTGAATTAGCCATGACAAATACAACATCATTCATCATTTTTTGTTCCAATCGGTTCCTTCTTTTTGTATGGACCTTGATTACAATAAATGAAAAAAAAAACAAGATAAGTAAGATGAAAGCCTTTTACAATTAGTTATAAAATCTTAAAGCCTTACCATCTCAAAAGCCCTTCAGTTTCGCTCACAACCCGATGAACTGCAAGTCAAGCTGAGTGTGCGGATAGAAAATCTTTGGAGCTTTGGACACTCAAATCCAACTGAATTCCACCAATCTGCCGGAGTAGATTTCTCAAGTGTTAGTTTGGCCAATTGTGTACCAAAATACCCTACT
Organism: Lathyrus tuberosus; assembly: GCA_022829125.1. NCBI lineage: Eukaryota > Viridiplantae > Streptophyta > Magnoliopsida > Fabales > Fabaceae > Lathyrus > Lathyrus tuberosus. Next base: position 8,151,187 of record JALAZF010000226.1, read on the forward strand.
TTTTTCTTGAAGTCATGCATTTGGACTTCAATCTTACCTTGTTCTTCAGGATCATCCACCATTTTAGTTAAACAGTCTATTAAACCTTTTTTAACCTCAATATCAGATTTGAATCTAGGACCGTAATGCATGTGTGGGTTGAGATAATAGGCTGCAGTATGCAGTGGCCTATGTAGCATTTTGTCCCATCTATCATCAATGATATTCCAAATAGGCTTGTAACTGCAAATTATAATAATTTGAGTTATTGTCAACATTTTATATCAAGAACATATACAAATACTTCAATAAAATTAGAACAGAACAAAGATACATTTTTTACACCATTAAAATTCTTTTGAATTTCCTCTTTTGCTTGGTCCATTGCCTCATAGATTAATCTCATGGCCGGTTTTTTATCTGAATCAACTAAACGAAGCACTTTAATGAGAGGTGTAGCACCCCTTAAACAAATAACAATATTCTTTCAATTTTTTTTGTCCAAAACCACATCTTCAATGACTTTTCCATCTCTTAACTTTGCACATTTGCTCGACTTTCATTCTTTGGAAGTGAACATTCTTATCAAAGCTTCCTTGTTCTCATACAAGCACCCTAAAGTAAGGTAAGATGTGGAAATTCGAGTAGCGTCTGACCTCACCAAATCTTTGTTTTTTGTGTGATGATGCAAAATAGAAATGAGAGAAGTTCTTGAATAAATAAAAGTTGTAATTTTTTTACCCTTTGGAATTGTCTCTTCATGAAACGATATCTTCTTCTCCAAATTTTCAAGCATCAAATTAAGACAGTGTGCGGCAGAAGGTGTCCAATATAATTTGTTCCTCTTTCGCATCAGGATCTCCCCGACAGCCTTGTAGTTTGCCGCATTACTGTCACGACCTGAACGACATTATCTTCTCAAACCTCTTCAACAACAACATCAATCATTTCAAATATTTTGTCGGTGTTTTGCATATGTTAGATGCATCAACAGACTTAAAAAATACAGTACCCTTTGGACTATTAACCAAAAAATTCAAAATTGTCCTCCTTTTCCGACCCGTCCATCCATCTGTCATTATGGTGCAACCAATGTTCCTCCATTTCTTTCTATGTTCTTCCAAAGCTTCATGTGTCAACTTCACTTCTTAATTTAACAACTTAATTCTCAAGTCATGATAAGATGGTGGTTGGAAACCATTACCATGTCTTGAAATCATATCACACATGATAGTGAACTCCTCACTCCTTGCTACATTGAATGGTATGACATTATTGTAAAAAAAACCTTGCAATTGCTTGACATGAATCATCTCTTAAGTGTGATCATTCCTCCGCTGTACAAATTCCTTAAGTGTACAGAATGATAAGCATCTGCGTGCAAGGTTGGCACGGGGTTACCTATCAAGAATATCTTAACAGCATTGGTATCGACGAAGTTGTCAATGTTGAGAACGAGGAATAACCCATATATGAGCAGAACAAAGAAGTCTTCAAAGGCAGTTATGGATTTCGATAGAAGATTTTTGAACCAATGTTATGGATAAATGTTTATAGGGGGTGAAACCCATATATTTGCAATTATTGTTTTAGTTCTTTTGAAAAAAGATTTTTCTTGTTTGAAAAGAGTTTTTTAATGAATGCATGAATGCAGCACACAAAAACATTTGAAAACACGGGTTCAAGGGTTTGACGTCACGAGCATGGAGTCATGACTCTACCCATCCCCAAAGGTTGTACTATTTTGGTAAATTTTTGTACATGTAGAACAGGTTCTAAAAGGTTCCCAAAGTCATTGACCCCTCCTAGGGATACCAACAGCAAGCTGATTCACTCGAGCGAGCTGTAATATCCTAGGACGAATCTCATTTGAGTGTAGTATCGCGTATCAACTATTCCCGATAGTTACCACACTACCAAATGGCCATATGGTTAATGTCTACTAAATCCTCAGGGTCATGGGTACCGCACTGGGATAGACGATTATTTCACGACAATTGGTCATTCAACATCGATATTTCTGCACGGGTACCTCGACTGATTCGGTGGACTGCCAAGTTAGCTTGGTCGGGATTCACTCCCTATAAGCGTTTCCTGGATATGCCACCACTTATCTTAATGTTCTCTCAAACTTTCCACATACGTATTAATCACATTTCCAGTTGACAGAAAATTAAACACGGGTATCAAGTAGTAACACAGTAAATGATATATATTATATAGTAGAAAGTATAGAAAATTCCAAACAAAGCCTAGACCTCTTAGGAACTCTAATCCTAAAACTCCCCAGCAGAGTCGCCATTTTTCTGTAGCGACCGATTTTTGTCGGTGACGCGACCACCTTACCGCAATGGTTGGAATTGGTTGCTACTTTCTGATTTCTTATTTATCCTATGAAGCTGGAAAGGAAAGGGAAGTTATCTTAAACTTACCTTGCACGCAAATGTTTTCTTTAACAAATGCTAAGAGATTGGGGGGTCGGGGTCAGGTTATACAAAGGGAAGTTGTCAATTACCCAGTGTATATATGGTTATCCATAGATCTTCTTTGGCATGTTTAAATACTTTCTGGGGTTTATTTGTTATGGGTTGGAAAGTTTCTCCTTTGGGAGTGTTGAGAGAGTGTTTTTGTTGTTTTCGGATTTTCTATTATTTTTGGGAAGCTACTGGACCTAAAGTTTTTGGTTTGTGTGCTCACTAAGATTTCGCAATCTTATGCCTACGTATTCCCGTAAAGATACTCGGGAAATCAGAGCAATCGTAGTTCCTCCTATTTCTATGGGAGGAAATTTTGTTTGGTGTCTTGTTCAAAGCCCAAGATTGAAGCTGAAGGAGTATTTGTGTCTTGTTCAAAGCCAAAGATTGAAGCTAAAGGTTATGTGTGTCTTGTTCAAAGCCCAAGATTGAAGCTAAAGGTTTGACTGAGAGAGAATTTGTCATCTCTAAAGGGAGATATCTCACCTGTTTATCACCGTTGTTGGGTAACTGATTATAAAGGGGAATTACTTTAACTGGAGTGTATGGAATCCAGCAATGCCATAATTTCCTTTATAAGGGAGGTGTCCTAAAGGAATAAACTTTAACCCAATGTAGAGCAATGCCATTTTTCCTTATGAGTCTTTCATACTAAGATAGGGATATTGACTTAGATGTAAATAATCCAGAGACTTGCCACTTACAGCAATTAGATGAAAGAAAAGATTTACCAGGATAAAGAGGGACCACAGCTTGGATTTTTGAATCAACAAGTGTGCCACTTATAGCAGTTATCTGGAATTAGGCTTTTTTGATTGTCTGTTTTTCTATGTGATATACATATAAATGTCTTCCTACAGAGAGAACTCTTGATTTCCTCTGAGGGGATTTTTGATTTTGGTGTGCCTTGATCAAAGGCCAAGGTTGAAGCTAAAAGGTTGACTCTACTAGGAGAGTTTTATGTTTGTCTTGTACAAAGCCTAAGATTGAGGCTGAAAAGAGATTGACTCTTCCGGGGAATGTTTTGTCTGTCTTATACAAAGCCCAAGATTGAGGCTAAAAGAGATTGACTCCACTGGAGAGGTTTTATCTATCTTGTACAAAGCCCAAGATTGAGGCTAAATCTGCTGAGGAGAAATCATTATACAAAGCCTAAGAGGAGGCTGGCTTCTGCTAAGGATTAATGAAATCCAGAGGCAGGTCTAAATTGTATTGGGGAATCAACTCTTGCTGGGGATTGGAGAAGAGTTGAGATATCAGAGACCATGGGGGTCTAATTCTGTTAGGGTTTTATTGATGGTAAAGGTTTAAAATTGAGTATGAAAACTTGTGGAGATTTTAACTCTGCTGGAGATTAGTGTGTTGATGAAATGATCAGGGTTTTTCCTGTGCTTTTTAGGAAACTTGAGGGTTTCTTTGAGATCCAATAGGAGATGAGACTTTCCAAGTCTACTGGTATGAAGATGTTAACTCTTAGCTAGAGGATGATCTTTGTATGATGCCTAAGAGAAGGCTGAAACTGTCCAAGTCTACTCATGCAGTGGTAGGTTATGGTTATAAAGAGAGATCTTTGTATGATGCCCAAGAGGAGGCTGTGGTTATAAGGGATGCAGATCAGCCCTAGAATTGTCTGATGTTCTGGAATTCTGACTCTCCAGAGGATTGAACTAGTAGAGATGACTAAGTTATGTCCTATACTTGTAGGAGGTCTTCGGGTCCTTGTACTAAGCCCAAGAGGAGGATGAGAACTTCTAAGAAGCTTGTGGGTCCTTGTACAAAGCCCAAGAGGAGGTTGGGGATGCTTTTAGGAAGCCTGTGGGTTCAAGCCAAAGAAAAGTTCAAGAAAGGTTTCACCGGGAGTAAGTCATTTCCTTGCAGAACAGTTCTAGGGTTTAAAGAATTTCAGAAGAGGTTTCACCGGGAATTAATCCTCTTTGGGGAAATGAATTTCTTGTACAAAGATTTCTAAGTTGTGACAGTCTTGAGAAAAGTTTCACTGGGAATAATGTCTTTCTCTGTTCCATATTGTATAAGCCCAAGAGGAGGCAAGACTGTATCTAGAATTTCCTATGGGGAACTATTTTTGACTGTATTGAAAGAGTAACCACTGGTTTGATCTAGACCTAGACCTAATTGCTGGGGAAAACTCTAAGCAAGTATGTACAAACATATATATACAGATGATATATATATATATATATATATATATATATATATATATATATATATATAAGCAAGTATGTTGAGAAGATAGTGGAACTTACAGTTGTGCAAGCCCAAGCATAGTAACTACAGCTGTATGGTTAGTTATTCAAGAAATTGAATAAAGTTTTGATAAAAACTTTGAATTTGAATCTAAATCAAAAGGAAAGTTGTTTTAAAAAGAAGTTTGGGGCATATACTCAAAGAGAGACCCAGATGAATTCTTTTGAAAAGGCGACGATCGCGTCGTAATTTTGAAAACCACAAAGGGACTTAGACAATGATTGAGGCCCAAATTATTGTATTCACAAAAAGGATGGGTCTTACACTCTATTAGAGGCCTAAAGTTTATTTTTATACAAGATATGGGACTTATAGCTCAAGGAGAGGCCCAGATGAAAAACAGTGATCGTACCGTTATTTTGAAAATTGTATCGGGACTTATACAATGACTGAGGCCCAAATTATTTATGTACAAATGGGGGTTGGGTCTTACACTCTATTAGAGGTCCAAAAGTGTTTGAAAAAGAAGAAAAATGGGACTTACAACTTAAGAGGAGGCCCAGATGAAAATTGTTTGAAAACGCCGATCGCGCCGAGATTTTTAAAATAGTATCGGTACTTATACAATTACTGAGGCCCAAAAAGGTTTATTTACAAAGGGATGAGACTTACACTGTATCAAGAGGCCCATAAAAAAAGTTTGTGAGGGTGAAAACAATAAAAACCCTAATTTGATTTAAAAATGCATTTTAATTTGAATAAAAATCAATTAAAATGATCAAAATTATCAAACATGTATGAAAAACAAGTTGTGATCTTGGATAAATGTTTGAAAACCCATGTTTTATCCATAGAATGATTTGAAAAATCAAGAAGAAGAAATATTTTTAAATGCTTAAAAATAAATTATTTACAAAAATATTAAATATATAAAATAAATAATACTTTTGTTAAATTTTTGTAGAATAAAATATTTTAACATTTTTGTGAATTTTGAAAAAAAGAATTAATTTAAAAACATTAAAATTTAGAGAGAAATTAATTTTTAAATCAATTAATAAAAATATCAAAATATTCAAATATTCAAAATTTGAAAAATGGCACCAAGAACAAGTCATCTTCTTCGCGCGAGCTCTGGTTTTCCAGATTTGCAAAACCTCACATATCTCTCTGATTACTCAATGAAAATGACTTTTATAAACATGAAACTTGCTCGTTTTTAACAAGGATTACAACCATATAAATTAATTGTATTTATATTAAGTGTGGAGTGAGAAATCAGAAGATGAACTCAAGAACCCTAATTTTTGCAAGAACATCATGAAATCTTATACACGATTCATACATAGCAATTGATTGAGGGGAAACACTCCACATAAGTTCAGAAACATGTTTGTAACTTGAAAACACATTGATGATGCATGGATTATAAAGTTTGAGAGTGTCAGGCTTACCTCTTGCAGCTGGTGATCTAATTCTATGTTGGAGGTGTTACAGATGTTGTGTAATGATCTGGATAGCTTCAATGGACCTCAAGTAATGTGTTTGAAGGCTTGGAATGGATTGAATCAGCTCAGAACTTGTTGTGGCACCTCAACTGCAAACAGGCCAAAAAGCTTGAGCAAATGGGAGGTGAATTTGTGATTCTGATGTTCCAGATGAGTTTTAAGGTTATGGATCACTCATATATGATGTATGTGAGGTGTTGGCATCATTGGTTTTGATAGAATTTCTCTCAAATGAAAATTTTCAAAGTTGCTTGAATGAGAAGCAAAATCTGGTTTTTTGAGAGTGATTTTGAGGAAAGCATGTGTTATGGTGCTTTGGTGTGCTCAAACTGACCACAAATGAGCTCTATTTATAGTGTGTCAAGTTTGTTTTAGCAGCAATAGTGAATGGTGACTGGTACAACCCATTGTCCATTGGTTTGCAAAAGGAATCTCAAGTCTCCTATAGCCATTGACTTGAGTCAATTTTGCAGGCCTATGGTCTTCTGTTGCAGGGATTAGGCGTGACTCATTCAGTTGTATTTGCTTCAGTCCATGCCACCTTTATGCACCCATTGAATGCTCCATGACAGCTTTGAAGTTTTTGGCTTTTGCATCATTAAGTATCACACGTATACATGATGATCTTTTGTCTTGGGAGGCTTTTGACTCAGAGATCTTTTGCCTTGATCTGATCCTTAATGTTTCTAGAAGGATTACAAGACTTGTAATTTCACAAATTGACCAATTCGAGCAAATGACCTATAATATGCCTTGGGAAGAAATCGGTCTTTGGTGCCATGTTCCAAGGGTTGTAACTCCCTTCTCAAAATGAATTTGGAGATGATCTGGTACTTGTTGGAAAGATCTCATGACATAATTTAACTTTAATGTCCATCAATGGACCTGGTTCAACTTGAATCAAGGTGAAAAATGGCCTCAAAGTTGGTGAAAATTCAAGACAGATTCTGTCCAAAATTTCACTAAGTGTTGGAAAAAGTGGTCATTTTCATGTTTTTGTGATTTTGATCAATCCATAACTCAAAATCCATGAGGATTTGGAATCTTTTGTAGTTGACACTTTTGAAGTATGTCATGTGAAATTTCATTTGAGCTTAGGATGGAAGAAAAAGGCCTTAGGGTTTGGTAGTTAAGACCTTGCAAAGTTGGTACCAAATCCATTTAATTCCATAACTTAGAAAAATTTAAGTTTCTTATGGTTGCCCCTTTTGCAAGTAATCTTATTTTTCTTGGTTTTTCTTGATGGATTATGATCAAAACCATGCCTTAACATTGTTTTTGACTTAGGGGAGCCATATTTGTGAAAAAATTTAAAAAGTCAAACTTGATTTTGGGCACAATTGATTTTTTGTCAGATGAAATCCAAACTGTGTGATCTTCTATGCAATTAAGTTCTTGACCTAATTCAAACCTAATGGATGGATTCCATAGGTGTTTTAGGTGTCTTGAATCATGTCCCATGGTTTGGGAACATGTCTTGGTCCAAAGTCAAAGGTACAGTTGACTTTTTCTTCAAAACCCTAATTGTGGTCCAGATGAACTTGAAACTTATGAATCAAGCTTCTTGGATCAATCCATTGTTGTAAATGGATCAATGTGGTGTATTTGAGGCCCTCAAATCATGTCTTGAGTTTTTGGCTCATGTCTTGCCTCAAAAGTCAACTTAGGGGTAAATTAGGTCAAGAAACCCTAATTCTTGATTTTTTATGAATGCTTCCCCTGAGGCTATTTTGAATCTATGATTGGGTTCATGAGGTCCCTTTGAGCATTATGGATCATGTTTGGAAGTATTGGCTCATGCCCAGATGAAAATTTTTATTTGGAGGCCTTGGTCGATCAAAACCCTAATTTGGTGACACTGTCGATCTTGAGGCTTGATCCACATGGAATGTTGCAACCTTGTGCTTGATTCTTTATGTGGGATTCATATTGATCCTTCATGGGTGTTTTAGAGGTTAGATAAGTTGAAGATCATGTCAATTCTTGATTGATCTTTTGTCTAAGTGCTATGAGAGGGCTCAAAACCCTAATTCATGATTGTAGTGAATGCTCAATAATCCTTGAGAAGATTGATGAGGTATGATGGTACATCCATATTATGGTGATGATTTTCACAATGATGGGAAATCTTGTGGTCAAAATTTGGGGTATGACACAAGCATATATTGAAGAGATAGGGGAACTTACAGTTGTGCAAGCCCAAGCATAATAACTACAGCTGTAAGGTTAGTCATTCAAGAAATTGAAGAAACTTTTGATGATACTTTGAATTTGAATTTGAATAAAAAAGAAAGTTGTTTTTTAAAAAAGAAATTTGGGGGTTATACTCTAGGAGAGACCTAGATGAATTCGTTTGAAAAGGCAACGATCGCGTCGTAATTTTGAAAACCACTGAGGGACTTATACAATGAATAAGGCCCAAATTATTGTATTTACAAAGAGGATGAGTCTTACAATCTATTAGAGACCCAAAAGTTTATTTTTATACAAAGGTTGGGGCTTATAACTCAAGGAGACGCCCAGATGAAAAACAGTGGTCGCATCGTTTATTTTGAAAATCGTGTAAGGACTTATACAATGACTAAGGCCCAAATTATTTATTCACAAAAGAGGTGGGTCTTACACAATATTAGAGGCGCAAAAAGTGTTTAAAAAGAGAAAAATGGGGCTTACAACACAAGGGGAGACCTAGATAAAAATTGTTTTGAAAACAGCGATCGCGCTGAGATTTTTGAAATCGTATTAGGACTTATACAATGACTGAGGCCCAAAATTATTTATATACAAAGGGATGGGACTTACACACTATCAAGAGGCCCAAAAGTGTTTTGAAAAATGTTTGTGAGGGTGAAAAATAATCAAAACCCTAATTTTATTTAAATATGCATTTTAATTTGAATAAAAATTAATTAAAATGATCAAAATTATCAAACATGTATAAAAAACAAGTTGTGATCTTGGATTAATGTTTGAAAAATTATGTTTTATCCATAGAATGTTTTGAAAATCATTTGAATTTGAAAAATCAAGAGAAAGAAATATTTTTTAAATGCTTAAAAACAAATAAAAATAAATTCATTACAAAAATATTAAGTATATAAAATAAATATTATTTTTGTGAAATTTTTGTAGAATAAAATATTTTAACATTTTTGTGAATTTTGAAAAAAAGAATCAATTCAAAAACATTAAAATTCAGAGAGAAATTAATTTTTGAATCAATTAATAAAAAATATCAAATATTAAAATATTTAAATATTTGAAAAATGGCGCCAAGAACACATGTTCTTGCTCGCGCGTGCTCTGCCTCCCCAGATTTGCAAAACCTCTCATATCTATCTCATTAATCAATGAAAATGACTTTTGTAAACATGAAACTTGCTCGTTTTTTAACAAGGATTACAACCATATAAATTAATTGCATTTATATTAAGTGTGGAGTGAGAAATCAGAAGATGAACTCAAGAACCCTAATTTTTTCAAGAACATCATGAAATCTTATACACGATTCATACATAGCAATTGATTGAGGGAAAACACTCTATATATGTGCAGAAACATGTTTGTAACTTGAAAACATATTTATGATGCATGAATCATAGAGTTTGTGAGCGTCAGGCTTACCTCTTGCAGGTGGTGATCGAATTCTATGTTGGAGGTGTTATAGATGTTGTGTAATGATCTGGACAGCTTCAATGGACCTCAATTAATGTGTTTGAAGGCTTGGAATGGATTGAATCAGCTCAGAACTTATTGTGGCACCTCAACTGCAAACAGGCCAAAAAGCTTGAGCAAATGGCGGGTGACTTTGTGATTCAGGTGTTTCATATGAGTTTTAAGGTCATGGATCACTCATATATGATATATGTGAGGTGTTGGCATGATTGGTTTTGATAGAATTGTTCTCAAATGGAAAATTTGAATGCTGCTTGAATGAGGAGCAAAATCTAGTTTTTTGAGAGTGGTTTTGAGGAAAGCATCTGTTATGGTGCTTTGGTGTACTCAAACTGACCACAAATGAGCTCTATTTATAGTGTGTCAAGTTTTTTTAGCATCAATAGTGAATGGTGGCTGGTACATTCCATTGTCCATTGGTTTTCAAAAGGAATCTCAAGTCTCCTCTAGCCATTGACTTGAGTTAATCTTGCTAGCCTATGGTCTTCTGTTGCAGGGATAAGGCTTGACTCATTCAGTTGTATTTGCTTCAGTCCATGCCACCTTGATGCATCCATTGAATGCTGCATGACAACTTTGAAGTTTTTGGCTTTTGCATCATTAGATATCACATGCATACATGATGATCTTTTGTCTTGGGGGCTTGTGGCTCAGAGATCTTTTGCTTTGATCTGATCCTTAATGTTTCTAGAAGGATTACAAGACTTGTAATTGCACAAATTAGCCAATTCGAGCAAATGACCTATAATCTGCCTTGGGAAGAAATTAGTTTTTGGTGCCATGTTCCAAGGGTTGTAACTCCCTACTCAAATTGAATTTGGAGATGATCTGGTACTTGTTAGAAAGCTCTCATGACATACTTTAACTTTGATGTCCACCAATGGACCTGGTTCAGCTTGGATCAAAGTGAAAAATGGCCTCAAAGTTGGTGAAAAATCAAGGCAGATTCTGTCCAAAATTTCACTAAGTGTTGGAAAAAGTGGTCATTTTCATGTTTTTGTGATTTTGATCAATCCATAACTCAAAATCCATGAGGATTTGGAATCTTTTGTAGTTGACACTTTTGAAGTATGTCATGTGAACTTTCATTTGAGCTTTGGATGGAAGAAAAAGGCCTTGGGGTTTGGGAGTTATGACCTTGCAAAGTTGGTACGAAATCCATTTTGTTCCATAACTTAGAAAAATTTAAGTTTCTTAAGGTTGCCCTTTTTGCAAGTTACCCTATTTTTCTTGATTTTTCTTGATGGACGATGATCAAAACCATACATTAACTTTTTTTTTTACTTAGGGGAGCCACATTTGTGAAAAAATTCAAAAAGTCAAACTTGATTTTGGGCACAGTTGAGTTTTTGTCAGATGAATTACAAACTGTGTGATCTTCTATGCAATCAAGTTCTTGACCTTATTCAAACCTAATGGATGGATTCCATAGGTGTTTTAGGTGTCTTGAATCATGTCCCAAGGTTTGGGAACATGTCTTGATCCAAAGTCAAAGGTACAGTTGACTTTTTCTTCAAAACCCTAATTGTGGTCCAGATGAACTTGAAACTTATGAATCAAGCTTCTTGGATCAATCCATTGTTGTAAATGGATCAATGTGGTGTATTTGAGGCCCTAAAATCATGTCTTGAGGTTTTGGCTCATGTCTTGCCTCAAAAGTCAACTTAGGGGTGAATTAGGTCAAGAAACCCTAATTCTTGATTTTTGATGAATGCTTCCCCTGAGCCTATTTTGAATCTATGATTGGGTTCATGAGGTCCCTTTAACCATTTTGGATCATGTTTGGAAGTATTGGCTCATGCCCATATGAAATTTTTTATTTGGAGGCCTTGGTCGATCAAAACCCTAATTTGGTGACACTGTCGATCTTGAGGCTTGATCCACTTGGAATGTTGCAAACTTGTACTTGATTCTTAATGTGGGATTCATATTGATCCTTCATGGGTGTTTTATAGGTTAGACAAGTTGAAGATCATGTCAATTCTTGATTGATCTTTTGTCTAAGTGCTCTGAGAGGGCTCAAAACCCTAATTCTTGATTGTAGTGAATGCTCAACAATCCTTGAGAAGATTGATGAGGTATGATGGTACATCCATATTGTGGTGATGATTTGCACAATGATGGGAAATCTTTTGGTCAAAATTTGGGGTATGACACAAGCATATATTGAAGAGATAGGGGAACTTACAGTTGTGCAAGCCCAAGCATAATAACTACAGTTGTATGGTTAGTCATTCAAGAAATTGAAAAAAGTTTTGATGATACTTTGAATTTGAATTTGAATAAAAAAGAAAGTTGTTTTTTAAAAAAGAAATTTGGGGCTTATATTCAAGGAGAGACCCAGATGAATTTTTTTGAAAAGGCGACGATCGCGTCGTAGTTTTGAAAACCACAGTGTGACTTATACAATGAATAAGGCCCAAATTATTGTATTTACAAAGAGGATGAGTCTTACAATCTATTAGAGACCCAAAAGTTTATTTTTATACAAGGGTTGGGGCTTATAAATGAAGGAGACGCCCAGATGAAAAACAGTGGTCGCACCGTTTATTTTGAAAATCGTGTAGGGACTTATACAATGACTGAGGCCCAAATTATTTATTCACAAAAGAGGTGGGTCTTACATTATATTAGAGGCCCAAAAAGTGTTTAAAAGGAGAAAAATGGGGCTTACAACACAAGGGGAGGCCTAGATAAAAATTGTTTTGAAAACGGCGATCGCGCCGAGATTTTTGAAATCGTATTGGGACTTATACAATGACTGAGGCCCAAAATTATTTAAATACAAAGGGATGGGACTTACACTCTATCAAGAGGCCCAAAAGTGTTTTGAAAAATGTTTGTGAGGGTGAAAAAAAATCAAAACCCTTATTTAAAAATGCATTTTAATTTGAATAAAAATTAATTAAAATGATCAAAATTATCAAACATGTATAAAAAACAAGTTGTGATCTTGGATTAATGTTTGAAAAATTATGTTTTATCCACAGACTGTTTTGAAAATCATTTGAATTTGAAAAATCAAGAGAAAGAAATATTTTTTAAATGCTTAAAAACAAATAAAAATAAATTAATTACAAAAATATTAAGTATATAAAATAAATATTATTTTTGTGAAATTTTTGTAGAATAAAATATTTTAACATTTTTGTGAATTTTGAAAAAAAAAGTATCAATTCAAAAACATTAAAATTCAGAGAGAAATTAATTTTTGAATCAATTAATAAAAAATATCAAATATTAAAATATTTAAATATTTGAAAAATGGCGCCAAGAACACATGTTCTTTCTCGCGCGTGCTCTGCCTCCCCAGATTTGTAAAACCTCTCATATCTATCTCATTACTCAATGAAAATGACTTTTGTAAACATGAAACTTGCTCGTTTTTGAACAAGGATTACAACCATATAAATTAATTGCATTTATATTAAGTTTGGAGTGAGAAATCAGAAGATGAACTCAAGAACCCTAATTTCTGCAAGAACACTATGAAATACTATACACGATTCATACATAGCAATTGATTGAGGGAAAACACTCTATATATGTGCAGAAACATGTTTGTAACTTGAAAACATATTTGTGATGCATGAATCATAGAGTTTGAGAGTGTCAGGCTTACCTCTTGCAGCTGGTGATCGATTTCTATGTTGGAGGTGTTATAGATGTTGTGTAATGATCTGGACAGCTTCAATGGACCTCAAGTAATGTGTTTGAAGGCTTGGAATGGATTGAATCAGCTCAGAACTTATTGTGGCATCTCAACTGCAAACAGACCAAAAAACTTGAGCAAATGGGGGATGACTTTGTGATTCAGGTGTTCCATATGAGTTTTAAGGTCATGGATCACTCATATATGGTATATGTGAGGTGTTGGCATGATTGGTTTTGATAGAATTGTTCTCAAATGGAAAATTCGAATGTCGCTTGAATGAGAAGCAAAATCTAGTTTTTTGAGAGTAATTTTGAGGAAAGCATCTGTTATGGTGCTTTGGTGTACTCGAACTGACCACAAATGAGCTCTATTTATAGTGTGTCAAGATTGTTTTAGCAGCAATAGTGAATGGTGGCTGGTACATTCCATTGTCCATTGGTTTTCAAAAGGAATCTCAAGTCTCCTCTAGCCATTGACTTGAGTCAATCTTGCTGGCCTATGGTCTTCTGTTGCAGGGATAAGGCTTGACTCATTCAGTTGTATTTGCTTCAGTCCATGCCACCTTGATGCATCCATTGAATGCTCCATGATAACTTTGAAGTTTTTGGCTTTTGCATCATTAGATATCACATGCATACATGATGATCTTTTGTCTTGGGGGCTTGTGGCTCAGAGATCTTTTGCTTTGATCTGATCCTTAATGTTTCTAGAAGGATTACAAGACTTGTAATTGCACAAATTAGCCAATTCGAGCAAATGACCTATAATCTGCCTTGGGAAGAAATTAGTTTTTGGTGCCATGTTCCAAGGGTTGTAACTCCCTACTCAAATTGAATTTGGAGATGATCTGGTACTTGTTAGAAAGCTCTCATGACATACTTTAACTTTGATGTCCACCAATGGACCTGGTTCAGCTTGGATCAAGGTGAAAAATGGCCTCAAAGTTGGTGAAAATTCAAGACAGATTATGTCCAAAATTTCACTAAGTGTTGGAAAAAGTGGTCATTTTCATGTTTTTGTAATTTTGATCAATCCATAACTCAAAATCCATGAGGATTTGGAATATTTTGTAGTTGACACTTTTGAAGTATGTCATGTGAACTTTCATTTGAGCTTTGGATGGAAGAAAAAGGCCTTGGGGTTTGGGAGTTATGACCTTGTAAAGTTGGTACGAAATCCATTTTGTTCCATAACTTAGAAAAATCTAAATTTCTTAAGGTTGCCCCTTTTGCAAGTTACCCTATTTTTCTTGATTTTTCTTGATGGACGATGATCAAAACCATACATTAACAGTTTTTTTTACTTAGGGGATCCACATTTGTGAAAAAATTCAAAAAGTTAAACTTGATTTTGGGCACAATTGAGTTTTTGTCAGATGAATTCCAATTTGTGTGATCTTCTATGCAATCAAGTACTTGACCTAATTCAAACCTAATGGATGGATTCCATAGGTGTTTTAGGTGTCTTGAATCATGTCCCAAGGTTTGGGAACATGTCTTGGTCCAAAGTCAAAGGTACAGTTGACTTTTTCTTCAAAACCCTAATTGTGGTCCAGATGAACTTGAAACTTATGAATCAAGCTTCTTTGATCAATACATTATTGTAAATGGAACAATGTGGTGTATTTGAGGCCCTCAAATCATGTCTTGAGGTTTTGGCTCATGTCTTGCCTCAAAAGTCAACTTAGGGGTGAATTAGGTCAAGAAACCCTAATTCTTGATTTTTGATGAATGCTTCCCCTGAGCCTATTTTGAATCTATGATTGGGTTCATGAGGTCCCTTTGAGAATTTTGGATCATGTTTGGAAGTATTGGCTCATGCCTAGATGAAAATTTTTATCTGGAGGCCTTGTTCGATCAAAACCCTAATTTGGTGACACTGTCGATCTTGAGGCTTGATCCACTTGGAATGTTGCAACCTTGTGCTTGATTCTTGATGTGGGATTCATATTGATCCTTCATGGGTGTTTTAGAGGTTATACAAGTTGAAGATCATGTCAATTCTTGATTGATCTTTTGTCTAAGTGCTATGAGAGGGCTAAAAACCCTAATTCTTGATTGTAGTGAATGCTCAACAATCCTTGAGAAGATTGATGAGGTATGATGTTACATCCATATTGTGGTGATGATTTGCACAATGATGGGAAATCTTGTGGTCAAAATTTGGGGTATGACACAAGAATATATTGAAGAGATAGGGGAACTTACAGTTGTGCAATCCCAAGCATAATAACTACAGTTGTATGGTTAGTCATTCAAGAAATTGAAGAAAGTTTTGATGATACTTTGAATTTGAATTTGAATAAAAAAGAAAGTTCTTTTTTAAAAAATAAATTTGGGGCTTATACTCAAGGAGAGACCCAGATGAATTCTTTTGAAAAGGCGACGATCGCGTTGTAATTTTGAAAACCACTGAGGGGCTTATACAATGAATAAGGCCCAAATTATTGTATTTACAAAGAGGATGAGTCTTACAATCTATTAGAGATCCAAAATTTTATTTTTATACAAGGGTTAGGGCTTATAACTCAAGGAGACGCCCAGATGAAAAACAGTGGTCGCACCGTTTATTTTAAAAATCGTGTAGGGACTTATACAGTGACTGAGACCCAAATTATTTATTCACAAAAGAGGTGGGTCTTACACTATATTAGAGGCCCAAAAAGTGTTTAAAAAGAGAAAAATGGGGCTTACAACACAAGGGGAGGCCTAGACAAAAATTGTTTTGAAAACGGCGATCGCGCCGAGATTTTTGAAATCGTATTGGGACTTATACAATGACTGAGGCCCAAAATTATTTAAATACAAAGGGATGGGACTTACACTCTATCAAGAGGCCCAAAAGTGTTTTGAAAAATGTTTGTGAGGGTGAAAAACAATCATAACCCTAATTTTATTTAAAAATGCATTTTAATTTGAATAAAAATTAATTAAAATGATCAAAATTATCAACCATGTATAAAAAACAAGTTGTGATCTTGGATTAATGTTTGAAAAATTATGTTTTATCCATAGAATGTTTTGAAAATCATTTGAATTTGTAAAATCAAGAGAAAGAAATATTGTTTAAATGCTTAAAAACAAATAAAAATAAATTCATTACAAAAATATTAAGTATATAAAATAAATATTATTTTTGTGAAATTTTTGTAGAATAAAATATTTTAAAATTTTTGTGAATTAAAAAAAAAAAAGAATCAATAGAAAAACATTAAAATTCAGAGAGAAATTAATTTTTGAATCAATTAACAAAAAATATCAAATATTTAAATATTTAAATATTTGAAAAATGGCGCCAAGATCACAAGTTCTTGCTCGCGCGTGCTCTGCCTCCCCATATTTGCAAAACCTCTCATATCTATCTCATTACTCAATGAAAATGACTTTTGTAAACCTGAAACTTGCTCGTTTTTGAACAAGGATTACAACCATATAAATTAATTGAATTTATATTAAGTGTGGAGTGAGAAATCAGAAGATGAACTCAAGAACCCTAATTTCTGCAAGAACACTATGAAATCCTATACATGATTCATACATAGCAATTGATTGAGGGAAAACACTCTATATATGTGCATAAACATGTTTGTAACTTGAAAAGATATTTATGATGCATGAATCATAGAGTTTGAGAGTGTCAGGCTTACCTCTTGCAGCTGGTGATCGAATTCTATGTTGGAGGTGTTATAGATGTTGTGTAATGATATGGACAGCTTCAATGGACCTCAAGTAATGTGTTTGAAGGCTTGGAATGGATTGAATCAGCTCAGAACTTATTGTGGCACCTCAACTGCAAACAGGCCAAAAAGCTTGAGCAAATGGGGGGTGACTTTGTGATTCAGGTGTTCCATATGAGTTTTAAGGTCATGGATCACTCATATATGATATATGTGAGGTGTTGGCATGATTGGTTTTGATAGAATTGTTCTCAATTGGAAAATTGGAATGTTGCTTGAATGAGAAGCAAAATCTAGTTTTTTGAGAGTGATTTTGAGGAAAACATCCGTTATGGTGCTTTGGTGTACTCAAACTGACCACAAATAAGCTCTATTTATATGGTTTCAAGTTTGTTTTAGCAGCAATAATGAATGGTGGCTGGTACATTCCATTGTCCATTGGTTTTCAAAAGGAATCTCAAGTCTCCTCTAGCCATTGACTTGAGTCAATCTTGCTGGCCTATGGTCTTCTGTTGAAGGGATAAGGCTTGACTCATTCAGTTGTATTTGCTTCAGTCCATGCCACCTTGATGCATCCATTGAATTCTCCATGACAACTTTGAAGTTTTTGGCTTTTGCATCATTATATATCACATGCATACATGATGATATTTTGTATTGGGGGCTTGTGGCTCCGAGATCTTTTGCTTTGATCTGATCCTTAATGTTTCTAGAAGGATTACAAGATTTGTAATTGCACAAATTTGCCAATTCGAGCAAATGACCTATAATCTGCCTTGGGAAGAAATCAGTTTTTGGTGCCATGTTCCAAGGGTTGTAACTCCCTACTCAAATTGAATTTGGAGATGATCTGGTACTTGTTAGAAAGCTCTCATGACATACTTTAACTTTGATGTCCACCAATGGTCCTGGTTCAGCTTGGATCAAGGTGAAAAATGGCCTCAAAGTTGGTGAAAATTCAAGACAGATTCTGTCCAAAACTTCACTAAGTGTTGGAAAAAGTGGTCATTTTCATGTTTTTGTGATTTTGATCAATCCATAACTCAAAATCCATGAGGATTTGGAATCTTTTGTCGTTGAAGTATGTCATGTGAACTTTCATTTGAGTATTGGATGGAAGAAAAAGGCCTTGGGGTTTGGGAGTTATGACCTTGCAAAGTTGGTACCAAATCCATTTTGTTCCATAACTTGGAAAAATTTTAAGTTTCTTAAGGTTGCCCCTTTTGCAAGTTACCCTATTTTTCTTGATTTTTCTTGATGGGCGATGATCAAAACCATACATTAACATTTTTTTTACTTAGGGGAGCCACATTTGTGAAAAAATTCAAAAAGTCAAACTTGATTTTGGGCACAGTTGAGTTTTTGTCAGATGAATTCCAAACTGTGTGATCTTCTATGCAATCAAGTTCTTGACCTAATTCAAACCTAACAGATGGATTCCATGGGTGTTTTAGGGTGTCTTAAATCATGTCCCAAGGTTTGGGAACATGTCTTGGTCCAGAGTCAAAGGCACAGTTGACTTTTTCTTCAAAAACCCTAGTGGTGGTCCAGATGAAATTGAAACTTGTGAATCAAGCTTCTTGGATCAATCCATTATTGTAAATGGATCAATGTGGTTTATTTGAGGCCCTCAAATCATGTCTTGAGGTCTTGGTCCATGTCTTGCCTTAAAAGTCAACTTAGGGGTGAATTAGGTGAAGAAACCCTGATTCCTGATATTTGATGAATGCTTCCTCTGAGGCTATTTTTACTTGATGATTGGACTCATACGGTCCCTTTGAGAATTTTGGATCATGTTTTGAAGTATTGACTCATGCTCAGATAAAAATTTTCCTCTGGAGGCCTTGGTCGACCAAAACCCTAATTTGGTGATACTGTGGATCTCGAGGCTTGATCAGCTTGAGAGGTTGCACTCTTGTCCTTGATTCTTGATATGGGAGACCTTTTGATCCTTCATGGGTGTTTGAGAGGTTAGAAAAGTTGAAAATCATGTCAATTCTTGATTGATCCTTTCTCTAAGTGCTCTGAGAGGGCCCAAAACCCTAATTCTTGGTTGAGGTGAGTGCTCCACAATCCTTGAGAAGATTGATGAGGTATGATGGTACATCCATATTGTGGAGATGATTTTCACAATGATTGGAAATCATGTGGTCAAAATTTGGGGTATGACACCATAGTCTGGGCTCGGGAGTCGGTTACGTGAGAGAAAGGTATTAGCTCCCCCTCGCGTCCATCGTACTCGATGGGATCCACGCTTGTTGTTCTGATCAAAGGGTGTAGGTATCTGAGGCTCCACTGCTAACTGGAAAGTAAAAGAATGAGAAACGGGGAAAGAAAACAAAAGGTGAGTCGATAGGACATCGTCGTCCTAGGCCAACGTATTCCCTCGGGAATGGGAAAGTCAGAGTCAACGTAGTTTGGAGGACTACGGGATTGTGGGGGAAGGTTGCTCTCCAAGACATAGTCATCTTGTGCCTACGTTTCCTCAATCGGACAGGAGAGAGGAAGTAAGAGCAGTCGTAGTTCGAGATACAGGTCATTGTTTGTTTGGTGTTTTTTAGGTGGACGATGCTAACGTTCGCGTTCTAGCTGTTTAGGTGTTGTCGCTCATTGCGTGGAGTCTTATGCGTTTACCTGTTTGCGGTAGAACGGAAATTACGCGTTCTTATGATTAGAGTGAGTGAGATGAGAAAATAATCCTGAAGGAAGACGATTGATTTGTTTATGTGTTTTTGAAGAAAGTGTTTTGGTTTTGTTTGTTTGCGATATGTATCGTGCTAAAGACTATGACATAGGAGCGAATACTTTACAAGGTCGCTCCCGACGGAACATTTGTAAAGCACCCTAGAAGAGTAAAAGAGACCTTCACTAATCATTTCCCATGTGCTTAAGGCTCGTGGCGCACTCCACATACAATATTTGTTAAGTGTTTTTGCTTTTCTTTTAGAGAGAGAAGAGAGACTCAAATGGTTAAAAGAAATTCTAAATGGATCTTCATCCTAGAAGTTGTCATGCAATGATTGATCTTATAGTTGAAGTTAGGAAAGGGAATCTCTGCCTATGTTAGCATGCTTGGATTGGTAACCTAATGTCTCCCCTACTTTGAACCTAATTCAAAATTAGATTCAAGTTAAGAATCCTAAGGGAACATGTGATCATACACAAGTAAACATTAGATGATTCAATCACAAAAGAGAGAAGTAAAGAAGAAGTGAGATGAAAGTTAAGTTTCATAAGCGTGCACAACAATGTAAAGTAATACAAGTACTTACCAAACTCAATCCAAGCTCAACTATTAGATAGTTGAAAGAATAATGCAAAACTATGTACTAATGCTCATGCAAATGTCCTAAGACTACACTAGAAGTGATGTCACTTATCAAACCAAATGAAATGGACGATGTCGTGATCTCAACTATGAGGAAGTTGAGTGACTCTTCGTCAACAAGGAAAGAACGGTGTCGTGATCTCAACTATGAAGAAGTTGAATGACTCTCCATTCTCCAAAAGAAAACAAAAAACAAGGCAATGAACCAAAAAAAGCAACAACGACAGCGCTCCTGCACTACACAGCCATAGATTCAAGCAAATACACCAAACAACATTTAACAGCTCCTATCTTCAGAACGGAATAGGTGTAAAAGGCAACAAATGAACAAAACAACATTTAACATCTTATGTTCAGCACAACAGTAGTGTATACATTAAGGCAGCATGTAATGCATTCAACGATGAAGCAATTAAACATGAGCATGAACATGCATATAACATCCAACAATGTATACAAACAAGTATCAACATCAAATATCTTGAATATTCAAAACCACCAAGCAATTGTCAAAAAATCAAACCCTTAGTGTGCACATGTATTCACAATGCAACAAGAGAGCATGCTTCAAGAATTTTCATTCATCAGCAATTGATCATCTCAAACGAACACGCATTTTATGGAATGGAAAGCAAACATGAGCATGTATCATGAATCAAGTAAAATAAGCACCGAGAGCAAGCAAGCAAGTATGAACAAACAAGCCACATGAAGAATGCCTCAAGAATGCAACATAATTACTCATGAACATGCATCATGAAAATCAATGCGTCGCGTGTCGAAGAAATTCAAATATGTTGTCATATAGGGAAAAACATCTCAAGAAAATTCCCTAGATATGTATCACACAAAGTCATGAAACTTAGAGGATCAAAACATGCCAAAACAGCCCTTGAAAACAAGAATTTTCCATACCAACAGTGATGTAACCGGTTACATGGTTGAGGTAACCGGTTACATCAACAAAAACAGCTCAAATATGGCGCAGACAGGCTGATGTAACCGATTACATGGTTGATGTAACCCGTTATACATCACTGAAAATCAGCAAAAACAACAAATCGAATTTTTCACCAAAAGCACTTTTGCACAACTCAAACACTTAATTTCCACATGCTAGATCATGCAATTGATCACGAAAATTACCTCAAATAACCATAATCAAACATCAATTAAATCCGTCAAACATTAAGATCAACAATTAAAGCATTCAATGGATCAATTCACATCAAAATTCAATGGATCTACATTGCGAAATGAAAAATAAGCCGAAATAAGAAGTAGATCTAAGAATTACCAACCTACAAAGCGGAGAATTGCTTTGGTAAGTGTTGCAAATGAAATTTGATAGATCAAACAAAGAAACTCGAAGATCCAATGAACTCCTAGCGAGAAACTTGAAGATCCACGCGAAAACGAGCGAAACCGAAATTGCTTAGAAAATCACTTCAAGAAAGCACTTCCAAAGCTTGAATCTAGATCCGAAAACACTTCAACTTTAGAATTGAATGATGGATGATGATGTGGTTGAGGTCTAGCTCAAGAATTCACAAATTGCAATGCACAATTTGTGAATCTTTTTTGTTATGGAGCTTTTGTGAAGGTTGAAGATGAAAATGGAGAGTGAAGAATGAGAGAGAATTGAGAGAATTGGAATATGGAGTGTAGAAAAATCAGGAAAAAAAATGAGTGTAGATGTGTGAGGTTTGGAGCAAACTTGTTTAAATAATCTCTAGGTTAGGAATCAAAATGTGGTTTGGAGTGTGGGTTAGTGTTAGGAATGGAAATTAGGAGTGGAATTAGGAATGGAAATGTTTTAATTTTTGGAGGGAAATGAAATTAATCTGAAAAATGAACCAAGTTTGAAGCATTCTAGATCCTTCTTGCACATGTGAACCCAATGGATCAAAAAATGGGGGAGAAGCTGCTGAAAATGCTAATTTTCTGTCAAAACAGTGATGTAACCGGTTACATGGTTGAGGTAACCGGTTACATCAGCCCAAACATGACATTTTTGCTGAGTAACAGTGATGTAACCGGTTACATGGTTGATGTAACCCGTTACATCAGCACAAACTTCATTTTCTCGCCTTTGAATCATCATAACTTGAGTTCCAGGAATCCAAATGGTGTGTTCTTGGTATCGAAAGAAAGCTTGAAGAATGAGTAACATTTTCATGAGGGAGGAAAAGTGAAAAAGAGCTTGGATTATCAAGAAAACTGTCGTTGAAAAATCCAAAAACCCCAATTTAGCGACTTCTCTTGATTTTATGATTCCTCTTAATTATTCTTGATCAAATCTCATAATAACATGGATGATGAGTTGAAATGCCCAAATAAGACCCAAGAACTCAAGAGTTGACTTTTGTAGGGCATCAGTTGACTTTTTGACCGGATGATCAAGATGCCTCCTCTATTCACTTTAGAAATTTCTGAAATGACTTGTGATGAACCATGAGACATATATGAACCCCTTGAGATGCATTTAGAGGCATATAAAATTTTCTTGCTCAAGAAGATATCCACATGTGGCCTTTGCACAAAACCCTAGCTCAGAGCCACTATGAGCTTAATCAGATGAATCTCTTGAAACCAATGAAACCTTAATCACCAGATGATTGAATGAACTTATTGAGATACTTTGAAGAGTATGAGAGCCTTTGTAGCTTGAAAATAACATGATGTTGAGACAATCTCCTTGCTCATTTCCTGGAAAATCAACTCCTCCTCTTAAAAAAAGCCAAAGCACCTTGATCCCATGTCTCAAGAGCCAATGCCACGATATGATTAATGATGCAAAATGAAAAGAAACATAAGCCAGTTAGAGTTAGAAACAACAGGGCAAATTTTAGGATGTTACAGCTTCCCCTATTCAATCAACTGTAGACCTAAAGGGATGAGAGCAGCGACTTTCAGACATTCAAGGTAAATAGGGATTAAATACCAAAAGAACTAGAAAATTTGCACTCTGTGGGTAGAAAGTAAGGGTAGAAAACTCGATGAGCGTGGAGGACTCTATTGGGGATAAAAGGGTAGTAGAGATTGCAAAATCTATTAGGGACCAGAAACGATGCAGACGGGTGTCTAAAACCACGAGACTAAGTGTAGACATAGGTTCGGATCAACGATACGGACGAGTATCAAAAGATGATACGGACGGGTGTCAAAGAAAGAGAACAAACACGAACGAGTGATTAGTTTAATGACACATATGAGTATCGAAAGATGATACTTACATGTATCAAAGAAATACAGATACAGACGAGTACTTAGCTCAACGATGCGAACGAGTATCAAAAGATGATACTTACAGGTATCAAAGATATACGAATATGGACGAGTGCTTAGCTTAACGATAGGAACGAGTATCGAAAGATGATACTTATAGGTATCAAAGAAATCACAGACATGGACGAGTGTACTGAATTGACGATACGGACGAGTATCGAAAGATGATACTTACGGGCATCAAAGAAATTACAGACACGGACGAGTGTATTGAATTGACGATACAGACGAGTATCGAAAGATGATACTTGCGGGTATCGAAGAAATTACAGACACGGATGAGTGTACTGAATTGACAATACGGACGAGTATCGAAAGATGATACTTACGGGCATCAAAGATATTACAGACAAGGACGAGTGTACTGAATTGACGATATGAACGAGTATCGAAAGATGATACTTAGGATATCAAAGAAATGGAGAATGAACATAGATGAGTGTTTAAAACCGAGAATAAACACGGATTTCAGACATTCAGGGTAAGAGGAGATTGAATACCAAAATAACCACACAAAATTTGCGACCTGCAAAGGGAGGGACGACTCTGCTGGGGAACAAGTAACAAAAGGTGCAAAACCATGAACACAGACGGGTGTCAAAAATCAATACGGATGAAGTATTGAAACTGAGTGAAACAAACACGGACGGGTGCTTGAAATCAAAGGGGTGAACACAGACGAGTGCCTAATGTTAATACAGATGAGTGCTAAAGAAATTACTACGGGTACATACAATCTAGGATCAATATGGACGAGTATTGATGAAACCGAAACAAACACGAACGAGTGTCTAAGACCAATACGGACGAAGTATTGAAGAAATGAAATCGAACACGGATGAGTGTTGACTGCGCTGGGGATAGACACGGATGAGTGATGAAAGAACACGGACGAGTGTCTAAGAACCTAGGATCAATACGGATGAGTATTGATGAAACTGAAATAAAACGGACGAGTAGTGAAAGATCAATACGAGCATTGAAGAGGTTGAAACGGACACAGACAAGTGTTCAAAGAAACAAACGGAACGAGTGTTGAAAAAAGAACACGGACGAGTGTGGATAGAACAGCGTCCCGAAAATATCAAGATTAACGCATCTAAACCTCGGACGATGATGAGAGGGATGACACTGAGGGGATAATGGAATCTTAGTCAGACGACTCTGCTAGGGAACGAAGATCAAAAAGGTAAGATTGACGGATTTACTACCCTTTAAGATTGGTTGAAGCACCTGCTTGGGCTACGTTTACACGGTCTATTCTGAGTTACACCATTTTCTGCTGGGGAAAAAGAGAACCCTAAACAGGCGACTCTGCAGGGGAATATCAGTAAGATGAACGAGGTCATTGGCAACTTCACCGAGGATAAAGTAAGATTGAACCTCCTGAGTTAAACTACTTTCTGTTGGGGGAATGTCTGGCAACCAGAATATCCAAACCTGCCTTATGCTTCGTATGCATAAGTTTGAGTTTTTCTATGGAGTAATGCTCCATACGAAATGGAAATGCTACGCATTTTGAGGATGCGATGTAATGATGATTACTATATGCAATATGCAAAGAGAATCCTCTGCTGGGGATGATGATTATCAACTCTGCTGAGGGAGTGATCACTGATCTGATCTTTTGACTTTTTGTAGGGAAAAGATCGACAACCCGACTGGGGAGTATAATGTTGATACATCTTGGCTCTGAACTGCCAAAACTTGCTGCGAACTTCCGGACTTTGCAACTACGGGGAATGATGACTTGGCTGGGAAGACATCACCTGAACCAGTCCTGCTCGAGGAGAACCTATAACCACAAACTATGTCGGGGAAATGACAGCCTTCTGACCTGGCTGCTGGGGGAGTTGAGATCAAGCAATCCTCTGCCAAGGGAGGAAATGCTTGTTGAATAATAGAGATCAAACAAGTCTCCTGTTGGGAAATTACGCTTCCTGACTTGATGAGGAAATTATATACCAGTACTCTGTGGGGAGAGAAACTCTACTGGGGACGGGATGTCAAACGAGCCTCTGGATGGGGATGCCCGCCTGCTTGGAGAGCAAAAACAAATCACCTTTATCCTGTCTGGGGCTTAAACTCTTACTAGAGAAAAGACATATACAACTCTGGCTGGGGAAACCCAACCTCTGGACTCTCGTTGGGGAGGATAATAAGAAAACATGGCGCTCTGCCGAGGACGATACAACCTTAGCTAGCTCTGCCGAGGAGACATATATTCTCATATTTGAACGATGCCACAATCGTTGTGAGAGGAAAATGGTCTTGCAACGTATGGAGCAACAAAGGATGTCTCAAGTACAACATAACCTGTAAGGGACTTGCCTCGAGAGGTATCACAAAGACTTGATGTATTATGTCCCAGTATACTGAACCCTGGAGAAGTAATTTTGATTAACCGTCTACTGGAGAGGACAACTTCTCGCTCCTGAGGTGGCCTGCCTCAATACGAGTCTTGCAGCAATTTTACTCCTATCTCTGAGAGATTCGCTAAATCTTGACATGATTGCCCCAGATTAGCTGTACTTTGGAGAGATTTCTCGACGTGACTGCCCCATATTGGCTACATCTAAGCACAACTTGCTGAGAAAACTGTTACCTGACAGATTCTTTTGGCTATATGCTCCTCAATATGATTGTCCAGGAATTTCCTCTTGGAAAAGTTAGACTTCTTGACTGATGCTCATTATGCAAGCTTCATTGGCGTCAAGTACAATGTATGCAGGCAGAAAATGCTTATTCTGAGAATGATTATTCTAATGCAACATACATGTTAATCTTGAAGTTTTTATTGAAAGATATCGCCAAACCTTGTGATCGAATCACTAGTTAAGATGCAACACTAATTTTTGAATGGAAAACATTATGCACATGCAATACCAACAAAATATTTTAGCACCACTCATGGGAGTCAGGATCGTTGTCTTATTAGAAGTACGCCTTCGGAATAAACCTTGCCTTAATTAGAACTTTTGAGGGTTGTAACGTGGCCTGGTTCACGGTTTGAGAAAGAAGGATTAATGGCTCAAAATTTTGTTTGTACCCACTCATTCTCCTTGATGTCCTCTGATCCTACATTCAGCTAATTTGGCACAAGCGCTCACCTTTCAAAAGGTTATTGAATGTCAGTAATGATGGTTAAGGAGCCCACAATGTTTTCGGAGTGGCAGTCGCTCCTTTCGTCTTTAGTGCCTGTAGTCACACGACTTGCTCTTACTCGAGGATTTTTCTTTTGTCATCCTTTTCGCTTTTTCTATTCGCTCTATTTTTCATTTGTTTTCCTTGATTTTGACTAGACTGATTCTTTTGAATCCTTTTCAATTTTGATGTCCAGCGAGATGCCCTAACTTTTGCCTAAGTCATTTGTTTTCAAGCTTTCGACTTAGCGGGATTTCTTTCTTCTTTTTTCTTTTCTTTTTATTTTTTTGAACAAATCGTGTGACACTGACTGTCTTGACTTCTTTGAAAGGATTGTGACTGCCTCATTCTCCACGGTGAGGGATAACCAATGCGGTTTCACGCCCCTTGACCTCCTTATGTATGAGGAATAAAAGGCAATGGACCTTTAGATGCGCATTCCTTTTGAAATTTGAATGCTTAGTCAAATTAACTGACAACTACCCTGCCCCCGGGTTAAGATGTGAGGGTTTTTTATACGAAAAGAAACTCCTACTTCAAGGCTCAAAGGGGTTAACGAGGCTCTATCTTCCTTATATCTCCGATGTTTGGGGAGTTGAAACAATGCATGTACATCATCAGCAAGGTTTTGTTCCCAAAAGCATACGGACTGAAAGTTTGCGTTTTCAATTCATCATCCTCCCTCTAATGTTTTCAATTCGTCATCCTCCCTCTAAGAGTTTAAGCAAGAAAGTTGGTATTGCAATCCATAAGGATATGAGTGAACACGAATGGATTACTTCACGAAAACACTCATTGCATTAAGATTATCATTCAAAAACAACAAATTCTACATGCAAACAATGCTTTAACAAACAATGAAAAATACACATGAAAATGCAGTAAAGAAGCTAAAGATTGCCATTGTTGAGAAGGTCTGACTCCGTCTGGACTTATTGCTCCTGAAGACATCTTTACAGTCTGAGTGCTCCCTTGGGAGGGTTCAATTTATGTGCAGACCGTCTGCCGTGAAAGTAATGACCCCAGCGTCAATCAAATCTTGTGCATGGTATTTCAGAGCTCTGCAATCTTCGATTGAATGGTCAGATGCCCTCTGAATGGAACTCACATCTTGCGGTTGCATCATAGCCAGGAGGAATAGGGTCTGGAATAGGCTTGGCCTCCCTTAATTGAACCTGAGAACTTTCGAGCAGATGAGCAAGAAAATGACTGTGAGTAATAGGAATTGGATCGAACCTTCTATCAGGCTTTCTTGATCTTTGTTGTCTCTGTTGTTAATAGTTCTATTGCTGAGGAGCATAGGGTCGCTGATACTGATTTGGTCGTTCCTCTCGCTCAGGCACTTTCCTTCTCAGACTTGGTCAATTAACAGGCAACAATTGCGGACGTGGAGATTCTAAAACCCAGGACTGCAAGATATTCCCCTGACTTGATGTAACTTCAGGAGAGAAAACAAGGATAGCCACTTCTTTTGCAACAGCCGGAGTAGGACCACCTTGTATGCTCATGCTGCCCGGCGTGAATTCAATTACCTTTGAATCGATCAAGTCCTGGACAATATGCTGAAAGGCCCTACATTTTTCAATACTGTTCCCCTGCACTCTATCATGAAAATCACAATAGATATTTGCGTCGTAGCCTGGTGGGGGAATGCCAGTAAGTGGAGACAGCGTCCGAAGTTCAACCAATTGAAGCTGGAGAAGATGCCTCAACAGCTGAGCATAAGGCATAGGAAGTGGGTCAAAAATCCTCAAGTTGTGAAGAAGATGCCCGAGGTAAATCATCCTTTGGGAGAGATCCCAAAGGCAGGGGAGGAGTGACAATTTCTGATGCAGCCTCAAGCATGGGATTGCCTTCCTTTCGTAACACGTTTCTCACGACTTCCATAATCAGGCCCATCTGAGTCTTTAGTTGATGGACTTCTTCCCTCAGCATTTTCTGTCCCTGGAATAAAGCTTGCATGTCCACCATGAACTGCCCCATTTGGCCGCGGACGGCCGTCAATTCTGCTTGAATCTTCTTTATTTCTTTCTATTGATTTTGGCGAAGGTAAGAGTCAGCGATCCTGCCTGTTCAATCAAACAAAGTTAGAAATCCAAATGAAACACATGTTATGCAAAATGAAATGCGTGAATGCATTCACATGCCATGCTTAATCATTTCCAAAGTATATCTATACTTTGATTCCAGTTTTAACTGGGCGATGGATTAGATACATTTCCAAGGAGATATTAATGGAATAAATAGATATTACGGAGAAAATATAGCCAGAGGAAACATTTCTGAGAGAATATTGTTGAAACAAATATTGCTAAGACAAACATCTCATCATATAACACTTCAAAGAGTCGTACAAACATGTCTGGTACAACCATAGGTGAGTCCATCAACAAGCTTGATGGTAATCACAGTAAGCAATATAGGAATACATAGACAATTCATTCCCAAAACCCTAGTCCATACAAACTAATCTTGACTTCCTCGAGAAGTGCTTCGGTATCAAGATGAGTCGGTCGCTTTATCAGCTCCTTGATCAGCTTGTTTCTCTTCCGAATACTCTAGTTCAGCTTACCAATATGCTCTGCGTTGTCATCATCTCCAAAGACATCTCTTAGCTTTGCCTTATTTATTCCAGCTTGAACTTTAAGCTCTTCGATTTCCCTCTGAGCCTTCTTCAGCTTATCAGAAAAGTGTTTTTTGCCTCTTTTCATATTCTGGAGCTCTTCTTCTCTCACTTCGAGCTTTTCCTTCAGTTCTTCATTTTCAGCCCCGATTTCATCCCACGTTTTCTTTAAGTCAGCAAGCTTGACATTCGCTTCAAGTAAGATTTGCTTAGTGTGCTTATGAACCTTGGCGAAGGATTCAACAGCCAATTTAGCTTTCCGATAAAACTGAGCCCTTTCAGCAAAGTATTTCTCCTTTCCGCTAGCAGCTTCGTTGCGTCTTGAGCCTTACATTCCAATCCCTTGTTGATATATAAAGCATCCTGAAGACGACTACTCAGGTCAGAGTTCTCTGGACGGATTTCATTCACGATAGCTTGCAGCTTGTTGAATTCTTCAATAGCAACAGTGGTTCTTTCTTCTACAACTTCAGGATACAAAGGAGGTACTGGATCGAAAGGCAAATAGAAATCTTCAACCCTATTCCTTATCCAGTCTTCATACGGGGGGTAGGTTCGATTATTGCCCTTTCCCAAGACAGTTTTCCCTCTTTTCTGTATGCTAAGCCAAGCATTAGAAGTTTTTTGCGCTACCGCCACACCATTCGTCACTTGGAAGTATAAGGACTCCTCGACATCCTTTTTGATTAGCGGTTTTGTCAAAGCGTACCTAAATTGTCTGATAGCCAAAGAGGGGTTATAGTTGATTCCCCCTTTCCTACCTATCAACGGAACATTTGAGAACTCGCCACAATTGTGAATAATATCCTTACAAAGAAACCCATGATCTATCCAGACAATATCTTTGGCGGCCAAACCCATCAGTCTCTGACACCATTCCAGATAATCCTTGGTATCCACAAAAGCACCCGAACGAGGTAGACGGTTTGCAAACCATTTGTAAAAGATAGGAGCACAACAATGAACAAATTCTCCTCTTCTTTTCACGTTTCTATGATGCACTAAATGATAAAGATCCCCCAACAAAGTTGGCAACGGATTCTGCATAATAAATTTTCTGATAGCGTCCACATCAATGAAGTCAGTCACATTTGGGAATAGAACAATATCGTACACACAGAGAGCCAATATTGCATTGAAAGTAGTCCACCTTTTGGCTCCAGCAGCCTCTTGAGCTTTCTTTGTCAAGTACCCTAGATGATAACCCTGAAAACCTCCTTTACTGGCTATGTTAGCTTCCAACATTGATTTGCTCAAATAAAGAGCACTAGCCACATCCCCAAAGTCAGGATATTTCTTGGAACCAAAGAACGGCGTGCTTTCCTTGATGGAAATCCCCAAGATACTTGCATACTCTTCCAAGGTTGGGACCAACAAATAGTCTGGAAATACAAAACACCTCAAAGGAGGATCGTAGAACTGCAGCAATATATGAAGACCTCTGTACTCATAGTCACTGATGTTATGAACAAAAGATAGTATCCAGCCGTACTTCTCCTTGAAAGCTCCCAACACATCAGAATTCGCCATAGCCTTCAAACTGTTAATGGGGCCCAGATTGGGCTTAGGAAACTTGTAGATGATGATATTTTTCTTTTTCTCAGTATCCATCCCTGTAGAAACCCATTGACTGGAATCAAGAGTACGATATAAACCTGGAAATGAAAAAACATGAATGTTAGGGTATGCACATGAGATGATGCAATTCAACGGCATGGGATCAGAAGTACCACATATAGTTGGACGCGTCTGTGCTGGACTGTGCGAATAATAACGGCTGAATACAATAGGATCAATTGTTCACTTCAGTTAGAATACCAGATAACCGGGTAGGTGAAGATGGCTGGTTTCTACCTGAGTGAATCGCACACTCAACGATACAACAAAGTCACCACCGAACTTTATTTAGTCCCAAAGGACAGGGAAAAAATTGATAAAACCCAAGGGGGAGAGAAACGGGAACGGGGGGTCGGTTATGCGAAAGGAAGGTATTAGCACCTAACGCATCCGTCGTACTCGACGGGAACCATTTTGCTTGCTTCTAGGCTTGGATGGATTATCTATCTAAAGCCTTCTAGCTAGAGGAAAGAGGAGAGAGAGAAAGGGGAAAAAGAAAAGATAGAAAGAAGGTGCTCGCGGAGGAACAAAATCCTCGTGCCTACGTACCATCATAGTGCAATGAGGAAATCAGAGCGTCGTAGTTCATGGAACCAGGGGACAGAAAGGAAAAAGAAGGGGGAAAAGAAAGAAGGGTGGAAGTGTGCTCGCCAAGACATTGCGTCTCGTGCCTACGTATCTGACATTCGGAAGAATGCAGAATCAGAGCTTCCGTAGTTCGGGGAACTAAGAAGGAAAAGGAAAAGGAAAGGAAAGTAGTGTCAAAACCAAGAGTGAAAGAAAGCAGGAAATTCCACTGGGGATTCCAAAGAAATGGTGTCAAAGCCAAGAAAAGAGAAAGAAGGAAATTCCACAGGGGATTCCAAAGAAATGGTGTCGAAACCAAGAAAAGAGTGTAAAGAAAAGGAATAGTAACTGTATTGAGAGTAAAGTGCGAGAATGGTGTCGAAACCAAGAGAATAAAGGAATAAAGGGGAAATGGTGTCCAAACCAAGGGAATAAGGGAATAAGAGAGAAATGGTGTCCAAACCAATGGAATAAGAGAATAAGAGAGAAATGGTGTCTAAACCAAGAGCAAGAGATGAGAGAGAAACTCTACTGGGAAAGACCCCGCAGTAAGAGCGTTTGCACAAAAGAATAGGAAAAGAATGGTGTCAAAACCGAGAATAAAAGAAACTCCGTTGGGGATAACAAAGAGAATTGGTGTCGAAACCAAAAAAGTAAGAGCAAGGGGAATAGGAAGGACTCCTCCGGGGATCCAAAAAAAGGGATGGTGTCATAACCCAGAGAAAAAGGAGATTCGGTATATTAACTGGCTGGCAGTGGTTAACCGAAGAAAGAGAGTAGGACCCTGGCGGAGAAAAGAATGTGGTGTCAACAGACGGACTGTGATAAACCAAGAGAGAGAGTGTTGAACCGAGAGAAGGTGTTTGACTCTGAAGGGGCCTCGGTATATTAACTGGTAAACAGTGATTAACTGAGGAAAGAAAGGACTGCAACTCTGTGGGGGGTAGAGAAGCATTGGTTTTAGTAGAGAAAACTGCGATTAACCAGAAAAGCGGGTGTAGGACCGAATAAAGATCATAACCCAAAGGACGGGTATAGGATCGAGCAAAGGTCGTGACCCAAAGGGGTTCGGTAAACTGACTGAACAAACAGTACTCAACCGAAGAAAGGGTATTTGAACCAAAGAAAGGTTACTAACCCAAGGGTGCAAGTATTCGAACCAAGAGGAGGTTGCCAACTGCGGGTGATTCGGTGTTTACAGACGGATTATGACCAACTGAAGAGAAAAGCGAGTGATTAACCAAGAGAAGGTGATTAACTCGAAAGGGTTCAGTATTTTAACAGACAGACTGTGGTTAACTGAAGAGATGGGTGATTAACCAGGAGAAGGTGATTAACCCAAGAGGTGCTCAGTGATTAACAGACGGACTGTGATTAACTGAAGAAACGGGTGATTAACCAAGAGAAGGTGATTAACCCAAGGGGTGCTCAGTGATTAACAGACGGACTGTGATTAACTTAAGAGACGGGTGATTTAACCAAGAGAAGGTGATTAACCCAAGAAAGGAGAAGAACCAAGAGAAGGTTGCGAACTCCTGGGGAAAATGGTCGTGACAGGAAAACTGTGTTGGACCAAAGAGAGAGAATTGAGACTCTTCAGGGGAATCAAAAAGTAATGATTGATTACAAGAAGAAAGGAGTGATGGAACAAAGAGAGATTGCTAGCGCAAGAATAATGATCTCAACCAAGAAGGATGGTGATTAATCAAAAGGAGAGATTGAAAGAGATAGGAGTGATCGAGGATCGAAAGGGATCGCAAAGAGAGAAGAGTGATCAAGGATCAACTCGACTAGGGAAAGAAAGCACATTACCGCCTGGAGATAGAGATGACTAAGCCAAGCACAGGGTCATTCGTCCCCTACCTGAAGTAGTCAGAATGAGAGTAGGAATTCTCCCTTCTTATCCCTTCCCTAACACACACAGGGTGTAATGCGGAAGTTGAACCGGACGGCCCAACAGCTCCAAGTTGTACAATGCTCCTGTGTAGAGAAACGGACGGCATAACGGCGTTAATTTGTACAGTGCTCCGATGCAAGGCGCAACGCGAAACTCCAACTCCACGGGGGGGAATGAGAGAGAAAGCTCTAAAGGAGGCCTAAAGAGAGGAAAAGGGAAGATCGATTAATCGAAACAAAGTTTCGATCAATTAATCAAGGGAGAAACATGCTAACAACTTTTCTAAGAGGATGAAAAGTCATTAAAGCAAAAAGGAGTGAATTATTGATTATACAAGATTAAGTTTATCCATGAAGAATAAACTTAATGCAAATCTGAAATGGAAGGTACAAAACAGTGCCAAATGATCACCAAAATGCCACACAAACTCATGTATCATGTGAACAAAGATAGTGCAAGAATTGCTATGTTCATACAATGCTAAGAACATGAAACAAATGAATAATCGAAAATGTACATCAGAAGTTCATGAATTTGCTTCAACCAGAAGTGCAATGACATTAAAAACATCCATCAAATCAAGCATGACAATCAATGGAAGTTAAAATGAAGAAAGCATGGCAAACAAGCTTGTAAAAACCCAAAATTGGCCATTATGTTCAGTGGTAACCGGTTACAGCATATCTGCTAACCGGTTACATACTTGAAAATCAGCGTATTTGTTGAAAATTGAACTGTATAACCGGTTACAACATAACTGCTAACCGATTACCACTGAGACAGTGGCAAAAATAACAGCAAAAACAGCTTTTCAAAAGTAGTTTTCAACACATAAACACTTATGCCAACCACCACATGCTAGGAACTGAAATTGTGCACGAAAATTGAACTTGAAAACAACAAATAAACAGTGATAGAATCAACTAACACAATAGTATCATGGATCAAACAAATGCAAAACCAAATCACACACAACAATTGTCAACTACATTGCGAACGATACGAAAATGCGCGAAACGATAAAATTAGTTAGATCCACCAACCTACAAGCCGAAGATTTGGCTTGGTAAGTGTTGTAAAGAGATTTTGATGCAGAAAATCAAAGAAAACCAGAGGATCCTTAATTTGTAGACGAAACGCGTCGAAACCTATCAAAAACGCGAAAATGCACCGAAATCGAACTTGCACCAAATTGAAAGTTGTAGAACTCTTGGATTGAAGTAGAATAAGATGTAATTCCATAAATCCAACCAAAGAATGCTAAATGATGGAGGTTAAGCTTAAGAATTAATCACTTTCAATGTGAAAAGTGATTATCCTTCAAGAATAAGAGCTTTTGGTGAGGTTTTGGGATGAGAATTGAGATGAAGATGTAGAAATTGCAGAAAAATGTAGAGGAGAATGAGAGAATTGAGAGTGAATTATGCAAAATGGTTTGAAGTCCTTGAAAAATGAGTGAAGGTGAGTTTATATAGACTTTAGGTTTGGAGTATGGGAGGTTTAGACTTAGCTTTGGACTTAGCTTTGGGTTTGGAGTTAGGGTTGGAGTTAGTTGGGCTTGACTCACTGAGTCAAGGTGGTTAACTCGGTTAGTTAGAACCAACTCGGTAACAATCCCAATGTGAATTTCCATCATCCAACGGTTGGCATGCTTGTAAAACAAGGAACATGGTGCACTTAATTTGGAGTGAAGCATTAGAATAAATGCACTTGGATTGAATTGAATAGCCTTGAAATGTCTAGAGAAGTCTAGAATGTTCCACACACTGCTAGAATACTGTAGAATCAATGACCAAGGATAGTGCATGGTGCTGTCCCAAAAATGCAGCAGAAACTGGAATTTTCCACTGAGTAACCGGTTACAGCATATGTGCTAACCGGTTACATGCTTGAAAACTTGCATTTTTTGGTGAAAATACACTGAGTAACCGGTTACAGCATATGTGCTAACCGGTTACTTCAGCCAAATTTCCACAAATTTGAAAAAGGATGATGCTGAAGTCCTGATTTCGCTTTTCCATCTCTTGTCTTGATAAATAAACATGGAAACCTTTATTTTGGGCTTGTTTTGGTGATGAAATAATCTTGAGGGGATGTGATTAATCAGGCTTGGAAAACCTGAAAATCCTGCAATCAAAACACCAGAGGAAAAATGCGAATGCGTATGCCAGCGATGCGCATGCTTATGCTTATGCAAAAGGCCAAAAGAGGGAGGTCAAATTTTGGGTTACGACAGTAGGTTGGAGGTAAAAGTTTCCAGCAAGCCTGTAAACACCCATCCCCTCTCACATGTGGTTTCTAAAACAAAGGATCCTCAGTATCACGGACTCTCAGGTCAAGAAATGATGATGCGTTCACCATTTCTGGTTTGGCATCATCATCAATCGAGGAGGCCTCAACTGATTCCCCTCAAAAAGGTCATCCTATAGCAAGTTCCCAGTTTCGGGTCCTCGGATCAAGAAGTGATAATGCGTTCACCATTTCTGGTTTGACATTATTACCCCTTTAGAGGAGTGCCTCCACTGAGTCCTCGAGAATAGTCACCAGAGTCGACAACTCACAATGGGAACGTCCTATGACCTGCATCAACATGCAGTATAGGATATCTCCCAAGGGAACCTCGTCTGGCTGTGGGTCTCGCGAACACTATATGTGGTCACCACCACGCAAGCGACACGACTATCCACTCTAAAACCTGTGTGTATACTCAAGCCTGGGTAGTGGGCTTATCTCTTAGAACACCCTGCCGCCAAAGAAAACCAGGAATCCAGCACAGTCCGGTATATATGGCAGTAATGAAATGCAATAAAGAAAATAAATGCGATAAAAGAAATAAACATGCAATAAAAGCCATAAATAAAGCTGGTAATGCATACAAATAAACACCCCAAAATTGTAAACAAACAAGCGCTAGGATTGACTCGCTTAGAGAACCAAAGATTCTGGGTTCGATCCCCAGCAGAGTCGCCAGCTGTCGTAACTTCGAAAATCAACCGGCGAAAAAAAAAGAAGAGTCGCCACCGAATGTTATTTATCCCGACGCAATGAAAGGAAATGATCGAAGAAAACCTGAAGAAGGGAAAGACATGGTCATCGCAACCATAGTATGGGCTCGGGAGTCGGTTACGCGAGAGGAAGGTATTAGCACCCCCTCGCGTCCATCGTACTCGATGGGATCCATGCTTGTTGTTCTGATCAAAGGGTGTAGGTATCTGAGGCTCCACTACTAACTGGAAAGGAAAAGAACGAGAAACGGGGAAAGAAAACAAAAGGTGACTCGATGGGACATCGTCTTCCTAGGCCAACGTATTCCCTCGGGAATGGGAAAGTTAGAGTCAACGTAGTTCGGAGGACTACGGGGTTATGGGGGAAGGTTTCTCGCTAAGACATCGTCGTCTTGTGCCTACGTATCCTTAATCGGACAAGAGAGAGGAAGTCAGAGCAGTCGTAGTTCGGGCTACAGGTCTTTGTTAGTTTGGTGTCTTTTAGGTGGACGACGCTAACGTTCGCGTTCTAGCAGTTTAGGTGTTGTCGCTCGTTGCGTGGAGTCTTATGCGTTTACCTGTTTGTGGTATAACGTAAATAGCGTGTTCTTACGATTAGAGTGAGTAAGATGAGAAAAGAATCCGGAAGGAAGACGATTAATTTGTTTATGTATTTTTTAAGAAAGTGTTTTGATTTTGTTTGTTTGCGATATGTATCGTGCTAAAGACTATGACATAGGAGCGAATACTTTACAAGGTCGCTCCCGACGGAACGTTTGTAAAGCACCCTAGAAGAGTAAAGGAGACCTTCACTAATCATTTTCCATGTGCTTAAGGCCCGTGGCGCACTCCACATACAATATTTGTTAAGTGTTTTTGCTTTTCTTTTAGAGAGAGAAGAGAGACTCAAATGGTTAAAAGAAAATCTAAAGGGATCTTCATCCTAGAAGTTTTCATGCAATGATTGATCTTATAGTTGAAGTTAGGAAAGGGAATCGTTACCTATGTTAGCATGCTTGGATTGGTAACCTAATGTCTCCCCTACTTTGAACCTAATTCAAAATTAGATTCAAGCTAGGAATCCTAAGGGAACATGTGATCATACACAAGTAAACATTAGATGATTCAATCACAACAAAAGAGAGAAGTAAAGAAGAAGTGAGATGAAAGTGAAGTTTCATAAGTGTGCACAACAATGTAAAGTAATACAAGTACTTACCAAACTCAATCCAAGCTCAACTATTAGATAGTTGAAAGAATAATGCAAAACTATGCACTAATGCTCATGCAAATGTCCT
Source organism: Lathyrus tuberosus (assembly GCA_022829125.1). Classification (NCBI taxonomy): domain Eukaryota; kingdom Viridiplantae; phylum Streptophyta; class Magnoliopsida; order Fabales; family Fabaceae; genus Lathyrus; species Lathyrus tuberosus. Next base: position 8,189,105 of record JALAZF010000226.1, read on the forward strand.
AAGACTACACTAGAAGTAATGTCACGTATCAAACCAAATTAAATGGATGGTGTCGTGATCTCAACTATAAGGAAGTTGAGTGACTCTTCGTCAACAAGGAAAGAACGGTGTCGTGATCTCAACTATGAAGAAGTTGAATGACTCTCCATTCTACAAAAGAAAACAAAAGACAAGGCAATAAACCAAAAACAGCAGCAACAACAGTGCTCCTGCACTGCACAGCCATAGAATCCAGCAAATACACCAAACAACATTTAACAGCTCCTATCTTCAGAACGGAATAGGTGTAAAAGGCAGCAAATGACCAAAACAGTATTTAACAGCTTATGTTCAGCACAACAGCAGTGTATACATTAAGGCATCATGCAATGCATTCAACGATGAAGCAATTAAACATGAGCATGAACATGCATATAACAACCAACAATGTATACAAACAAGTATCAACATCAAATATCTTGAATATGCAACACCACCAAGCAATTGTCAAAATATCAAACACTTAGTGTGCACATGTATTCACAATGCAACAAGAGAGCATGCTTCAAGAATTTTCATTCATCAACAATTGATCATCTCAAACGAACACGCATTTTATGGAATGGAAAGCAAACATGAGCATGTATCATGAATCAAGAAAAATAAGCACCGAGAGCAAGCAATCAAGTATGAACAAATAAGCCACATGAAGAATGCCTCAAGAATGCAACATAATTACTCATGAACATGAATCATGAAAATCAATGCGTCGCCTGTCGAAAAAATGCAAATATGTTGTCATATAAGGCGAAATATCTCAAGAAAATTCCCTAAATATGCATGACACAAAGTCATGAAACTTAGAGGATCAAAACATTCCAAAATAACCCTTGAAAACAAGAATTTTCCATACCAGCACTGATGTAACCGGTTACATGGTTGAGGTAACCGGTTACATCAACAAAAACAGGACAAATATGGCGCAGACAGGTTGATGTAACCGGTTACATGGTTGATGTAACCCGTTACATCACTGAAAATCAGCAAAAACAACAAATCTAATTTTTCAGCAAAAGCACTTTTACACAACTCAAACACTTAATTTCCACATGCTAGATCATGCAATTGATCACGAAGATTACCTCAAATAACCACAATCAAACTGTAATACCCCATATTATCGAAATGCTCAATTGGATATCAGATGAGATCTGATGAGTATCTATGTGCTCTATCTTTGGTATATTGGATTAATGGAATCCTCTAAGTACTTTAAGTATTGACATTTGGGATCAATAGAGCAACTATTGAACTCTGAAGAGATCAATTATTTCAATTCACCAAAGGATTTTAAGGTAACTTTAATAACTGATCAATTTAGTTGAGACGATAGAATATCAATTGGAGATATTTGACCCTGTTGGAATTATATTATATAATAAGCATTATATATATATATATATATATATATATATATATATATATATATATATATATATATATATATATATGTAAAGAAAAAGAGAAAGATAGAAAAAAGAAGAAAAGAGGAAATGGAAAGAAAGAAGAGAAAGAAGAGAAAGTGAAGAAGAGAAGAAGAAGGGAGAAGAGAGGAACCCATGGATCATCATCATTACCATCTTCTTCAAACTCCTCTTCGATTATCAGGTGGGTTCTAGTTAGAAACTCTAAGTTCTAGAAATAGGTGTTTGGAACTTAGGTTAGAATTTGAGAGAAAATGATAAATTGTTGAATCAATGAAATCTAACGGATAAAAAATGAGTTATAAACTGTGTGTATGATCAATATGTGTATAGAATCATCTATTGATGCTTATTTGTGCATTGGGTAGTGTTTGGAATGGGTTTTGGACCCAAAGGCCCCAGCTGTTACGCTGCTGAGATTCTGGATTTTCGCAGGTTCGCACTGCGAATCCCCTAGCGAAGGGGAAATCTAACATTCGCTGGTTGTTCGCAAGGCAAAGGTGAAGGCGAACATTCGCCAGAGCTTTGCACTGCGAACATTACCCTGTTTTGGTTCTGCCACGGTTCGCCAGACGTTCGCACTGCGAATGGGACAGCGAACCCAGTGTATTTAGGCATTCACTGGGAGTTTCGCACTGCGAATGAGAAAGCGAGCATTCGCTGGCTGCTTCGCATTGCGAACATAGCAGATCCTCCAACTTGTTTCTTTCATAACTTTTGATCCGTAACTCGGATCGGGACGTTCTTGGGTATGATGTGGGATATTTTATTTAGTGGAAAATGAAGGAAAGTGATGTTTTATGTGATGTGTGATTATGTGTGTTTACTTGTAATATTTGTGATTATACCATGTCTATCAAATTGTAACTTGTGAATGAGAAAATATGCATGTTAAAATGAATTAGGAAGAGTGAGGAAACTTTACCCCAAAAAAAATGGTATAATTCTAGGTTATGGATAGAATTGTGATAGAAACTCTGAATGGCGACGCTCGTGCATTCACTGACGAGTTCAAGCCTAGAGTAGATAACTTAATGACAACGCTCGTGCAGGAGAGGCCGAGGCTTGTGTCCATTACCGAATGGTATAGAATGAGCGAAACACTAGTATGGAACATGTGTAATTGTTATATTTTATTGTTAAAGGCATGAGAGGCCTAAAGGCTAATGTGGCCTGGTGATTGTCGAATACAATCACGTTTATGTATATGATCACGTAATCGTAACCAGTTATCTTGCGGTGTAGTTTCATGAGACTCGAGCTCCTCCTCTAAAACGTATGCACAATTACTTGGCAGGTTTGATTCTCGCGTGTAGTACGAATGGAGCCTATATGGTAAAGAGACTTGTGATGGTTAACAGGCCATGAGAAGTGACGGTTCACGGTTAACAGGCCGATGATCCCGAATCCATTTCGTATGCCAAGTAACTACAAGGATCCATGACTCGGGTCGACTTCTAGACGTAGAAGCGGACGGGAAAAGGGGATGCCTTGGTAAGGTTATCGATTCGTAAGGAATCTTGAGTTAACAGGCTCAGGACGTATTTCCTTCCGTGTGATATTTATGAGTTAACAGACTCATGGCATGTTTCCATATAGTGTGAGATTGTGAGGTTGTGCACTCAAGGTCATTTTTTCCTTCCCTTTGACTTGAGTTAGGATTGATAGAACCCTGTAAAGCCGAGAGAATCTATAGGATAGGGAACTCACTGAGATTTGATGTATCTCACCCCACTATAGTTGCTTTATTTCAGGTAATTGCAGGTTTGTTTTGCAAGTGGAGAAATTTTGGGATGTTTCAAGAGAAGATTGGCTTTAGTATTTCCGCTGTGTATTTGTTGTATACAATTGAGGATATTGTATATTCTTAGATTTTATTTTCTTTGGCCAGTTTCCATGACTTGTGTCATAGATTGTATTTGTGTTTTTAGAATGGACAAGTATGTGAACTATGCCATTAGGCACTTTTGATGTGTCAGTACCAAATAAAATGCGTGTATTGTATTATTCTAGATATATATTATACAGGGCATTACACAAACATCAATTGAATCTGTCAAACATTAAGATCAACAATTAAATCATTCAATGGATTAATTCACATCAAAATTCAATGGATCTACATTACGAAATGAAAAATAAGCCGAAATGAGAAGTAGATCTAAGTATTACCAACCTACAAAGCGGAGAATTGCTTTGGTAAGTGTTGCAAACAAAATTTGATAAATCAAGCAAAGAAACTCGAAGATCCAATGAACTCCTAGAAAGAAACTTGAAGATCCACACGAAAATGAACGAAACCAAAATTGCTTAGAAAATCACTTCAAGAAAGCACTTCCAAAGCTTGAATCTAGATCCGAAAACACTTCAACTTCAGAATTGAATGATTGATGATGATGTGATTGAGGTTTAGCTCAAGAATTCACAAATTGCAATGCACAATTTGTGAATCTTTTTGGTTATGGAGTTTTTGTGAAGGTTGAAGATGAAAATGGAGAGTGAAGAAATGAGAGAGAATTGAGAGAATTGGAATGTGGAGTGTAAAAAAATCAGAAAAAAAAAATAAGTGTAGATGTGTGAGGTTTGGAGCAAACTCGTTTAAATAATCCCTAGGTTAGGAATCAAAATGTGGTTTGAAGTGTGGATTAGTGTTAGGAATGGAAATTAGGAGTGGAATTAGGAATGAAAATGTTTTAATTTTTGGAGGGAAATGAAATTAATCTGAAAAATGAACCAAGTTTGAAGCATTTTAGATCCTTCTTGCACATGTGAACCCAAGGGATCAAAAAATGGGGGAGAATCTGCTGAAAATGCTAATTTTCTGTCAAAACAGTGATGTAACCAGTTACATGGTTGAGGTAACCGGTTATATCAGCCCAAACATGACATTTTTGTTGAGTAACAGTGATGTAACCGGTTACATGGTTGATGTAACCCGTTACATCAGCGCAAACTTCATTTTCTCGCCTTTGAAACATCATAACTTGAGTTTCAGGAATCCAAATGGTGCGTTCTTGGTATAGAAAGAAAGCTTTAAGAATGAGGAACATTTTCATGAGGGAGGAAAAGTGAAAAGGAGCTTGGATAATCAAGAAAACTGCCGTTGAAAACATGTCCTCCAAGCTGAATTTCTTTACTTAGAAAAATCCAAAAACCCCAATTTAGCGACTTCTCTTGATTTTATGATTTCTCTTGATTATTCTTGATCAAATCTCATAAAAACATGGATGATGAGTTGAAATGCCCAAATAAGACCCAAGAACTCAAGAGTTGACTTGTGTAGGGCATCAGTTGACTTTTTGACCGGATGAATAAGATGCCTTCTCTATTCACTTTAGAAATTTCTGAAATGACTTGTGATGAACCATGAGACATATATGAACCCCTTGAGATGCATATAGAGACATAGAACATTTTCTTGCTTAAGAATATATCCACATGTGCCCTTTGCACAAAACCCTAGCTCAGAGCCACTAGAAGCTTAATCAGATGAATCTCTTGAAACCAATGAAACCCTAATCACCAAATGATTGAATGAACTTGTTGAGATACTTTGAAAAGTATGAGAACCTTTGTATCTTGAAAATAACATGATGTTGAGACAATCTCCTTGCTCATTTCCTGGAAAATCAACTCCTCCTCTTGAGAAAAACCAAAGCACCTTGATCCCATGTCTCAAGAGCCAATGCCACGATATGATTAATGATGCAAAATGAAAAGAAACATAAGCCAGTTAGAGTTAGAAATAAGAAGGCAAATTTTGGGGTGTTACACCCGTCTTCGATATCATTTGAGGATAAGGAATGTACAGTTCTACGGTAGCGATGACCTTGAGATCTCGGTCGTCTACCTTCCCGCCTGAAGCTTAGATGGGAATGTCTTCCAAATAAAGGTGATTGAGTTCTATGCCTTCGATGACCCCGCATTTTCATCCCTAGCTTGTTACTACGTCATCCTAGAGCCTAGGATATTGGAAACGATGGTGATTTAGAATTTCTAGTTTTGGAAATTGTTCGCTCTTGAGCTCCACATTCGCATATTATCTATGGACAGCCAAAGGTAAGTTTTTCAACAAAGAGTTTGTTTCATCGTTTGCTACCAGGTCCCCCAAAAGAAGGTCGTGGGGTGCTCTATTATTCTCTTCCTGAATAGGACCTACATTCGTAGCCACTGCTATCTAAAACGCATTGTCCAAGAGAGATGGTGCAAGTGCCTTGACTGTCATAGGAGGTTGGATCTGAATTTCTGGGTCAAATGATGAAGTTCTAAGTCTTTCCTTCCAACGAAGGATCCTCCTCACGACTTCCTTTGTCACAATCGCGGGTAGTTGGAATTGTGGGTTGTTCTTCCTCCCTTGTTTTTTAGCTCCTAATGTTTGAGGAAATGGTTTGAACGTTATATGTTGTTCCTAAAGACTATAGGTCAATGTAGGCCGATATGGCCTATTCCTAAACACAATAGGCCAATGTAGGCCGATATGACCTTTTAAAAAGGATAGACTTAGACTTTTTTTAAAGTCTATTTAATTAAATAGATCAGACATGGACTATTAGAAAAAACATATGAAGTTTGATAGGGCGGCCTATATATGCATATCTATTTTAAAATAATTAAATAACATATATTGTGTAATCTATTTAAAAATAAAAATAAAAAGGTAAAAGTGGACTATTTGAAAGTCTTAATATGAAACGGATTTTTAAATAAAATTTAAGGTCAGACCAGACTTTTAAAAGGGTTGGGCGTATGGGTGTTCACGACGCGGTTTAGGCAGTTTTGACGCTAAAAATCATCCAAACCGCAAGAGAAAAAAAGTACGGTTCGGTTTGACTCGGTTGACTTTTAAAAATAAAATCGAATAAAACCAAACTAATGTGATTTGGATTGGTTCTATTGGTTCGGTTTTTTATAAGATGTTTATTGAGACTTACACACATATAAAAGACAACTTAATATTGTGTTTAATCATTCATATATTACCAAATAATAAATAAGAATGTCAATTAGTACAAGTTACAATACCATTTCAACATCAAATAACAAAAGAACTCAAATAACAAAATAACAATGTGTTTGGAATTGAAATTGTTTTTTGCTCCAAAAAAGAAAATAATAAATTATAATGTGTACTACAAAGTTCAAATTGAAGCCCTAAGTGTGAGGAATAAAAAATCATTCGTAATCATAAGGCTAAGGCATAATGGGTTTGAATTCGGGTTGGATGTGGGTTAAGTGAAGTTTGAGTTGTAACATAATGTGGTTCGATTTGATTTAGTTTGGTTTGCAAAATACAAATGTGCAGCTGTTAAAAAATGACTCAAACACATTCGAATCAAATGCGATTTTTTACGTTTTTCGATTTGATTCGATTTGGTTAGTAGTTTTATGATCTGGCGTGATCAGACTGGATCGTCGTGGCCTTCCGTGTAGGGCAGAGATGATGATTGTAGGAGAGGATGGGGTGTACCTGCAAGGTACTCCGATGCCAAGTAAGTTTGGGCTAGAGAGAAAGTAAGTACAAAGCATTTATGTATGATTTAGAGTATTAAATAGTGATCAAACCTGACGCTCTCAAGTGAGAGGGTATTTATAGAAGTAACCCCCAGCGCGAGGCCAAGGTCTCCCATATGGCCGAAATATCTGGTAGGCCAATGGGAGACTGTCAGGTGGGGGGTCAAGCGCGTGACCCTTTTTACCTGGTCCAACTGTCCCCGTGAGATCCGGAGAGGCAGTTGGTCGCGCGAACTGTCAAGCGCGTGAAGTGGACGTCCCCAACGGTCATATTGTGCCCAACGGCTATGTTGTGCCCAACGGTCATATTGTGTCCAACAACTAGATTGGCTGAATTCAGTTATTGGGCTTTGCCAAGAGCTGGACCGGATTGGGCCTTGCCCTACTATGGGCCAAGCGCAGCCCAGTCCAGAACAAGAGCCCCCCAAGTCTTTGCTTTGAGGAAGAGTGATAACTTGAGATAGCCTTGCAGGCTGTTACCTTTGAATGACAATGTTCGGGGACATGCCCTTCGACTGCTCTATGGTCAGCGTGGTCGACAACTGGTTGCTCATAAGCCCAACAACCCTTTTGTATGCGAGGACATGCCCGCGAAAACGGCGTTTTTATGTCGACCAGGTTTAGTAAAGGTGCCCGCGGAAAGGACATTTTTTTGTCGACCATCCCTTAAGAGGACGTGGCTCGTGTGGTCTGTCGAGAAGGATATGTCCGCGGGGAACTGGAGAACACTTGGGAATGCACCGTCTAGCTTTGGGAATGCCAAACGAAGATTCTCTTCTGACACGTGGTGGTGCAATTAATTTCTGTCAGGGCCTAGGGGTCTAGGCAATGATGGCCTTTGCACTTCCCCAAGCGAGCAACTGCTTATAAAAGGGGAGAACGAGGATTCATTTGCACACTTCATGCAAATTTCTCTCCCCAAACACTTTGCTCTGCAACTTGTCTATTCGTCGGAGATCATCTTCGCCGCCGTCGATCTTCATCGTCTACGTCCAGACCTTCATCTTCAACCTCTACATCCAAGTAAGTTCTTCATCTTTTATTGTTGGTTCTATGATGTTCTTAGTTTTCCGGAAATTGGCATGCATTTTCCGGTGACTCATGAACTTTTCGGTTGAAGTTCATGTGTTCTTCAATGAACACGTGAATTTTCTGGGGAATTCATGAAGATCCTGAAGAACATGATGAACTTAGGATGAATTTCTTTGAATGCAGTGTAGGACTGTGTAGGTCTTCCTAGGTTTTTGGTTAGGAGTAGTTTAAGTTTGAAGTCGGGCATTAGGCCTTCTCGACGTGAGAATAGATTTTCGCGTGTTTGACCAGTTCTATTTTGTCGAGGAAACTCGTCCTCGTGAAATCCTTTCATAGAGTCGCGGAGACTCGTCCCCGTTCTACGGGGAAAAGGATCTCGCCGCGTCTCGGTACTATCGACTAGGGCTTGAGGGCGTCCTCGAACTTATTCCTCGCCCCTTCACTTGATTAGTGGTGGAAGGGTGGATTTGATCTCTGTCGTCGAATTCACTTTTGCTTCCTCTGCTTTTCAGGTGAAATGGCCGACAGAAACCAGGGAGTTATCCCCAACGCTGGGGCTGGTAACGGGGAGGCGGAGCAACCCGTCGAGCATGCAAATGTCAGAATGGTTGAAAGGGGTCTCTACTGGATCACCGAAGAACCAATGTCAATGAGATCGACTTTTACTGAGGAAGAGGCCCGTTCGTTCCCCTATCTTGAAGATCGGGCAGAAGACGCACCCGTGAACTGGAAAGCGTTTTGCCCCACAGAAGATGACCGGATATTTTCGGTGTATCCGGGGATGAGATTCCCCATGTACGAGTTCGCTTTCGTGGAGGCGGGATATCGTCTGCCCTTCACCGACTTCCAAAAGGTCATCTTCTATCATCTCGAACAGTGCCCTGCCCAGCTGCATTTGAACGCTCTGGCGTTCATTAGGGCCTTTGAGCTGGTCTGCCGATATCTGAGGGTCGGGGCCACGGTGGATTTTTTTTCTGCAAATTCCAGATTCAAATGAGCACACCTGGTCCAAAACATAACTGGGTGTCCTTTAAGCAACAGAGCAGGCTTTTTTGGCCGTATTCAGAGTCTGTCTGAAACTTCAAATACAGGTTTCTGGTCGTGAAGTCTGTCTCGGAGGCGGCCAAGGAGTCTCTGGCCACCATAGAAACCGTGGAGGTTAATGGTCGGGAGGTGACGAGGGCGGTATCAAAGTTTCCACTAGAATGGGTGTTTTCCCACTTTAGATATAGGACTGATCAGTTTCTTGTTAAGCATGACCAGCTATGTGACGGGGACAAGGAGTCTTTCCGGGCATTGCATACCTTCGTGGAGAGTTTCTCCCCCGCTTTCGTGGTGGATAAGGACAACAAAGTTCTGCTCGGGGAGGATGGGGAGCCTGCTCGGGCAGCTCGCTATATAAATACCAAGGTCCTCCTCGATTGTGAAAACGATGACATTGCATTTGAGCTCCTTGGTATAGATTATCTCTTTGCCCGTACTTTTAATGTCTTGTGCAATGTGCTAACCTTTTTTTTTGTTTCTGCAGGGAAAATGTCGAACATGCGGGAGCGCTTGGTCAGGTCCGCAGCGGCCAAAAACCTCAAGAAGGCGCCAGTGCCGAAACCCGACGCTATCAAGTAGCAAACAACGCTGGAGAAGTTTGTGGGCGGCACCACCTCCTTTCTGGGCAGCACATCGAACCCTTCTACCCCGGACATAACAAATAAGAGGAAGCGGGATGATATCGGATCTTCCCCAGCTGGTGGTTCGAGCAGCTTTGTCGGGGGCAATATTGTACTGCCATCGTGTTATCTTCAAGGAAAACTGTTTGACAGGGAAGGCTTTGTTGTTGTCCCCCGACCTTGAGGCGTCGGCCATTCTGTCTGCCGACCCTAAGGTGAGGAGGAAGCTCCTCTGCCAGGATGCGACCGCTGTTATGAGAGTGCTGGAGGCGGCGCTGGCCCTCAGGGATGCGGAGACAATTTTGATCGCGGATCTCAAGAGGGCGCAGGACAAACTCACCGACCTTGAGTTGGAGAATGTCGAGATACATAACAAGATGACAAAGCTCGAAGGCAGTCTGGAGACCAAGATCTAACTCCAAAAGGAAGTGAACCAGATGAGGGAGGAGCTTACAAGGGTGAAGGAAGAGAATGCCACTCTGAAGGCGAAGGTTGTCGGGCTGGAGGGCTCGTCGACGATCGGTCAGGATGAGTTCAAGGAGGAGAAGGCCTTGAAGACCCGGAGGGACTTAATCGAGAGAATCTGCATCCTCGAGCAGGACAACTTGGGAGCGGCTGAGTTCGGATTCAACGTTGCAGTGGAGCAGATGAAGGCTCTCAATTCCGATGTTCAGCTGCTGACCGAAGGGATGGGCGTTCTAAATGCGGTTGTTGACGGCCAGGTGGTTCCTCCAGAGCTTCCCACCAATGCAGTTTAATTTTGTTTGTACCTGTGTATTTCGTTGGCCTGCGTGCCATTTGACTTGTAATCGACTGTTGGGCATGGCCCATTTTGTAATATTGAAAATTCTGGCCTTGTGGCCATATTATATATATATATATATATGTCGTGTTCGAAATTATATGCCTTACATTTTATGTGTATGCTTAACATTTTTGCGAGTAGTGTTCGCTGATTTTGGAAGTTTTCTCGACTCGTTATCATTACGCTCGACGATTTGGGGGACTCTTCGAGGAGGCGAAGTGTTTTTGCTGGTAGTGGGACTAGGATCTCGGTCGAGGTCCTGATCCCACAGGGCTTGGACTATTCCCATCGCGAGCTAGGTGTCCTGCCACGCTGGTGCGACAATAGCGGAGCTCGAATGAGGTATCCCCATTGGGCACAGAGTCTGCTCGTCCCATGAGCAGAAGCTGGTCGGTGTTGTAAATTTAAGGATTACGCTTGCACCAGGGCACGCTCATGTGGTGGAGCGGTCTCTCCGTTGTGGGGTGAGTTCGTCGGTAGTTAGTCCAAACTCGTGGCTGGTCTTAACTGTAATATTGTTTGAGCTTTTCAGCATTACATGGTCGAGCAAATGGTTCTCCGTTTAGCGTTTCGAGGTAGTAGGCTCTAGTGCCTGTTTTTTATTTGACCATGTATGGTCCTTCTCAGTTTGCGGCCAGCTTTCCCTCGCGTGAATCTTTTTTATTTTTGTGTAGGACCAGACTGCCAACTGGGAAATTGCGCTTTACGACTCTGGCGTCGTGGCGCAAGGTTATTTTTTATTTCAGTGAAGCTTCGCGGAGATCTGCCCCTGATCAGATCTCTTCGACCAGGTCGAGCTCTTCTCTTAGAGCCTCGTCGTTCAGCTCTTCGTCGAGAGGCTCTTCAGTTCGTCTAGAAGGTTCCCTAATCTCCACCGGTATCACTGCCTCGGTTCCGTAGGCTAGTCGGAAGGGAGTTTCCCTGGTGGTGGAGTGTGGGGTTGTTTTATAGGCCCAGAGCACACTATGTAGCTCCTCAACCCATCTCTTTTTGGCTTCGCCTAGCCTTCGTTTTAGACCTCGAAGGATCACCCTGTTCGCGGCCTCTGCTTGCCCATTAGTCTGGGGATGCTCAATTGAAGTAAAGTGTTGCTTTGTGCCTAGTTTGACGACGAAGTCTTGAAACTTCCTGTCCGTGAATTGGGTTCCGTTGTCAGTCACAAGGGCTTGGGGCACCCCGAAACGAGCGAGGACGTTTCTTTTGTAAAAAATGAAGTATGTTGAAGGCTGTGATCTTGGCAAGAGATTCGGCTTCGATCCATTTTGTAAAGTAATCGACGGGCACGATCAGGAATTTATTTTGATAGGACCCCATTGTGAAGGGGCCGAGGATATCCATCCCCCACCAGGCGGAGGGCCATGGCGAAGACAGAGTCTTCAACTCGTTAGGGGATGCCAAGTGCATGTCCCCATGGCGCTGGCATCTGTCACATTTCTTGACATGTTCCTTAGTGTCATGCTGCATGGTTGGCCAATAGTATCCTGCTCGCAGGGCCTTCCTCGCGAAGGATCTCCCTCCCAAATGTTGGGCGTTGATACCGTCGTGAATTTCCTGGAGAACTTCGGGGACCTTGTTTTCCTCGACATATTTTAGGAGGGGAATGGATATTCCCTATCGGTAGAGCTTGTCATCGACCAGGACGTATGAGCAGGCTCTCCGCTTGGTCACGTTGGCCTCCTTGCTATCCTCGGGCAACTCCCATGTGGTGAGGTAATTGTATACCGGGGTCATCCAGCAGTTGTTGTCGCCAATGGCATCGACGTCGAGCAGCCCTGATGATTTTTCGATACTTGGGCGGGGGAGTATCTCTTGTATGACAGATTTATTGCCACCTTTATTTCTGGTGCTGGCCAGTTTTGACAGGACATCTGCTCGAGAGTTCCGCTCACGGGGGATGTGCTGGACTTCCCACGCGTCGAACTTAGTTATCCTTTCTTTTACCAACGTTAGGTATTCGACGATGTGATCATTCTTGGCCTGGTACTCTCCCCGTAATTGGGACGCTACGAGCTGGGAATCAGTGAAGATCTTCACTTCCTTGGTGCCCAAATCCTCAGCCAACCGTAGGCCTACGAGGAATGCCTCGTACTCGGCTTGATTATTCGATATAGGGAAGGACAGGACTAATGATACTTCAATTAGGATTCCTTCTTCGTTTTCGAGGATGATGCCTGCGCCACTGCCCATGGAGCTGGATGCTCCGTCGACGATGATGGTCCATTTGTGTGCTCCGCTTGACGAGGACGTCGGAGACGTCATTTCTTCCACAAAACCAGCTAGGACTTGTGCCTTGAGGGCCTTCCTATCCTCGTAGTGGATGTCAAATTCTGACAGCTCTAAAGACCATTTGAGCATTATGTCGGCCATGTCTGGCCGGCAAAGTAGCTATCTTATGGGCTGGTCTGTTCGCACTACTATCGTGTGGGCCAGGAAGTAATGCCTTAATCTCCTCGCGGTGTTGACGAGGGCAAGGGAAACCTTCTCTATCTATTGGTATCTGATTTCTGGCCCATGCAAAGCCTAGCTCGTGAAGTATATGGGGTTTTGCCCGTTGGGTGTTTCACGGATGAGGGCGGCACTAATGGCCTCGCTAATGACGGAGAGGTACAGGTACAACGTCTCCCCGCACTCCGGTCGTGACAGAATAGGGAGTTCGGGAAAGACTCTCTTGAGGTGGAGCAGAGCCTGCTCGCATTCCTCTGTCAATTCGAAAGTGGCCTCTTTTCACAGAAGCTTAAAGAAGGGCAAAGTGTGTTGGGCAGACTTGGCCACAAAGCGAGAAAGTGAAGCGAGCATCCCGTTGAGGGACTGTATGGATTTCTTCGACCATGGCATGGGAAATTCAACAAACGCTCGACATTTATCTGGGTTGGCCTCGATTCCCCTTTCGGTGAGGTAAAAGCCGAGGAACTTCCCTGCCTGCACGCCGAAGGTGCACTTTTCTGGGTTAAAACGCATTTTGCATTTCCTTGCTTGGTCGAAGACCTTCTGCAAGTGGATCGTAAGATCGGATTCCTCTTGGGATTTCACGATCATGTCATCCATGTATACTTCGAGCATGTCTCTGATTTCTGATCGGAAGACTTTGTTCATCATGCGCTGGCACGTGGCCCCAACGTTTTTCAGACCGAATGGCATTACGTTGTAGTAATAGTTCCCCAACGAGGTCATGAAAGTAGTATATTTCTTGTCCTTTTCGGCCATGGGGATTTGGTTGTATCCCGAGTAGGCGTCCATGAAAGACAGGAGTTTGAAACCTACAAAATTGTCTACGAGCTTATCTATGATGGGCAGAGGATAAGCGTCCTTCGGGCAAGCCCGGTTGAGATCAGTATAATCAATGTACATGCGCCACTTTCCATTATGTTTTTTAACTAGTACAATATTGGACAGCCAGGTTGTATACCTGGCCTCCGAGAAAAATTTTGCCTCTAAGAGGCCTTTTACAAGTTTCTCGGCAGCCTGGGCCTTTTCATCAGATTGCTTGCGCCTGCGCTACGCTACCGCTCGAGCAGTTGGGTCGATGGTGAGTTGATGGAAGGCAGTCTCAAGGTCAAGGCCAGGCATGTCCGCGGCGCTCCAAGAAAATAAGTCTGCATTGTCTTTCAGGCACGTCTTCAATTGCTGCTTTACCTCTTCGGGCATCCCTGCGCCTATCTTTACTCCTCTATTCAGGTTGTCTCCGAAGGTGATCACTTTGAATTCCCCATCTGGTATCGGACGCATGATGGTTGATGCAGGGGAGGTGCCTGTCACTGCTGAAGTACCTTCATTGTTGTCTTCCTCGCCTTCTTTAGAAATCCGGCTGTCAAGGTCGATTGTGTGCACTGGGAGAGCTGGATTTTTGTCGGGTTGGCTTTCCTCGCTGGGAAGATCTTTATCCCTTGCTCGTTTGGCGGCCTTAGGTGTTGCGCCGATTGAGCTTTGCCCTTTGGTCGCTGCTTCGAAGCATCTCCTCACAACCTCTATATCTCCATGTCGAGTCACGACGTGGCCCTTCTCCATGTAATATTTCATCTTGAGAAGAACAGTTGAAGGGACAGCGATCAGCTCCGCGAGGGTCGGTCTGCCCAAGATACACTGGTACAATTATGGACAGTCGATGACCAGGAATTGAGTTTTGATTGTCTTTGAGGCCTCATCCTCCCCGAATGTGACTGGGAGTTCCACGTACCCCCAGGGTCTGGCGGTAGCCCCGTTGAAGCCTTGGAGGTCTGAGCCCATGTACAGTGACGGATTCTTCTTGTCGAGCTTCAAGGCGCGGAATAGACTGGTGTACATGATGTCCACTGAACTGCCCTGGTCGACCAGGATCCGTCGGACATCAGTGCTGGCTAGCCTTGCCTTGATGATCAGAGGAATGTGTGAGTTCGGGGAACCCCCAGGCAGCTCTTCACGATAGAATGTGATGGGCTGAGAACGCCCCCGGAATTTCTCGAGCGTGGATAGTCGTTCGGGGCTGCAGTCAATCAGCTGGTCGAATTTCCTTTTGATCGACCCTACGGTGAGCTCGTTGTATCCACCACATGAGATAACCATTGTCGTGGGGAAGGTCTCCCATGTGTTGTGTGCGTTGATCAGGGGAGGGTCTTCGAGGTCTTCAGGGACGAAGAAGTCCTCTGGCTGCGTGATAGACATAGCAACCTGAGGGGGAGGACTGGATGGCGAAGCTTCCGTTTCCTTCTTAGATTCCGAGGTCTCTCTCCGGGAAGCTTCTCCCTTCTTTGTATATTGTTTCAGGTGACCCTCCTTGATGAGGATCTCTATAGCATCCTTTAGATGGACGCAATCTTCGGTCACGTGGCCGTGACTGCGATGGAAGCGGCAATATTTGCTCTTGTCCGTGTTGCCCTTTAACGCAGTTGGCTTGGGGAAACGGACACCCCCTTGCTTAAATTCCGCGTTGATGCATTCGGAGAGAATACACTCGCGGGGAGCTGTCAGCAGGGTGTATTCTGTGAAGCGGCCAGAAGGCCCCTTGTGCTCGCGAGGACAGTCGTCTCGTCGTCTCTCCTTATCAGGCCGGGGAGCCTCTGAATCATCTCTTTTTGTTGCCCGAGAATTCTCCTGATCCCTTGAATCTCGGGACTTGTACGCGGCTTCTTTCTCCTAGTACTTAGGGGTGGAAATAGGCCAGGCCGATAACAGGGGCCTGCAGGCTAGCCTACATAGGCTCAGGCCACGCCAAATTTTTTTTTAAATAGAAAATGCCTAGGCTTTTTTATAAGCCTATTTAGTTAAAAAGGCTAGGCCTCAGGCCATAAAAAAACCTTTTAAGCCTAACAGGCCGACCTATTTAAATAAATATGAATAATTTTTTATTATCATTATGTTATGTTTTGTACTTTGAGTTAAAATACATAAATAAAAATTGGTTACCTTGGAGAACTTATGAAAATAAGATGAAAAAACCTTATGAACAATGTTATAAGTTGTTTTCATAAGTTATCTTAAACAAATAGTCTCACAAAACTTATGCTAATAGGTAAGTTAAAATAAGTCAGTGCAAATAAATTTTTAGTCCATTGGTTTTTTAGTTTGCTAGTCTATTTAAACATTATTTTAATTGCTTATTTACATATGTCTAAAATAATAGGCTTTTATGTAGGCTAACAGGCTAACTAGGCCTTAGAAAAGGTCAGGCTCGGGCCTAAAAATAAGCCTATGACAGGCTACAGGCCAGACTTATGCTTCAGTGTTTTTGGCAGGCCAGGCTTAGGCTTGGCAAAGCCTAGCTCGGCCCAGCCTATTTCCACCCCTACTCGTACTGTATATAAGCCTGGGCCTTACGGAGAAGTTCGGCCAGGGTGCGGGGTGTCTCAATGCCCACTGCTTTGCGGAACTCGCTCTTCGGCCTCACCCCCTTCTCGAGGAGGTATTTCTTCATATGGTTCGTAGTGTGGACCTCTACAGCTTCCTTGGTGAATCTCTCAATATAGGCACGTAGGGGCTCGTCCCTGCCCTGAATAATGGCTTCGAGAGTGGCTTCCGACTTGGGATGGCGTCTGGAAGCAGTGAAGTGTCGAGCGAACTGGTTCTTCAGATCTTTCCACGAGGTGACCGAACCTCGGGGAAGCCTCTTATACCAGGTCATGGCCCCCTTTCTGAGTTATTGGGAATAACATGCACTTGATGGCTCCGCTCACGTTGTGGTAGTGGAGCATGGCTTCAATATTCTCTATATGCTCGCCAGGGTCGGTGGTGCCATCATATAGAGCTAGAGGAGGAGGCTTCTCCAGGCCTTGAGGAATACAGGTGTCCATGATCTCCTAAGATATGGGCCCATGGAAGTCGTCATCGTTGCTCGTGCTCGATGACCTGCATGGTGAGTGGCTGTGTCTGCGACTTCTGTTGCGTCGAGGAGAATGTATGCGCGGTCGACGATGTTCACGATGCCTTTCTGAGGGCTTGTTCCTCTTTGGGGCAGGGGAACGTCTGGATCTCCGCGGAGGAGTACGGTGTCGTCTCCTAGTGACTTCTTGCTCAGGTTCTTCCGACTTTGATCGTCCTCTGACGGGAGAAATACTCCTGGATCTGTCTCGCCGACGTTTCTGAGTGGGAGATTGAGGGCGTGGAGAAGGACTGAGAGGATTTTGCGAAGGAACTCGCTCCTAAAGAGCGTGCTCGAGCATGTTGATCTTCTTGCCCTGTTGGAAGATTAGGTAATTGGATTTGTTGAGAGGGGCAATGAGGGCAGCAGTGCTGGGGTCAGTGACCAGAGATCTGCGCGTGCGGCTTCACGTCGTCGGAGAAAGGGGATGCAGACTTCCCGTCACAGTGATCGTTCTCTGTGATCGCAGCTTCGAGGATGTGGTGGTCGGCGTTATCCAGCATAACGGCGATAGCAGGATCTTGATGGGCATCATCATTTCTGTTGGAGGCCATGATGATCAAGGGAATTTTAGAGAGTGAAAGCTTTGGTCTTTCGGACGAAAAGATGAGGAATCTTGGTTTAAAAAGACGGAGAAGCGATAGTTCCCACAGACAGCGCCACTGATCTGGTGTGATCAGACTGGATCGTCGTGGCCTTCCGTGTAGGTCAGACATGATGATTGTAGGAGAAGAGGGGGGTGTACCTACAAGGTACTCCGATGCCAAAGTAAGTTTGGGTTAGAGAGAAAGCAAGTACAAAGCGTTTAGGTATGATTTAGAGTATTGAATAGTGATCAAACCTGACCCTCTCAAGTGAGAGGGTATTTATAGAAGTAACCCCTAGCGCGGGGCCAAGGTCTCCCATGTGGCCTAAATATCTGGTAGGCCAATGGGAGACTGCCAGGTGGAGGGTCAAGCGCGTGACCCTTTTGACTTGGTCCAACTGTCCCCGGGAGATCCTGAGAGGCAGTTGGTCGCATGAACTGTCAAGCGCGTGAGGTGGACGTCCCTAACGGTCATATTGTGCACAACGGCTATGTTGTGCCCAACGGTCATATTATGCCCAATGGCTAGATTGACTGAATCCAGTTATTGGGTCTTGCCAAGAGCTGGACTGGATTTTGTCTTGCCCTATTGTGGGTCAAGCGTCTGCCCAGTCCAGAACATTTTCTATTTGGCTATTTCGATTTTGAATACCCCTAATCCGATCAAGCCAAAACAAAAAAAAAACATATAATAGACTTTAGAATAGACTCAAACCTTAAAATTTTATCGTAGATCAGAATCAATCTTCTAAATTCTTGTCAGACCTAACCTAATTTCACCTCTAGATTTAAATGACAAAAATTCAATACTCAAATTAATAGAAATTAGGTTTTATTGTTTTGATTCGATTTTGATTCTGCCATTAAACAAAACAAACCAATTTAATTGTTTTAAATTAGATTACATTGGATCATTATTTTGAATCTTACACTTAATTTAGTTTATGTCCTTTCCTTTTCTTTTCAATACTTTGGTTTATGAAGTATCAACGAGACAAGATTTAAAATACTACAATCAGTATCTAACTTTTAAAGTTATAATTTATAATTTTTAAATTTAAATGTAATTCATATCAAAATTTACTATTCAATACTTTTACATAAATATAAACAAATAAATTTAATTAAAATATGCTTACAATGTAAAAGAATAGTAATGAATTAACCGTCTTAAATTTTTTTCACTTAAAATGCATAATAATTAATGTCTAAACAAATTTACCTTCAACACATTTTTTAAGAAAGTCAATTTTACAAAACAATTCACTAAAAATCAATTCATGACATCATATAACGGATCTTTCTATTTTTATTTTTTTTTAATCATTTTTATAATATTATATATTCTTGTTCAAAATAATTTATAATTAAATTTTAAATAATAAATAAATAAATAATTAATCTAAATATTTTTTCTTAAAATATTATTTGAAATATTTCATTCTTTTATCACAACTTTTTTAAATGAATTTTTTTATAAAACAAAATACTTTAATTTAAAGTTATTTTGAATAACTTTTTATAAAAATTATATTTTAAATACGTCGTTTTTTGAAAAACTTATAATCCATAATTATGTTACATAAGATCAAAATTAATCTTTTAACTTATATATAAAATGAATTTTAAAAAACTATTAATATTTTTAAAATACAAGGAAAAAAACTATTTTTTTAATTAAAAAAAACTTGTCAAACAAATTACGCACTTACATGCTATAGAGTATAGACCTAGAAATCCATTGCAAATACCTTGTGATCTCCAATATATTTTGAATCATGCTTACTTAGGAGGACACATGTTAAACATGATACTGTACATTTTATCTTGTAAAAGATTTAGCTTGTTTTAAGGATTACAAATATTACAAAAAAAAAAGGTGAAATCAGAAAAGCTGCTGTCAAATAATTTCTCAAAACCAAACATGCCTTAATATTGAAAGACTTCAACATTGTTCTAAGCAAAATAACACTCCATAATAACGGTACTTCCACAGCTGATAACAAAAAGCATATCTTGTGCATACACGATGAATAAAAGACAACACATAGACAGTCTTAAACTAAAATAGTAACACATACCCCATACTTGATGCAACTCATGCATAGTAAGATGTTTATATCAGTTCTACATTTATTCAAGGGGTGAATCAAACATAATCAGTTCTACATTTATTCACAGGGGTGAATCAAACATCAACGGAATCACTGGAAAGCAAATTAACCTTCAGAGCTGCAAGATGTCTCCCCCTGAGAATATTCTTCCTGTCGGAGTCGCTTCATTTCCTCATAGGCCCATTCAAGTCCTGGGCAGTAATGAAGGGGAGGATTAAATCTGCTATCATTCATATCTGGAGGCAAGAATGCTCCATTCTCTACCAAGAATTTCACAGCATCCCTATTCCTCTCTTTTGCTGCAATGTGGAGCGGTGTCCCTGGTTTAAGAGAGAACAAAATCATGAATATGAAAATTCAAACTTTGAATGTAGACAGATATGTTAATGTTTAAGTCTAATCTTACAGCCACAAGCACCCTTAGTTCTGGCATCAATATTGGCACCTCGCTCAAGCAGTTCATCCATCACTCCGAGGTGACCACCTTCGGCAGCAAGGTGGAGAGGGGTCACGCCTTTAGATTTAGGGCCCCATGCAGTCACATTAACATCCATTCCTTGGTTGAGAAGCTTTTTTACCTGTACAAAAAAAAACTATAAGCAGATGCTCCCCTTTCCACTCCAAATATGATAAATTTGTATTTTTAAAGGAACAGTGAATCATAAATAATCAAACAGTTCATGAATCA
Organism: Lathyrus tuberosus; assembly: GCA_022829125.1. Lineage (NCBI taxonomy): Eukaryota > Viridiplantae > Streptophyta > Magnoliopsida > Fabales > Fabaceae > Lathyrus > Lathyrus tuberosus. The sequence continues at coordinate 8,209,299 of JALAZF010000226.1, forward strand.
TCAACTGTGTACGGAAATTTATTCAAAGCACGGCAGAAATTATTGGTAAAGGTTTAAATATTTTATAATGACAACAATTAAGGCGTAAAGGGTGACCAGTGCAAAGTTTCAGCCCCCAAATGCATTGGGGAATTCGGGGCAAGTCAGTGGCAAGCAAACATCCATTGTTGCATCAAAAAAAATTACTTAGATTCATTGACATGATGATGGTTGTTTACACAACCAGAACTTTCCCAACTAGTCATAAGACCACCAACCTCATTGGTTAACATTGTCCTAACCATTCCATGCAGGCATGCACTTTCTATAAGGGCCCTAGAGAGCTTTTATACTAAAACATAATGATTGTCCATTTGAACAAGACTACGTAACTTTCTAACTAATTGCAACCATCTATGGATCCTCCCAATCACGCAAACACATTAAACAAACTTGTTGTCCATCATAATCTTCCATCTACACTATATTGTAATCTAAAGATGAACTGCTTGGCAAGTGGCGGCTTTAACTTGGACAACCTGACACTAAACAAATGAAAATACTACAGATCAAACAAATCAGAGTCGCATTTCTAGTCAGGAGAATACCCACTACTTTTACAAATTCAACAACCCCCGTTAACCCTTTAGATATTAGTCATAAATAACTACTGACCATGAACCTACTCAATGTTGTAAAACACAACTCAGATTAGAATCGAGATTAAGGTAATAGACAGTAACTGGGAGAATCGTAACACGTCGTAAGATCCTACCAAAACTTAGGACTATAACTCAGAAGGGTCGTGATACTAAATCGTATGATAGTAACACATCTAAAATCATAACCAAACTCATAATCATGACAAATAAATCAACATAAAGATTACGATTCAAAAGAGAAGATTTGATATAATGTTAGCGCAAATGAAGGGAGTTGGTTTTTAACGTGAGAGGAATAGATGAGAGAAAAGTTGGCACGTAATTGAGATTGAGGGAGTGAAAGTCTTCTGAAGTTTCACATTAAAGGATTTAGTAGGACTGCAAGCGGTTTCAAAACGATGTAAAGATGATTTTGCTTTGGTCAAATAGTGAAATAATTGAAACATTTTTCATTTACTCATCTGTTTCCCAAGCATAAAACACGAGTTTTACAAATATAGTGATTTGTTTGGCAAAACAGGGCATCAAACCCAACCCAGCTCTAATGTGGTCATTGCCCTGATCCCTTCATAATCGGAAGGCACAGTGTTCCCACAATTTTGCAAGATAGCACACCCGATCTTCTTCTCCAACTTTATGGACAAGTCAACTTGCTCAAGCATGAAAAAAGAGTTAACTCGTCTGATTCAGCAAGCCGACTCGGGAATTCGACGACACTACAAGCCCTCTCAATGCTGTGCTATACTCAATGGCTTTAAAACTAGCATTACTTGGTCCTTCATATAGCACCAGCTCAAACTGTTTTGCACAATGTTTGGCATAATACCCAGCCCCTACTCTAGTAATAGCTGTCCACCATCAATAAGCCATCGATGGTTCCTTCCGATGTTTCACTCTACTCAGTCACTTAATTTTATAACTATTTCAAATAGTTTTTTATAAAAACCATTTTTGAGATACAACTTTCTGAAAACATTGTGATTTCGACTATGTTTTGATCTTCAATAATGTATGTTTATGTTTTAGGATGTCAAAATTAATCTTTTAATTTAGAAAAAACGAATATAAAAAAAAAATGCGATATTTAAAAAAACATTTTTATAAAATCCATTTTTGAAAATACAAAGAAAAAATATATTTTTTTAAAGCTAAAACAAACTGCCCTATATCGGGTATATAAGCAGATTTGCTGTTAGAGAGCTGATAATCACAGTGAGCTTCTAGATGGATTGGGACTAGGATTTGGGTTTTTGTTAATAAAGCTTCATAGGTCATTTTTTACTTTGATCATTGTTAAAAAGGAGAGACAAATATAAGAAAATGGTAACAAAATGTTAAAAAGCGCCCCTCAATCTACAAAACAAAGGTCCCCTCAAACTGCCCTATATCGGGTATATAAGCAGATTTGCTGTTAGAGAGCTGATAATCACAGTGAGCTTCTAGGTGGATTGGGACTAGGATTTGGGTTTTTGTTAATAAAGCTTCATAGGTCATTTTTTACTTTGATCATTGTTAAAAAGGAGAGACAAATATAAGAAAATGGTAACAAAATGTTAAAAAGCGCCCCTCAATCTACAAAACAAAGGTCCCCTCAAACTGCCCTATATCGGGTATATAAGCAGATTTGCTGTTAGAGAGCTGATAATCACAGTGAGCTTCTAGGTGGATTGGGACTAGGATTTGGGTTTTTTGTTAATAAAGCTTCATAGGTCATTTTTTACTTTGATCATTGTTAAAAAGGAGAGACAAATATAAGAAAATGGTAACAAAATGTTAAAAAGCGCCCCTCAATCTACAAAACAAAGGTCCCCTCAAACTGCCCTATATCGGGTATATAAGCAGATTTGCTGTTAGAGAGCTGATAATCACAGTGAGCTTCTAGGTGGATTGGGACTAGGATTTGGGTTTTTTGTTAATAAAGCTTCATAGGTCATTTTTTACTTTGATCATTGTTAAAAAGGAGAGACAAATATAAGAAAATGGTAACAAAATGTTAAAAAGCACCCCTCAATCTACAAAACAAAGGTGGTTGTTAATGGAAAACAAAAGCCTCCAATAACGAAACTGATGCCGCCAAATCCAATTCCTTCACAACATGCACATGTAATTCAAATTCAATTAACCAACAAACTAATTAGCCCCACGTTACTCAATAAACTTAAGTAAAGGCATGCTTTAATTTGTGCAACTCAAAATTGAACGTACCCATACAATAAGACATTCATATTCAATCATGTGATTATATCAACAAAAAAAGTTATTGATTAAATACAGTTAATTTGCATTAAAAATCTTACCAGTTTGATATCACCTTTCCGCGCATAAACATGAAGTGAGGTCCAACCCCGGTCATCAGTATCAACCCCAGGCCTCAACAACCTCCTTCTCGAAGGACTTTGTCTCAATGAAATTGGCCGCTCTTCAAGCATGTCTCTCTCAGCAATCAACGCAGCCACAGCGATTATGATAATCAAAACAATACAAATTGAAAAGGAAAAAGAAAACACCAAAAACCCTAGTTTTCCAACTGGTTTTGATTCTTAAACAATCAGACGATTAGGCTTAACCAATAATCCACCGTTCAAACTACAATCCTGAAAAGAAACACTGAATTAGAAAAAGACTCCGAATTTACATGATTTTCGGGAAGAAATCAAATCCGACAGAAAGGTTTTGAAAACAAAAGCGTAAGGGTTACTGTACCAAGAGAATTAACGAGACTGGCGGGAATGATTGGCCAAACAATAAGGTGCAAACGGATTCAAGCCGGGACCGAAGAAGCGAAGGTTTTGAACAATGAAGATTGGATTCATTATAATTGGTAAAGGAATTGGGGAAGAGAGATTGCTGTGAATGAAGATTACGCGAAGGCGAAACGGAATCAGATGAAACCTGGCTTCATTGAGACGGAGAAGGAGAATTTCGAGTGGGTTGGGAAGGGGATGAAGGAGGAGGAATATGAAACCCTAGCAGAAGAGGTATATGAAATGATTCTAAATTGTGCGGTGAGTTAATATTAAATTAAATATTGATTCCTTATTTATCTTTATCTTTTCAATAGGCAAATTCTTAGAGAGCATGATAACCCGTTACTTTCGAAAGATTTGGTGGAAATTAATTTAAAATATTGATTTATTTTTAAATATATAAAGAGTGATATAGCATTAAATGTAATCGTTTTATTTTTTTTATTGGATAAAAATATTAATATCCAAATGTGATTGTTTAAATATTAATATCCAAATGTGATCGTTTATGGAAGAGGAATGAGAATATAAGTATTGTTCAAGATTGGGTCAGGGCTGGCCACCGTTGGGCACGATTCAACTCAATTCTGTGTTGGGGAGGGCTCAACACAGGTCCAATCCACCATTCTTGTGGGAGGAAACATTATTCACACGTCTTTCCTACGTTCTTCACGTACTCCTCATGCGGAGACACATTACCAATTGAACCCGTCTTTTGCGGAGCAGTTGACCCGAGACGAATAACACGTGTTGATCTTCCCTATTCCACGTAGGATCCTAGCAGTCATCCGTAATGGGTCTGATGATCCAACCCACAACAGATGACTGTTGGCCCAGTGCTGGGGGCACATTATAAATACTCTCCTCCACATGAGGGTCAGGTATGCTAATTCACTTTTGCTTACCCTGTACTTGTTTTCTCTTTTCATGAACCTCACTTTGGCATCGGACTGTCTTGCAGGTACACCCCCTTCTCTCTTCCACCGGTGAACTTGAAGTCCACAACGTGTTGCTGGCCGCTGATTGATCTCTAATCCCGGTAAGATCAGTGGCGCCGTCTGTGGGAACAAGTTCTTTCGCAACCTCAAGTCCTCTCGCGACCAGAAAATGGGGAGACTTTGTACCTCTACCTCGCCGTCGCAGCTGAGACCGTCGGCGCAACGCTCATTCGCAAAACCCTCGAAGGGCAGAAGTCTGTATACTTCATCAGTAAAGTTTTGCAAGGCCCCGAGCTTACATATCAACAGATCGAAAAAAATGGCTTTGACCCTCGTCAATGCGGCCAGAAGGCTACGGCATTACTTCCTAGCTCACACGATCGTGGTGCAGACTGACCAGCCCGGGAAGCAACTACTCAGCCATCACGACATAGCCGGTAGAATGCTCAAATGGTCGCTCGAACTCTCTGAGTTCGACATCCAGTACGAAAGCAGGAAAGCCCTCGAGGCTCAGGCACTAGCCGACTTCGTGGCAAAGATGACCGTGTCGATCTCCTCAATGAGCGGAGCCCACAAGTGGACCATCTTTGTAGACGGGGCATCCAGCCCAACGGGAAATGGTGTCGGCATCATTCTTGAGAACGAAGAAGGCATCCTGATTGAACTCTCCCTCGTGTTGTCCTTCCCAACCTCGAACAACCAAGCCAGGTATGAAGCCTTCCTCGCAGGGCTACGCTTAGCCGAGGACCTAGGTGTGAAGGAGGTAAAAAATTTCACTGATTTCCAACTCGTCGCCTCTCAGGTACGGGGGGAATACCAAGCCAAAAACGACAGTCTCGTTGAGTACTTGGCCCTGGTCAAAGAAATTATGAAAAAGTTCGACTCCGCTGAAGTAGAGCATGTTCCTCGCGAACACAACACCCGGGCGGACATCCTGTCAAAACTCGCAAGCACGAGGAAAAAGGGCTGAAACAAGTCTGTCATCCCGGAGATTCTCTCTCGCCCGAGCATCGAGACACCCTCTGTGCCACTCGACTGCTGGATAACCCCGGTGTACAATTACCTCACCTTGGGAGCACTGTCCTCCGACTAGAAAAAGGCCAGCGTTACAAAACGCAGGGCATGCTCCTACGTCCTGGTTGAAGACAAACTTTACTGATGTGGATTCTTCATCCCCCTCTTGAAATATGTCGAGGAGTCCAAGGTCCCTGATGTGCTACGGGAAATCCACGAAGGAATAAACGCTCAACACCTTGGAGGAAGATCCCTAGCTCGGAAGGCTCTGCGAGCGGGATACTACTGGCCCACTATGCAGCACGACGCAAAAGAACAAGTGAAGAAATGTGATAAGTGCCAACGACACAGGGACATGGACTTGGCACCGCCCAATGATCTCAAAACTCTGTCGTCCTCGTGGCCCTTCACTTGGTGGGGGATGGATATCCTCGGCCCCTTCACCACGGGGTCATACCAGAACAAGTACCTGATAGTCAGCGTCGACTATTTCACAAAGTGGATAGAGGCCGAGGCCCTCGCCAAAATCACATCACCTAGCATACTTCGTTTTTACAAGCAAAACATACTTGCCCGGTTCGGCATACCACAAGCACTCGTCACCGACAACGTGATGCAATTCACCGACAAAAACTTCCAGGAGTTCGTCGTTAAACTAGACACTAAACAACACTTCACGTCTGTCGAGCAACCGCAAACAAACGGGCAGGACGAAGTCGCGAACAGAGTGTTCTTATGAGGCCTAAAACGAAGGTTAGGCAAAGCCAAAAAGGGATGGGTCGAGGAGCTACACAGCATATTTTGGGCCTACAGGACGACACCACACTCGGCCACCGGGGAGACTCTATTCCGACTAACCTACGGAACCGAGGCAGTTATTCTGGTGGGAATCAGATAGCCCTCTAGGCGGATCGAATCTCCCCTCGACGAGGAGATGAATGATGAGACACTAAGGAAGGAGCTCGATCTGGTCGAAGAAATTCGGTCGGGGGCAGCCCTCCGTGAAACCTCATTAAAATAAAAGATAACTTTGCGACATTATGCCAGAGTCATAAAACGCGAATTTCAAATCGACGGCCTAGTCCTGCGGAGAAACCAGAAAGATTCGCACGAGGGCAAACTTGCCGCGAATTGGGAGGGCCCCTATCGTGTCCGAGCGAGAACAGACAATGGGGTTTATTACCTCGAAAACCTTCATTGGGAAGAATTTACTCGACCATAGAATGCTGAGAAGCTTAAGCAGTATTATAGTTGAACATCGCAGTCGACACACTTGGTTCACCAATAACAAAGCATGTCCCGACCACTACAAGCACGACTTCCCAAACTTGAAACAAAAAGGCAAGGTCCGACTCTGTTTTACGAGCAGATTCTTAGACCGACGGGGATACCTCGACCGAGCTCCGTCGTTGTCGTACCAATAAGGCAGAACACCCAGTTCGCGATGGGAAGTTCACGCCGGGAAGCAAAGACCTCGACCAAGATCTTAGCTTCGTTGTCGATCGGAAGCCAACTCCGATCACTCGACCAGTTCCGTGCTTAGTGGAGCATCAACTCTATCGAGCAAGGGCCCCCTAACACTTGGTGAAAACAATGTTACTAACATATCATCAAGCAAAACATACAAAAGGCGCATACACAATGATAAAAAGGCATTTATATTTGAATTACGGATCAAAGATTCAAGTGTAACAAACGGGAAAGGCCCAATATTCAAATATTACAAACTTTGGCATGCAGGCCATACATATACCAAATCAAAATACAAAAATATGGCATGCAGGCTAAACAACTATAAAATTAAAGCTGAACCTCTTCCTCCCCGGGCTGAGACTCCCCGTCTGTTTGGTCAGCATTGTCGTTGAGACCTGCTGGTGCGACTATCTGACTGTCGACCACCTGGTATAAAGGCTCGATCCCCTCATTAACGAGCTGAAGACCAGGGTTGGCAACTTGGAGTTGTTTCACTCCACTGTTGAACCCTAGCTCGAGGGTCTCCAAGCAGTCTTGCTCGAGCCCCCTGGTCCGGGAGATCAACTCACCCTGAGTCGATAGGGCCTTCTCCTCATCAGTCTCATCCTCGACCGACGTTGCCACAGCCTCCAGTTCGGTCACCATAAGTAAAACAAAAGACTGTTTTGAGCTTCTCAAGAAGTTCGCTATGAAAGATTCGAAGAGTATCTCAACACCCATGGCCTCAAATATACTTATTGACAAAGATGAAAGAGAAGTGGGTTTTGACATAACCCGATATAGAGGTATGATCAGATCCTTACTCTATTTAACTGCGAGTAAGCCAAATATCATGTTTAGTGTGTGCATGTGTGCTAGATAACAAGCATCACCTAAGGAATCCCACTTTAAGATTGAAAAACGTATTTTGAGGTATTTTAATGGAACCTCCCGTCACGGTTTATAGTATCCTAAAGGTAGTGTTTGTAGATTAATAGGTTTTTATGATTCTGATTTTGCAGGGTACAAGTCGGATAGGAAAAACACTAGTGGTACCTGTCACTTATTTGGAAGTTGTAGTTTCTTGGCACAGTAAGAAACATAATAGTATTGCTCTTTCTACCATTAAGGCTGAATATGTAGCCACTGTTAGTTGTTGTGCAGAAGTCTTATGGCTAAAGAAACAATTACTAGATTATGATTTAAATCTTAGTTGTGTTCTAATTAAGTGCGGTAGTACTAGTGCAATAAGACTCACTAAGAATCTGGTACTTCATTCACGGACCAAACACATTGAGATCCATCACCAATTTCTTAGATATCATGTGGTAAAGGGGGATGTTATTTTTGAACCAGTTGATACTAAAAGTCATCTTGCTGACATGTTTACAAAACCATTATCATTGGATCCCTTTCACAGGATTTGTAAGGATTTGGGAGTCTTAGACTCATCGTGCTTTAAATAGAATAAGGATTTTGTTTAGTTTCATTTGTTATATTTGTTGTTTTCACCAACACTATTTTGTAGGAAATCATAGCTTTTAATGACTACATTGTGTCTCTATAACTCTTGTATTCAGTTTCATATCATTGCATATATTTGTTATAGAGTTGTGTATTAGTTTGCTTATTTCCTCCTCACTTTACTCGTTCATCTCTAGTATATGTTTGTGATTGTTCTTATTTGCATTTAAGTCTTGTTAAATGCGTGTTGCTAATTACGTGCATTCGAGCATGTGTATACTTATTCATGCATTATTTATGTTGTTAATGCATTCCTTTACATGTTGGTTTTTTATCACTTAATTGCTTGTTGTTGAATGTTGTTACATGTCTATTTTTCATTTTATTGCATGTACCATATCCATCTTTGTGTTATGTATCTGGTCTTTGTTGTTGTATATTCTTCTTATATGTTTAGCAACATTGTTCATTAGGAATTATTTTTGTGTGATTAGTTAATTGGTTTTTATGCGCATTTTGATCTACCTCTTTTTGATGTTGTCCAAGGGGGAGAAATTGTAATATGAGTCTAGAATTGTTTTATGCTTTTTATGTTGTGGTTTGTGTGTAATGTTTTAGGGAAAGTATAAGTGTTTTTGCTTTTGGCTCAAGGTCTACTCAATTCCAAGTGAAAGCTTGCCAAACATCAAAAAAAGGGATAATGTAGTTCCATGTCCCTAATACATTAAGGGGGAGTACCCTAAGACAATGGTTTTGTTGCTCATCTTATCGCTTTCATTCTCATTTACTTTCATTTGTTAAGTCTCCTTCATGAATGCACATCATCTCTGAACCAAGTTTCAAACGACTCGTCTTTAGCATGCATAAACCAATAATTATGTTTGAACTTGATCATGATGATTTTAATTAATTGCATGAGTTAGTTGAATAAGAATCATGTGTGTTCTGGACTAGGCAGGCGCTTAGCCCCCAGTAGGGCAAGGCCCAATCCAGTCCAGCTTTTGGCCAGGCCCAATAGCCAGAAATTAGTCGTTGGGCAGAAACTAGCTATTAGGTAGCAACTAGTCGTTGGGTGTGTCCCCCTCACTCGCTTGACAGTTCACGCGACCAACTGTCTCCCTAGATCTCACGGAAACAGTTGGACCAGGTCAAAGGGTCACGCGTCTGGCCCTCCACCTGGCAGTCTCCCATTGGTCGACCAGACATTTCGGCCACATGGGAGACCTTGGCCCCGCGCTAGGGGTTACTTCTATAAATACCCTCTCATGTGAGAGGGGCAGGTTTGATCACTATTCAATACTTGAAATCTTACCTTTGTACTTGCTTTCTCTCTTTTTCCAAACACTTACTCTAGCATCGGAGTACCTTGCAGGTACAACCCCATTTTCTCTCCTACAAGCATCCTCATCTGCCCTACACGAAGGCCACGACGATCCAGTCTGATCACCTCTGATCAGTGGCGCCGTCTATAGGAACTAGCTTCCCCGTCTTTTTGATTCAAGATCCCCTCCTTTTCACCTAAAAGACCAAAGCTCTCTCCAAACTCCATTTGATCATCATGGCCTCCAACAGGAATGATGATGCCCGTCAAGAGATTGTCATCGTCGTTATCGCTGATAACGTTGACCACCTCGTCTTCGGAGTTACCTTCCCATGGACAGATCATCGGGATGGGAAAACCGCCTCTCCTACCCCCGATGACGTGTGTCGCACCCTAATTTTTTACCCTAAGATCCTCACCTTGTTCTTTGCATAACATTTTAAGTCAATCGCTCGTGCATAGCTAACCTTTTTATCTAGGCTTTGTTTGTTTTGTTTCATTCGTGAAGTTAGGTGCCGCTACAGGAGATTCAAGTCATGAAGAATGTCTACGTATGTGTGTGGTTGTGGAGTTTTCTCTGATTTTTGCAAATCCGTGTTGAATTCCTATGAAGATATGCCCTCAATACTTTCTTGGTGGTGTCCTAAGCCATAAGTCATATATGGCCCACTCGTGATTCCAAGATATTTCAAGGTAGCCCAGATTGCTTAAATTAATCATAAGTGTTAGAACGGATTAAAGGAATTAAGGCCTACAAAATACATGAGGATTCATACGCTCCAAGTTTTAATTGTTGAAATTTCACAAAGAATCAGATCCAAGGTCCAAATTGGAAATTTTAATTCCAAATTCACACGGGTATTCAACAGATAATTATTAATCAATCTTCAATTTCAGGCCATGAATTCATGATCTATAAGTGGTACATGATTAGGAGTTTCTTTTAAGGAGTTGCAAACTCATCTTTCCAAATTTCCAAGTTCAAAGTCAAGTTATTCAAGTTGCAATGTGTTCTCACTTTCAAGTTCAATTACTCATATAAAGTTCAAAGTACAAAATTCAAATCAATTCAAATCTCAAAGATTCAAGGTCACAAAAGTCCAAAGATTAAACTCAAGTCAAAATCAAAAGTTCAAGTTACAAAGAAATTCTTTTGGTTAAATTCAAGGTGATTCCGAAAGTACAAAATACAAGGATTCAAGTGTTTATCATGAATTGAATTACACCTCAATTGAAATAATTTTGAATTAAAGTTGAATCCTCCAGCTCGCAATTATCATGGCCCATGTTAACGCAAGCCTAGACAATCAAAGAGCCTACCCTGCAATCTAGCCCCCTAAAACAATTTGAAATATACAAGGGACTTTTGAATTAACGTAAGCTTTTATTGATGATGAGTAAAAGAGAAGAATACTTAAAAGACTTAAAATCCATGATGACTTCCTGAGCACCAACACTTGACATACATTTATATGAGCACCCAATAATCACGAACAACAGTATATTCGCGAGCGCCTTTCGGTGCCTCATCACAAGCAGCAAGAACAAAAAGTTGCGTGCCAGCCAATGCTTCATAACCGTGTCTTGCTTTTCACACACCTTGATATTTATCAATCTTAGTTCAAAAAACCATTACAGAAGAGAACATGTGTTTGAATAAAATACAAGAATGAGTACAATTCAAAATCTAAAGTATTTGGACTTTCAGAGCCAATATGAAAGGGAAGGCTATTTTAAGTATCAAGCTAAAGAAGTAGCTTCACAATGCCGATGAGTATATGTCTTCTCAGAGTAATGGCACAATTGTTAGCAACTCAATTTGATTCAAGGCTGACAGTTTCAGAAAAATCATGTCCCAACATGATTCTTTGATATAGAAGGCAAGGTTACACGGCTGCGATATTCGAATGTGAGACCGAACATGATTTTGACCTGGCTGTTTCAAAACTCATCCCAAACTGAGGCTTTCGAATTAAACATATCCAAGAAGTCAGGTACATGTCACGGGAATTGGGCTCAAGGCTTGCTCTTTCTCATGACCAGTCGTCCAGTTCGAACCTATCAAGTAAAAAAGAGGGGAAACTCATCAATTCTTTCCAAAAGACAATCACACAAAGATCAGAATCTATGGCTATAATTGAAGAACAGTCATCAACCAAGAACAGAAATAATCAGCCCCATCATTAATCATGAGTTAAAAATATAAGAAACAACAACAAGGCAAGAATGTTTCCATAACATATCAAAACCTGTTTCAATAAGTCAAACACTTGAGCACTTGGCGGCCTCGCAGATCCCTCACTTTGGTTTGATTGTCTCCAAAGAAAAGGATGGTGTGCAGTACCTTATGCTGGAATTATGAGTAGTTACAAGATAAGATGTACCTCAATTGCAGTTTGAAATCATCACCTCTGAACTACTGCTACTCTATCAGCATACCAGGAGCAGTGTGCTAACTCAATCAGCCAGTGACCTTCACTCATGGTTTCCTTCCGGTGAAAGTTTAGCCTAATTGTTGACCGCACACAACAATAATGATTCACCATCTAAAAACAAAGATGCACAACCATCAATCAACAATATTATTGATACTATTAAGGAAATATATTCAAGACGACCATTATTTAGAACAGAGGTTCCACCTGATATCCCTGCAAAAAGGCCCAATGAATTCACAAGTTGACATTCGGTTGGTCGTTGGAAGAGACCTGAAGACAAAGAGGGACGATTATTTTGTACTCCAAGCTTAAGGCATTGTTTCTACGATCATATCCTGTAAACAGAGAAAACAGAAATATGGCAATAATTGAATCATGGTTACTAATGAACAAGTTATAATATGTGTAACACAATTTGGATTTGCGACGTCAATTTGAAAAGTTTCAGCACACACGCATTTGGAGTACAGGACGTGGTATTTGTTAGTTCACCTGGCATTAGCTTTACGAGAGATTTAAGTGACGATGTTGCTTTGATTGTCGGTGACCTTGCTGGAACTGAAAGAAGAATAGGAAATCAGTGGACAAGATTGGTTGAAAAGAATCTTATCAATAACATATTGATGGTGTTTGGCGCATGTTCAAGATCTTTAACAAAGTGGAGAAGATCTAACTAAGGATCCTATCTCACCATGAAGATTAATATCAAGGCGAATAATTCAAACTGTGTATCAAGCCGGCTTGCAAAACATTCTAAATCGTGATGTTTTAAAATGAAAATATTCATCAGAATGATCACCTGAGATTTTCCCATATTGAAGTGGGTGATACGTTTACCAAATATGTCGCCCATGCTCGGTATCTCAACTTATACCTACATTATTGTTATACGCTGTCAAAAGACAATATTGGCAAGTTCAGATGCGGGATAAATGTGGTTTTGGCACAAAAATCATCATCAATTACACAATCAAACGTATTGAATCATATAATCACGGTAAGGAAATCATAAGGCTTGCCTAAATCAAATCTTCAAATAAGGAAAGGATCAAAAAGCAATTGTTAACTTCCAAACACAATCAGACAATTGCAATTGGAAACATTATTAGCTTTCAATTCAGATTTTAATCAGTAAAGTCTATAAATTGGACATTCACATGACGCATCAGAGGAGACGAAAAATCACAACCAAACATCAAAATCATACATACCAGAAAATTCATCAAACCATTCACACCAAAAAACACTTACATCAGAAGAACGGAGACAATCCATAAACTCATACCAGAAAATTCACAAACACACGCAGCAAAATACGGAGCAAAACCAACAACAAGACACGCACTCACGCAAGCAAAGTTAAACAAGGAAGAGGACTTATCTTCGACGGAGGTTTCGCTTGAGGTCTTGATCGCGTCTCCTCACCATCAACAACCGACGACCTGTTTTTTCCCTTTTACGTTTTCGCATTTCCTTTGAGCAATCTTTGTACTTGTAATCGTCAATCATAATGAAATAGGGCATCAGGTTCGATTAGGGATTAGGGTAGATTTAGGGTTTGTGTTTGTTGATGTTTGAACGAGAGAGAGAGAGCGGCGGCGGTTAGGTTTTTCTCTAACCCTAATTTTAGTTTCAGAGAGAAAGAAGAAGGAACGACGAGAGAGAGAGGAGAGGTCCGTGTGACTTTCTTTCTTTTCCTTTTTTTGTTTACCATTTTGCTCCTGTACACCACGCACACACTTCATCCCATGCGCCCTCACCTTGATCCGTTGGATCGTTGTCCATTGGTTGAGATCTAAGGGTCCACGGTGGACCCTCTCTCCCTCGTAGCACCGAATCCCTCCGTTTTATTACCCAATCTATTTTTTATTAATTTTAACTTTTTTTTTATTAAACAAATCCATAATAATACTAAAATTTGGTTTTTTTAATATAACCAAACCTTTTTGTTTATTTTAACTTTTTTTCATTAAATAAATTCATCATGTTTAAAATATAACTCTTTTTTTATCTAAAAAATAAAAAATAAAAATAAAACCTTTCTCCTTTTTAATTAAAGAAAACCTTTAATAAAAAACCTTTAAAATATTATGATTTTTTTTAGTAATAAAAAAAAACTTTATTAACCTTTTAATTTTAAAATTTAATAATAAAAAAAGCTTTTATAAAATTATTAATTTAAAACCTTTTCTAAATTAATAATAAAAATCCATTTAATAACTTTTCCTCTAATTTTTTTTTAGCATGACTTTAAAACTAATAATAAAACTTTTATTTCTATTAAAATTAAAACTTTTTCTAATTAATAGGAAAATTCTTTAATAACTTTATCTCTAATTAACTTTTTCTTAACATGACTTTAAGACTAAAATAATGATAAAATTTTAAAATAATATTAAAACCTTTTAATAAGAAAATCTTTTTTTATTAACTTCATAACTTTAAAACTAAAACAATAAAAACTTAAAATAACCTTTTATTATAAATAAGAAATCCTTAACTTTTTCAAATTAAAAACATAATTCTAAAATAATAATAAACTTTAAAATCAACTCTCTTTTCTCAATAAGTCAGAATTCATTTAGAATCTCTCGCGCCCGAGTGTACGCTTGCGTGTTTATCTGTTTACTATGCCTCTATTTGAATGTATGTTTTGTATGTCTAAACCTTTTCAAACTTAAAAAAAATACTCGACCCAACGCCGAGCCCATTTTCTACCCATGTAAGTCGATCGCCTTAGGGCATCGCATTCGACCTACCGATCACAAGACACAAGTCTAGCATCACTTTGCTAGCACCCTCGCCTAAATAACAATAATTAACCGCATAAAATATCCAAGGGAAAATCCCATGCATGATAACCATGTTATTGTGCATGGTGCACATCATTTGCATCATAATCAACACCTTAAGATAAGTCAATTAGACAACTTATGATAGGTTTCTTAGGTTAGTCCCCCCTCAACTTTGATTTAAAATCAAACTTTAGCCCACCAAATTCTCCACACAAGAGAATTAGATGTTAATCATCTCAAAGAAGGGACATACAATCCCATACCCCACAAAATACAAACATTTTCAAAAACTGTGGTGGTCTTCTTAAGATGATGACTCATCTTCTCTCCTAAACCTTTAAAACATTTTAGTATCCTTAATGAGGAACTACAAATGCTCTGATTCCACTCCCGACAGGATATGTAGGCACAAGATGCGATATCTTGTCGAGCACACTTAGGATTAAAAATAATAAATCACCTACCCTTAAACCCTTAGCAAACGAATAAATAAATAACATAATAAATCAAGAGGTTCCTGTAGAGTACTACAGATATCTAGGATGCTAACACCTTCCCTAGGTATAACCAACCCCCGAACTTAGAATCTTAGTGCATTTGCATTGCATTGTGGGAATTCGGTTTTTCTCCCTTCCCTTGGATAAAATCAAAGACCAGTGGTGACATAAAAAATGCGATCCTAGTTAACAAATAACTATGGTATCCAATTTTCACCGCGACAGAAATGGCGACTTCACTGGGGAATATCTTTTAAGAGGGTTCCCCCTAACTTGATTAATTATGTTATTTGTTATATTTGTATTTGTTTGCTTGGGTTGTCACTTTGAGTGGTGAGACAAAGTCCTACACCCGGACTAGAGTGAAAATTATTATAGGAACGGTGAGAATTCAAGGATACTTTGAGGGAGTCGATTCCTGAAGAAGTTGAATTGAGACTTCACCACTCAGTCTAGGCCCTCTCGAATTTAATTTTGTCCAACGAGTCTATTCGTGAAGACGATATTATTTCGAACTAAAGGCCATCGAGACTGGGGACCGTAGTTACTTTTAACCCAACTTGACCTATTAGGATGTAGTGCGGGGACTATGCGGGAGTCTATTTCTGCAATAGTCGCTACGCGATACTACACTCAGATGAGATTCTCTTGAGAATATTATTGACCACCAAGTGATTTGGAAAATCGATAATATCCGAAAGATGGGTTGTAGACTCTGGGAACTTTGTAGAACCCGTTCGGCAGGTACATTTGAAACTGTAGTACACACCTATTGGGATGGTTAGACCTTGGCTCCATGATGTGACCTTCCAAACCTAGGACTCTTCGTCTGTTTGATTGCGTGTGTGTGCTTTGTGCTTTGTGCTTTGTGTGTTTGCATCCCTGCATTCATGAACATCATATCATAAAGATTCATGGAACTTAGTCTCGTTTGTAAACATCATAAGGATATCATGGACTCTGGAAAAAAAACATTGAAGTACACTTACAATAGTCATAACTTGGACGATCTAAGGAGACTGAAGACTTTGCAGGCAAATGAAGAAAGGTTTAAGACCAGATATGGGAAGTTATCATCTTCGTTCTACTGACATCTATCATTATCAGTCGATACCTAACCCTGGAGAATCTTTCTCAACTAATGGAGTTACTAATTTAGGACAAGTATCCATTTCTCAATTTCGATTGATATGCGAGCTAAGATAACTACAAAAAGAGAATTTGTTGGAAAGAGGTTACTTCTTGCATAAACGGAAAGCTCAAAGACGTCTTATCCCATTCTAATCTTCACTCAACACTTCTAGAAGAAGCTCAATTGGAAGAAGCCAAAGGACTCAAAGAAGACCGTTGGAAGAGTCTCCTTAGATCCATCATTATTAGCTTTTATTTAGCTTTACGTTATGACTGTTGTAAGGTGTACATACGCATTTTAATTTTTGTATTAAACCAATCATTTAGTATTCCGGTACTAATGACTGTAACCATTTTTTTTATGATTATTAAGACGAGCCTTTTGATATTCCTTGATGATTATAAATAGTCGAGTTCCATGAATCTTGTTGCATCATACGCATCATTTGCATTCACATTTGCATTCCTTTGCATTCCTTTGCATTCCAAGTTCTCATTCGTGTCTCTCTTCTCCGACTCCGAATATCGATACGATACTTGAGCTAGTCGCAAGAAAAGGATGGATCATTTGGAACAGGAAAACCAAGCACTCCGAGCGGAGATTGCCACTCTAAAGGCCAACATGGAAACTTTTTCTACTACTATGAAGAATCTGATAGACATTCAAGAGCATGAAAAGCAAGAACTTCGCGACGAGGTTGCAGACTTAAAGATTACCAAGAGGAGCCAGATGGATTTGGTCAAAGAGTTGACCATATCCCAACGCCAGGATGGATTTTCTGCCTCCTCAGCCAACCAGCCAGTTGAACGAAGTGGTGAATTTTTGGATATCCCTGTGCTCTACGCTAATCTGTTCCCTACCCTCTTACAATATGGTTTGATCAAGAAGGAAAGTCCACCATCCATCCCGATGACTCATAGGAGTTATCTCAAAGCTAATGCTTTGTGTGCCTTCCATCAAGGGGTACTCGTCCATGATATCGAGGAATGTTATGTCTTGAAGGAGAAAGTGAAAGAGATGGTTCAGAAGGGAGTCTTGTCTTTCGAAGTGTGCGAACCCCAAGTTGAGATCCATCTCTCACTCGAACAAGAAGCAATCCCCTCCTTGCACATGGTGGATTGATACCAAGGACGGTTTCTTTAAGGCTACGTCTCTTCATATTTTATGCTTATTTGCTGTTTTCATATGCAATTTTCTACGATTGTTAATGCATTTGTTTTGGCGTATAAGAACTTGTTTGTTCTGAATAATTAATACAATAATAATGTTTGTCTTGAAGAAATCCATTCGTTTCACTCATTTTAAACGTTCTTTCTATTTTATAATGCCAATACTACTCCAATCTCTTGCCTCGGCAGAGAATTGAATGGAGGATGATGAAATCAAACGCAAGATCTCTTGTTGTATGCTTTTGAATAAAACTCTGCTGGTGATATAAGGCATTATTTCAAAAAATCCTAAACACCGGAGATATAAGGTGATAAACCCTTGTTAACCTTTTTAAGCCTTTGAAGTTGGAGTTTTCTTCTTCCAAATCAAAAAGCCTCACTCTTAACCTGGGGCAGGGTAATTTAAAAAAAAAAGAGTAAATATCACGAAGATTGGGTGGGCATAAACACACTTTGAGCCTTATATCTTTATTTCTTTAACCATGAACCAATCCATAATACAACCCTTAAAAGTCCTAATTGAAGCAAGGTTTATTTCAAAAGCATACTCATTGAGATATCGTTCCCTGACTCCTATGAGTTATGCTCAAATTCACGTTGGCCTTATAAAATTGGTAATTCAACCATAAAAATTCTTTTCAAAATAAAGACTTCAAGACAAACATGGTGTTGCATTAGCAATTTCAGAATTAACATTTTCTCCTTGCTAACATTGCTTGACATCATAGAAATTAACATACGTGTGGCATTGATGAGCTAAAATTTAGTACTGTTTCAAGGAGATGATAGTATCCAGGGGCACATCACCTGAAGACCTTGCTGAGCAAGGGCAAGTTGTTTCCCAGCTGTTTCTTTCATCGTCTGACCTCAAAAAACAAAGTTTGAAGTCTCAGAACACCGTCAATCTGGGGCAGTTACGTCGAGATTTGGTAAATCTCTCAAAGAATTTGAAGACTCAGTTTCAGAGCACAGTCGATCCGAGCCAGTTACGTCGAGATTTGGAAAATCTCTCCAAGAGTTTGAAGACATTGGAACAGTTGGATGCCAAGTTTTCTGTAAAATCCTCTTGAGATCACTTCTCCTCATGTGACCTGTGGCATTTTGAGAAGTGAAAATTACTTTTCATCTATTCACAGTAATTGTTGTTCAAAATGGTGACTACCATGCAGGTCATCAATACAGAGTTACATCAATCTCACGACTTTATTCACTCATACCTCAAAGGGTTTCTATCCCAAGTAGTGAGATGGCTCCCCAGTAGGTCTTTGATCCCGGTAGTCACGACTATTCCCCGGTAAATCACCACTTCAAGAGGTCATGGCACATTGGACGCAAGATTTCTCCAGTCGGCAACCTAAGAATTCTCAGTGGATTTTCTTACAACTTCAACCTTCCCCAATGAAGCGAGTGTTTATTTCACTCCTCAGTGGATTTTCTCACTATCTCAATCTTCACCAGTGAAGACAGATGTTTATTTCATCCCCTCGAAGTTTTATCTCCGACATTTTCAGCTACTATCGATTCCAGCTTCCTCAATGAAGTGGATATTTATTTTATCCAGTTACAACGCTCATTCAGATTACTTCAGCTCACAATGGATATTTATTTTATCCCCCATTAAGTCTTTTGGATCATTGAGTTTGATTCGTTCCCAGTGAATCTTTCTCATCCCCAACAGAATCACAAGGTTCATCTTGACAACCCCATAATTGAAGTCATGATGTTCATCCTCAAGTGGAATGCTCTATTTTCCCCAGAGATTTAAAGTTTTGAAGCAAGATCATGTCCTCATATATGGCTTTTCGTTCATCCCAGTGATGTTTCTTATATTGCAAAGATTGGCCGAGTATTCGTATCGAGATGCTTGTTTTCATCTCCATTTTGCTTTTTGTTGTTGTTTTGTCAGCATAAGCATAAGCATAGCATATCATTCATTCATATAGATTCATGGTATGTGCGCATTTTTTGCATCTTGCATTTTGTTTTGTTTGTTTTGTCCTTTCATTTTGGTTGCGTTTATCTCCAAGTGATCGAGGTTTGTCTGCTCCTTCCAAGTAGAATCGTCAGCCTTAAGCAGAAAGAGCACATCCTCTCTAATTCCCCACTGAGTTCGATACTCGTGGAAGATGGTTGCTTTGGTGTTCTTTTCCATATTTGGAAAAGATGAACCCCAGTTGAGTTCATGCCTCACTGGATGGAGTCTTGCTTGACCGTTTCTCTTCAGTTATTTCCTGAATGGAATTTTGGTCCCTGACAATCACAATTATGAATCTCTATAGGCCGTTGAACCTAGACTGAGCGTGCATTTATTTTGCACTGTGTCTCCCCAGGAAGAGTTTATTTGGATATCTCTATGGAAGACAGGAAATTATTTCTCCAGCAGTTATTTCAACGTTTCGTGGGAGTTAAACCCAAACAACAAGTGGTAGATCTTTATTTGAGCTCAATTTTCTATCTGGATGACAAATGGCGGTCTCCTCAAGGAAATTTGTCTATCCCCGGTGAAGTGGTCAAGATTATCAGCTTATTCTCCAGAGAAATTTATTGAAGACCTTCCAGGTGTCTCTCTTTATTTGAGAATCCCTTTTACAAGAATTTTATTACTTCAACAAATTTTCAACTACAGCAATATTACTTCTCAGTGGTATTCTCCCCAGTGAGTCCACAATTCAATTTGCTTCCGTCAAATGGAATCTCTTAGAGAAGTTTGATGAATAATCAAATGATCTTTCTCTTTATTTGAGAAGACATGTCAGCCGACCCGCATATCTTTTGAAGATCCCCGATGAAACTTCCAGGATCTCGACAGTAGATTCCCTGGTTTACTTCAAACTTTGACAAACAGTCGTTTCTTTCTAGAAGACCTCGGCAGTAGGTATTTCCCTGGTTATTCTCGGCAGTAGATTTCCAGAAGACCTCGGCAGTAGGTATTTTCCTGGTTATTCTCGGTAGTAGATTTCCAGAAGGCCTCGGCAGTAGGTATCTTCCTGGTTATTCTCGGCATTAGATTTCCAGAAGACCTCGGCAGTAGGTATTTTCCTGGTTATTCTCGGCATTAGATTTCCAGAAGACCTCGGCAGTAGGTATTTCCCTGGTTATTCTCGGCAGTAGATCTCCAGCAGACTTCGACGAACAGTCGTTTTTTTTTTGTTTCGGTCAGATGTCTCGCTTAGGCTACCGTGGTGGTAGTAGGTCATCTTTCCTTTTGTGTTTACCTCGCTTAGGCTATCATATGCTTTATAGTAGGTAACACATCTTTTTTGGTCGGACGCCTTTGCTCAGGCTGCCACAAGTTAGCAGTAGGTGATCCTTCTTTTCCAGTCTATTACCTCTGTTTAGGCTATCGTGGGATAATAGGTAATACGTCTGTATTTTGGTCAGATGCCTCGCTTAGGCTACCGTGGTGGTAGTAGGTCATCTTTCCTTTGGTGTTTACCTCGCTTAGGCTATCATATGGTTGATAGTAGGTAACACACCTTTCTTTTCGGTCGGACATCTATGCTTAGGCTATCATGTGTGATAGTAGGTAATATACGCCATTTTATTTTAACTGGGTACCCTCGCGTAGGCTACCAGTTGTTGGTATTAAGTTTTCCTTTTCCTTTCAAGTTTCTTGCCACGCGCTTAGACTACCTTGGGATTGTCAGTTAGTAGTCTCTCCCCCCAATGAAGTTAGTTCTTTCCCCGTGGAGTCTCGCTTTGCTAGTTGTTCCTCGTCGGGTCTTCTTTTCTTTTAGTCGTGTTTCAGTGTTTCAACTTCGGTTGTCCCCTGTGATATCATCCCTCACAGGATCTCTGTCTTGTATTTCATATCATTTCATTTCATAGCATGTGCATTTGGTGGCATCTTAGGGCCAAAAAATTGTGTATGTTTGTATTTAAGTCTCTCTTATCTCGTCGAGACGAAGATTTTAATCTTCATATCTCCGGATAGAAGAAACTTAAATAGGGGCATCTGTCGCACCCTAATTTTTGACCCTAAGATCCTCACCTTATTCTTTGCATAACATTTTAAGTCAATCGCTCGTGCATAGCTAACCTTTTTATCTAGGCTTTGTTTGTTTTGTTTCATTCTTGAAGTTAGGTGCCGCTACAGGAGATTCAAGTCATGAAGAATGTCTACATATGTGTGTGGTTGTGGAGTTTTCTCTGATTTTTGCAAATCCGTGTTGAATTCCTATGAAGATATGCCCTCAATACTTTCTTGGTGGTGTCCTAAGCCATAAGTCATATATGGGCCACTCGTGATTCCAAGATATTTCAAGGTAGCCCAGATTGCTTAAATTAATCATAAGTGTTAGAAAGGATTGAAGGAATTAAGGCCTACAAAATACATGAGGATTCATACGCTCCAAGTTTTAATTATTGAAATTTCACAAAGAATCAGATCCAAGGTCCAAATTGGAAATTTTAATTCCAAATTCACACGGGTATTCAACGGATAATTATTAATCAATCTTCAATTTCAGGCCAGGAATTCATGATCTATAAGTGGTACATGATTAGGAGTTTCTTTTAAGGAGTTGCAAACTCATCTTTCCAAATTTCCAAGTTCAAAGTCAAGTTATTCAAGTTGCAATGTGTTCTCACTTTCAAGTTTAATTACTCATATAAAGTTCAAAGTACAAAATTCAAATCAATTCAAATCTCAAAGATTCAACGTCACCAAAGTCCAAAGATCAAACTCAAGTCAAAATCAAAAGTTCAAGTTACAAAGAAATTCTTTTGGTTAAATTCAAGGTGATTTTGAAAGTACAAAATACAAGGATTCAAGTGTTTATCATGAATTGAATTACACCTCACACCTCAATTGAAATAATTTTGAATTAAAGCTGAATCCTCCAGCTCACAATTATCATGGCCCATGTTAATGCAAGCCTAGACAATCAAAGAGCCTACCCTGCAATCTAGCCCCCTAAAACAATTTGAAATATACAAGGGACTTTTGAATTAACGTAAGCTTTTATTGATGATAAGTAAAAGAGAAGAATACTTAAAAGACTTAAACTCCATGATGACTTCCTGAGCACCAACACTTGACATACATTTATATGAGCACCCAATAATCACGAACAACTGTATATTCGTGAGCGCCTTTCGGTGCCTCATCACAAGCAGCAAGAACAAAAAGTTGCGTGCCAACCAATGCTTCATAACCGTGTCTTGCTTTTCACACACCTTGATATTTATCAATCTTAGTTCAAAAAACCATTACAGAAGAGAACATGTGTTTGAATAAAATACAAGAATGAGTACAATTCAAAATCTAAAGTATTTGGAATTTCAGGGCCAATATGAAAGGGAAGGCTATTTTAAGTATCAAGCTAAAGAAGTAGCTTCACAATGCCGATGAGTATGTGTCTTCTTAGAGTAATGACACAATTGTTAGCAACTCAATTTGATTCAAGGCTGACAGTTTCAGAAAAATCATGTCCCAACATGATTCTTTGATACAGAAGGCAAGGTTACACGGCTGCGATATTCGAATGTAAGACCGAACATGATTTTGACCTGGCTGTTTCAAAACTCATCCCAAACTGAAGCTTCTGAATTAAACATATCCAAGAAGTCAGGTACATGTCACGGGAATTGGGCTCAAGGCTTGCTCTTTCTCATGACCAGTCATCCAGTTCGAACCTATCAAGTAAAAAAGAGGGGAAACTCATCAATTCTTTCCAAAAGACAATCACACAAAGATCAGAATCTATGGCTATAATTGAAGAACAATCATCAACCAAGAATAGAAACAATCAGCCCCATCATTAATCATGAGTTAAAAATATAAGAAACAACAACAAGGCAAGAATGTTTCCATAACATATCAAAACCTGTTTCAATAAGTCAAACACTTGAGCACTAGGCGGCCCCGCAGATCCCTCACTTTGGTTTGATTGTCTTCAAAGAAAAGGATGGTGTGCAGTACCTTATGCTGGAATTATGAGTAGTTACAAGATAAGTTGTACCTCAATTGCAGTTTGAAATCATCACCTCTGAACTACTGCTACTCTATCAGTATACCGGGAGCAGTGTGCTAACTCAATCAGCCAGTGACCTTCACTCATGGTTTCCTTCCGGTGAAAGTTTAGCCTAACTGCTGACCGCACACAACAACAATGATTCACCATCTAAAAACAAAGATGCACAACCATCAATCAACAGTATTATTGATACTATTAAGGAAATATATTCAAGACGACCATTGTTTAGAACAGAGGTTCCACCTGATATCCCTGCAAAAAGGCCCAATGAATTCACAAGTTGACATTCGGTTGGTTGTTGGAAGAGACCTTAAGACAAAGAGGGACGATTATTTTGCACTCCAAGCTCAAGGCATTGTTTCTACGATCATATCCTGTAAACAGGGAAAACAGAAATATGGCAATAATTGAATCATGGTTACCAATGAACAAGTTATAATATGTGTGACACAGTTTGGATTTGCGACGTCAATTTGAAAAGTTTCAGCACACATGCATTTGGAGTACAGTACGTGGTATTTGTTAGTTCGTCTGGCATTAGCTTTACGAGAGATTTAAGTGACGATGTTGCTTAGATTGTCGGTGACCTTGCTGGAACTGAAAGAAGAATAGGAAATCAGTGGACAAGATTGGTTGAAAAGAATCTTATCAATAACATATTGATGGTGTTTGGCGCATGTTCAAGATCTTTAACAAAGTGGAGAAGATCTAACTAAGGATCCTATCTCACCATGAAGATTAATATCAAGGCGAATAATTCAAACTGTGTATCAAGCCAGCTTGCAAAACATTCTAAATCGTGATGTTTTAAAATGAAAATATTCATCAGAATGATCACCTGAGATTTTCCCATATTGAAGTGGGTGATACGTTTACCAAATATGTCGCGCATGCTCGGTATCTCAACTTATACCTACATTATTGTTATACGCTGTCAAAAGACAACATTGGCAAGTTCAGATGCGGGATAAATGTGGTTTTGGCACAAAAATCATCATCAATTACACAATCAAACGTATTGAATCATATAATCACGGTAAGGAAATCATAAGGCTTGCCTAAATCAAATCTTCAAATAAGGAAAGGATCAAAAAGCAATTGTTAACTTCCAAACACAATCAGACAATTGCAATTGGAAACATTATTAGCTTTCAATTCAGATTTTAATCAGTAAAGTCTATAAATTAGACATTCACATGACGCATCAGAGGAGACGAAAAATCACAACCAAACATCAAAATCATACGTACCAGAAAATTCATCAAACCATTCACACCAAAAAACACTTACATCAGAAGAACGGAGACGATCCACAAACTCATACCAGAAAATTCACAAACACACGCAACGAAACACGGAGCAAAACCAACAACAAGACACGCACTCACGCAAGCAAAGTTAAACAAGGAAGAGGAGTTATCTTCGACGGAGGTTTCGCTTGAGGTCTTGATCGCGTCTCCTCACCATCAACAACCGACGACCTGTTTTTTCCCTTTTACGTTTTCGCATTTCCTTTGAGCAATCTTTGTACTTGTAATCGTCAATCATAATGAAATGGGGTATCGGGTTCGATTAGGGATTAGGGTAGATTTAGGGTTTGTGTTTGTTGATGTTTGAACGAGAGAGAGAGAGTGGCGGCGGTTAGGTTTTTCTCTAACCCTAATTTTAGTTTCAGAGAGAAAGAAGAAGGAACGACGAGAGAGAGAGAGAGAGGAGAGGTCCGTGTGACTTTCTTTCTTTTCCTTTTTTTGTTTACCATTTTTCTCCTGTACACCACGCACACACTTCATCCCATGCGCCCTCACCTTGGTCCGTTTGATAGTTGTCCATTGGTTGAGATCTGAGGGACCACGGTGGACCCTCTCTCCCTCGTAGCACCGAATCCCTCAGTTTTATTAACCAATCTGTTTTTTATTAATTTTAACTTTTTTTTATTAAACAAATCCACAATAATACTAAAATTTGGTTTTTTTAATATAACCAAACCTTTTTGTTTATTTTAACTTTTTTTTCATTAAATAAATTCATCATGTTTAAAATATAACTTTTTTTTATCTAAAAAATAAAAAATAAAAATAAAACCTTTCTCCTTTTTAATTAAAGAAAACCTTTAATAAAAAACCTTTAAAATATTATGATTTTTTTTAGTAATAAAAAAAAACTTTATTAACCTTTTAATTTTAAAATTTAATAATAAAAAAAGCTTTTATAAAAGTATTAATTTAAAACCTTTTCTAAATTAATAATAAAAATCCATTTAATAACTTTTCCTCTAATTTTTTTTTAGCATGACTTTAAAACTAATAATAAAACTTTAATTTCTATTAAAATTAAAACTTTTTCTAATTAATAGGAAAATTCTTTAATAACTTTATCTCTAATTAACTTTTTCTTAACATGACTTTAAGACTAAAATAATGATAAAACTTTTAAAATAATATTAAAAGCTTTTAATAAGAAAATCTTTTTTTTATTAACTTCATAACTTTAAAACTAAAACAATAAAAACTTAAAATAACTTTTTATTATAAATAAGAAATCCTTAACTTTTTCAAATTAAAAACATAATTCTAAAATAATAATAAACTTTAAAATCAACTCTCTTTTCTCAATAAGTCAAAACTCATTTAGAATCTCTCGCGCCCGAGTGTACGTTTGCGTGTTTATCTGTTTACTATGCCTCTATTTGAATGTATGCTTTGTATGTCTAAACCTTTTCAAACTTAAAAAAATCCTCGATCCAACGTCGAGCCCATTTTCTACCCATGTAAGTTGATCGCCTTAGGGCATCGCATTCGACCTACCGATCACAAGACACAAGTCTAGCATCACTTTGCTAGCACCCTCGCCTAAATAACAATAATTAACCGCATAAAATATCCAAGGGAAAATCCCATGCATGATAACCATGTTATTGTGCATGGTGCACATCATTTGCATCATAATCAACACCTTAAGATAAGTCAATTAGACAACTTAGGATAGGTTTCTTAGGTTAGTCCCCCTCAACTTTGATTTAAAATCAAACTTTAGCCCACCAAATTCTCCACACAAGAGAATTAGATGTTAATCATCTCAAAGAAGGGACATACAATCCCATACCCCACAAAATACAAACATTTTCAAAAACTGTGGTGGTCTTCTTAAGATGATGATTCATCTTCTCTCCTAAACCTTTAAAACATTTTAGTATCCTTAATGAGGAACTACAAATGCTCTGATTCCACTCCCAACAGGATATGTAGGTACAAGATGCGATATCTTGTCGAGCACACTTAGGATTAAAAATAATAAATCACCTACCCTTAAACCCTTAGCAAACGAAAAAACAAATAACATAATAAATCAAGAGGTTCCTGTAGAGTACTACAGATATCTAGGATGCTAACACCTTCCCTAGGTATAACTAACCCCCGAACTTAGAATCTTAGTGCATTTGCATTGCATTGTGGAAATTCGGTTTTTCTCCCTTCCCTTGGATAAAATCAAAGACTGGTGGTGACATAAAAAATGCGATCCTAGTTAACAAATAACTATGGTATCCAATTTTCACCGCGACAACGTGAAGCCGCGCGCACAAGCTGCTGGTCCCGTTTTTGAGCCTATACATGTCCCTCAAAACGCGGACCCAAGCACTGCCGCCCTAATTGCCTCCCTCAACAGGTCCAACTTCCTGATCTTCCAGTAGGGCGAGAAGATCGGCATGCTCGAACACACCCTCCAGGAGCAGCGCCCCTCGCAGAAGCCTAACAGTTCTTCTCCGCGGCCACAGTCTCCTCCTCCTCAGAAGCGCAAGCGAGATAAGTCCAGAAGCCTCTCTCGCGAACGAAGACGTTCCATATCGGAGGAACCTGACTCAGCACTCGCTAGATGATGACACCGATCTCCCCTGCGGAAATCCAGACGCTCTCCCACTCCGAAGAGGAACAGACCTTCGAGGAGCCATCGTGAGCATCGCAGGTCACACAGACACTCTCCCCGCCGCAGCAGAAGCTGCGGGCGTAGCGACTCCCCCTGTCGGTCGTTTAGCACAAGCGATGACGGCGATGTCCATAGACCCTTATCTTAGGAGATCATGGACATGTGCATTCCTCGTGGATTGGAGAAGCCACCTCCCATGGCCACTTACGACGGGACCACCGACCCAAGCGAGCATATAGAGAACATCGAGGCCATGCTCCACTATTATAACGTAAGCGGGGCAATCAAATGCAGGTTGTTCCCCATCACTCTCAGGAAAGGGGCCATGGTCTGGTTCAAGCGGCTTCCCCGGGGTTCGGTCACGTCTTGGAAAGATTTAAAGAGCCAGTTTGCCCGCCATTTTACTGCCTCCCGGCGACACCCCAAGTTGGAGGCAACATTAAAAGCTATCATGCAGGGCAGGGATGAGCCCCTGCGTGCATATATCGAGCGGTTCAACAAGGAGGTTATTGAAGTCCGCACGACGAACTATATGAAGAAGTACTTCCTCGAAAAAGGGTTGATACCAAAGAGCAAATTCCGCCAGGCGGTAGGCATAAAACCTCCTTGCAACCTGGCTGAGTTACTCCATAAAGCTCAATCATATATACAATACAAGGAGAAAGAAGCAACCTACAAAGCTCGGGACTCTAGGGATCAAGAGAGTTCCTGGGCCAAAAAAAAAGAAAAAGACGAATCAGAGGCCCCCAGACGCGATAGAGAGAGGCGACGAGATGATCGTCCTCGTGAAGGCAAGGGACATGCTGGTTATTTCACGGAGTATATCCTGCTGACGGCACCCCATGAACGCATTCTCTCTGAATGCATCAAAGCAGAGTTTAAGTAGAGAGGTGTCCAATTCCCCAAACCAACGTCGTCCAAGGGCAACACGGACAAGAGTAAATACTGTTGTTTCCACCGCAGTCATGGTCACGTGACCGAAGATTGCGTGCACCTGAAAGACGCCATTGAAATCCTCATCAAGGAGGGCACCTAAAGCAATATACGAAGAAGGGTGAATCCTCTCGACGAGAGACGTCGGAGACCAAGAAGGAAGCAGAGTCTTCACCACCCAGTCCTCCTCCTCAGGTCGCTATGTCCATCGCACGGCCAGAGGACTTCATCGTCCCCGACCATATTGAGGATCCTCCTCAGATATCCGCACACAGCATGTGGGAGACCTTTCCAATGACCATGGTTATCTCGTGTGGGGGATACAACAAACTCACGGTGGGGTCGGTCAAGAGAAAGTTCGACCAACTCATCGACTGTAGTCCTGACCAGCTGTCCAAGCTCGAGAAGGTTCGGGGGCGATCCCAGCCAATCACTTTCTACCGGGAGGAGCTGCCTGGGGGCTCCCCGAACTCGCACATTCCTTTGCTCATCAGAGCGAGACTTGCTAACACCGATGTCCGACGGATCCTGGTTGACCAGGGCAGCTCCGTGGACATCATGTACACTGGTCTGTTCAAAGCCTTGAAGTTGGATCAGAAGAACCTATCGCCGTATGTAGGGTCTGACCTGCAAGGATTCAACAGGGGGACAGCCAGACCCTAGGGGTACGTGGAGCTCCCGGTCACCTTCGGGGAAGCGGAGGCGTCAAAGTCGATCAAGACTCAATTCCTGGTAATCGATTTCCCTTCGTTGTACCAATGTATCCTTGGCAGACCAACCTTGGTGGAGCTTATCATTGTTCCTTCGATCGTTCATCTCAAGATGAAGTACTACACGGAGAAGGGCCACGTCGCAACATTGCACGGGGATATATAAGCTGCAAGGAGGTGCTTTGAAGCAGCTACTCGAGGCCAAAGCATGATCAGTGCAACACCCAAGACCGAAAAGCGGGCAAGAGAGACGACCATCCCAGAGAAGAGAGTCAGCCTGACAAGAGGTCGACTCTCCCCGTGCACATCATCGACCTCGACAGTCGGGTTTCTGAAGAGGGCGGGGACTGTGGTGAAGGCACGTCGGCGGGGACAGGCAGTTCCTCTGCAACCACCCTCATGCGCCCTGTTCCAAATGGGGAGTTCGAGGTCATCATCTTCGGAGCAAACTGAGCAAATGAGTGAAGATAGGCGTGAGGTAGCCCGACGAGGTAAAGCAGCAGTTGAAGACATGTCTCGAGGACAACGCCGATTTATTTGCATGGAGTGCCGCGGACATGCCCGACCTGGACCCTGAGACCGTATGCCACCAACTGACCATTGACCCAGCTGCTCGAGTCGTCGTACAACGCAGGCGCAAGCAGTCCG
This sequence comes from Lathyrus tuberosus, assembly GCA_022829125.1. Classification (NCBI taxonomy): domain Eukaryota; kingdom Viridiplantae; phylum Streptophyta; class Magnoliopsida; order Fabales; family Fabaceae; genus Lathyrus; species Lathyrus tuberosus. The sequence goes on from JALAZF010000226.1 coordinate 8,239,097, forward strand.
ATGAGAAGGCACAGGCTGTCGAAAAACTTGTACAAGACCTCTTAGAGGAAAAATTTATCTCGGAGGCCAGGTATACAACCTGGTTGTCCAATATTGTACTTGTCAAGAAACATAGTGGAAAATGGCGCATTCTCGGGAACGAAACACGCGGGCAGACGTCCTGTCAAAATTGGCTAGCACCAGAAAGAAAGGCGACAACAAATCCGTCGTACAAGAGATACTCGCTCGACCAAGTATTGAGAAGCCACCAGAGCTGCTCAACGTTAACGCCATTGGAGACAGCCACTGCTAGATGACCCCAGTATACAATTACCTCACCACGGGGGAACTGTCTGAGGACAGCAAGGAGGCCAGCGTGACTAAACGAAGAGCCAGCTCATACGTGTTGATCGATGACAAACTCTATCGACGAGGATTCTCCATCCCCCCTCCTGAATTGCGTTGAGGATGGCATGGTCCCCGAAATCCTCCAAGAAATTTATGAGGGAGTCAACGCACAGTACTTGGGAGGGAGATAATTGGCATGAAAGGCCCTGCGGGCAGGATACTATTGGCCGACCATGCAGCATGATGCTAAGGAGCATGTCCAAAAATGTGATCGATACCAGCGCCACGGGGACATGCACTTGGCGCCCTCTAACGAGTTGAAGACTTTATCCTCGCCTTGGCCCTTCGCCTGGTGGGGGATAGATATACTCGGCCCCTTCACAATGGGGTCTTATCAAAACAAATTTCTGATTGTGGCTGTCGATTACTTGACAAAATAGATCGAAGCTGAAGCCCTCGCCAAGATCACAGCCTTCAACATACTTCGCTTCTACAAAAGGAACGTCCTCGCACGATTCGGAGTACCCCAAGCCCTTGTGACCGACAACGGAACCCAGTTCACAGACAAGAAGTTCCATACTCCGTCGCCAAATTAGGCACGAAGCAACACTTTACTTCCGTGGAGCACCCCTAGACTAACGGGCAAGCAGAGGCTGCGAACAGGGTAATCCTTCGGGGTCTAAAACGAAGGCTAGGCGAAGCCAAGAAGAGGTGGGTCGAGGAGTTACACAACATGCCCTGGGCCTACAGAGAACCTTCCAAACAAACGGAAGCTCCTCTCAACAAGGAGATGAACAACGAGGCTTTAAGAGAAAAGCTCGTCCTAGTCAAAGAAATACGGTCAGGAGCAACTCTCTGCGAGGCTTCGCTAAAACAAAAAATAACCTTGCGCCACAATGATAAGGTCATAAAGCACGACTTCCCCATTGGCAGCTTGGTCCTAAGTAGAAACCAGAAGGATTCGCGCGAGGGTAAGCTGGACGCGAACTGGGAAGGACCCTACAGGGTCAAGTCCGAAACAGGCATTGGAGCCTACTACCTAGAAACTCTGGACGGAGAACCATTTGCTCGACCATGGAACATTGAAAAGCTCAAACAATATTACAGTTAGGACCAACCACGAGGTCAGACTAACTGCCGACGAGATCGCCCCTAACGGGGAGACGGCTCGGCCACAGGACCGTGCCCCGGTGCAAGCACGATCCACCATTTTACAACGCCGACCAATTTCTGCTTATAGGACAAGCAGACTCTGCGCACAACGGGGATACCTCAATCGAGCTCCGCCGTTGCCATACCAAAAAGGCAGGACACCTAGCTCGCGATGGGAACAGTCCAAGCCTATGAGATTAGTACCTCAACCGAGATCCTAGTCTCATCACCGGCGAAACTGCTTCGCCTCCTCGACAAGTCTCTCAAACTGTCAATCATAACGAGAACAAGTCGAGCAAACGTCCATACTTAGCATTCAAACAATAAAAGCATACACAAATAAATGCGACAAGACAATGCCAAATGAAATATATCTATATAACTTCGGCCACAAAGCCAAAATAAGTCAGCAGTACATGAAGAGGGTTGTGCCCGACAAAATATTACATATCAAAAGGCACGCATGCCCACAAAATACAAGTACAAACTTCAAAAAACAAACTAAATTGCCTCATCGGGAACCTCCGGGGGAACTACCTCGCCATTGACGACCACGTTGAGAACGCCCATCCCCTCGGTTAGCAGCTGGACGTCAGAATTGAGGGCCTTCAACTGCTCCAAAGCAGCGTTAAAACTAAATTCAGCTACCCCCAGATTATCTTCCCCAAGAAGACGGATCCTCTCGATCAGGTCCCTCCGCGTCTTCAGGGTCTTCTCGTCGTCGGTCTCATCCAGACCAACTGCCAACGATCCCTTCAGCTCAGCTATCCTCGCCTTCAAATGAGCGTTCTCCTCGTTGACCTCGGTCACCTCCCCCTACATCTTGGTAACTTCCTTCTGAAGCTCTATCTTGGCCTCCAAATTGCCTTGCATCTTCTTCAGGTCGTTGTATATTTCTGCGTTCTCTAGCTTCAAGACGTTAATCTTGATTTTCGCCTTCTTGAGGTCGGCAAGTGGAACCATCTCTGCTTCCCCAAGGGCCAGCGCCGCCTCCAATACCCTGATCATAGCGGCCGCGTCCTGGCAGAGAAGCTTCATCCGCACTTGAGGATCGTCTGATAAGATAGTTGATGCATCGAGCTCTGGGACGACGATGGAACTTTCCCCGTCAAACATTCTCCCCTGAAGATAACACGGGGGCAGCACAAACTTCTCCCCGGCAAAACCACCCGAGCAGCCCGTCGGCAAAGAGCCAACTTCGTCCCGTTACCTTTTATGAGATGCGTCCGGAGTAGGGGGCGTAGAGGTCGTCCCCGGAGTGGCACCAACGTCGGCCACGAACTTTTCCAGCGTCGCTTGCTGCTTGGCCGCGCCAGCTTTTTGCATTGGAGGCACCTTCTTCTAGTTTTTAGCTGCTTGGGACCTCATCAGGCGCTCCCTCATATCTTCCATTTTCCCCGCGAATATAAAGAAAGAAAGGTCAGCATAATTAGACAAGAATTAACAAACACGGGCACAAGAACAAGTTGTACCGAGGAGCTGGAACGCAACATCGTCATTTTCACACTTAAGAAGGGCCTTAGTGTTGATATAGTGAGTTGCCCGAGTAGGCTCTCCGTCCTCCCCGAGCAACTCCCTGTCGTCCCTGTCCACCACAAAGGTCGGACTGAAAGTTTCCACGTAGGCATGCAGAACCCTGTCATACCCCAAATTTTGACCACTAATGTTTCCCATCATTGTGTAAATCATTACCACAATATGGATGTACCTTCGTGCCTCAATCATTCACCTCAAGGTTTGTTAAGCATTCACTACAATTAAGAATTAAGGTTTTAAGCCCTCTCAAAGCCTTAGACAAAGGATCAATCAAGGAATGACATGATATTCAACTTATCTAACCTCTCAAACACGCATAAATGATCAAGAGGACTCCCACATTAGGAATCAGGCACAAGGTTGCAGCATTCCAAGTGGATTAAGCCTCAAGATCGCCAGTGTCACCAAATTAGGGTTTTGGCTGACCAGGTCCTCCAGATGAAAATCTTCATCTGGGCATGAGCCAATACTTCACAATATAACTCAAGATACTACAAGGGACCTCATGGACCCAATCATCAAGTCAATTTTACCTTAGGGGATGCATCCACAAGAGAATCAGGAATTAGGGTTTCTTGACCTAATTCACCCCTAAGTTGACTTTTGGGACAAAACATGAGCCAAGACCTCAAGACATGATTTGAGGGTCTCTAACACACTACATTGATCCATTGGCAACAATGGATTGATCCAAGAAGCTTGATCCATAAGTTTCAATTTCATCAGGACCAAAATTAGGGTTTCGAGGAAAAAGTCAACTGAACCTTTTACTTTTGGCCCGGACATGCTCCTAAACCTTGGGACATGATTCAATACACCCTATAACACCTATGGAACATATCCATCAAGTTTGATTTAGGTCAAGGACTTGATTTCACAAAGGATCGCACAGTTTGGAATTCATCTGATAAAAAGTCAACTGTGCACAAAAGTCAAGTTTGACTTTTTGAGATTTTTCACAATTATGGTTCATTGACCCTAAAATGATGTTAATGTGTGATTAGAATCATCATTCATCAAGAAAAATCAAAGAAAGTGGGATAACTTGTAAAAGGCGTAACCATAAAAACTTAGAATTTTTCTAAGTTATGGAACAAAGTGGCTAGGGTACCAACTTCCAAGGACCATAACTTGAGATCCAAGCAACCATTTTGGATGGTCCAAAGCTGGATTTGTAGCTCTCATGGCATAATTTAAAAGTGTCAACTACACCTCATTCCAATTCCTCATAGATTTTAAGTTATGGAGTGATCAAAATGGCCGAAAACACAAAAGTGACATTTTTCCAACACTTAGTGAAATTTTCACTAAGTCAGAATCTGCTTCACTTTTTCCAAAATGTTGAAGCACTTTTCAACCAAATGCAAGTTGCTTCAAAACCAAAGTTGGACATCACATTAAAGTAGGATACATCAGCTTTCCAAAGTGACCAAGAACTCCATCAAATTCCATCTGAGCTAGGAGTTATGACAGCTGCAACATGCCTTGCTGCAAACTGTCTTGGCAAGGCCGATTGTGCATTAGGGCTCGATTTGGTTAATTTGTGCAAATGATAAACAAGTTTATCCATCTGCACACCTCAGGGGAAACCAATGAGGAACAAACACTGATCCATAAGCCTCCCAATTCTTTGGAACTACATATAGGTTTGACACCCCTAAAAGCTAAAGATGCCTCAAGACTCTAATTTTGTTTTGAGGCATTCAATGGATGCTTAGAGGTGGCATGTATCAGAGCAAAGATAAACACTTTAGTCAAGCCTTATCCTTGAATCAAATAACCATAGGCCTGTGCTCTAATCTCAAGTTAATGGCTAGAGGAGACTTGAGATTCCAAAGTGATCCAATTGGCCAAAGGCCTGCTGCAGTTGCCATTCCTTATTCCTTGCAAAACAAACTTGACACACTATAAATAGACCTCATTTCTGATCAGTTTGAGTGCACCAAAGGCCTATAACACTTGCCTTTCTCAAAATCACCTCTTTCACTCCAATTTTGCCTTCTAACTCAAGTCACTATCGGGTTTTGAGTTTGCGAGCAATTCCAACCAAACCAATCACACACACACACACACACACCTCATAAACATCACATAGAAGTGATCCAAACACTTAAACAACATCTGGAACATCAGATTCTCAAAATCACCAGCCATCTGCACAAGCCTTTGACAGATTTGCAGTTGAGGTGCCAAATCAAGTTCCAGCTCAATTCAATCCACTCCAAGCATTCAGACACACTCCATAACACCTAGGGAAGTTGTCCACATCATTGGAACCAAGCTGTAACACCTCTAACTCAAAACACGATCACCAGCTGCAAGAGGTAAGCCTCAACTTGGTCATCTCATGATTCATGCATATTTCCTCACACAATAATTTTGCCATATGTTCATAATCATGTATAGAGTGTTTCCCCTCAATTAATTACTTTGTATGAATTGTGTATCAAATTTCTCAGCCTTAATGCAAAAATTAGGGTTCTTGAGGTTTCTCTTTGATTTCTTATTCCATGCTTAAAATAAATGAAATTAAGGACCATAGACATGATCGTGAGGTGAAAACGAGTAGATTGATATGTGGATTGTGTGATTTCATCAAGTATTCAGTGAGATTGATGAGAAAATGTAAATCTGGGCAAAACTCAGAACACGCACGTGTTCTTGGGTGTTCTTGGCGCCCTTTTTCAAAAATTCAAATATTTGAATTTTGTGATTTTATTTAATTGATTCAAAAATTAATTTCTCTCTAAATTTTAATGATTTTGAGCTTATTCTTTTTTTAATAATTCACAAAACTGTTAAAATGTTTTATTTTACAAAAATTTCCCAAAAATATTATTTATTTCATATACTTGATATTTTTGCAAATAATGAATTTTTATTTGTTTTTTAACATTTAAAATATTTTTTCCTTATTGATTTTCCAAACTTAAATGGTTTTCAATCATTTTGTGGATAAAAACATGATTTTTGAAACATTGATCCAAGATCACCACTCATTTTTTACATGTTTTCAATAGTTTTTATTAATTTTTAAACAAAATTAATTTCATTTTAGACAAAATTAGGGTTTTGATTGATTCCACCCTCATCAATCTTTTTCAAACACTCACGTGCCTCTAATAGAGTGTAAGACCCAACCCCTTTGTAAATGAACAATTTTGGGCCTCACACATTGTATAAGTCCCTCTGTATATTTTCAAAAGTTCGGCGCGATCATCGCTTTTTTTAACAAAATCAAATGGGCTTCTCCTTGAGCTATAAGACCCATCTTTATTCATTTTCAAATCTTTTGGGCCTCTAATAGAGTATAAGACCCAATCCCTCTTTGAAACCAAAATAGTTTGGGCTTCAGTCATTGTATAAGACCCACGGTGTTTTCAAAAATCTCAGCACAATCGCCAGTTTAAAATAAAATCATCTGGGCCTACCCTCGTGTGAATAGCATTTCTTGAACTTTTCTTGGTTTGAGACCCACAGGCTTCCTAAAAGCATCTCCGCCTCCTCTTGGGCTTTGTACAAGGACCCTCCGGCTTCTTAGAAGTTCTCATGCCTTCTCTTGGGCTTAATATAAGGACCCTGACGACCTCTTAAAGGTATAAGACAAAACTTAGTCATCCTTTGCTAGAGCAGTCTTTCCAGTGTCATACCTCAGGCCACTTTAGGGTTGATTCTCATCCCTTAATGCCCTTGCCTCCTCTTGGGCATCATACAAAAGATAAAACTCTTCCATACCAGTAGACTTGGACAGTTTAATCCCCTTGAGTCTCAAAGACATTCTCAAGTTCCTTACAACTATAGAAAAAAACCCCGGGTATTCTGGATCGATCTCCAGCAGAAACCCAGTCTCTCTCATGAGAGTTCCCCGACCAGGGTCAACACTATCTTAAATCAGAACCTCAAGGTATCTGACGTCTCAACTCTTCTGTAATCCTCAGCAAGAGTTGATCCCCCACTTGGACCTGCTTGGAGATCCTAATTATCCCCGGCAAAAGATAGCCTCCTCTTAGGCTTTGTATAAGGACCTTTCCTCAGCAGAAAGCTAGCCTCCTCTTAGGCTTTGTATAATGATCATTCCTCAGCGAAGTCAGCCTCCTATTGGGCTTTGTACAAATGATTCTCCCCAGCAGAGCTAACCTTTTCAGACTCTCTTGTTGAGTCAATCACTTTTCAGACTCTCTTGTTGAGTCAATCACTTTTCAGACTCTCTCGTTGAGTCAATCACTTTTTAGACTCTCTTGTTGAGTCAATCACCTTTTCAGACTCTCTTGTTGAGTCAACCTTTTTTAGCCTCAATCTTGGGCTTTGTACAAGACAGATAAAAATACTCTCTCGTTGAGTCGATCTTTGTCCAAACTTGGTATAAAGATTTCCCTTAGCAGGAGCTAGCCTCTTCTCAAGTTGTGTAGAAAAATTTCTCCAGCTTGTCTAGCCTCCATCCTGGGCTTGGTACAGGACAAATAAAAACCCTCTCTTGTTGAGTCAAACCCCTTTAGCCTCAATCTTGTGCTTTGTACAAGACATAAATCTCCCTCTCTTAAGCTTAGGACATATATCTTCTCCAACAGAGTCATTTCCTCCCAACCTTCCTTTAGGCTTTGGGGAACGATTTTCCCCAAGAAGAGTCAAACTCATTTCAGCCTCCTCTTAGGCTTTGTATAATGATTTTCCCAGTAAGGTCAGCCTCAAATCTGGGGCTTTGTACAAGACACATACAAACCCTCCCCTGCGGAGTCAAAAACCTTTTAGCCTCAATCTTGGGCTTTGTACAAGACAGACAAAATATTTTCCCCGGAAAAGTCAAACTTTTAGCCTCCTCTTAGGCTTTGTATAAAGAAATCCCCTAGCCGAGTCAATTAACCTTTTAACATCAACCTTGTGCTTTGATCAAGGCACACAAAAAATAACAATACCTCTTTAGAGATGAAAAATTCTCTCTCAGTCAAAACCTTTTAGCTTCAATCTTGGGCTTTGAACAAGACACCAAACATCCTTCTCCTCCCTTAGAATAGGAGGAACTACGATTGCTCTGATTTTCCTGTTTCATTTAAACGGGAATGCTTAGGCATAAGATTGCGAAATCTTAGCGAGCATACCTGTAATACCTCAAAATTTTCCCTCTTATTTATTACCTCATAATTGGCTTATGCTTCATTCATTTGCATTTCATAATAGGTCATACTAAATCATACATCGTTGGTTGTAAAGCATGGGATCAGGTGTCTCAAGGTATGGACAATTCAAAGGCAAAGGACAAGAGTAAAGCTTTTCCAAACAAGTCACAAGGGCTCCCTATATCTCAATTCATCTCATTTGAGCCCTCAAGTCATCAAGAGATGGGAATTCAATAAAGGATTGAAGCAACTCATCATCTCCTAGCATGGATGTTCAAATTAGGGTTTTGGAATTCTTGGATATAACACACTAATGGGCAAGATTCTTGAGCTTTTATCATCACCCAATGGCATATCTCATCATTGTTTGAGAGGATACACATCATACTCAGAGGAATTTGGATTTGGAAGATGTACTGATTTCTCGTAGACTGAGGGTACAAAACTAGGGTTTGCCATAAAATCAGTTTATTTATGATTTTTTGGGCAATACTTGATCCTATGGTATTCTACATGTCCTCAAGTGTCTAGGGATGAAGAATTGTCCATTAATTTGGTTTGGGGGGTTTCAATTGATCAATTGATTGAGAATTAGGAGGATTGGGGAAAAGTCAACTGTGCAGGAGAAAAAGTCAACTCTTGACTTTTTAAGGTCAAATTCATGCTCTTCATCTTAAATATGATCATTGGTGAATATTTGATCAAGAAATAATAAGAGATTCATCAAAAATCAAGAAATGTACAAAGTTGCCAAAAATAGAAATTAGAGTTTCCATTTATGGCAAATTTTGGCAAGGTGTGCACCCAACTTTAGGGCATTCTTTCTCCATGTTCCAAGCACCAAATGGAAAGGTTAGGGAGGCCTATCAAAATTTCACATTTTAAGCTTCAAAACCATACCAAGAACATGTCCATTGGATTAAAATCAAGAGAGATATGGTGCTTCAAAGTTGAGACAAATCATGGCATTTTTGGCAGCTAGGCAGGTCATGGGCGAGCCAGCGTGCAGTCATTTCCATAAACACCTTGTGTGCATGTTCTATCCAAGTTCATGGGAAAATTTCTCCATGATGGAGACTCCAAATGAAAAATTGTTCAACATCAATCTTGTTTCTCTCCCTCTCCCCTTCAACTTTGGTGTTGAAAGATTTTTCATCTGATCAACTCACTGAGAGATATGGTAGCTCAAAGTAGGTGACCTCCAACTGATCTCTTTCACACGCCATGGTAGGTCAAGGCCTGGTCAGGCTGGCATGCTACATCAGTTGTGTATCAACATTTTCATGAGACATTTTCACATTGTTAGAGACTCCATTTGCAAATGTTTTCCACACCAATGTTGTTGTCCTTCATTTCCTCTTTCCAAATCACCCTTTGCCATGTCATTTAATTCCATAGTTATGAAGATATCATGCTTCAAAGTCACCCTCTTGCCATCTGGGTTCTTCATTCTCAAGTAAACAAATTCAGTAAAAAAAAAGAACTTTGTCCTTATCATTCTCATGCGCATGTTGAGTATGTATTATCCCATGTCATCAAACTTTGCCATTTCAAGGCAAACATGTTCCTTACATATCATACATGTCAATGTACTTCCATTCATCATTTATTCAAACATAAAAGAAAATGAGAAACTTACAGAGCAAGCTGCATTGCTGATATCATCAGTACATCATCACCTTTCATCCTTACTCCACACCATAACATGCCATGATCTCTCCACACACGAGCAAAACAACAACAACTCGTGACAGCTCATACACACAACTCACTCTCTTTTACTTCATTTTGCTTAACTCACTCAGTTAACCCTGGTTCTAACTATCAACCATGACAGTTAGAGCTTAAACAAGGATATAAAAGCACCTCTAACAGAAAATTGCAAGGGGGCTCTCACTCATTCTTCACATTTCACCAATTCTCTCTCTCTCTCACTCTGAGTTTTCTCTCTCTCTCTCTCTCTCTCTCTCTCTCTCTCTCTCTCTCTCTCTCTCTCTCACTCGAGCTTGTTGTTCATTCTTCTTCAAGATTCATCATCATCATCAAGGGATCTTGAAACTGTTAGCATCGAATCTTCAAATTGCATCTTCTGCTTCAATTTTTTTCATCCAAATCTCATTGGTTCGAAGCATTATATAACCTTTATTTGGCTAGATTGAAGTTCAAGAAGCAAGTGGAATCTCCTCTCTGGTATTCTTTTGATTAGAAGCAGCTTCAAAGTACAGGTTCAGTTCATAATTTTTTGCTCTCGTTATGCTTTAATATTGCTTGTTTCTGCTTGTTTGGAGCTCAATAGGAGCCATGTGATCACCGGCTAGTTGATAGGCACTATAGGTGCATAGTTTCAAAATCCTAGGGCAAACTTCATGGCTTCGATTCTCTTTGTGTGTGATTTGTTTGTGAATTTTGGAGCTGGATTTGGAATCTACATGGCTTGAGGTTTATTTTGATGTGTGGTTTGTGAGTTTCTATGGTGGTTGGAACCTGAGCATGGTGGTGGTTCGCCAGAGAAGACGACTGGAGTCTTCTCCGGCCACCTGAAAGTTCAACTGTGTGAAAACCCTAGGCCTTTCCTCAGTTTCAAACATGTCCGTTGATTTGTTTTGATCTAATGGCCACGAGCGTACCAACACATTAATGAGAGAGGGTGGGAGTCACGTGCTCTCATTGTCTAATTTAATTTGAATTTGGTGTTCACGTGTGTGTGGTGTGTGTTTAGTTATCATGTGCCTGCATCATGTCCACATGATTTGTGTACTTTCCATGATATGCACCCTCCTCTGAGCACGTGGTATTGGACTGGGTTATTATTGATATTCACACCCCTATTTTCCAAGCCCAATGCAATTATAACGTGGAAATTGCTAGTGTAGCACCCCCTGGCTCATTTCTTTTTTTATTTTCTTTTTCATAATTGATTCATTTTTAATTTCTAAAATTACTTCCCAGCATCCAAAAATTCCACAAAAATTCATGAAGAATTATAACACATTTAAATAATTTTGACATATTTTATTTTCTGATTTTATCATATTTTGACATGTTTCCATGAATTTTCTTTTAATTTATTTTGTTTGTGCGTCTATTCATAATACATGCTTCATTCTAACTTGAACATGCTTGCTTTTAATCATCAATATGCTTTAACATGAGACTTTGTATGATCATTCTTGACTTCTAAATGTCATTTCAAATGTCGTATGCTACTGACTTGCATCCATTTTTAATCATGTTCATCTTGCACATTCATTATTTGCTTGCATTATAAGAATGCATCAATGTATTGAACTTGAATGATGTTTGCTACCACTTCTTCCTACTTGATCAATGTTTGCATCCATGAATCACATGCCATCTTAATGACATCTCTATGCATTCATAAATGTCATTCACTTCTGACTTTGATGTTTACATGTGCATTCATTCATGTTTATGAACCATATGCATCCATCTTGCATAGTCATGGTATAACTTGCATTTGCATGATATTTTGGTGCATGTTTCAACATAGTTTGACTTTGTTTGATACCTTAACATTAGTTGGGACCCTTAACATGTACCTACTGACTTTGGTTGTTCCTTAACCCTTAGGACTCTTCCCTTTTGGTTTAACACTTGTTTGCTTCTTAAGTTGTCTTCTTAAAGCAACTAGCATTTGTTTGGCTTGTTTTCTTTCACCTATGTTCAATACTTGTATCCATTTGATACTAACCTTTTATATAGGGGTAGAGGTAAGTCACTTGAGTATGTGGATGGTTATCCATGCTCATTCCCTCTTTCATCTCGCATCTCTTCTATTTCTATTTCTCTTTCTCTTTTATGTGGTGGATTACATGATATAATGCTTTGTGTATAACTTTCTCACACCCCTTTGGGATCCTAGCTCATCCTTAATTTTGGATTAAGGTGAGGTAGGATAAGAATTAGGTAGTTCTATCCCTCCCTTTTCTTTAGACTTAGGTTATCAAACCTCCCCTTAGGGTCATCCTGCATGACAACTTTAGGAGAGAATCCCCCTTAGAGTTTTCTTGTCCTTTGAGTCTTCTCTTCTCATCTCATAACACTTCTAAAGCACTTAATAAAGGTTAACATGTATTGTACATGAGCCTTATATATGGTAAGTGAGGTATGGGGGGTCTCCCTCCATTCTTCTAGAGTACCTAGTGTACGTCCTGTTGGGACGATATGCGAAGTATTCGTTCCTATGTTGAAGATTTGGGTACAATGCAAGTTACAAACGAATAACCAAAATATTTCTGTCTAAAAAATAAAAAATAAACTCAAACCTTTTTATCCTTCGGGATTTGCTAAGCTTCAACCTATTTTCAGAAAAGGGCACGGTACTTCCTTCTCGTCGCAAACAGGCATCGACCCTAACTGCCGGACGCGAATCTGACGTCGCTCATAAAAAACACAGACTTGGTTTGGTCGAACTACGACTGCTCTGATTTCCTCCTTCTGGTTAGATTGAGGATACGTAGGCACAAGACGGCGATGTTCTGGTGAGTAAATTCCCCCCTTAGTTCGTGTCCGAACTACGTTGACTCTGACTTTCCCATTGCACGAGGGAATACGTAGGCATAGGACGACGATGTCCTATCGAGCCACTTCTTTTTCTTTTCTCCCCCGTTTCTTCGTTCTTTTCCTTTCCCATTTCTTCTCCTTTCCAGTAGCAGTGGAGCTCCAGATGACAACACCCTTTGATCGAGACAACAAGCGTGGATCTCATCGAGTACGATGGACGCGTGGGGTGCCAATACCTTCCCATCGCGTAACCGAATCCCTTACCCATTTCTCTTGGTCACGAGACCATGTCTTTTCCCTTCCCTCAGGTTTACGCAGTGTTTCCTTTCCCTCTCTTGGGATAAATACACATTGCTGGCAACTCTGTTTCTGCCCCACTTTCGCGTTTGTACTTGGATGAAAATCCTGGGAGCGACAATACCAATAAAAAAACCCTAGGTCCAGTACCTTCACATCAAAACTTAGGTCTAGTACCTTACCAAAAACACCCAAACATCAACAAAAACTCACTCACTCGCTCATACCTCCTAAGAAACTTTCCCAACCCATTAACAGATAAACACTATCAATTACAAAGCGAGACCTAAAGCTAATATCCTGTGGATAACCACATATAGGATGGGTAATTGACAACTCCCCATTGTATAACCTGACCCCGGACCCCCCAATCTCTTTTAAGCGTTTGTTCCGTTAAACATTCGCGTGCAAGGTTTGTTTTAGATAGCTTCCCTTTCCCTTTCAGCTTCATGGGATAAATAAGAAATCAGAAAGTAGCACCACCTCCTACCATTGCGGTGAGGAAAACCCAGCGATAAGGTGGTCGCGTCACCGATAAAAATCGCTCGCTACAAACCCGACAGGACTCCTTGTCCCCCTCACAGAGCTGCTCGTGCTTGACAAGGAACTGATCGGTCCTATATCTGAAATGGGCGTACACTCACTCCAAAGGGAACTTGGACACAACCTTCTCAACTTGCTGGCCATCAACGTCCATGGTCTCAAGCGTAGAGATGAACCTCTTAGTCGCTTCAGAAATAGGCTTTACGACTAAGAACATGTCCTTGAAATGCCATAAAGATTCTAAGTTCGGCCAGAAGAGCCTGCTCTGCTGCTTAAATGACACCCAACTTTGCTTCAGGCCCGCTGTGCTCCGTTGGAGTTAGAAAATGCAGAACAAAAGGTCCACGGTCGCCCCCGACGTTCAAGTAATGGCATACCAGCTCAAAAGTGTGGATGAATGCCAGTGCGTTTGGATGGAGCTGGGTGGGGCACAGTTCCAAGTGGCGGAAGATGGCCTCCTGGAAGTCGGTGAAGGGCAGACGGAACTTAGCCTCCACAAAGGCAAACTCGTACATGGGTGTCATACCCCAAATTTTGACCACTAAGATTTCCCATCATTGTGCAAATCATCACCACAATATGGGTGTGTCATTATGTCTCATTAGTCTCCCCGAAGATGGGTGAGCATCCACTACAATCAAAATTAGGGTTTCAAGCCCTCTCAGAGCTCTTAGACAAAGGATCAATCAAGGAATGGCATGATCTTCAACTTGTCTAACTTCTCAAACATCAACAAAGGATTAAGAGGACTCCCACTTCAAGGATTAAGCACAAGGTTGCTTCCTTCTAAGTGGATTAAGCCTCAAGATCGCCAGTGTCACCAAATTAAGGTTTTGGTCGACCAGGGCCTCCAGGTGGACATTTTCCTCTGGGCATGAGCCAATGCTTCAAATCATATCATAATATAATCCAAGGAACCTCATGGACCCAATCATCAAGTCAATTTGACTTTAGGGGATGCATTCATAAAAAATCATTAATTAGGGTTTCTTGACCTAATTCACCCCTAAGTTGACTATTGAGACAAATCATGAGCCAAGACCTCAAGACATGATTTGAGGGTCTCTAACACCCTACATTGATCCATTTATAATAATGGATTGATCCAAGAAGCTTGATTCCCAAGTTTCAAGTTCATCAGTACCACAGTTAGGGTTTCGCGGGAAAAAGTCAACTGTGCCTTTGACTTTTGACCCAGGCATGCTCCCAAACCTTGGTACATGATTAAATACACCCTATAACATCTATGAAATAAATCCATCAAGTTTGATTTAGGTCAAGGACTTGATTTCATAGAGGATCGCACAGTTTGGAATTCATTTGATAAAAAGTCAACTGTGCACAAAAGTCAACTTTGACTTTTTGAGATTTTTCACAATTATGGTTCTTTAACCCTAAAATGATGTTAATGTATGATTGGAATCATCATTCATCAAGAAAAATCAAGAAAAGTTGGATAACTTGTAAAAGGGGTAACCATAAAAAACTTAGAAATTTTCTAAGTTATGGAACAAAGTGGCTAGGGTACCAACTTTGGAGGATCATAACTCCTAAACCACAAGGCCATTTTTCCCCATTCAAAGTTGGGTTTGTAGCTCTCATTGCCCTCTACAAAAGCTTCAAACAGAACTCATTCCAATTCCTCATGGATTTTAAGTTATGGAATGATCAAAATCACAAAAAGTGAAAATGTCACTTTTTTCCAACACTTAGTGAAATTTTCACTAAGTCAGAATCTGCCTTCACTTTTTTCCAAATGTAGGGGCACTTTTCACTTGGATCCAAAAGGTATCAAAACTAACTATGATCAAACAGTTGTTGTATCATATGAGGGCTTTCTAAATGGCCAAGAACTCCATCAAATTCCACTTGAGCCATGAGATATGACAATGGCAATATGCCTTGCTGAAAACTGTCATGGCAAGGCAGATTTGGGAGTTTTACTTGATTTGCTCAAATTTTGCAAAGGGAAAGCAACCATATCCATCTGAACACCTCAAGGGGGACCAAGGAGGAACCAACTCTGATCCCAAGCCTCCCAAGTCCTTGGAACTAAAAATAGCATGCAAAACCTAGAAATCCCTAAAGAGGGGACAAGACTCCAATTTTGTTTTGGAGCATTCAATGGATGCACCAAGGTGGCATAGACTGAGCCATTTCCAACTGAATTCGGTCAAGACTTATCCAAGACCAAGGGAACCAGCAGCCTGTGCCCTAACTGTAGCACCTCAAAATTTGCCCTCTTATTTTAACATTATCTGGCTTATGTTTCATTGCATTCTTGCATTTTCATCTGTGCATATCATTGGTTCTCAGCATGGGATCAAGGTATCCTTGTTAGCCCTCAAGAGGAGGATGTGTCTCAAGGCCAAAGCAAGAGAATGTACTCAATCTTGTGGTGTTCAGGTTCGTCAAAGTCTCTTACCAAGTTTGCACAATCATCAGAGGCATCAGTCATTTACTTTATCAGCATATAGGTTAATCATTTCAGAATCAAGGTCATAAAGCAGGGTTAATTTGATCTTGTTCCAGACAGGTTTTATATCATGTTTCAGGCATCATTCAAGGGTATTATCAGTGGCTAAGGATTAGATATGAAGTAGGACTCAAAACAAGTTACATTGAAGCAATTTTCACCATTTTGCATTGGTCCAATCGATTTGCATAAGTGTGCAATCGATTGCACCCCTTCAGTTTTCACATTTTTGCCTTTGCAAGGGTGTGCAATCGATTGCACTGTGACGGATTTGCCCAAAACCTTCATTTTTCAGCACTATGCCAATTTCCAATGCATCACATTCACTTGGGATCAATGCTATATCAGTAGAAGGATCTAGAGAGCTGCAGAATTTGATTTCATTTCCATCCAATTTCCACTCTAATTCCATATTCCCTTTCCAAGTTATTTTTCACTTCCAATTCCACTCACTCCAACCCTCACTTTCATTCCAAACCTAAGTCATATTTAAACCAATTTGATCCAAACCACACACAATTACACTTCATTTTTTTGATTTTTCTACACTTCTCATTCATAATTCTCTCTCACTTTTTCATTCTCCATCTTCATCTTCAACCTCTCACCAAAGCTCCATATTCATATATTCACAAATTCTTCATTGGAATTTGTGAATTCTTGAGCTAAACCTCCATCACATCCTCATTCTTGATTCAATTCTGCAGTAGCAACTTATTTGGATCTAGGTTCAATATTTTGGAATCACTTCTTGGAGAACTTTTGCTTATTTGTGGATTATTGCTTGGATCTTCAAGTGTTCTTGATAAATCTTCATAGATCTCTGGATTTCTTACTTTGATTCATCAATTTTTGTGTGCAACAATCACCAAAGCAAATCTCAGCTTTGTAGGTTGGTTTTTCTTATATCTATGCTTGATTTAGCTTAATTTCAACTTATACAATGTAGATCCATGGTTTTCAATGTGATTTGATCCGTTTGCTTGATTGGATTCATGATCTTGTTGTTTGATTGTTGAAGTGTGTGCTTGATTACTGATATTTGATGTGGATTTTCTTGTATGTTTGATTACATGATCATTTGGATGTTTGTGTAAGTGATTGGTGTTGGAAAAGTGATTATGAGAAGTGATTTTTGCAGGTCTGGTACTGTGCAAACGATTTGCATCCTAGTGCAATCGATTGCACTTGTGTTTTTTCATTAAGAATTGCTTTCTGTAATTGTGCAATCGATTTGCACCCTGCTGCAATCGATTTGCACCTGCAACTTTTGTGTTTTTGGCTTGTTTGGAAGCATGTATTGATACCTATTCCACCCCTAACCTTCATTGCTTTGTGTGATGCATATTTGTGGAATTTTCTAGGGTTGTTTAACCTCTAGTTGCTGGATGCATGTGAATCTTTGATGCATGATTGTCCGATTGTTGATTTGTTTGCATTCTTGAAGCATGTTCTTGAGGCATATTGGTTCATGTGTGATTAATGACTTGTTGAACTTGTGTGATCTCTTGGAAATGAATGTGATGTGATACATGTGAGTATGATGTTGTGGTGTGCATAAGTTGATTCATGTATGCTTTTTACCTTGCTTGAACATTTGTTTTCCTTTGAAAATGATTATGGTATATGTTCAACTAGTCTTGATGTATGTTAATGTGAAGTTGTCTTGCATGTTTGGATTGGATGATCATGATATGATTTAAGTTCTGACTTTGCTTCATTCTCACTTCATTTTGTTCACATCACCTTTGTATGAACACGGATTTCCGACACGCGACTTTTGAATTCCATTGATGAATGTTCATGTCTGCGTTGTTGACTTCTTGATGTGATGAACATGTTGCACACGAATTTGAATCATGATAACTCTCGATTAATGCTCAACTTGCTGGATTTGTAATGCATGATCATTGTTTGCATCCATGTTCGCTTATGCATGACGTTTTGATTGATAATATAGGAGTGCAACTTTGTTGAATGTACATGTTCTTGATTTATTTGCATGTCTTTGATTTGTCCATACCTAGTTGCTTGATGCTTAATTGGATGTATGCTTGATATGATTAGTCATTATTGAGATCTTTCTATGAGCATTTATTTGGATACATTGCATGCTGCCCTGTTTTTCATTGTTGTTCCTTTGCACATGTGCTGTTATATGTGCTGCTGTCTGGCCTTTTGCACCCCTTTTTGTGCTGAATTGTGTGCTGTTATAAGCTGTCTTGCTTGTGTGCTGCCTTTTACCGCAGTTTTGGTGCAGGTACGCTGTGGTAGCTGCTGGTTTTGTTTATTCGCCTCTTTTTCCTCCTTCGTCTCTTTCACTCTTTCTCTTTCCTTGAGTCTCAAGACTTGTTTAAGTCTTGGATTAACTCCCTTAGAGCTACCTAGTCCAACTTAATTTCCGATTAAGCTTGGAGTAGGATTAGCATTAGGCTTTCCTTTGCATGCTAACTTAGGTAGATGTTTCCCATTTCAAACTCAACTACAGGGCCACCTTTGCATGACAACATTAGGAACATTTAGTTTTCCCGTAGTGTTTTCTTTTCCCTTGAGTCTTCTCTTCTCATCTCATAATACTTCTAAAACACTTAATAAAGTTAATGTGTATTGCGCATGAGCCTCACATGTGGGAAGTGAGGAATGAGGGGTTTCCTCTCATTTTTCTAGAGTGTTTAGTGGACGTTCCATTTTGGAACGATTTGCTAAGCATTCGTTCCTACATTATAGACTTCGGTACAATGAAAGTTACGAACTAACTTCAATCCACTTCTGTCTAAAAATCACAAAAACAAACTCAAACCTTTTCATCCTTTGGGATCGTTCAAGTTCAAACTTTTTTTTTCAGAAAAGGGCACGTTACTTCCGTCTTGTCGCAAACAGGCATCGACCCTAACTGCCGGACGCGAATCTAACGTCGCTTGTAAAAAACACTAACCGGCCTCGTTAGGTCGAACTACGACTGCTCTGATTTCCTCTTTCTTGTTCGATTGAGGATACATAGGCACAAGACGACAATGTCTTGGCGAGCAGCCTTCTCCCTTAGTCCGTGTCCGAACTACGTTGACTCTGACTTTCCCATTGCACGAGGGAATACGTAGGCATAGGACGACGATGTCCTATCGAGTCACTTCTTTTTCTTTTCTTCTTCTTTTCTTCGTTCATTTCCATTCCTGTTTCTTCTACTTTCTAGTAGCAATGGAGCTCCAGATGACGACACCCTTTGATTGAGACAACAAGCGTGGATCCCATCGAGTACGATGGACGCGTGGGGGTGCTAACACCTTCCCCTCGCGTAACCGACTCCCTTACCCATTTCTCTTGGTCGCGAGACCATGTTCTTTTCCTTCCCTCGGGTTTACTCAGTGTTTCATTTCCCTCTCTTGGGATAAATACACATTGCTGGCGACTTTGTTTCTGCGCCACTTTCGCGTTTGTACTTGGATGAAAATCCCGGGAGCGACAGCTGGCGACTCTGCTGGGGACAAGTGGACCTCTTGCTGGTTCATCCCCTCTTGCGAGTCAATCCTAGCGCTTGTTTGTTTATTTTCATTGGGTGTTTACTGTTGTGCTTTATTTTACTGTATTACTGTTTTACTATTTTACTGTATTTACCGTATTTATTGCATTGCATTTCGTTGTTATGCTAGATTGTACTGTGTTGTGCTGGTTTTCTGTTTGGCAGGTTGGGATTCTTTGAGAGATAAGCCCAATACACAGGCTTGAGCATACACTTAGGACTAGAGTGGAAAGTAGTGGGGCCTACGCGTCGTCTTGGTGCATTTGGTGTTCACGAAATTCACATCCAAACGAGGCTATCTTGGGAGATATTCTGACGTGCGTGTCTTGCGCATTTCAGAATGTTGATCTAGAGAGCTGTCGACCGTTTCTTCAAGGACTCGGCAATGCCTCTCCTCCCGACATGTGATAATGGCAGACCAGAAATGGCAAACCCATTACACTTGTCGATCCGAGGACCCAATGCTGGGAACATGCATAGGATGACCTTATTTTTTAGGGGAATCAGTTGAGGCCTCCTCGATTGATGATGATGCCAAACCAGAAATGGTGAACGTATCATCATTTCTCGACCTGAGAGCTCGTGATATCGAGGATCCTCGGTTTTCTAGTACCCACATGTGAGATGGGCGGGTGTTTACAGGTTTGCAGGTAACCTTGACTTTCATCCTACCTGGTATTTTGGTTTTCTTATCAGTGTGAACTTATCAGCCTGGTATTCTGGTTATTTGGATATTCTGGTATTCCGGTATTTTCTTCAGAGCAGACCTTTGAACTTATCCAGTTAACAACACAGCAGTAAAGAGCTTTGTGGAAGCCCTGATCCCATGTCTGTTGCATTTGCATTCAATTTTTGCATACATGTTCTTGTATTTCCAAGGGTTATTAACTTTGAGACTCGTTGTTGAGCGTTTTCGTCTATTTCTTGTGGTTCTTTTGTCAAAAACTTGAATCAAAGCAGAATGATTCCTTGGAAATATTCGAACATGGCATTTGCATTTGCATACTCATACGTATAGCAGGTGCTCAGGAGCAGATTTCTCATTCTGACTTGGTATTATCTTCAGGATTGACAGCTTGACCGGCCACCACTACTTAACCTGTGAAATCGGAGGATAGCTATGGAACAACTCTGTGCAGAAGTAACTGAAATGAAGATTCAGATGAGGCAGTTTGGGGAAGATATGCAGGCTATGTCCCAGGGTCAGAAACCGCAAAGAGAGGAAGTCAATCAGATGAGGACTCAGGTGGGCCTGGTTATGGAAATCTTGAATAAGGTGTTAAAGAAGGAAAACAATCATGTGCTCGATTCCACAATAGAGGTCCTTACTCCTCCCATGTCTTTGGGGTCTTCTCTAAATCATGGATTGACTCGTGAATTCCCTCCACAGTCTGAAGTTTCAGAGCTTTCCCATCAGCAATCACTTCATGCTCCTCAAGAGGATCCTAAGTCAGAGGGGCCTAAGAGGAAGTTTGATCCCATTCCAATGTCGTATGCGCAATTGCTTTCTTATTTGCTTGAGCTCAAACTGGTTGAACGGGTTACTTTGGGACCTCTTCACACAAAGCTTCCTCTGGGACATAATGCTAATGCTAGATGTGAGTTCCACTCTGGGGCACCTGGTCACAATGTTGAGAATTGTACAAGGTTCAAGCATAAAGTCCAAGAGCTCATTGATTCAGAGGCAATCAAGTTTACGTCAGTTGGCACTGGTAAACAAGGTGATTTTACTCCCACTGTTGCAAAGGAATTGGGGACT
Source organism: Lathyrus tuberosus (assembly GCA_022829125.1). Lineage (NCBI taxonomy): Eukaryota > Viridiplantae > Streptophyta > Magnoliopsida > Fabales > Fabaceae > Lathyrus > Lathyrus tuberosus. The sequence goes on from JALAZF010000226.1 coordinate 8,260,342, forward strand.
CCCTCCTTTTCCAAAGGATCCACCTCGCGTCAGGGATCTCTTCCACAATCTTATTTTGCAAAAGGTCTATATCAGCAACCCTTGTCCGTGACTCAGCCGAATGCAGAAAGGAAAGTGCAGGGGCAGATTGTGCGCCCAAATCAGCAGCAGCAGCAGAATTATCATCAGCAGAGGCAACTCAGACCAAGAAGGCCCAAGAGGATATTTGATCCTATTCCTATTCCTTATAGTCAGTTGTTTGCTCGCTTGCTCAAAAGCTCGCTGATCCAGCTGAGGAATGCCATGCCAGTGCCATACCCTATTCCTCTGGACTATGACATGAACGTTAGCTGTGAGTTCCATTCGGGAACGTTTGGACACACACTCGATAACTGTAATGCGTTCCAGCACAAGGTGCAAGATTTGATTGACTCAAAGGTCATCACCCCAGACGGTACCCCCACAAGGTGAAGTTTCTTTATCAGAGTGAGCACTCGAGGCTGCGAATACATCATCAGAAGCAATAAGTCCAGACGGAGTCAAGTCTCCTCAACAATGACAATTATCAGTTTCTTTACTGCATTTTCACATGTAGCTTTCATTTATTTGTTTAAACACTGTCTGCATGTAAAAACTTATTTGTGTTTTGAATGATGATTTTAATGCAATGAATTTGTTTTCTTGAAGTGTTTTATTCGTGTTCACTCATTCATGTTTATATGCACTGCAATACCAACTTTCTTGCCTTAAACTCTTGAGGGAGGATGATGAGGTAAAAATGCAAAATCTTTGGTTGTGTGTTTTGGATAAAACCATGTTGAGGATGTACAGGCATTGTTTCAAATCCCTAAATACTGGAGATATAAGGGAGATAGACCCTCGTTAACCCCTTTGAGCCTTGAAGTAGGAGTTTCTTTCTAGAAACGAAAAAACCCTCAATCTTAACCTGGGGCAGGGTAGGCGTCAGTTAGTTTGACCGGACGTTCAAATTGCAAAAGGAGTGTGCATTTGAGGATCCATCACCTTCTATTCCACCGTTAAGAGGTCGAAAGATGTGAAACCACAATGGTTATCCATCAACAATCAAGGAGTGAGGCAGTCACAACCCTTTCAAGCAAGTCAGACAAAACGGTGTCACACGATTTGTTCCAAAAAAAAGGGGGGGAATCAAAAGAAAAAAGAAAAAGAAAAAGGAAAAAGCCCACTAAGTTGAAACTCGAAAACAAGCGACTTAGGAAAAAGTTAGGGCATCCCGCTGGACTTCAAAAATCGATAAACTCAAAAGAGTCAGTCCAGGAAAAAATTAGGGATCAAAAAGCAAAAGAACAAAAAAGCAAAAAGCAAAAGGATTACAAAAGAAAATCCCTGAGCAAGAACAAAGTCGTGGGACTAAGAACAAAAGACAAAAAGGGGCGATTGTTGCTCTAAAACCTCATCAGGTCTCAAACCATCAGTGCATGGATTCCTTAAAGATCATGAAACCTTTTGAGAGATGAGCGCTTGCGCCGAATTAGCTGAACGTAGGACTGGAGAACATCACGAAGAGTGGGTGGGCACCAATAAACTTTGAGCCTTAAATCCTTTTTTCTCAAAAACCGTGAACCAGACCACGATACAACCCTCAAAAGTCCTAATTGAAGCAGGGTTTATTCCGAAAGTGCACTTTAGCAAGATAGCGTTCCTGACTCCTATGAGTTGTGCTAATAAGATTTTTGTTGGTATTGCATGTGCGTATTATTTGCCATTCAAAAATAAATGTCGCATCCCAACTAGTGATTTGGTCATAAGGCTTGGCGACACATTTTCAATAAAACTTCAGGTTAACACGAGTGTTGCATTAGAATTGTCATTCTCATATTAAACGTTTTCTGCTCGCATGTGTTTGACATCAAAGAAGCTTACATGATGAACGTCAGTCGAGAAGCTCGATCACGGCAAGTTGAGATGGTGAGAACTCCAAAGGACAGTCATGTCAAGGGGTATGCGGCCAAGAGACTGTGCGCAGCCTGGGGGGGTTCCCGATATATGGTGATAAGATGCAGCCAATCTGAAGCAGTCACATTGAAAATTCTCCCTAAAGCAGCCAAACATGGGAAATCACGTCGATTTGACAAATCTCTGTAAGATCAGTCAGGGGCAAAGTTTCTTCAAGACTTGGGGCAGGCCACCTTTAGAGCGTGAGAAGTTGTCCACTTCTAAAGACGGTTAATTGAAAACACCTCTTCAAAGTTCAGAATACTGGGGCAGAATATTTCAGGTCATTGCAAATCCTTTCGAGGTAATTTACTTCATAGATTATGAAGTCTGGGGGCAGTTGCGTCGAGATCTGATAAATCTCTCCAAGAGTTTGAAGACCCTGGGGCAGTGTGAACGCCCGGTCCTCTATAAAATCCTCTTGAGATTATTTCTTCCTTTAGACCTGATGGTCTGGGGCAAGTGGAGAGTTCAAAGGGTCGTTTATGACTATAGAGACAGGTCAGGCTGGGTAATAATTTTGTTTTTCCCCAGTAGCGTTACTCTCCCCTGCACTGAAAGTTCATCATCCTCAGCATAACTTATTCCCCCAGCAAGCAGTTTAAAGTGGATTGCTCCGAGGTGAATGTGGTTGTATCTCTAGCAGGAGGTGTGCTGGACGTCTAGACTTTATTTTCCCCACAGAGCCTGGTAATCACTTTCCTCAGGAAGTCAGGAAGTGTAGTTCTGTCAGCAACGACATGCTCTAATCCCCAGCAGGGTAGAATCTTTCCTCCAACAGCAGGTCAAGCTCAATGATATCCCTCGGTAGGTTTCGTTGAATTTTCTCCCCAGTAGAGCTATTCTCCTCAGCATTAAAAGTTCATCCTCCTCACCAGGTTGTTATTTTCCCCATCCAGAGTGTCGAGGATTATCTTCCTCAGTAGTGTACAAAAGATTAATTCCCCAGCTAGAGTTGTGGTTGATTGATTACTCTCCTAGCAAGCAGCCAGAAGTTAATGTTGTTGCATCCCCAACAAAAGGCTGATGGAATATCTTCTTTGGATAAGGAGTTTGGTTTCCCCACAGAGTCTTGGCACTCTTTTTCCTCAGCTAGTCGGGAAATGTTTTCTCACCAACAATGGTTTGGTCTGATCCCCAGCAGATGAGTAAGCTTGGTGGTATCCCCTAGCAGAGTTGATGTTGACAATCACCATTCCCCAAGCAGATTTACTGGTATTGGCTGATATACCTCAACGGGATAAGGGTAAGAGCATCTCCCAATAGCAGGTTAAGTTCAGTAATATCCCCAGCAGGAGACTTATGTAATATCTTCTTGGGACAAAGATGTTATTTTCCCCACAGGGCCTGAGCACTCATTCTCCTCAGCCAGTAAGGAGATTTTTTTTCTCATCAGCAACGATATGATTTAATCCCTACAGATGAGTAAGTTGGATGTTGTCCTCTAGCAGAGTCGATGCCGTCAATTACCGTCTTCCAAGCAAATTGCTAGTAATGACAGATGACTCCTACCAGCAGGTTAAGCCCAGTAATATCCCCAAGCAGGTTTGGAATTATCGATTTATTTCCCCAAGCGGAGCATGGTGGTGATCTTCTCATTAGATTGTCCAACAGCGGTTGATACCCCCGACAAGTCTTAAAGTCCAGTTGTTATTGGCATTTTTCGGATCCAGGTTTTGGATTCTGTCTTCGGTAGAAGTCATTGGTAATCCCCAGAGCAGAGAATTTCTCTTTGGGTTCCATCTTCAATATTCGTTTTTATCCATCCTCAACGGAGTGGGTATTCTCTCGGAGTTTTCATCTCCAGCTGAGTTTATGATCAGGATCTTCCTCAGCAGAGTGAAATCTTCCTTAGCAGGATCTTTTAATTCAGAGACAATTTAGTTTGTCATCCCTGTGGAGTTGCCTTCATCTTCGGCATTTATTTTGCTGAGGCGCTTCTTTTTGCATCGCATAAGCATTTTTGCATGGCATTCGCCCAAATGCGTAGCATTTCCATTTCGTATGGAGCATTACGCCATAGAAATTCAAACATATGCATTCGAAGCATAAGCCAGGTTTGATATCCTTTACCAGTTTCTTTCCCCAGCAGAAAGTAACATGATTCAGAAGATGTTTATTTAACATCACACTGCAACCAGTGGATTCGTCCTTCTTGTTGGTCCTTCCCACACTCCCCCGCAGAGTTGTCTGTTTAGATTTCTCTCTTCCCCAGCGGAGTCATCTTTGTAGATCCGTTGATTCTACTTTTCTTGGGTTGGAAAGAGCGTTTTCGGCCGATCTTTCTGTTCGAGTCCGCTTTTGGTCATACTCGTTTATTCTTTTTGAGTCCGCTTTCGGTCGTACTCGTTTGCTGTTGAAAGAGCGTTTTCGGCCGGTCTTTCTTTTTGAGTCCGCTTTCGGTCATACTCGTTTATTCTTTTCGAGTCCGCTTCTGGTCGTACTCATTTGCTGTTGAAAGAGCGTTTTCGGTCGATCTTTCTTTTCGAGTCTGCTTTTGGTCGTACTCGTTTATTCTTTCCGAGTCAGCTTTCGGTCGTACTCGTTTGTTGTTGAAATTCCGTCTTCGGTCGGTCTTTCTTTTTTGAGTCCGCTTTCGGTCGTACTCGTTTGTTGTTGAAATTCTGTCTTCGGCCGGTCTTTCTTGTTCGAGTCCGCTTTCGGTCGTACTCGTTTGCCGTTGAAAGAGAGTTTTCGGCCGGTCTTTCTTTTCGAGTCCGCTTTCGGTCGTACTCGTTTTGTTGTTGAAAGAGCGTTTTCGGCCGATCTTTCTTTTCGAATCCGCTTTCGGTCGTACTCGTTTGCTGTTGAAAGAGCGTTTTCGGTCGGTCTTTCTTTTCGAGTCCGCTTTCGGTGGTACTCGTTTTGTTGTTGAAAGAGCGTTTTCGGTCGGTCTTTCTTTTTGAGTCCGCTTTCGGTCGTACTCGTTTGCTGTTGAAAGAGCATTTTCGGCCGGTCTTTCTTTTCGAGTCCGCTTTCGGTCATACTCGTTTGCTGTTGAAAGAGCGTTTTCGGCCGGTATTTCTTTTTCGAGTCCGCTTTCGATCGTACTCGTTTGCTGTTGAAAGAGTGTTTTTGGCCGGTCTTTCTTTTCGAGTCTGCTTTCGGTCATACTCGTTTGCTGTTGAAAGAGCATTTTCGGCCGGTCTTTCTGTTCGAGTTCGCTTTCGGTCATACTCGTTTATTCTTTTCGAGTCCGCTTTCGATCGTACTCGTTTGCTGTTGAAAGAGCGTTTTCGGCCGGTCTTTCTGTTCGAGTCTGCTTTCGGTCATACTCATTTATTCTTTTCGAGTCCGCTTTCGATCGTACTCGTTTGCTGTTGAAAGAGCGTTTTTGGCCGGTCTTTCTGTTCGAGTCTGTTTTTGGTCGTACTCGTTTAATCTTTTCGAGTTCGCTTTCGGTCGTACTCGTTTGCTGTTAAAAGAGCGTTTTCGGTCGGTCTTTCTGTTCGAGTCCGCTTTCGGTCGTACTCGTTTATTCTTTTTGAGTCTGCTTTCGGTCGTATTTGTTTGCTATTGAAAGAGCATCTTCGGCTAGGTCTTTCTTTTCGAGTCCGCTTTCGGTCGTACTCGTTCGTTCTTATATCCCCAGTATGTCCGCCCTCGGTCGGTCTTTTATCCCGAGTCCGCCTTCGGCCGTTCTCATATTCATTCTATTTACTACCCCCACAGGTTGCAAATTTCCAAGTTATTTTGGTACTCAATCTCCGTGTATCCCGATTGTCTGAAAGCCTTTGCTTCCATACCCTCGGATCCAAGAAGTTTGAATAGAGGCAGCTGTAGCACCTCAAAATTTGCTCTCTTGTTTTAACATTAACTGGCTTATGTTTCATTGCATTCTTGCATTTTCATCTGTGCATATCATTGGTTCTCAGCATGGGATCAAGGTATCCTTGTTAGCCCTCAAGAGGAGGATGCGTCTCAAGGCCAAAGCAAGAGAATGTACTCAATCTTGTGGTGTTCAGGTTCGTCAAAGTCTCTTACCAAGTTTGCACAATCATCAGAGGCATCAGTCATTTATTTTATCAGCAGATGGGTTAATCATTTCAGAATCAAGGTCATAAAGATGGGTTAATTTGATCTTGTTCCAGACAGGTTTTATATCATGTTTCAGGCATCATTCAAGGGTATTATCAGTGGCTAAGGATTAGATATGAAGCAGGACTCAAAATAAGTTGCATTGAAGCAATTTTCACCATTTTGCCTTGGTCCAATCGATTTGCATAAGTGTGCAATCGATTGCACCCCTTCAGTTTTCACATTTTTGCCTTTGCAAGGGTGTGCAATTGATTTGCACTGCTGTGCAATCGATTGCACTGTGACGGATTTGCCCAAAACCTTCATTTTTCAACACTATGCCAATTTCCAATGCATCACATTCACTTGGGATCAATGTTATATCAGTAGAAGGATCTAGAGAGTCGCAGAATTTGATTTCATTTCCATCCAATTTCCACTCTAATTCCACATTCCCTTTCCAAGTTATTTTTCACTTCCAATTGCACTTACTCCAAACCTCACTTTCATTCTAAACCTAAGTCATATTTAAACCAAGTTGATCCAAACCACACACAATTACACTTCATTTTTCTGATTTTTCTACACTTCTCATTCTGAATTCTCTCTCAATTCTCTCTCACTTTTTCATTCTCCATCTTCATCTTCAACCTTTCACCAAAGCTCCATATCCATAGATTCACAAATTCTTCATTGGAATTTGTGAATTCTTGAGCTAAACCTCCATCACATCCTCATTCTTGATTCAGTTCTGCAGTAGCAACTTATTTGGATCTAGGTTCAAGATTTTGGAATCACTTCTTGGAGAGCTTTTGCTCATTTGTGGATTATTGCTTGGATCTTCAAGTGTTCTTGATAAATCTTCACAGATCTCTGGATTTCTTACTTTGATTCATCAATTTTCGTGTGCAACAATCACCAAAGCAAATCTTAACTTTGTAGGTTGGTTTTTCTTAGATCTATGCTTGATTTAGCTTAATTTCAACTTATACAATGTAGATCCATGGTTTTCAATGTGATTTGATCCATTTGCTTGATTGGATTCATGATCTTGTTATTTGATTGTTGAAGTGTTTGCTTGATTACTGATATTTGATGTGGATTTTCGTGTATGTTTGATTACATTATCATTTGGATGTTTGAGTAAGTGATTGGTGTTAGAAAAGCGATTATGAGAAGCGATTTTTGCAGGTCTGGTACCGTGCAATCGATTTGCATCCTAGTGCAATCGATTGCACCTGTTTTTTTCACTAAGAATTGCTTTATGTAACTGTGCAATCGATTTGCACCCTGCTGCAATCGATTTGCACCTGCAACTTTTGTGTTTTTGGCTTGTTTGGAAGCATGTATTGATACTTATTCCACCCCTAACCTTCATGGCTTTGTGTGATGCATATTTGTGGAATTTTCTAGGGTTGTTTAACCTCTAGTTGCTGGATGCATGTGAATCTTTGATGCATGATTGTCTGATTGTTAATTTGTTTGCATTCTTGAAGCATGTTCTTGAGGCATATTGGTTCATGTGTGATTGATGACTTGTTGAACTTGTGTGATCTCTTGGAAATGAATGTGATGTGATACATGTGAGTATGATGTTGTGGTGTGCATAAGTTGGATAATGTATGCTTTTTACCTTGCTTGAACATTTATTTTCCTTTGAAAATGATTATGGTATATGTTCAACTAGTCTTGATGTATGTTAATGTGAAGTTGTCTTGCATGTTTGGATTGGATGATCACGATATGATTTAATTCTGACTTTGCTCCATTCTCACTTCATTTGGTTCACATCACCTTTGTATGAACACGGTTTTCCGACATGCGACTTTTGATTTCCATTGATGAATGTTCATGTTTGCGTTGTTGACTTCTTGATGTGATGAACATGTTGCACACACATTTGAATCATGATAACTCTCGATTAATGCTCAACTTGTTGGATTTGTAATGCATGATCATTGTTTGCATCCATGTTCGCTTATGCATGACGTTTTGATTAATAATATAGGAGTGCAACTTTGTTGAATGTACATGTTCTTGATTTGTTTGCATGTCTTTGATTTGTCCATACCTAGTTGCTTGATGCTTAATTGGATGTATGCTTGATATGATTAGTCATTATTGAGATCTTTCTATGAGCATTATTTGGATACATTGCATGTTGCCCTATTTTTCATTGTTGTTCCTTTGCACATGTGCTATTATATGTGCTGTTGTCTGGCCTTTTGCACCCCATTTTGTGCTGAATTGTGTGCTGTTATAAGTTGTCTTGCTTGTGTGCTGCCTTTTACCGCAATTTTGGTGCAGGTGCGCTGTGGTAGCTGTTGTTTTTGTTTATTCGACTCTTTTTCCTCCTTCATCTCTTTCTCTTCCCTTGAGTCTCAAGACTTGTTTAAGTCTTGGATTCACTCCCTTAGAGCTACCTAGTCCAACTTAATTTCCGATTAAGCTTGGAGTAGGATTAGCATTAGGTTTCCCTTTGCATGCTAACTTAGGTAGATGTTTCCCCTTTCAAACTCAACTATAGGGCCACCTTTGCATGACAACATTAGGAACATTTAGTTTTCCCGTAGTGTTTTCTTTTCCCTTGAGTCTTCTCTTCTCATCTCATAATACTTCTAAAACACTTAATAAAGTTAACGTGTATTGCGCATTAGCCTCGCATGTGGGAAGTGAGGAATGAGGGGTTTCCTCTCATTTTTCTAGAGTGTTTAGTGGACGTTCCATTTTGGAACGATTTGCTAAGCATTCATTCCTACATTATAGACTTCGGTGCAATGCAAGTTACGAACTAACTTCAATCCACTTCTGTCTAAAAAACACAAAAACAAACTCAAACCTTTTCATCCTTCGGGATCGTTCAAGTTCAAACCTTTTTTTTTCAGAAAAGGGCACATTACTTCCTTCTCGTCGCAAACAGGCATCGACCCTAACTGCCGGACGCTAATCTAACGTCGCTCGTAAAAAACACTAACCGACCTCGTTAGGTCGAACTATGACTGCTTTGATTTCCTCTTTCTCGTCCGATTGAGGATACGTAGGCACAAGACGGTGATGTCTTGGCGAGCAACCTTCTCCCTTAGTTCGTGTCCGAACTACGTTGACTCTGACTGTCCCATTGCACGAGGGAATACGTAGGCATAGGACGAGCGATGTCCTATCGAGTCACTTCTTTTTCTTTTCTTCTTCGTTTCTTCGTTCATTTCCGTTGATGTTTCTTCTCCTTTCCAGTAGCAGTGGAGCTCCAGATGACGACACCCTTTGATCGAGACAACAAGCGTGGATCCCATCGAGTACGATGGACGCGTGGGGGTGCTAACACCTTCCCCTCGCGTAACCGACTCCCTTACCCATTTCTCTTGGTCGCGAGACCATGTTCTTTTCCTTCCCTCAGGTTTACGCAGTGTTTCCTTTCCCTCTCTTGGGATAAATACACATTGCTGGCGACTCTGTTTCTGCGCCACTTTCGCGTTTGTACTTGGATGAAAATCCCGGGAGCGACATTAACCTCTAGTCAATGGCTAGAGGAGACTTGGATTCTCATTGCTCAACATTGGCCAAACCTATGCAGCAGTTTCCATTCACTATTCCTTGCAAAACAAACTTTCTCTACTATAAATAGAGCTCATTTGTGATCAGTTTGAGTACACCAAAGCCATCAAACAAATGCTTTCCTCAAAATCTCCTTCTCACTTCCAAATTTGCCTTCCAAAGCAAGTCACTATCAGGTTTTGAGTTTGAGAGCAATTCCAATCAAACCAATCACACACACACCTCATAAACATCATATAGAAGTGATCCAAACACTCACACAACATCTGGAACACTGATTTCTTAGAATCACCAGCCAACTGCTCAAGGTTTTAACCAAGTTGCAGTTGAGATACCACAACCAGTTCCAGATCATTTCCATCCATTCCAAGCATTCAAACACACTCCATGGCACCTAAGGAAGCTATCCAGATCATTGGGACCTAGCTGTAACACCTCTAACCCAAAACACGATCACCAGTTGCAAGTGGTAAGCATGAGCTCTTCTAACTCTATGATCCATGCATTTTTTGCTACACAATAATTTGGCCATATGTTCATAATCATGCATAGAGTGTTTCCCTTAATTAATTGCTTTGTTTGAATCGTGTGTGGAATTTCTGAACCTTCATGCAAATTTTAGGGTTCTTGAGGTTTCTCTTTGATTTCTTATTCCATGCTTAAAATAAATGAAATTAAAGACCATAGACATGATCGTGAGGTTGAAACGAGTAGATTGATATGTAGATTGCATGATATAATCAAGTATTCAGTGAGATTGGATAGAAAATGCAAATATGCAGAAACAGAGGGTGGCGTGTGTTCTTGCCCTTGTTCTTGGCGCCCTTTTTGAAAATTCAAATATTTGAATTTTGTGATTTTATTTAATTGATTCAAAAATTAATTTCTCTCTGAGTTTTAATGATTTTGAGTTGATTCTTTTTTTTAATAATTCACAAAAATGTTAAAATATTTTATTTTCTCAAAAAATCCCAAAAATATTATTTATTTCATGTACTTGATATTTTTGTAAAGAATTAATATTTTAATTGTTTTGACATTTAAAATATTTTCTCCCTCTTGATTTTTCAAATTTTAGTGATTTCCAATCATTTTGTGGATCAAAACATGATTTTTGAAACATTAATCCAAGATCACAATTTGTTTTCCACATGTTAAACAATTTTGGTCATTTTAATTGAATTTTTTATTTAATTAAAATACATTTTGAAAACAAATTAGGGTTTTTTGATTAATTCAACCCTCATAAAACTTTTTCAAACCTTTGGGCCTCTAATAGAGTGTAAGACCCAATCCTTTGTAAATACAAACCATGATGGGCCTCAAATGTTGTATAAGTCCCGTTGTATTTCAAAAGTTCGGCGCGATCGTCGCCAGTTCAAAATCAAAACGCTTGGGTCTCTCCTTGAGCTGTAAGCCCCACCACTTGTACAAAAAAGACAAACCATTTTGGGCCTCTAATAGAGTGTAAGACCCAATCCCCTTTTAACCAAAACCTTTTTGGGCCTCAGATATTGTATAAGTCCCTCTGCGTTAAAAGAAAATCTCGGCGCGATCGCCAGTTCAAAAATCAAACCCTGGGCCTCTCCTTGAGCTGTAAGCCCCACCACTTGTATAAAAATAAACCTTTGGGCCTCTTGAGAGAGTGTAAGACCCATCCCTTTGTACAGAAAACCTTTTTGGGCCTCAGTCACTTGTATAAGTCCCAGTACAATTTCAAAACAACAATGCAATCACTGATAAAACCTTGGGCCTCTCCTTGAGCTATAAGCCCCAACAATCTTTTCAAAGCACTTTCTCCTTTGATTTTGAATATAATATTGTTATCAAAGCTTTCTTTGTTGAACAACTAACCAAACAGCATGGAAGCTCTACAACCGAGTAAGTGTTTACCCGCTTTCTTTATCCGCTTTCATCTATATATAACTGTATTGTGGGGCTGCTCACTGTAATTCTTCTTTCACAAACTTTTATATACTTGTCAAATATCAACTGTGTAATACTAGTATAACTATTTAGAGTTTTCCCCGGCAACTACGTCTAGCACTAGGTAAAGCCCTGTTGGTCACTCTTAAATACAAACAAAACTAGATCCCCATAGGATTACCAGACACAGTCTTCCCTCCTCTTGGGGTTAAACAATATGGAGACGTGAAAGGCAGCATTCTTCGTGAACCCTTTCTCAGACTGTCACCCTTAGAAATCGTCAAAGAAACCCTACTCCCCAGAGATGATCTTTTCCCCGTGAATGGCATCTCTTGAGTTTCTTCCAAATTCTCGAACTTTCCTGGCTTGATCAATTCTCGGTGAATGGCATGTCTTGAACTTCTCGAGATTTAGGGACCCACAGGCTTCTTAAAAGCATCTCCGCCTCCCCTTGGGCGTTGTACAAGGACCCTTCGGCTTCTTAAAAGCTCTCATGCCTTCTCTTGGGCTTAATACAAGGACCCAGAGACCTCTACAGTTATAGGAACATAACCTAGTCATCAATTTGCTAGAGCTGTCTTTCTGAGTCAAGTGTCAGACCAGTTAATGGGTTGACCTTCATTCCTTAACATACCAGCATTCTCTTGGGCATTATACAAAGATCATTCACTACCTGAGAATCGATTTCTCAAAACACCTATAGACTTGGACAATCTCAATACCCTTTGGATTTTCCATTTCCTTAAAGAAAAGGAAATAACCCTGATCCTCTGATCAATCCCAAAGCACGACAATACCTTTAATCGTTCCCTTCATAAGAACTGATTTTCTCTGTTATCCAATATACTGGACCTGTCACTAAACTGAAACGGTCACCAGCACATTAGCCTCCTCTTAGGCTTTGTATAATGATCCTTCCTCAGTGAAGTCAGCCTTCTCTTGGGCTTTGTACAAATAATTCTCCCCAGCGGAGCTAACCTTTTCAGACTCTCTTGTTGAGTCGAATCCCTTTTAGCCTCCATCTCGGGCTTCGTACGAGATACTAAAACACTCTCTTGTTGAGTATAAAAGACTCTCTTGTTGAGTCAAACACTTTTAGCCTCCATCTCGGGCTTCGTACGAGATACAAAACACTCTCTTGTTGAGTATAAAAGACTCTCTTGTTGAGTCAAAACACTTTTTTAGCCTCCATCTCGGGCTTCGTACGAGATAGAAAATCACTCTCTTGTTGAGTGTAAAAGACCCTATTGTTGGGTCACTTCCCTTTCAGCCTCCATCTCGGGCTTCGTACGAGATAGCAAAACACTCTCTTGTTGAGTATAAAAGACTCTCTTATTGAGTCCATCAACTTTTCAGCCTCTATCTCGGGCTTCGTACGAGATAGATAAAAAACACCCTTTTGTCGGGTCAATAGCCTCCTCTTAGGCTTTGTATAAGGAAAACCCGGTTGAGTCAATCAACCTTTTAGCATCAATCTGTGCTTTGCTCACAGTATACAAACATCAACAACTCCTTCATCTAAATTGCTGTAAGCGGCAAGCCTCTGGATTATTTACATCTACGCCATTGTCCCTCTTTTAGCATGAGAGATTCCTAAGGAAAGATAACATTGCTCTACACTGAGTTAAAGTCTTCTCCTTCAGGTTGAAAATCCCCTATAAAGGAAATTATGGCATTGCTGGATTCACATATCCCAGTTAAAGTAATTCTTCTTTATAATCAGTCCCCCAACAGTTGTGACAAACAGATCCTCTTTAGAGATAACAAATTCTCTCTAAAGCCAAGACCATTTAGCTTCCTATCTTGGGCTTCGAACAAGATACAAATAGACCCTTCAGCTTCACATCTTGGACTTTGAACAAGATACAAATCACTTTTGGCTTCACGTCTTGGGCTTTGAACAAGACACCAAAACAACCCTTTTCCTCCCATAGAATAGGAGGAACTACGATCACTCTGATTTCCTTATTTTACGGGAATACGTAGGCATAAGATTAAAAAAATCTTAGCGAGCACACTAATTAAATGACATCAAATCCAGTACCTATCCAAAATCCCCATTAATAAACCCGTCATTTCATTCTTAACAAAATAAGCAGAGAGAAGCCCACAATCTAAACCGCATCTGTAAACCAACAGTCATCTGTTTAAACTCAGTATGTAAGCAGGGTTAATTGGAGACATCTATTTCCCTTCCTTAGTCAGCTTAATAGGATAAAAAATGAATCGACCTGTAGTACCCCAGAGCGACAGTGCTTAAGAACCACGTCTAAAATCGCTCGCTACAGAAGAGTGACGCCCACCGTGGGGCCCCGCAGGGCATCTTGTCCCTCTTATCTCTCTGGTTGAAACCTTAAATCTAAAAAACTGCCACAGAAATGGCGACTCTGCTGGGGAGTCATTGTCTGTATAGGATCATAAGACTAGAGGTCTAGGATGATTAAGACAAATATATATATTGCTTTTCCTAATTGATATCTGTGTTTAGTTTTCTGCTAATGGGAATGCGTGTGATGCCGCATGTGGAAAGATTGAGTATACACCTAAGATAGGTGATGGCAATGCGGGTAATCTTACTGGGAGTGAATTCCAGTTAAGAGCCCCCGATCGACCATCAAACTCAGTGGAGACTCCCTTTGCAGATACATTGCCTATACGACTTCGGTTGTTGAAAGTAGTGTGGTCGACTGGGTTATCTGAGAAGCTGAGGTTTTTAGCAGAATTAAGCCATTTTGTAGTGCGGAAGCTATCGGAAATAGTTGTCACGCGATACTATCCTCATCTGAGATCACTCTAGGATACACCAGCTCGCTGGCGATACGCTTGCTATTGTCATCCCAAGAGGAGTCAATGATTTTGCGGACAGGTACAAAAAATACCAGTATAAACCTTTGGGGGGGGGGGGTAGAGCCTTGACTTCATGACACCGACCCTTTGACCCATGTTTTTTCTATGTTTTTGTGTGTTGCATTCATGCATTCATTTAAAAAACATAAAACAAAAAAAATTTTCTCTTCTCGTCTCTCTTTTTCAAATTAAACTAAGGTAATGATTGCAAATGTCAGAGAAAGGAGATTGCGCTAATGGATTTCGGTAGAAGGAAAACTCATAAGTACACCTTCAAGGTTCCAAAGTTAGAGGATTTAAGAGGTTTGGCGAGAATGATCACCAACCACGAGGCTTTCAGAGCTAAGTATGGAGGACTGCTGCCCTTGTTAAGGGTCCATGTAATTGAGGGAATCTTGTCTACACTAATCCAGTTCTACGATCCGGTCTATCACTGTTTTACATTCCTGGACTATCAACTAGCACCAACGCTGGAGGAATACTCTCACCTGACTGATTTACATATCACTGATCAAGCTCCCTTTTCTGGACTGGAAGAAATTCCAAAGGATCAAACCATTGCACGAGCAATTTATTTGGACGAGTCAGAAGTCAGGACTCACGTGACCACTAAGGGTGGCATCCAAGGTTTGCTAGCCCAGTTCTTAACAAAGAAGGCTCTATACTTTGCTAGTATAGGGAACGTGGCCGCTTTCGAGAGCATCTTTGTTTTGCTCACCTACGGGTTATTTTTGTTTCCCAACATTGATAACTTCGTGGATATTAACGCCATTAAGATTTTTCTGATTGGAAACCCCGTACCGACCTTGCTCGCAAATGCGTATCATTCGGTACACTTAAGAAATTTATACAGCGGAGGAATGATCACGTGTTGTGTACCCTTGCTTTACAAATGGTTCACTTCCCATTTACCCAAGTCTGCTGCATTTTGGGATCAAAAGAATACTTTACGTTGGTCGTAGAGAGTCATGTCTCTTACCAACTCAGACATCGATTGGTACAACCGAATCTACAACGGGATCGGGATCATTGACCGTTGTGGAAATTTCCCAAATGTACCCCTTATAGGAACTAAGGGAGGAATCAACTATCATCCAATTCTCGTTCGTCGTCAATTTGGATACCCAATGAGGCATGTCGCACGCAATGCTCATCTGGAAGGTCTTTTCTTCAAGGAAGGAGAAAATGACAGGGCACTAAAAACAGAAATAGTGCACGCCTGGAAACACGTTCATAGGAAAGGACGAGAGTTTCTAGGAAAACCAAACTGTGTCTCGATTGAGCCTTATCTCCATTGGGTACAAACTAGAGCTCTCAAGCTGAGGATGCCTTACCCTCGTCAGGAAGTTCTTCCATTAAGGGACTCTGCCCTTTATTTCATGTTTGAGACGGAAAAACTTCAGGTTACTCTCAACAAAGTTCAGCAGGAGAAGAGGTCTTGGAGGAACAAGTACCGTATTCTCAATGTAGAGGGACTGAAAATACAACAACTATTGAAAGATAAAGATGCTCTGATTGAGATTTTAGAGCAACATGCTGTAGAAAATCATGATGACCAAAGGAATTTGCTCGCTCCTTTCACTTGGCAAAGGAATGACAACCCGACAACGGCCCAAGAGCCCTGGTCAAAGAAAAGGAAAGTACCAAAACCAGCACTTGATCTCCCCTCAGAGAGGACTCAGGATCCATTAGTTTAGATTTCCTTTTTCAGCACTTTGTAATCTACTGTATTTCCATTTCTGCAAGCCTTTGAATTCAATAAAACGGGGTTTCCCCATTGTTTGATATTTGCAATCCAATTGTCGACGTTTAATTTGAATAAACAAAAATAATTAATAACTATTGCATATCATTCACCATTCTCGCGTAAACGCATTCTTCTTACCTACGAATCTCACGTTTTTGTCTCGATTCTAGAGTCAAACTGTCTCATTCGTACAATACTCTGGCCAATCGTCAGAAAAAGATGGATGATCTCGAGGAAGAGAACAGAGAGTTAAGGGAAGAGATCGACATTCTGAAAGAGGATCTGAGAAAGCTTCATAATGACATGCAAGCTCTAGCAGAAGCTCAGATGCAGCAACAAAGGACTGTGATCTCAGAGATCACATCAACGCCCATAGTGGAGAAGTATGATCCTAGGTACAAAATGCCGAAAGATCGTCCCTGGGGCATGCCACTCAACTATACCCCGGAAGGATATGTTCCGCCGATCGCCGAGGATCAAGGAACCGCAGCAGGAACCGCTGGGCCTGAAGGTTACAAATTTCGGGAAAGCGAAGATGCCAGGGGCATGACAGCAACTCCTGAAGGTTACAAACTTCGGGAGGCACCAAGAGTCTCTGCCATGATTACTATACCACCGCCCGTAGTACACACTGTCCCGGAAGGACAGATTCCACAGATACCGTCTGGTGGCAATTGAAATTCTGGTACCAGATGTGTGATGTTACGTGTAATGTCACAACAACACACTCTGCAATGGACAATGTAAAGCAACAATAAATCAACACAATGAATTGTTCACCCAGTTCAGTTTTAACTACCTACGTCTGGGGGCTACCAAGCCAGGGATGAAATTCACTACTTGTAGAATTAATTTACAGACTCAACAACCTCGTTGACAATCTCCTAAACTTAATTCCTACTAATGAGCTTTCTACCTAAGAGACCACTTAGGTATGAGAACACTACTCAATCCCTAAATCACTTCAGTGATATGATTCCAAGATCACACACTTTGAATAACACTACTTGATTCTGCTTCACAGCTTTGATTAAGAACAACTCAAAACAACAATACCAATTCACACTCTAATGGTTTACAAACACGAAGACACAACGACACTCAGTCTTTAGCTCTCTTTCTTCGTTGCTTTTCCTTCAGGAATGATGCACATTATATAGCTCTTTGAATTGGGCTTGAACCTGCTGCAATATCTGACCTGATTTGTTATTTAAAACTGAACTTCAAAACAGATTTTCTCTCTCAAAATCTTCTTAAATCTCAGTCTTTAAATCTCCTACAAATCTGCATCAAATCTGTTTGCAACAGAGAATATCTATCCCAAGATATCTGCAACCAATGAGACTAACAGCTCTCCCAAAATCCAGCTAAAACGCAAACCCTAACAACATCACTAAACCTGATGTTATTAATCTTCTGCAGGCCTGATGTCACAACATCGCATGTAACATCAGACATCACAACTTCAGCAACTTAACTTCTTAACATAAACCAATGTTAAGACTCAATGTTAAGACATCACCCATGTGACATCAACATTGCACAACTTTGTTTTATCAAAATTCAAGCCAATCCAAGAACCAACAATCTCCCCCTTTGGCTAATTTTGGCTAAAACAATCTCTGCAACATCAGAGACTTCAGCAGCGGAAAATTTTTTAAAACAAACTTCGCAGCAGCATTTCTTCAAACAGCTTCAAAATGCTTTCAGCATGCTGCACACACTCTAATACTCTGCTACATACTTCAACCACAAATTAGCAGCATAGGTCAAGCTCCCCCTCAAAGCAAGAATCAGCATACCAGCAACTGTTTAACAACTCTCCCCTCAATATCTGCATTTCAGCATCACACTAGCTGCACTCCTGCACAATGACAAATTCTTCTTCTTGGCCTTACAACACCTTGACTAAATCTTCTGCTAACTCTCCCCCTTTTTAGCCACAATTGGACAAACCTCAACATGTAAGTCCTACTCACTACAGTTAGTCCTAAACAGGCTCTCATTGTCAGTCTAAAGTCAGCATGCAAGACAAGACAAATCATAGAACAAAAACAAAAATAGTGCATAAACAGGCACAATATTCAAATTACATATTAGGCACATCAAGTGCAGAAACAAAAACAACAAAAAAACTAAACTACTATCAAGAAAGGGCAGCAGGGAAACTAGTTTTCATCTGAGCTGGCCCCATCTTCACCATCAGTGCTAGGACCACCTTCTTCAGAACCTGGTTCTTCAATATCATCATCATTTTGGTTAGCATTGACTGCTTCATCTTCTTTTTCTGCCAATCTCAGAGTCATGAGAAGTTTTTCAAATTTCTGCTTTCTTTCAGTACTTACTCTGATGACTTCATCCAACTCCTTGCAAGCCTCCTCCAATTCTGAAATCAACCCAGTTTTGGCAGGTAGCTGTTGTGATGTTAAAGCTGATGTCTTGACAATGTCAGGGACATGCTTCCCTTCAAACAGCTTATAGTGGATTGTCATTGCAGATTCTCTCTTACACACCACATCAGATTGATGAAGAATCTCAGGATGTTGTGACAAACTGATCCCACAAATGAGAGAGGGAAAGGTAATAGGCATCTTCACTGCATTTGTAGCAGCATGCTTGATAGTCTGATCATATATATACACCCCATAGTCAAACAACCTCTTTGTCCCAACAACATAAATGAATTTTTCCAATCCAGCAGAGACAGTTGTCTTGTGATTGGTAGGGACCCAATTAGCTGCTCCTATTCTGTGCAGAATAGCATATTTCACACTTAATAAACTGGCAGACAATTTTCCTTTCAGAGGCCAGACTTTCACTTGCCCTGCTGTGATTTCCTTGCACACAGCATTGTCTGTTTGTTCTAACTCTCTATACTCCAGCTCATCCCTTCCAAGGTAAGTGTTAAATACCTCAGGAGAAAAGTTTACACATTGACCTCTCACATAAACCTTCCTAAAATCCATACTTCTGTTGTCATTAATAGCCATAGGAATGTTGACAATAAATTCCTTGACTAATCCATCGTAGCACTTGGACAGTCCAGACACAGCCTTCATTAACCCAGCAAATTTAATCAATTCAATAACTTCCTTAAGATCCAAGGCATCTCCACCAAGTTCTCTCTCCAGTGTTAGTCTCCTCTAGCAGACAAATTTCCACATGGATGCACTGCTAGCATAGTGGAATGAAATATTGTCAACAGGGATGTCAGGGATCTTATCAGCAATTCTTTTTAATATAGACCTTCTCACAGGTGTGATGTCTTGAACATCATCCTCAACATCAAATTCAGATTCTGAATCCTCCCTCACCTTTCTCTTTTTGGATTTCACAGCCACTTTGCTCCATGACTTGGTTGGACCAACCACAGAGGTCTTTTTCTTCTTGCCTTCAGCTGACATTTTGGGAGAGGTTTCCACCTTCTTTCCTTTCCTTGTCTTCAATCTATTGGCAATCCCAGGAACTGCGTTACCAATAACTTCATTATCAGATAAGTCACCAACATCCACCACATCAGCATTCTTCTTCCCTTTGGGACCAGGAGTAGCATCCCTAGCAGGTGATGTTTCAACATCATGTCCAACATCAACTTCATCTTCAGCATGAGTATCCCTTTCCCTTTCTACTTCAGCTTCACCTTCATCTTCAATCTCAGCATCTTCAATGACTGAAACAGCTAATCTGTGAAGATTTGTATCAGTAGATTGCATGTCACTCATTTCTCTTGCAGAATGATCAGCAACCATTTGTCTTAGGGGTCTAGATATGCCCTTAATAGGAAGTCCTTTCTCAAAGATCTTATCAACAATCTGACCTAAGCTTTTGTCAACATCTACCCTTTCCTCAACAGTTTGTGGAAGAGGGGTGGTAGACTTAGGTTTGTCTCCAAATAGCACACTAGTCACAAATGCCCTACTCTCGCTATCATCAAATTTCTTGCTAGTTGATTGATTAGAAGTATTACCTTTTGTAGCCCTCACAGGTTGATACTTCTCAGGTCTTGTATTTTCGGAGGCTGGAATTATAGAAATAGGAGCAATGTCCATAGCTTCATCCACGGATACCTCTTCTGAAGAAACCCTAGGATTTGCATGAGTGGAACTTTTGGGCGCAGCCTTCTTTGATGGTGATGACACTTGTTTAGACATCGTACTTATGTAGCAACTGAGAATTAGGGAATGAGTGTTTCTGTTGATGGAGAAGGATACGAACAGTCTAAGGTTATGGTGTTTGATGAAGCGAGTGATAGGTACTGATAGCCTAAAGTATGAAGCCTAATTTTGTGGGCATCTTAAAAGCCAATCAATGAGTTTTTCCCTCCAAATCAACTTTCAAGGATTCACATTAAGAGTAGTTCACCCTATTTGACCTTTCATCAGACTTTCACACTTGTTGTCATTATCTAATGTTACAACATCAACCTTAACATCACCAAATAAGCTGTCCACTTGAGGCACCCATTAATAGCAATTATCTATGGATCTTATTCCCTTCATCACTACCTCATTCTGCTCATTTGTCACCACACACTCATCTTTGGTGTAGCTGACCTTATAACCATCATCACAGAGCTGACTTATGCTAAACAGATTAGCACTCAACCCTTTGACAAGAAGCACATTGTCAAGTTCAGGTCCACCATGACACTTTACTTTTCCAACGCCTTTCTCTCCATCTCCAAAAGTCACATCAATTAAGGAGCAAGAATTGATTTCCACCAATTTGCTTTTGAATCCAGTCATGTGCTTTGAACAGCCATTGTCAAAGTACCAACCATCCTTAGCAGAGTGTCTATCTGAAAAGTGAGCCAATAGACACTTAACCTCTTCTTTAGGAACCCACTGTTTAACAACCTTGGGCCTGTTCACCTTCTGTCTGGGTTGAGGGTTAGACTTGGGATAACCATGGAGCTTGAAACAAGAAAACTGCATGTTTCCAAATCTGCCACAGTAAAAGCACCTAACTCTGTCTTTTCTGAAGTGGTTAAACCTTCTGCCACCTTGATGATGATACTGCTGAGGCTGCCACCCATAATGTTGTCTTCTTCTCCCATAGTTTGACTGTCTTCTATGGTAAGGATACTGTCCTTTTGGCTTTCTTCTATGGTGATGAGGCTTCCTTCTTCCATAATAATCAGACACAACATTATTATATCCATAGTCATACATGTTTCCCTGATGTTGAGACATCTGATGGAACATGTTCTGTTTGGACCTAGAAGCCTGCATGCTCTTATGATATTGTGGAGGCATATACTGCCCAGCTCCAGAAACATGTGCTTTCCTTTGATGAGGACCATGAGCATGCCTCTTCCCAACATTTTGAGGTTGAGGATGAGCAGCCTGCTTAGGTTTAGGATCCTGTCTCTTTGTTTGAAGTTGAGACATTGGTTGAGACATCTCCTTCTTGGTTCCTGAAGTGCTTGCTTCAGCAGATACCTTTTCCTCAGCCACAAATCCTATGCCTGACTTATCACCATAAACCTTTTCTGTCTGAAGGATCTTATCAAGTGTGTCTGTACCACAGTTCAACATCCTAACAGATTTGGTCATATGATCAAGATGAGCTTTGACTAATAAGACTTCATTTTCCAAATCAGCTTTAGCAATCTCAAGTTGAACAATCTGTTTCTTCTGATTTTCACTTTCTTGACAGATTTCTGCACTCTTTAGACAAAGCTCTCGATAAGTGGATGCTAACTCCTCAAAAGTCAGTTCCTCATCACTTGAGTCACCATCAGAAACAACTGTTCCAGTTAAAGCTTTGACATGTTTGGCTGACTCTCCTTCACTTTCACTTTCAGAGTCTGACCAAGAAACTGTCATTCCTTTCTTCTGCTTCTTCAGGAATGTGGGACATTCTTTCTTAACATGTCCATAACCTTCACACTCAAAGCACTGAACACCCCTGTCTTCAGCAGTCTTCTCTTCATCCTTCTCCTTAGACTTACTGATGTCAGAAGCGATGTTCTTGACATTAGGCTTGAAGTTCATGTTCATTCTTTTGAACACCTTATTGAACTGCCTTCCCAACATAACAATGGCCTGAGATAGATCCTCCTGGGATTCAGCACTATTCCCTTTCTCTTCTTGATCATTTGAAACCAAGGCTATACTCTTTGGCTTCTTTTCTAGTTCTTCCTCATTCAACCCAAGCTCAAAAGTTTGAAGAGAACCAATGAGCCCATCAACCCTCATCTTGCTGATGTCTTGAGCTTCTTCAATTGCAGTCACCTTCATCTTGTACCTCTTAGGAAGGGACCTAAGGATTTTCCTTACAAGCTTTTCTTCTGACATCTTTTCTCCAAGAGCACTGGATGCATTGGACAGCTCAAGAATACTCATGTGGAAGTCATGGATAGTCTCATCTTCCTTCATCTTTAGATTTTCAAACTTCGATGTTAGAAGCTGAAGTCTTGACATCTTAACTATAGATGTTCCTTCATGTGTAGCCTTCAAAATATCCCAAGCTTCCTTAGCAACTTCACAGGTATTGATCAACCTGAATATGTTCTTATCAACTCCATTGAAAATTGCATTTAAAGCTTTGGAATTTCCAAGGGCAAGCTCATCTTCTTCCTTGGTCCATTCTTCTTCAGGCTTTGGCTTTGAGGTGCCCTCTTTATCTTTCCCAACATCATCTTTTTCAAACACAACAGGTGCTTTCCATTCTTTAATGATAGCCTTCCAAGCCCTGCTATCCAAGGATTTTAAAAAGGTGATCATCCTTGGCTTCCAATAATCATAATTCGAGCCATCCAAAATAGGGGGTCTGTTGACAAATCCTCCAACTTCTTTGTCCATCTTTACACCAGAAAGTAACTTCCTTAGATCTCACCCAGAGACAGACAGAATGCCTGCTCTGATACTAATTGAAATTCTGGTACCAGATGTGTGATGTTACGTGTGATGTCACAACAACACACTCTGCAATGGACAATGTAAAGCAACAATAAATCAACACAATGAATTGTTCACCCAGTTCGGTTTTAACTACCTAAGTCTGGGGGCTACCAAGCCAGGGATGAAATTCACTACTTGTAGAATTAATTTACAGACTCAACAACCTCGTTGACAATCTCCTAAACTTAATTCCTACTAATGAACTTTCTACCTAAGAGACCACTTAGGTATGAGAACACTACTCAATCCCTAAATCACTTCAGTGATATGATTCAAAGATCATACACTTTGAATAACACTACTTG
Organism: Lathyrus tuberosus; assembly: GCA_022829125.1. Lineage (NCBI taxonomy): Eukaryota > Viridiplantae > Streptophyta > Magnoliopsida > Fabales > Fabaceae > Lathyrus > Lathyrus tuberosus. Next base: position 8,283,594 of record JALAZF010000226.1, read on the forward strand.
ATTCTGCTTCACAACTTTGATCAAGAACAACTCAAAACAACAATACCAATTCACACTCGAATGGTTTACAAACATGAAGACACAACGACACTCAGTCTTTAGCTCTCTTTCTTCGTTGCTTTTCCTTCAGGAATGATGCGCATTATATAGCTATTTGAATTGGGCTTGGACCTGCTGCAATATCTGACCTGATTTTTTATTTAAAACTGAATCTTCAAAACAAATTTTCTCTCTCAAAATCTTCTTAAATCTCAGTCTTTAAACCTCCTACAAATCTGCATCAAATTTGTTTGCAACAGAGAATATCTATCCCAAGATATCCACAACCAATGAGACTAACAGCTCTCCCAAAATCCAGCTAAAACGCAAACCCTAACAACATCACTAAACCTGATGTTATTAATCTTCTGCATACCTAATGTCACAACATCGCATGTAACATCAGACATCACAACTTCAGCAACTTAACTTCTTAACATAAACCAATGTTAAGACTCAATGTTAAGACATCACCCATGTGACATCAACATTGCACAACTTTGTTTTACCAAAATTCAAGCCAATCCAAGAACCAACAAAAATGACAGCATGTTCGACAGAATGAATGAATTCCAGGAACAATTCCTAGAAATGTAGAAAGAACTGCAAGCCATTTGCGGTCAGGATTTATTTGGAAAGGACGCCGCAGACCTCTGCTTGGTCCCCAATGTGAAAGTTCCACACAAGTTCCAAGTACCTGACTTTGAAAAGTACAAGGGTAACTCTTGCCCTCAAAGCCATTTGGTGATGTACGCTCGGCGAATGTCGGCTCAGACAAAGAACCAGGAGCTACTAATTCACTACTTTCAGGATAGTTTAACCGGTGTTGCATTAAAATGGTACATGGGTTTAAACCGCTCTACGATCGGCACCTTCAGAGATCTCGGCGCTGCCTTCGTTCAACAATATAAATACAATTTGGACATGGCACCGGACAGAGATCAGCTCAGATCGATGTCACAATAGGACAAGGAAACCTTCAAGGAGTACGCTCAGAGATGGCGTGAAATTGCCGCCCAGATTTCTCCACCTCTTGAGGAAAAAGAGATGACAAAGATCTTCTTAAAAACCTTGAGCTCATTTTACTACTATAGAATGGTTTCCAGTGCGCCCAGTGACTTCACAGAGATGGTGGGCATGGGAGTTCGTCTTGAGGAAGCCGTCCGAGAAGGACGCCTAGTTAAAGATGCTAGATCATCAAGTAGTATGAAACGATACGGTAGTACTCTCCCTAAGAAAAAAGAGCAGGATATTGGGAATATCTCTCTCGGAAAGAAAAGGTGACGTTATCAACCAGTAGCAGCTGTAACTCATGCTATTAACCCTGCGCCTATTTCTACGTATTAACCTCGGGTTGCGCAGAGTCAACCTAATCAACAGCCTCTTCAGCAGGCTTATCCTCCATATAGCAACAACCATACGACACGACCTCCAGGGTTTGATCCTATACCCATGTTGTACGCAGAGTTGTTTCCATTATTACTGGTCAAGGGGAACGTCCAAACTAAGTCTCCTCTTACAGTACCGGAAAATCCTCCTTTCTGGTTCAAAACGGATCAGACGTGTCCTTACCATCAAGGAGGACCAGGGCATAACATAGAGAACTGTCTCAGTTTCAAATCCGACGTACAAAAGCTTGTTAGGAGCGGGGTCTTATCTTTCAAAGATACGAATCCGAATGTTCTCACGAACCCGCTGCCTCAACACAAGAAAGCTGCAGTCAATTTGATAGAAGGAGAATCTAACGACAGCTATCAAATTCACGATGTACTCTTATTAAGAGCCAATTTGGTCAAGATGCATTGTAGACAGAGTAGATATAGCCATGTGCCACCTCATAATTATCACCAGTGTGATATCTGCTCTAAGAACAATAAAAAATGTTCTGTGGTGCAAGCAGCTCTACAGGAACAATTGGATCTCGGATGGATCCAGGAGCATCGAGTTCGTGGAGTCAACATGACATACACAAATTCCAAAATCATTTAAAACCACGACATCCGTGCAATGAATGTCAACCTGGTCACAATGCACTCAAGGCAAAGCCAGTATCATAATCTGCCACGGCATGATTACAATTCTTGTCTGACCTGCTCAGTAAACAAACAGGGATGCTCTTTCATACAAGAGGCCCTCCAGCGTCAGATGGATCTTGGGTGGATCCAGGACTAGCATGACAAAAATCCTTATCAGATCAACATGATCCAAATCTTTGATATCTGTTTGATGAATACCAGCTTGGTGGAGTTACACGCCAGGCAGGTTCAACTTGGTTTTCTCACTTCTCACGATTATCCGAACTGTAAAGTATGCAGTGAGAGTAACCAAGGGTGCGCTCTTATTCAAAGAACTTTACAACACTTGTTAAACCACTGGTGGCTTCCTATCTATATGGATGAAGACACGCAACAAATCATTGTGCTTAATGGAAACCCTACTCGGCGTCAAAGTCAGGATGTCCGATCTATGGGAACTGACCCACTGAGGTTATACTGCATCCAAAGCGGGCGTGGCCAGGTTCTACCACATAATTACGAATGCTGTAGGGTCTGCTTGAAGAATAACCAAGGATGCTACCTTGTGCGGGCAGCTCTTTAAGGTCAGGTGGATCGTAGAGAGATTCGTCCATGTCCGAGTTCTGAGCCAATCGACTGGATGCCGGACTACTTCGCTGATCGAATCAGAGACGTTGTCATAATCTCTGATCATCAACAAAACAAGGATATTTGTACCATCATCCCTCTACTGGACGAATCAAAGGTTCTTAACCAAGAATTAATTGAAGTTACTTACTATAGTCAGAAAAATCAGAAGGCTCTTGTAGTTGTTTATCTACCAGGACCATTACCATATGAATCAGATAAGGCGATCCCTTACAAATACGATGCAACAATAATTGAGAATGGAAAGGAAATTCCATTACCCTCCGTCGTGAATATTGCAGACATCAGTCGAGTAACACGGAGCGGTCAAATCTTCAACCGAGGAGTTGGAGAACCTAGCAAAGAAAAGGAACTTCCAACAAAAGCTCCTGATCCACCAGTCAGACAATCCAGTAATCCCGACCTTTCAAAAAATGAAGACGAGATGCTGAAGCTCATCCAAAGGAGTGAATACAACATTGTTGATCAGTTGTTACAAACTCCTTCAAAGATCTCAGTGCTATCACTTTTACTCAGTTCCGAAGCCCACAGAGAGGCTCTACAAAAAGTCTTAGAGCAGGCCTTTGTGGAACAGGATGTGTCAATACGACAGTTCGATAGCATTATCTCTAACATCACTTCCTGCAACAACTTAGGGTTCAGTGATGAGGATTTGCCAGAGGGGGGCAAAAGCCACAATATGGCGCTCAATATCACAGTCAACTGCCAGAGCGATGCTTTAGCCAGCGTACTGGTAGACACAGGATCGACCATCAAAATTATGCCGAAGTCCACTTTAATGTGACTATCATTCAAAGGATCCTCGATGAGGGGCAGTGAGGTCATCGTCAAAGCCTTTGACGGATCTCGGAAAGTAGTTATCGGCGAAGTCGACCTTCCCATAACTATCGGTCCTCACACTTTCCTAATCACTTTCCAGGTCATGGACGTCCGGGCAGCGTACAGCTGTTTATTAGGAAGACCTTGGATACATCAGGCTGGGGCAGTCACTTCAACACTGCACCAGAAACTGAGGTTCGTCAAGAACGATCAACTCATCACGGTTTGTGGAGAACAAGCCTTGCTCGTAAGTAACTTATCATCGTCTACTTGTGTAGAACCCGAGGAGGTTGTTGGAACTCAGTTCCAGGAACTTTCGGTGAGCAACGAAAATCAATCAGAAAAAGGAACATCGATTTCCTCGTACAAAGATGCTCTTGAAGTAACTGCAAATAACAATGCAAAAGGATGGGGACAGCTTGTCATTCCTACTGATAATAAAACAAAGAAGGGTCTTGGTTTTTCTGCAACCTGTACCCAGACACCAGCTAACGACGAAAGTCTTCATCCCATTCAGGATTTCTTCCACAGTGGAGGTTTCCTTCACCCAGTGCCTCAAACAGTACATACTATCAATGAGGAAGATTCCTCCGACACAGAGGAGGAATGGAAGTCCTATCTTAACAAGGACGGTTATATGTCTTAGGAAGAGGTGCCTACGCCATTTTGCTATCCCGCACAGAGTCCGAGATTTATACCAAGGTCAGATGTCGAAATGATATACGAAGGTTGTGATCCAGAAGGATGCCGTGCTCTGCCAAATTCATTAGAGGAAGACACTCTGATGAAAGACAACTTTGTCCACGACTATTATGGCCCAACGGATGGCCTGCCGATCTGGCAGCCTTACCCAGGAGACTTGGGGCAAGAAAATCAGCCGAACAATGAAAATTAGCTGAGCATCATTGAACAGAATACCTGTGTCCCCACCATGTCATGGGATCAGTACTTAGGGCATTAAGAAAATATCCAGTATGACGATGAATTGGCAAAGCTTTCCGGACTAGAATTCATTAACTACGCTTTTCCCGAGGTCAATGTCATCGAAAGAGATGACTCCTCCAGTTCCAAAGAAGTATGGGACACCTTAGTACAATCAAGTGGAAAATACGACTATATGGTCAAGTACACCGCTTCTGAGAGCTCTCGTATCAGGCTCGAAGACATCCAACCAACTGGATGGGGAGATTTGCCTGAGAGAACAAATAGTATGCAAAATACAACTGAGGAATCCTCCTACGACAACTCTGCCTGGGAGACAGATTTCAATGATCCTGCTCCACCAGAAATCAACGTTATTTCTGAAGATAAATCAAGGAAGGTACCGGACTTTGTGATTCACCGAGGAGTTCACCGCCAATGGGTTGTTGTCGATGCCCCGAAGATTGTTCATAAGTCAAAGTAATTGCCATCTTTAACCTTTCACCCTGCCCAGGTGAAACTGATGTTTTGATAGGGCTCACTTTCAGTAAATATCCCTCTTCGCTTTGCCCAAAGCGGCGGAGTTTTGTTTTATAGGGCTGTAGTTTCAAGAATCGACTTGTTCATAAATAAAATAACTTCGTTCTGGAATTTCCGCATTAATTGCTGTTTTCTCTTTTCGTTTTTCAGAAAATGGTAATCCTAAAAAACAACTCAATAATAAAAACAAGCAGTTTTCCAAAAAAAATACACTGCATACACTTTTGCATTCTCTCTATCTCTTCTAAAAACAATCATCACGTCATGCAGATTGCTTGTTTTAAACCTCGTTGAAACATACGATCTGATGCCTTCTCCCAACTTTGAATTCTCGGTATTTAAGGCTGAAGAAGAAGAGGACGAAGAAATTCCAGAAGAGATCTCCCGATTACTCAGACAAGAGGAAATGTCTATTAAACCTCATAAAGAGCCATTGGAAATGGTCAAATTGGGCTCAGAGGAAGAGAGAAAAGAAATCAGGATTGGGGCACTGCTCAGTCCAACGGCCAAAGAGAGTTTGACAAAGCTTTTCAGAGAATTTCCCGATGTGTTTGCTTGGTCCTATCAGGACATGCCAGGGTTGGATACCAGCATCGTGGAGCATCATTTACCGTTAAGGTCAGAATGTCCGCCAGTAAAACAGAGGTTGAGACGGACTCACCCGGACATGGCCATCAAAATCAAAGAGGAGGTACAAAATAGATTGACGCGGGTTTCCTCGCTGCGTCAGAATATCCTCAATGGTTAGCCAACATCGTACCCGTTCCAAAAAAGGATGGAAAAGTCAGAATGTGTGTTGACTACAGGGATCTAAACAAGGCTAGTCTAAAGGACTACTTTCCTTTACCACACATTGACATGCTGGTAGACAGTACAACAAAATTCAAAGTTTTCTCCTTCATGGATGGATTCTCGGGCTATAATCAGATCAAAATGGCACCGAAAGACATGGAGAAAACTTCATTCATTACCCCATGGGTACCTTTTGTTACAAGGTAATGTCGTTCGGTTTGAAGAACGTCGGGGCAATTTATCAAAGGGCCATGACTACTCAGTTTCATGACATGATACACAAGGAAATCGAGGTATATGTCGATGATATGATTGCCAAATCTAAAACAGAGGAGGAGCATGTGACACACCTATCAAAACTATTCGAGCGGTTGAGAAAGTACAAACTCCGCTTGAATCCCAACAAGTGTACTTTCGGTGTCCGTTCAGGGAAACTCTTAGGGTTCATCGTCAGCCAGAAGGGAATTGAGGTCGATCCTGACAAGGACAAGGCCATTCAAGAAATGCCTTCTCCAAAGACTGAAAAATAAGTCAGGGGATTCCTGGGACGTTTGAACTACATTTCGAGATTCATATTCCTCTTGACCGCGACATGCGCGCCGATTTTCAAGTTACTTAAAAAGAACCAGGAATGTGTTTAGACAGAAGACTGTCAAACCACCTTCAATAGTATTATGGAATATCTGTTGAACCCTCTGATTCTATCACCTCCAGTGGAAGGAAGACCACTGATCATCTACCTCACAGTCTTGGAGGACTCAATGGGTTGTGTACTTGGCCAACAAGACGAAACGAAAAGGAAAGAGTCTGCCATTTACTATCTGAGCAAAAAATTCACCGATTGCGAGACTCGGTACACTATGCTCGAGAAAACTTGCTGTGCTCTAGCTTGGGCAGCCAAACGTCTTTGCCAGTATATGATTCGTCACACTACTTGGTTGGTCTCTGAAATGGATCCAATCAAGTATGTATTTGAAAAACCTGCTCTCACGGGAAGGATTGCCCGTTGGCAGATGTTGTTATCAGAATATGACATCGAGTACCACGCTCAGAAAGCCGTTAAGGGGAGTATTTTAGCCGATCACTTGGCTCATCAACCGATTGATGATCAAGAATCAATCGGGTTTGACTTCCCAGACGAAGATGTCATGTATTTAAAAATGAAAGATTGCGATGAACCGCTACCTAGTGAAGGGCTAGAACCAGGTTCCCAGTGGGGACTAATCTTCGACGGAGCTGTCAATCATTACGGAAATGGAATTGGGGCAATCATTATAACACCTCAGGGTACCCACTTCCTTTCACCGCCAGACTTACATTCAAGTGTACAAACAACGAGGCCGAATACGAAACTTGTATTATGGGTCTCGAGGAAGCAATTAATTTAAGGATCAAGAACTTGGATGTATATGGCGACTCAGCCCTAGTTATCAATCAGATCAAAGGATATTGGAACACATACTAATCAGGACTGATTACTTACAAAGATTATGCAAGAAGGTTGTTACCTTTCTTTAACAAAATCGAGTTTTATCACATCCCTCGTGATGAGAATCACATGGCTGATGCCTTAGCCACTCTCTCTTCTATGATTAGTGTAGGTCAATGGAACGACATACCTAAGATCGACATAATGCGCCTAGAACGGCCCGCTTACATCTTCGCGATCAAAGCAGTCATCAATGGCAAACCTTGGTATCATGATATCAAATGCTTCCTTCAGAAACAAGAGAACCCACCTGGGGCACTAAGGAAAGACAGAAAGACCCTCAGAAGATTGGCTGGAAACTTCTTCCTGAGCGGTGATACCCTCTATAAGAGAAATTTTGACATGATCTTGCTCCGATGTGTAGACAGACTAAAGGCAAGCATGTTAATGAAAGAGATTCACGAAGGATCCTTTGGTACTCATGCCAACGGACACACAATGGCGAGAAAAATTCTGAGAGCAGGGTACTATTGGTTGACAATGGAATCTGACTGCTACAAGTACATAAGGAAGTGTCACAAGTGTCAGATATACTCAGACAAAATCCATGTACCGCCAACACATCTCAAAGTTCTTTCTTCCCCATGGCCTTTTTCCATATGGGGAATCGACATGATTGGGATGATTGAACCCAAAGCTTCGAATGGACTTCGGTTCATCCTGGTAGCCATTGATTACTTCACCAAATGGGTCGAAGCAGCGTCATACGCCAATGCAACCCGGCAAGTGGTGGTCTGATCATTACCAATAATGGATCTAACTTGAACAACAAGATAATGAAAGAGTTGTGCGTTGAGTTCAAGATCGAACACCATAACTCATCTCCCTACCGACCTAAGATGAACGGAGCGGTAGAAGCGGCTAACAAGAACATCAAAAGGATTGTTCAAAAGATGGTTGTAACTTACAAAGACTGGCACGAAATGCTACCCTTTGCTCTGCACGGTTATCGCACATCTGTCTGCACTTCAACAGGGGCAACCCCTTTCTCTCTAGTGTATGGCATGGAAGCAATGCTCCCCATCGAAGTAGAGATCCCATCAATATGAGTATTGATGGAAGCTAAGCTAACAGAGGCTGAATGGTATCAAAGTCGGCACGACGAACTGAATCTGATCGAAGAAAAGCGAATAACGGCTCTATGCCATGGTCAGTTGTATAAGCAAAGAATGAAGAAGGCGTTCAACAAAAAGGTCCGACCTCGCGTCTTCAGGAAAAGAGACCTTGTGCTCAAGAAGATACAATCATTTCTCACTGATTCTCGGGGCAAGTGGACTCCGAATTATGACGACCCTTATGTGGTCAAGAAAGCTTTCTCAGGCGGCGCCTTGAGCCTTGCAACGATGGATGGAGAAAAATTTGCCTACCCCACGAATGTTGATGTAGTTAAGAAATACTTCGCCTAAACTAAATAAAAAACAACGTCTCGGTGGATTGAAAACACGAAAGGGCGGTCCAGGCAAAAATTAGAGACAAAATAAAAAATAAATCATCCCGATGGATTGGAAGCGTCACAGTACAATCTAGGCAAAAATTAGGGATAATGGCAAGTAACTACGTTCAACAGTGGCAAGTCCCTCAGCAGCAGTCATGCCATTCATCAGAAAACTCCAGTCAAGGTCATCTTCGACAGAAGCTCAGGATGTCCCGAATTCAAAGTTGATAGAAGGATAGCGGTTGTCATGTTTAAATGTAGCCATTTTCCCTTAAAATTACCATTTTCTAACTTTGTAAATACTCTATGGAATCACGCGCTTGGCTGATTTCCATCCTATCAATAAAATTTGAGCCCTTGTGCTTTTGTTTGCAATTCTTATTTGTTTTAGCTTTACAGAACGACATTTTAATATGATCAACGATTCTTGAAATAAAATAAAAATGAATTTACCTGTAAACTTTTTCTGCTTCTAAAATAAAGATGGATATTTCTTTTGACTGTTGAACATTGAAAGAACGTCGATCACTTCTCCAGAAGTAATCGAACCTCGAAGTGCAGAATCAAAGTACTCCTTCTAAACCAGTGCACCTGAATGAAGCATCAGTTGTGTCAGATGCGACTATTCCATCTGACATCCCCGACAGAGTTCTTACCTCCTAAGCCCGATTAACAGTTGTTCCCTGCGGGAACTACTTTCTCCTAAGCAAGGCAGAATTGCTATCTTGAACTAGCAGTACTTCTTCATCCCCAGCAGTGGCCGAGTATCTAGTCGTGTTCATCTACTAGTCTGTATGTCGCGTCAGTTTTGTCAGCATATACATACATACATCATGCATTATTTATTTGCATTTGCATTCATATTGCATCACTATCACTATAGTCGGTCTTATCCCCTAGTGATAATCGTCCTCTCAATCGAGTTGTCAGTTCTTTCCTCATCAAGAAATGTTGCGTCTAAACAATTTCTCCTCCAGTTTATTTCTGGATTAGAATTGGCCCCTGACCACTTTGATAACTTGAACCTCTGAAAAACCAGAGAACTTTCAGCCAACGTCACTCTTCGCCATTGAAGATGATGTCTTCGCTTTCCCAGATTAAGGAAAATCCCCAGAGAAAGCCTCTTAATCAGAGATTCGGCAACGCAACCGTTTTTCTCTAAAAAATCCGCTGACGAAAAGGTCATCAGCACCTCAAAATTGGATCACGTTGTGTGGCATTTCTCCGAGAAGATCTCTGAGAAAAGTATGATGTAACATCCCCAAATAGAAAACAGCCTCTCAAGAGACTCGTTTTCCCCAGTAAAATCAACAAATGGCGTCTCCAGCGGAGAAGTTTGTACACCTTTACAACTCAGACGACTGGGTCCCCCAGCAAGTCTGACATTAGATCTTTTTCTATCAAATGGCATCTCCCCAGGAAAATTCGGTGAGAAGTTTAAGGAAAACCGCTACGAATAGCGTCCCTTGTCAAGAAAGTTTATTGACAAAAGAAACTGAGACCAGTTCCTTGGTAGGAAACCAGGATCGAGGGGAAGTTTATATCAGAAACTGAGACCAGTTCCTTGGTAGGAAACCAGGATCGAGGGGAAGTTTACAAAAGAAACTAAGACCAGTTCCTTGGTAGGAAACCAGGATCGAGGGGAAGTTTATTACAGAAACTTAGACCAGTTCCTTGGTAGGAAACCAGGATCGAGGGGAAGTTCATAAACTAAGACCAGTTCCTTGGTAGGAAACCAGGATCGAGGGGAAGTTTATTTCAAAAGAAAACTGAGACCAGTTCCTTGGCTGAAGACCATGATTGAGGGGAAGTTTACCTTTTCTAAGCATCATTGCTTAGCAAAAGAAGAAGGATGCGTGAACTGCCATTCTTAACCACCATCAAAATTTCGGGTATTCCGATATTTAATCCTCTTACACCCTGAATGCCCGAATACCTTCGCCATTCACACCTTCGGGTCCAAGAAGATTAAATAGGGGCATCTGTCATACCCCAAATTTTGACCACTAAGATTTACCATCATTGTGCAAATCATCACCACAATATGGGTGTGTCATTATGCCTCATTAGTCTCCCTGAAGATGAGTGAGCATCCACTACAATCAAAATTAGGGTTTTAAGCCATCTAAGAGCTCTTAGACAAAAGATCAATTAAGGAATGACATGATCTTCAACTTGTATAACTACTCAAACATCCACAAAGGATCAAGAGGACTCACACTTCAAAGATTAAGCACAAGGCTGCTCCCTTCTAAGTGGATTAAGCCTCAAGATCGCCAGTGTCACCAAATTAGGGTTTTGGTCGACCAGGGCCTCCAGGTGGAAATTTTCCTCTGAGCATGAGCCAAAGCTTCAAAGCATATCCCAATATACTCCAAGGAACCTTATGGACCCAATCATCAAGTCAAATTGACTTTAGGGGATGCATTCATAAAAAATCAGGAATTATGGTTTCTTGACCTAATTCACCCCTAAGTTGACTATTGGGACAAATCATGAGACAAGACCTCAAGACATGATTTGAGGGTCTCTAACACCCTACATTGATCAATTTGCAACAATGGATTGATCCAAGAAGTTTGATTCCCAAGTTTCAAGTTCATCAGTACCACAATTAGGGTTTCACGGGATAAAGTCAACTGTGCCTTTGACTTTTGACTCAGCCATCAACCAACCAAAAATAACTACAACCACTTACGAATTCCTTCTGCAAAGTTTCAATTAATTTCGGTTAAACAATTCTATCGGTTAAAACTACTAATATCACTATTCGGTACTATTTTCATCAACCTCCATTATTGCTACTAATTTCCACTGTTTCTATTTATTTGATTCCCTAATATCAAATCTCGAATGCTACTAAATCATGTTACCGTCATTAAATTCAACTCTGATACAAAACCTGCTACTGTTATTTCTAAGTCCCCATATTATTGCTATTCCTCTGCATTATTAATCGGTTAACATTGTTGAGGCATATTGCACGATAACACCTCAATCGCACACATTCACGACGGTAAAAATCAACACAACGACACGGTTTCAATTTTCTGCTATAATTGAACTAGATACATACCTCAAAACCATTTTTCCTAGAAAGAACATCTCGTTAGCTTTCCAACGCTTCGAACGGGGGTCAAAACTGACTTACAGATCAAAAGATATGAATTTTCCAAACTTTCCGAAACCAGAATTTTTCTGCATAACAGCCCTACGGGATTTTGCATTTTCGTCCGAAACTCTGACCGATTCAATTATTTTCTTTGAAACAAACACCTACTCATTCATACCAAACATATAGTAGTGATTTGGAACCATCAAACATGAATTCTATGACTTTCGATTTCAATCCGAATCTTAAACCCCAAAATCTCCAAAAATGCAAAAACTTACAAAATCAACCAAATTCGATGAAACAAGCATACTCGATCACGGCCTAACATTTCTCGACACAACTACGCAATCTATTCCGACTTTCGTCCGCGAAAACATCGGTTTCTATCGATTTAACCAAATTCCATCCTAAGTTTAACACTATAGAACAATAACCAAACAATCTAGCAAACATCAAATTCCACAAAAACAAAACCACTTCATCAATACACTTCAACACATTCAGTAGAAAATTATATAAATCCCAATCCCACGTATCAATTATCATATACCCGGTTATAAAATTCGAACCCCACCCTTACCTTAGATTGATGGCCGCTCGAATTTCCGATCGACTTTTCCGACTTGGCTCCGACGGCAATTCTCCCGTATCCCCTCTGCAAAACTCCAAGCCTAATTGCTTCTCTCTTCGCTCTGCCTCTTTTCCTCTCCTCTTGCATCCATGGAGATTAGAAATATGAACATGCTGCCATTGAGTTCCTATCTTGACCAAAATTCAGCCTCCATCTTCATCAATCCCGTAACTACTATTTGACCCATTTCCAGCATGAACTCCCAAACTTCAAATGCATTTTTCTCCTTTAATACTGAACTTATTGACACGAAATCATATATCAAATTGAAGGGAATTTCGTAAGCTTTCCAGAAATTCAAGAATCGCTTTAATCGGAATTACAAGTAAAAAGTTATCACCTGTTTAGTGGAGGCTGTACCATAAGTGCGAAAATAGAGATATGATCATGAGTTCTTCTTTCTCCTTCTTTGTTTCCAAGCTATTTTCTCTCCTCTAAAACCCTTATTCTTCTCTAAGACTTTTTCCTCTGTAACTTCCACGATCAATTTCTCCAAAACTTCCTCTTGCAACATTTCACGTACAACATGTTTTACTCCTTCTCTCAACCCTTATTTTTCTCTACTAATCAAAACCTAATTCCCCTTTTTCCTCAACCAACCCAAATAATAATAATACTAATAATAATAATACTATTATTTTATTATTCTTATTGGGCCTACTATCTTCACCCCCCAATCTTACTACACACAACCATAAAATAAGCCCACTTAAATAAAATACGCTTATATTCCATAATATTAATTCTAATATTATTTCTCTCGACTAAATCGACTAATTATCGACTATCAAATAAATCGTCCAAACCACCAAATCAACATATTTAACCATAGACGGAAAATATCCAATATTATTTCCACAACTTAAATCAATTCAACTCGAACCAACTTAGAAACATCAACATAATATTCCGATATTCCGAAATCAACTTAAATCGACACAAATACTCAAATCAACGCGAATCAACACAACATACTACAATTATATTTAATTAAATACTTAATTAAATAAACGGGCGTTACAACTCTCCCCCACTTAGAACATTTTCGTCCTCGAAAATTTATCCGATACAACTACTCCAACTATGTGATTCCATCTGACTAATCAACTCTCATCTCCGAAGGAAACCTACGTATAATACAAACAATTCATAACATCGACAGCGAAAACAACCCGAATACTACTCATGCGACACACTTGACAACTTAACATCATAACATAAAGAGTAACCAACTTAAGAATTCGCCGGTTTAAGAACTAGAATGCAACAACATACGATCACACAACTTAAACACGACATCAATACACCCAAACTACCAACATCGTTGTTGCTCACGCATGAACAACTGTACAACACCACGCGTTCGCTGCGCACTCTGATTACTTGCAAAGTATCAAGTCTACCCATTTTATTCCCAATAGGTATTCTACACTCTCGTAGTTACCGAGTACTTCAACTTAGATCCGTAGGATAACTCCTCTGACATTCAACACCATTACAACGACGACTACTTCCCAATTATCATAAAACATAACTACAACTTTACCATCTCCTATTTACATGTTCCTCGAAAATCATCTTAAACACGCAACATCATTACAACAACATAGGGTACCTGTGTACAATTAACTTCAACCAGATAAATCATCTTTTCCTTTCCTACTAATCCAACAAACCAAATTACCGACTTTTACTCATACTGACACAATTCTTCATAAATTCTTATCCGACTTAACACAACCAAGTAACTCATCTTTACCAACCAAAAGTTCCACTATTACAATTCAACTTATAACTTCACTTCTTTTTCTACTTCCAACTCAATTCTCAAATTACCTAGAACTCAACTGCGAATTTCCATACTACTCATCAATTAAATCGCAACCCCACGCCATCATCCTTAAATTCAACTAATATGCTCATATATGAATCTACATCGGCAAAATAAACAATCCACAAGCACTTGGCTTGACTTCAACCAATTCAACGTACGTACTATACTAGTTGGCACGACACATCTATCCATCAATTATGATTCCGTCTACTATCAACAAGAGATTAAGGGTGATCAGTTCCTTAATTTGTCAATAGACAGCCGACAACCATAATAGTGGCATAAATCATCATTACCCAACACAATAGCGTACTGCAACTTGTGCCCAAAGTCCGTAAGCACAATGCTCCGCCAACTCTCTGAGGCTTATCAACGTCTTCTTAGTTTCCTTAATTTCAACTTTGTCAATTATACAAAATGTCCAAAATCCAATACATAATCTCTTATACATGCTCGTAGCACAACACAATCATTAAATATCTTTCCAACACCGGAACCGCTACTACTTCAAGTACTATCCAACTCGGCTCGCTCCAATTACAACTCTTATCCAAGTTAAAATTTTTAACGTTGCAAATCAATCATCCGTCTTCTTCTCAACATTACTATCACATGACATCATCACTTATTTCTCCTTATTCAACATAAATTGCATCTCGATGCTTTCTCAGATACCGTCACATCCTTATAATTACCAACATATTATTCCCATCAAAATTTCACACTCGGTTTCATCTTTCCAAATTTTTCAGCAGTAGTCGCTCAACTTCAACCACAGATATCTCTTTCGATACTGACCTCTTGATCACAAAATCATATTCTAAAATGAAGAGAATTTCGTAAAGATTCCAGAACTTCAAGAATCGCTTGAATCCGAGTTACGAGTAAAAAGTTATCATCCTTACAACAGGACTGGTTCAGAATTTCCATATGCAGAATTTTCCAAAAATCAGCATCAGACCCAAATATTAAAATGCACTTTTCTCCCTCTTCACAAACTTCCTGAAGACCAATCGTATATGCAAACTATAGGGAATTTCGTAAACTTTCCGAAAAGTCCAGAATCGCTTTCATCGGAGTTACGAGTAGAAAGTTATGCCTCTTATACTGAAGGCTGTTCCATAAATGTGAAAATAAAAACCGAAATTGGTGAACATGAGCTCTACCTCTTTCTCTTGCTTCCAAACTCTTCCAACAATACTTGTTTTTCACTCAACTCTGAAAATCATCCGACTTTACTCCAGCTATACTCCACTTGCATATCACTATTCGTCACGTTGCCCTCTCTTCTCCGAGAAGCAAACATCGATCATACTGACTTGTCCTCCTTCAAATGTCTCAACTAGACCAACAGATAAAATCATGAGTCTATACTCTCGTCGATTCGCAATAACACAGTTCTGACAACACTTGCACTCCTGCGATCAATATCACCTTGAATCAACTTCACATACTACAAACATCTCTGAGAAGTGAACTTCTCCCCCACTTGTTTCAAACCAACTCCTGCATACCATCGATTAGGAAAACAAACAAGTACCGACAGTGTTCCACACACTTGTCGCGTACTAAGGGATAAACAACATTAGACAACTTGGCCGGACAGACCGACCTACTCTGATACCACTACTGTAACACCCCATTTTCTACCCCACGTTTATTAAAAAATCAGAGTGCAAAATTTTCAACATAAAACAAATGAGATGCCACATTTTCAACTTAAACAACAAAACCAATAACATAAACCTGTGTTTCTTTTTAAAATAGATACATAGCATCCGGCCTTCACAACTTATAAATCATATTCACTTTATTCAACTAGATCAAAACTTCAATTTATAATTATTCAAGAATTATTGTAATAACAACAATTAGGAACAACAACGTAAACAAAACATTTCCCCCCAAGTGCTACGTATCAGAGCATGACACCAACTTGAACTAACAGTGACTAAGACTTCAAACCTTCACAGCTATTCTTGAGTACCTTCTCAGTTACCCATAATAGGTAACATCATTACAGAAGGGGTGAGATATTGAAAAATATAATCAAAGGCATGATAATTAATATATTAGATTAGAATCACACAAATTTCACCGCTTCATACAACAGTCATGCAACAACTATTAGTAAACAACTTAAGAGCAACCACAACTTATAACAAACAACAACTTATAACAACAATTACTCACACCAATAACAACTTATATCAACAACACCAACAATCAACAACACGTAATAATATTAACAACTTCAACATGCAACTCAAATGCGACTCAACTATGCACATGCATGTGGTACCATCGGAGTAAAACTCCCAACTTAAACATATGCCAGGTTATCGAGGCATTTTCAACTTAATCGGATGCCATCAAGGCCAACTTAAACAGGTGCCATCAAGGCCAACTTAATCAATGCAAATGTATGCATGCAACAATAACCACAACGTCACAACAACAACAACGCAATACCAACAACGAGAACAACAACTTAAACATGCACCACTTGCATCAACTTAATCCAACATTGGTCGTTCGACCTACAACTTAATCAACAACATATTCAACATCACATCACCAACATCACCACATCAACAACGTATTCAACATCAACATAAAACATTGGTCATAAGACCTACAACTTAACAGTGCCCATAAACCGGGACAATTTAACCTATTTAACTGCACCTGCAAATCAACTTAATCGACATAATTACCACAAAACAAACCAACCAAGAATACCTACTAATTTATATTAGTTATCCCGCCAATTTTCATTAAATTCTGGACAACTAATCTTACCGCTTAATTCTACTTATTCGACTAACTCCATACATCAACCAACCAAAAATAACTACAACCACTTACGAATTCCTTCTGCAAAGTTTCAATTAATTTCGGTTAAACAATTCTATCGGTTAAAACTACTAATATCACTATTCGGTACTATTTTCATCAACCTCCATTATGGCTACTAATTTCCACTGTTTCTATTTATTTGATTCCCTGATATCAAATCTCGAATGCTACTAAATCATGTTACCGTCATTAAATTCAACTCTGATACAAAACCTGCTACTGTTATTTCTAAGTCCCCATATTATTGCTATTCCTCTGCATTATTAATCGGTTAACATTGTTGAGGCATATTGCACGATAACACCTCAATCGCACACATTCACGACGGTAAAAATCAACACAACGATACGGTTTCAATTTTCTGCTATAATTGAACTAGATACATACCTCAAAACCATTTTTCCTAGAAAGAACATCTCGTTAGCTTTCCAACGCTTCGAACGGGGGTCAAAACTGACTTACGGATCAAAAGATATGAATTTTTTAAACTTTCCGAAACCAGAATTTTTCTGCATAACAGCCCTACGGGATTTTGCATTTTCGTCCGAAACTCTGACCGATTCAATTATTTTCTTCGAAACAAACACCTACTCATTCATACCAAATATATAGTAGTGATTTGGAACCATCAAACGTGAATTCTACGACTTTCGATTTCAATCCGAATCTTAAACCCCCAAATCTCCAAAAATGCAAAAACTTACAAAATCAATCAAATTCGATGAAACAAGCATACTCGATCACGGCCTAACATTTCTCGACACAACTACGCAATCTATTCCGACTTTCGTCTGCGAAAACATCGGTTTCTATCGATTTAACCAAATTCCATCCTAAGTTTAACACTATAGAACAATAACCAAACAATCTAGCAAACATCAAATTCCACAAAAACAAAACTAATTCATCAATACACTTCAAGACATTCAGTAGAAAATTATATAAATCCCAATCCCACGTATCAATTATCATATACCCAGTTGTAAAATTCGAACCCCACCCTTACCTTAGATTGATGGCCGCTCGAATTTCCGATCGACTTTTCCGACTTGGCTCCGACGGCAATTCTCCCGTATCCCCTCTGCAAAACTCCAAGCCTAACTGCTTCTCTCTTCGCTCTGCCTCTTTTCCTCTCCTCTTGCATCCATGGAGATTAGAAATATGAACATGCTGCCATTGAGTTCCTATCTTGACCAAAATTCAGCCTCCATCATCATCAATCCCGTAATTACTATTTGACCCATTTCCAGCATGAACTCCCAAACTTCAAATGCGTTTTTCTCCTTTAATACCGAACTTATTAACACGAAATCATATATCAAGTTGAAGGGAATTTCGTAAGCTTTCCAGAAATTCAAGAATCGCTTTAATCGGAATTACAAGTAAAAAGTTATCACCTGTTTAGTGGAGGTTGTACCATAAGTGCGAAAATAGAGATATGATCATGAGTTCTTCTTTCTCCTTCTTTGTTTCCAAGCTATTTTCTCTCCTCTAAAACCCTTATTCTTCTCTAAGACTTTTTCCTCTGTAACTTCCACGATCAATTTCTCCAAAACTTCCTCTTGCAACTTTTCACGTACAACATGTTTTACTCCTTCTCTCAACCCTTATTTTTCTCCACTAATCAAAACCTAATTTCCCTTTTTCCTCAACCAACCCAAATAATAATAATACTAATAATAATAATAATACTATTATTTTATTATTCTTATTGGGCCTACTATCTTCACCCCCCAATCTTACTACACACAACCATAAAATAAGCCCACTTAAATAAAATACGCTTATATTCCATAATATTAATTCTAATATTATTTCTCTCGACTAAATCGACTAATTACCGACTATCAAATAAATCGTCCAAACCACCAAATCAACATATTTAACCATAGACGGAAAATATCCAATATTATTTCCACAACTTAAATCAATTCAACTCGAACCAACTTAGAAACATCAACATAATATTCCGATATTCCGAAATCAACTTAAATCGACACAAATACTCAAATCAACGCGAATCAACACAACATACTACAATTATATTTAATTAAATACTTAATTAAATAAACGGGCGTTACAACTCTCCCCCACTTAGAACATTTTCGTCCTCGAAAATTCATCCGATACAACTACTTCAACTATGTGATTCCATCTGACTAATCAACTCTCATCTCCGAAGGCAACCTACGTATAATACAAACAATTCATAACATCGACGGCGAAAACAACCCGAATACTACTCATGCGACACACTTGACAACTTAACATCATAACATAAAGAGTAACCAACTTAAGAATTCGCCGGTTTAAGAACTAGAACGCAACAACATACGATCACACAACTTAAACACGACATCAATACACCCAAACTACCAACATCGTTGTTGCTCACGCATGAACAACTGTACAACACCACGCGTTCGCTGCGCACTCTGATTACTTGCAAAGTATCAAGTCTACCCATTTTATTCCCAATAGGTATTCTACACTCTCGTAGTTACCGAGTACTTCAACTTAGATCCGTAGGATAACTCCTCTGACATTCAACACCATTACAACGGCGACTACTTCCCAATTATCATAAAACATAACTACAACTTTACCATCTCCTATTTACACGTTCCTCGAAAATTATCTTAAACACGCAACATCATTACAACAACATAGGGTACCTGTGTACAATTAACTTCAACCAGATAAATCATCTTTTCCTTTCCAACTAATCCAACAAACCAAATTATCGACTTTTACTCATACTGACACAATTCTT
This sequence comes from Lathyrus tuberosus, assembly GCA_022829125.1. NCBI lineage: Eukaryota > Viridiplantae > Streptophyta > Magnoliopsida > Fabales > Fabaceae > Lathyrus > Lathyrus tuberosus. The sequence goes on from JALAZF010000226.1 coordinate 8,303,504, forward strand.
CATAAATTCTTATCCAACTTAACACAACCAAGTAACTCATCTTTACCAACCAAAAGTTCCACTTTTACAATTCAACTTATAACTTCACTTCTTTTTCTACTTGCAACTCAATTCTCAAATTACCTAGAACTCAACTGCGAATTTCCATACTACTCGTCAATTAAATCGCAACCCCACGCCATCATCCTTAAATTCAACTAATATGTTCATATATGAATCTACATCGGCAAAATAAACAATCCACAAGCACTTGGCTTGACTTCAACCAATTCAACGTACGTACTATACTAGTTGGCACGACACATCTATCCATCAATTATGATTCCGTCTACTATCAACAAGAGATTAAGGGTGATCAGTTCCTCAATTTGTCAATAGACAACCGACAACCATAACAGTGGCATAAATCATCATTACCCAACACAATAGCGTACTGCAACTTGTGCCCAAAGTCCGTAAGCACAATGCTCCACCAACTCTCTGAGGCTTATCAACGTCTTCTTAGTTTCCTTAATTTCAACTTTGTCAATTATACCAAATGTCCAAAATCCAATACATAATCTCTTATACATGCTCGTAGCACAACACAATCATTAAATATCTTTCCAACACCGGAACCGCTACTACTTCAAGTACTATCCAACTCGGCTCGCTCCAATTACAACTCTTATCCAAGTTAAAATTTTTAACGTTGCAAATCAATCATCCGTCTTCTTCTCAACATTACTATCACATGACATCATCACTTATTTCTCCTTATTCAACATAAATTACATCTCGATGCTTTCTCAGATACCGTCACATCCTTATAATTACCAACATATTATTCTCATCAAAATTTCACACTCGGTTTCATCTTTCCAAATTTTTCAGCAGTAGTCGCTCAACTTCAACCACAGATATCTCTTTCGATACAGACCTCTCAAGCACAAAATCATATTCTAAAATGAAGAGAATTTCGTAAAGATTCCAGAACTTCAAGAATCGCTTGAATCCGAGTTACGAGTAAAAAGTTATCATCCTTACAACGGGACTGGTTCAGAATTTCCATATGCAGAATTTTCCAAAAATCAGCATCAGACCCAAATATTAAAACGCACTTTTCTCCCTCTTCACAAACCTCCTGAAGACCAATCGTATATGCAAACTATAGGAAATTTCGTAAACTTTCCGAAAAGTCCTGAATCACTTTCATCGGAGTTACGAGTAGAAAGTTATGCCTCTTATACTGAAGGTTGTTCCATAAATGTGAAAATAAAAACCGAAATTGGTGAACATGAGCTCTACCTCTTTCTCTTGCTTCCAAACTCTTCCAACAATACTTGTTTTTCACTCAACTCTGAAAATCATCCGACTTTACTCCAGCTATACTCCACTTGCATATCACTATTCGTCACGTTGCCCTCTCTTCTCCGAGAAGCAAACATCGATCATACTGACTTGTCCTCCTTCAAATGTCTCAACTGGACCAACAGATAAAATCATGAGTCTATACTCTCGTCGATTCGCAACAACACAGTTCTGACAACACTTGCACTCCTGCGATCAATATTACCTTGATTCAACTTCACATACTACAAACATCTCTGAGAAGTGAACTTCTCCCCCACTTGTTTCAAACCAACTCCTGCATACCATCGATTAGGAAAACAAACAAGTACCGACAGTGTTCCACACACTTGTCGCGTACTAAGGGATAAACAACATTAGACAACTTGGCCGGACAGACCGACCTACTCTGATACCACTACTGTAACACCCCATTTTCTACCCCACGTTTATTAAAAAATCAGAGTGCAAAATTTTCAACATAAAACAAATGAGATGCCACATTTTCAACTTAAACAACAAAACCAATAACATAAACCTGTGTTTCTTTTTAAAATAGATACATAGCATTCGGCCTTCACAACTTATAAATCATATTCACTTTATTCAACTAGATCAAAACTTCAATTTATAATTATTCAAGAATTATTGTAATAACAACAATTAGGAACAACAACGTAAACAAAACATTTCCCCCGAGTGCTACGTATCAGAGCATGACACCAACTTGAACTAACAGCGACTAAGACTTCAAACCTTCACAGCTATTCTTGAGTACCTGCTCAGTTACCCATAATAGGTAACATCATTACAGAAGGGGTGAGATATCGAAAAATATAATCAAAGGCATGATAATTAATATATTAGATTAGAATCACACAAATTTCACCGCTTCATACAACAGTTATGCAACAACTATTAGTAAACAACTTAAGAGCAACCACAACTTATAACAAACAACAACTTATAACAACAATTACTCACAACAATAACAACTTATATCAACAACACCAACAATCAACAACACGTAATAATATTAACAACTTCAACATGCAACTCAAATGCGACTCAACTATGCACATGCATGTGGTACCATCGGAGTAAAACTCCCAACTTAAACATATGCCAGGTTATCGAGGCATTTTCAACTTAATCGGATGCCATCAAGGCCAACTTAAACAGGTGCCATCAAGGCCAACTTAATCAATGCAAATGTATGCATGCAACAATAACCACAACGTCACAACAACAACAACAACGCAATAACAACAACGAGAACAACAACTTAAACATGCACCACTTGCATCAACTTAATCCAACATTGGTCGTTCAACCTACAACTTAATCAACAACATATTCAACATCACATCACCAACATCACCACATCAACAACGTATTCAACATCAACATAAAACATTGGTCATAAGACCTACAACTTAACAGTGCCCATAAACCGGGACAATTCAACCTATTTAACTGTACCTGTAAATCAACTTAATCGACATAATTACCACAAAACAAACCAACCAAGAATACCTACTAATTTATATTAGTGATCCTGCCAATTTTCATTAAATTCCGGACAACTAATCTTACCGCTTAATTCTACTTATTCGACTAACTCCATACATCAACCAACCAAAAATAACCACTTAAGAATTCCTTTTGCAAAGTTTCAATTAATTTCGGTTAAACAATTCTATCGGTTAAAACTACTAATATCACTATTCGGTACTATTTTCATCAACCTCCATTATTGCTACTAATTTCCACTGTTTCTATTTATTTGATTCCCTTATATCAAATCTCGAATGCTACTAAATCATGTTACCGTCATTAAATTCAACTCTGATACAAAACCTGCTACTATTATTTCTAAGTCCCCATATTATTGCTATTCCTCTGCATTATTAATCGGTTAACATTGTTGAGGCATATTGCACGATAACACCTCAATCGCACACATTCACGACGGTAAAAATCAACACAACGATACGATTTCAATTTTCTGCTATAATTGAACTAGATACAGACCTCAAAACCATTTTTCCTAGAAAGAACATCTCGTTAGCTTTCCAACGCTTCGAACGGGGGTCAAAACTGACTTACGGATCAAAAGATATGAATTTTCCAAACTTTCCGAAACTAGAATTTTTCTGCATAACAGCCCTACGGGATTTTGCATTTTCGTCCGAAACTCTGACCGATTCAATTATTTTCTTTGAAACAAACACCTACTCATTCATACCAAACATATAGTAGTGATTTGGAACCATCAAACGTGAATTCTACGACTTTCGATTTCAATCCGAATCTTAAACCCCCAAATCTCCAAAAATGCAAAAACTTACAAAATCAACCAAATTCGATGAAACAAGCATACTCGATCACGGCCTAACATTTCTCGACACAACTACGCAATCTATTCCAACTTTCATTCGCGAAAACATCGGTTTCTATCGATTTAACCAAATTCCATCCTAAGTTTAACACTATAGAACAATAACCAAACAATCTAGCAAACATCAAATTCCACAAAAACAAAACCAATTCATCAATACACTTCAACACATTCAGTAGAAAATTATATAAATCTCAATCCCACGTATCAATTATCATATACCCGGTTATAAAATTCGAACCCCACCCTTACCTTAGATTGATGGCCGCTCGAATTTCCGATCGACTTTTCCGACTTGGCTCCGACGGCAATTCTCCCGTATCCCCTCTGCAAAACTCCAAGCCTAACTGCTTCTCTCTTCGCTCTGCCTCTTTTCCTCTTCTCTTGCATCCATGGAGATTAGAAATATGAACATGCTGCCATTGAGTTCCTATCTTGACCAAAATTCAGCCTCCATTATCATCAATCCCGTAACTACTATTTGACCCATTTCCAGCATGAACTCCCAAACTTCAAATGCGTTTTTCTCCTTTAATACCGAACTTATTGACACGAAATCATATATCAAATTGAAGGGAATTTCGTAAGCTTTCCAGAAATTCAAGAATCGCTTTAATCGGAATTACAAGTAAAAAGTTATCACATGTTTAGTGGAGGTTGTACCATAAGTGCGAAAATAGAGATATGATCATGAGTTCTTCTTTCTCCTTCTTTGTTTCCAAGCTATTTTCTCTCCTCTAAAACCCTTATTCTTCTCTAAGACTTTTTCCTCTGTAACTTCCACGATCAATTTCTCCAAAACTTCCTCTTGCAACTTTTCACGTATAACATGTTTTACTCCTTCTCTCAACCCTTATTTTTCTCCACTAATCAAAACCTAATTCCCCTTTTTCCTCAACCAACCCAAATAATAATAATACTAATAATAATAATACTATTATTTTATTATTCTTATTGGACCTACTATCTTCACCCCCCAATCTTACTACACACAACCATAAAATAAGCCAACTTAAATAAAATACGCTTATATTCCATAATATTAATTCTAATATTATTTCTCTCGACTAAATCGACTAATTACCGACTATCAAATAAATCGTCCAAACCACCAAATCAACATATTTAACCATAGACGGAAAATATCCAATATTATTTCCACAACTTAAATCAATTCAACTCGAACCAACTTAGAAACATCAACATAATATTCCGATATTCCGAAATCAACTTAAATCGACACAAATACTCAAATCAACGCGAATCAACACAACATACTACAATTATATTTAATTAAATACTTAATTAAATAAACGGGCGTTACACGTGTTCTTGCCCTTGTTCTTGGCGCCCTTTTTGAAAATTCAAATATTTGAATTTTGTGATTTTATTTAATTGATTCAAAAATTAATTTCTCTCTGAGTTTTAATGATTTTGAGTTGATTCTTTTTTTAATAATTCAAAAAAATGTTAAAATATTTTATTTTCCCAAAAAATCCCAAAAATATTATTTATTTCATGTACTTGATATTTTTGTAAAGAATTAGTATTTTAATTATTTTGACATTTAAAATATTTTCTCCCTCTTGATTTTTCAAATTTTAGTGATTTCCAATCATTTTGTGGATCAAAACATGATTTTTAAAACATTAATCCAAGATCACAATTTGTTTTCCACATGTTAAACAATTTTGGTAATTTTAATTGAATTTTTTATTCAATTAAAATACATTTTGAAAACAAATTAGGGTTTTTTGATTAATTCAACCCTCATAAAACTTTTTCAAACCTCTGGGCCTTTAATAGAGTGTAAGACCCAATCCTTTGTAAATACAAACCATGATGGGCCTCAAATGTTGTATAAGTCCCATTGTATTTCAAAAGTTCGGCGCGATCGTCGCTAGTTCAAATTCAAAACACTTGGGCCTCTCCTTGAGCTGTAAGCCCCACCACTTGTACAAAAAAGATAAACCATTTTGGGTCTCTAATAGAGTGTAAGACCCAATCCCTTTTTAACCAAAACCTTTTTGGGTCTCAGATATTGTATAAGTCCCTCTGCGTTAAAAGAAAATCTCGGCGCGATCGCCAGTTCAAAAATCAAACCCTGGGCCTCGCCTTGAGCTATAAGCCCCACCACTTGTATAAAAATAAACCTTTGGGCCTCTTGAGAGAGTGTAAGACCCATCCCTTTGTACAGAAGACCTTTTTGGGCCTCAGTCACTTGTATAAGTCCCTGTACAATTTCAAAACAACAGTGTAATCACTGATAAAACCTTGGGTCTCTCCTTGAGCTATAAGCCCCAACAATCTTTTCAAAGCACTTTCTCCTTTGATTTTGAATATAATATTGTTATCAAAGCTTTCTTTGTTGAACAACTAACCAAACAACATGGAAGCTCTACAACCGAGTAAGTGTTTACCCGCTTTCTTTATCCGCTTTCATCTATATATAACTGTATTGTGGGGCTGCTCACTGTAAGTCTTCTTTCACAAACTTTTATATACTTGTCAAATATCAACTGTGTAATACTAGTATAGCTATTTAGAGTTTTCCCCGACAACTACGTCTAGCACTAGGTAAAGCCCTGTTGGTCACTCTTAAATACAAACAAAACTAGATCCCCATAGGATTACCAGACACAGTCTTCCCTCCTCTTGGGTTTAAACAATATGGAGACGTGAAAGGCAGCATTCTTCGTGAACCCTTTCTCAGACTGTCACCCTTAGAAATCGTCAAAGAAACCCTACTCCCCAGAGATGGTCTTTTCTCCGTGAATGACATCTCTTGAGTTTCTTCCAAATTCTCGAACTTTCCTGGTTTAATCTATTCTCGGTGAATGGCATGTCTTGAACTTCTCGAGATTTGGGGACCCACAGGCTTCTTAAAAGCATCCCCGCCTCCTCTTGGGCATTGTACAAGGACCCTTCGGCTTCTTAAAAGCTCTCATGCCTTCTCTTGGGCTTAATACAAGGACCCAGAGACCTCTACAAGTATAGGAATAGAAGTTAGTCATCAATTTGCTAGAGCTGTCTTTCTGAGTCAAGTGTCAGACCAGTTAATGGTTTGACCTTCATCCCTTAACATACCATCCTTCTCTTGGGCATTATACAAAGATCATTCACTACCTGAGAATCGATTTCTCAAAACACCTGTAGACTTGGACAGTCTCAATACCCTTTGGATTTTCCATTTCATTAAAGAACATGAAATAACCCTGATCCTCTGATCAATCCCAAAACACGACAATACCTTTAATCGTTCCCTTCATAAGAACTGATTTTCTCTGTTATCCAATATACTGGACCTGTCACTAAACTGAAATGGTCGCCAACACATTAGCCTCCTCTTAGGCTTTATATAATGATCCTTCCTCAGTGAAGTCAGCCTCCTTTTGGGCTTTGTACAAATAATTCTCCCCAGCGGAGATAACCTTTTCAGACTCTCTTGCTGAGTCGAGTCCCTTTTAGCCTCCATCTCGGGCTTCGTACGAGATACTAAAACACTCTCTTGTTGAGTATAAAAGACTCTCTTGTTGAGTCAAACACTTTTAGCCTCCATCTCGGGCTTCATACGAGATACAAAACACTCTCTTGTTGAGTATAAAAGACTCTCTTGTTGAGTCAAAACACTTTTTTTAGCCTCCATCTTGGGCTTCGTGCGAGATAGAAAACCACTCTCTTGTTGAGTGTAAAAGACCTTCTTGTTGGGTCACTTCCCTTTCAGCCTCCATCTCGGGCTTCGTACGAGATAGCAAAACACTCTCTTGTTGAGTATAAAAGACTCTCTTGTTGAGTCCATCAACTTTTCAGCCTCTATCTCGGGCTTCGTACGAGACAGATAAAAAACACCCTCTTGTCGGGTCAATAGCCTCCTCTTAGGCTTTGTATAAGGAAAACCCGGTTGAGTCAATCAACCTTTTAGCATTAATCTGTGCCTTGCTCACAGTATACAAATATCAACAACTCCTTCATCTAAATTGCTGTAAGCAGCAAGCCTTTGGTTTATTTACATCCACGCCACTGTCCCTCTTTTAGCATGAGAGATTCCTAAGGAAAGATAGCATTGCTCTACACTGAGTTAAAGTCTTCTCCTTCAGGTTGAAAATCCCCTATAAAGGAAATTATGGCATTGCTGGATTCACATATCCCAGTTAAAGTAATTCTCCTTATAATCAGTCCCCCAACAGTTGCGACAAACAGATCCTCTTTAGAGATAACAAATTCTCTCTAAAGCCAAGACCCTTTAGCTTCCTATCTTGGGCTTCGAACAAGATACAAATAGACCCTTCAGCTTCACATCTTGGGCTTTGAACAAGATACAAATCACTTTTGGCTTCACGTAATGGGCTTTGAACAAGACACCAAAACAACCCTTTTCCTCCCATAGAATAGGAGGAACTACGATCGCTCTGATTTCCCTGTTTTACAGGAATACGTAGGCATAAGATTAAAAAAATCTTAGCGAGCACACTAATTAAAAGACATCAAATCTAGTACCTATCCAAAATACCCACGAATAAACCTGTCATTTCATTCTTAACAAAATAAGCAGAGAGAGGCCCACAATCTAAACCGCATCTGTAAACCAACAGTCATCTGTTTAAACTCAGTTTGCAAGCAGGGTTAATTGGAGACATCTATTTCCCTTCCTTAGTCAGCTTAATAGGATAAAAAATGAATCGACATGTAGTACCCCAGAGCGACAGTGCTTAAAAACCACATCCAAAATCGCTCGCTATAATGGGGAACCGCATCCCCGGATATATCGAGCAGATTCGGCCGTTCTCTGTCGGGCAGATAGCCCTCCAATGCACCGACGCACCCTCAGCCCGGTCTTCTAGATAGGGAAACTCCCGAGCTTCCTCTTCAGTAAACGTCGACCTCGTCGACAGAGGTTCCTGGGCGATCCATTTAAGGTCCCCCTCAGCTATGTGGATGTTGGTATAATCTGCGGGCTGCTCCACCTCCTCATGCACAACCCCAACATCGGGCACGGTTCCTTCGCGTTGGTCAGCCATTTCACCTGAAAAGCAGAGGAAGAAAAAGTGAATTTGACGGCTAAGATCAAATCAACCCTTCCACCACTAGTCAAGTGAAAGGGCGAGGAAGAAGTCAAGGATAACCTCGAGCCCAAATCGACCACAACAGAATACGATGAATTTACTTTCCCCTATGACAGGGACGAGTCCCCGCGGCTTTACGAAGACTCAGGAGCTTACTTGACAAAATAAGCTCGTCGCGTGAAAGCCAAAGTTCCATGTCGAACAGGCCTAATGCTCGACTAGAAACTTAAAACTAATCCTAACCAGAATTTAGGAGGATCTACACAAGCCTACACAATAATCATGAACATTCATCCCATGTTCTTCCTGTTCTTCATGTTCGTTATGAATTTTCCAGAAATTCATGAGTTCATCGAAGAACACACGAACATTCAACCAGAAAACTCACGTGTCGCCAGAAAATTCATGCAATTTTCCAGAAAGGAAGAACACCTGGGAATTTGTAGAAAGGGATGAAGAACTTACTTGCTAAATCGAAGGTAGAAGATGAAGATCACGAACTGAGCATTGAAGCTCGACAGCGGCGAAAACACTCCGGCGAGAGCACGAGTTGCAGAGCATGGAGATTTGGGGATAAAAGTTTGAAGAAAGTGTCAAATGAATCCCCTCTCCCCCCTTTTATAGGCACTTTCTCGCTTGGGAAGCCCAAAGGCCATCATATCCTAGGCGTCTCTAGGCCTGACAAAACTTGAGTGCTCCACCACGTGTCAGAAAAGAGAGTCTTCGTTTGGCATTCCCCAGGATAGATGTTGCATCCACCAAGTCCCGATACTCCGCGAGCACATCTTCCTCGACCATGCATGCAACTCACGTCCTCGTCAAGGCTCGTCGACACTAAACGACACTTCAGCGGGCATATTTCTTAAACCTGTTCGACATAAAAACACTATTTTCGCGAGGATGTCCTCGCATATGAATGGCTGGTCGGGGCTAATAAATGACCAATGTCGACCACCTCAACATTGGGACAGGTGATGAGCATATGCCCGAACATCGCCAGTCAGGGGCAATTGTCCACGGAACTATCTCAAGTCATCACTCTTCCACAGAGCAAAGACTAGGGGGGCTCCTGTTATGGACTGGGCAGGCGCTTGGCCCCAAGTAGGGCAAGGCCCAATCCAGTCCAGCTTTTGGCCAGGCACAATAGCCAGAAACTAGCCGTTGGGTAGAAACTAGCCGTTAGGCAGTAACTAGCCATTGGGTGTGTCCCCCTCACTCGCTTGGCAGTTCACGCGACCAACTGTCTACCCGATTCTCACGGAAACAGTTGGACCAAGTCAAAGGGTCACGCGCCTGGCCCTCCACCTGGCAGTCTCCCATTGGTCGACCAGACATTTCGGCCACATGGGAGACCTTGGCCCCACGCTGGGGGTTACTTCTATAAATACCCTCTCATGTGAGAGGGGCAGGTTTGATCACTATTCAATACTTGAATTCTTACCTTTGTACTTGCTTTGTCTCTTTTTCCAAACACTTACTTTGGCATCGGAGTACCTTGCAGGTACAACCCCCTTTTCTCTCCTACAAGCATCCTCATCTGCCCTACACGAAGGCCACGACGATCCAGTATGATCACCTCCGATCAATGTGTGTTATTGATTTAAGTTAGGTGGAAAGAAAAGTCTCAAAGTCTTTTAAAAATTATGAAAATTTGAGATTTTGTGTGTTTGATTCGAATCAAGCATATATTCTGATTCGAATCACTTTGAATAGAGGCAAATTAGGGATTTTGTAACACTTTGATTCGAATCAGAATTCACACCTGATTCGAATAAGACAATTCTGGGTCACCTTTGCTTGAATAAATTTGAATAAGACTTTACACCTGATTCGAATTAGACAATTTTTTCACATTTTTTTGTTGGCTCTGTTTGAAATAATTCGAATTAGAATTAACGCTTAATTCAAATCACTGAGTCTTTGATTCGAATCATACTTTGTTCTTGATTCGAATTAGATGAAAAATTGGTCAAAACTTTGTTTTCTTCTTATTCCACTTCACCTGTTCATTTGATTCAAATTATAAAATGCTTTTGATTCAAATCTAACTAACTTTTTCCATTCATTTGTGTGTTTAGTATCAAGCACATATAAATTCTTTTTGTCATGATTTTTCATTTAGCAACTCAAATAACATTCTCATAATATTCATTGTGATTGTGTGAAAATTAACACCCTCTGTTTTTGAAAGTCAAAACTCTTGCAACAAATTTATTTCATCCTCAACCTCAGTTTGATTTCAGATCTTGATAATGAGAGATGTGTAACTGATTGAGGGAGACGTCGTCTTCAAACAAATCGTTCTTGAAGATTTGGTTGAGATTTTTCAGGTAGCTTGCAAGATTGAGGTTGTTGTCATTGGTGCTGACAAATTATTTTGAAAAGAAGGAGATTCTTCAATTCAAACTACCTTTATATTGATTGTGTGAAAGGTTACAGATCTTTGGACAATTCATCGCTTAAGGAATCACTAGGATTAATGGGTTAATTCTACACACAAAGGCTTGGAGAAAATTGGTGATAATGGAAGATTCAAAAAGCACAAATAGAGTAAAGATTCCACATGAGAGTTTGGTATTACGTTGTTTACAAGTCAAGATACAGATATGATACCTTATTTTTCTCAACATTATTGTAGATTTGTAATTGTATGAACTCTTGCAATATTTGTCAAAAAAAAAGGAACAATGCAGGTTCTAGTGGGAAACCATTGAAGAGTGCACGCAGGCAAAGTGAGAATGAACATTGAAGAACTATAAATATTGGTATCATCTATCTCCCTTACTCTTGCATTTGATTTTAGTAGGATTTGCATGCTTCTGTATTTCAATTCTATCATAGTTTATCATTTATTCAATTGGTAGCGATTTATTACATAAGCTTAATTTTTGTTAGAATTGTTACCTAATCGAGATGAAATGATGATTAAATTCTGAGAAACAATTGAGGTTAGAATTCATTGATATTGAATCGTTATATAAACACACCTCATGGAATATATATCTGGATCAAATTAATACATTTGTGTATCATCATAAAACCATCTTTGATTTTTGTAGATTGATTTAGTGTTAACGTGATCAAAATTTGAAAAGTATAATTTTCATAATTTCGCTTCAAACCTTCCGCGCGTATCTTTTGAAAAATCTATGATACTTTTTTTAAAAATCGGTTAATTTTTTAACTAGGATCTATTCACCCCCCTCCCCCCATACTGTTTTTCTACTTCCCTATTCACACTCAATAACTTTTAGGGATAAAAGACTCATCGGTAATTTCTGCCTATAGATTCTTGTCAACTGACATTAAGTGTACATACATGTATTCCTTCAAATAAGCATAGTTTTCGCCTTTAAAAAGTGGTTCTCTATTGTACTATCCCTTCAGATCGTCGTCACCCATATTTTAAAACTTTTTAGTCGCTTAGACTGATCAAAATACCAGCTTTGAGGCCAATTGTTGGGTGAGAATATGGACTATGAACGGTCTAAAGGGGATGAATAGACTCCCAAATTAAAAAATCGAGCGAAAAAGGATTTTGTCATAATTTCAAAATACAAACGATATTGCGTTGCGGAAGCAAATTTAACGTAAAATAGATTATACTTGTCGATCAAAAGTTATGTGTATATACTTAAACAGCTCACAACACAATCAAACGAGACAATTGAATTACACCAAATAGAAAACTAATTATATTGCGTAATTGAACCATTACACGAGAAATGTTATTTCACAAAGGAGGTTTTTCTCTCCAAGTTGACATTGGCAGTGTTGTGTGGAAGGCTACATATGGGGTATGAGTTCTACTCAATCTTCATACAGACCAATGCTTAAGATACTGGTGAAACTGTGTGAAATTTCCACAGACAAAGACTTAGGAGCAGATTGTTGGGGCTAGAAGATTCAAGAAGAGAATTCAAGTAAATATTTCACATAAAGTTCAGTTCATGGAATTGTGTACAAGTTAAAGATCCAGAAATAAGGAATTTATTTTTAGATTAGTGATTGTACTAACTCTTATAAATTTGATACATATCATAGTGGAAGACCAACAAATTTTCAATGGAAAATCATTGAAGAGTGGATTAAGTACAAAGCATGGAAGAATGTGTCAAACCACTATAAATCCCAGTACTCTCTCTCTCTCTCTCTCTCTCTCTCTTTATATATATATATATATATAGACACACACACACACACACACAGATATATATATATATATATATATATATATATATATATATATAGACACACACACACACACACACACACACACACACACATATATATATATATATATATATATATATATTGTTTTGATTTTTGTAGATTGATTTAGTGTTAACGTGATCGAAATTTGAAAAGTATAATTTTCATAATTTCGCTTCAAACCTTCCGCGTGCATCCTTTGAAAAATCTATGATAATTTTTTTTAAAAGCGGTTAATTTTTCAACTAGGGTATATTCACCCCCTATACTGTTTTTTTACTTCCCTAATCACACTCAACAACTTTTAGGGATAAAAGACTCGTCGGTAATTTCTGCCTATAGATTCTTGTCAACTGACATTAAGTGTACATACATGTATTCCTTCCAATAATCATAGTTTTCGCCTTTAAAAAGTGGTTCTCTATTGTACCATCCCTTCAGATCGTCGTCACCCATATTTTAAAACTTTTTAGTCGCTTAGACTGATCAAAAGACCAGCTTTGAGGCCAATTGTTGGGTGAGAATATGGACTATGAACGGTCTAGAGAGGATGAATAGACTCCCAAGTTAAAAATTCATGCGAAAAAGGTTTTTGTCATAGTTTCAAAATACAAACAATTTTGCGTTGCAGAAGTAAATTTAACGTAAAAGAGATTATACTTGTTGTTCTGGACTGGGCCGACGCCTGCCCATTCGTCAGGAAGACCCAACCCAATACTGCTATATGAGGCCCAATACCCCTCCATGTCGGGCATATTCATTGGCCCTACTGTTGAGCGGAGACTTTCCGCTACGAGGAAAGGCCGCGACTCTCCTCCTCATTCTACACGTGCTCCTCCCTACGAGGACACGTCATCACGTAACCTCCTACCTCCGAAAGAGTCGGTCTGCTCACCGTCCGAAGAACTCGGGACTATTATCCTAAGGCGAAGACCACATGCTGGTCTTCCTTACGCCATGTAAGCCCTGACAATCACCTGTATTGGGCATTGCAATCCAATTCACCTTTCCGATCAGGTACGATAAGTGGCGTCGTCTGTGGGAACTCTCTGCTTCCTCATTTTCCTTCCCCGCGAAGGACACCTCCGGTCGACTCCAGAAGCCTGACGCCCCCACCTGCAGGACGTCGCCCGCGCCTAGAAATACCCCAGGCTGTGGTCTCCCAAAAGCGACACCGATCACCTCCTCCTAAGGAACATCGACACTCTCCTGCCCAGAAGAGGAGCAAAGCTGACGGCGAAAAGCCTAAGAGCCGTTCGAGGAGCTCCCCCCGACGACACGGGCCTGGTCGGGGACACCATTCTCCATCACGATCACCAGTTAAGAGTGATGAGGACAACCAACGGACCCCTCTATCCAGGGAGATTATGGAGACCCCTATACCTGTAGGGATGGAAAAGCCTCCACCCTTGGGGACATACGACAACACCGCCGACCCCGACGATCATGTCAAGAGCTTCGAGGCTATGCTCGATTACAGGAATGTTCGGGGAGCCATTAAGTGCAGACTTTTCCCGACCACCCTCAGAAAAGGTGCCACGACTTGGTACAAAAGCCTGGCCCCAGAATCCATCACGTCCAGGAAGCAACTGAAGAGACAGTTCTCCAGGCATTTTACTGCATCTCGCCGCCATCCGAAGACGGTGGCCTCTTTGGAAGGCATCCTCTAGGGGAGGAACGAATCTCTCAGAGACTACATCGAGAGATTCAACCATGAAGCTGTCGAGGTGCCCACTACCAACGACATGAAGAAGTTCTTGATAGAGCGGGGACTGCGTCACGGGACCGACCGCAACTTAGAAGACCTCCTCCACCGAGCCCAGTCATACATCCAGTTTGAAGACTCAGACACGTTGCCTGAGACTCATGACACCAAGAGCACTCCCACAGCTCCAAGGACGAAGACTCTACTGCCCCTCGGCTCAGGGGAGAGAGAACACGCGGAGGCCGTCCCAGGGATTCTCGCGAGCCGAGAGGTCAATCTGGCCGGTTCACGGAGTACACTCCGCTCAACGCTCCCCGCGAGCGAATTCTCTCCGAGTGCGCCAACTCGGAATTTCATAAAGGGGGTGACCGCTTTCCGAAGCCTACACCCCCGAAATCAAACACTGACAAGTCCAAATACTGCAGGTTCCATCGGAGCTACGGACATGTCACCGAAGATTACATCCACCTCAAGGATGCAATCGAGATCCTAATCAAGGAGGGGCATCTCAAACAGTATACCAAGAGGAATGACGCTCCTTGCCCAGATGCCCGGGACACACAAAGTGTCGAGGAGACGACACCTCCGTTCGGAGAAAACAAACTGCAAGTCGCCCTGAGCGTCACTCGACCAGAGGACTTCAACGTCCTTGAAGAAATCGAGGATGCCGCGGCAGTTCGCAGCATGTGGGAGAGATTTCCCCCTGAAGACCCTGTCACTGCCCGTAGCACATGGGAAAGCTTTCCCACGACGATGGTTATATTTGGCGGGGGCTTCAACAAGGTCTCTGTCGGGTCGATCAAGCGAAAGTTTGATGAGCTAGAATCCCCAACCTCGGCTCAAACCATTGTCTTTGAAAAGGTGCAAGGGAGGTCAAACCCCATCACCTTCTATCTCGAGGAACTGCCCAGCGGGGCGCCTAATTCCACAATTCCTCTCCTGATCTGGGCGCAGATGAAGAATTTTGACGTCCGCTGAATCTTGGTCGACCAAGGGAGTTTGGTGGACATCATGTACCCCCACTTCTTCGCGACTCTCCAGCTCGACGAAAAACATCTAACCCCTTACGTGGGCTCGGATCTACAAGGATTCAACGGCACCACCACCAGGCCGTGGGGCTATGTTGAACTGATGGTGACTTTCGGGAGTGAGGACACTGCTCGACAGGTCAGGACCCGCTTCCTGGTGGTAGACTGCCCTTCCTGTACAATTGCATCATGGGGAGGACCACTCTGGCCGAACTCACGGCAGTACCATCTACAGTTCATCTGAAGATGAAGTACTATACCACCAGAGGCTGGGTCGTCACCATGCACGGGGACATTGAGGTCGCGAGGAGATGCTTCGAGGCTGCAACCAAGGGCCTGAGCTCGATCAACGTCAAGCCCAAGGCCGGTGAGAAGTTAACCCCAGACGCAGTGTAGAAACCCTTCTCTCGCGTCAATGCAGTGGACCTCGACAGTCGTTTCCTCGCCGAGCAGGAAAGAGCCAGAGCAGCGGACAACGACCTCCCCGCTGAAGGTAACGGGCAGCCTCTCCACCCAATGCGCCCCATCCCAGATGGAGACTTTAAGCTCGTCGCCCTCGGAGACAATCCAGATCGGAGCGTGAAGATCGGCACAGGGCTCCCCGACCTGGCAAAGAAGCAGCTGAAGGCATGCCTCCGGGAGAACGCTGATATGTTCACGTGGAGTGCATCAGAGATGCCTAGCCTCGACCTAGAAGTGGCCTGTCACCAGCTCACTGTAGATCTGGCCGCTAGAGCCATAGTACAACATAGGCGTAGGCAGTCTCCCCAAAAGGCGAAGGTTGCTGAAAAAGCTGTAAAAGACCTCTTAGAGGCAAATTTTATTTCGGAGGCCAGGTACATAACCTGGCTGTCCAACGCTGTACTTGTCAAAAAGAATAATGGAAAATGGAGGATGTGTGTTGACTACACCGACCTTAACCGAGCGTGCCCGAAAGATTCTTATCCTTTGCCTAACATCGACCAGTTGGTCGACAATTCTGCAAGTTTCAAACTATTGTCCTTCATGGATGCCTACTCGGGGTACAATCAAATCCCCATGGTGAAGGCCGACAAGCAGCACACCGCCTTTATGACCGAGTCGGGTAATTACTACTACTATGTAATGCCCTTCGGCCTGAATAACGTCGGCGCAACCTACCAGCGAATGATGAACAAAGTCTTCTGCGGGGAGATCGACGACATGCTCGAGGTCTACATGGACGACATAATCATCAAATCTGCAGAAGAAGTTGACCACGCTGCCCATCTCACGAAAGTCTTCGACACGGCGTGAAAATGCAGGATGAGGTTCAACCCCAACAAATGCACCTTCGACGTTCGGGTGGGAAAATTCCTCGGTTTCTACCTCACAGAGAGAGGAATCGAGGTAAACCCCGACAAGTGCAGGGCTTTCTCCGAGATCCCGACCCCAAACTCGAAGAAGTCGATACAATCACTGAACGGAATGCTGATCACGCTTTCACGCTTCGTCGCTAAGTCCGCACAGTACACACTCCCATTTTTCAAACTTCTACGCCAGAAAGCCACGTTCGAATGGACTGAGGAATACGAACAAGCACTCCTCCACCTCAAACAAGTCATTTCGCAACCCCCGGTCCTCTCACGACCAGAGTGCGGGGAGACGTTGTTCCTATACCTCGCTATCACAGGCGAAGCAGTCAGCGCAATCCTAATACAAGAAACCACCGACGGGCAGAGGCCAATTTACTTCACTAGAAAAGCCCTCCAAGGTCTGGAACTTAGGTGCCAGCAAATCGAGAAGGTCGCCTAGGCTCTTGTCACCACGGCCAGAAGACTGCGACTTTACTTCCTGGCCCACACGATAGAGGTGAGGACCGAGCAACCCATACGATAGCTCCTCGGTCGGCCAGACATGGCGAGGAAGATGCTCAGATGGTCTCTTGAACTCGCTGAGTTTGACATCCAATACGAAGGCAGGAAGGCCCTGCAAGCTCAAGTATTAGCCGACTTCGTGGCGGAGATGACCCTCCCGGAGCCTTCGACCAACGGATCCCAAAAGTGGTCGATCTATGTCGACGGGGCATCCAGCTCGAAAGGCAGTGAAGCCGACATCATCCTCGAGAACGGGGAAGGCATCTTGATCGAAGTCTCCCTCACTTTGTCATTCCCGACGTCGAACAATCAGGCCGAGTACGAGGCCTTCCTCGCCGGGTTACGCCTAGCTGAAGACCTCGGGGCCAAGGAGGTCAAAATAATCACTGACTCCCAGCTCGTGGCATCCCAGGTACGGGGAGAATACTAAGCCAAGAACGATATCCTTATTGAATACTTGGCTTTGGTGAAGAAAACAATGAAAAAGTTCTCCTCGGCGGAAGTACATCACGTCCCGCGCGAACACAATACTCGAGCAGACGTTCTGCCAAAACTCGCGAGCACAAAAAATAAGGGCGTGAACAAATCCGTCATTCAAGAGGTACTCTCGCGTCCGAGCATTGAGAATGTCGCCCCCATGACTGACGTGAACGCCATTGGAGATGGCCATAGCTGGATAACCCCAGTGTACGAGTACCTCAGCACGGGCAAACTACCCGACGACCCTAAAGACGCCGGAGTGGTTAGGTGTCGGGCATGCTCTTATACAATCGTCGAAGATAAACTATATCGACGCGGATTCTTAATCCCTCTTCTCAGGTGCGTCGAGGAATCTAAGGTCCTCGATATACTCCAGGAAATCTATGAGGGGATCAATGCACAATATCTCGGTGGACGGTCATTAGCCCGCAAGGCGTTACGAGCAGGGTACTACTGGCCTACCAATCAGAAGGACGCCAAGGAGCATGTCAAGAAGTGCGACAGATGCCAACGACACGGGGACATGCACCTGGCCCCGCCCAACAAGCTCAAAATGATGTCGTCCTCGTGACCGTTTGCATGGTGGGGGATGGATATCCTCGGGCCCTTCGTAGTGGGGTCGTACCAAAATAAGTACCTGATCGTCGGCGTTGACTATTTCACGAAGTGGATCGAGGTAGAAGCCCTAGCCAAAATCACGGCCCACAACATACTAAGTTTCTACAAGAGGAACATACTCGCCCGATTCGGCGTGCCCCAAGCAATTGTCACCGACAACAAGACACAATTCATCGACAAGAACTTTTAAGACTTCGTCACCAAACTGGGCACGAAGCAACACTTCACGTCGGTCGAGCATCCCCAAACAAACGAGCAAGCCGAAGCGGCGAACAGAGTGATCTTGCAAGGACTGAAACGGCGACTAGGCGACGCCAAGAAAAGATGGGTCGAGGAGCTTCACAGCGTCCTATGGGCCTATAGAACAACCCCGCACTCCACTACCTGGGAGACCCCCTTTCGCTTGACTTACGAAACAGAGGCGGTGATCCCCGTGGAAATAAGGGAACCCTCGAGAAGAACAGAGTCTCCCCTCGATGAGGAGACGAACGGCGATGCCCTCAGGAAGGAGCTCGACTTCGTCGAAGAGATAAGGTCCGGCGCATCCCTCCGCGAAGCCTCACTCAAATAGAAGATAACTATACGTTATAACAACAAAGTTATCAAGCGTGATTTTCAGGTGGGTACCCTCGTCCTACGAAGGAACCAGAAAGATTCGCGAGAAGGCAAGCTCGTGGCGAACTGGGATGACCCCTACCGCGTCCGCGCGAAAACGGGGACAGGAGCCTACTACCTAGAAAATCTACACGGGGAGGAACTTGCTCGACCATGGAATGCTGAGAAGCTTAAACAGTACTACAGTTAAACATTGCCCGTGACACAGCTACATCACGACCACGGGGGCGCACTAAGGTACAAGCGTGACTCCCCTTCATGAAACATGAAGACGAGGGCCCGCGTTGTGTGTGCGCGAGGACCCTTGATTCGAGGAGGATACCTCGACCGAACTCTGTCGTCGCCGTACCAATTAGGCAGAACACCCAGCTCGCGATGGGAAGTTCACGCCATGAAGCTAAGACCTCGACCGAGCTCTTAGCTTCGTCGAAGGTTGGAATACAGCTCCGACCACTCGACCAGTTCCCTACACTGTCGAGGATCAACAAAGTCGAGCAAAACCTCCAAATTACTTATACAAAAATAAAACAGATATATCATCAAACGTATGAACATCACACACATAGATAAACAAAAGACAAAGCATTAAACTGAGCAGAAGCCCATTGTGTGAATTGTACATACAAAAATGTCGTAAAGCTTCTGAATCACAAAAATCATGGCGCACAGGCCGAACTAAACAAAATTAAAAGAAAACGGCACGCAGGCCGAATTAAACAACAATATCTTCCTCGATCCGAGCATCAGTCTCCCCGTCACCATCTTCGTCCTCCCCTGGTACGACCAACTTGTCGTCGACCACACGATGGAACATGGTGACTCTGTCAAGTGCAAGCTGAACGTCCGGATTCTCAGCCTCGACCTGAGCTACATCACTCTTAAAACCCACCTTGAGGCCCTCTAGACAATCTTGCTCGAGTTCACGAATCTTGGCAATCAGAGCACCGCGGCCGACGAGGCGCCTCTCGTCCTCCGTCTCATCTTCTGCTGGATTAGAAGCAGCTTCCAGTTCGACAACCTTGTCTCAGAGACGGTCCCGTTCCTCTTGAGCTTTCTTCAGTTCTGCATTAGTCTCGTTCAGCTCGTGGAGGACGTTCACGTAGTTCTCGCACTTCATCTTATCCTCCTACAGGTCACTCTCAGCTTTGTCATTCTCCTTCTCGAGGACATTGTATTCATACCTCAGCTTTTGCAGCTCGGAAGCAGGGCAGGTCTCATCGTTCAGAACCAAGGTGGTCTCACAGATTCGCACCATGGCCGCCATGTCTTCGGCAAGCGCCTTCTTCCTGGTCGTTCTGTCAATTCCCAAGATCGCCTTCACTTCGGCCTCGGCAACAGCGGGGGGACTCCCACCGAAGAAGTCCCGCTAAAGGTGACAGGCAGGCAACATGAACTTCTTCGTTGGGACAGGGCCCTCGAGGTCCACGAGGACAGGTCCCTTGGTGTGCAGCCTCTTGGCAGAGGTCTCTTCCGGGGGGAGACTGGATGTATTACGGAGACACTGAACCGCTTCCTCCCTTGACCGGCACCGCCGTCTGAATGACTTCTTGGACCTGTCCCTTAGTCCTCTTGGGTGCCCGGGTGGAGGCCAGCTTCAGGATACGCTCGGTGGCATTCGACATTTGACCTGCGACAGAAAACAAGAAACAAGTCAGCATAGGAAAACGAAATAAAGTGAGCGCCCGAGTAAAGCAACATGCTACTACCTAGGAACCTCTTGGCTTCATCCTTGGACTTGATATAACGGGTTTCGGTCACGACCTGGCCCCGTGCGTCATGGACGAAACTCCCGTCTCTTGTTATACATTCAGCTTAGTTAAAGCCGACGACATACTGGACCATCTTTGCGAACGCCTCTTTGTCCTCGACATCCAATTGACTATGCTTCACGATGTAGGCCTCCGTGCCACGCTCGAAATGCGCTTCCTCCCACTCTAGGGGGCACTTGGACGCAAACCTTTCCTCCCCCGTATCGTCTGTCATTATGGTGAAGAGTGACCCCACGGCTTCGTGCGTGGCGGGCATGACATAATAAAACATGTCCTTGAAACATCGAACATAATTTGAATATGCCTTGAACAACTTTTTTGGCTACTTGAAGGAGACCCAACTATGTTGCCCCTGGTCGGTTGACCGTTGCAGATGAAAGGTACGGAAGAAGAGGGGGAGAGTGGTCCCAAAGGCAAGGTAGTCACACACGAGCTCGAACGCCCGCATAAAGGCCAACGCGTTGGGGTGGAGCTGGAAGGGCACCAGATGCAACCAGTCGAACACCCCATGCTGGAAGTCATTGAAGGGGAGACGGATGCCAGCCTCTTTAAATGCGAATTCATACATGGGGAACCTTAACCCTCGGTAGGTCGAGCATATGCAGTGGTGCTCTCTGGGTTTGAAGATCGTCCAGTTCGCTTGCTCGCCCACAGCAACGTCCTCGACTATTGCAAAGGCATCCGTGTCGTCCAGGGCAAACCGCGACCTGATCCGTAAAGGCTCTTCTCCTGCCTAATCTACGGGCGTACGAATGGGCTCCTCCTCGGGTAGCTGGACGGGCTCGGGGCAGGTCGGGCTCAGTGTCTATCCGAATAATGCCCGTGATCCTCACGACCATTTTACCTGAAAAGCAAAGGAAACTGGTGAATTAGATAACCTAGATCAAATTCACCCTTCCACCGTTGATCAAGTGAAATGGCGAAGAAAGGACGCGGGGAACTGCTCGGGGCAACGCCCCTCTGACCACGATGATCGGGGTCCCGCACAAGTGTGTTATTTGCCTTTGTCCTATTCACCCAGCGTCCTCGGGCCATTCATCGGACGTCCCCTGGACCGTCGTCAGGTCCCCGACGCCTTTGTCCCGTGTCCCCGGACGGATCATTCTACGTCCTTGGGACCTTTATCAGGTCCCTGAGATATTCATCCCAACTCTCCGTTGTATTCATCAAAAACCTAAAGAAGCTCCGCCGTTTTCGCCGGAAACTTCGTGGCTTCCCCGAGAACTTCATCAGTTCACCGAAGAAACCATCGTAGAAAGATAAAACAGGAGAGAAAAGGATCCAGAAGCTTACTTGAGACGGTAGTTGAGGGGTTTCGGTGCGGCGACATACGGCGGAAGGACGACGACGAAAGTTGGAGAGGAGGAGAGAAAACTCGGAGCAAAAAAGGTGGAAATATGCAAATGGCACGAACTCAGCCCCTATTTATAGGGCCCTCACGGGACTCGAGGCGTCCCTAGGCGCTTGAGTGCCCTAGGCCTAGCCACCCTAGGTAATAATGACGAGCAACACGTGGCACTTGGATTCCCACGCGCGTCTTTTTATTTCCCTTTTGTGCCCGCACGAAGCACACAACCATCTCTTTTCGCCTCCCCGTATCGTCGACCATCACTAGTTCGCGGTCCTCAGGCATCCTTCCTGACAAGCATCTCCTTCTCCTGATCACCCGCGCCATCCATCACCTCGGTCTACGAGTACACTATTCCTTTTAACGGATATCCTCCCCGGGGGGACTGACCCTTAAGTCATTGCTTCGACACTTCAGAGCAACGACTTGGGGGCTCCTGTTCTGGACTGGGTCGGCGCCTGCCCATCCGTCAGGCAGGTCCAACCCAATACTGCTATATGAGGCCCAATACGACCCAATTCCCCTCAATGTCGGGCACATTCATTGGCCCTACTGTCGATCGGAGACTTCCCGCTAAGAGGAGAGGCCGCGACTCTCCTCCTCGTTCTGCACGTGCTCCTCCCCGTGAGGACACGTCATCACGTAACCTCCCACCTCCAAAAGAGTCGGTCTACCCACCTTCTGGAGATCTCGGGACCGTTATCCCAGGGCGAAGACCAAGTACTGGTCTTCCTTACGCCACGTAAGCCCTGACAGTCACCTGTATTGGGCCTTGCAATCCAGCCCAGTGCAGATGACCGTTGACCCCGCGCTGGGGGCAGTCTATAAATACCCTCTCACTTGAGAGGGTCTGGTAATAACACATTACCTTCTAACTCACTCTTACTTCTGTACTTGCTTACTCCCTTTTCCTGACTTTGGCATCGGAGTACCTTGCAGGTACACCCCCCGGCCGTTTCATCACCACCGGAGTTGCGGAGGTCACGACGTTGTTGGCCACTATTCTCCCTTCTGATCAGGTATGATCACTTGTCGATCAGAAGTTATGTGTATATACTTAAACATCTCACGACACAATCAAACGGGACAATTGAATTACACCAAATAGCAAACTAATTGTCCCGTTTGATTGTGTTGTGAGCTGTTTAAGTATATACACATAACTTCTGATCGACAAGTATAATCTATTTTACGTTAAATTTGCTTCCGCAATGCAAGATCGTTTATATTTTGAAACAATGACAAAAACCTTTTTTGCACAAATTTTTAACTTGGGAGTCTATTTATCCCCTCTAGCCTGTTCATAGTCCATATTCTCACCCAACAATTGGCCTCAAATCTGGTCTTTTGATCAGTCTAAGTGACTAAAAAGTTTTAAAATATGGGTGATGACGATCTGAATGGATGGTACAATGGAGAACCACTTTTTAAAGGAGAAGACTATGCTTATTGGAAGGAAAAACAGTATGGGGGGTGAATAGATCCTAGTTAAAAAATTAACGGCTTTTTAAAAAATGTATCATAGATTTTTCAAAAGATACGCGCGGAAGGTTTGAAGCGAAATTATGAAAATTATACTTTTCAAATTTTGATCACGTTAACACTAAATCAATCTACAAAAATCAATATATATATATATATATATATATATATAGAGAGAGAGAGAGAGAGAGAGAGAGAGAAAGAGAGAGAAAGAGAGAAAAAGAGAAAGAGAGAGAGAGAGAGAAAGAGAGAGAGAGATGGAGAGAGAGAGAGAAAGAAAGAGAGAAAAAGAGAAAGAGAGAGAGAGAGAGAGAGAGAGAGAGAGAGAGAGAGAGAGAGAAGGAGAGTACTGGGATTTATAGTGGTTTGACACATTCTTCCATGTTTTGTACTTAATCCACACTCCAATGGTTTTCTATTGAAAATTTGTTGGTCTTCCACTATGATTTGTATCAAATTTAATAGAGTTAGTACAATCACTAATCCAAAAATAAATTCCTTATTTCTGGATCTTTAACTTGTACACAATTTCATGAACTGAACTTTATGTGAACTATTTACTTGAATTCTCTTCTTGAATCTTCTATCCCCAACAACCTGCTCATAATTCTTTGTCTGTGGAAATTTCACATACTTTCGCCAATATCTTGAACATTGGTCTGTATGAAGATTGAGAAGAACTCATACCCTGTATGTAGCCTTCCACACAACACTGTCAATGTCAACTTGGAGTGAAAAACCTCTTTATTTTTCATTAAAATTGTTAGAACCAGTCACAACACCACATATTATTGCAAGCATGTGAAATCTTAAACAAATCCTCAAAGAAACGTTAAATTCAAAATGAATCTCCTCAATCAATCACAAATCTTCCAAGATAATATTCAAATTCATGCAGCAATGGAGAAAGAATGAGATAGAAAATGAAGGAAATCATTTTCAAGTGTTTAACAAATATTCAAAAATCTTTTGAAAATGAAAGAATAAGTGGTTTGTGAGTTTTCAAAATATCAAAGTAAGAATGTGTTTTTTTAACATTGTGAAAGGTTTGAAAGTAACAAAATAATTTATAGGTGTTGGAGACGAAGCACAAAAAATGGTGAAAAAATCATGTTTGATTCAAGTCAAGAAGATTTGGTGATTTGAGTCAAGTGGAAAAGTAATGTGAAACAAGATTTATACTTAAAGATAAACCCAAATATGGTTCTTGTTCCAAAAACTCGACTAATTGACTTAAAGCATAATATTCATACTCAAACATAAACAATTTGAATTATGCATGCTAAAACTGTGATCCAAAAATTAATCCTTGAAGATGAGAAATTGAAGAAGAAACTCAATGATATAAAACTAAAACAAAGTAAAGCTCACGAGACAAGCAATCAAACCATATGGTAGAGACACATGGTCTCCCCTGAATGTATCTGAGACATACAATTTCACAATTGTTCCGAGTCTACCAGAATGGACATCGGTCGACCATTCGGATGGAGTTGCAATTTGTCTAGATTGCTTGCGAAGCACGAGAACTACCCTATGGAAGAGTACATACGATCCAGATCTAAGATACATCCAACGACTCCCCCAATCACACGCCTAACAAATAGCTGGTTGTTATAACCACTCAAATATATAAAGGATACACACGAAGATTTCAAGTACACGATTCAAATTCAAATTTCATTCTCTGTTCTTCTCCGCATACTAACTTTAGTGTTGGGGTGCTAACTTTGCAGGCAATTTCACCCTCCTCCGCTATTGAAGCTCAGGTTCGCCGTGGTCTACTATGATCACCGATTCTCTGACCAATTTTAGTTCTGTAACAGAATAAATTTGAATGTCACGCGTTTATTGGTCCTCTAAGTTCGGATGAGCGACCACATGTTATTGATATAACAAAGTTTCATGTTTAACCCATACATGCATTTCTTTCTTTTTAAGAGTGAAGTCCGAGAATGTTACTCAGATCACACAAATATATAAACATAAGAGTAAATTATAAAAAGAGACCATATCTCCTATAACTGAGATACAACATTTGTTTAAGATTATGGATGATGCAAAATATGTTTATCAGAGTAGAAGAAGATATAACTCAGATATTGTGATTGATATTTTTAGGCTCATTCAAATTTAGTTAAGTTGTTAAATATTTTTCTTATTATGTTTATTATGGAAACAGACATACAATACAAACAAATATAAGAAACATTTGTTTAAAGTTTCTCGGATGACCTCCGCGACTCTGACGTCTTTCTTCAACATTCTTTCTGATTTTCGATATTCTATTTTATGAAAATCTCGAAACATATTTTCTTTTTGTTCACCACTAAAAAATTTTAAGACATACTTTATACAATTATTTTTTCTCTTAGGGTCTGTTTGGGCGTTTGGAGGGGAAAGAAGGGGAGAAATTTGAAAAAATGGAAGGATTGAGTGGAAAGAATTCAAAGGTTTTGGTATGGAAGATTTTAGAGGGTTTGCTTTTATTCATAACACTAAAAACCTCATAATTTGGGGAACTCAAAATTTGTATTGAATGAGAATTTTGGAGGATTTTAGAGGGCTTGTTGGAAATCCACACAACCTATGGAGAATTTCTATCAATCTTGATGAACAAGATTATTATTGATACACAATAACAAAGAAAAGAAAGAAAAATTATAGAAGAAAGAAAATTAGGGTTTGACAAAATATAGAATGAAAGCTCCGCTGATTTGAGCAAATTTTTGGGAAAAACATAATGTCAAAATATATGAAGAAGTCTGAAGAAAGAAGACTGGTCAGAGATGATGTCCTAACAGATGTCTCGACATCGCAGGATGTTTCTAAATCTGTTGCAAGATTTAAGGAGCAATCAAGACATGGATCAAGGAATCAACAAACAGAAGATTGAAGCCCAAGGAAGCAGAAGACTCTATAAATAGAAGACTTGGACCTAGGATTTCATATGCCTTTGTATACCTTTTGTAACTTTGTGTTCTTGCGTAACAAACAAGGGTTTAGGGTTTTGAGAGTCGTTGGCTCTCTAGGTTGTAAGTCTCTCTTTGTATCGTTGGATGCACTGTGGTAGATATAGGTGTCGCACATATCCATAAGCCTTGAAGTATTGGATTATGTATAGTTCTTAGATGAAGCTTTTAAGCAAATCCGAGTTAGCTTGTTTGTCAAGAAAGCTTGACAGATTTCTTTATTGACAGGGATGATGTAGAAATCACAGTTGGTGATTAAGGGAAGTGAGTGGGGTATCACATATCATAGTTCTAAACGTTTGAGTTTAACTTTGGTAAAGATGTTCATTGGGTAGATGTTAGGATAAAGTTGTAAACGGGAGAGTTTAGCTTTGTAACAGGTCTACAGATAGTGAAGTCTTCTTCCTGGATTGGTACCCCCCAGATGTAGGTGAGTTGCACAGAATCAAGTCAACAATTATTGTGTTCTTTATCATTCTGCAGATTTACGTTTTCTGTTAGGGTTCATGATAAACATATTGGATCAAATGTCATGACATCTGTGAGTGTGCAGTTCTGATATTCACGGTATCAATCTGCTGTTGCGCCTCTGAGTTTAAATGATTATGTAGCACAATGTCTTGACATGTGTTAAGACATCTGCTGTCTGCATAGGCCAGAATTTCAATTGGTATCAGAGTAGGCATCCTGTCTGGTTTTGGATGAGATCCTTGGGAGATACTTTCTGGCGTTTAAACAAGGACGAGTTTTGAAGATCAGATCAATCAACTCAGACATACTCATGGGCATTAATGGATGAGATGGATGTTCTGGATCGAAGGGAGCAACCCGGAGGTTGTTCATGTTGCTGAGGAGATTCTACAACAACTACAGGAGAAGTGGCTAGTTCTCTTGTTGGTGTGTCTTATAAGATGTTGTGACATCTTATTAGGGCAAGCAGGATATGTTCCTTGGTGGTTCTGCTGCATGTGTTTCTGATGGAAGAGCTCTAGAATTATGGGATTATGGAGTTGTTACTGAAGACAGTTGGTGAAAGGTCTCAATCGTCGGCCTCTATATTTGAAGATATCTGCATTCTTTTATTCCAAAGTCAGGAGCAATTGAGTGAAGGGAGTTGTGGTTAGATATCTGGTATGGTGATTTGGTACTTGGAAGCTTGGTTTCTTGGTGCAGTTGAAGTCAGTTGAAGAGGAGATGAGTTAAGTTTAAGTTTATCAGGTTCTTGCTCTAGGAGTTTGATAAACTATTGATCGGCTAGGTTGTCAAAGATGAAGATGAAGATGAAGACATCATAATCTTGATGGTTACAGCTTGGATCAGTTTATTTCTGATCTAGGTACTTTGGAGCATGGATCTTGCTCTTCTTGTTGAAGGTCAAAGTTAAGTGGCAGTTATCTCTGACTTTCTACAGTCTGCTCTACTAAGGAAAATGGCATTCTTTGGTATGGCTATAGTGTAGTCTTGGACTACTTATTTTCTGAAGATTCAGACGTGGCAGGTTTGAAGTCTTTTGAGTTCTAAAGCAGGATGGAGGTTGTCTACTCAAACTTGGTTGTTGAATCAAGTCTATAAGAGCATGGAACTCTTGTTCTGCGAAGGGATGAGGTTCTTCTAAGTGGCAGAAGGAGGAGCTGAATTCAACAGTTGGATGTCATATCAGAATGTTCTGACATCTAGCTCAACATCAGAAGTCTCGGCTGGTGATGTGGCACATCAGCTTAAGATAAGGTGATCTACAGGAAAATGGAAGTTATGGATGCTTCAAAAAGGTCTATCTCATGCAGTTTGCGGGAGCTGTAGATGAGAAGATGTTACATGACTAAGAGGCTTGGTGGATCCAAGATGTCTTGATATGGGGCAAGTAGTTCATGTGACTTGAAGATCTGATTTCATTGGTGGATCAGTGTATCTTGTGGGAATTTTGAAGAAGATTGAGATCAATCAAAAGGTGGCATTTGGTTGGTTTCATAGTGTGCATTCAAGCAGGATGTTTGAAACGGATTGCTCTTGTGCAGAAGAGTAGTTAGTTGAAAATGTAAGGAGGTTTTGGTTCTCTGGGAGCTTGTGGCAGAAGTTCTGGGTTGAGGATGGAAGTATACCTTCTTTTGGTGGATGAGAGTTTATTTCTCTCTGGGTTTCTGAAGTTCTCTTCGTTCAAACTGGTGGCGCAGTGTTGTGTGAAGATCTTCAGTTTGGATTACTATGCTGATAGTAAGTCCAGTGGTGGAGCATATCAAGAACCATGGTGTGTGGTGTCTGTGATGTGTGGCAGATGTCTTAACTGATGTTAGAACATCTTTGGGTTAGTTATCCTTGGTGGAGGATTCTTAAGTTCTGGTCTAGGAACTTGTTGGCTACATCATGTCTAAGGAGTATCTATCTTGTCATACAGGAGAATGATGAAGTAGGAGAACTGCCTTGGGAGGATGGTGTGGAGAAGACTGGAGTGGATCATATGTTGATTGCATAAAGGTCTGGTTTCTGATGCGTTCAGAAGTGGATATTCACCAGAAAATCAGAAGTATTCTAGGTTATCATACGGGAGAATGATAAGGAATGACTGTCTTGGATTGTGGGGTGTCTATCTCTATTGCTGGCTTAGTAGAGTCAGTGGAAAATCTTGCGAAGGGGATGTTGCCCCTGGCTGCAAGTCATGCTAGTAGTGGATCAGTTTGGCAGCTGTGAAGTTCTGGAGCATGCATACGATATCTGACATCGTTATAACAAACTAAGGGGCCCTGTGCGTCTCTTTGAGGAATGTGAAGCATTCTGATTCAATTGGTTTATGCCTCAAGCAGCTGGAGTTCTATACATGAGAATTCAAGAGGAGTTCGTGTGGTGTGTAGATGGTTGCAGGATGAGGGGGATCAATGGGACTTTGATCTTAAGCCAAGAGTTTGTTATGGTAGGATTGTTATCCTTTTATTATTTCCTCACGAGTAACATGATGGTGATCATGTGTGAGTGATTATTGGTTCTTGTTAGAAGAAGCAATAAGAGAGTTGATGATTGTGTTCAGCAGGTGGCTTGAACTGAGGGTGCGCTCTTGAAGACATGAAGATGCGTCTTATGTTTTCCATTCATTAGCTAGGTGTTCTGTGGGGGAGCACTGGTTACCTTAGATAGGAGGAGTTGCTCATTGATCTAAGATGTTTTACTGTGAGGATGTAGTTGAAGTTCCAGTTTGCATTTGTACGTCAAGTAAACTGTGATTATGTGTCCATCCTGGAGGATGAGATGTCAAGAAGGATGGCTTGACATTTTGTACTGTTGCAAGTTGGGGGAGACTTGGCAGTACAAGTTAAGTGGTTCTTATTGGATGCTTAAGAATCATTGGTTGAGTCTGGGGAAATTTATTTTTCTCTGTAGACTTTGATCTGAAGACTGTGAAGTTATTGATCAATACAGAAGTACCTTTGGGGCTAACTGGGAAATGTTTGAAGAAATGTCCTAACTTCTTGGTCTGTTCTATTTTTCTTCTGGCTAAAAGGATTATCCTTAGGACTCAACAATAGGATGGTGACTATGATTCAGACTGACAACATGTCAGGATATTATTGAAGACCTGAGGGTGGGTCCTAACTGACTATGTTGAACGGTGGGGAGTGTTTCCTAAGAGAAGGCATGCATAACATGTGTTTTGTTACAAGTGTTCCTTTTAGATAGTTACTCTTAAAAGTTTGAATAGCCTTATCCTAGTTGGGCGGTGCACAATTATTAATGCTGAATTTACTACCTAAATTTATTTCTCCTTTGAATTTTTCAGCGGTAACGTCTTTGGACCGTGGATATCTAGAGAAAATGTTTAGATTTAAAGAGTGCATCTGTTTGAGGTATTCCAGATTGTGGGTTGATTCATCATGTCTTTCATTCGTGTTTGGATTAGTAACATATGGATATGGAACTGCATTGGCTTCTTTTGTCAATTTTTGGCTAAAAAGGGGGAGAATGGATGTGTGAGTGGGTCTCTCAACATACATCTCTGGTGGTGCTGGTTTTGCAAGGATGTTGGAGAGGATGTTCTAACAATCTATCAGAATCTTTCCCTTTGTGCCTTGTGATCTGAGTTAGGAAGCAGGTTGTGTCTTGTGACCTGAGTTACATGTTCTATGGACTCAGTGTTACGCATGATACATCTGAACTTTCTTATGGGTTCTCTTATGTCTCTTAAGAGGAAGATTTATCCCTCTGTGGCAAGTACAAGTTTAAGGGGGAGTGTGCTATGCATTCTTCCTCATGTACATCAACATTTAGCTGGGAATTTCAAGGATAAGAAGCAGTCTTAGAAGTGTTCCGATCATATCTACCAAACGCCAGACTTTCTTTTTCTACCTAAGGAGTTTTAACCAAAAATTTGTCAAAAGGGGGAGATTGAAAGCTCCGCTGATTTGAGCAAATTTTTGGGAAAAACAGAATGTCAAAAGATATGAAAAAGTCTGAAGAAAGAAGACTGGTCAGAGATGATGTCCTAACAGATGTCTCGACATTGCAGGATGTTTCTAAATCTGTTGCAAGATTTAAGGAGCAATCAAGACATGGATCAAGGAATCAACAAACAGAAGATTGAAGCCCAAGGAAGCAGAAGACTCTATAAATATAAGACTTAGACCTAGGATTTCATATGCCTTTGTATACCTTTTGTAACTTTGTGTTCTTGCGTAAGAAACAAGGGTTTAGGGTTTTGAGAATCGTTGGCTCTCTAGGTTATAAATCTCCCTTTGTATCGTTGGATGCACTATGGTAGATATAGGTGTCGTACAGATCCATAAGCCTTGAGGTATTGGATTGCGTATTGTTCTTGGATGAAGCTTTTAAGCAAATCCGAGTTAGCTTGTTTGTCAAGAAAGCTTGACAGATTTCTATATTGACAGGGATGATGTAGAAATCACAGTTGGTGATTAAGGGAAGTGAGTGAGGTATCTCATATCATAGTTCTAAACGTTTGAGCTTAACTTTGGTAAAGATGTTCATTGGGTAGATGTTAGGATAAAGTTGTAAACGGGGGAGTTTAGCTTTGTAACAGGTCTACAGATAGTGAAGTCTTCTTCCTGGATTGCTATCCCCCAGATGTAGGTGAGTTGAACTGAACTGGGTTAACAATTGTTGTGTTCTTTATCATTATGCAGATTTACGTTTTCTGTTAGGGTTCATGATAAACATGTTGGATCAGATGTCGTGACATCTGTGAGTGTGCAGTTCTGATATTCAAGGTATCAGTCTGCTGTTGCGCCTTTGAGTTTAAATGATTATGTAGCACAGTGTCTTGACATGTGTTAGGACATCTGCTGTCTGCATAGGCCAGAATTTCATAGAAGAAGATGGTGATTTCTGCAGAGTAACTCTCTTCCCACAAACTGTGAAAAATTTATTCACTTTGCAACTGGTAAATTCTATGAATTCAATTTGTTACAAGAATAGAGGTTACTCCCTCTATTTATAGTTTTGGATTAGCTTGCTCCCTAAGCGAAAACCCAAAATACCCAATTTAGCTAATACTACTAAAATAGGCCTAAGTCGAAATTCTGTCGAGCATCTTGTTTTGAAATTTAAACACACACGCACACAAGGCTATTTTTGACACACACTTGTTTTTGTTGAGCACTACCTGCTTCGACACAAGGAATTGCATTCTCAACACACCACCTAATTTATTGTGTCTAAGCTATCTATATTCAGCATAGCTCTTGGTCTTCTGAACACTTCGACTTACACTTCATTCATCATGATATATGCAATTTGATTCTCAGTTCTACAGTGTCCCAAGTTCATCTTCCCTTCTGCTACCTGCTCAAGAAGATAGTGGAACCTCATTTTGATGTGCTTGCTTCGTCCATGTGCTATCGGATTCTTCGCCAGATTGATAGCAGACATGTTGTCGATCTTCATGGTAATTGCTCCATGACTCTTCACTTTAATCTCTTCAACCAGGTTCACCATCCACTTTGCTTGACATGCACAGAGAAAAGTAGCTATGTACTCTGCTTCGCACGATAACAATGCCACTATTGGCTCCTTTCTTGAACTCCAAGCAACTGGTGCACCACTTAGCATAAACACATAGCCAGCTGTGGATTTTCCTCAGCGTCACTACACCAACTTGAGTCGGTGTATCCCACTAACTTGCATTCTTTTCCTTCATCAGCTGCAGGAAAAAATGGCATAGTCGAGATTTCCTTTCAGATACCTTAGTATCCTCTTCGTCGCTGTTAGGTGTGATACCTTTGGCTTCTGCATGAATCAACATACCATACCTACAGTGTATGCTAAGTTAGGCCTTGTGTGACAAAGGTATCTTAGTGACTCAATAAGTCTTCTATATTGGGTTGGGTCGACATCATCTTCATCTGAATCTTTCGACAGTTGCAGTCTTGGTTCAACAGGTGTCGAAGTCGAGTTGCATTCTTCCATCTCAAATCTCTTGAAAATTTCACTTGCATATCTTCTTTTATGCATCATCAAATCTCTATTACTCTTGTCACCCAAATCATACATTTCAAATTCCTTGTTGATATCACCTTTGAAGTCTTCAATCTCTTTCTTGCAGCTACCTGTTATCGACAAGTCATCAACATAGAGACATAGTATTGACAATTCACTCTTGCTTCTTCTTACATATACTCCATGCTCAGTTGTACACTTCACAAATTCCTTCTCCCTTATAAAGCTATTTATCTTCTTATTCTAAGCTCTTGGAGCTTGCTTAAGTCCATACAGGGGTTTATGCAGCCTGTATAACTTGCTTTCTTCTCCTTGTTCCACAAACCCAGCTGGTTGTGCAACATTAACTATTTCATCTAAGGGGCTATTCAGGAATGCACATTTCACATGCATCTGACATATGTGCCAATTGTTCATGTTTTCTAGACCAACAATCAACTTGATTGTTTCGATCCTAGCAACAAGTACAAAAACTTCGTCGAAGTCGATTCCTTCTTTTTGAAGAAATCCTTTCACCACAAGTCTTGCCTTGTGTCGAGTTACTTCTCCTTTAGGATTCATCTTTACCTTGTATACCCATTTCACATTGATTTCCTTCTTGCCTTGATGTAATTCGACAAGTGACCAAGTGTTGTTGACTTTAATGGACTCTAGTTCCTCATTCATTTCTTTCTTCCACTTTTAATCTTTCAATGCCTCAACTGGTTTGACCAGTTCGACATCTGCATAGAAAGCATAGTATACTAGCTCACCTTCTTCATTGGCCACATCATCTGATGTAATCGTACATTCTTGCAACCTTGCAGGCATATGTCTTATTCGTTGGGGTCTGCTTGGGCCTGCTTAACCTCTGACTTCTTCTTGTCGAACTTCTTTTTCGACTTCACTAGCTGGTTCTTCACATAAGATTCTCACTGAATCCTTCTTAATATTCTCAGTCCAATCCCATTCTTTAAGCTCATCTATGACCACGTCCCTGCTGATAACTACTTGTTTGTTCACTAGGTCGAACAACTTGTATCCTCCAATCAAATGATATCCTATCAATATCATTTGACTTGACTTGTCATCAAGTTTTCTTCTTAACTGATATGACACATGTCTACATGTTATAGATCCAAACACCTTCAAATGACTTAGGCTAAGCTTGACACCAAACCAACACTCTTCTGCTGTAATTCCTTCTAGCCTTTTCGTTGAACATCTGTTCAAGATGTATGTTGCAGTCGACACATCTTCTCCCCATAATTCTTTGGGTAGATGCTTGCCTTTCAACATACTTCTCACCATATTCATGATGGTTTTATTCTTTCATTCTGTATTTCCATTCTGTTGTGGAGTGTAGATTGACACCACCTCATGCACAATCCCTCCTTTCTCATATAATGCATCGAAATCTTTCGACACATATTCTCCACCACCATCAGTCCTCCGAATCTTTAGCTTTCAACCAATTTGTTTTCGCCCATAGATTTAAATTTGGAAAATACCTCGATCACTTCACTTTTCTTCTTGATTATGTAAGTCCACAATTTTCGACTGAAATCATCTATGAAAGTTATAAAGTATCTGTTACCTCCAATTGAATCACCTGGATAGGACCACATACATCAGAGTATACGACTTCAAGAATTGCTTTCAACTTGCTTCCTGCATTCTTGCTGAAGTTATTCTTATGTTGCTTTGCTTGCACACATTCTTCACACACTTCATTTGCAATGTCGATTTCTGGTAATCCTGAAACCATATTTCTTTTCTTCAGATCTCTAATGTCTTTAAAGTTGAGATGGCCAAGTCTATAGTGCCATATCCATTCATCCCTGACAGCTGCAACTGTAAGGCACTTATGCTCCATCACATTAAGCTCAATCTTGAAGGTTATATTCTTAGACATTGAGCCTTCAAGATCAACCTTCCATTTGAGTCGAGAACTCTCCTAATCTTGTCTTCAATCAACACTTTGTAATTCTTTTTGACCAATTGCCATATGTTGAGCAAATTGATCTTCATGCCTAGTATGTATAACACAATGGAAATTACAGATCATTTTTCCATCTTTCCTCATAGAGTATTGTCATTTGCAAATTTCACCAGGGGTGTTTGCGGTTCGGTTTTGTAGCAAAATGTCATCCGATCCAAAGATATATTTACTTGCGGTTTGGTTCGGTTTTGGATGATTGGTTTAAAAACTCTGATCCGATCCGATCCAATTTCTTGCGGTTTGATTTGGATTGGTTTTTTGGATATCCAAATTAGAAATTATAATTTTATTAATATTGTAAAAACACTAATAAATAATAATTTTGATATAATATATAACATATACTTTATTAAAAGTTAATATTACAAAATGATAATAATCAGTTAATTGAAACAAATGAAATAATAAAAATTAATAGATTAAATCAAACTAATAAATAGTATTTTATAAATAAAAAGTACCAACTAATAATAAATTAACACAAGGTATTATACTAATAAAAAATCAATAAGTATAAAAATATATCCATGCGGTTCGGTTTGGTTTGGATCGGTTTTGAAAAAACAATCCGAAATCCGATCCGAACCGATCGGTCTTTATAAAATGACATCCAAGCACATCCAATAATTTTTGGTTTTTTGCGGTTTTCGGTTTTTTTGGATCGGTTTGCGGTTTTTATTTGGATTGGTTTGGATTTGAACACCCCTAAATTTCACCATGTTCTTCATTTATGGCTTTATGTTGACAAACCAATCTTTCCCACCAGTCATGTGTGATGAGCATCCTGAGTCCAAGTACCATTAGTCCTGGAATCTTTCTTCATCTCTTATTGTGACCATTAGCAACATCTCTTTATTCTTCATGTTTCTCCAACTTTGCATCAGTTTCTTGATTCTTCTTCTTTTCAGGACAATTACTAGAACAATGACCATACTTCTGATAATTGTAACACTGAATGTGACTTTTGTCAGGTTTTCGACCACCACCTTTTCCCCTACCTGCAACACCACCTCTTTGGTTGCTTTGGTATGAGGACTTTCTCTGATTCGACCAGTTTCCTTCTTGTTGATTTCGACCAGTCGAATTGTTGTAGCCCCATTTGCCTTTGCTGCTATTCCAACTTATTTTGCCTTTCTTTTCTTTTGCTGATTGCGCTTGCAAATCCATATCACTTTTCGACTTGCCTGCAGCTCTTTCAACCATCCTCTGTTCATGAGATTCAAGCGTCCCTTGAAGCTCTTCCTTTGTTAATGTTGACAAGTCTTTCGACTCTTCTATGGCTACTACCACATGGTCGAACTTTAGAGCCAATGACCTCGAGATCTTTGCAACAACTGATCTTGATGTCAACACTTATACACATACCTTGATTTGATTCACCGGTTTTGTAACCCTAGTGAAAAAATCTGTTATGCTTTCATTGTCTTCCATCTGAAGCAATTCATAAGTTCTTTTGTGAGTTTGTAACTTCACCTCTTTCACCTTTTCTGCGCCTCCAAACGATTTCTCTAGAATTTCCCATGCTTCTTTCGCTGATTCTACATCACTAACCTTTTCACAATTATTTGGATCAACGCATTGATGAATTATAAAGAGAACTTTATAATATTTCTTCTTCAATTCTTTGTGTGTGGCCTTTTCTTGATCTGACGTGTTTTCTGCAAGTGGTATTCCTCCTTCCTCACAAGATCCCAAAGATCTTGATAACATAAAACAACTTTCATATGCTTGCACCCATTCTCATAATTATTATTCTTCAGAATCAGAAGACTCGCCGAAAATGCTCGTTTTGATGATTCATTGCCATCGTGATTTTCTTCCCACAAAACGCTCATCATGTGTTCTAGATACCAAATGTTGGAAATCCACCATAACCGATGGAGGATTTCTATCAATCTTGATGAACAAGATTATTATCGATACACGATAACAATGAAAAGAAAGAAAAATTATAGAAGAAAGAAAATTAGGGTTTGGCAAAATATAGAAGAAGATGGTGATTTCTGTAGAGTAACTCTCTGCCCCAAACTGTGAAAAACTTATTCACTTTGCAACTGCAAAATTCTGTGAATTCAAATTGTTACAAGAATAGGGGTTACTTTCTTTATTTATAGTTTTAGGTTAGCTTGCTCCCTAAGCCAAAGTCCAAAACACAAAAGCCCAAAATATCCAATTTATCTAATACTACTAAAATAGGCATAAGTCGAAATCCCGTCGAGCAACCTGCTTCGACATTTCGACACACACACACAGATAATTTTGACACATCCTTGTTTCTGTCGAGCACTACCTGATTCGACACAAGGAATTACATTCTCAACAGGGCTTACATAAAATTTCCAAATATATTTTATGTTGTTATATTATTATGAAAATTAAAAATATAGTAATGATTAACACTCTTTTATCATTCTATACAAAATCATTCTTTTAAAAAATGTCAAATATTTTCCTATATTTTTTTAAAACTTTATTTTCCAAAGCATTTCCCTCCAAACTCCCAAACAAAGCCTTAATATCACTCAATATTATTAATTGCGAGCGTAAATTTATTTATTTTTATTTCTTATATTGTTTATTCTGTACCATCTATATTTTTATTACATTATATTTTTTTTTGTGAAATATTTGATTTAAAATTGAAAATATTTAATTTATGTTAGA
The DNA here is from genome assembly GCA_022829125.1 of Lathyrus tuberosus. NCBI lineage: Eukaryota > Viridiplantae > Streptophyta > Magnoliopsida > Fabales > Fabaceae > Lathyrus > Lathyrus tuberosus. Next base: position 8,341,444 of record JALAZF010000226.1, read on the forward strand.
AGTGAATCGACTACAACGATCATAGGCATAACAACGGGGCGGGTCGGGGACAATTTTTACATCCTCCAAACCCAAATTCCCAAACTATCCTTGTTCCTTGCCCCCAAATCCAAATGTGGTTGAAGAATTAAAACTCAAATTCGTCTCAAACGAGTTCAGGTATCCCAACTCACCATCATCCATTTAGTGAAATCAATTTTTTTTAATAGAAATATTTATTTTTTCCAAAATCAAATTACATTTCAAATAATAAAATAAAACTATCTAAAAAAATTACATACATACATTTCAAATATTTTAAATAATAAATAAAAATAAAAATATAAAAACATTGGTCACATATTTAATATTCTAAATTATAAAAAATAAATAATAATGTACATAATGAAATAAACGGGACGGGTTTAGGGTGGGTACTCGTGTCCTCATTACTCGACCAGTCCCTATATTCTATAGTCGGGGAAGATTCAAACTCAAACTCAAACGCAGCTAAAGTGGATTTTTATCGTCAATTTCAAGGCGATTTTGGGCAGGTACCCGCGAATACGAGGTATGTTGTCATGTCTAAATTCTACACACAAAAACATGGATAATTATTCTTGCTCTGCAACAATTTATTATAAAAATTTAAAAAACTTTTGGGTAGAAAGTGATTTTAAAGGGGTTTTGCTAACCTTCAACTATTTAAATTTTTTGCCTTAATCAGATTTTTGAAACATGAATATGGATCTATATCAATTTAAACATGAATATGGACCTATATCAATTTAATATTTGGTCAAACTTTAATTGCCTTGATAATAAAATAAAGGCTTAAATAGTGTTTTCGTTCCTGTAAGTTAGCGTGTTTTTGGTTTTCATCCCTGTAATTTTTTTTTTGGTTTTAGTCCCTATATTTCACATTCACGTTTGTTTTAGTCCTTAAAACCAAAATTCGCAGGAAAATCTGCAGGAAAATCCGCAAGAAACCTTCAGATTTTCCTGCAGATTTTGGCTTTAGGGACTAAAAGCAAGCAAAAAGTAAGATATAGGGACTAAACAAAAAAAAAAAAATTTATAGGGACAAAAACTAAAAATTCGCTAACTTACAGGGACGAAAACACTATTTAAGCCTAAAATAAAATACTCCATGTGTCTTTAATTATAAATTCTTTCAATACTTTTTTCACGTATATTAGAAAAATATTTGGTATGTAATTAATTTGTATGATTGTATTATATGATTAATAGTAAATTAGCATTTGTATATAAATTGGTATATATATATATATATATGGTTAAATAAGTAATGGGTCCCTGAAAATAACCCAACATTCAAGTTTAGTCCCTAAAAATATTTTCTTCAAGGTTTGGTCCTCCTAAAGTTTTCCGTTTCTAACTGTAGTCCCTCCCGTTAGTTTTCACTAACGGAGGATGACATGGCGTGCCACATGTGTAAATTTGTCTTGCCAACTGTATTTTATTTCATTGACTAGTGAATTTTAAAAGAGAAAAAAAACAAAACTTTCAAATAAACAAAACATTCACGTTACCCCACAGACTCCCACTTTCCATACTTCCCTCACCCTTTTTAATTGCCTGTCACCTTTCCTTTTCATTTCCAGCAGATCCCATGCTTCATTTTCCTCCAACAAACCACTATTCATCACCATCGTTTTCATGTTACTACACAACCACAACACTTGCTAAAACTCCAAAGTAACCATTTTTCATTTTTACAAACTATCACCACCTTTCATATCCTCATTACCCACCATAGCTCCTCACCACAACATAACAACATAACCTCACCGTTACGTTCCACTCTTCACCCACCGCCTGGAACATTTTTGGGGAGACTACAAAATCGGTCCACAATTGTTTGAAGATAGCAGAGAACATCATAGAGGATGCTACCAAGACTTTAGTCACCCTTCATCATCAGGGTGAACAAATTACCAGAAGTCACCAAGTCGCTACTGATATTGATCGAGATTTAAGTCGGGTATAATCTTCGTAATATACTTTTGTTCAAGTGCTTCTTCATTTTGTTTTTACCTTTGTGAAAAAATCATGTTGCTCTTCATAGCACCCTTGTGTTGAAACCCTTTCAAATTGGTATCGTGGACTAAGGCTCAGTTTTGAAAAACTTCCCCATAAACCCTTGTGGGAAAAGAAATATCAAAAGAAACTTTTAATGCTATAAGTATTTTAAACATGGGATCTGAAAGATATAGCTGTTGACATGGGATCTGAAATTGAGAGGTTAGTTAACTGCATTCTATTTATTGTTCTATCTAATTATACAGGCAAACTAATAGTTATTTTTGGTAAATGTTGCAGACATAACAAAGCCTTGAGTCATCTAGATAATGATGTGGATGAGTTGAATTTCCGAGTGAAAGGAGCTAATCAACGCGGTCGTCGTTTACTTGGAAAATAAGATTGATGTTCAACTTTTAATCATTGCTTTTTCATACTGTAATGGATCCATCATTTGGGTTACAAACCTTTAGTTTACTCTTACTGAACCTTTATTCTACTCGCTGAATTTGCAACATATTAATGTTGCCTTGTTATGAATTTTCATTGTAGATTGAAATCAATCTGTTCATAAAAACTAACATGCTTTCATTACAACTCATCTTCATCTCTCTATATACTCCATGCTTTCACTAAACATCACCCCTTCTTCTCCAATCAAACATCCATAGTCTCACTTCTAATCACCACCCTCATCACTGTGCCTTTTCCATACATCCAATTTTATATCAGTTTATATTCTTAGTTTATTTTTCAGTAAATAATGCCTTTTTTATATCAGTTTATAGTGATGCAAGTGTCTATGTTTTCAAATTAAAATGAGACCGTATAAAAAACAAATCCAGTGTCTATGCCTTTTTGTTCATATTGATTTGAAACATAAACTCTAACTTAGAAACAAAATTGAAACTTAAAGTAACTAACTACCAAATGAAAAAATTAGACCGTATAAAGAACAAATCCAAGATAATTAAAGAAATAAAACAAGTGTCATATAACACTGAACATTGGCTACCTCAATAAATTTTATAGTGTGATTTTATTTACTGCAAGTGTTAGGTAGATTAACAAGGGGAGGACATAGTCGTGGTGGCGGCGACATCAACAAAGCTAGATAGACAAAGACAGAAGAAGCAGAAGCAAGAAAGCTATATAGACGAGTTAGAGATAGTGGCGGCGATATTAACAAGTGGAGGACACACTCGTGGTGGTTAGAAGGTAAAGCGACCAAGGGAGAGTTGCGGTGATGGCGAGAAAGTTATGGGTGATGGATGAAAGCAGTGGAGAAAAAGAGAAGAAAAATAATGTTTTTATGTATGTGTTTAAGGGATTCTGCAATTGGAATGATAGAGAATGCGAGGAGGAAGGTGGAGGAGAAATAGAAGAATTAAATTATTTCTGACGTGGCATAAGAAGCAAGCAACAAATTTCCACATGTGGCACGCCAAGTCATCCACCGTTAGTCAAAACTAACGGGAGGGACTACAGTTAGAAACGGAAAACTTTAGGAGGACCAAACCTTGAAGAAAATATTTTTAGGGACTAAACTTGAATGTTGGGTTATTTTCAGGGACCTATTACTTATTTAACCCACATATATATATATATATATATATATATATATATATATATATACACACACACACATTTAATATTGACAATTTATTTATTTTTTGATAAGCAGACATAAATATAATAGGGAGCACTAGGGGTGCTCCAACCCAAGAGAACAAGATACAAGCACCACCAATAACTCTTACATAAAGTCTAGAGGGGATTTATACCACTCATAAAGATTATAATGGTAAAACCCTTTATGCCTTAGCACTAACCAAGACCACGAAATTGCGATAATTCTCTCCATAAGAATCTCCGAATTACCAATGACGTCTTAAAAAATAATTGGGTTACGCATCCTCCAAATACACTAAACAGACACATAGCAAACCATAAAAATAGAGGAATTAATGCATTTCTCTTTCAACAAAGTCTCCCACTCCTTCAAATGGGCTCCAACATTATCAGCCACTAAATAAGGTATACCAATCCAATATTAACAATTTATATTTAAAGACAAATTTACTGTAATAACAAAATATAAAATATATTAAAAAATAAAAATTTACAGAGAGTTTTATATTTATATTAGAAGAAGTTATTTTTTATTTGTATTAAACTAATACAAAGAACTTATGAAATTTTATATTCTATATAAAAAATTATTATTTTCAATAAGGCAAAAAAAAAAGTGAAACTTAGCCATATATACATATGAGTTTATAATTTTTTTTTCATCAAAGGCCAAAGCTGAAATATATTAAAGAAAAAGGGAAAATCAACGATCAAAAGGAAGAAGAATAAAATGAGGACCAAGCCAAAACTCTAATAGTGAACTAACCCTGAAATAAAGATAATTGTTTGTTTTACAAGAAATCAATAGCAATAGAGTCATGTAAAATATCAACCTAGTAAACTTTAAGCACGAAAGACTTAAGTCAGCAGACTTATCTGCATAATGATTCCTTATCCGCACAATGATTCCTTCCTTGAATATATGAGAGACAACAAAATTCATAGAAGTGGTGAGATGAATACAGTTGAGCCAACAAGTCTTAAGTGTCCAAAGCACCAATAACGGGTTAAAAAAATGCTTGAACCACCAACTTGGAATCATTTTCAAGCCTAAAGTTTCTCTAATTATAATGCTTAATAGTCTCCACAACATTCACGATCCAAATTAATTTTGCTTTAAGGGCGAGATCAATTCTGTAAGTAAAGCTACCCAGATGATCACCACTTGAGTTTATAAAAATACATCCACACACATTTATGAATGAGTGCAAATGGCTCTGCCATGAGAGTTAGCCTTAATCTAGTCCAAATAAGGATACTTCCATAATACATTGATAATTGGAATAAATTTAGGAGGGTGATTCTTAATTCTAAATACCTTTTTATAATGAATAAGTGTATGATAGAAGAGTTTAAGACCCGCTTGGCTGTAGTCAATGCCAGAGAGACTTTGGAGTTAATTAAAGCCAAATTGGACTTCCAAGTAATATTGACATTGTTGAATATAAATGGGATTCGAACATACTAGGTAGCATTAAGGAAATAAATGATGGATACAATGACTACTAACTTGAATTATGGGACCAATGCCAATGGATATATTGTCAACAATCCCCAAGGATGAAATGTTGAGATTCAACCCAATTATGTTGGTGAGCCTGGCCTAAATAGATGAAGCATAATTGCAATAAAATAAGAGATATCGAGAAGTTTTGTGGTGTTGTAGACAAATGGTGTACGAATTCCTCTAGTGCATAGGTTGTCATAAGTTTGAAGCTTCCCAAAAGCAATAAGCTAAAGCGGCAGGGATTTATAGGATGGAATGGAAGAATTTCAAACAAATTTACCCCAAATAGAACTGGCTTAATGATGGTCAAGAAAACATGTGTTTCCTTATGGTTTAGCTCACTAGTGGTTTCATGCATCCAAATACGTTTGTCAGCAAAATTGTTATAAGGAGTGTGTTGGGATTAAAGCGAGGTCAACAAGCTAAGGAAAACCAACATTAGGTTATTAGACAAGGATCAATTTCTATTGGTAATCTATTCACTATTAATGTTGTTGAGCAGAGCATGGTCAAGAATATTTATGTTGAAATTTTGAATCAAAAGAGGGTCACACCAAGTATCCTTCCAAAATCTAATAATGTCTTTTCCATTTCCAATCAACCATTTGGAATTATTAAGACGATCAAAATAAGAATCTTTGAATTTACTCCATAAATAAGAGTATATGTGATTACTAATAGGCATATCATGCCTAAGCACCCCATTTACTAGAAGATATGCCCAAATGTCGCCAGATGTAACCATGTCCCAACACAATTTGAGGTTAAAGGCCTTATTGACGAGACTTAAAGATCTAAGCCCAAAGACACCTTGAGAATTAGGTCTACAACATTTATGTCAAACAACACTTGCTAGTTTTCTTTTATTAGTGTCATCACTCTAGATGATGTTCTTCACCAAGGGTTCTAAGCTCTTGATTAAATCCTTAGGCCATGATAAATGAGCATACCATGAGTGTTAGACTTGACTAGATGAAGTCTACCAACAATATATATGTGAGAAGCTTTCCAAGCTAAAAACTTGAGTCTCACCCTATCAGCAAAGAATTGAAAATGTTTAGCTTTTGACTTACCTCTAAATATAGGGACACCAAAATATAAGAAAAAAAAGGAAGCTATAGAGAAACTAAGCATACTAGTAAAATGAAAATGTCTAGAGTGACTCATGTCCCAACATAAACAATAAATTTAGATTAATTACAAATTTGGTATGAGAAATATACAAATCTCTTTGAGGGATTAAATGGCTTTGATATACCTATAGTAACCCTTATGAAGAGAATTATATCATCAATATATATCATATGAAAGGTGCATTGACTAAGTATATCCTTAACAACACACAAGAATAAGGAAGAGATGATCACATTGCCTGACCCTTATTTGACTGAAGAAGAAACGCCTTCTACTGCTATTTATGGATAAATGAGCAGACTTCAAAATCAAATGGATCCAATTGCATAACTTGTCATTGAAACCAAAACAGTTTATAACTTTAAGCCTAAATTGTTAGTTTAAGGTATCAAAATCTTTAGCTATATCAATCTTCAAGGCCACATTGTCACCAAAGCTTTTTTATATCTAAAATATTAATTGCATAAGAGGTAAGGCAAATACATTCTTTGGTATTCTAGCCATCAGTGAAGCCCTTATGCTCACGAGAAATAATCGAAGGAAATAAAGAGTGTTATTGCATATGATTTGCATAATTTTATAGACAACATGTGAGACTAAATGATATGACAAGTTGTGAGACATCCGGTCTTTTTATGATCAAGTAAGGAAACAACATGTTAAGCATAATGTTCCTCATTTTTTGAGACATCATGTCTCTCTCAAAGTAGCTTCGCGCGCAAGAATAATTGAGTAATTCACGCGTTGTTTAAGGATTTATTTTCTTATTTATCTAATTAGGTTTTAATCCTTTATTCGCTTTTTGGAATAAGGAAGTTTTTTTCTAAAAGATCATTTTTAGCAAGATTATATTTGAAGAATTCTGATATGATCGAGATTTAATCAATCAAATATTTTCAATCAACATAATGGAAGATTGGTTGCTTACGCTTTTGGAAAGTTCATCCACGTTCAAAGACCAAAACCCTAATGGGATTTTAAGTTGGACCTTGTTGCTATTTAAGGAGGTATTCGCCATTGTGAAGACTCAGACCTTGCACAATCAAGCTAGGTGTGTTTATTTGTTTTGAGTCTTTTTTTTTTGTAATATTATATTATTGAGTTTTATTCCCATGTAAAGGGAATAAAGTATTTGAGTTGTAATTTTGTTTCATTATTCATAAACACTTGTAACTATCCAAACAATGTGGAAAGTGTTTGAGTGAAAGTGATAGGGGTCTCATATTCAGGGGGAGTCATGAATATCGGGTAGTATTAGAAAAAAAGACATTGAACTAGGAAAGTTCAAATCATACTAATTGGTACTTTAGACTATTAAGAGTGAATTTCATTTCATTGGGTTGACGTCCTCTAAACATAGGTGACTTTGCACCGAATTGGGTTACCAATTCCTGTGTTATTTTATTTGTTGCCTTTATTTTGCTTATTATGCATTACACTTATTATATACATTGTTACAACATTGTGTCTAACATCTTGTTATCCAGAGAACAAAATTACAAAGAGGTAAGTCTGTCGACTAAGATCATAGTGATAATTTTATGCTTAAAGTTGGCAAGAGAAATATGATTGAATTGATTTATGGATTCCACATTGTGGACTTTAGGAATAAGGAATAAAAATTTGGAGTCATTGCCAAGAAGGATCCAGTCCTTAGTGAATAATTGAGTGATGATATTTACAACTTTAACATTAATGACATTCAAGAAGTGATGAAAAAATAAGGCCCAAAAGCCACCAGGCACATTAACACCATCCTTGTTGAGGTTGAACACACATCTTCGACCTTTTAAGGGGTTTGGATGATAATGAACATGTAATTAGTCTGATCATTAACCATAATAGGGATAGTCTTTTCCACTAAGCCATTGTCCGGTAAAATAAAAGGTTGGCTAAATAAAGTTTTGAAGTGGTTAGTGATGTGCTAAAAAATAAGCTCCTGATCATTGATGGTGCAATTGTCCTTCTTGAGAGAAGAAATAAGCTTGTTTAAGTTTTTGACCTTGGTGTAACTATGGAAGAATTTTGTGATTCTATTATCATTAGTATTCCATTGGACTCTAACTTTCTCCTTCTAAAAATCTCCCTCCATATTACACACAATGTCAATACTGGATTAGGCCAGTTTTTCTTTCTCAAAAAGAGAGTGAGACTGCCCCGAAATAACAATTTATCTTGAATAAGGTTGAAGTCTGCCCCAACATCCCTGATTTTCAATTGCACATTACCAATGCAATTTTTGTTCCAAACATTTAGGTTAGCATTTAAAAGCTTGGGTTTTTTTATGGAGAATGTATGCAGGGTGTCCGAAGAGAGTGGTGAGTGGTTTAACACCCGAGACCGAAGAGGGAGGGGAATGATCGCCCAAATTCACACCTAAATTAAAGGATCATGAGGATGTGCAAGTATGAGACTGCATGGTTGAAAAAAACCTTATAAGGATTGATTAGTATTGTACCAACAAGATGCATCTTATTTTCGGTAGAATAAAAAATAAGAACTCCATAATTAAACATGTTTGACTTGGAGTAGTATTTGGATGAGTGACCTTTTGGGAACTTTCCTAGAAAATGTGTGAGTGAGGAAAAAGCATGCTGAAAAACCTGTGTTGGTTTGTGGGGTTAGTCAGTAATCCTGAAAGCAGTATGGGGCGTTACACAGGGCATCTTAAGATTTTGGTTTTCCATATGTTGGTTACCACACTAAGATAATCATCATGAAGGACTCACATTTTCAAGAACCTGAAACTAGGATAAACACTTAACATTATTCAATTCAAAATTAAGCAAATGGGAACATGGTCAGATATACTTTTGGTTAAGGTGGAACAATCAATAAAAGTAAACATGCTAAGCCACATGTGGTTACAAATGGCCTTATCTAGTCCTTTTTTTATAATGGAAGATCCCTTGGAACCATTAGACCAAGTAAGAAATTTCCACGAGGTAGAAAAATGAATGAGGTGATTGGCATTGAACTAGTTGATAAAGTCATCCATTGGAGCTCTATCAGGTTAATTAGAGCCTTAATTTTGACGAGCACCAACAATTGCATTGAAATCTCAAATGTAGCACAAAGAGTAGGAAAAAGGACTAGGTTGGTTAGTATTCTATAAACTCCTACAATGTAAATAGTTTGTAGAGGCATAAATAACAATTACGCTAAACTGCTTGTCTTGGATTTTTAACCAAAAAGATATATGTTGGTCATCAATTGCAATGACCTTAAGAACAATAAGCTTATTGCAAATACACGAAAAGGAAGGGAAAAGTGGTTTTTGGAATTCATTATAGAAAGCTTAAGTTAAGTTCACTAAGTCAATTTTGCGGGAAGCACAAAAATCCATCCAAAGCTCAACCAGAAGGAGCAAGCCAGGTTTTTTATTCACCACTAATCTTTTGAGGGTCAATTTAGATGGATGATTGGCCAGACCACTAAAGTTCTAAAATATTAACTTCATGAGGAAGTTTTAGATGTACATATATTAAACCTAATTATGTATTTAGTTTTGTATGTTTTCTTAGAGATCTTCTTTATGCGAGCATTGGAGGTAACCAATTGAAAGTCACCATCACCATCAGACTAGGAATGAACCACATGAGTAAAAGTTCAAGTTAAAAAAGGCGCACACACACACACACACAAATATATATATATATATATATATATATATATATATATATATATATATATTCTCCCATTCAGTCATGTTGGCCTATGAGTTCTTTATGAAATCAGAGTCATATTGAATCCTATCTAGAGTAGATTCATGAGTCTTAGCCATTATTTCTTTTCCCACTACCAAAATACCATCAACAAATTCAAAATCAAAGTTTGTTGGTGATTCCTCACCATCTCCGACCCTGTCATTAATATCCAATATTATAATTTTTATCATCAATATCAGTCTATAATTTGAAATTATAGTATTTATTGTAAAGTATATTTTAATAGGTCAAACATATTTAAAAGATAATTATTAATAAGTACTTAAATTAAAAAGGATTTTGTCGATGAAAAATATTTCTCTTGATCGAAAAGTTAATATTTCATATGGTTAAACTTTTTTCTTCCTTTTTTCTTTTGATAAATTGCAAAGAGGGTTGAGAAAAACAAGTGTGAATTGGAAGTGTTGAAAAAAAAAGTGTGGGAAGGTATCACATTAATTAGAAAAGTATAAATTAAGCACTTTATAAGTGAGAGAATCCACATACCTATCACCTAAAGGTTTTGGGTGACTATACAATATGTCTCTCACAATGTGTGTTGTTCATAAATAAATGCCCCAATAAAAGATACTCTGTCATGTTGACCCCAAAATTGATGACCCAACAATGGTGTCAAGAGTCACTGGTTCGAGTGAAAGACCGACTCACTTATATAAAAAGTTTTCCCCACATGGTGGTGGATATGAGGCATGTCCCGTTGAAAATAATGTCAACGTTGATACAAGTGTTTGTAGATGAAATAGTTTATGCTTGAGGTGAAGTATTATGGATAGACCCACACTTGAGATGAAGTGTTGAGAAACAAGTGTGAGGAAGTTCTACATTAATTAGAAACGTGGAGATCGAACACTTTATAAGTAAGAGAACCCACACATCTATCAACTTAAAGTTTTGGATGAATATGTGGTGTGTCTCTCACAAAATGTGTTGCTCATAAAGAAAGACCTCAATAAAATACTCTCTCATATTGACCTCCAAATTAATGACCCAGCATAGAGGATAAATGTTTACAACGACCAAATAATTTAAAATAGACATTAATGTGTTAATTAATTACTAAAAAAGAAGAATGACTGCATCCATTCAAATAACAAAAATTGTTCTGGGCCGACCATAACAACTTCGACAGACCACTTTGAAAGAATTACAACCTCTTAATATACGATGACTCTCATTCTGATGATCACAAAGAATCTCAACTACAAATCCATCAAACGATTCTCCACAATTTTCTCTTGACGAACAGGGCAGGCCTAACCGATATAAAGGCCTAAGGGAAATTTGAAAATTGAGGCTCTTAAATAATATTTTTATAAAATTATTATCATTTTATTCAAACTTATTTCTTTATGTAAAAATTATTTATAAATATATTTATATATATATATATATATATATATATATATATATATATATATATATATATATATATATATATATATATATATATATATATATATATATATATTTATTTATTTATTTATTTTTTTTTGAGATATAATAAATTTTGGCTTTTAAATAGTTTTTTTAAATTTTAGATTAATTAATTTAAATATTCTAATTGATATTACTTTAGATTAAAATAAAAAATTATTCTAAAATAGACCAAGTATAAAAATGAAAAAATAAAAAAATTATATATTAATATTAAATGTGAAAATAAACGATTTCTCTAGAATTTCCCATGCTTCTTTCGCTGATTCTACATCACTAACCTTTTCACAATTATTTGGATCAACGCATTGATGAATTATAAAGAGAACTTTATAATATTTCTTCTTCAATTCTTTGTGTGTGGCCTTTTCTTGATCTGACGTGTTTTCTGCAAGTGGTATTTAACATAAAACAACTTCCATATGCTTGCACCCATTCTCATAATTATTATTCTTCAGAATCAGAAGACTCGCCGAAAATGCTCGTTTTGATGATTCATTGCCATCGTGATTTTCTTCCCACAAAACGCTCATCATGTGTTCTAGATACCAAATGATGGAAATCCACCATAACCGATGGAGGATTTCTATCAATCTTGATGAACAAGATTATTATCGATACACGATAACAATGAAAAGAAAGAAAAATTATAGAAGAAAGAAAATTAGGGTTTGGCGAAATATAGAAGAAGATGGTGATTTCTGTAGAGTAACTCTCTGCCCCAAACTGTGAAAAACTTATTCACTTTGCAACTGCAAAATTCTGTGAATTCAAATTGTTACAAGAATAGGGGTTACTTTCTTTATTTATAGTTTTAGGTTAGCTTGCTCCCTAAACCAAAGTCCAAAACACAAAAGCCCAAAATATCCAATTTATCTAATACTACTAAAATAGGCATAAGTCGAAATCCCGTCGAGCAACCTGCTTCGACATTTCGACACACACACACGGATAATTTTGACACATCCTTGTTTCTGTCGAGCACTACCTGATTCGACACAAGGAATTACATTCTCAACAGGGCTTACATAAAATTTCCAAATATATTTTATGTTGTTATATTATTATGAAAATTAAAAATATAGTAATGATTAACACTCTTTTATCATTCTATACAAAATCATTCTTTTAAAAAATGTCAAATATTTTCCTATATTTTTTTAAAACTTTATTTTCCAAAGCATTTCCCTCCAAACTCCCAAACAAAGCCTTAATATCACTCAATATTATTAATTGCGAGCGTAAATTTATTTATTTTTATTTCTTATATTGTTTATTTTGTACCATCTATATTTTTATTACATTATATTTTTTTTTTTTGTGAAATATTTGATTTAAAATTGAAAATATTTAATTTATGTTAGAAGTGAATCGACTACAACGATCATAGGCATAACAACGGGGCGGGCCGGGGACAATTTTTACATCCTCCAAACCCAAATTCCCAAACTATCCTTGTTCCCTGCCCCCAAATCCAAATGTGGTTGAAGAATTAAAACTCAAATTCGTCTCAAACGAGTTCAGGTATCCCAACTCACCACCATCCATTTAGTGAAATCAATTTTTTTTAATAGAAATATTTATTTTTTCCAAAATCAAATTACATTTCAAATAATAAAATAAAACTATCTAAAAAAATTACATACATACATTTCAAATATTTTAAATAATAAATAAAAATAAAAATATAAAAACATTGGTCACATATTTAATATTCTAAATTATAAAAAATAAATAATAATGTACATAATGAAATAAACGGGACGGGTTTAGGGTGGGTACTCGTGTCCTCATTACTCGACCAATCCCTATATTCTATAGTCGGGGAAGATTCAAACTCAAACTCAAACGCAGCTAAAGTGGATTTTTATCGTCAATTTCAAGGCGATTTTGGGCAGGTACCCGCGAATACGAGGTATGTTGTCATGTCTAAATTCTACACACAAAAACATGGATAATTATTCTTTCTCTGCAACAATTTATTGTAAAAATTTAAAAAACTTTTGGGTAGAAAGTGATTTTAAAGGGGTTTTGCTAACCTTCAACTATTTAAATTTTTTGCCTTAATCAGATTTTTGAAACATGAATATGGATCTATATCAATTTAAACATGAATATGGACCTATATCAATTTAATATTTGGTCAAACTTTAATTGCCTTGATAATAAAATAAAGGCTTAAATAGTGTTTTCGTTCCTGTAAGTTAGCGTGTTTTTGATTTTCATCCCTGTAATTTTTTTTTTTGGTTTTAGTCCCTATATTTCACATTCACGTTTGTTTTAGTCCTTAAAACCAAAATCCGCAGGAAAATCTGCAGGAAAATCCGCAAGAAACCTTCAGATTTTCCTGCAGATTTTGGCTTTAGGGACTAAAAGCAAGCAAAAAGTAAGATATAGGGACTAAACAAAAAAAAAAAAAATTTACAGGGACAAAAACTAAAAATTCGCTAACTTACAGGGACGAAAACACTATTTAAGCCTAAAATAAAATACTCCATGTGTCTTTAATTATAAATTCTTTCAATACTTTTTTCACGTATATTAGAAAAATATTTGGTATGTAATTAATTTGTATGATTGTATTATATGATTAATAGTAAATTAGCATTTGTATATAAATTAGTATATATATATATATGGTTAAATAAGTAATGGGTCCCTGAAAATAACCCAACATTCAAGTTTAGTCCCTAAAAATATTTTCTTCAAGGTTTGGTTCTCCTAAAGTTTTCCGTTTCTAACTGTAGTCCCTCCCGTTAGTTTTCACTAACGGAGGATGACATGGCGTGCCACATGTGTAAATTTGTCTTGCCAACTGTATTTTATTTCATTGACTAGTGAATTTTAAAAGAGAAAAAAAACAAAACTTTCAAATAAACAAAGCATTCACGTTACACTCCCACTTTCCATACTTCCCTCACCCTTTTTAATTGCCTGTCACCTTTCCTTTTCATTTCCAGCAGATCCCATGCTTCATTTTCCTCCAACAAACCACTATTCATCACCATCGTTTTCATGTTACTACACAACCACAACACTTGCTAAAACTCCAAAGTAACCATTTTTCATTTTTACAAACTATCACCACCTTTCATATCCTCATTACCCACCATAGCTCCTCACCACAACATAACAACATAACCTCACCGTTACGTTCCACTCTTCACCCACCGCCTGGAACATTTTTGGGGAGACTACAAAATCGGTCCACAATTGTTTGAAGATAGCAGAGAACATCATAGAGGATGCTACCAAGACTTTAGTCACCCTTCATCATCAGGGTGAACAAATTACCAGAAGTCACCAAGTCGCTACTGATATTGATCGAGATTTAAGTCGGGTATAATCTTCGTAATATACTTTTGTTCAAGTGCTTCTTCATTTTGTTTTTACCTTTGTGAAAAAATCATGTTGCTCTTCATAGCACCCTTGTGTTGAAACCCTTTCAAATTGGTATCGTGGACTAAGGCTCAGTTTTGAAAAACTTCCCCATAAACCCTTGTGGGAAAAGAAATATCAAAAGAAACTTTTAATGCTATAAGTATTTTAAACATGGGATCTGAAAGATATAGCTGTTGACATGGGATCTGAAATTGAGAGGTTAGTTAACTGCATTCTATTTATTGTTCTATCTAATTATACAGGCAAACTAATAGTTATTTTTGGTAAATGTTGCAGACATAACAAAGCCTTGAGTCATCTAGATAATGATGTGGATGAGTTGAATTTCCGAGTGAAAGGAGCTAATCAACGCGGTCGTCGTTTACTTGGAAAATAAGATTGATGTTCAACTTTTAATCATTGCTTTTTCATACTGTAATGGATCCATCATTTGGGTTACAAACCTTTAGTTTACTCTTACTGAACCTTTATTCTACTCGCTGAATTTGCAACATATTAATGTTGCCTTGTTATGAATTTTCATTGTAGATTGAAATCAATCTGTTCATAAAAACTAACATGCTTTCATTACAACTCATCTTCATCTCTCTATATACTCCATGCTTTCACTAAACATCACCCCTTCTTCTCCAATCAAACATCCATAGTCTCACTTCTAATCACCACCCTCATCACTGTGCCTTTTCCATACATCCAATTTTATATCAGTTTATATTCTTAGTTTATTTTTCAGTAAATAATGCCTTTTTTATATCAGTTTATAGTGATGCAAGTGTCTATGTTTTCAAATTAAAATGAGACCGTATAAAAAACAAATCCAGTGTCTATGCCTTTTTGTTCATATTGATTTGAAACATAAACTCTAACTTAGAAACAAAATTGAAACTTAAAGTAACTAACTACCAAATGAAAAAATTAGACCGTATAAAGAACAAATCCAAGATAATTAAAGAAATAAAACAAGTGTCATATAACACTGAACATTGGCTACCTCAATAAATTTTATAGTGTGATTTTATTTACTGCAAGTGTTAGGTAGATTAACAAGGGGAGGACATAGTCGTGGTGGCGGCGACATCAACAAAGCTAGATAGACAAAGACAGAAGAAGCAGAAGCAAGAAAGCTATATAGACGAGTTAGAGATAGTGGCGGCGATATTAACAAGTGGAGGACACACTCGTGGTGGTTAGAAGGTAAAGCGACCAAGGGAGAGTTGCGGTGATGGCGAGAAAGTTATGGGTGATGGATGAAAGCAGTGGAGAAAAAGAGAAGAAAAATAATGTTTTTATGTATGTGTTTAAGGGATTCTGCAATTGGAATGATAGAGAATGCGAGGAGGAAAGTGGAGGAGAAATAGAAGAATTAAATTATTTCTGACGTGGCATAAGAAGCAAGCAACAAATTTCCACATGTGGCACGCCAAGTCATCCACCGTTAGTCAAAACTAACGGGAGGGACTACAGTTAGAAACGGAAAACTTTAGGAGGACCAAACCTTGAAGAAAATATTTTTAGGGACTAAACTTGAATGTTGGGTTATTTTCAGGGGCCTATTACTTATTTAACCCATATATATATATATATATATATATATATATATATATATATATATATATATATATATATACACACACACACACATTTAATATTGACAATTTATTTATTTTTTGATAAGCAGACATAAATATAATAGGGAGCACTAGGGGTGCTCCAACCCAAGAGAACAAGATACAAGCACCACCAATAACTCTTACATAAAGTCTAGAGGGGATTTATACCACTCATAAAGATTATAATGGTAAAACCCTTTATGCCTTAGCACTAACCAAGACCACGAAATTGCGATAATTCTCTCCATAAGAATCTCCGGATTACCAATGACGTCTTAAAAAATAATTGGGTTACGCATCCTCCAAATACACTAAACAGACACATAGCAAACCATAAAAATAGAGGAATTAATGCATTTCTCTTTCAACAAAGTCTCCCACTCCTTCAAATGGGCTCCAACATTATCAGCCACTAAATAAGGTATACCAATCCAATATTAACAATTTATATTTAAAGACAAATTGACTGTAATAACAAAATATAAAATATATTAAAAAATAAAAATTTACAGAGAGTTTTATATTTATATTAGAAGAAGTTATTTTTTATTTGTATTAAACTAATACAAAGAACTTATGAAATTTTATATTCTATATAAAAAATTATTATTTTCAATAAGGCAAAAAAAAAGTGAAACTTAGCCATATATACATATGAGTTTATAATTTTTTTTTCATCAAAGGCCAAAGCTGAAATATATTAAAGAAAAAGGGAAAATCAACGATCAAAAGGAAGAAGAATAAAATGAGGACCAAGCCAAAACTCTAATAGTGAACTAACCCTGAAATAAAGATAATTGTTTGTTTTACAAGAAATCAATAACAATAGAGTCATGTAAAATATCAACCTAGTAAACTTTAAGCACGAAAGACTTAAGTCAGCAGACTTATCTGCATAATGATTCCTTATCCGCACAATGATTCCTTCCTTGAATATATGAGAGACAACAAAATTCATAGAAGTGGTGAGATGAATACAGTTGAGCCAACAAGTCTTAAGTGTCCAAAGCACCAATAATGGGTTAAAAAAATGCTTGAACCACCAACTTGGAATCATTTTCAAGCCTAAAGTTTCTCTAATTATAATGCTTAATAGTCTCCACAACATTCACGATCCAAATTAATTTTGCTTTAAGGGCGAGATCAATTCTGTAAGTAAAGCTACCCAGATGATCACCATTTGAGTTTATAAAAATACATCCACACACATTTATGAATGAGTGCAAATGGCTTTGCCATGAGAGTTAGCCTTA
The DNA here is from genome assembly GCA_022829125.1 of Lathyrus tuberosus. NCBI lineage: Eukaryota > Viridiplantae > Streptophyta > Magnoliopsida > Fabales > Fabaceae > Lathyrus > Lathyrus tuberosus. The sequence goes on from JALAZF010000226.1 coordinate 8,359,166, forward strand.
ATCTAGTCCAAATAAGGATACTTCCATAATACATTGATGATTGGAATAAATTTAGGAGGGTGATTCTTAATTCTAAACACCTTTTTATAATGAATAAGTGTATGATAGAAGAGTTTAAGACCCGCTTGGCTGTAGTCAATGCCAGAGAGACTTTGGAGTTAATTAAAGCCAAATTGGACTTCCAAGTAATATTGACATTGTTGAATATAAATGGGATTCGAACATACTAGGTAGCATTAAGGAAATAAATGATGGATGCAATGACTACTAACTTGAATTATGGGACCAATGCCAATGGATATATTGTCAACAATCCCCAAGGATGAAATGTTGAGATTCAACCCAATTATGTTGGTGAGCCTGGCCTAAATAGATGAAGCACAATTGCAATAAAATAAGAGATATCGAGAATTTTTGCGGTGTTGTAGACAAATGGTGTACGAATTCCTCTAGTGCATAGGTTGTCATAAGTTTGAAGCTTCCCAAAAGCAATAAGCTAAAGCGGCGGGGATTTATAGGATGGAATGGAAGAATTTCAAACAAATTTACCCCAAATAGCACTGGCTTAATGATGGTCAAGAAAACATGTGTTTCCTTATGGTTTAGCTCACTAGTGGTTTCATGCATCCAAATACGTTTGTCAGCAAAATTGTTATAAGGAGTGTGTTGGGATTAAAGCGAGGTCAACAAGCTAAGGAAAACCAACATTAGGTTATTAGACAAGGATCAATTTCTATTGGTAATCTATTCACTATTAATGTTGTTGAGCAGAGCATGGTCAAGAATATTTATGTTGAAATTTTGAATCAAAAGAGGGTCACACCAAGTATCCTTCCAAAATCTAATAATGTCTTTTCCATTTCCAATCAACCATTTGGAATTATTAAGACGATCAAAATAAGGATCTTTGAATTTACTCCATAAATAAGAGTATATGTGATTACTAATAGGCATATCATGCCTAAGCACCCCATTTACTAGAAGATATGCCCAAATGTCGCCAGATGTAACCATGTCCCAACACAATTTGAGGTTAAAGGCCTTATTGACGAGACTTAAAGATCTAAGCCCAAAGACACCTTGAGAATTAGGTCTACAACATTTATGTCAAACAACACTTGCTAGTTTTCTTTTATTAGTGTCATCACTCTAGATGATGTTCTTCACCAAGGGTTCTAAGCTCTTGATTAAATCCTTAGGCCATGATAAATGAGCATACCATGAGTGTTAGACTTGACTAGATGAAGTCTACCAACAATATATATGTGAGAAGCTTTCCAAGCTAAAAACTTGAGTCTCACCCTATCAGCAAAGAATTGAAAATGTTTAGCTTTTGACTTACCTCTAAATATAGGGACACCAAAATATAAGAAAAAAAAGGAAGCTATAGAGAAACTAAGCATACTAGTAAAATGAAAATGTCTAGAGTGACTCATGTCCCAACATAAACAATAAATTTAGATTAATTACAAATTTGGTATGAGAAATATACAAATCTCTTTGAGGGATTAAATGGCTTTGATATACCTATAGTAACCCTTATGAAGAGAATTATATCATCAATATATATCATATGAAAGGTGCATTGACTAAGTATATCCTTAACAACACACAAGAATAAGGAAGAGATGATCACATTGCCTGACCCTTATTTGACTGAAGAAGAAACGCCTTCTACTGCTATTTATGGATAAATGAGCAGACTTCAAAATCAAATGGATCCAATTGCATAACTTGTCATTGAAACCAAAACAGTTTATAACTTTAAGCCTAAATTGTTAGTTTAAGGTATCAAAATCTTTAGCTATATCAATCTTCAAGGCCACATTGTCACCAAAGCTTTTTTATATCTAAAATATTAATTGCATAAGAGGTAAGGCAAATACATTCTTTGGTATTCTAGCCATCAGTGAAGCCCTTATGCTCACGAGAAATAATCGAAGGAAATAAAGAGTGTTATTGCATATGATTTGCATAATTTTATAGACAACATGTGAGACTAAATGATATGACAAGTTGTGAGACATCCGGTCTTTTTATGATCAAGTAAGGAAACAACATGTTAAGCATAATGTTCCTCATTTTTTGAGACATCATGTCTCTCTCAAAGTAGCTTCGCGCGCAAGAATAATTGAGTAATTCACGCGTTGTTTAAGGATTTATTTTCTTATTTATCTAATTAGGTTTTAATCCTTTATTCGCTTTTTGGAATAAGGAAGTTTTTTTCTAAAAGATCATTTTTAGCAAGATTATATTTGAAGAATTCTGATATGATCGAGATTTAATCAATAAAATATTTTCAATCAACATAATGGAAGATTGGTTGCTTACGCTTTTGGAAAGTTCATCCACGTTCAAAGACCAAAACCCTAATGGGATTTTAAGTTGGACCTTGTTGCTATTTAAGGAGGTATTCGCCATTGTGAAGACTCAGACCTTGCACAATCAAGCTAGGTGTGTTTATTTGTTTTGAGTCTTTTTTTTTTTGTAATATTATATTATTGAGTTTTATTCCCATGTAAAGGGAATAAAGTATTTGAGTTGTAATTTTGTTTCATTATTCATAAACACTTGTAACTATCCAAACAATGTGGAAAGTGTTTTGAGTGAAAGTGATAGGGGTCTCATATTCAGGGGGAGTCATGAATATCGGGTAGTATTAGAAAAAAAGACATTGAACTAGGAAAGTTCAAATCATACTAATTGGTACTTTAGACTATTAAGAGTGAATTTCATTTCATTGGGTTGACGTCCTCTAAACATAGGTGACTTTGCACCGAATTGGGTTACCAATTCCTGTGTTATTTTATTTATTGCCTTTATTTTGCTTATTATGCATTACACTTATTATATACATTGTTACAACATTGTGTCTAACATCTTGTTATCCAGAGAACAAAATTACAAAGAGGTAAGTCTGTCGACTAAGATCATAGTGATAATTTTATGCTTAAAGTTGGCAAGAGAAATATGATTGAATTGATTTATGGATTCCACATTGTGGACTTTAGGAATAAGGAATAAAAATTTGGAGTCATTGCCAAGAAGGATCCAGTCCTTAGTGAATAATTGAGTGATGATATTTACAACTTTAACATTAATGACATTCGAGAAGTGATGAAAAAATAAGGCCCAAAAGCCACCAGGCACATTAACACCATCCTTGTTGAGGTTGAACACACATCTTCGACCTTTTAAGGGGTTTGGATGATAATGAACATGTAATTAGTCTGATCATTAACCATAATAGGGATAGTCTTTTCCACTAAGCCATTGTCCGGTAAAATAAAAGGTTGGCTAAATAAAGTTTTGAAGTGGTTAGTGATGTGCTGAAAAATAAGCTCCTGATCATTGATGGTGCAATTGTCCTTCTTGAGAGAAGAAATAAGCTTGTTTAAGTTTTTGACCTTGGTGTAACTATGGAAGAATTTTGTGTTTCTATTATCATTAGTATTCCATTGGACTCTAACTTTCTCCTTCTAAAAATCTCCCTCCATATTACACACAATGTCAATACTGGATTAGGCCAGTTTTTCTTTCTCAAAAAGAGAGTGAGACTGCCCCGAAATAACAATTTATCTTGAATAGGTTGAAGTCTGCCCCAACATCCCTGATTTTCAATTGCACATTACCAATGCAATTTTTGTTCCAAACATTTAGGTTAGCATTTAAAAGCTTGGGTTTTTTTATGGAGAATGTATGCAGGGTGTCCGAAGAGAGTGGTGAGTGGTTTAACACCCGAGACCGAAGAGGGAGGGGAATGATCGCCCAAATTCACACCTAAATTAAAGGATCATGAGGATGTGCAAGTATGAGACTGCATGGTTGAAAAAAACCTTATAAGGATTGATTAGTATTGTACCAACAAGATGCATCTTATTTTCGGTAGCCTAAAAAATAAGAACTCCATAATTAAACATGTTTGACTTGGAGTAGTATTTGGATGAGTGACCTTTTGGGAACTTTCCTAGAAAATTTGTGAGTGAGGAAAAAGCATGCTGAAAAACCTGTGTTAGTTTGTGGGGTTAGTCAGTAATCCTGAAAGCAGTATGGGGCGTTACACAGGGCATCTTAAGATTTTGGTTTTCCATATGTTGGCTACCACACTAAGATAATCATCATGAAGGACTCACATTTTCAAGAACCTGAAACTAGGATAAACACTTAACATTATTCAATTCAAAATTAAGCAAATGGGAACATGGTCAGATATACTTTTGGTTAAGGTGGAACAATCAATAAAAGTAAACATGCTAAGCCACATGTGGTTACAAATGGCCTTATCTAGTCCTTTTTTTATAATGGAAGATCCCTTGGAACCATTAGACCAAGTAAGAAATTTCCACGAGGTAGAAAAATGAATGAGGTGATTGGCATTGAACTAGTTGATAAAGTCATCCATTGGAGCTCTACCAGGTTAATTAGAGCCTTAATTTTGACGAGCACCAACAATTGCATTGAAATCTCAAATGTAGCACAAAGAGTAGGAAAAAGGACTAGGTTGGTTAGTATTCTATAAACTCCTACAATGTAAATAGTTTGTAGAGGCATAAATAACAATTACGCTAAACTGCTTGTCTTGGATTTTTAACCAAAAAGATATATGTTGGTCATCAATTGCAATGACCTTAAGAACAATAAGCTTATTGCAAATACACGAAAAGGAAGGGAAAAGTGGTTTTTGGAATTCATTACAGAAAGCTTAAGTTAAGTTCACTAAGTCAATTTTGCGGGAAGCACAAAAATCCATCCAAAGCTCAACCAGAAGGAGCAAGCCAGGTTTTTTATTCACCACTAATCTTTTGAGGGTCAATTTAGATGGATGATTGGCCAGACCACTAAAGTTCTAAAATATTAACTTCATGAGGAAGTTTTAGATGTACATATATTAAACCTAATTATGTATTTAGTTTTGTATGTTTTCTTAGAGATCTTCTTTATGCGAGCATTGGAGGTAACCAATTGAAAGTCACCATCACCATCAGACTAGGAATGAACCACATGAGTAAAAGTTCAAGTTAAAAAAGGCGCACGCGCGCACACACACACACAAATATATATATATATATATATATATATATATATATATATATATATATATATATATATTCTCCCATTCAGTCATGTTGGCTTATGAGTTCTTTATGAAATCAGAGTCGTGTTGAATCCTATCTAGAGTAGATTCATGAGTCTTAGCCATTATTTCTTTTCCCACTACCAAAATACCATCAACAAATTCAAAATCAAAGTTTGTTGGTGATTCCTCACCATCTCCGACCCTGTCATCAATATCCAATATTATAATTTTTATCATCAATATCAGTCTATAATTTGAAATTATAGTATTTATTGTAAAGTATATTTTAATAGGTCAAACATATTTAAAAGATAATTATTAATAAGTACTTAAATTAAAAAGGATTTTGTCGATGAAAAATATTTCTCTTGATCGAAAAGTTAATATTGCATATGGTTAAACTTTTTTCTTCCTTTTTTCTTTTGATAAATTGCAAAGAGGGTTGAGAAAAACAAGTGTGAATTGGAAGTGTTGAAAAAAAAAAGTGTGGGAAGGTATCACATTAATTAGAAAAGTATAAATTAAGCACTTTATAAGTGAGAGAATCCACATACCTATCACCTAAAGGTTTTGGGTGACTATACAATATGTCTCTCACAATGTGTGTTGTTCATAAATAAATGCCCCAATAAAAGATACTCTGTCATGTTGACCCCAAAATTGATGACCCAACAATGGTGTCAAGAGTCACTGGTTCGAGTGAAAGACCGACTCACTTATATAAAAAGTTTTCCCCACATGGTGGTGGATATGAGGCATGTCCCGTTGAAAATAATGTCAACGTTGATACAAGTGTTTGTAGATGAAATAGTTTATGCTTGAGGTGAAGTATTATGGATAGACCCACACTTGAGATGAAGTGTTGAGAAACAAGTGTGAGGAAGTTCTACATTAATTAGAAACGTGGAGATCGAACACTTTATAAGTAAGAGAACCCACACATCTATCAACTTAAAGTTTTGGATGAATATGTGGTGTGTCTCTCACAAAATGTGTTGCTCATAAAGAAAGACCTCAATAAAATACTCTCTCATATTGACCTCCAAATTAATGACCCAGCATAGAGGATAAATGTTTACAACGACCAAATAATTTAAAATAGACATTAATGTGTTAATTAATTACTAAAAAAGAAGAATGACTGCATCCATTCAAATAACAAAAATTGTTCTGGGCCGACCATAACAACTTCGACAGACCACTTTGAAAGAATTACAACCTCTTAATATACGATGACTCTCATTCTGATGATCACAAAGAATCTCAACTACAAATCCATCAAACGATTCTCCACAATTTTCTCCTGACGAACAGGGCAGGCCCAACCGATATAAAGGCCTAAGGGAAATTTGAAAATTGAGGCTCTTAAATAATATTTTTATAAAATTATTATCATTTTATTCAAACTTATTTCTTTATGTAAAAATTATTTATAAATATATTTATATATATATATATATATATATATATATATTTTTTTTTTTTTTTGAGATATAATAAATTTTAACTTTTAAATAGTTTTTTTAAATTTTAGATTAATTAATTTAAATATTCTAATTGATATTACTTTAGATTAAAATAAAAAATTATTCTAAAATAGACCAAGTATAAAAATGAAAAAATAAAAAAATTATATATTAATATTAAACGTGAAAATAAAATAATACATTATCAAGATATTATTTCATATAAAACCATTCTCATCAATATGAAATTGTTGACGAACTAATATAATTAAATTTTTTTAAAAAATAATGATATATAAAATATTTAAAAATTTATATTTTTGTTTAAACTAAAATATTTTTAGAATTTATCTATTTGTATTTATTCACATGATTACATGATCATTAATAATCAATTGGAAAAAAGTAATTCACTAATAATATTATTAAATTGTTATCCCTATGTATTCGAAAAACTTAAAGTTGTGTAATTGTTGCGCATTAATAACTGCACTAGACATGGATAATTGCACCACATAAGATAATAGTTATATGTATAGACAAGTAAGAATGGAGGTAAAAAAAGTTTCATTAAAATAACACATTGCCATACATATATTGGTAAAAAAAAAGATGGAGGCTCTAGGCAAACGCCTTCTTTGCCTGCCCCTAGGGTCGGTTCGCTGACGAATAACAAGTTTGTTATTCATTCTCTAATATATATATATAGAAAACGTCAAATTCAAATAATAAATTTTAATTTAATTTCAATTTATTGTTTTATCTCACATACTAACTTAAATGTTAGAGTATTAATTTTATAGGTCAGTCCTCTCTCCAGCGCATCAGAAACTCAAATATGCCATTAGTCATAATCTTTACACTATTTCTAATTTTAGTACGAAATAAAATTAATAAACAAAAAGTAAATTAAAATCTATTGTTCCCAATTTTCTCAAGATAAATTCATGTGAAGCTCCTCCTGTTATTTTGGGCAACATTGTTAACTATACAATTTTGATTATAGAATTAGAGATGATGTATGTATTTTATATTATAGTCTTTGGTTTCAACAACGAAAATGCCTGACATCATGAATTATAACCCCGAAATATCCTTCTACATTTGCCGTAGCTTTTACACCGACAAGAATTAAATGAAGGGGCATAACCGTAAACCACATTACCACCATTTTGAAAGGAAAAAAAAAGCTCATTTTTGAAAATTTAGCATTAGTCAACGATTCCTCCCTTGTCGACAAAGAAAACTTGGCCGAAAGGAAGAACACCGTTTTCCTTTAATTTTTATTTTTTTTAACTTTATTTTATTTCCAAGCTTCCAATTTCATTGTGCAACGCTTCCAAATTTTCAAACCCTAATTCCAAATTCACTTCGCGGTGGAAGTAACGGAATGTACGGTGGTGGAGGAGGAGACGACACCCTGGCTGCTCGCCTCGGGTTAATCTCCCCGTCGATGCTTATTCCGACGACGTCCATGATTTCCCGCGAGATGTCTCCGGCACTTGTAAGGGAAGAGAGGCTTCCGTCTCAGCCGCAGTGGAGTCAGCAGGAGACGAGAGAGTTCATAGCGATACGCGCGGAGTTGGAGAGGGACTTCACTGCTTCGAAGAGGAACAAGACGCTTTGGGAAGTGGTGAGCTCTAAGATGAGGGAGAGAGGGTATAGGAGGAGCCCTGAGCAATGTAAATGCAAGTGGAAGAATCTTGTTAATCGCTATAAGGTTCCTTTTTCTTTTCCATTTCTCTGTTTTTGTTTGGTGTTTGAGATTTTTTAGTAGGGCTCATAATCATAAATGATTGCAATTGATTGAATTATTCATTTCTAGTGTCTAATGATGTAGCAGTACTCAAGGTTTCAAGGTTTTAAATATCGGTTGAGTTTGCAATTGATTGAGTTATGCATTTCTAGTGTCTAATGATGTAGTTGACAACCTTAAGTATCACTTAGATTCAGTAAAACATTCAAAATAGGAATGTTGAAGCAAGCACATAGAGGATTAGAAGAGATGAGTGATAATCAGAGTGAGAGTTAAAGAGACTTAAATGACAAATGTGAACTAGGGGAAGAGTTAAATGGAGATAAGGTTCGTAAAAATGTAATTTTTATCCATAAAACGAGATTCTTGGTCTAAGTTTTGGGAACAACGTTTCACTGCGGTCATATTGGCTTTTCGTTATGACGTCGCAGTTGTTTCCATGAGTTTGTTCACTATGTTAAAACTGGTGGAAAAAATGGTAATGGTTCTGCTGATGCCGATTTGTTGTGGTCATTTTTCACATACCTTTTCTAAAACCGTAGTAGTAGAGTAGTTATGATTTTCAATCTTTAGAACCGTAGTAGTACTTATGATTTTTAATCTTAACCGGTTGTTTTATTTTCATTTGGAAGCTACCAACCAAGAGGGCATTCTCATTATCCGATACTAGCTGAAAAGAGTCTTTTATGTATAATGGTGGTCTTAATTTAGTTTACTTGTTTCAATTTTATAATATCTACTTTATGTTATATAATAATGTTATTTCCAATTTTAATATTGCATGATAGGAAATTTTGTACATAAAAAAATGTTCAATCAAAATTTGTTGTTACTTTTAGATTTCCCTTTATATTATGGTTACTGATATCTCATTTTGTTTTTGTTTTTTGATGTTCAGTTAGCTTATGCAAAAGAAGCCATAATATATCTATTCTATCTACCTTTATTTATATCAAATATTTGTTTTTATTACCATGTGGACTAGTTCAGAAATATTGATATGTATAATGTGATATGTGTGTGGATTAATAAGTGGAATTGGATTAGGTTCATATGTATATATGATATGATTTGGTTGGGTGATGTGTATTTTTAGTTTTTGGGCTAAAGTTCAAGAAACCCCTTCCAACTATGGGTCATGTGCAGAAATCTCAATGCCTGAAAGTTGAAGCTCACCAATATAGCTCCTTCGTCCCTATGTGTAGCTCAAGTGGTTGAGTTGAGACATCTGACGAAGTTTGAGAAGAAAGTGCAAGATTCAAACCTTAGCTTTTAAGATAACATAGTAGCAACAACAATAATAACCAACATTTGCTTATAAAGAGTAAAAACTTTTGTTTGATTAAAAACTCCTTCAACTCGCCAAAACGGACACACTAATATGCATAAAACCGCCTAATATGTATGATTTGGTATTTGGTGAGTTTGTATAATCATGTTGGTGGAATAATATCATGCAACTGTGCATCAGTTTTCTTTTATTTGAAAATGCAGAGAAAGGGCATATTTTTAATACTGAAATGTTTGCTTTACTTAGTAAAAATCACATCAGGATATTTATGCAGGGAAAAGAGACGTCTGATCCAGAGCATGGCAAGCAATGCCCATTTTTTGAAGAATTGCATGCAGTTTTTACTGAAAGAGCACATAACATGCAACGGTTACTTCTTGAATCTGAAACTCGTCCAGCTCAAGCAAAGAAAGGAGTGAAAAGAACAAGTGGATATCGATCCTCAGAGGAATTCTCAGAAGACGACGAGGAAGTTGAAGACGACAGTGAAGAGGAGAAACCAGCGAGAAGCAATACACGTAAAAGGAAAGCTAGCAAAATTGCAATGGAGAAGTCTTCAAGGGCAAACAATGCAAGCAGTAGTACTAGTAATGTTCAGGAAATGCTCAAGGATTTTTTCCAGCAACAACTAAGGATGGAGATGCAATGGAGGGAGATGATGGAAAGGCGTGCACATGAAAGACAATTGTTTGAACAGGAATGGCGACAGTCAATGGAAAAGCTTGAAAGGGAGAGATTAATGATTGAACAAGAATGGAGGGAGAGAGAAGAACATAGGAGACTGAGGGAAGAAAGTAGGGCAGAGAGAAGGGATGCTTTGTTGACGACTCTTTTAAACAGGCTCGCTCATGAATCTAACTAAATGAGTCGAGTCTTCATAGCTAATTTATTTCTTGTTTCCATTTATTATATGATTCTAAGTTTGGCCGAGAGAGTGAACTAAATTTTATAGTAGGTTTTGATTACAGAGAATTTTGGAAAGGAGAGGACTTGATATATAAGAGTACATGAACATTTTCTTTTGAAAGTTGATACAGGGAAACATTTTCTTTTGTATTGTTTATGTAGGGATATGTCTCTTGAGCATTAAGTCCGGGGATATGCTGTTGTAAAACATGTATTGTTTCTGTATTATTTTCTTATACCTGTACATACCTTATATATTTGCTTCTGTACTCAGAGGAACCAAATATGCAGAAAAAGATATTTGGAGGTTTTTCATTGAATATTTAAACTTGCTACATCTTCCTAAGCAGAAAGCATGTCAGTAGTCAGAGCTAAATTGAAGTATTCATTATTCAAGTTTGAAAACAAACTAGTTCTCATTGTTATTACAGCAAAATTTCTAGTTATCATTATGCTCTACGTTGATGGCTGCATCACCCTTTGTGACTGCCTATATATGATGTGAGGAAAGGACTCTTGAGTATAGTGTTTGCGAAAGACCAAACCAAAACTCGAAATCAAAAACCACGAGATGGCTGCTGCTGCAATGAAGATTTCAAACTTTGGTTTGGTCTCCTCACAAACATAATACTTCATTTCCACCATGTTTGGGGACGAAAAGTTCGCCAAAAACTACATAACTGAACATATTTAAAGAGTATTATGAACTTATGATAGCTAGTGTAGGCGGAAAGAAATAAATGAATGGAAATGAAAGTGGCTAAGTTAATTTATAGCAAAATATTAAAGAAAAAAATGCAAGTAGTTTAACAAAGGTCAAACAGACACTCAGAAACAAATTGAGCTCCCAATCCAATTGTAGATGCAGGACCACTTGTAATTGCAATTGAACACAAATTAAGGGCACGGTATTGCAGAAATGGTGCAAATTATTAGCTGTGAATAGTTTGGAAAAAGATAAGCATACAAGTGAGTACTTAACTCAATTTCCTTTAAGAGCCATACACAAATTAGCTTTATACGCTATATTATTTGAAATTTACAACCTTTAATTATATGAATCCAATTGGTATGAAGAAAGTAGCAAAACAAACCCGTGAAACCAAGGGCTGTGTCAAGTGTAAGTTTCTCATCTTTGAATTAAATACAAAAGTGCCTGCAAGTTTGGCAAGTGTAAGGAAAACCAAGAAAATGGAAAACAAATTATTGTGGCATGTGACCTTACTGCCCAAACATGGTTTTGAAATAAATATTCTCGTTTATTAAACCAACCATGAATCCACGATGATGTAACAAAAACCAACAACAAATTAAGCCTCAAAATAGATCAATCCAAGACAAATAAGAACTTGAACTAAGGGGTGTCAAAATTTATTTTTTCTCAGCAAGTGTGAAAAATAATGTATTAGTAGTGTAGGGGAAAAGGTTTGTGACAGTGCTGGTGTTTCAACATGTTTTCCTCCCCTAATGTGTTAATTTAAATGTATTAGCAATTTAGTTCCTGAAAGAATTCATTTTTTTGTTTGAATGGAAAAAGTTAGTAATCAATTGTTAAAAACATTTGGAAAATCCAAAGTCTAACGAAAAGAGTTAAAACCCGAATTTATAAAAGGTAACACCCCTCAAATTACCTGTAAAAACAAAGTTAGACTTATTCTAAAACCCATCAAGTGTAATGGTTTGAATTATGCAAAGAAGTATTATCCCATCGATTCAAGTGAATTACAGCAGCAAAAGAACAACAAAAGAAATAACATTCCACTTTTTAGTATGACCATAATATTTTCATTTTGCAAAGAGTATTTACTTAAAAGGCGCAGCAAAGGGATGTTATTTTATGTATTGTTGAAGACTCTCTTAAGTTGGCATGCGCTGATACAACCAGATAATATTCTCATAATGTCAGAAGTATCTCACAATAATGCACATTTAAAAAAAATACTAAACATGTTGAAATCTGGCTTGGAAGGAGAAACGCTGAGACACCTTAGAGCAAATTTTGTTTTGGAACTTTTGTACTATTTGCTCTAAGGAATCTTTGTACTAGCTTGATTATGCTGGAGGCTTCTCCTTTGGATGTTTTGAGGCATAATGATCATTAAGTTGGTTTGGATTTGCAAGTTGGACCTGAAAAAGAAAGAGCATCAACAGCATTAAGAATCCTGTTACATACAAAAAAGTTCTCGCAAGGTTCTTGCAAAATATCTCAACAAACTCATGGTTCTATAACATATTATGGCCATGCTAATAAGGTGGAATGTTCATTTCTTTTGTAGTTGCAATTCACCTAACGACATTAAGTTTGTTTAAATCTCTAATACCATTACAAATTGTAAAAAATTGAATAGGCTCAAATTGTAAAAAATTGTGATATTAAGAGCGATACTCTTGACATTCAAAAACACTGTTGCAAGTACAAAACACCTAACTAACACAGTAAATTATTGTTACTCGCCCAATCAATTTAAGCATGATTAGTAACTTGTAGAACATGAAAGCAAGTTATTTCCCAGAAAGGAGTGTTACAACAAATGAGTTGAGTTGACTATTTCATCATAAGGAACAAATAGCTGTGATTATAACTCTATGCATGTGATTCTCTTAACCAGTGTTGTCTATGGCGGATTGTGGAAAATTGCGGCGAGCCAAAAATCCGCCATAAAAGTATGGCGGAACGGAAAATTGCGGAAGCATGGCGGACAAACAAAAAACATTATTATATACATATATATATACACACAAAAAACAGTAACAGTACCAAAAAAACAATAACTGAATTCATAAAACTTAAAAAAGAATTATATATGGAGGAAACTAGAGTTCACATATCAAGTTCTTCAAAATAGACATTATAAAGTAAATAAAATAAGATGCTGCATGTCTCGAATACTTAAAAACAGAACTAAAAACTAAAAATAGTAATAACAATGTAACATAAACTAGAAAAAAGAAGTAAAAAATAACAGAGCACTAATAAAGAAAGAAAAATACAGCAGTAAAAAAACAGAGCTGGAGAATAACTAGAAGTAAAAATTAACAGCAGTAGCATAACATGTAACTGAAACAAGAAAAAGAACATTAGAGAAGAAGGGATACACAAGTAGAACACAAGAAAAACAACAAGAGTAAAACAGAAAGAGAAATAAAAGAGAAAAAAACCTAAAGAAGAATACACATAGGGATAAGAAGAAACTAGGATAATAGAAAGGTTGCAGCATGTTTTAGTTTTATAAATGTTTAATCAGAGTAACTACTTGTGTTTAATGAGGGCTATTGGTATTTAATCAGAATTATAATTGGGGTTGAGTAAAATAATACACAGACACAACAAACTTTCAGATTTTTTTAAAAAAATAACCCGCTATTTCCGCAATTTCCGCCATGCCGCCATGAACCTTAAACTCGTGGCGGCCGCCATGGCGCCGCAATGCAAAATCCGCAACGCCATAACTTTTTCATTGCGCTATTTTGAATTTCCGCAACCGCAATCCGCCATGGCATTAACTAGTTCCTTATCATGGATGAGTAAGAAGGCTAATGTGGTATTTGGTATTAGGCTGTTTTAACCTGAAATAAATTTTCCAAGTTTGGTACAAGCGATAAAAAAAATGTTTACCAAGCATAAGAGAAGTTTATGAATGTAACTTTGCGGATGAAAGTTAACAACCAAACATATTTTAGAAACTCTGCAAAGAATCTCATTCCTATGAACGTGGTATGCAAAAACAATCAAACCCACTAAGTAGAGTCGGCTACATAGATCAAAAAAAGGCATAATGTTTTGTCATATATTGTATCTCTATCCAACTCATTAATATCTCAATCTTTATTAATAGTTTTTCTAGGTCTTCCCTACCCTCGATCTGATCGACTCTCTTCACCCGAGATTCTATAGGTTATGAATGTGGTCTAATTGGGCATAAAATATTTATCTCATAAACGCCGCCTACTTATAAAATTTATTGATCGAGGCATAAATGAATGCATCAAAACAAGTAGGTTCTAACTTGTTTCCGTGTAAACATGTATGTGTATAATTCTTTAGTTGAATACACATTACATGTGCAGCACTGCATGCTCTACAAAGTATAATCTTTAACCTGTATCAAAGTATTAGTTTTCATTTCCTTATACCTCAATGTTTATGTTTCCAACAAATAAAGAAGGCAGTTGAGATTTGGTGGGTTGTTGACACCTATTACTCAAAAGTTCTTTCAACGCAAATAAATCCTACTAATATTGCAAGGTCAAACTTCCTAGATATCCTTTCTTCGATCAATTAAGTACCTTAAACAAGTCTTTGAATATAAACACCAAGTCTTTTGTTTAATGAAAGGGAGCATTGCCACAGTGGTTACAGTTATTATCATGTGATAAGAATGTCAAATGTGTTCAACTTGTGGAATTAACCTCCTGCCAGTGCAAGGCAAACAAGACTGTCTTATATTAGAACATAAATGAATTTGATCCTTCCCTAAACCCATCAAGGTGGGAACTTTCTAGCATCAAGTCGCCCTTTATAGCTTATAAAGAAGTTTCAAAGGCAATTATAGCCGATTCCAAAACTAAAAGCCAAGAACTGAAATATAATTTTCAACCCCAGTTACTAGATTTTTTTAAATTCAGAAATCAGTGCAAATAAAGAATGCTAATGAATTCTCCTATTAACACAGCAAAAGCAACACTCAGATATGTGATAATAATAAAGATTTGGATCTAAGCCATATTTGTCAGCAAAAACATAAAAAGTTAGAAAGAACCATAGCAATCACAACGCAATGCCATAGTTTGTAAAGAATTGTATTTTCTCGTCCACACAACTAATCCAATCCTCAACAAAAAGTTACAAAATACAAAACATTTCATTCACCTAATATTTGCAACCCTAACATCAAACATAATCCATTTTGAAAATAATAATTTTTGGCTTTTAGTTTATGTATCTCATTTAATTGATGATTCCTTTCAATTATACGTAAATCACCATTCATGAATACAAAAATATGTATCAAAAAACTAAATAAGATATTAGAACAAGTTGCTCAGATATGTCCCACCAAGGCAACAAACCAACAACAAAAACATGAATTTATGAACTGAATTGCTAAAGTACAAACAAATCCAACTAAGAACCAAATCTTGAAAATAATTAAGACTGTAGTTTTTAATATTGTAATCAACAAATCAATAATTGAATCATCTAAACCCTAGGCAACGTGTAATTCTAGCAAAACTTGCATCATTAAATCCAACAATTGAAACAAAAATTTCTCATCAACATTTCAATCAAAATTGAAAATAGAAAAATTAAAAAGAAATGAACAAGATCGGTTGATTCGATTGCATAACATTACTGAAGAACACGAGAAAGGGGAAAATGAAAAACCTTGCAAATAGGGCATGTGATTTTGAGACCTTCGGCTCTGGCTTCAATCTGAGAGCCTTTCGATTTCTGATTCTTTTCAGCGTTACGCTTCTGCGCTTCGATTTTCTGCTTTCCCCGCGTCATCTTGAGTCACGAGTCTTATGTGTGTAGCGTGAGATCGAACGAGTTTCAAACTTTACGCCCCACCCAGAAATTGAAAACTACGGGGAAAACTCAAAGGGACCCACTATCTCCTTTTATACCAACGTATGAAATTAAAAATATAAAATTAGTTAATATTTAGTTGTGATTCTAGTTAACATTTATAGTTATAATATATAATTATTTATCAAATTTAAATTTTTTGTGTATAAAATTAATTTTTTAATATATAGATTTTTTTCCGTCGTTTTGAATCCATGTATTTATTTATAAAAAATATCTGAAATTTATTTTTGTTTATAAAAATAATTGTATTCATATTTAAAATTTTTTTGTTTATAAAAATATTTGTAATTTATTTCTGTTTATACAAATTATTGTAGTTTATTTTCATTTATAAAAATAATTATACCAATATGTAGATTTATTTCCCATATATACGTGTTTTGAACCCGTGTGACAATTTATAAAAATATTTTAACTTGTTAAAAACAGTTGTATTAATATTTAAATGGCTAAAATACAGTTTTGGTCCCCCTGTTTCTCAAAATTTACGGTTTTGGTCCCCTGTTTTTTTTTTAACAGTTTTGGTCCCCCACCCCTCACTGTTCATGTACGGACATGTACGGACAAGTTACTGTTCATCACTTTTTTTGGGCCAAAATTGGAGTGGGGGACCAAAACTGTTAAAAAAAAATAGGGGGACCAAAACCGTAAATTTTGAGAAACAGGGGGACCAAAACTGTATTTTAGCCTATTTAAATTTATAAAATTATTTATAACATATTTCCGTTTATAAAAATAATTGTAACTTATTTTTGTTTATAAAAATGAGTGTATAAATTTTTACCATTTATCATTATTTTTTTATGATTATTATTTATTATTATTTTTTCATGACTGCCATTTATCATTTTTTTTTTAAATTTTGTTTTATTTTAGTAATTTTATAAGTTTAAAAAATTGTAAAATCTCTATTGATTTTGTTTTGTTTTATTAATCTTTTTCTAAAAATCTAAATAATTACAAAATATATTTTATTTCAATAATTATATAAATAATTGAATTTTTTTATCTATCAAAATAATTGTATCAATAGTTATAATTTTTTTAAATAAATAAATCAAATTTTATTCTTAAAACCATTAATCAAAATACCACTATCTTCCAACACCCCAGCACCCACTTGACATTCATCCACTCTTTTCATACCAAATTACATCCCACTTGACATTCATCCACTCTGTTTATACTAAATTCTAATAATTAATAATAAAATAATAAATAATTAAATAAAAAAATAAAAAATAAGACCAAAATTAAGGAAGAGGCCGTATTGTGTTGGGAATGGTGTGTCCTCCATATTTATTTTTATTTTAACAATTCAACATTCAATTCAACTTTTAATTGATACTTTAATAATAATAATGGGAACAAATGACGGTTGGTTTGAGTAAAAAAAAATTTGTTTTCAAAATTTTGCAAGTTCACTCTTCTACTGATACGTGGCATGCTTTAATTAAGATATAAAATTAACATATAAAATAAATCAAGTATTAAACTTTATATAGAAAAGAGAAAAAACAAAAATTTTTTTGTTTTAAGAATATCGAATAATTATAAGTAGATAAATAAAAAATAATAATTTAATATTTATTAGTATAGATATTAATAGGTAAATAAAAAATCAGATATAAAAATATCAAAAAATCAATTACAATATTAAATATTAATTTAACATTTAATTTTTATATACAATTTAATATATATTTATTAATTTCTTATAAAAATAAAAAATTAAGTATAAATTTACATTTATTATACAATCTTTAGATGCTATAGCAATATGTTATTTTAACTAAAATCAATTTTTTTTAATAAAATCAATATATTTATACATTTATTATACATTTAGTTAATAAAATCAATTTTTTGAATAACTAAACGAAAAAAATATTTAGAAGCTTTTTTTTAATATAACATATTGTTTTTTTTTTAGTCAAAAAATAATTGTAACTTATTCTCGTTTATAAAAATGATTGTATCAATAAATTTTTACCACTTATCATTATTTTTTCATGATTAATATTTATTATTATTTTTTCATGACTACCATATATCATATTTTTTGAAAAGTTTTATTTTAGTAATTTTATAAGTTTAAAAAAATTACAAAATCTCTATTGATTTTGTTTTGTTTTATTAATCTTTTTCTAAAAATCTAAATAATTAGATAATATATTTTATTTTCAATTAAAAAACTCGAATTTTAATAAAAAAAAATTTAAATAATAAAAATTATTTGTCATTTATGAAATCGATTTTGTAGTCCATAAATATTAATATAGTTTCAAATATCTACTAATATTATGCACCAACTTATTGATCCGTATTTATAATAAACCGTACAACCGTTTTTATAACTTCAATTATATAAAATGGTAGCAAAAGAAAGATAAAGATTTAAAAGATGGATATTAAAATTATCAGTCTACAGCTGGTATCTCATAGATATGTTCACATCTACCCGTGAATTATGCCTGCAATTTCAATATTTATCAAAACTCAGTTGAATTAAGATGAATAAATTCTAAAACTACGACTCTGAATAAAGTCATTTTTCAATTCAAATAATACTATTTTTTAGATATTAGTCTATTTAATTCAACCACCAATTTTTTTGTTAATATTCAAATAATCGCGCGATTTTTATTAATATTTCTTAAAAATACGTGATTTTTATTAATATTTCATAAAAATACGCGATTTTTAAAGAAATCACAATGTTTATAATAAAATAAAATCTATCTATATTGTTCTTATTAATATTTCTAAAATATATATAATGATCTCTAATATTTATTAATAAGAAACTTATTTTTAAAATGAAATTCGTTTAAAAATGATAGAAAATTTTATCGGTTTCAATTGTTCACTTTTTATATTTAATTTCAGGTTAATTATTACTCATTATTTGTTTTTATTTTTCTTTTTTTTTTATAGTTTTTATATTATTTTGAATTTTATTTAAAAATATATCAATAATATCAATAATAATTAGAATTTTAAATTCCTTTAATTATTCAGATTTGTAAATCTGTTATTTACTCATTATATAATAAAAAATTAATTGCTTAATTAGTGGAGAATCAGTAGGAGATTAGTTACCTTGATTCACTCCAAATTAAGTTTATCAAACTTGTATATATTTACACTGCTGTAAACTAATAGGAGTATCAATTTGATCACATTTTACCTCTCTATATGGTATCAGTTGGAAACGATCCAGCCCTATCCTTCTAATTCAGAACGCTGTTTCTCATTCTTGCTGTCAAACTCGCCTCCCATGGCCACCGACAGTTCCCACTACATCACCAACCCCTATGAGCCATCCAAACCCTTCGTGTGCATCACTCTTAGCAGTGTCACCAAGCTTCTTCCCACTAATTATCTTAATTGGAAACTCCAAGTTGAAGCTTTTCTTGATGGCTTTGATCTTCTAAAATATCCAGATGAATCTTTCCCCGCGCCGCCGGCAACGATCTCTACCACTGCAACATCTTCAATGACGACAACAAATCCTGCTTATCAAACTTGGCGTCGACGGGATCGCCTCATCTATGACGCTATCCTCACCACTCTCTCCAACAAAGTGGCCTCTCTGGTGTCTCAGACAAAGACATCGCATAATCTTTGGACTCTCCTCAAGAACACATATGCCAAGGCATCTCGCAACCACCTCAAGCAACTCAAGGAGCGTCTCCGAATGGCTTCCAAAGGTACCCAATCTATCACAACCTATATGCATTCTCTGAAGCAAACAGCAGACCTTCTTGCTTCACTCGGATCTCCGGTCTCGGTTGAAGACATGACTGATCATGTTTTGCACGGTCTCGACGACGGCTACAGAGCAGTCATTGATGGAATAAATGCAAGGGATACCCCAATTAACTTTGATGATCTCCTCGAGAAACTACTCATCCAGGAACTCTCCATTGTTGCTGCTCAGAGACAAACTCCTGCCCCGGTTACAACCTTGAACGCTCAGACTCGACCCAACTACAACAATAAGTCTCGGTCTGGTCAATTCCCTGCACCATCTAATCAACACACCAGCCATCGCAAACCGTTTCTCGGACGCTGTCAGTGGTGCAATGTCAAAGGACATGTTTTATCTCAGTGCCAAATCTTCAAGCAGCAACATCCCGGTATCCCGCCACCGTCTCGACACTTTCTGGCTCACACTGGACCGGCTCAAGCCAACGCTGCAGCTGTTGGTCCATCTTATACTAATTTCTTGGTTGACAGTGGAGCAACACATCACGTAACCAATGATCTTGCAAATATGGCACTTCATCATCCGTACACTGCTCCTGACTCGCTTTTCATGGGCAATGGTTCAGGTTTAAACATCTCTCATTCTGGAACACTTTTACTTAATGATTTATCCTTGCCTAATGCTCTGTGTGTTCCTTCCATGAAACAACAAATTATTTCTGTCTCCAAACTTACCAAACAAACTGACTCTGCTGTTGTTTTCCTGCCAAACTCTTTTTATGTAAAAACTTGCAGACAGGCCAAACAACCCATAAGGGCTCATGTGTGGATGGACTTTATCTCTGGCCCACCACCTCACCATCCGTCCATACCGTCCGTGCGGAATCCTCTGCATCATGGCACCACAGGCTTGGGCACCCTTCATCCTCTATCTTTAAATTTATTCAACAACATTTTTTTTTGGGTTCAAATAAATTCCCGCAATCTGATTGTAATTCATGTCAAATTAGTAAGAGTCACAAACTTCCTTTTCATGAATCCACTCTTAAGTCTTCTTATCCATTAGAAATAATTTTTTCAGATGTATGGACTTCTCCTGTTTTATCTATTGGTGGCCTTCGTTACTATTGCTTGTTTGTTGATCATTTTACTCGTTATATCTGGTTATATCCAATAAAACACAAATCTGATGTCCAAAATATATTTCCCAAATTTAAATCACTAGTTGAAAATTTCTATCACCACAAAATCAAAATCTTATACACAGATAATGGTGGCGAATATATTGGACTTCGTCCATTTTTAAGCACCCATGGTATAAGTCATCACACCACCCCACCTCATACACTTGAACACAATGGAATCTCTGAACGCCGGAATCGTCACATCCCCGAAACCGGTCTTTCTCTTCTTCACCACTTGGGCTTGCCCCTCACCTATTGGCCTCATGCCATGGCTACTGCAGCCTACCTCATAAATCGTTTCCCAACTCCAATTCTTGGTTACAAGTCACCTTATTCCAAATTACTCCACATTAGTCCGGATTATCATAAATTAAAATGTTTTGGATGTTTGTGTTTTCCCTGGATTAAACCATATGCAAACCATAAACTTGCACCAAAGTCTGCTATGTGTGTTTTTGTAGGTTATTCAACTGATTAAAATGCATATTTGTGTCTCGATCCCACAATCGGAAGGATTTATACCTCTCGTCATCTAAAGTTCGTCGAATCCAAATTCCCATTCAGCTCCCTGGTAGCTCAATCTAATTCACATATAGAACACCAAACAAGCCCACTTCAAATCTCTATTTTACCGCCCGTAGCTCAACCCACTGAAAATATCACTCTAAACCCACCGAAAAATTTATCCATTGCTCATCCCTCTCCATCCGTCACCCACTTACCAGACTTGACTCAACCATCAACCTCAATTGAACCCACCAATAATACTCAAACTCCCTCTTCACACTCCCAACCCTCCGCCCAACCTCCTTCACCCCCCTCGCCCCCATCCACCATCAACCCAAACCCGAGACAGCAAACCAATGGTGATGGGATCATCACCCGGTCTAAAAACAACATCGTCAAACCTCTTAAAAAGCTCAACCTACATGTTCGACCCTCCTCTCCCATTGAACCCAACACCATCACCCAGACTCTTTGTGACCCTGATTGGTGCACGGCTATGCAAGCCGAATTTGATGCCTTACACCAGAACAACACTTGGGATCTTGTAAGTAGGTCATCTGCTCAAAATTTGGTTGGCTATAAATGGGTTTTTCGAATCAAACGGAATCTGGATGGATCGATTGATCGTTACAAGGCTCGGTTAGTTGCCAAAGGGTTTCACCAACGCCCTGGTAGTGACTACGGAAACATTCAGCCCCGTTGTTAAACCGGTGACCATTTGAATTATTATAACACTTACAATTCGTTAAGGGTGGTCCATCTGTCCGCTTGATGTCAATGATGCATTTTTTCAAGGGACGCTCAAGGATGAAGTCTTTATGGTACAGCCACCTGACTTTGTCAACAAAAACTTCCCTAATCATGTTTGCCGCCTCAAAAAGGCACTTTATGGGTTGAAGCAGGCACCTCGCGCCTGGTATACGGAACTTCGAGTATTTCTGTTCTCCATTGGCTTCGTTAATTCAACTGCAGATGCATCTTTATTCATCCACCAAAAATCGAGTGTTACTCTGTATTTATTAGTATATGCTGATGATATAATTATCACTGGGAGTTCTTCTGCAGAGTTATCAAGCCTCATTGCCACACTTGCTGCTCGCTTCTCGTTGAAAGACCTTCGATGCCTCACTATTTCCTGGGTGTTGAAGTAATTCCTTCCGCTGCAGGTATGTTTCTTTCCCAAAGGAAATATATCACCGATCTTCTACATAAATCAGGCATGGCAGATGCGAAACCAGCATCCACTCTGTTGTCTGCAACTATTCAATTACTCAAGGATTCTGGTGATCTTCTGCCTTCCCCAACTGAGTATCGAGCGCTAGTTGGAAGTCTTCAATACTTAAGTCTTACTCACCCAGACATCGCTTTCAGCACCAACAAACTTGCACAGTTCATGCAGAACCCAAGAACGGTGCATTGGTCTGCACTCAAAAGAGTGCTCCGCTATCTGGCAGGCTCTTTTGACAAAGGAATCTTCATCTCGACAACTGCTTCGCTGAATTTTCATGCATACTCGGATGTGGACTGGACAGGTGGCAAGGATGATTATGTTTCAACCACTGGTTACTTGTTGTATCTTGGCAGCACTCCCATCTCTTGGAGCTCTCGTAAACAACGTTTTGTTGCTCGATCATCCACGGAAGCAGAGTATAAAGCCTTGGCGGACACAGCTAGTGAACTACTATGGGTCTTTTCCTTATTTACAGAACTTGGTCACACTCCAATCGTTAATCCGGTTGTATATTGTGACAATCTCGGTGCCACACATCTAAGTGTTAACCCTGTATTTCACTCTCGAATGAAACATATAACCTTAGACTATCACTTTGTCCGCGAAAATGTTCAACACGGCAAGTTTCGCGTATTCTTTGTCTCTACGGATGATCAACTTGTTGATATTCTAACAAAGCCTCTACTTCGCCCTCGGTTCGAGTTTCTACTGTCCAAGTTGCATCTCTCTTCCAAGTTATCCAACTTGCGGGAGGATATCAATAATAATTAGAATTTTAAATTCCTTTATTTATTCAGATTTGTAAATCTGTTATTTACTCATTATATAATAAAAAATTAATTGCTTAATTAATGGAGAATCAATAGGAGATTAGTTACCTTGATTCACTCCAAATTAAGTTTATCAAACTTGTATATATTTACACTGCTGTAAACTAATAGGAGTATCAATTTGATCCACATTTTACCTCTCTATAATATATAGATTAATACTTGAGAGGGAGAGAGTCCATAATGTCTAGTGACAATTAATGAGTGCATTGTGTGTAGTGTAGATGTAATAGAATACGTTGTAAATAGAAAATGTCCTCGTGTATTTCACTGTAACAATTATGAGGAATAATATTTCATTTTTTTAGATATATTTTAGTGGTTATATTGCATAATTTATTAAAATAAAAAATCAACAATTAAGCATTAATTATTCAATTAATTTAAAAAGGTGAAATATCTCTTATAAAAATGATCAGAGGAAATTTTTTACTATTTCCTTTATCTATAAAGAAAAGGAATACTTATTTGTGGTTATCATTTTAGAATAATTATTTTAAAATAAATTTATTTTATCATTTTGGAATAAATCATAAATCATAAATTATATGATTTTTAAGAGACTTATAATCAAAAAATTAATTTTTTTGCAATTCAATGAATATGATTGATTCACCATATGAAAAATCTTTACTCATATTCCAAAATGATAAAATAAATTTATTTTAAAATAACACATTTTTCTATTTTTATTATGGCACACTTATTCTAAAATACACTCTCATTTTCAATTTAATATTGTTTTTTATTTTAAGATAAATCTAATACTTCCTAAATTAAATTGTTTTTTATTATTATATGATTCATACTTTACTACTGATCGTGAAGGCTGATCAGATCCTGAAATGGGCCAAGAAGAACGTCTGTGATGCTGGATGTGTGAGATGAGGAAGGGGTGTACCTGCAAGGCACTCCGATGCTAAAGTAAGAATCGGGAGAGAGAAAGACAAGTACAAACATATGAGTTTCTTAGGATGATTTTGAATACCTGGCCCTCTCTAATGAGAGGGTTTTTATAATACCCCCAGCGCATGGCCAACGGTCCCTATTTTCGGGGCGGAATAACCGTTTCTTGAAGAATAGGTAACTGCCAAAAACTAGCCGTCATGACGGGCAGAGATTCCCAAAACTAGCAGTTGCCACGGGCAAAGGCGTAGTTCCGGGCACATGCGTCATGACCGTTCTTGGATGATAGAGTCGTGCGTAGCGGGCAGGAATGTCGGGGAGGAGCAAATGACCTCGAGATTCATTTGTCCATATGTGCCCGGTAGAGGGGCAGAAAGGTAAATGTTGTCCCGCACCATATGGACTTAGGCAATTGGGCCGTCAAACAAGCAGAAGTGGACTGGGCCATGCCTAGCCATTGGTTCAGTTCGGAAAAGGAGCCCCCCAAGTCGTTGCTCCCGAGCATGGGAGTGATGACTTAAGGATAGCTCGCAGCACCGGGGAACTCTGGAGGGGTCGTCGTTTGTCGACGAGACAAAATTATACTTGAATGCCTGGGTGCTTTAGTGCCCGCGGGATACGTAACGTTGTTTGGGTTGCCCGACATGCGGGGAGGCCAACGGTTGAGGTATTCTGACAAGACGTGATGCCACGTGTGCCTCGAGCCTTGTGCAGCATTAAATGCGTCATGATGGCTAGGCTAGGGTCATGATGATGCCCCTAGCCGTGTGTGCTCATGCACGTGCTTTCAGACTGCTTATATATAGAGGGAAGAGTTGCTCATTTGTGTTTTTCGCTTCTCTCTCCCTCCTCGTTCTTCTCTCAGAGCCTTCAGTCTGTCACCGTCGTCAACCGTCGTATCCGCCGCCGTACGAAGCCCCGAGCAAGTTCTTCGGCCCTCTACATTCCCTCTGACCACGTAAGTTACCTATTTCCAGCTTCGTTTCTAGCTTTTTCGTTTCTGTTTTGTTAGAACGCATGTGGCTAGGTTGAATTTAGGTAGAATCGTAGTGCTTTCCAGCGGCTGTTGGTGGTAAACGGTGGCTTGGCCACTTTTTGCTGCTGCTGTGGTTGCCAAAGCTTCTTAGGAACTGTAGATTTAGGCCATTTTATGGCGCCGTTGCAATGACGGCGCAAGCGTAGCTAGTGGAGTTCATGAGTTTTCCTGCACGTGCATGAGGGGTTGCCTCCGGGCGTTTCCTCGCGCGATACTCTTGTGTTATTTGATTTAGGGCTTAGGTCGAGGACGTCATCCTTGACCCTTTACGCGCCCTTTCACTTGACTAACGGTGGAAGGGTGGATTTGATTTTGCAGTCGAATTCACTTTTGTCCTCTACTTTTCAGGTGAACGAGATGACGCATGGGTCCGAGAGAGAGATTCTAATAGACTCGTCCGAGGAGAGTTCCTCAGAGAGCAGTGACACTGAGGTTTGAACTGCCCCCAGCGAAGTCGGGGAAGATCCCAAGCATGCTTCCGCAGAGGAATGGACGGTTGCGGAGCCTGCCGAGCATGCCTCTACTTTTGCGTCTTATACCGGGGATGTCTTCACAAACGTAGGACCGGAAGGGGAGTGAAAGATACACTTCCTCAGTCAGGACGATCATATATGCACAGACTACGGGGAGAGATTCCCAATGTATGAATATGCTTTCAAGGATATAGGGTTGAGGCTGCCCTTTACTGACTTTCAGCAGTCTATCTTCGTTCATCTGGATTTGGCCTCATCGCAATTGCACCTGAATTCTTTGGCGTTTATTCGGGATTTCGAGCTGACCTGTAAGTTTCTGAAGATAAGAGCTACCTTGCCATTGTTCTTCACCATCTTTGAAAGCACCTGTGGTTTGACAAAATGTTGGTAAAACACATTGTTGATAAAGATGAATAAATCTGGACTGAACAGAGATGTTGAAGAAGATGTCATGATATCCTGAAGTACTGCACTGATTTAGCAAGTGTCAAATCTGTAACAAATCAGCCAAGAGATAATGTGCATGGATCAAGGACCAAAAATAGAAAGCCCAAGAAAGCAGAAGCCTATAAATAGAAGAATTAGACCTAGGTTTTCATACGCCTTAGTACGTCTTTTGTAACCTTGCTTTCTTGCGTAAGAAACAAGGGTTTAGGGTTTTGAGAGTCGTTGGCTCTCTAGGTTGTAAGTCTCCCTTTGTATCAGTTGATACACTGTGGTAGATATAGGTGTCGATAGATCCATAAGCCTTGAGGTATTGGATTGTGTATTGTTCTTGGATGAAGCTTTTAAGCAAATCTGAGTTAGCTTGTTTGTCAAGTATGCTTGACAGATTTCTGTATTGATAAGGATGATGTAGAAATCACAGTTGGTGATTAAGGTAAGTGAGTGAGGTATCTCATATCAGGGTTCAAAACGTTTGAGTTTAACCTTGGTAAAGATGTTCATTGGGTAGATGTTAGGTATGAAGTTGTAAACGGGGGAGTTTAACTTTGTGAGTGTGCAGTTCTGATATCGTGACATCTGTGAGTGTGCAGTTCTGATATTCAGGGTATCAGTCTACTGTTGCGCCTCTAAGTTTAAATGATTATGTAGCACAATGTCTTGACATGTGTTAGGACATCTGCTGTCTGCATAGTCCAAAATTTCAATTGGTATCAGAGCAGGCATCCTGTCTGGTTCTGGATGAGATCTTTGGGAGATACTTTCTGGCGTTTAAACATGGAGGAGTTTGAAGATCAGATTAATCAACTCAGACATACTCAAGGGTATTAATGGATGAGATGGATGTTCTGGATCAAAGGGAGTAACCCGGAGGTTGTTTATGTTGCTGACAAGATTCTACAACAACTACAAGAGAAATGGCTAGTTCTCTTGTTGGTGTGTCTTATAAGATGTTGTGACATCTTATTAGGGCAAGCAGGATTTATTCCTTGGTGGTTCCGCTGCATGTGTTTCTGATGGAAGAGCTCTAGAATTATGGGATTCTGGAGTTGTTAGTGAAGACAGTTGGTGGAAGGTCTCAATCGTCGGCCTCTATATTTGAAGATATCTGCATTCTTTTATTCCAAAGTCGGGAGTGATGGAGTGAATGGAGTTGTGGTTAGATATCTGGTATGATGACTTAGTACTTTGAAGCTTGATTTCTTGGTATAATTGAAGTCAGTTGAAGAGGAGAGGAGTTGAGTTAAGTTTATCAGGTTCTTTCTCTAGGAGTTTGATAAATTATTGGTCGGCTAGGCTGTCAAAGATACTTGAGAATTCTCTCAAGTCCACTCATAAAGACATCCCAGTCGTGTATCTGGAGTCTTCTAGTTACTCTTCTGACTAGAAGGTGTTTCTTTGAAACACAATCTGAAGAAAGTGGAGGTGATTTATTTTCACCATCCAAAAACAACAAGGAAGTATTATCCTGGTACAAACGCGAGAGTGGCGCGGAAAAACAGAGTCGCCAGCAATGTGTATTTATCCCACGAGAGGGAAAGGAAACACTGCGTAAACCTGAGGGAAGGAAAGAGCATGGCCTTGCGACCAAGAGAACTGGGTTCGGGAGTCGGTTACGTGTGATGAAGGTATTAGCACCCCCACGCGTCCATCGTACCCGATGGGATCCACGCTTGCTTGTCTCGATCAAAGGTTATCGTCAAATGGAGCTCCGCTGCTGCTGGAAAGGAAAAGGAACTGCTAGCTAGAGAAACGGAAAAGAAAGAGAGAGAGAAAGAGAAACAAATGTAGGGAAAATAAAAGAAGTGCTCGCATGGGCCCTACCCCACTGCCTACGTATCTCATCGGGAGCATGAGAATCAGAGCGACGTAGTTCCCCTCACTAGGGGTGGATTGTGTTTTTTAAGGAACGACTTACGTTCTAGCTCAGGTGTTGCAGCTCGCTGAATCGAGACTTAGGCGTTACCGTCTTGCAAGAGAACGAGTAGGAGCGCGTTCGTATGCTGAGAGTGAGTGAGATGAGAAAAGAATTCCCGAAGGAAAGACGTTATTGTTTGTTTGACGTTTTTTAGAAAGAAGTGTTTTGATTGTTTTGTGTTTTGTAGCGCACATTGTATTTAAGTCCCTCATGTAAGATCGAATGCCTCGCATAACGACCCGAGATGGGACGCACGCTAAACATTCTAAGAAAATGAGAAAAGATCCCTCACTATGTTATTCTTACATGAAAGGCCTAAATACAATGTTTTTTTTGCCTTTATTAAGTATTTTTACTTTTGTTTGAAGAGGAGAAGAGAAACGACGCAAGGGAAGCTCTAAAGGGAAACTAAGAGCCCTAATGTTATCATGCATGGATGTCCTACGGTTAGTGAGGTTTAGGAGAAAAGACTACCTAACCTAATGCTAATCCTACTCCAAGCTTAATCAAAAATTAATTTGGACTAGGTAGCTCTAAGGGGAAAAGAATCCAAAACTTGAACAAGTCTTGAGATTCATGGGGTGAAAAAGAGTGAAAGAGATGAAATAGAGAAAGGAAGAATGAGAAAAGAGATGGGGCAGCAAGCACATCATAATCATCATATCCAAATCATAACATAGAACATGCTTCAAAGATCACATAAGCACATATCAAGTATACAAGTGAAGGCACACAAGAAAGGATGCAAATAAACTTGCACAAGATTCACAAATTCACACACTAAGGTTTCATACAAAGATGACATGAACAAAATAAGATGAAAGTGAAACCAAGTCAGAATTCAATTCATATCATGATCATCTAATCCAAACATGCAATAATGTTTCACATTATGATGCATTATGAGCCAAAGAAACCCCAAAACCAAAGATAATGATATGCATCATACAAATCAAACCATGATGATCAAGTGAGATGAAAGCCAAGTAATGAACTCAAGAGGGAAGTAGCATATGCATCAACAACATACCAAGATCAAACTCAAGTCATACAAGATTAATCATCAAGCAACCCATTCAAAACATGTATCCAAATTCAGAAAGACATTCACTTATCATTCATGCAAGCAAGCAAAGAAGTGTGAAGCATAAAGTGAAATGGAAATCACATAATGAACCTTAAATCAAAAGGACCATAACCTCAAGCATATCATACAAGTCAAACAAAAGGTTTCATACATGAGTGAATTCATACAAAGGAACCATCACAAAATTAGGTTGAACATATCACAAGATTCAAGTCCAAAACAACATCAACTTGTAAAATCAAGAACAAATTGAAAAAAGATCAAATGAGGATGATTCCAAAGCCAAAAGCAATCTCAAATAGAATAAAATCATACCATAACAACATCTCAAGCATCACTCCATCACAAGTAAACAAATTCACTCAAACTAGTTCAAGTATCCAAGCATGCTTCAATCAAATTCAAACCACAAGTAGGCCTCAACCAAAAATAGAAAAGTGATCCAATAAATTCCCAAAAAATAATCCAAGGTAAGTTTAAACATCCAATTAACATGTACAAAAATATTGGATAGAACTAACTCAAGAACATGTTCAAAAGTGCTTCACAAGTCAAGATATGCACATAATCGTGTATGAATCGAGGAGCATCAAAAATCACATGAAAAACAATCAAAGGTGATCACCAAGGCAGCAACATGACATTAAAACATTCCTAATTTAAGTGTCAAGACATGACAAAAAAAATCAGCTCAAGAAGGCATGGCAAAGTCATCAAACATAAGCACTAATCACAAGGGTAAACATGGAAGACACTTTGGAAAAGAAAATCAGAAATAATTACGAAAATAAATGAAAAATGAAAATAAAATTCATATAAAATTAAATAATACATTAAAATACGTTCATGAATTTGTTTGGAATTTTTTGATAAAATAAAATATTTTTAATAATGAAAAGGAAAACGAAAAATGAAAAGAGAAAATATAGAATAAGCAAAAAAGAGAGGGTGTGTATTACGACACAAGCACATATTGGGCCGTGAGGGGGTGCAAAAAAGAAAATGGCGCAAAGCCCAGGAAGCCAAATGTTGTGCTCAGAAATTAAAAAAAAAAGAAAAAAAACTAAATGAAGAAGTGATGAGCTAGCTGTACCATAAACCATGTGAAACCAAAAATCAATTGGTCACATTTTCATTAAACCTCAAAAGACAAAAATATCATAAAAATAAAATAATAAAAAAAGAGAACAAATGGTGAGGTGCCACCTCGTCATCTGCTACACTCCCATGCACAATGTTACGTGAGCAGTGCTGGTGAAGTGCAGGTTACCGGCCACCGTGCCGGTCCGGCCGGCCACCGCCGGCGGCGGCTGGTCCGGTCGGAAATGGGAAACGAAGACACCCCCCCTCCAGTTTTTCGCGTAGATTCCAAAAATAAACTTAGTTTCTCAAGATTTCGCCTCCAATTCCATGAAAAATGAACAACAAGTAGCAACACTCATGGAACAATAAGTTCAAAACAAAACAAGCCATACACCATATTGTAGCATACATCAAGGAGGTTTCAAATATGCAAATAGAACTTGAAAACAACCGTTAAAACTCATGAAAGCAACCACTTAAGCAAAGCCAACAAACTTTGAAACTCTTCCAAATAAAACAACACGCATACAATCAATGCCTCCAAGTTTAGAGGAATTCAGAATCACAAACAACCAGATTAAACACACATTTATTATGAGAGAATGAGTTTCACGAAAATACCTCACGGTGAGCTTTGTATGCCTCTGTTTCACGTGTGACCAATCCCTCAAGATCTTCCTTTAGCTCCTACTAACACCCAGGAGTAGGAATCCAGCAAGAAAATAGCAAGGAGAGACTTCTAAAACCGGTTCCGAAGGAGATGATATTTTCTTTGAAAAAAGAGAGAGAGAGTTGCTTTTGAAACTTGAAAAAAAACAAATGAGCCCCCACTCTCTATTAGGGTTTTTGTGGTTTTATATGGACATTCTGAGGTTAAAGAGTGAAATTCACTGTGGTAAACCAAGGTAACAAATCTGATGAAAATTTGATGAAATGGAGGGTGGTGATGTTGTCACGAGTTAACTTGCACATGATGAGGATGTGGTGATCTTTTTTTCTGATTTGGAGAGAGAGTGAGGTCTTTTGTGAGTGGGGCTGAATACTTGTTATGCAAGTTTGTGGTTTTCTTTTTATGGCCAAGGATTCAAATATTGAGTAAAGTTGGTACAAGGCATGTTGGCACCTTTTAGGCAATGTTTTGGTGGTGTTTTGGAGTGAACACGTGATGAATGTGTGCTGCTTGAAAGGGTTACCAAATGCATAGCAATATGATATGAAAAACATGCTTGACATAATTCCATCAAGCCCACCTTGCACCATCACAATTTGATGAATTTCAATCCACTTCAAGAGATCTTTTATTCAATGCAAAACATGAAGATTATGGAGCATTTTTCATTTGGACATCACCTTGAAATAATACTTGGAAAGTGGAGGAAAAATGCTATGAAATCATGTCCACAAATATGTCATCAAAAGGAAACTTAGAAAAATTCTAAATCATGAATTAAACATTTTGTGACACCATCTTTTAAGCAACATAACTTTCACCACAATGATCCAAATGACACAAACTTGGATTCTTTAGAAAGAGGGGATTGCATTCTACAACATTCATGTTGGAGATTTATCATGATAAAGCTTGGAAGTCATTCTAAAGTGAGCATGAACATGAGTGCACCAAACTGTCCAAGAATAACTTAGAAAAAATTCTAAGTTTTCACATTTTACAACTTGAAACCTTGGACTTTAAGCAACCATAAGTTAAGTAATACTACATGAAATGAGGAATGCTTATACTCTTTGGAAATCCTACACATGATAGAACAACTTTGGTATTTGAATCATGATGAGAAAAGGTCTCTAACACACTTAAAATCAACAAAGAAATCCAAGAAAACAAACTGGCCCCGTGGGCATATCATGGTAAAACGTGCATGGCAGCATGGCCCATGAAAAATTCAGAATGAACCATTCCTCTTTGAGCCTTGATATCTCTATGATAACTTGTTCAAATGAAAAAACGTTTGACATCAAAGTTGAAGAGGAAATGGCAATGAACAACTTTGATGTTCAAAATTTTTTCATTTGAAGTTTTCTTGATGGAGAAAATTGGCTTGACATTTGGCACGCCACATGTTTGATGAAATTATGGCCGGGTGACTTGAAATTGCCTTGCCATAACTTGATTTTTGCCCTAGTTTTGTCAAACTTTGATGGATCATAACTCATCCAATTTTGATCCAATGGAGGAGTTCTTTATATGGATTCGAAGCTTGAAACAAGATCTTTTGTTGTGGCCTGGTGGATTTTTGATTTGATGCTTTAAAATTGAGAAAACCTGACTCAAAGAAAGGTGCTAAAAAGGCCAAAACTTACTATTTTTGGAAACCCTACTATTCCAAATATGGCAACTTCTCACATTTCTTGATTTTTGATGAACCTCTAGGGTTTTCTTGATCAAATCTTCAGCAATGATCACATTTGACTTGAGAATCATGATGTTGACCTCAAAAAGTCAGGAGTTGACTTTTTCACTGCACGGTTGACTTTATCCCCAATTCTCCTGATTTTGAAATTTCTGATCAATTGAAAACTTTCTGAAACAAATTAATGGGCAATCTACCATCCCTAGACATTTGAGGACATAAGGGATACCATGAGATCAAGTCTTGCCCAAAAAATCAGAAATAAACTGATTTTAAAGCAAACCCTAATTTTGGTACCCTCTGGTTAGGAGGAGATAACACATCCTCCAAATTCAAATTCCTCTGAATA
Organism: Lathyrus tuberosus; assembly: GCA_022829125.1. NCBI lineage: Eukaryota > Viridiplantae > Streptophyta > Magnoliopsida > Fabales > Fabaceae > Lathyrus > Lathyrus tuberosus. The sequence goes on from JALAZF010000226.1 coordinate 8,392,383, forward strand.
TGATGTGTATCATGTCCACCAATGATGACATGTGCCACTTGGAGATGATAAAGAATCAAAGAGCTTGCTCATTTGGGGTCAGATCCCAACTTTTGACTGCCTTGTATAGGAGATTATGCACTGTCCAATCTTCTTGATGAATTCTCCTCTTCCCATAATTTGTGAGGGCAAATGGAAATGACACATGATATAAAAGATCCTTGAGGCTTGTGAGAAACACTTGGTATTCTTCTTTGGATGATCAACACCTTGGATCGCCTGATCACATGCCCTATGCTGAATGCCATGCTATGCAATCTATGACCTACTATGGAATGCAAATGAGTAAAGCATAGACCAATTATTGAGAAAAATAAGAGGGTAAATTTTGAGGTATTACACATGTGTTAGGACATCTGCTGTCTGCATAGGCCAAAATTTCAATTGGTATCAGAGCAGGCATCTTGTCTGGTTCTGGATGAGATCTTTGGGAGATACTTTCTGGCGTTTAAACATGGAGGAATTTGAAGATCAGATCAATCAACTCAGACATACTCAAGGGTATTAATGGATGAGATGGATGTTCTGGATCAAAGGGAGTAACCCGGAGGTTGTTCATGTTGCTGACAAGATTCTACAACAACTACAAGAGAAGTGGCTAGTTCTCTTGTTGGTGTGTCTTATAAGATGTTGTGACATCTTATTAGGGCAAGCAGGATCTATTCCTTGGTGGTTCCGCTGCATGTGTTTCTGATGGAAGAGCTCTAGAATTATGGGATTCTGGAGTTGTTAGTGAAGACAATTGGTGGAAGGTCTCAATCGTCGGCCTCTATATTTGAAGATATCTGCATTCTTTTATTCCAAAGTCAGGAGCGATGGAGTGAATGGAGTTGTGGTTAGATATCTGGTATGATGACTTAGTACTTTGAAGCTTGGTTTCTTGGTACAGTTGAAGTCAGTTGAAGAGGAGAGGAGTTGAGTTAAGTTTATCAGGTTCTTGCTCTAGGAGTTTGATAAATTATTGGTCGGCTAGGTTGTCAAAGATACTTGAGAATTCTCTCAAGTCCACTCATAAAGACATCCCAGTCGTGTATCTGGAGTCTTCTAGTTACTCTTCTGACTAGAAGGTGTTTCTTTGAAACACAATTTGAAGAAAATGGAGGTGATTTATTTTCACCATCCAAAAACAACAAGGAAGGATTCATCTCTCTTGACCCTAAGAGTGGATCCAATCTGATTGAAGAATTGTTGAGGTAAATAAGATTTGTTCAGAGAAAGTCTTAGTTACTTGAGTCAAGGGTGGTAGCCTTGGTATCTCAACATTGTCCTTGAAAAAGATACTTGTAAAAAGATTGAATACTTTATAAGTGTTCATGACATGATCTGGTGGAGCTCAGATACAGCACTGAAGAAGGGTTATTGGACAAGGATTTAAGATCAATTTCTATTTGTGGAATCCACAAGTATTTAATTGATTATCCTTGAAAGTCAAGATTGCTGATGTTCAACAAGATGTTGGAACATCTCATCATCAGAGTTTGTGCAGAATCACGGGAGGGGTACTGTATACGCTTTAGCTTCTGTTTTAATCTTAGGTGGTGACCTAAGAAGTGGCTTCAGTCGGGTGTGACAGAAGTATGTGTTCTCTGGAGAGTTTCCTGGAAAGAAACTAGTCTGGACTTTGATGCCGTTGAAGATGAAGATGAAGACATCATAATCTTGATGGTTACAACTTGGATCAGTTTATTTCTGATCTAGGTGCTTTGGAGCATGGATTTTGCTCTATTTGTGAAGGTTGAGGATAAGTGGCAGTTATCTCTAGCTTTCTACTGACGGCTCTACTGAGGAAAGTGGCATTCTTTGGTATAACTATGGGGTAGTCTTGGACTACTTATTTTCTAAAGATTCAGACGTGGCAGGTTTGAAGTCTTTGGAGTTTTAAAGCAGGATGAAGGTTGTCTACTCAAACTTGGTTGTTGAATCAAGTCTATGAGAGCATGGAACTCTTGTTCTGCGAAGGGAGGAGGTTCTTCTAAGTGGCAGAAGGAGGAGCTGAATTCAACAGTTGGATGTCATACCAAAATGTTCTGACATCTAGCTTAACATCAGAAGTCTCAGCTGGTGATGTGGCACATCAGCTTAAGATAAGGTGATCTACAGGAGAATGAAAGTTATGGATTCTTCAAAAAGGTCTATCTCATGCAGTTTGCGGGAGCTGTGGATGGGAAGATGTTACATGACTAAGAGGCTTGGTGAATCCAAGATGTCTTGTTATGGGGCAAGTAGTTCATGTGACTTGAAGATCTGATTTCATTAATGGATCAGTGTATCTTATGGGAGTTCTGAAGAAGAGTGAGGTAAATCAAAAGGTGGAATTTGGTTGGTTTCACAATGTGCATTCAAGCAGGATGCTTGAAACTGATTTCTCTTGTACAGAAGAGTAGTTAGTTGAAATTGTAAGGAGGTTCTGGTTCTCTGGGAGCTTGTGGCAGAAGTTCTGGGTTGAGAATGGAAGCATACCTTCTTTTGGTGGATAAGAGTTTATTTCTCTCTGGGTTTCTGAAGTTCTCTTTGTTCAAGCTGGTGGCGCAGTGTTGTGTGAAGATCTTCAGTGTGGATTACTATGCTGATAGTAAGTCCAATGGTGGAGCATATCAAGAGCCATGGTGTGTGGTGTCTGTGATGTGTGGAAGATGTCATAACTGATGTTAGAACATCTTTGGGTTAGTTATCCTTGGTGAAGGATTTTAGGTTCTGTGAGGAACTGGTTACTTGCATCATGTCTAAGAAGTATATACATTGTCATATGGGAGAATGATGGAGTAGAAGAACTGTCTTGGAGGTCTGATGTAAGGTTTTGGAAAACTGAAGTGGATCATATGTTGATTGCCTGAAGGTCTGGTTTCTGATGCATTCAGAAGTGGATATTCACCATAAAATCAGAAGTATTCCAGGTTATCATATGGGAGAATGATAAGGAATGACTGTCTTAGATTGTGGGGTGTCTATCTCTATTGCTGGCTGGGTAAGGTCAGTGGAAAATCTTGCGAAGGGGATGTTGCCCTGGCTGCAAGTCATGCTAGTAGTGGATCAGTTTAGCAGCTGTGAAGTTCTGGAGCATGCATACGATAGCTGACATCGTTATAACAAACTAAGGGGCCCTGTGCATCTCTTTGAGGAATGTGAAGCATTATGATTCAATTGGTTTGTGCCTCAAGCAACTGGAGGTCTATACATGAGAATTCAAGAGGAGTTCGTGTGGTGTGTAGATGGTTGCAGGATAGGGGGATCAATGGGACTTTGATCTCAAGCCAAGAGTTTGTTATGGTTTGTGATGGTGATCATGTGTGAGTGATTATTGTTTCTTGTCAGAGGAAGCAATAAGAGAGTTGATGATTGTGTTCAGCTGGTAAGTTGAACTGAGGGTGTGCTCTTGAAGACATGAAGATGCGTCTTATGTTTTCCATTCATTAGCTTAGGTGTTCTATGGAGGAGCACTGGTTACCTTAGATACGGGGAGATGCCCCTTGATCTAAGATGAAGTACTGCGAGGATGCAGTTGAAGTTCCAGTTTGCATTTGTGCACCAAGCAAGCTGAGATGTCAAGGAGGATGTCTTGACATTGTTGCATTGTTGCAAGTTGTGGGAAACTTGGCAGTGCATGTTAAATGGTTCTTATTGGATGCTTAAGAATCATTAATTAAGTCTGGGAGAATTTATTTTTCTCTGTAGATTGTGATCTGAAAACTGTGAAGATATTCGTCAATACAAAAGTTTTCTTGATGGACAGTGTCTGACATGATGTCAGAACATTGTTAAGGACATGCTTTATGAGATATTGGTCTTTTGGTCGGTGAATGTTCTTAGTATGCGCGTGTTAAACACGTTTATCGTTACTTGCATTATTGTTGGACGGTTTTCTTGAAGAAGAAATAGTCAAAGCATTCATAGCCGATGCGCATTGGGTCTTGGTGAAGTTACAACCTTAGAGTAATAACCGCATTGAAGTTTCAAGATATCGTTACATTCGAAGGAAAGTTCTTAGTTATTTAAGGGTGTACTTGGAGCAGTTTACCTCAGAATTGGGATATTCATTGTGGTATGGTCAAAAATACATTTTGTTCAAGTCTGGAGGAGTATTGGTTGGGTATGGGAATGTCTTGGTTTCTTTTACCAATTTTTGGCTAAAAAGGGGGAGTATAGGTCACTGAGTCAGGGAATGCATGGGTTGCTCTTACAGTTGCTTTGTAAGGATGATAAACAAGATGTTATAACATCTGTCGGTGTGTAAGTTTCCTTTGTGTCTTGTGACTTGAGTTAAGGATCAAGTTATGTCTTGTGACCTGAGTTACATGCTTCATGTACTCAGATTCACGAAGACTACAACTGATCTCTGGAGGGGGAGTGTGTTTGAAAAGGATTCCCTTTGTACTGACTTCTTTAGAAGTTTCTATTGCCTGGACATTTTTCAAATTCGCTCATCCTGGTTTACTACTTTCCTCAAGGGTGGTAGTACCGTCTCACTGGTTAAGGGGGAGTCAGAATTATCTTCTTCCTCATGTACACCAACTTAGTTTCGGTTTGCACAGTATTCCAATCATATCCGCCACTCAGGGTGAAGAGACGTCCAAAAAGTGTTTTAGCCAAAATTCGTCAAAAGGGGGAGATTGAAAGCACCTTTGGTTTGACAAAATTTTGGTAAAACACATTGTTGATAAATATGAATAAATCTGGACTGAACAAAGATGTTGAAGAAGATGTCATGACATCCTGAAGTACTGCACTGATTTAGCAAGTGTCAAATCTGTAACAAATCAGCCAAGAGATAATGCGCATGGATCAAGGACCAAAAATAGAAAGCCCAAGAAAGCAAAATCCTATAAATAGAAGACTTAGACCTAGGTTTTCAAATGACTTAGTACGCCTTTTGTAACCTTGCTTTCTTGCGTAAGAAACAAGGGTTTAGGGTTTTGAGAGTCGTTGGCTCTCTAGGTTGTAAGTTTCCCTTTGTATCAGTTGATACACTGTGGTAGATATAGGTGTCGCACATATCCATAAGCCTTGAGGTATTGGATTGTGTATTGTTCTTGGATGAAGCTTTTAAGCAAATTGTCGCTCCCAGGATTTTCATCCAGGTACAAACACGAGAGTGGCGCGGAAAAACAGAGTCGCCAGCCATGTAAATTTATCCCAAGAGAGGGAAAGGGAACACCGCATAAACCTTAAGAAAGGGGAAAGGAATGGTCATCGCAACCATAACCTGGGTTCGGGAGTCGGTTACGCGAGGGGAAGGTGCTAGCACCCCACGCGTCCATCGTACTCGATGGGATCCACGCTTGTTGTCTAATCTGAGGGTGAGTTATACTATCATCTAGGGCTGTACTAAAACGGAGAGGGAAAGACAAAGACCGACTCGGTAGGACGTCGACGTCCTAGGCCTACGTATCCCCCTTGTGCAATGAGGAATTCAGAGTCAACGTAGTTCGGACCAAGTTATTTTTGTGTTTTTTATGAGCAACGCTAAGTTCGTGTCCGGCAGTTAGGGTCGATGCCTGTTTGCGACTCAGACGGAAGGTAACGTGCCCTTTTTGAAAATAGCCTTTAGTTTGAAGATCCCGAAGGACAAAAAGGTTTGAAGTTGGTTTGTGTTTTTTAGGACAGAAATGGCTTAAGTTAGTTCCTAAGTTGCATTGCACCAAAGTCTAGGGCACAGGGGCGAATACTTAACGCATCGTCCCAAGACAGGACGCTCGCTAAGCACTCTAGAAAGATGAGAGGAAGCCCCTAATTTCTCATTCCCCATACTTAAGGCTCGTGCGCAATACACCTTATTCTTATTAAGTGTTTTAAAGAAATTTGAGGTGAGAAGAGAGAAGACACAAGGGTAACTCTAAGGGAACTATGAGTCCTAATGTTATCATGCATGGGTGACCTACGGTTAGTGAGGTTCAACCTAAACCCTAAAGGAAGAAGATAGGAGAGAAGAAAGGTAAGGGTAACCATGAATGCTTATCCATACCCTTAAGGAACTTACCTTGATCCTGCATAAGAGGTTAGTGAAAAACAGATATAAATACAAGCAATGAGGTGAATGAAAATCAAACAATGGCAAACAACGATAATAATAAACCAAACATGAATCAAAGAAATCAAAGAGCACCCCTAAAGCAAATGGCATGAATGCCTTTCAAACAAGGTAATCATATAAAGTCAAAGGTGCGCCTGCAAGAAAATCTCAATTGAAAACAAACCCAATAAACGGAAAAATGATTCCTAAAATTCTCAAATTAATCCTAAGGGATCCTCAACCAGAGGCAAACAATATATAAAAAATCCCTGCAAAAATTCAAAGCGTTAGCCACTCAAATAATCACACGAAAGTCAAATAAGGGAGAGGGTCCAACGTGCCAAAGAGAAGGACCTAAATGCAATATGAAAAAAATTTTAAAAATGAAAGAAAAATATTTTTATGCAATTTAGACTGTTCATGAATGAATACAAAAAGAACGAATGAGAAACATTTTATAGATGAAGAGAAATAAAATCAAGAAGTTCAAGGATGCATTATATGTGTAGTTAAAAAGAAGTTGAATTAAACAATTAATTCAAATGATGAAAAATAAAATAAAAATAAAAATAAAATTTGTATTAATTTTATAAGTGAATAAATATGATGCATGAATTTTTTAGGATTTTTTAAATGCATTTAAGTATTTTTTAATAATAAAAAAAGAAGTGTAATAATTAAAATGAAAATAAAATGAAATATGAAGGCTGGGGGTGCATTTAGTAGGAAAATGAAGAGGAAATTGAATTGGGCTGAATAATGGGGGTGCGTATAGCGACCCAGTCCATTAATTAAAAAGAAAAGAAAAAAATCAATATCCAGGAACAATTCTATCCACACGATCCAGCTTGATGGAAACGCACGGCCAGGATTGGAGGGCTCACCATACTCCGCCTACTCACGCACACACCAAAACGCCTGCGGTCCACCATGCTCCCCCCATGTACCCCTCACATGGTTCATTAATGTGCTGTCACCACCTCCTCCGCATGATAAAAAATAAAAGGAAAACAATGGCTATGATGATAGGATGCATGGTAGAACGCACAGGATAACATACACACAATTATTAAAATAAAAACATAAAACCAGTGACATGTGGCAACATGTGAGCCGTGCGATCCAACAATGGACAGTGAAGATTGCGTCTCCTACCTCCAACCTTTCCCTCGCCGGACCACCACGCCGTCGCCGGAGCTCCACCGCCGGCCGCCACCTGCAACCACCCAACCTGCCCAGAAAATGCATATGGGTACACTATCCGACCCAAAATTTCGCGAGGAATCCAAATATGGCCTTAAAAATCACAAATTGTTAATGTATAATAAAAAAGCGCATGGAATTATGTTAGGGCATCAAACTTTAAATCATCATAGCAAGCCATACATGCATCCATAATTAAAAATAATTATATCAGAATGATCAGTGATGAAAACACAACAATATTCACGTAAAAAATTGGAGTTTTATGATCCTTCAAAATCGTTCAAACCGGAGATGGCATACCTTCAAAATTTGCTTTTGGCTGCGAATGGAGGTTGATTTTCACTCTAGAAATCTCCAGGAAAATATTTGTGGAAGAACTTTTGGCCAAAACCTTGTGGATCGTGAGTTGTGGTAAGAAATCCTTCTTTAGGGTTTTCTTGAGAACTCCTCTAATTTCATGTGCATGAACCCTAACCAATGCATGAATGGGTTTTAAATACTTAGGGTTATTCTTCTGATGATGAGTTGGGCCTGGATAATCCATTGTTTAATTATTTTTTATTATTTCATTTAATATTGAATTTTAACTAATTAAATCCAATAAAAATAAAATAAAATGAGGAAAAATCAAATATATGCTCTTTGGGTCGTGCATGGCTTTATGTTTGAGTTTGGTTTAAGAAACTTATGGCCCATTTGTCAAAATTTGGATTTTAGGCATAGTTTGCTTTGTGCACCTCCTCAAAATTGCCCAACTTTGACTAAGCATAACTCCTCCAATTTTTAGCTCCTCAATGTAAATTAATACTTTTTAGAAACCTAAAGATGTCCTCTAACCAACCCTTTTGGTCCCATGTCAATTTGATCTTCCATGTTCAAGTTATGAGCTTTTGAAGAAGGTTGAATTTTGTTGACTTTCAAAATGACCTATAATGTCTTAGCTCATATCTCCCAAATGAAGCATTTCTGGCCTTGGCTTGTGAGACACAAAGTTGTAGGGAATTAAATTTCCTTCAAGATGGGCTTTGGTTGAGGAATTTTTTATGAAGTATGTGGAAGTTAGGCCTGGTCAAAGTACAGTTGACTTTTCCTACAAAAACCCTAATTTAGTAATTCCTGATTCTTGATGATTCTGAGGTTTCCACGAGGAACCATGATCAACCTTTGATCAAATGATGAATTTCAACCCAAAATCTTGACGTTGACCAAAAATCTTGAGGTTTGCCTTTGTGTTGACCACAGTTGACTTTTTGAAAAAGTTAACGAATTTTCAATCCATTAGCCAATTGAACTTCTCCTGAATCAAACTGACGACCAATCTTCCACTCCTAGGTATTCAGGGACCCAAGGAAAATCATGGAATCAAGTCTTGCCCAAAAAATCAGAAATAAACTGACTTTATAGCAAACCCTAGTTTGTGGCACCCTCGGTCTAGGAGGAAATAGCACAGTCTCCAAATCAAAATTCCTCTGAATATGATGTGTATCCTCTCCAACAAAGATAAGATATGCCATTTGGTGATGATAAAAACCCAAGGAGCCTTCCCATTAGAGCAATAAACCCAAGAATTCCAAAACCCTAATTCATGCACTGGTTAAGAGATTGTGATCCACTTGAAATCTCTTGCCACTTGTGAACTCTTGATGATGTAGTGGACCAGATATGACCTTCTTGGACCGCCTCAGGCACCTTGACCCCATGCTAATGATATGTATACATGATAATGAAATGAAATATAAGCCAGTTAGTAAAAAGTAAGGAGGGCAAATTTTGGGGTGCAACAGCTGCCCCTATTCAATCCACTTGGTCCTGAGTGGTATGATAGCAACGACTCTCAGACATTCCAGGATACACGGGGATTGAATACCGAAAGAACCCCAAAAATTTGCTAGTGATGAGAACAACGAGACGGAGCGTGCTGGAAAAAAGGGAATATGACCTCAATCATGTCCACAAGAAAACGATTACGACCTCAATCGTCCGCAAAGAAAGACTGACCTCAATCACTCCCACCGATAAAATATGAATACGACCTCAATCGCACCCACAAAATGAATACAACCTCAATTATACCCGCAAAGGAAGACTGACCTCAATCACTCCCACAAATAAAATAAGACTACGACCTCAATCGCACCCACAAAACGAATACAACCTCAATTATACTCGCAAAGGAAGACTGACCTCAATCACTCCCACAAATAAAATACGAATACGACCTCAATCGTACCCACAAAACGAATACAACCTCAATTATACCCGCAAAGGAAGACTGACCTCAATCACTCCCACAAATAAAATACGAATACGACCTCAATCGCACCCACAAAATGAATACAACCTCAATTATACCCGCAAAGGAAGACTGACCTCAATCACTCCCACAAATAAAATACGAATACGACCTCAATCGCACCCACAAAACGAATACAACCTCAATTATACCCGCAAAGGAAGACTGACCTCAATCACTCCCACAAATAAAATACGAATACGACCTCAATCGCACCCACAAAACGAATACAACCTCAATTATACCCGCAAAGGAAGATTGACCTCAATCTCTCCCACAAATAAAATATGAATACGACCTCAATCGCACCCACAAAACGAATACAACCTCAATTATACCCGCAAAGGAAGACTGGCCTCAATCACTCCCACAAATAAAATACGAGTACGACCTCAATCGCACCCACAAAACGAATACAACCTCAATTATACCCGCAAAGGAAGACTGACCTCAATCTCTCCCACAAATAAAATACGAATACGACCTCAATCGCACCCATGAAACGAATACAACCTCAATTATACCCGCAAAGGAAGACTGACTTAATCACTCCCACAAATAAAATACGAGTACGATCTCAATCGCACCCACAGAACGAATACAACCTCAATTATACCCGCAAAGGAAGACTGACCTCAATCACTCTCACAAATAAAATACGAGTACGACCTCAATCGCACCCACAAAACGAATACAACCTCAATTATACCCGCGAAGGAAGACTGACCTCAATCACTCCCACGAATAAAATAAGAATACGACCTCAATCGCACCCATAAAATGAATACAACCTCAATTATACCCGCCAAGGAAGACTGACCTCAATCACTCCCACGAATAAAATAAGAATACGACCTCAATCGCACCCATAAAACGAATACAACCTCAATTATACCCGCCAAGGAAGAATGACCTTAATCACTCCCACGAATAAAATACGAATACGACCTCAATCGCACCCATAAAACGAATACAACCTCAATTATACCCACCAAGGAAGACTGACCTCAATCACTCCCACGAATAAAATACGAATACGACCTCAATCGCACCCATAAAACGAATACAACCTCAATTATACCCGCAAAGGAAGACTGACCTCAATCACTCCCACAAATAAAAAACGAATACGACCTCAATCGCACCCACAAAACGAATACAACCTCAATTATACCCGCAAAGGAAGACTGACCTCAATCACTCCCACAAATAAAATAAGAATACGACCTCAATCGCACCCACAAATAAAATAAGAATACGACCTCAATCGCACCCACAAAACGAATACAACCTCAATTATACCCGCAAAGGAAGATTGAACTCAATCACTCTACCCACAAAGAAAACACGAATACGACCTCAATCGTACCCACAAAGGATAACCAACATAAAGTGGACTTCACTGGGGATAACGTGAAACAAGACTCACAAAGGAAAAAGGCCAAAATGAGGCAAACAAAGACAAACTTCTAACGGACTCCTGATCCACAGATAAGATGACTCCGTTGGGGAAGGTGAAGTCTAAATAAAAGACTCTGCCGGGGAGCACAAGTATGAGGAACGCGTCCCTCCAAAACCTCCTGAGTGATGCTACCTCCTGCTGGAAAAGAAGGTATCAAACCTGGCTTATGCTTCGAATGCAAATGAAAATGCCATGTTTTTGAGGATGCGATGCAAATGCTTATGATATGCAAAGGGGTCCCTCCAGCAAAATAAATGTCGGAGAGGAAATACCAATTCAGCTGATGACAAAAATAAATTGTCCTCTGAATCCACGAACTCTGCTGAGAAGGATCACTCCGACCGAATCTTTGGATCAACAACTTCTGTTGGGGATGAAATTCCAAAAGAACATCTGCTTTACTGGGGATTATACGTAACTCTTTGAAAGGGGAGGCCACGGCCTGAATCAGAAGAGTGCCAGATATCACTTGGATTTAAAACCTGCTAGGGATGTCAACCCCTGTTGGACAAACTGTTGCGAGGATCACTACCAAACTCTGCTTGGGGGAACGGTAAGTGCTGACATCCACCCTGCTAGCGGATAACATCAAGCTTACTTATCTGTTGAGGATTAGATTGCACCGTTGCTGCTGAGAAAAACATTTCCTGAAGCGTTCAGACTCTGTGGGGAAATATGTCTTAATCCGGAGAAAATACTTCTCAAGTCTCATGCTGGGGAAGGTCTGATCTGCTGAGGAAAGTGCAACCTCAATGCTGGGGAGAGTAAGCTGCTGGGGAAGTACGATCCTGTTGCCCTTCAATCCTGACTTATTTCTAAGGTCATAGACGGCCCTTTGAACTTTCCACTTGCCCCAGACCACCAGGTCTAATGGAAGAAATCACCTCAAGAGGGTTTTACAGAAGACCGGGCATTCGCACTGCCCTAGGGTCTTCAAACTCTTGGAGAGATTTATCATATCTCGACATAACTGCCCCAGTCTTCATAATCCATGAAGTACTTTACTTCGAAAGGGATTTGCAATGACCTGAAATATTCTGCCTTGAAGAGGTGCTTTCAATTAACCATTTTCAGGAGTGGATAATCTCCCACGCTCTGGAGGTGGCCTGCCCCAATATGAGCTTTGAAGTGACTTTGCCCCTGATCTTAGAATGAATGCCCCAAAATAACTGAATTTCAGAGGGACTTCTCGACGTGACTGCCCCAGATTGGCTCCATCTTAACACGACTTACTGGGAGAGCCCACTCTACGCTGAGGCTCTTGGCAGCATGCCTCTTGATATGATTGTCCTTCAGAATTTTCAAGCAACCCAACTTGGCAGGATCAAGCTTCTTGACTGACTTTCACTGTGTAAGCTACATTGATGCTTAGGCACATGTATGCAAACAGAACAAGTTATCTATGAGAATTCTAATGCAACACTCATGTTAACCTTGAAGTTTTTATTGAAAATGCGTCGCCCAATCTTGTGAACGAATCGCTAGCTGGGACGCGACCTTGATTTTTGAATGGCAAAACAATGCGTACATGCAATACCAACAAATCTTATTAACACAACTTATAGGAGTCAGGAACGCTGTCCTGTTGAAGTACGCCTTCGGAATAAACCCTGTTTCAATTAGGAGTTTAGAGGGTTGTAACGTGGTCTGGTTCACGGTTTCAGAAAAAAGGATTTATGGCTCAAAGTTTATCGGTGCCCACCCACTCTTTGTGATGTTCTCCCGTCCTATGTTCAGTTAATCTGACCCAAACGCTCATTTCTCGAAAGATTTATGATCTTCAAGGAACCTATGCCACTAATGGTTTGACCCCTAAGGATGTTTTCGAGTGACAGTCATCCCTTTTATCTTTTGTGTCTGTAATCACACGAATTTGTTCTTATCGGGGATTTTCTTTTCGCCTTTCGCTTTTTCTTTTTGCTTTTTTGATCCCTAATTTTTGCCTGGACTGACTCTTTTGAGTTTTTTCGATTTTGAAGTCCAGCGGGATGCCCTGACTTTTGCCTAAGTCGCTTGTTTTCAATTTTCGACTTAGCGGGCTTTCTCTTTTTATTCCCCTTTTGAACAAAGCGTGTGACACTGGTTGTCTTACTTGCTTGAAAGGGTTGTGACCGCCTCACTCCTTAGTTGTTGACGGATAACCATCGGGGTTTCATATCTCTTGCACACTCTCCTTGGAATTTGAGCGCTCGGTCAAACTAACTGACGCCTACCCTGCCCCTAGGTTAAATATGAGGGTTTTTTCGTACGAAAGAAACTCCTACTCCGAGGCTCAAAGGGGTTAACGAGGGTTTATCTCCTTATCTCTCCAGTGTTTATGGTTTTGAAACAATGCCTGTACATCCTCAACAGGGTTCTATCCAAAAGCGTACTATTAGAGACTTGCGTTCTTATTTCGTCATCCTCCCTCAAGAGTTCTTAACAAGAAAAATTGATATTGCAATGCATTTAAACATTTAAGAGTGAATACGAATGGATTACTTCAAGGACAACATACCCATTGCATTAATATCATCATAAAAAAACAAACAAGTCTTGCATACATATGATGCTTTTAACAAGAAATAAAATTACAAATGAAAATGCAGTAAAGAAGCTGAAGATTGCCATTGCTGAGGAAGCTTAATTCTGCCTGGACGTACTTGCAGGCTGAGTGTTCATTTGAGAAAGGAGGCTTCCATTGATGTACATGTCATCTTCAGTGAATACAATGATCTCTGAGTCTACCAGGTCTTGTACCTTGTGCTTGAATACATTACACTCATCAATTGTGTGCCCAAACGTTCCCGAGTGGAACTCGCATCTAGCAGTCATGTCATAATCTGGAGGAATTGGGTACGGTACTGGCGCGGTACCCCTTGTTTGAATCAGAGACTTCTTGAGCAGACGCGTAAACAGCTGACTATAAGGGATTGGAACAGGATCGATTGTCCTCTTGGGCCCTCTTGGTCTTGGTTGCCCCTGTTGCTGATAATTCTGCTGTCGATGCTGATTTGGGCGCCTCACCTGCGCTTGCTCTTTCCTTTCCACATTTGGCTGAGGCACAAATAAAGGTTGCTGACGCAAAACTTCTGTAGCAAAAGGCTGTGGAGAAAGTCCATGGTATGAGGTAGATCCTGCAAAGAGGGGAGGAGCCTTCACTTCTTCTGCAACAATTGGGGTAACATCACCTTGTACATTCACGCCGCCCGATGTGAACTCAATTGCCCCTGCGTCAATCAAATCCTGGACTCGGTGCTGAAAGGCCCTACATTCCTCCACAGTATGCCCTGGTGCCCCAGAATGGAAATCACAATGGGCTCTTGCATCATATCCTGGTGGAGGATTACCAGTGAGAGGAGCCAAAGTCCTTTTTCGTACCAGTTGAAACTGAAGGAGATATGGCAATAGCTGAGAATATGGTATAGGGAGTGGATGAAAAACTCTTTCAGACTTCTTCTGCCCTTGTGTACACTTTTTGCCCTTGGGCTTCCCTTGGGAGCCAAGACCTAGCTGCTGCTGGGAAAGTTCTGGAACTTCCGCTTGTGGAAGAGACTCACGAGGTGATCCATGATTTAAATCAAATTCCAAAGAGATGGGAGGAGTAAAGATCCCTGTTGCGGAAGCGGCCACAGGACTGTCTTCCTTCTTCAACACTGTTTTCAAAATTTCTATGACCAAACCCATCTGAGTCTTCATCTGACTGATCTCCTCCCTCAGTATCCTCTGCTCCTGGAGCACGTCTTCCCCAAATTGACTCATCTGAATCTTCAGTTCATTCAACTCAGCTTGAACTCGTTCCATGATCAACTCTGCAATTCTGAGATTATAACAAGATAAGAATACCGGAGATAAACACCTGTCATGCAAAATGATTATGCGAAATGATTATGAATATGCAAATGCAAATGGACATGTTTGAAAATTCACAAGGCGATCCACCCCTTGATTCCGGTTTAATAACAAGATATGATGGAACTTCTGCTCATATATTAAGAAAACCAGAGAAAAGTCAAATGTCAACAATCACAAATCCGAGATAACAAGTCTGAATATAAAAACCATGGGTCCCAACCAACAAGCCTGGTGGTGATCCACATACAATGAAAGAAAACAAAAAACTATGGCATATCATCAAAGTTTACGAGCGTTAATCCCCCCATCCATTATGCTTTCTGCACCAGTCTTGAATCTCCTTGAACAGCTTTCTGGTATCGGGATGCTTCGGCCTCTGAATTAGCCCTTGAATAAGAAGGTCTCTCCTGTGTATGATCCCATCCAAGTATCGGCAATGTAACTCCCAAGCGTCTTCTTTAGTAGCACAATCTATGTTAGGACCCTCATGTCTAGGTTTCTTCACTTCAGCTTGGACTTTTAATTCCTCTATGGAGGCTATAGCTTTGTTGAGTTGATCTTGGACAGCTTGTCTCTTGAATATCCCTGATAGAATCTCGGCGTCTTTCTTCTTGAGCGTAGACTTTAACTGATCAATCTTAGCTAGGTAAGCGTCTTCCTTTCTTTTATTCTCAGCCATGGCAGTTTCTTGGTGATCATTGAACCTGTGAATCTTTAACAAAGCCTTGCCTAATTCCTCCTCCTTGGACCTGAGAACGCTACTGATACCATCCAAAGCTTATTTCATTCTTTCCCTGGATGCGACCATGTCAGCAAGCTCTTTTTCTGCTTTAGCAAGGAGCTCTGTCTTCAACTTGGCGGTATGAACAACTTCACCCCGCTCATGCTTCCATTGATAAATCTCTCTCTTTAGCTCATTATTCTCTTCCCGCAACCTTTCTCTTTCAGCCCATAATGTGTTATACTTCTCCAACTCAACGGTGGTAGGAGGCTCGATCACCAAAGGATACAGAGGTGGTTCCACCGGGAATGGGAGAAGCTCCTCTTCTGCCCTCTTCTTAATCCACTCTTTATATGGATGGAAAACCTGATTGTTAATTTTCCCGAATGGATTCTTACCCTTCTTAGTCACCTGTTTCCAAGCGTTCACAACTTTCCTTATCAACCCTTGATCCTCAATACCATTGAAGAATAAGGATTCTCGGACATCTCGCTCTTCGGGTGGATTCCTCAAAGGATAGCCAAACTGTCTGATAGCTAGGGAGGGATTATAGTTAATTCCACCTTTCCTCCCTATCAAGGGAACATTAGGGAATTCTCCGCATTTGCAAATGATCTCCATTCCTAGCAAGTCACGATTAATCCAAACGATGTTATCAGCAGTCAAGCCCATAACCCTCTTAGACCACTTCAGAGAATCTTTCGTATCAACGAAAGCGCCAGATTCAGGGAGACGAGTCAAAAACCAAGTAGCTAAGAGCGGCGCACAGCAACTCACAGTTTTCCCACGCCTATTCTCATTCTTATAGTGAACTGAATGGTACACATCACCTAGCAAGGTAGGTATAGGATTCTTCGACATAAAGATCCTGACGGCGTGCATATCCACCAGATCAGGAATATTCGGAAACAAAACAATCCCATAGATACACACAGCCAGAATAGCTTGGAAAGCAATCCAGTTCTTCTCTTTGACATGTATGCAAGCCTGATCGAACAAGAACTTCAATAGGAAACCCTTAACTCCTTGTTTTTCTGTAATATTACTGTTAAGAACAGGCTCACTAATGTGAAGAGCAACAGCCTTATCTTTTATACCGGGGTGTTCTTCAGAAAAGAAAACTATATCATGACTAATAGGAATTCCCAAAATAAATGAGAACTCCTCCAACGTCGGAGCCAAGATGTAGTCCGGGAAAGTGAAGCAACGCAGAGGCGGGTCGTAAAACTGAAAAAGTGTGTGAAGGGCGTCCTTCTCATACTGGGAGATATTATAGACAAATTTCAGAAGTCTTCCATACCTTCCACTGAACTCTGTACGAACTCCGAAACCAGCCATATTAATCAATTTATGAATCAGTGTCAAAGTCGGCTCTGGGAATGAATAGGCAACAGTCTTTTTTCTCTGAACATCCATACTGAAGTAACCTCAGAAAACCGGAATCAAGAGTAAGATGCAAGCCCTGAAAAATGTCAAACACGTCAGAATGCAAGAAAAATGATATGCTCATGCAAACATGGGGTCAAGGCACACTGCTGGATGTGTTGTGCTGTTAGCTGAACGAGAAACCAGCAAACCAGAACTCTGAACCACTGAGGAACCCACATAATTAGACATTGATGAGAAACCCAGAATAAGGGTAGGTTGAAGGTCTCGGTTACCTACAAACCTGTAAACACCCATCCCCTCTCACGTGTAGGTACTAGGATGTTCAGTATCCCGGGCTCTCAGGTCGAGAAATGATGATACGTTCACCATTTCTGGTTTGGCATCATCACCAATCGAGGAGGCCTCAACTGATTCTCCAAGGCGGAAGGTCTTCAGCTTTGGCACTGAGGTCGAGAAACAATAGTACGGTGGAGAAATGACTTTTGTAAGGATACCTTAGCAATTCGTAGGGACTACCATCACTTTTCCGTAGGGTCATCGAGGGACAAAATCATTTTTTGTAGGCAACTTGAAGGGTCATCGAGGGACTATGATCTTTATATCGAAGGGACTGTGATGGTATTATTCGTAAGCGTCTTTTGCTAAAGTATCCTTACGTTCGAGGGGCATTCATTCCTCGGGGTACAGTACTAAAGTCAATCGAGGAGTGCCTCCGCTGATTCTCTTCAAAACGTAGGGGCCGTCCTATGCGAGTTCCAAAGCGGGCCCTCGGGTGCGAATGGGTTTGCCACAGGATGTGGTCTGCCACTGTCACCACTAAAGAGGGATGTTTCCACTAAGGTCCTCAATGATCGGTCACCAGAGTCGACAGCTCTCTAGATCAACACCCCAACATGCGCAAGACACACACGTTAGAATGCGTCCCAAGATAGCCTCGTCTGGTTGTGAATTTCGTGAACACACAAACGTACCAAGCGGGCACGTAGGTCCCACTACTTTCCACTCTAGTCCTAGGGTATTCTCAAGCCTTGGTATTGGGCTTAGCTCTCAAACCCACCCAACCTGCAAAACAAAGATAGCCAGCACAGCACAACAGTATGACAGTAATAAAAAATGAAATGCAGAAAATGCGGTAAAAAATAAAAAATAAAAATACAACACTTAAAGCAAATCAAAACCAAACACCCAAAAAGAACAAAGACAAGCAAGCGTTAGGACTGACCCGCTTAGGGATGGACCAACATAGGTCAACCAGAGTCCCCAGCAGAGTCGCCAGCTGTCGCTCCCGGGATTTTCATCCAGGTACAAACGCGAGAGTGGCGCGGAAAAACAGAGTCGCCAGCCATGTAAATTTATCCCAAGAGAGGGAAAGGGAACACCGCATAAACCTTAAGAAAGGGGAAAGGAATGGTCATCGCAACCATAACGTGGGTTTGGGAGTCGGTTACGCGAGGGGAAGGTGCTAGCACCCCACGCGTCCATCGTACTCGATGGGATCCACGCTTGTTGTCTAATCTGAGGGTGAGTTATACTATCATCTAGGGCTGTACTAAAACGGAGAGGGAAAGACAAAGACTGACTCGGTAGGACGTCGACGCCTAGGCCTACGTACCCCCCTTGTGCAATGGGGAATTCAGAGTCAACGTAGTTTGGACCAACTTCTTTTTGTGTTTTTTATGAGCAACGCTAAGTTGGTGTCCGGCAGTTAGGGTCGATGCCTGTTTGCGACTCAGACGGAAGGTAACGTGCCCTTTTTGAAAATAGCCTTTAGTTTGAAGATCCCGAAGGACAAAAAGGTTTGAAGTTGGTTTGTGTTTTTTAGGACAGAAATGGCTTAAGTTAGTTCCTAAGTTGCATTGCACCAAAGTCTAGGGCACAGGGGCGAATACTTAACGCATCGTCCCAAGACAGGACGCTCGCTAAGCACTCTAGAAAGATGAGAGGAAGCCCCTAATTTCTCATTCCCCATACTTAAGGCTCGTGCGCAATACACCTTATTCTTATTAAGTGTTTTAAAGAAATTTGAGGTGAGAAGAGAGAAGACACAAGGGTAACTCTAAGGGAACTATGAGTCCTAATGTTATCATGCATGGGTGACCTACGGTTAGTGAGGTTCAACCTAAACCCTAAAGGAAGAAGATAGGAGAGAAGAAAGGTAAGGGTAACCATGAATGCTTATCCATACCCTTAAGGAACTTACCTTGATCCTGCATAAGAGGTTAGTGAAAAACAGATATAAATACAAGCAATGAGGTGAATGAAAATCAAACAATGGCAAACAACGATAATAATAAACCAAACATGAATCAAAGAAATCAAAGAGCACCCCTAAAGCAAATGGCATGAATGCCTTTCAAACAAGGTAATCATATAAAGTCAAAGGTGCGCCTGCAAGAAAATCTCAATTGAAAACAAACCCAATAAATGGAAAAATGATTCCTA
This sequence comes from Lathyrus tuberosus, assembly GCA_022829125.1. Classification (NCBI taxonomy): domain Eukaryota; kingdom Viridiplantae; phylum Streptophyta; class Magnoliopsida; order Fabales; family Fabaceae; genus Lathyrus; species Lathyrus tuberosus. The sequence goes on from JALAZF010000226.1 coordinate 8,411,776, forward strand.
AAATTCTCAAATTAATCCTAAGGGATCCTCAACCAGAGGCAAACAATATATAAAAAATCCCTGCAAAAATTCAAAGCGTTAGCCACTCAAATAATCACACGAAAGTCAAATAAGGGAGAGGGTCCAACGTGCCAAAGAGAAGGACCTAAATGCAATATGAAAAAAAATTTAAAAATGAAAGAAAAATATTTTTATGCAATTTAGACTGTTCATGAATGAATGCAAAAAGAACGAATGAAAAACATTTTATAGATGAAGAGAAATAAAATCAAGAAGTTCAAGGATGCATTATATGTGTAGTTAAAAAGAAGTTGAATTAAACAATTAATTCAAATGATGAAAAATAAAATAAAAATAAAAATAAAATTTGTATTAATTTTATAAGTGAATAAATATGATGCATGAATTTTTTAGGATTTTTTAAATGCATTTAAGTATTTTTTAATAATAAAAAAAGAAGTGTAATAATTAAAATGAAAATAAAATGAAATATGAAGGCTGGGGGTGCATTTAGTAGGAAAATGAAGAGGAAATTGAATTGGGCTGAATAATGGGGGTGCGTATAGCGACCCAGTCCATTAATTAAAAAGAAAAGAAAAAAATCAATATCCAGGAACAATTCTATCCACACGATCCAGCTTGATGGAAACGCACGGCCAGGATTGGAGGGCTCACCATACTCCGCCTACTCACGCACACACCAAAACGCCTGCGGTCCACCATGCTCCCCCCATGTGCCCCTCACATGGTTCATTAATGTGCTGTCACCGCCTCCTCTGCATGATCAAAAATAAAAGGAAAACAATGGCTATGATGATAGGATGCATGGTAGAACGCACAGGATAACATACACACAATTATTAAAATAAAAACATAAAACCAGTGACATGTGGCAACATGTGAGCCGTGCGATCCAACAATGGACAGTGAGGATTGCGTCTCCTACCTCCAACCTTTCCCTCGCCGGACCACCACGCCGTCGCCGGAGCTCCACCGCCGGCCGCCACCTGCAACCACCCAACCTGCCCAGAATATGCGTATGGGTACACTATCCGACCCAGAATTTCGCGAGGAATCCAAATATGGCCTTAAAAATCACAAATTGTTAATGTATAATAAAAAAACGCATGGAATTATGTTAGGGCATCAAACTTTAAATCATCATAGCAAGCCATACATGCATCCATAATTAAAAATAATTATATCAGAATGATCAGTGATGGAAACACAACAATATTCACGTAAAAAATTGGAGTTTTAGGATCCTTCAAAATCGTTCAAACCGGAGATGGCATACCTTCAAACTTTGCTTTTGGCTGCGAATGGAGGTTGATTTTCACTCTAGAAATCTCCAGGAAAATATTTGTGGAAGAACTTTTGGCCAAAACCTTGTGGATCGTGAGTTGTGGTGAGAAATCCTTCTTTAGGGTTTTCTTGAGAACTCCTCTAATTTCATGTGCATGAACCCTAACCAATGCATGAATGGGTTTTAAATACTTAGGGTTATTCTTCTGATGATGAGTTGGGCCTGGATAATCCATTGTTTAATTATTTTTGATTATTTCATTTAATATTGAATTTTAACTAATTAAATCCAATAAAAATAAAATAAAATGAGGAAAAATCAAATATATGCTCTTTGGGTCGTTCATGGCTTTATGTTTGAGTTTGGTTTAAGAAACTTATGGCCCATTTGTCAAAATTTGGATTTTAGGCATAGTTTGCTTTGTGCACCTCCTCAAAATTGCCCAACTTTGACTAAGCATAACTCCTCCAATTTTTAGCTCATCAATGCAAATTAATACTTTTTAGAAACCTAAAGATGTCCTCTAACCAACCCTTTTGGTCCCATGTCAATTTGATCTTCCATGTTCAAGTTATGAGCTTTTGAAGAAGGTTGACTTTTGTTGACTTTCAAAATGACCTATAATGTCTTAGCTCATATCTCCCAAATGAAGCATTTCTGGCCTTGGCTGTGAGACACAAAGTTGTAGGGAATTAAATTTCCTTCAAGATAGGCTTTGGTTGAGGAATTTTTGATGAAGTATGTGGAAGTTAGGCCTGGTCAAAGTACAATTGACTTTTCCTACAAAAACCCTAATTTAGTAATTCCTGATTCTTGATGATTCTGAGGTTTCCACGAGGAACCATGATCAACCTTTGATCAAATGATGAATTTCAACCCAAAATCTTGACGTTGACCAAAAATCTTGAGGTTTGACTTTGTGTTGACCACAGTTGACTTTTTGAACAAGTTAACTAATTTTCAATCCATTAGCCAATTGAACTTCTCCTGAATCAAACTGACGACGAATCTTCCACTCCTAGGTATTCAGGGACCCAAGGAAAATCATGGAATCAAGTCTTGCCCAAAAAATCAGAAATAAACTGACTTTATAGCAAACCCTAGTTTGTGGCACCCTCGGTCTAGGAGGAAATAGCACAGTCTCCAAATCAAAATTCCTCTGAATATGATGTGTATCCTCTCCAACAAAGATAAGATATGCCATTTGGTGATGATAAAAACCCAAGGAACCTGCCCATTAGAGCAATAAACCCAAGAATTCCAAAACCCTAATTCATGCACTGGTTAAGAGATAGTGATCCACTTGAAATCTCTTGCCACTTATGAACTCTTGATGATGTAGTGGACCAGATATGACCTTCTTGGACCGCCTCAGGCACCTTGACCCCATGCTAATGATATGCATACATGATAATGAAATGAAACATAAGCCAGTTAGTAAAAAGTAAGGAGGGCAAATTTTGGGGTGCAACACAAATCTGAGTTAGTTTGTTTGTCAAGTATGCTTGACAGATTTTTGTATTGATAGGGATGATGTAGAAATCACAGTTGGTGATTAAGGGAAGTGAGTGGGGTATCTCATATCAGGGTTCTAAACGTTTGAGTTTAACCTTGGTAAAGATGTTCACTGGGTAGATGTTAGGTATGAAGTTGTAAACGGGGGAGTTTAACTTTGTAACAATCTACAAATAGTGGAGTATTCTTCCTGGATTGGTATCCCCCAGATGTAGGTGAGTTGCACTGAACTGGGTTAACAATTATTGTGTTCTTTATCATTCTGCAGATTTACATTTTCTATTAGGGTTTATGATAAACATGTTGGATCAGATGTCGTGACATCTGTGAGTGTGCAGTTCTGATATTCAAGGTATTAGTCTGCTGTTGCGCCTCTGAGTTTAAATAATTATGTAGCACAATGTCTTGACATATGTTAGGACATATGCTGTCTGCATAGGCCAGAATTTCAATCTTCCACCTCCAACGGCAGGTTTCGGGGAAAAGGTACGACTGGGTTTCGCTGAAGCAAGCGAGAAAACTGTTTAAGCCATTCTCAAAGTCTATCCGGACCTTCAAGGAGAGGTTCTACATCATTAAACCAGTGTCGGAGAAGGCCCAAGATACCACGTACGCCTGGGAAGTAACAACGGACGAGGATGGCAAGGATATGTACGACGAGGATGGGAAGTTGCTGGCGGAGAGGGTGTTCAAATTCCATTTTCATTGGAGTCGGAGCCATTTTACCTGGGGTACTGATCAATACCTTACCCAGCCAGATATGCTGGATGAGCAGAACACAGCCAATTTTGAGGCGTTGGTAAAATATGTTAACAGTTTTAGACCTGCAGAGTGTTGGACGAAAAAGAGGGACCCGATCATTGAGGATGATGGTAGGCAAAGGGTGGAGCATCGCTATATAAATTCGAAGGTGCTTCTGGAGTGCAAGACTCATGCTGATGCCCTTAAGTTGCTTGGTAGTTTACTTTTTTAGCTTGTTAGAATTATAACTTCCTCGGTGGCTAATGCGTTTGTAATGTTTTTGTAGGTGAGATGCCTTCTGCTTATGAGAGGATGATGAAGAATGCCCTGGCGAGGGGCAAAGCAGACGCGGCCACCTCGAAGCCTTGGTTCACTCAATGGGTGCCTCCTTCTCAACCAGTTGTGGGGAGCTCCTCGCCCGTTCTTTCACCTGCTCAGGGATCCCCAGTGCCCGGGGCCTTAAGGTTTAAGCGGACTAGAGCGAACGAGCTGTGGACCTTAGCCGGGCGGCGGAGAAGGGCAAGTTTGAACTTCCCCCTGCCTCCACGACAAGAAGTTTTTCGAGGGGACTTCCCTGGTGGTTCCTCAAGCAGAGTCTCTCAAGCTTGAAGATATGGATCGCCCGAGCAAGAGGGCAATACTGGCGTCAGATGCCTCCGCGTTGGTCTGGGTTCTAGAGATGGCGGCGGTATACGCCGAGGGAGACTCCTCCTCCGAATCTGAGCTTAAGAAGGCCCAGGCGGCAATATCTGCCCTGGAGGAAAAAGTGAAGAAGGCTAAGGAGGAGGCCAAGGCTGCCAATGACGCGAGGAAGAAGTTCGACGAGGAGGCCGCTAGACTGAAAGGGGAGAATGATACCCTGGTTGCTGAGAAGAATGCTGCCGAGGACCTAGTCGAGCAGATGAGGTATGCGACTGCCCCGACGGAAGACGACCCTGGGGAGGTAAAAACGTTGAAGACTAGGGCAGAGCTGGTTGCTCGTATTGCGTGGGCGGAAGAGGATGTGTACGCCATCGGGGAGGAGTCATTCCATAACGCCGTGGCCTAACTCAAGCTGGTGAATCCAGAAGTTCAGATATCCACAGAGGGTACTAACTTCTTGGGTTATGTTGAGAATAGCAAGATAGTTACTCCAGACTTCTTCAACATCGGTGATGAGCACGCCCGACTCTTAAACGAGGAGACCCAGCCGTTGCAACCTAACCCTGAGCTGCCCGACCAGATAAAGGAGTGACATATTCTTTTATTTCTTGTTGTAATGTATCTGGCATGCGTGCCATATTTGATGTAATTTTATTGTTCTTTGGTATGAGGCGTGGCCGATTTCTCTTGTAATATGCACAATTGTGGTCCTTGTGGCCACTTAATTATTTTGGTATGTATGTAATAGGCCATTGTGACCGGTTTTGTATAATCGCGCATGGCTTTCTTTGCTGTTTATTTTTGTTAAGTGTTGTATCTTTGCTCGATACCCGTGTATGCCCGTAATGGGGATGACTTTGATTCGTTTATTGCTTTAGGGGATTGCTCAACTTAGATGTGTTCGGCAGTGAGGGGGACTGGTCAAATGGCCTGGGGAATTTTCGGGCATGATAACAGAGCTCAGGTTGCATTTGAGGTATGAGTTCGCGGCGTGAACCTCCCATCGTGAGCTGGGTGTTCTTCCTATCATGGTACTTTGACGGCGGCAGGCTCGGTTGAGGAATCGCCGCCGGGCAGAGACCCAACTCGATCCTGAGCGGGGTCCTGCCTTGGCTGACATGCGACGCTTGTATCTGGGAGCACACTGTAGTCGGGATGTTATGTTCGTTGCTTTGACGAAGTAATCCGACGATTAGGGCCTTAGCTATAGTATTGTTTTAGCTTTTTTCCATGGTCGAGCAAGTTCTTCCCCGTTTAGGTGTTCTAGGTAGTAGGCCTCATTCTCCGTCTTTGCTCAGACGCGATAGGGTCCTTCCCAGTTAGCGACGAGTTTTCCCTCTCGAGAATCCTTGTGGTTTCTTCTCAAGACGAGGCTGCTCACTTGGAATTCTCGCCGTATTAATTTGGCGTTGTGCCTGATTGCAATTTTCTGTTTTAATGAGGATTCGCAGAGAGCTGCTCCTGACCGGACCTCTTCGACGAGGTCGAGCTCTTCCCTTAGTGTCTCATTGTTTGCTTCTTCGTCCAGGGGTGCTTCAGTCCGCCTGGATGGTACGTGTACCTCGATGGGGATCACTGCCTTGGTCCCGTAGGCCAGGTGAAAGGGAGTTTCTGCGGTTGAAGAGTGGGGAGTTGTGCGGTACGCCCACAGGACGCTGTGCAGCTCTTCGGCCCAAGCTCTCTTTATTTCATCGAGCCTCTGCTTGAGGCCTCGTAGGATTACCCGATTTGCTGCTTCGGCTTGCCCGTTAGTCTGGGGGTGTTCGACGGATGCGAAGTGTTGTTTCGTGCCCAGTTGAGCGATGAAATCCTGGAACTTCCTATCCGTGAACTGCGTCCCATTGTCTGTGACTATTGCTTGGGGAATGCCAAAACGTGCAAGGATGTTCCGCTTGTAGAAACGAAGTATGTTAAGGGCCGTTATTTTGGCTAGAGCCTCCGCTTCTATCCACTTTGTGAAGTAGTCAACTCATACTATTAAGTACTTGTTCTGGTTTGATCCTACTACGAATGGACCTAGGATGTCCAGGCCCACCAGGTGAATGCCCACGGGGAGGACATAACTTTGAGCTCATTAGGTGGAGCTAGGTGCATGTCCCCGTGCCGTTGGAACTTGTCGCATTTCTTCACGTGCTCTTTTGCATCCTGCTGCATGGTTGGCCAGTAGTACCCTGCTCGAAGGGCTTTCATGGTGAGGGATCTTCCCCCGAGATGTTGGGCATTGATTCCTTTGTGGATCTCGCGCAGAACGTGGGCGAACATCTCTTCCTCGACGCATTTGAGTAAAGGGATGGAGAACCCTCGTATGTAGAGTTTATCTTCAACCATGACTTAGGAGCAGACCCTGCACCTGACTGTGATAGCTTCTTTGGGGTCGGACGAAAGTTCGTCCATAGCGAGGTAGTTGTAAACGGGGGTCATCCAGCAGTTGCTGTTGTTGATGACTTGCACGTCGAGGGTCAGAGATGTCTTCTTGATACTGGTTCGAGGAAGCATCTCCCGGATGACGGACTTGTTTCCGCCCCTTTTCTTCGTGCTCTCCAGTTTAGGCAACACGTCTGCTCTGATATTATGTTCGCGGGGAACATGTTTTACTTCTACTGTAGCGAACTTCATCATCTTTTCTTTGACCAGGGCTAAGTATTCAGATAGGTTGTCGTTTTTGGCCTAGTATTCTCCTCGAACTTGAAAGGCCACGAGTTGTGAATCTGTGCAGATGACGACTTCTTCTGCCCCTAGGTCTTCGGCTAGGCGCAGACCAGCGAGGAAAGCCTCGTACTCAGCTTGGTTATTAGACGTGGGGAAGGATAAGGTGAGCGATACCTCGACGATGATTCCCTCCTCGTTCTCCAAGATGATACCTGCCCCGCTCCCTGTCGAGTTGGATGCTCCGTCAACGAAGATGGTCCACTTGCGTGCCCCGCAGGTGGGGGAATCTGCGAATGTCATCTCTGCGACGAAGTCAGCCAAAGCCTGGGCTTTGAGGGCTTTTATGTTTTCATACTGAATTTCGAATTTAGACAGCTCTAATGACCATATGAGCATTCTGCCGACCATATCTTGTCGCCCCAGCAGTTGCTTCACGGATTGGTCTGTCCGGACCATGATCGTGTGGCCAGGAAGTAGTGCCTCAGTCTTCATGCAACGTTAATAAGGGCTAGCGCTACTTTCTCTATCTGCTGGTATCTCAGCTCTGGTCCCTGCAACACTTTGCTTGTGAAGTATATAGGATTTTGCCCGTCGGGCGTTTCACGGATGAGGGCGGCGCTAACGACCTCGGTTGCTACGGTGAGATAGAGGTACAGAGTTTCACCGTTATCTGGCCGAGAGAGGACTGGTGGTTCTGATAGTGCCTATTTCAAATGAGGTAGAGCCTGGTCGCATTCCTCTGTCCATTCAAACGCTGCTTCCTTACGGAGGAGTTTGAAAAAGGGCAGGGCATGCTGGGCAGATTTGACCACGAAACGAGATAGAGAAGCCAACACGCCGTTGAGGGATTGGATGAACTTCATCAAGTTAGGTGTTGGAAATTCAGAGAATGCCCTGCACTTGTCGGGGTTAGCCTCGATCCCTCGCTCTGTCAGATAGAAGCCGAGGAACTTGCCCGCCCGTACCCCAAATGTGCATTTTTCTGGGTTAAAATGCATCTGGTATTTTATGGCCTGTTCGAAGACTTTTCTTAAATGGGACATGTGATCGGTTTCCTCGTGGGATTTCACGATCATATCGTCCATATAGACTTCGAGCATGTCGCCTATTTCTCCCCGGAAGACCTTGTTCATCATCCTCTGATAGGTCGCACCAGCGTTCTTTAGGTCGAAGGGCATTACATTGTAGTAATAATTGCCCGATTCGGTCATGAAGGCCATGTATTTTTTATCACTTTTCGCCATTGGTATTTGATTGTAGCCCAAAAAGGCGTCCATGAATGATAATAGTTTAAAGTCGGCAGAGTTATCAACAAGTTTATCAATATTGGGGAGGGGGTAGGCATCCTTTGGGCATGCCTTATTGAGATCAGTATAATCAACACACATACGCCACTTTCCATTATAGTTTTTCACGAGTACAACGTTGGACAACCAAGTGGTGTACTTGGCTTCCGAGATAAAGTTTGCCTCGAGGAGGTCTTTTACAGCTTGTTCTGCAACCTCCGTTTTCTCTGGAGACTGCTTTCTCCTACGTTGTGCTACTACTTTGACGACGGGGTCAATCGTGAGTTGATGGCAGGTGACAGCGAGATCTAAGCCGAGCATTTCTACGACACTCTAGGCGAACAAGTCTGCGTTTTCTCGGAGGCAAGCTTTGAATTGTTTCTTCGCGATGTCGGGGAGGCCGGTCCCTATCTTTACTCCTCGCCGATGATCATCGCCGAGCAGGACGAGCTCGAAGTCGCCATTCGGGATCGGGCCCGTCGGATGGGAGCTGTCGCTGGTTGAGGCGGATGAGTTGCTCGGGCAAGCCTGGTCTTCCTCCTTGTCATCTTCGGAGAAGCGGCTGTTGAGGTAGATGGAGTCGATGCATGGCAGTGGCTTAGCTTCCTCTGAGCTGCTGGGCAAGGCTAGCTTGCTGGACGTCTTTGGCTTGGTAGCGATGGTGTTGAATCCCTTGGTGGCCACTTCGAAGCATTGCCGCGCAGCTTCAATGTCCCCGTGTAGTGTAACGACCATACCTTTCAAAGTGTAGTACTTCATTTTGAGATGGACGGTTGATGGCACGACTACCAGCTCGGCCAAAGTTGGCCGCCCAAATATGCACTGGTAGAGAGACGGGCAGTCAATTACCAGGAATTGAACCTTAATAGATCTGGACATCTCTTCAGATCCAAAGGTCACGATCAAATCGACGTACCCTTAGGGTTTCGTGACCGACCCGTTGAAACTCTGCAGGTCAGAACCCACGTAGGAAGTGAGGTGTGATTCGTCCAGCTAGAGGGTTGAGAACAGTTGTGAGTACATAATGTCGACTGAGCTGCCTTGGTCGACTAAGATCCTGCGAACATCAAAATTTTCCATCTGGGATCTAACGAGCAGTGGAATACTTGAGTTTGGGGCTCCTCCGAGGAGTTATTCCTAGTAGAAAGAGATAAGGACTGATCATATATGTGCCTTGTCGAGTGTTGTTACCTTGCTGGAGCTCGTGCTGATCAGGTGCTCGAACTTCCTCTTCATGGAGCCCACGGTGACTTTTTTGAAGCCCCCTCTGGAGATAACCATTGCAGAGGGGAAAGTTTCCCATGGGCTATGGGCTACGAAATACGCGGGAGCGCTGAGCTCATCTGGGACATAAAAATCCTCCGATCGCGATATACTCATGGTGACTTGGAGGTTGGTTACTTCTGAGGAAGGCACCTCTTCCTCTACTTTCTTCGAATCCTGGGCATCTTGCCAATGAGAATCCTTCTTCTTCATAAACTGCTTTAGATGGCCTTCCCTGATCAGTATTTCTATGGCATCCTTTAAGTGGATGCAATCTTCGGTGGTGTGGTCGTGACTCTTGTGGAAATTGAAGTATTTTGATTTATCGGCGTTCGGCTTGGCCGGTACCTGCTTGGGGAATCGAACCCACACTTGTTTAAACCCCGAGCTAGCACATTCGGAGAGAATCCTTTCCTTTGAGACAGTCAGGGGAGTGTAATTGTGGAAATGACCGGAGGGCCCCTTGTTGTCCCGGGATTCCTGGGGACGATCTTCGCGCATTCTCTCCCCCCGACGGGATGTCGAGGGTTCATCGCCTTTGGAGGCCCTGTCGATTTCATGATGGCGTGAGGCCCAGGCGGAGATGGCCGCTTCCTTTTCCTTGTACTGAATATATGCCTGTGCCTTAAGGAGGAAGGCGTCCAAGCTCCTTGGAGGTGCAAGGCCAACAACTTTAGAAAATTCTGAATGAGGGTGATGTCCTCGTTCGAGCAGGAATTTCTTCATGTCGTTGGTGGTGGGGACTTGCACAACTTATTTGTTAAACCTCTCAATATACGCCCGGAGAGGCTCATCCTTTCCTTGAATTATGGCCTCAAGGGAGGCTTCGATCTTTGGATGGCGGTGTGATGTCGTAAAGTGCCTGGAAAACATCCTGCCCAGTTGCTTCCATGATGTGTGGACTCCTCGGGCAGTTGTTTGTACCAGGTCATTGCCCCTTTTTGGAGCGTGGTAGGGAATAGATGGCATTTGATGGCTCCCCGGATGCCACGGTAGTTTAGCAGCGCATCGATATTTTCGATGTGCTCATCTGGGTCAGTTGTTCCGTCGTAAGTGCCTAAAGATGGTGGTTTCTCCAAGCCTTTGGGGAGGCGTGTAGCCAGGATATCCTGAGATAATGGGTCGTGGGGCTCATCGTCACTGCTGGAGCTGGTCCGGGAAGGGGAGCGGATGCTTCGCTCGAGAACGTGACAATGACTTCTACGGGGTGACGGTGTTCGTGCCCGACCCTTTAATCTGACCGGGGGTGAATGTTGATCTCTCTGGGTTCTCTTGTTGCCCAGGGAATGTTGGTTTCATGGGGAAACGTGATCACGCTTCTGAACTGCATGAGACTCTGGTTCCTGGCGCACCCAACGGTCAGCTTCCCGCCGGGATGTGGACTTTTGGATCATCGCCGGTCCTTCCTCGGCTGAGGAGATCTTGGATGGACAGACCCTTCTAACACCGCAATCCTCTTGTTTTGTTGGAGGATCAAGAGGTTGGTCTTGTTGATCGCTTCAAGGAGGGCCACCACGGCCGGGTCGACGTTTGATGGAGCTGGAATGGGCTGGTCGTCAACACGGTCAGTACGAGTGGGGGAGGGAGACGCAGTAGCTCCCTCTCTCAGATGACGGGCGTCTCCTCCGAGGAAGGATGTAGATCCGTCAGTATCAGTTTTGTTGACGGGGAGAAAAGAAGGATTGCGAGCATCTTGGATGTGATCTTGGCAAGCCATGATCGTAATCTCAGACAAAGAATTTTTTTTGGTCTTTGAATCTGAGGTGGATGTTAAGACAGGGACAACAGTTTCCCACAGACGGCGCCATTGATCGTGAAGGCTGATCAGATCCAAAAGTGGGCCAAGAAGAACGTCTGTGATGCTGGATGTGTGAGATGAGGAGGGGGTGTACCTGCAAGGCACTCCGATGCTAAAGTAAGAATCGGGAGACAGAAAGGCAAGTACAAAAGTATGAGTTTCTTAGGATGATTTTGAATACCTGACCCTCTCTAATGAGAGGGTTCTTATAATGCCCCCAGCGCGTGGCCAACGGTCCCTATTTTTGGGGCGGTATAACCGCTTCCTGAAGAATATACAACTGCCAAAAACTAGCCCTTATAACGGGCAGAGATGCCCAAAACTAGCCGTTGCCACGGGTAAAGGCGTAGTTCTAGGCACAGGCATCATGACCGTTCTTGGATGATGGAGTCGTGCGTAACGGGCAGGAATTTCGGGGAGGAGCAAATGACCTTGAGATTCATCTGTCCATATGTGCTCGGTAGAGGGGCAGAAAGGTAAATGTTGTCCCGCACCAGATGGACTTAGGCAATTGGGCCGTCAAACAAGCAGAAGTGGATTGGGTCATGCCTAGCCATTGGTCCAGTCCGGAACAACTACCATTCATAAATATGAGTTTTAGAAATATTAAGTTAAGATTCAATCTTAATTTGTCTTCCCAATACCTTTAGAGTGTGTTTGGTTCGGGGTAGATGGAGGGAAGGGGAGGGGAGATTTTTAATTAAATATGTTTGGTTCAAATTTTAAGATGGGAAGGGAGGGGAGCAAAATCCCTCCAAAACACACTTTTTGCTTCCCTCCAATTTGGAGGGATTTGGAGGGGAGGGGAGAATATTGTCATACCCCAAATTTTGACCACCAAGATTTCCCATCATTGTGCAAATCATTACCACAATATGGATGTACCATCATACCTCATCAATCTCCTCAAGGATTGTTGAGCATTCACTACAATCAAGAATTAGGGTTTCGAGCCCTCTCAGAGCACTTAGACAAATGATCAATCAAGAAATGACATGATCTTCAATTTGTCTAGCCTCTCAAAGACCCATGAAGTATCAAGAGGTCTCCCACATCAAGAATCAAGCACAAGGTTGCAACATTCCAAGTGGATCAAGCCTCAAGATCGCCAGTGTCACCAAATTAGGGTTTTGGTCGACCAAGGCCTCCAGATGAAAAATTTCATCTGGGTATGAGCCAATACCTCAAAACATGATCCAAATTGCTCCAAGGGACATCATGGATCCAATCATCAATTCAAATTAGCATCAGGGGAAGCATTCATCAAAAATTAAGAATTAGGGTTTCTAGACCTAATTCACCTCTAAGTTGACTTTTGAGGCAAGACATGAGCCAAGACCTCAAGACATGATTTGAGGGCCTCAAACACACCATATTTATCCATTTGCAACAATGGATTGATCCAAGAAGCTTGATTCATAAGTTTCAAATTCATCTGGACCACAATTAGGGTTTTGAAGAAAAAGTCAACTGTACCTTTAACTTTGGACCAAGACATGTTCCCAAACCTTGGGACATGATTCAAGTCACCCTAAACCACCTATGGAATCCATCCATTAGGTTTGAATTAGGTCAAGAACTTGATTGCATAGAGGATTACACACTTTGGAATTCATCTGACAAAAAGTCAACCGTGCCCAAAATCAAGTTTGACTTTTTGAATTTTTTCACAAATATGGCTTCCCTAAGTCAAAAACAATGTTAGTGTATGGTTTTGATCATCATTCATCAAGAAAAATCAAGAAAAGTGAGGTTTCTTGCAAAAGGGGCAACCATAAGAAACTTAAATTTTTCTAAGTTATGGAACAAAATGGATTTGGTACCAGCTTTGCAAGGTCATAACTCCCAAACCCCAAGGCCTTTTTCTTCCATCCAAATCTCAAATGAAAGTTCACATGACATAATTCAAAAGTGTCAACTACATCAAATTCTAAATCCTCATAGATTTTGAGTTATGGATTGATCAAAATCACAAAAAGTGAAAATGACCACTTTTTCCAACACAGTAAAATTTTCAAAATGTCAGAATCTGTTTCATTTTTTACCAACTTTGAGGTCATTTTTCACCCTGATCCAAGCTGAACCAGGTCCATTGGTGGACATAAAAGTTAAAGTATGTCATGAGAGCTTTCTAACAAGTACCAGATCATCTCCAAATTCAATTTGAGTAGGGAGTTACAACCCTTGGAACATGGCATCAAAGACTGGTTTCTTCCCAAGACAGATTATAGGTCATTTGCTCGAATTGGATAATTTGTGCAATTACAAGTCTTGTAATCATTCTAGAAACATTGAAGATCAGATCAAAGCAAAAGATCTCTGAGCCACAAGCCTCCCAAGACAAAAGATCATCATGTAGGCATGTGAAATTCAATGTTGCAAATCCAAAACTTTCAAATTTGTCATGAAGCATTCAAGGAGTGCATAGAGCTGGCATGTATCAGTCCATGATCAACCAAATAAGTCAAGATAAACTCAAGCAACAGAGGACCATAGGCCTGCTGCACTGACCCAAGTCAATGAGTTGTACCAGCTGCCATTCATTATTCCTTGCAAAAAAAACTTGCTCTACTATAAATAGAGCTCATTTGTGATAAGTTTAAGCACACCAAAGCACCACAACTGTTGCTTTCCTCAAATTCACATTTCAAAAACCAGATTTTGCTTCTTCTTGAAGTCACTATCGAGTTTTCAAATTGAGAGCAAATCTATCAAAACCAATCATGCTAACAACTCACATATATCATATATGAGTGATCCATGACTTGAAAACTCATCTGGAACATCAGAATCACAAAGTCACCATTCATTTGCTCAAGCTTTTTGGCAAGGTTGCAGTTGAGGTACCACAAGGTGATCCAAGCATCTCCAATCAAAGCCAGGCATCTCAACACACTTCATAGGATATTGTGAAGTTGCCCAAGTCCTTACAACACATCTGTAACATGTCCATCATCAAACTCGATCACCAACTGCAAGAGGTAAGACTGAAGCCTTCAAACTCCATACTACATGCATCATAAATGTGTTTTTGTGTTATCATCTCATTTCTGCATGTATATAGAGTGATAACCCTCAATCAATTGCTATGTATGAATCGTGTTTAGGATTTCATAGTGTTCTTGCAAAATTTAGGATTCTTGAGTTCATCTTCTGATTTCTCACTCCACACTTAATATAAATGCAATTAATTTATATGGTTGTGATCCTTGATAAAAAACGAACAAGTTTCATGTTTACAAAAGTTGTTTTCATTGAATAATCAGAGAGATATGATGGATTTTGCAAATCTGGGGAAAAAGAACACACGCGACCAAGAACATGTGTTCTTGGCGCCCTTTTTCAAAAATTTGAATATTTGAATTTTTGATATTTTATTTAATTAATTCAAAAATTAATTTCTCTCTTAATTTTAATGTTTTTGAATTGATTATTTTTTTCAAAATTCAAAAAAATGTTAAAATATTTTATTCTACAAAAAATTCACAAAAATATTACTTATTTCATGTATTTGATATTTTTGTAAAGAATTAATTTTTATTTGTTTTTAAACATTTAAAAATAATTCTTTCTCTTGATTTTTCAAACTCAAATGATTTTCAAATCATTTTATGGATAAAGCATGATTTTTCAAACATTAATCCAAGATCACAACTTGTTTTTCACACATGTTTGATAATTTTGATCATTTTAATTGAATTTTATTCAATTTAAAATACATTTTTTAAAATCAAATTAGGGTTTTGATTATTTTCACCCTTACAAATCTTTTTCAAATCACTTTTGGGCCTCTAATAGAGTGTAAGACCTATCCTTTGTCACATAAATAAATTTTGGGCTTCAGTCACTGAATAAGTCCCACTGTGTTTTTCGAAACCGCGACGCGGTCGTCGTCTGTTAAGCAAAAATCATTTGGGTCTCCCTTTGGATGTAAGTCCCATCTTCCTTCTTTTTAAAACACTTTTGGGCCTCTTGGTAGAGTGTAAGTCCCATCCCTTTGTAAATAAACCATTTTTGGGCCTCAGTCATTGTATAAGTTCCGATACGATTTTAAAAATCTTAGCTCGATCGCCATTTTTAAACAATTTTCATCTGGGTTACAATGCTGTGGTTACAATGCTCGATCGCAAAACTTTCTTCAATTTCTTGAATAACTAACCATACAGCTGTGGTTACAATGCTGGAGCTTGCACGAATGTAAGTTCTACTTTTTCCTCTATACATACTGGTTTATATATTTCATTTGTATATGTATGCTTGTATATACTTGCTTAGAGTTTTCCCCGACAACTAGGTCTAGGTTTAGATCAAACCAATGGTTACTCTTTCAACACAGTCAAAACTAGTTCCCCATAGGAAATTCCAGATACAGTCTTGCCTCTTCTTGGGCTTATATAATATGGAACAGAGAAAGGCATTATTCCCGGTGAAACTTTTCTCAAGACTGTCACAACTTAGAAATGTGTGTACAAGAAATTCATTTCCCCAAAGAGGACTAATTCCCGGTGAAACCTCTTTTGAATTTCTTCAAACCCTAGAACTGTTCACTAAAGAAAGGATTATTCCCGGTGAAACCTTTCTTGAACTTTTCTTAGGCTTGGACCCACAGGCTTCCTAAAAGCATACCCAACCTCCTCTTGGGCTTTGTACAAGGACCCTCAGGCTTCTTAGAAGTTCTCAGCCTCCTCTTGGGCTTAGTACAAGGACCTAAAAACCTCTATAGGTATAAGACAGAACTTAGTCATCTCTACTAGTTCAATCCTCCAGTGAATCAGAATTCCAAAACATCAGACCAGTTTAGGGTTGATTCTCATCCCTTAAAACATCAGCCTCCTCTTGGGCATCATACAAAGGTCATCCTCCGGTTAAGAGTCAACCTCTTCATACCAGTAGACTTGGAAAGTCTCATCTCCTCTTGGATCTCATAGAAACCCTCAAGTTTCCTAAAAGCACAGGAAAAACCCATATCACTTCATCAATCACCAGCAGAGTTTGAAACCTCTATAGGTTTTAAAACTCAATATTTAAACTTTCATTCTAAATTCCCCAGCTAGGGTCAAATTACCATCGATAAAACCTAAAAGAAAATCAGAACCTCAAGGCATCTGATATTTCAACTCTTCTTCAATCCTTAGCAAGAGTTGATACCCCAATTTGGACCTGTCTCTGGATCTCAATAATCCTTAGCAGAAGCTAGCCTCCTCTTAGGCTTCATAAAAGAAATTCCCCAACCAGCCTCCTCTTAGGCTTTGTATAATGATTTTTCCTCAGCAAAGTTAGCCTCAATCTTGGGCTTTGTACAAGACAGATCATATTCTTTAGCTGAGTCAATCAACCTTTTAGCCTCAATCTTGGGCTTTGTACAAGACAGATAAAACCTCTCCCCAGTGGAGTCAATTTCTTTTAGCCTCAATCTTGGGCTTTGTGCAAGACAGACAAAACTCTCCCCGGAAGAGTCAACTCTTTTCAGCCTCAATCTTGGGCTTTGTACAAGACAGATATAAAACTCCCTAGTAGAGCCAACCTTTTAGCTTCAACCTTGGGCTTTGATTAAGGCACACAAAAATCAACATCCCCTCAGAGAAAATCAAAAGTTCTCTCTGTAGGAAGGCATTTCTCTGTACATCACACATCAAAATAGACAATCAAAAAACCCTAATTCTAGATAACTGCTGTAAGTGGCACACTTGTTGATTCAAAAATCCAAGTTGTGGTCCCTCTTTTATCTTGGTAAGCTTCCTCTTTCATCTAATTGCTGTAAGTGGCAAGCCTATGGATTATTTACATCCAAGCCAATGTCCCTCTCTTAGCATGGAAGATTCCTAAGGAAAAATGGCATTGCTCTATACTGAGTTAAAGTTTCTTCCTTCAGGACATCTCCCTTATAAAGAAAATTATGGCATTGTTGAATTCCATACATCCAGTTAAATTAATTCCCCTTTATAACCAATCCTTCAACAAACTGTGGTGAATAGGTGAGATATCTCCCTTTAGAGATGACAAATTCTCTCTCAGTCAAACCTTTTAGCTTCAATCTTGGGCTTTGAACAAGACACAAATACTCATCTAGCTTCAATCTTGGGCTTTGAACAAGACACCAAACATCATTTTCCTCCTATTTACGATTGCTCTGATTTCCCTGTTATCTTTACGGGAATACGTAGGCATAAGATTGCGAAATCTTAGCGAGCACACAAACCAAAAACTTTAGGTCCAATACCTTACCAAAAACAACAGAAAATCCAAAAAAAAAAAACACTCTTTCAACACTCCCAAAGGAAAATTTTCCCAACCTATAACAGTAAACACCAGAAAGTATTTAAACCTGCCAAAAAAAGTCTATGGATAACCATATATACACTGGGTAATTTACAACTTCCCTTTGCATAACCTGACCCCGGACCCCCCAATCTCTTAGCATTTGTTAAAGAAAACATTTGCGTGCAAGGTTAGTTTTAGATATCTTCCCTTTCCTTTCTAGCTCCATAGGATAAATAAGAAATTAGAAAGTAGCACCCAATTCCAACCATTGCGGTAAGGTGTTCGCGTCACCGACAAAAATCGCACGCTAGAAATATGAGTTTGGATATTTAAAAAATTATTATATTTACTAAAATATCCTCGGTTTAATTTTATTATTTTAAAATTATTCGTTTTCTTTCGTGTTACTACTTTCTTTTGTGTGATTTTCTCGATTGCTTTCATCATCTTATTATAATTGTTATCTACATTCAAATTATTTTAGAATTTTTATACTTTATAAAAATCATAATCATTGCACTTTTTTTTTGTTTTTTAATTAAAAATATTATGTTTAGTTACATTCGTTTTTTATTCTAATTTTGTTATGTATCATATCATATTTTTTTTATATCAAATTTTAAACCATTCATTTTTTTGTTTATTCATTTTATTAAACATTTTGAACCATTAATATTTAATAATAATTTATTTTATGTATTTGTTTTGTTAGATGATTCAACACGATTTAAAAGTTGTTATCAGTATATAGTTTAATTTATATTGGAGAGTTATAATCTGAATCAAGTGTACTCAATTTTTTAACGTTATGTGGTAAATAAATACTTTTTTGGTCACTCAATATTAAAATTTTTATTATCATAAAAAATATGCATGAATTTTTTACATATGAATATCATATCACCTATATAAGATCATAAGGATAAAAATGTAAATTATTAATAAAATCCCTCTCTTCCCCTCCTGAACCAAACACATTTTTAATTAAAATCCCTCCCCTCCCCTCCCCTCTTTTGAACCAAACACTTATCTGATTAAAAAAAATTCCTCACCTACCCTCCCCTTCCCTTTCCTCTATTAAAATCTCTCCCCTTCCCTCCCCTCATTTGAACCAAACAAACCCTTAATCTCTCAATGTAATTTTTGAGTTGTTATGAGAGTGTATTTTTTTTAAAGGACCTTCCAATATTCAAGTAAATAGTTAATAGGGTTTGATCCTTAAACACGTGACACAATATTTTTTCAATCATAATCCTCAAATTAGTACAAACATTTGACTCAAACCATAGTATTTTTGAAAGTTCCACATATAATTGGTTGTGATCATTAAGATTCAAAATTAAACTCAAGGTCTATAAAACAATAAATCATCAATATAAAAATGTAATTTAATATCCAATATATGAAAAATTGAAATTGGAACTTTCTTTCTAAGCACAGACAAAAAAATTCCTTTAAATATGTATACTTGTCTAGAAGTAAAGAAGCTTCTTCTAAATATGCATACACTGTTGGAAGGACCATTTTCCCTAATACATAAACTACTTATCAGATTCCATCATCACACAATCAACATAATCAATCCCTAATACATAAACTTCTCAGATTCCATCGTCACACAATCAACAAAATCAATCCCTTTAGCTTTAAACTTGTCAATATATGGTTTTCACATGTTTCCTTGAACAAACTCCGAGTATGTACCCTAAAAAATAACTAAAACATAAAATAAAAACCATTACATTAAAAATCAATATGTTCAGAAGAAAATTATCAAGCTAACTTACAGGGAGACCAAAGATCTGATTAGCTTTTGCTTTCATCACATGTTCAAAAGCTGCTGCTTCTTTATGCATTCCGTTGAGAAAACCCTGAAATGAAATAGGAGAGAAATTTAGAGGAAGAAGTTTTTAGGAGAATAAAACTAAAAAAAATGCAGTAACATGTTGTTCTGATACAATCTTCTTCAATTACCTCAAACTAAAAAACAATTTTCGGCCATCATCCATTCCAACACAACCTGCACAAACCAACATACACCACCATTAATAACACGATCTGAAGTAGAACATAGAACGAAATCATTAAGAAGGAGGAAGAAACAAATTTCTTTTTTTTAAACAGTGAAAACAAAAACTCCTTTTCCTTTTTCATATAAAAGAACAACTTCATCTCTGAATCAACCTTGAAATTTAACTTCTACTGAGAAAAAAAACAGAACGTCATCATATAAAAAGAACTAAAAAACATGACAAAATAAAAAAGAACAAACTCAATGTTTTTTACCTTCGCAGAAAATCGTGAACCGCTAATCACAAATTGAGCGTCGAAAAAATGAGAAACCATCTATTCAGACCCGCCTCCACCATTCGAAGCCACAACCTCTAATGACAACTGAAGCGCACAACCGTGAGATCGCTCCATCTCCATGCAGAACCATTTCACCAGAAAAGATACTCGCAGTCACCACCGCGTCGCCGCCATCATGAAAGATTGAAGGTACGAATATATCCCCTTTCTCTTTACGATTCTGATTCCTTGGTAAATGAGGGGGGAGGTTTATTGTTGCATTTTTTGGAGAGGTCAAAAGTTCTTTTTTTTTTTGCTTTGTTATATTAACAGAGAAGAAGAAGAAGAAGAAGAGAGAAGAGAGAGAGAGAGAGAGAGAGAGAGAGAGAGAGAGAGAGAGAGAGAGAAAGAGAGAGAGAGAGAGGGGCTTTTGATATGAGTTTGTGAGAAGGAGTTTAAATAGAAAGAGAAACGAGATATATAAGAGAAATATGGAGGAGAAGAAAGGTCTGAAAACGTGTGAAAGAGAGAGAATATGAAGAGAGAGGGGAAGTGGTGGGTTTAGATGTGAATACATAGGGGTTTGGAGATAATTAATGCATTGTTTACTGTGTTAATCAATTCAAAATCTGGAAAGTTGAAATATAGTATAAATAGTATAATTTGTTATAAAATTAATTCAAAATTATGTTTAAAATGTAATAGCATGACACATAAACAAAATTTAATGCCAAATGAATGTGGTTGCAGCAAGGGTTCAAATAGTCAATTTTAACCCTGGAATCAAAAAAGTTTTAACGTGAACTTAAAAGAGTAAACCTGGCTTTTTCAGGTACTTATATATATATATATATATATATATATATATATATATATATATATATATAATAGACTATGCCAGTTACTTGTTGAATTGTTGTTAGTTGAGGAGGTTACGAGTTTGTTAAATAAGTTAGAAATTAGTTAGTTTAATTAACCATGTTTTACTGGTTTACTTTTATAAAGGTAAACCAATTTGTTAAGATGTAAATATAAATATAAGATGTGCCATATGTTTTTTAATGAAATGTAATCTTTTACTTATAATTCAATAAAATTTTCTTTCAATTTGTAAGTTCTGTGGTTTTTTGGATTGACAACATTTTGGTAAAACATGCCGTCAGCAAGATGTTAAGCCAGATGTTCTGCTATGAGAGTCAGACATCATATTCAGCATGATGTTGTGACATGTGCCAAGACATGTTATACCAGAAAGTTAGGGCATGACTGTTTTGGTATTTTAAGTGTAAGTTTTGAGTGTGTTTTAATTCACAGATTATTGTTATCCAAGGGAGGATATTTTGGGAACTTCTGTTGTGACATATTTGATTGTATTTCTTAAAAAGGATTTTTGAGCCTTTTTAGGGAACTTTATGTTATTGTTCGTATTATTGTGCAGGATATTATGCAATTAATTTAAAGCTGGTTCTTGGTGATTTGTATTTTATTTTGAGAGCCCAAGCCCATGCAGTTGTGATGTTTATTTAAAGGGTTTTTCTAAACCTAAAGAAAGTGTGGATTTGAAGAATTAGGATTAGCCGTGTCTTGGTGGTTCTTTAGGGTTTAGTGTGTTTTTCTTTGTATGTCACTCTTGTATCGGTTTTGATGCATTGAGTTGACTGATCGTTAATTGTTAATTGTTCACTCACAAGCTTTTAAGTAAGAGTGTATTGTTCTTAGTTAACGGTTTTAAGCAAAACTAAGTATTGTACTTAGAAGTGTTGGTACTTCTATTTTGGGTTGTTGTTGAATTGTCATTGGTTTGTGACTGAGAAGAAGTGAGAGGGGGATCTCATATATAGAGGTTGTCTAGGTAGAAGTTGCACAAGGTAGTGATTAAGTGATAAGTTGTAAATGGGGGAGTTTAGATTTTAACTAATACTGTCATAGTGAATTTCCTTCCTGGCTTGGTAGTCCCCAGATGTAGGTGACGTTGCACCAAACTGGGTTAACAACTACTGGTGTTATTGATCTTTCTGTCATTTATTTTTCTGCATATTTGTGAGTGTTCAAAATGTCTTGATCCCAGTGTTGTGACATCTGGTATCTGCGTGGAAAAATTTCAATTGGCATCAAAGCAAGTCACTCTGTTCTGTTTTTTGGGTGAGCTCCATGGGTTTTTTTTCTTCTGGAACTATGGACAAAGAAGGAGGATGGAATGTGAATAGACCACTTATCTTGGATGGAACCAACTATGACTATTGGAAATCATGCATGGTGGTTTTCTTAAAATCCATGGATAGCAAAACTTGGAAAGCTGTCATCAAGGGTTGGGAACATAATGTGGTTAAAGATAAAGATGAGAAGGAATCTTTATAACCTAAAGATGACTGGACCAAGGAAGAAGATGAGATTGCTCTTGGAAAACCCAAAGCTTTGAATGCTTAATTCAACGAAGTTGACAAGAACATGTTTAGGTTAATCAACACTTGTACTGCGGCTAAGGATGCTTGGGAAATTCTCAAGACAACTCATGAAGGCACATATAAGGTAAAGATGTCTAGACTTCAGCTGCTCACTTCCAATGTCTTTAGTGCCTTGGGAGAAAATATATCATGACTTTCACATGAATGTTCTTGAAATAGCTAATGCCTTTAGTGCCTTGGGAGAAAAGATATTAGAAGAAAAGCCGGTTAGGAAGATTCTTAGGTCTCTCCCTAAGAAATTTGACAAGAAGGTCACAACCATTGAAGAATCCCAAAACATCAGCAGTATGAGAGTTGATGAGCTAGTGGGGTCACTTCAAACTTTCGAATTAACCATGAATGAGGGGCTGTCAAATACCATTGTTATACCTGGGAAGCAATTAAATAAAATTCTGAAGAGAATGGACAGAAAGGGAAGACCAGGTGTCAAGGACATCACATCTGGCATCAGGAATAATTATGATTCTTAAAAGAATACCAGAACTGAAGAGAAGTCAGATCAAAGTAAAGAGATTCAGTGTTATGAGTGTGAAGGTTTTAACACATTAGGCCAGAATGTCCCAACTATCTTAAGAAACAGAAAAAGGGCTTAACTCTATCTTGGTATAATGATGATGAGTCAGAAGATGAATCCAACACAGAGACTGTCAAACCTGTTACTTCTCTCTTTGGCAGATGGGAAGATGAAGTAGAATCTTGTGATGAAAATGTACTCTAAGGAGATTTGGATGTGCCCTACAAGGAAACTTGTGACAGATGTGAAGACCGACTTAAGACAGAGGAAAATCAGAGAAAGGTCATAGCTAAATTGGAAAATGAGAAGAATGAACTCTTATGTACTATTTCTTAGCTTAAAATGAGGCAACTCTCTTAAATTCTAAGCTTTATGACATGACAGATTCCTTGAGTAGGATGAAAAATAGGGCTGAAATAATAAAAGATACTGGAGATGCAGAAGTTCATTATCAACCTGATAATAAATAAAGAAGAGTGTCTGAAGAAAAGTTCTTTGTTTCTGAAAGGAATAAGATGGTCACAAAGTCTAACCACATGTTGCAACATTCTAGTAGACATAATGAACCTCCAAATAATTACCAATCTTGTTGGAGATGTCATTACTGTGGAGAGTATGGTCATATAAAGCCTTTTTGTTATAAATTGTATGGAAATAAAAAATCTTCAGCTCATACTAAGGTTAATCAAGTAAACAAAAAGAGAAGATCTAAAGAGAATGATGTGAACCTAATAGATCACACTTCCTTAAGGACCTCAACAAGAGAAGACTGATACTTTAACAGTGGAGGCTCCAGACATATGACAGGGGTTCAGAAGCTGTTGGTAGATATCAAGCCTCATCCCACAGGTTCTGTCAGATTTGGTGATGGGTTTAAAGGTGAAATAAAAGGAGTTGGAAAGCTGGTGTGTGCTGGATCACCTAGTTTAGAAGATGTTCTCTTTGTGAAAGGAATAACGGTTAATCTCATCAGCATTAGTCAGTTGTGTGACCAAGTGTCGTACCTCGAAAAAATACGATCCTTCGCGAATGGTCGCGGAAAACAGAGCCGCCACCGAACTTTATTCATTCCAAGAAGGTATAGGAAAATATCGATAAAACCTTTAGGGAAAGAACATGGTCATCACAGCCAAGTTCTAGGTTCGGGAGTCAGTTACGTAAGGGGAAGATATTAGCACCCCCTCACGTCCGTTGTACTTAACCGGAACCTCTTAATTCGATTCGTGAGAAAAGTTAGCTAAGGTTGTTTGTTTTCTTCTAAGTGAATAATGCGAAAAGGAAAGAGAGAAAGATTTCGATTGCTAAGGAGAAATGGGTGGTTTTTTGTTAGGGTGCTCGACAAGGATTGGGGCTCTTATGCCTACGTATCTTCATTCGAACAAATGAAGAATCAGAGCGTCCGTAGTTCGTGGGACTACGTGTTGTTAGTTCGTTTTATCAAATAAAAGTTTAGGTCAAATTCTAAAGGAAAAACATTTGCTTTTCTACTCTCGGCGGAGGCTTAAGCATTTAGTTTACAGGCACATTAGAAGGAACAAAACATTATTCTTTGGAGAAATTTTTTTAATCGTATAGTGGTGAGAAGTTGAATTACTGTGTTGATGCTTTATTTGGATGATGATCGTTCGGACGACAAGGAAGGATCCTCGTATCCAAACATATCAGGAAAGTGAATCGAAGGCTCGACTCTCTCTCACTTCAACCTTAATTGTGAAAGGGTTTGATATAGTTAAAGTATTTTAAGCGGATGATGATTATTCGAACAACAAAGAAGGCTCCTTATTATTCAAATAATCGGAAGAGTGAGTCGAAGGCTCGAATCTCTCTCTTTTTCATCTAAGTGATTGAGAAAAATAGGTTTGATTTGATTTGTTATGAAAATAGTTTGATGTGAAACAGATTGGAAATCTTTTAGATAAGATAATTGTTCGAGTATTAAGAAAGGCTCCTCATACCTAAACAATTGAGGAGAGAAATTGAAGGCTCCATTCCAACTGCCTTTGCATTTTTTAATAGAAATATGGTCTAAGTATGATTACGTTAATTAATTTGACTTCAAGAAAATGCTCGATGTTGATCGAGGTTTAAATTTGTGTTCGAAACAGTGTAAGGGTTTGAACTAAATGGAAAGGAGGTCCTAATTGTGTATAGGGTAAGGTTGATGGCGATACATAAGGCAATCGACTTACAAAAGTTGGGGTAAGGCTTGATATACGGATCAAGAGCTTTAGGGTTTGGAATGGTCATAGCTCCTAATGATAGCTACCTAGCATGCAACAACCACAACCAAAGAAAAGCAAGAAAGTAAAGAAAGTACACAAAATAGGGAGAGGGATACATGGAAAAATACAAGGGAAATAGATGCGAGAAATAAAGGGCCTCGTTGTTAGGCAGCCCAATAATGTGTGGTGACTATTGCTTCTCTTGTATAAACTTAGCAACTTGATAATACATATCTCAATTCTAGTTTTAGAATTGGGGGCAGATGTACCCGAAGCGAGGATGAAAGGGGAACTGCCTAAACAAATCTGATGTTGTTCTCTCTTTCTCTATCTCTTTAATTTGCGCTGTTCACGTTTGTGTAATATCAATTATTCGATAAATTTCCACTATTGTGTAGTGCTGAAATTCTGTTTTGAAAACTCATTACAATCATTTGGATTGTAATTGTGAAAAATTCTGCACTAGCATTTCATAGGAAATTCAACTTGGGGTGTTTTGCACACTAAGTGTTCGACAAATTGATCACACACAAACTGTTTGTGATATTGTCAATTTTTTACATTTCACAAGTCATTGGAAATCGGATAAATTAAAGTGATCATTACTTGTATTGATTAATTGATAAATTATTGATTTGTTTTCTCATTGGATTTAATTCCATTCGGTTCCGCATATCCTATCTTACCAATAATGGTTCGTTGAGACGATTTATTTCCTTGGTCGCTTCCGCACGTTTTTGAAACCAAATTTTAAACGCCGACTATGTTTAAAAATTATTGGAAAGATTGTACGTGCGCGCATCTCAATTCTATTGATAGATCATTGTTATCGTCTAACAAGTGGTATCACGATGTAGCGAGCGATTTTGGACGCGGTTCTTAAGCGCTGGTCGCTCTCTGCGGTTTGAGCTTTGACTACAGGTCGATTCATTTTTTATCCTATTGTGAGCTGAATAAGGAAGGGAAATAGATGTCTCCAATTAACCCTGCTTGCATATTGAGTTTAAACAGCGGTCTGTTAGGTTACGAATGCTATCAATGTGGGGGGGCCTTTGTACTGGTTATTTGTATTTTAGCCAATACGGATTTCTTTCTTTTTACCTGGGCAGAAGGTTTCTGGCGGGGAACAAGGATTAGGATGTTAGGACTGATGCTTTTTGATAGGTATGTGAGAGTATGGGATTTTGGTTTTTTTGCTGATTGTGCTCGCTAAGATTTTTCTTTCAATCTTATGCCTACGTACTCCCGTTTACCGAAACAGGGAAATCAGAGCGTTCGTAGTTCCTCCTAGTCTATGGGAGGAAATTGGTTTTTTGGTGTCTTGTTCAAAGCCCAAGACATGAAGCGAAAGGTGGTTTGTATCTTGTTCAAAGCCCAGGATGTGAAGCTGAAAAGTCTATTTGTGTCTAGTTCAAAGCCCAAGACGTGAAGCTGAAAAGTCTATTTGTGTCTTGTTCAAAGCCCAAGACGTGAAGCTGAAGGACCTCGACTTTAGAGAGAATTTGTCATCTTTAAAGAAGGGTTTGTCTGTCACAACTATTGGGTATCTGGTTATAAAGGAGAATTACTTTAACCGGGATACGCGGATCCTAGCAATGCCATAATTTCCTTTAAAAGGGATTTTAACCTGAAGGAGAAGACTTTAACTCAGTGTAGAGCAATGCTATCTTTCCTTAGGAATTTCTCATGCTAAAAGAGGGACAGTGGCATGGATGTAGATGATCCAGAGGCTTGCCACTTACAGCGATTAGATGAAGGGGAAGGAGTTGTTGATGTTTGTATACTGTGAACGAGGCACAACTTTGATACTAAAAGGTTGATTGGATCGACCAGTGGTTTTCTTATACAAAGCCTAAGAGGAGACTATTGGCCCAACAAGAGGGAGTTTTTATGTGTCTCGTACGAAGCCCGAGAGAGAGGCTAAAAGGGTTGACTCAAC
The DNA here is from genome assembly GCA_022829125.1 of Lathyrus tuberosus. Taxonomy (NCBI): domain Eukaryota; kingdom Viridiplantae; phylum Streptophyta; class Magnoliopsida; order Fabales; family Fabaceae; genus Lathyrus; species Lathyrus tuberosus. The sequence continues at coordinate 8,438,666 of JALAZF010000226.1, forward strand.
AGGAGAATCTTTTATTCACAACAAGAGAGTGTTTTTTGTATCTCGTACGAAGCCCGAGATGGAGGCTAAAAGTTTGACTGGCTCAACAAAAGAGCCTTTTTTGTATCTCGTACGAAGCCCGAGACGGAGGCGAAAAGGGTGATTGACTCAACGAGGGAGTCTCTTATGTGTCTTGTACAAAGCCCAAGAGAGAGGCTAAACGTTGTTTGACTCCGCTGGGGAGAATTTTGGTATCTCGTACGAAGCCCGAGATGGAGGCTAAATGTTTGCTTCGCTGGGAAGAATCATTGAACAAAGCCCAAGAGGAGGCTATTGTAACTGTTTCAGTTGAGTGACAATTCCAATATACTGATTTTAAAAGAGAAAATCAGTTCTTATATGAGTAACACTGTACTCAGGGATTTGATTTGAGGATCAGGGATATTTCCTTCTCTTTGAGGAAACGAGAAATCCAAAGGGTATTGAGACTGTCCGAGTCTGCGGGTTTCCTTCCTATTTAACGAAGGGGTCACTTGAGAATGTCTTTGAGACTCAAGGAAGTTAGACTGTCCGTGTCTAAAGTTTTGTCTTTTGTACTATGCTTTGAGAAACAGTAGTAGACTCTATGAAAGGACTGTTCTATGAGGATGACTAGGTTCTGTTCCTATACCTCTAGGAGGTCGTCGGGACAATTTGTACGAAGCCCAAGAGGAGGCTGGAAACTTTTAAGAAACCGACGGGTCCTTGTACTAAGCCCAAGAGGAGGCTATCATTCCCGGAGGAAGAGATCATTATACGAAGCCTAAGAGGAGGCTGTGAATACTTCTAAGAAGCCGTAGGGTCCTTGTACGAAGCTCAAGAGGAGGCGGGGTTGCTTTTAGGAAGCCTGTGGGTCCTTGTACGATGCCCAAGAGGAGGCCGATGCTTTTAAGAAGCCCGTGGGTCCCCAAACCCCGAGAAATTCAAGGCAAGCTATTCACAAGGAATAGATCAAGTCAGGAAAGTTCGAGAATTTGGAAGAAACTCAAAGATGCCATTCACGGAGAATACATTCATCTCTGGGAGTAGAGTTTCTTGACAATTCCTAACGAGGACAGCCGAAGAGAAGACTGTATTTGGTGATCCTATTGGGGATCTAGTTGTCTATTTCTACGAATAAACGAAACGGCGTCACCTAGTTCTAGACGTAGTTGCCGGGGAAACTCTAAATATCTATACTATTATTACACAGTTGATATGAGTTTATGAAAGAAGATTTACAGCGAAACAGCCCCACAATACAGTTATATATATATATATATATATATATATATATATATATATGAGTTTGTGAAAGGAGACTTACAGTGAAACAGCCCCACAATACAGTTATATACATATGAAAGCGGTAAATGAAAGCGGGTAAACACTTACTCGGTTGTAGAGCTTCCATGCTGTTTGGTTAGTTGTTCAACAAAGAAAGATTGAAAACAACAGTATATTCAAAATCAAAGGAGAAAGTGCTTTGAAAAAGAAAGATTTGGGGCTTACAGCTCAAGGAGAGGCCCAAGGTTTTATCAGTGAGCGCACTGTTGAATTTCTACAGAGGGACTTATACAAGTGACTGAGGCCCAAGAAAGGTTTTTTGTACAAAGGGATGGGTCTTACACTCTATTAGAGGCCCAAGTGAGTTTTAAGAAAATAAATGGGTCTTACTACTCGAGGGTAGGCCCAATGGTTAATTTTAAAAAGGGCGATGATCGCGCCGAGGTTTTGGAAACACCGTGAGACTTATACAAGTGACTGAGGCCCAAAATTTTGGTATTTACAAAGGGATTGGGTCTTACACTCTATTAGAGGCCCAAAGAGTTTAAAGAAAAGAAATGGGGCTTACAACACGAGGGGAGGCCCATAGTCTTTATTTTCAAGATGAATATTCACTTTTAAAATGCTTAAAAACAATTAAAAATGAATTTATTCACAAAAATACCAACTATATTAAATAAATAATATAAATTTGATTTTTTTGTAGAATAAAATATTTTACTATTTTTGTGAATTTTCAGAAAAAGAACGAATAAAAAATAATCAAAATTGAGGGAGTTATTAATTTTCCAAATCATTAAAAAACAATATGAAAAATGAGAAAATACAAAAAAAGAGGGGTTGGGTCTTACACTCTATTAGAGGTCCAAAGTGTATTTTTGTACAAAAGATGGGGCTTACAACTCAGGGAGAGGCCCAAAATGTTTTCAGTTTGAAAATGACGATCGCGCCGAGATTTTTAACGTATCGGGACTTATACAATAACTGAGGCCCAAAATTGTTTCGTTAAAAAAGGGTTGGGTCTTACACTCTAATAGAGGCCCAAGTGTTAAAAAATGAAAAGAAATGGGACTTACAGCTCAAAGAGAAGCCCAGTTGATTTTCGTTTGAAAATGGCGATCGCGCCGAAGTTTTCTTTTAATGCAGAGGGACTTATACAATAAGTGAGGCCCAAAATTGTTTGGGTTAAAAGGGGATTGGGTCTTACACTCTAATAGAGGCCCAAGGTGTTTGAAAAAGATTTGTTAGGGTGAAAATCAAAGAAAACCCCAATTTCATTTTTTAGGCATTTTTCCAAGAAAAATTAAGTAAAAAATGATAAAAATATCAAATAAAATCATTAAATAATGATTAAAGTTTATGAAAAAAAATATTTTATCAACATAAATATTTAAAATCATTTTGGTTTTAAAAATCAAGAAAAAAAAGAAATCATTTTAAAAGCATTTAAAACAATATAAAACACTATTTTTAAATATATTAAAAATAATATTTTTTTTTGTGATTTTTTGTGGATTAAAATATTATGGGGTATGAATTGGAAAATGATGATTTTTTGCTATGTAAAAAAAATTGGTTGAGTTTTGAAAATAAAAAGTAAGAAAAAGAGGAAAGATATCAAAATATCATCTCCGACATTTCTTTTGTGGTAAAAACGAGTACCGAAACTTTAATTTTCAACACGTTTTTATCAAATTTCAAACACTCATAACTCTCTCAATTTTTATCGGAATTAAGATCCGGAAGAGCCTATCCTGACCGATTTTTCGCAAGGAATCCGATGGTATTACTCACGCACACAGAAAATCGACACACAAAATGCAGAAAAAACTGCTATCGTTTTGAAAACATCGTTCCGCGTCGAATTTCCAACACGCGTAACTCTCTCGATTTTTAACCGAATCAAGATCCGCAAAAGCCTATCCTGACCGATTTTTCGCAAGGAATCCAATGGTATTACTCACGCACACGGAAAATCAACACACAAAATGCAGAAATTAAAAAACAAAAACGGCTATTGTTTAAAAACATCGTTTCGTGTCGAATTTCCAACACGCGTAACTCTCTCGATTTTTAACCGAATCAAGATCCGCGAAAGCCTATCCTGACTGATTTTTCGCAAGGAATCCAATGGTATCGCACATGCACGCTGAAACTCAACGTACAAAACACAGCAATAAAAAAACCAGAGCTACTACGTTGTAAAAACATCGTTTCGTGTCGAATTTCCAACACGCGTAACTCTATCGATTTTTAACCAAATCAAGATCCGCAAGAGCCTATCTTGACCGATTTTTCGCAAGGAATCTAATGGTATTACTCACGCGCACAGAAAATTAACACACAAAATGCAGAAATTAAAAAACCAAAACTGCACGTTGTTTTCGACGCCGTTTCGCGTAAAATTTCCAACGCGCGTAACTCTCTCAATTTTCATCGGAATTGAAATCCGTAAAAACCTATCTTGACCGATTTTTCGCAAGGAATCCAATAGTGTTACTCATGCAAACTAAAACTTAATGTATAGAACACACCAATGAAAAAGAATAGAACTAGATATGGTTTGGAAGCAACCAAAATTCCATATAAAAACATGTTAAAATGCAAACAGCGGGAGGATCACAACATACACATTAAGGACTACATTTTTGCCTCAAGAATTGTTCAATATGATGCATGTATGTGGACAACAAAGGAAAGCATGATTCAAAGAATTCAAGTTGTGGATTTTACCTCTTTTTTGGAGATTTTGGGCAACCTACCAAGTGCTTTATTCCAGAAATGATTTGATGATTTGGACAACCTCAAATGACCTCTTAGAAGCTTTTAGGATGGTTGGAATCGGCTGGAAATCTCTGGAGCAAGTTTGTGCGCTTTCTCGCGAAATGGTAAAAAACTGCCAAAATGCCAACTCTCTCAAATGGTGTTCCAGATGTGTGGCACCATTTGGGACAGTTCAAGGATGATATTTAGAGTGTGTTTGAGGTTTTATCTAGTTTGGAAAGTGACTGAATCAAGACATGGCTTGAAAAATGCAAAAAAGTGCCATTTTGAGGTTTTGAGAGGTGACTTTGTGATGTTGTGATTACATGTCACTTTTGATGGTTTGCACAGCTTACATATGATATATATGAGGTGTGTGTGTGATTAGTTTGAGTTGAATTGCTCTCTAGCTCAAAAACTCAGAATTTCCTTACTAAAGAAGGCATTTTGGAGTGAAAGAGAGAATTTGAGGAAAGCATCTGTTTGATGGCTTTGGTGTACTCAAACTGAACACAAATGAGCTCTATTTATAGTAGAGCAAGTTTGTTTTAGGATCCACAGTGAATGGTGGCTGCAGCAGAGGTTTGGCCAATGTTGGGCAATGGAAATGCAAGTCTCCTCTAGCCATTGACTAGAGGTTAGGGCTCAGAGATTTGGTTCCCTAGTTGTTGGATAAGTCTTGACTGATTTCAGATGAGAATGGCTCAGTCCATGCCACCTCTAAGCATCCATTAAATGCTCCAAACCAAAATTGGAGTTTTGTCCCTCTTTTAGGGATTTCTAGGTTTTGGCATGCTTTTCTTTGTTCCTTGGACTTGGGAGGTTCATGGATCAGATCATCCCACTTGGATTTGATCCTTAGATGTGTCCAAACTGATGACAAGGCTTGAAAATTCGTGTGGCACACAAAATGTGCAAATCTGCCCCTGAAAAAATTCAGCTTCAGCAAGCCCTTTTGTAAGATCCATAACTCCCTGCTCGAGTATGCTACATGGACGTTCTAGGACTTTTCGGAAAGCTTAGATGACGTACTTCAACTTTGATGTTTGGCCCTAGACCTGGTTCAACTTGGATCATGGAGAAAAACAGCCTTGAAGTTGGGACATTGTGCTGAAATTACAAGGCAGATTTTGGCTAAGTGCTGAAAAATGTCAATTTTAAGTTTTTAGCCATTTTGATCCAAGCATAACTCAAAATCCATGATGAATTGGGATGAAGTGTAGTTGACACTTTTGTAGAGGGCCATGAGGGCTACAAATCAAGCTTTGGATAGTGGAAAATGGCTTTGTGGTTTAGGAGTTATGATCCTCCAAAGTTGGTACCCTTGCCACTTTTTTTCATAACTTAGAAAAATTTCTAAGTTTTTATGGTTACCCCTTTTACAAGTTATCCCACTTTCTTTGATTTTTCTTGATGAATGATGATTCCAATCACACATTAACGTCATTTTAGGGTTAAAAAACCATATTTATGAAAAATCTCAAAAAGTCAAAGTTTGACTTTTGTGCACAGTTGACTTTTTATCAGATGAATTCTAAACTGTGCGATTCTTCAGGAAATCATGTCCTTGACCTAAATCAAAATTGATGGACATGTTCCATGGGTGTTATAGGGTGTATTTAATTGTGTCCCACGGCTTGGGAGCATGTCCTGGTCAAAAGTCAAAGCTATAGTTGACTTTTCTCGCGAAACCCTAACTGTGGTTTAGATGAAATTGAAACTTGTTGCTCAAGCTTCTTGGGTCAATCCATTGTTGCAAATGGATCAACGTGGTATGTTGGAGACCCTCAAATCATGTCTTGAGGTCTTGGCTCATGATTTGTCCCAAAAGTCAACTTAGGGGTGAATTAGGTCAAGAAACCCTAATTCCTGATTTTTGATGTATGCATCCCCCGAGGCTAAATTGACATGGTGATTGGGTTTATAATGTTCCATGGAGCATTTTAGGTTATGCTTTGAAGCATTGGCTCATGCCCAGAGGAAAATTTCCATCTGGAGGCCCTAGTCGACCAAACCCTAATTTGGTGACACTGGCGATCCTGAGGCTTGATCCACCTAGAAGGGAGCAAACTTGTGCTTAATCCTTGAAGTGGGAGTTCTCTTGATCCATTGTGGATGTTTGAGAGGCTAGACAAGTTGAAGATCATGTCATTCCTTGATTGATCCTTTGTCTAAGAGCTCTGCGAGGGCTTGAAACCCTAAATCCTGTTTGTAGTGAATGATCACCCACCTTTGGGGAGACTAATGAGGTATGATGGTCCATCCATATTGTGCTGATGATTTGCACAATGATGGGAAATCTTAGTGGTCAAAATTTGGGGTATGACAGATGCCCCTATTTAATCTTCTTGGACCCGAAGGTGTGAATGACGAAGGTATTCGGGCATTCGGGGTGCAAGAGGATTAAATATCGGAATACCCGAAATTTTGATGGTGGTTATGAATGGTAGCTTACGCATTCATCTTCTTTAGCTAAGCGAAGATGCTTAGAAAAGGTAAACTTCCCCTCGATCCTGGTCTTCAGCCAAGGAGCTGGTCTCAGTTTTCTTTTGAAATAAACTTCCCCTCGATCCTGGTTTCCTACCAAGGAACTGGTCTTAGTTTCTTTTGTAAACTTCCCCTCGATCCTGGTTTCCTACCAAGGAACTGGTCTCAGTTTCTAAAGTAAACCTCCCCTCGATCCTGGTTTCCTACCAAGGAACTGGTCTTAGTTTATTTTGTCAACTTCCCCTCGATCCTGGTTTCCTACCAAGGATCTGGTCTCGGTTACTGAAATAAACTTCCCCTCGATCCTTGTTTCCTACCAAGGAACTGGTCTCAGTTTCTTTTGTCAATAAACATTCTTGACAAGGAACGCTGTTAGTAGCGGTTTTCCTTCAAACTTCTCGCCGAATTTTCCTGGGGAGATGCCATTTGAGTGGAAAAAGTTTTGATGTCAGACTTGCTGGGGAACCCATTCGTCTGAATTGTAGAGGTACACAAACTTCTCTGTTTTGGAGACGCCATTTGTCGATTCTACTGGGGAAAGCGAGTCTCTTGAGAGACTGTTTTCGTTTGGGGGCTTACATCATACTTTTCTCGGGATCTTTCCGGAGAAATGCCATATGATGGGATCCAATTTTGAGGTGCCGATGACCTTTTCATCAGTGGTTTTTCAGAGAAAAACTGCCGTACCGCCGAATCTCTGATTAAGAGGCTTTCTCTGGGGATTTTCCTTAATCCGGGAAAGCAAGGATATCGTCTTCGATGGCGAAGAGCGACATTTGTTGAAAGTTTTCTTGTTTCTCAGAGGTTCAAGTTATCAAAGTGGTCAAGGACCGTCTCTAATCCAGAGATAAACTGGAGGAGAGATTGCTCAGACACAACACTTCCTGACGAGGAAAAGGCTGACAACTCGATTGAGAGGACTTATCACTAGGGGATAAGAATGACTTGAGTGATAGTGATGCAATATGAATGTGAATGCAAATCAATAATGCATGATGTATGTATATATATGCTGACAAAACTGACGCGACATACAGACTAAAGGATGAACACGACTGGATACTCGGCCATCGCGGGGCGTGTAGAAATATCGCTGGTTCAAGATAGCAATTCTGCCTTGCTTAGGAGAAACGGTCCCTGTTGGGGGTGACGCTGGTCGGGCTTAGGAGATGAGGACTCGGCCGAGGATGTCAGACGAAACATGGTCTCTGACATTGTTGATCCTTCATTCAGGCGTACTGGTCTAGAAGGAGTACTTTGATTCTGCACTTTGAGGTTTGAACACCTTTGGAGACGCGATTGATGTTCTTCTGATGTTCAACAGTCAAAAGAAATTGCCATCTCTATTTTAAAAAAGCAGAAAAAGTTTTAACAAGTAAATTCATTTTTGTTTCATTTCAAGAATCGTTAATCATGTTAACAACGTCGTTCTGTAAAGCTAAAACAAATAAGAATTACAAACAAAAGCACAAGGGCTCAAATTTTATTGATAAGATGGAAATCAGCCAAACGCGTGATTCCAAAGAGTATTTACAAAGTCTGAAAATGGTAATTTACAGGGAAAAGGGCTACGTTGAAACATAACGACCACTATCCTTCTACCAACTTTGAATTCGGGACATCCTGAGCTTTTGTCGAAGATGACCTTGACTGGAGTTTTCTGACAAAAGATGTAACTGCTGCTGCTGAGGGACTTGCCTCTGTTGAACATAGTTACTTGCCATTATCCCTAATTTTTTCCTGGATTGTACTATGATGTTTCCAATCCACCGGGATGATTTTTTTCATGTCTCTAACTTTTGCCTGGACCGCCCTTTCGGGTTTTCAATCCACCGAGACGTTTTTTTTTTTTTTTTTAGTTTAGGCGAAGTATTTCTTGACTACATCAACATTCGTGGGGTAGGCAAATTCCTCTCCGTCCATGGTTGCAAGTCTCAAGGCGCACCCTGAGAAAGCTTTCGTGACCACATAGGGGCCATCATAATTTGGGGTCCATTTGCCCCGAGAGTCAGTGAGAAATGATTGTATCTTCTTGAGCACAAGGTCTCATTTTCTGAAGATATGAGGTCGGACCTTTTTGTCGAACGCCCTTTTCATTCTCTGTTGATACAACTGACTGTGGCATAGTGCCGTGATTCGCTTCTCTTCGATCAGATTCAGTTCGTCGTGTCGGCTTTGACACCATTCAGCTTCGGTGAGCTTTGCTTCCATCAATACCCGGATTGATGGGATCTCTACTTCTATGGGGAACACTGCTTCCATGCCATACACTAGAGAGAAAGGGGTAGCCCCAATTCCATTTTCGTAATGATTGACAGCTGCGTCAAAGATAAGTCCCCACTGGGAACCTGGTTCTGGCCCTTCACTGGGTAGCGGTTCATCGCAGTCTTTCATCTTTAGATACATGACATCTTCGTCTGGGAAGTCAAACCCGATTGATTCTTGATCGTCAATCGGTTGATGAGCCAAATGATCGGCTAAAATACTTCCTTTAACGGCTTTCTGAGCGTGGTACTCTATGTCATATTCTGATAACAGCATCTGCCAACGGGCAATTCTTCCCGTAAGAGCAGGTTTTTCGAAAACGTACTTGATTGGATCCATTTCGGAGACCAACCAAGTAGTATGACGAATCATGTACTGGCGAAGACGTTTGGCTGCCCAAGCCAAAGTACAGCAAGTTTTCTCGAGCATCGTGTACCGAGTCTCGCAGTCGGTGAATTTCTTGCTTAGATAGTAAATGGCAGACTCTTTCCATTTAGTTTCGTCTTGTTGGCCAAGTACACATCCCATTGAGTCCTCCAGAACTGTGAGGTAAATGATCAGTGGTCTTCCTTCCACTGGAGGTGATAGAATCGAAGGATTCAACAGATATTCCTTGATACTGTCGAAGGCGGTTTAGCAATCTTCTGACCAAACGCAATCCTGGTTCTTTTTTAGTAACTTGAAGATCGGCGCGCATGTCGCGATCATGAGGAATATGAATCTGGAGATGTAGTTCAAACGTCCCAGGAATCCTCTGACTTGTTTTTTCAGTTTTCGGAGAAGGCATTTCTTGAATGGCCTTGACCTTGTCAGGATTAACCTCAATCCCTTTCTGGCTGACGATGAACCCTAGTAGTTTCCCTGAACGGACACCGAAGGTGCACTTGTTGGGATTCAAGTGGAGCTTGAATTTTCGTAGACGTTCGAACAATTTTGACAGATGTTCAACGTGCTCACTCTCTGTTTTTGATTTTGCAATCATATCATCGACATATACCTCGATTTCCTTGTGTATCATGTCATGAAACAGAGTAGTCATGGCCCTTTGATAGGTTGCCCCGACATTCTTCAGACCGAACGACATTACCTTGTAATAAAAGGTACCCCATGGGGTAATGAACGAAGTTTTCTCCATGTCTTTCAACACTATTTTGATTTGATTATAGCCCGAGAATCCATCCATGAAGGAGAAAACTTTGAACTTTGCTGTACTGTCTACCAGCATGTCAATGTGTGGTAAAGGAAAGTCGTCCTTTGGACTTGCCTTGTTCAGATCTCTGTAATCAACACACATTCTGACCTTTCTGTCCTTTTTGGGAACTGGTACGATGTTGGCTAACCATTGAGGATATTCTGATGTGGCGAGGAAACCCGCGTCAATCTGTTTCTGTACCTCCTCGTTGATTTTGATGGCCATGTACGGGTGAATGTGTCTCAACCTTTGCTTTACTGGCAGACATTCCGATCTTAACGGTAAGTGATGTTCCACGATGCTGGTATCCAACCCTAGCATATCCTGATAGGACCAAGCGAATACATCGGGGAATTCTTTGAGAAGCTTTATCAAACTTTCTTTGACAGTTGGATTGAGCAGTGCCCCAATCCTGATTTCCTTTCTCTCTTGCTCTGAACCCAAGTTTACCATTTCCAACGGCTCTTTGTGAGGTTCAATGGACCTTTCCTCTTGTCTGAGTAATCGGGAGATCTCTTCTGGAATCTTGTCGTCATTTTCTTCTTCAGCCTCGAATACCGGGAACTCAAAGTTGGGAGAAGGCATTGGATCGTATGTTTCAACGGGGTGTAAAACAAGCAATCTGCATGACGTGATGATTCGTGTTTAGAAGAGATAGAGAAAATGCAAGTTTGTGCAGTGTATTTATTTTACTGCTTGTTTTTAAATGTTTTTTAGGATTACCATTTTCTGAAAAAGAAAAAAGAGAAAACAGCAATAATGCGGAAATTACAGAACGACGTTATTTTATTTATGAACAAGTCGACTCTTGAAACTACAACCCTATAAAACAAAACTCTGTCGCTTTGGGCAAAGCGAAGAGGGAAATTTACAGAAAGTGAACCCTATCAAAACATCTGTTCCACCTGGGCAGGGTGAAAGGTTTAAAGATGGCAATTACTTTGACTGATGAACGACCTTCAGAACCTCGACAGCAACCCATTGGCGGCGAACTCCTCGGTGAATCACAAAGTCTGGCACCTTCCTTGATTTTTCTTCAGAAATGATGCTGATTTCTGGTGGAGCAGGATCATTGGAATCTGTCTCCCAGGCAGAGTTGTCGTAGGAGGATTCCTCTGTTGCATTCTGCAGAGTATTGGTGCTCTCAGGTACATCTCCCCATCCAGTTGGCTGGATATCTTCGAGCCTGATACGAGAGCTTTCGGGCGCAGTGTACTTGACCATAAAGTCGTATTTTCCACTAGGTTGTCCCAAGGTGTCCCACACTTTTTTGGAACTGGAGGAGTCATCCCTCTCGATGACGTTGACCTCGGGAAAAGCATAGTTGATGAATTCAAGTCCTGCAAACGTTGCGAATTTATCTTCATGTTGAGTAGTTTCGGAATGACCTGAGTGTTGATCCCATGACATGGTGGGGACACAGGTATTTTGTTCAATGGTGCTCAGCTGAGTTTCATTACTCGGATGACTTTCTTGCCCCAAGTTTCCTGGATAAGGTTGCCACATTGGCAGACCATCCATCGGGCCATAGTAGTTGTGGTCAAAGTTGTCTTTCATCAGAGTGTCTTCCTCTAATGAATTTGGCGGAGCACGACATCCTTCCGGATCACAATCTCCGTAGATCATTTTGACATCTGACCGTGGTATAAATCTCGGACTTTCTGTAGGAAAGCAAAAAGGCATAGGCACCTCTTCCTGAGACATATAACCGTCCTTGTTAAGATAGGACTTCCATTCTTCATCTGTATCGGAGGGATCTTCCTCATTGATAGCATGAACTATCTGGGACACTGGGTGAAGGAAACCTCCACTGTGGAAGAAGTTTTGAAGGGGATGAAGACTTTCATCATTGGCAGCTGTCTGGGTACAGGTTGTAGAAAAACCAAGACCTTTCTTTGCCTTATTGTCAGTGGGAATGACAAGCTGTCCCCATCCGGTTGTATCGGTACTCTTGACCGCTTTGATAGCATCTTTGTATGAGGAAATCGAGGTTCCTCTTTCGAAATGATTGTTCTTGCTCACCGACAGTGCTTGGAACTGCGTTCCAATAATCTCCTCGGGTTCTACACAAGTAGATGATGATAGGTTACTCACAAGCAAGGATTATTCCCCACAAACCGTGACAAGTTGATCGTTCTGAACGAACTTTAGCTTTTGGTGGAGGGTTGAAGTAACCGCTCCAGCTTGATGTATCCAAGGTCTTCCTAATAAAAAACTGTACGTTGCCCGGATGTCCATGACCTGGAAAGTGACTTGGAAAGTGTGAGGACCGATAGTTATGGGAAGATCAACTTCGTCGATAACCGTTTTTCTGGATCCGTCAAATGCTTTGACGACGACCTCGCTGATTTTCATCGGAGGGACTTTGAATGATAATTGCATTAAAGTGGACTTCGGCATAACATTCAGGGCTGACCCTGTGTCTACCAGTACGCTGGCTAAAGCATCGTCCTGGCAGTTAACTGTAATGTTGAGCGCCAAGTTATGACGGCGACCTTCTTCAGGTAATTCTTCATCACTAAATCCCAAATTGTTGCAGGAAGTGATGTTGGAGACAATACTATCGAACTGTCTGATTGTTACATCCTGTTCCACAAAGGCTTGCTCCAAGACTTTCTGTAGAGCCTCCCTGTGGGCTTCTGAACTGAGTAACAGTGATAACACCGAGATCTTTGAAGGAGTTTGTAACAGTTGATCGACAATGATGTATTCACTCCTTTGGATGAGCTTCAGCATCTCATCGTTGTTTTTCGAAAGGTCGGGATTACTGGATTGACCAATTGGTGGATCAGGAGCTCCCGTCTGAAGTTCCTTTTCTTTGTTAGGTTCCCCAACCCCTCGGTTGAAGATTCTACCACTCCATGTTACACGAGTGATGTCTGCAATATTCACAACGGAGGGTAATGGAATTTCCTTTCCATTCTCAATTGTTGTCGCACCGTATTTGTAAGGGATAGCCTTAGTTGATTCATACGGTAGTGATCCCGGTAGATAGATGACTATGGGAACCTTCTGATTTTTCTGACCATCATAAGTAATCTCGATCCGTTCCCGGTTGGGAATTTTAGATTCGTCAAGTAGAGGGATGATGGCAAAAACATCCCTGGTATGGTGATGACCAGAGATTATGACAACATCCTCAACTTGATCAGCAAGGTAGTTCGGCGTCCAATTGATGGGTCCAGAACCCGAATATGGGAGAATCTCTCCACGGTCCACCTGACCCTGAAGAGCTGCTCTCACAAGGTAACACCCTTGGTTACTTTCTGAACAGACGCTACAACGGTCGTAATTATGTGGTGGCACCTGGCCACACCCACTTTGAATATAATGTAACCTCACTAGGTTAGCTTCCACAGATCGTACATCCTGACTTTGACGACGAGTAGGATTCCTGTTACTGATACTAATCTGCTGAGTATCTTCATCCATGTAGATTGGCATCCACCAGTGATTTAACAAGTGCTGAAGTGCCTCCTGGACAAGGGTACAACCTCGATCATTTTCGCAACCCGCTTTACAGCTTTGATAGTCGTGTGATATTAAGAATCCGAGTCGGACCTGCTCAGCATGTAACTCTACCAAGTTGGTATTCATCACGCGAATATCAAAGATCTGAACCATGTTGATCTGATAAGGGTTCCCATCATGGTAGTCTTGGATCCATCCAAGATCCATCTGACGCTGGAGGGCCTCTTGTATGAAAGAGCATCCCTGTTTGTTTACCGAGCAAATCAGACAGGAACTGTAATCGTGCCGTGGCAGATTATGATACTGGCTTTGCCTTGAGTGCATCGCCACCAAGTTGACATTCATTGCACAGATGTCGTGGTTCTGAATGACGTTGGAGTTCGTATAGACCATGTTAACTCCACGAACTCGGTGCTCTTGGATCCATCTGAGATCCATTTGTTCCTGTAGGGCTGCTTGCACCACATAACATCCCTGGTTGTCTTTAGAGCAGATATCACACTGGTGATAGTTATGAGGTGGCACATGGCCATATCCACTCTGTCTACAATGCATCTTGACCAAATTGGTCTTTAACAAGAGTACATCGTGAATTTGATAGACATTGTTAGTCTCTTTCTCAATCAGATTGACTGCAGCCTTCTCATGTTGAGGCAGCGGGTTCGTGAGAACATTGGGATTCGTATCTTTGAAAGATAAGAGCCCGCTCCTAACAAGTTTTTGCACGTCGGACTTGAAATTGAGGCAAGTCTCTATGTTATGCCCTGATCCTCCTTGATGATAAGGGCATGTCTGATCCACCTTAAACCAAAAAGGCGGATTTTCCAGTACTGTAAGAGGAGACTTAGTCTGGATGTGCCCCTTAGCCAGTAGTAACGGAAATAATTCTGCGTACAACATGGGTATAGGATCAAACCCTGATGGTCGTGTTATACGGTTGTTATTGTATGGAGGACAAGCCTGCTGAAGAGGCTGCTGTGTCCTTTGCTGATCAGGTTGGCTCTGCGTAACCTGAGGTTGATACGTAGGAATAGGCACAGGGCTGGTAGCAGGAGTCACAACTGCTACCGGATGATAACGTCGCCTTTGCTTTCCGAGAGAGATATTCCTAACATCTTGCTCTTTTTTCTTAGGGAGAGCACTACCGTATTTTTTAGTACCGCTCGTCGATCCAGTGTCTTTTACCAAACGTCCTTCTCAGACGGCTTCCTCAAGACGTACGCCCATGCCGACCATCTCGGTGAAATCACTGGGCGCACTGGCAACCATTCGGTCATAGTAAAATAAGCTTAAGGTCTTTAAGAAGATATTTGTCATCTCTTTTTCCTCAAGAGGCGGACAAATTTGAGCGGCAATTTCACGCCACCTTTGAGCATACTCCTTAAAGGTTTCCTTGTCCTTTTGCGACATCGATCTGAGTTGATCTCTGTCGGGTGCCATGTCCAAATTGTATTTGTATTATTGGACAAAGGCAGTACCAAGATCTCTGAAAGTGCTGATCGTGGCACGGTTTAAACCCATGTACCATTTTAATGCGGCATCGGTTAAACTATCCTGGAAGTAGCGAATCAGCAGGTCCTGATTCTCCGTCTGAGCTGACATCCGCCGAGCGTACATCACCGGATGGCTCTGAGGGCAAGAGTTACCCTTGTATTTTTCAAAGTCGGGCACTTGGAATTTGTGCGGGACTTTCACATTGGGGACCAAGCAGAGGTCTGCGGCGTCCTTTCTGAATAGATCCTGACCGCGAATGGCTTGCAGTTCCTTCTACATTTCCAAGAACTGCTCCTGGAATTCCTCCATTCCTTCAAACATAGTTTCCTTCTTACCAGAAGGTATCGGTGGAATCTGTCCTTCCGGGACAGTGTGCACCACAGGGGGTGGTACCGTGACTACGGTAGTGAGTCTTGGCGTTTCCCGAAGTTTGTAACCTTCAGGAGTCTTCAGTATGCCCCTGGCATCTTCGCTTTCCCGAAGTTTGTAACCTTCAGGACCAGCGGCTTCTGTTGTGATTCCCTGATCTTCAGTGATCGGCGGAACATATCCTTCCGGGATATAGTTGACATGCATGCCCCAGGGACGATCTTTCGGCATCTGATACCTAGGATCATTCTTCTCCACTATGGGCATTGAGGTGATCTCTGAGATCACAGTTCGTTGTAGCTGAGCTTCTGCCATGGCTTGCATGTCGTTATGAAGCTTTCTCATATCTTCTCTCAGAGCGTCGATCTCTTCTTTCAACTCTCTGTTCTCTTCCTCAAGATCATCCATCTTTTTCTGACGATTGGCCCGAGTATTGTACGAATGAGACAGTTTGACTCTAGAACCGAGACACAAACGTGAGATTCGTAGGTAAGAAGAATGCGTTACGTGAGAATGATGAATGCAATGATTATATTAATTGTTTTTTTGGTTTAATCAAAATAAACTTCGACAATTAGATTGCAAATATCAAACACTGGGGAAACCCCTTTTTATTGAATTCCAAAGGATTACAGAAATGGAAATACAGTAGATTACAAGGTGCAGAAACAGAAACCTAAGCTAATGGGTCTCGAGTCCTCTCTGAAGAGAAATCGGGTGTTGATTCTGGTATCTTCCTTTTCTTTGACCGGGGCTCTTGGGCCGTTGTCGGGTTGTCATTCCTTTACCAGGTGAAAGGAGCGAACAAATTCCTTTGGTCATCTTGATTTTCTACAGCATGTTGCTCTAAAATCTCAATCAAAGCATCCTTTTCTTTCAGTAATTGTTGTATTCTGATGCACTCTACGTCGAGGGTGCGGTACTTGTTCTTCCAAGACCTTCTCTCCCGTTGAACTTTGTTGAGAGTAACCTGAAGCTTTTCAGTTTCCGTCATGAAGTACATGACAGATTCCCTCGGCGGAAGAATTCCGTAACGAGGATAAGGCATCTTCAGCTTGAGAGCTCTAGTTTGTACCCAATGGAGATAAGGCTCCACCGAGACACAGTCCGGTTTTCCTAGAGACTCTCGTCCTTTCTTATGAACGTGTTTCCAAGCGTGCACTATTTCCGTCTTTAGTGCTCTGTCGTTTTCTCCTTCCTTGAAGAAAAGACCTTCCAGATGAACACCCAGTGGGATGTGTCTCATCGGGTATCCAAATTGATGGCGAACCAATACCGGATGGTAGTTGATTCCTCCTTTAGTTCCTATAAGGGGTACGTTGGGGAAGTTTCCACAACGGTCAATGATCCTAATTCCCTCATAAATCCTATTACACCAATCTATATCAGAGTTGGTAAGAGACATGATCTTCTGCGACCAACGTAAGACACTCTTGCAATCCCAAAAAGCAGCAGACTTGGGCAAGTGGGAAATAAACCATTTATAAAGCAGAGGTACACAGCATGTGATCTCCCCTCCACTGTACAAATTTCCCAAGTGTACAGAATGATACGCATCTGTGAGCAAAGTTGGCACAGGGTTTCCAATGAGAAAAACCTTAATGGAGTTGATATCGACGAAGTTATTGATGTTGGGGAACAAAAATAACCCGTAGGTGAGTAAGACAAAGATGCTTTCAAAAGCAGTCACATTCCCGATACTGGCGAAGTACAGGGCTTTCTTTGTCAAGAACTGGGCTGGCAAACCTTGGATGCCACCCTTAGTAGTCATGTGAGTCCTGACCTCAGACTCGTCCAAATGAATTGCTCTTGCAATTGTCTGATTCTTTGGAATTTCTTCCAGTCCAGAAAATGGAGCTCGATCCGTAATGTGTAGATCAATCAGATAAGAATACTCCTCCAGCGTTGGTGATAGCTGGTAATCCGAGAATGTGAAACAGTGATAAACCGGATCGTAGAATTGAATGAGCGCATCCATGATTCCCTCAATCACATGGACTCTTAATAGTGGTAGCAAACCTCCGTACTTGGCTCTAAAAGCCTCAGGGTTGCTAACCTTCTCAAATCCTCTAGTTTTGGAACCTTGAAGGTGTACGTATGAGTTCTCCTTCTACCGAAATCCATTAGCGTAATCCTTTTCTCTGATATTTGCAATCACAGACTTAGTTTAATTTGAAAAACAGAGAGACTAGAAGAGAAGTTTTTTGAATGTTTTAATGTTTTATTAAATGAATGCATGAATGCAGCACACAAAAACATAGAAAAAACATGGGGTCAAAGGGTCGTTGTCATGAAGTCAAGGCTCTACCCATCCCCAAAGGTTTATACTAGGGTGATTTTTGTACCTGTACTCATTATCATCAGCTCCTCCCAAGAAAGCAAAACAACAAGCGGATCGCCAGCGAGTTGTAGAGCAATCTTAGAGTAAGTGCCATTCACCGAGAATAGATCACCAGCCTCAAATGAGGGTAGTATCGCGTAACAACTATTTCCGATAGTTTCCGCACTACGAAAGGGTTTGGCTCCTCAGCTTCTCAGACTTAACAACCGGCCCATTGGCTAAGAGAGTGAATGGGTTGCGTTGGTCAGCCTCCACTGAGGTTGATGGTCGACCCCGTCGCCATCACTTATCTTAAGTGTATACTCAATCTTTCCACATACGGCATCACCCGCATTCCCATTAGCAGAAAAATAAACACGTATAGCAATTAGGAAAAGCAGTATATATATTTGTCCTAAACATCCTAGACCTTTAAAGCTATGAATCCTAAGTTCCTGACAGAAATTGGGTTCCCCGGCGGAAGCCCCAATCTGTGGTATTCACACAAGTGAAGAGAAGGAAGACCGTGCCTAGATCTAACTTTGAAAGGCCCCACGGTGGGCGCCATTTTTTTGTTGGCGGCCACCGCCATGAAAATGACTTACCCAAGGTTTAAATTGTAAGAAAGAAAGAAAGTACCCCACGGTGGGCGAGCGATTTTGGATGTGGTTCTTAAGCGCTGGTCGCTCTCTGCGGTTTGAGCTTTGACTACAGGTCGATTCATTTTTTATCCTATTGTGAGCTGAATAAGGAAGGGAAATAGATGTCTCTAATTAACCCTGCTTGCATACTGAGTTTAAACAGCGGTCTGTTAGGTTACGAATGCTATCAATGTGGGGGGGCCTTTGTACTGGTTATTTGTATTTTCGCCAATACGGATTTCTTTCTTTTTACCTGGGCAGAAGGTTTCTGGCGGGGAACAAGGATTAGGATGTTAAGACTGATGCTTTTTGATAGGTATGTGAGAGTATGGGATTTTGGTTTTTTTGCTGATTGTGCTCGCTAAGATTTTTCTTTCAATCTTATGCCTACGTATTCCCGTTTACCGAAACAGAGAAATCAGAGCGTTCGTAATTCCTCCTAGTCTATGGGAGGAAATTGGTTTTTTGGTGTCTTGTTCAAAGCCCAAGACATGAAGCGAAAGGTGGTTTGTATCTTGTTCAAAGCCCAGGATGTGAAGCTGAAAAGTCTATTTGTGTCTTGTTCAAAGCCCAAGACGTGAAGCTGAAAAGTCTATTTGTGTCTTGTTCAAAGCCCAAGACGTGAAGCTGAAGGACCTCGACTTTAGAGAGAATTTGTCATCTCTAAAGAAGGGTTTGTCTGTCACAACTATTGGGTGACTGGTTATAAAGGAGAATTACTTTAACCGGGATACGCGGATCTTAGCAATGCCATAATTTCCTTTAAAAGGGATTTTAACCTGAAGGAGAAGACTTTAACTCAGTGTAGAACAATGCTATCTTTCCTTAGGAATTTATCATGCTAAAAGAGGGACAGTGGCATGGATGTAGATGATCCAGAGGCTTGCCGCTTACAGCGATTAGATGAAGGGGAAGGAGTTGTTGATGCTTGTATACTGTGAACGAGGCACAACTTTGATACTAAAAGGTTGATTGGATCGACCAGTGGTTTTCTTATACAAAGCCTAAGAGGAGACTATTGGCCCAACAAGAGGGAGTTTTTATGTGTCTCGTACGAAGCCCGAGAGAGAGGCTAAAAGGGTTGACTCAACAGGAGAATCTTTTATTCTCAACAAGAGAGTGTTTTTTGTATCTCGTACGAAGCCCAAGATGGAGCCTAAAAGTTTGACTGGCTCAACAAAAGAGCCTTTTTTGTATCTCGTACGAAGCCCAAGACGGAGGCGAAAAGGGTGATTGACTCAATGAGGGAGTCTCTTATATGTCTCGTACAAAGCCCGAGAGAGAGGCTAAACGTTGTTTGACTCCGCTGGGGAGAATTTTGGTATCTCGTACGAAGCCCGAGATGGAGGCTAAACGTTTGCTTCGCTGGGAAGAATCATTGAACAAAGCCCAAGAGGAGGCTATTGTAACTATTTCAGTTGAGTGACAAATCCAATATACTGATTTTAAAAGAGAAAATCAGTTCTTATATGAGTAACACTGTACTCAGGGATTTGATTTGAGGATCAGGGATATTTCCTTCTCTTTGAGGAAACGGGAAATCCAAAGGGTATTGAGACTGTCCGAGTCTGCGGGTTTCCTTCCTATTTAACGAATGTGTCACTTGAGAATGTCTTTGAGACTCAAGGAAGTTAGACTGTCCGTGTCTAAAGTTTTGTCTTTTGTACTATGCTTTGAGAAACAGTAGTAGACTCTATGAAAGGACTGTTCTATGAGGATGACTAGGTTATGTTCCTATACCTCTAGGAGGTCGTCGGGACAATTTGTACGAAGCCCAAGAGGAGGCTGGAAACTTTTAAGAAACCGACGGGTCCTTGTACTAAGCCCAAGAGGAGGCTATCATTCCCGGAGGAAGAGATCATTATACGAAGCCTAAGAGGAGGCTGTGAATACTTCTAAGAAGCCGTAGGGTCCTTATACGAAGCCCAAGAGGAGGCGGGGTTGCTTTTAGGAAGCCTGTGGGTCCTTGTACGATGCCCAAGAGGAGGCCGATGCTTTTAAGAAGCCCGTGGGTCCCCAAACCCCGAGAAATTCAAGGCAAGCTATTCACAAGGAATAGATCAAGTCAGGAAAGTTCGAGAATTTGGAAGAAACTCAAAGATGCCATTCACGGAGAATACATTCATATCTGGGAGTAGAGTTTCTTGACAATTCCTAATGAGGACAACCGAAGAGAAGACTGTATCTGGTGATCCTATTGGGGATCTAGTTGTCTATTTCTACGAATAAACGAAACGGCGTCACCTAGTTCTAGACGTAGTTGCCGGGGAAACTCTAAATATCTATACTATTATTACACAGTTGATATGAGTTTATGAAAGAATACTTATAGCGAAACAGCCCCACAATACAGTTATACATATATATGAGTTTGTGAAAGGAGACTTACAGTGAAACAGCCCCACAATACAGTTATATACATATGAAAGCGGTAAATGAAAGCGAGTAAACACTTACTCGGTTGTAGAGCTTCCATGCTGTTTGGTTAGTTGTTCAACAAAGAAAGATTGAAAACAACAGTATATTCAAAATCAAAGGAGAAAGTGCTTTGAAAAAGAAAGATTTGGGGCTTACAGCTCAAGGAGAGGCCCAAGGTTTTATCAGTGAGCGCACTGTTGAATTTGTACAGAGGGACTTATACAAGTGACTGAGGCCCAAGAAAGGTTTTTTGTACAAAGGGATGGGTCTTACACTCTATTAGAGGTCCAAGTGAGTTTTAAGAAAATAAATGGGTCTTACTACTCGAGGGTAGGCCCAATGGTTAATTTTAAAAAGGACGACAATCGCGCCGAGGTTTTGGAAACACCGTGGGACTTATACAAGTGACTGAGGCCCAAAATTTTGGTATTTACAAAGGGATTGGGTCTTACACTCTATTAGAGGCCCAAAGAGTTTAAAGAAAAGAAATGGGGCTTACAACACGAGGGGAGGCCCATAGTCTTTATTTTCAAGATGAATATTCACTTTTAAAATGCTTAAAAACAATTAAAAATGAATTTATTCACAAAAATACCAACTATATTAAATAAATAATATAAATTTTATTTTTTTGTAGAATAAAATATTTTACTATTTTTATGATTTTTCAGAAAAAGAACCAATAAAAAATAATCAAAATTGAGGGAGTTATTAATTTTCCAAATCATTAAAAAACAATATGAAAAATGAGAAAATACAAAAAAAGAGGGATTGGGTCTTACACTCTATTAGAGGCCCAAAGTGTATTTTTGTACAAAATATGGGGCTTACAACTCAGGAAGAGGCCCAAAATGTTTTTAGTTTGAAAATGGCGATCGCGCCAAGATTTTTAACGTATCGGGACTTATACAATAACTGAGGCCCAAAATTGTTTCGTTAAAAAAGGGTTGGGTCTTACACTCTAATAGAGACCCAAGTGTTAAAAAATGAAAAGAAATGGGACTTACAGCTCAAAGAGAAGCCCAGTTGATTTTCGTTTGAAAATGGCGATCGCGCCGAAGTTTTCTTTTAACACAGAGGGACATATACAATAAGTGAGACCCAAAATTGTTTGGGTTAAAAGGGGATTGGGTCTTACACTCTAATAGAGGCCCAAGGTGTTTGAAAAAGATTCGTTAGGGTGAAAATCAAATAAAACCCCAATTTCATTTTTTAGGCATTTTTCCAAGAAAAATTAAGTAAAAAATGATAAAAATATCAAATAAAATCATTAAATAATGATTAAAGTTTATGAAAAAAAATATTTTATCAACATAAATATTTAAAATCATTTTGGTTTTAAAAATCAAGAAAAAAAATAAATCATTTTAAAAGCATTTAAAACAATATAAAACACTATTTTTAAATATATTAAAAATAATACTTTTTTTTGTGATTTTTTGTGGATTAAAATATTATGGGGTATGAATTGGAAAATGATGATTTTTTGCTATGTAAAAAAAATTGGTTGAGTTTTGAAAATAAAAAGTAAGAAAAAGAGGAAAGATATTAAAATATCATCTCCGACATTTCTTTTGGGGTAAAAACGAGTACCGAAACTTTAATTTTCAACACGTTTTTATCAAATTTCAAACACTCATAACTCTCTCAATTTTTATCGGAATTAAGATCCGGAAGAGCTTATCCTGACCGATTTTTCGCAAGGAATCCGATGGTATTACTCACGCACACGGAAAATCGACACACAAAACGCAGAAAAAACTGCTATCGTTTTGAAAACATCGTTCCGCGTTGAATTTCCAACACGCGTAACTCTCTCGATTTTTAACCGAATCAAGATCCGCAAAAGCCTATCCTGACCGATTTTTCGCAAGGAATCCAATGATATTACTCACGTGCACGGAAAATCAACACACAAAACGCAAAAATAAAAAAACAAAAACTGCTATCGTTTAAAAACATCGTTCCGCGTCGAATTTCCAACACGCGTAACTCTCTCGATTTTTAACCGAATCAAGATCCACGAAAGCCTATCCTGACCGATTTTTCGCAAGGAATCCAATGGTATCGCACATGCACGCTGAAACTCAACGTACAAAACGCAGCGATAAAAAAACCAGAGCTGCTACGTTGTAAAAACATCGTTCCGCGTCGAATCTCCAACACGCGTAACTCTCTCGATTTTTAACCGAATCAAGATCCGCAAGAGCCTATCTTGACCGATTTTTCGCAAGGAATCCAATGGTATTACTCACGCGTACATAAAATTAACACAAAAAATGCAGAAATTAAAAAACCAAAACTGCACGTTGTTTTCGACGCCGTTTCGCGTAAAATTTCCAACGCGCGTAACTCTCTCAATTTTCATCGGAATTGAAATCCGTAAAAACCTATCTTGACCGATTTTTCGTAAGGAATCCAATGGTGTTACTCATGCAAACTAAAACTTAATGTATAGAACACACCAATAAAAAAAATAGAACTAGATATGGTTTGGAAACAACCAAAATTCCACATAAAAACATGTTAAAATGCAAACAGCTGGAGGATTACAACATACACATTAAGGACTACATTTTTGCCTCAAGAATTGTTCAATATGATGCATGTATGTGGACAACAAAGGAAAGCATGATTCAAAGAATTCAAGTTGTGGATTTTACCTCTTTTTTGGAGATTTTGGGCAACCTACCAAGTGGTTTGTTCCAGAAATGATTTGATGCTTTGGACAACCTCAAATGACCTCTTAGAAGCTTTTAGGATGGTTGGAATCGGCTGGAAACCTCTGGAGCAAGTTTGTGCGCTTTCTCGCGAAATGGTAAAAAATGGCCAAAATGCCAACTCTCTCAAATGGTGTTCCAGATGTGTGGCACCATTTGGGACAGTTCAAGGATGATATTTAGAGTGTGTTTGAGGTTTTATCTGGCTTGGAAAGTGACTGAATCAAGACATGGCTTGAAAAATGCAAAAAGTGCCATTTTGAGGTTTTGAGAGGTGACTTTGTGATGTTGTGATTACAGGTCACTTTTGATGGTTTGCACAGCTTACATATGATATATATGAGGTGTGTGTGTGATTAGTTTGAGTGGAATTTCTCTCTAGCTCAAAAACTCAGAATTTCCTTACTAAAGAAGGCATTTTGGAGTGAAAGAGAGAATTTGAGGAAAGCATTTGTTTGATGGCTTTGGTGTACTCAAACTGAACACAAATGAGCTCTATTTATAGTAGAGCAAGTTTGTTTTAGGATCCACAGTGAATGGTGGCTGCAGCAGAGGTTTGGCCAATGTTGACCAATGGAAATGCAAGTCTCCTCTAGCCATTGACTAGAGGTTAGGGCTCAGAGCTTTGGTTCCCTAGTTATTGGATAAGTCTTGACTGATTTCCGATGAGAATGGCTCAGTCCATGCCACCTCTAAGCATCCATTAAATGCTCCAAACCAAAATTGGAGTTTTGTCCCTCTTTTAGGGATTTCTAGGTTTTGGCATGCTTTTCTTTGTTCCTTGGACTTGGGAGGTTCATGGATCAGATCATCCCACTTGGATTTGATCCTTAGATGTGTCCAAACTGATGACAAGGCTTGAAAATTCGTGTGGCACACAAAATGTGCAAATCTGCCCCTGAAAAAATTCAGCTTCAGCAAGCCCTTTTGTAAGATCTATAACTCCCTGCTCGAGTATGCTACATGGACGTTCTAGGACTTTTCGAAAAGCTTAGATGACGTACTTCAACTTTGATGTTTGGCCCTAGACCTGGTTCAACTTGGATCATGGAGAAAAACAACCTTGAAGTTGGGACATTGTGCTGAAATTACAAGGCAGATTTTGGCTAAGTGCTGAAAAATGTCAATTTTAAGTTTTTAGCCATTTTGATCCAAGCATAACTCAAAATCCATGATGAATTGGGATGAAGTGTAGTTTACACTTTTGTAGAGGGCCATGAGGGCTACAAATCAAGCTTTGGATGGGGGAAAATGGCTTTGTGGTTTAGGAGTTATGATCCTCCAAAGTTGGTACCCTTGCCACTTTTTTTCATAACTTAGAAAAATTTCTAAGTTTTTATGGTTATCCCTTTTACAAGTTATCCCACTTTCTTTGATTTTTCTTGATGAATGATGATTCCAATCACACATTAACATCATTTTAGGGTTAAAAAACCATTTTTATGAAAAATCTCAAAAAGTCAAAGTTTGACTTTTGTGCACAGTTGACTTTTTATCAGATGAATTCCAAACTGTGCGATTCTTCAGGAAATCATGTCCTTGGCCTAAATCAAAATTGATGGACATGTTCCATGGGTGTTATAGGGTGTATTTAATCGTGTCCCACGGCTTGGGAGCATGTCCTGGTCAAAAGTCAAAGCTACAGTTGACTTTTCTCGCGAAACCCTAACTGTGGTTTAGATGAAATTGAAACTTGTTGCTCAAGCTTCTTGGGTTAATCCATTGTTGTAAATGGATCAATGTGGTATGTTGGAGACCCTCAAATCATGTCTTGAGGTCTTGGCTCATGATTTGTCCCAAAAGTCAACTTAGGGGTGAATTAGGTCAAGAAACCCTAATTCCTGATTTTTGATGTATGCATCCCCCGAGGCTAAATTGACTTGGTGATTGGGTTTATGATGTTCCATGGAGAATTTTAGGTTATGCTTTGAAGCATTGGCTCATGCCCAGAGGAAAATTTCCATCTGGAGGCCCTAGTCGACCAAACCCTAATTTGGTGACAGTGGCGATCCTGAGGCTTGATCCACCTAGAAGGGAGCAAACTTGTGCTTAATCCTTGAAGTGGGAGTCCTCTTGATCCATTGTGGATGCTTGAGAGGCTATACAAGTTGAAGATCATGTCATTCCTTGATTGATCCTTTGTCTAAGAGCTCTGCGGGGGCTTGAAACCCTAAATCCTGTTTGTAGTGAATGCTCACCCACCTTTGGGGAGACTAATGAGGTATGATGGTCCATCCATATTGTGCTGATGATTTGCACAATGATGGGAAATCTTAGTGGTCAAAATTTGGGGTATGACACACGAGCACCGGTTCATCTAGTGCTTCGCATATAACTTTTTAGAAAATGGCTAACGAACCAAATGGGGTGTACAATAGAGCCCCGATTTTTAACAGTGAGAACTATAGTTATTGGAAAGATTGTACACGCATGCATATCAATTCTATTGATAGAAATGTATGGAACGCTATACAAAATGGTCCTATGGAAATCAGTATGACCAATGCGGATAACGTTGTTGTGCCTAAGCCGGAAGCACAATGGAACGAAGAAGATGAGAAAAAGTATAACTACGATTGGAAAGCTAAAAATATTCTCATATCCTCTTTAGGAGTTGATGAATATTATAGAGTTTCACATTGTACTACTGCTAAAGCTATGTGGGACGCATTGCAAGTTGTCCATGAGGGAACTAATGATGTCAAACTAGCTCGAATCAACACTTTGATACAAGAGTTTGATCTCTTTCACATGAAGCATGGTGAAACCATTGCTGATATGCAAAAGCGATTTACTCATTTAATTAATCGACTAAACTAATTTGGGAGACTGATTTCAATGATGTTGCTAGTAATAAAATTTTGAGGTGTCTTACTAGGGAGTGGCAACCAAAGGTCACAACCATAAAGAAAGCCAATGACCTCATGACTTTAGACATCACAACTTTATTTGGCAAGCTTAAGGAACATGAGCAAGTGCTCATTAGTCTCGACCAACATGAGAAAAAGGAAAAGAAAGAGAAGGCGAAAGATGCGAAAAAGAAGTCAATAGCTCTAAAGGCTTCTAGCTCAAAGTCCTCCGGAAAAGAGCTAAGTGATAGTGAATTGAGTGATGATGATGAAGATACGAATGAAGATATGGGGCTGTTTGTGAGGCGATACAATCATTATATAAGGAAAAATGGTATTCAACATTCGAACAAGAATCTCATCAACTTTCGACGACAAACAAGGTCCTCTAAGAATGAAGGAAACAAGAGTGGTAAAGCAAAATGTTCTTGCTACAATTGTGGAAAAGTCGCCCATTATAAGCCGAATTGTCCAGATGAAGAAGGACAAGGGGAAGGAAAAGAATCGTAAACAAAAGAAACAAAGTAAACCTTTAAGAGGTTACATTGCTTGGGAAAGTGATAGTGAGTTGTCTAGTGAAGATAACTCAAGTGACGAAGAAGAGTCCGTCAACCTTTGTCCCTCTGCTCATCAAAAGAAGAAGAAAAAGGTAAGACATGATAAGTATGAACACTCTAATAAAATGTTTCATTCTGACTTACAAAATGCTTTTGATACTTTACACCATGAGGCTAAAGAAGCCTTTAAACGTTTAGCTTCAAACAAACAAATTTTCTCTCATTTGGAGAAAAAGATCTCTAATTCCAAAAAGGAATTAGAGGCTCTTAAGAAGTCTATGGTGGAAGCAACAAAAGCAAAAGTTGAGTATGACAAGAGTATTTGGTTAAATTGGGGTTGTGAAACTTGTCACATTTGGCAAAAAGAAGTGAGAACTCTTAAAGCCAAACTAAACAAGGCTTTAGAACCTAAAGTCACTTTTGCTATTAATCTATCACATTTTAGAAAAAGTATGAATAATCCTTTTCAAAAATAAACTTATGTGATTAGAGATCAAGTTAGCAAAAGTAACACAAACGTTAACCTTACTTGCTTGTATTGTTGCAAGAGGGGTCATACCATTACCAAATGCCGTTTTAGGAAATTTTTAGTTCCTAAAGGCATTTTCCAATGGTTGCCCAAATGTAACCAAAGATTCACTCACAACTAAGGACCCAATAAAAATTGGGTACCTATTTCCCTTGTTTGATTGTGCAAGTACAATGTCTTGAGTCTACGGAGAGAAGATGGGTTCTCGATAGTGGATGTTCAAAACACATGAAGGGAGACATTTCCTTATTCATTGACTTTGTGGCAAAAAAGAAAGGATTTGTGACCTACGGGGACAACAACAAGGGGGAAATACTCGATAAAGGTAGTGTAGGTAATCCCTCTTCTACTACTATCTCAGACGTGCTATTAGTTGAGGGTCTTAAACACAACCTTATTAGCATTAGTCAATTATGCAACAAAGGTTATAAATTTTAATTTTCAAAAGATTACTGCATAATTGAAAATAATGATAAGAAGGAGGATGTGTTTAAAGGCCTGAGGGTTAACAATGTCTATATGCCTGACTTGAGTGAGGTATCTTTGAGTAGTGATAAATGTCTTGTCACCATAAGTGAAGATTCATGGTTATGGCATAGGCGTTTAGCGCATGTCAATTTCGATTTTCTAAATAAAGTAGTCTCTAAGGATCTAGTAGTTGGCTTACCCAAAATCAAAATTTCAAAGGATTACTTATGTGATGCGTGCCAAATAGAGAAGCAAACAAGGATCTCGTTTAAGTCTATAAATTTTGTTTCAACAACGAGACCCCTTGAACTCCTCCATATGGACCTCTTTGGACCATCTAGGATTAAAAGCTTGGGTGGTAACTACTACGATTTTGTGATTATAGACGACTACTCTAGGTTCTGCTGGAATGTTTTCTTAGCAAGCAAAAGTGATACTTTTTCAGCTTTTGAGAAGTTTGCCAAGCTCTCTCAAAACAAATTGAATACAAGCATTGTAATAATCCGAAGCGATCATGGAGGTGAATTTGAAAACCACCTTTTTGAAGAATTTTGTGATAAGAATGACATTGATCATAATTTTTCCGCACCACGTACTCCTCAACAAAACGGAGTAGTGGAACGTAAAAATCGAATTTTGGAAGAATTAGGAAGAACTACGATCAATGAGAGTGACCTTTCTAAATACTTTTGGGCCGATGCCATTAGTACGGATTGTTATGTTTTGAATAGGGTCTTCATCTGTCCTATTCTCAACAAAACTCCGTATGAGCTTTTGAAAGGAAGGAAGTCTAACGTATCACACCTTCACGTTTTTTGTTGTAAATGCTTTGTGTTGAATAATGGTAAGGAGAACCTTGGTAAGTTTGATTCAAAGGCCGATGAAGTTATCTTTCTTGGATACTCTCAAACTAGTAAGGCATATAGGATATATAATAAAAGGTTAGTTACTGTTGAAGAATCCGTACATGTTACTTTTGATGAATCTTATCCGAAAAATGTCGGAAAAGGTATTTCTTTTCATGGTGCAGGTGTATCTTCAGAATACATACTCACAAACACTGAAAAAGGGATTGATCAACCTGAACCGGTGAAAGTTGAGGAGGAGAAAGATCACCATCCTGAAGAGATTGAGGAGGATCATCCAATTAACAAAGATGACTTTCCTCTAGCTTAGAAGTCCTCTAAGGATCATCCCATCGACAACATACTCGGAGGCATATCAAAGGGAGTAACTACGAGATCCAAGCTAAGTAACTTTTGTTATCACTTTGCTTTCGTCTCTCAGATTGAGCCTAAAAACTCCAAAGAGGCCTTACTCAATGAACATTGATTTTTATCAATGCAAGAGGAATTAAATCAATTTAAAAGAAATGAGGTTTGGGACCTTGTCCCTCCTCCACGAGGCCATCGAGTAATTGGCACCATATGGGTGTTTAGGAACAAGCTTGACGAAAACGGAGTCATAACAAGGAACAAAGCGCGCTTAGTGGTGCAAGGGTATAACCAATAGGAGGGCATAGACTATGAGGAAACTTATGCTTCTGTTGCCCGACTCAAGGCTATACGTCTTTTGCTTTCCTATGCATGTTCTAAAAATTTCAAATTATTTCAAATGGATGTAAAGAGTGCTTTTCTAAACGGATACATTAATGAAGAGGTTTATGTAGCTCAGCCTCCTTATTTTGAATCTCATGACTATCCTAATCATGTTTATAAGCTTAAACATGCTTTGTACGGTTTCAAGCAAGCCCTTAGGGTTTGGTATGAGCGTCTTAGCAAATTTTTACTAGACCAAGGATACTCAAGAGGGAAGGTTGATACAACCCTCTTTATTAAGCGTCCAGGAAAAGACTTTATTTTAGTACAAATATATGTAGATGATATAATATTTGGATCTACTAACATAAATTTGGTCAAGGAATTCTCTAAGTTGATGCAGGGTGAGTTTGAGATGAGCGTGATGAGGGAGCTAAACTACTTCCTCGGACCACAAATCAAGCAACTCGAAGAAGGAACATTCGTGAGCCAAACGAAGTATTACTATGAGCTACTCAAGCGCTTCAACATGGCTAACTCTAAAGCAATTGACACTCCAATGCCTACATGTGTAAACTTGGATCGAGATGAGAATGGTAAGGTCATTGATGTAAAGAAATATAGAGGTATGATAAGTTCTCTTCTCTATCTTACCACATCTAGACCGGATATCATGTTTAGTGTATGTATGTGTGCTAGATATCAATCATGTCCCAAGGAATCACATTTAAAAGCCGTCAAGCGCATACTTAGATACCTATGTGGTACTCCAAAGTATGGGCTTTGGTTTTCCAAGGGAAGTGATTGCACTTTGGTTGGCTATTCCGATTCTGACTTTGCTGGTTGCAAATCGGATAGGAAAAGCACTAGTGGTACTTGTCATTTCTTCTCAAATTCCTTAGTGAGTTGGCATAGCAAAAAGCAAGTTTCCATTGCTTTGTTAACAGCCGAGGCGGAATATGTTGCGGCCGGTAGTTGTTGTGCCCAAATCTTGTGGCTCAAGCAATAATTACTCGACTTCAATGTTAAACTTGAACGTATTCCCATTTTGTGTGATAATACAAGCGCCATTAACTTAACCAAAAATACAGTACTACATTCACGCACGAAACATATTGAAATTCGTCATCATTTCCTTAGGGATCATGTAGAGAAAGACGATTTTATATTTGAGCATGTTGATAGCAAGAATCAACTTGCCAATATTTTTACAAAACCACTTGCGACAGAACCCTTCTTTAACATCCGTAGGAAACTTGGTGTTCTCGATATCTCAGATTGTGTTCAATATTAAATGGTTGTATGCTCGATATCTATGCTTATCTATACTTTGATTAAGTACATTGAAAAGCTCAAGCTATGTGAGGGCATTCATCACTCATCTTTATTGGAGGTAATATCGTTCCTATCTATTTGACTTGTCTTGATCATATATATATATATATATATATATATATATATATGTATATGTATATATGAAATTATGCTATAATTAGTGTCATCTTGATGTTTATTTGATGGTTTAGATACATTTTTAATCTATTTTTATGTTTGAAATATGTGTGGGCTTGTTATTTATTCTTGTGTGATGCATACATAACATAATTTTGTCATTTTTCCATGTTTGCACGGCATGCGTCGACCACAACAGGGCATAGATCGACTCATGCTATTTCATTTGTGACAATATTGGATTCGGGTCTGTATGTGCCGACCCATACGTCGACTCATACTGAAATGATTCAGAAATTTGAATTTTAAACGTGCGTGCGTCGGCTCATCGCTGTGTGACCCAGAAAGTCTCCTTGGAAAATAAAGCGTAACTGAATTTTTCTTGGGAATTATGATCATTCAATGTGCCTTTTCATTTCACATTGTCATTATTGTCATCATTTGCATCATTTCATTTCATTTCATCTCATTATCACCAACTCTCTCTCTAATTCCTCTATAAAACCTAAAACCAATTTCCAAAAACTCTCTCAAATCAGAAACTTCAACAAAAAATTAGTGAACAACTTGGTTCCTCATCATCAATCTCTACTTGGGTATTGTTCATCACTTCGAAAAACAGAGCTTCCATGGCTTCTTCAAGAGTAATAGGAAAGAGAACTACTAGGGCTTTAACTTCAAGAGCAGGAACTTCACAACCTCCACCACAACCTCCGTCAAATATTCTAGTAAATGCTATGTCTTTACTTTCTGGTGAACTAGCTGATGTTTTTGAGAAGTTTAAGAAAAGGCCAGCCATCAAACAATTTGTTTACTATATGAAAGTGGCCGAACGTATGCACATCCCATAAATTATTGATATACCGAGTCATCAAAAGTTTTATAATTTTCTAGAGTGTGGTACAAATTATAATGAAGACATGGTTAGGTTATTTTACATGGGTATACACGGAAAGTTTCGTGATTATCAGTTTGGGTATAAGATAGGTGGTAAGAGTCTACATGTTGATGTTTCTGTTTGGAGAGATTCATTTGAGATGTGTCCACTTCTGAGTCCTGATCTTAACTTATCTGATACTAAACTGGCTCCTGATTATGACTTCAAATTTGCTCTGAATTCAATGTTGAAATATCCTTATCCTGCAGATATTGTTGCTAGTGATTTGTTCCCTAAATCGGTTACTACCGGTTGGTTGAAACCTATTGACAGGATTTTGCAATGGATTATGGCTCACATTCTTCGTCCCAAGAACGGAGGTTATTCAAGAGTTGACCAAGCTGAGGTACATTTGGTCTATTTGTTGAAGAATAAGAAAAAGATTCATTGGCCATACTACATTGCTAGCAGAATTTATGCTCTTAAGGAATCAGGTAGAGAGACAACTTTGTGCTATGGTTCATTCATTCAAAGTGTTCTTGATATGGTTGGGATTGTTGTTAAAAATGTTCTATACATCTCTATTACGAGTGATCAAGAATTTAGCCAAAAGACCATGACCTTGATGGGTTATCTTTGGGATCGTCAAGGGCAAAGGTACATGGTTAAGACAAAGGCCTCGGGTTCAAGAGTTCAAAATCTAGATGAGGAAGAAGAAGAAGATGAATAGGAGGATGAGGAAGCTCATCAGATGGAGACTGACCATCATGATGATGATCATGATGATAGTGATTGGTTGGGTCACTCACATGTACAGGATCCCTATGCCAATCAAGGCTGGGGTGAGTGGCAACACACAGGCTGAACGACCCTAGGCTCATCCTACATGCCTTCTACCACTGACTGGACTAATCAAGATTCATCTTACATGCCTCCGTCTCCACCCCAACCTCAATAAAACAATTATGAAGTTCTTGAGATGTTGAGGAATATGCTGCTTCAACAACAAAACTTTGCTACTCTTCAAGAGGAAAGATGCACAGCTTTGCAGGGCCAGCTCAAAGCTCAAAGTGACAACTTTGATTTGTTTGCTTTTACTATTTTACAATGGTTTGATACTATGGTTGAGACAGCTGAAGGTCAGAATCGCTCTCTTTCAAATAGCTTCAATATGCTAAACAAGGATGTTTTGAAACTCACTGAACGCATAGATGAGCAAAGAGCACCACATCCGGATTACTCTTTTAGAGCGAGGGGTCACTCACACAAGGAGAGGAGACCATAGAGGGTTGAGTTGTGTTAGTGTTGTGCATGTCATGTTTCATTTTGCATGTTTTTATTATGCTTTGTTATGTGTTTGTTTTCTTTTGACTTAGAACTTGTACTAAACAAATTTGGTTGTGCAATGCACTAAGTATCTTTCGTTATGTTTCTTGTCTTATTTATGCTTATATCACTTGCATTAACAACATTTTATGTGAATCATTATTGATGTTTTATTCGTTGCAAAAAGTATAATTGTGTACACATGAATATGTTTTGATTACGATTGACCTATGGCTTCGCTCTTTTTGATGTTGTCAAAGGGGGAGAATGCAAAAGTAAGTGCTTCACAAAGTTAGATCAGAATTTTTTTTGTCATAGAGAAATGCATAAAATCAGGGGGTGGATGCTTCACAAAGTACTCGATATGTCAAAAATTTTGCAAGGGTTTTGCCATCATAAAAAAGGGGGAGTATGTGAGGGCAGGGTTCCTTAGTCATTGTTTTAATGATGTCAAAACTAGTATAATCTCGTACTTGTACTTTGGATGGTATCATCGTGTCTTAGATTGCATTCATTCTTTAATATGCATAAAATATTCCGTAAAAATATGTCTATGCATATAGGAGCATCCTGTGTATGAAATTTATGCATTTGATCATGTTGGATACCTTAGGTTAACCTAAAAAGGGTTTAGGTCGATCAAAATACACACAAAAAGGTGTTTATAGCAGTTTGGTATCCTTGCGTCGACTCAAAGACATGTGGAGGTCGACACATGCTGTTGAAATAACAATTTGTTGCTCCCGGGTGTCCATGCGTTGACCCACATGTATGGAGCGGTCGAAGCATACTGTAAGAAAAAGAATTTTTTATTTTAAGAGTGCCTTGCGTCGATGCATGACCCTATTTCGTTCGACACATCACTGAGAATTTTGTGCAGGTTTTGCATTCGGGTGTGCTCAGGTCGACCCTCTAGTGCTATGGTCGACCTCTCGCGCACTAAAGCTAATTTTTTTTATCCTTTGTGTTTCAAAAAGTTGTTATTTCAGTTATTGGGTCTTGGCATCATATATATTCATTTGTGTCATCATTGTACACAGATAGAACAAGAAAAGTGAAAATATACACTGATTTTTGCTCATCATCTTCATTCTCACTCTTGCATTCTTCAACAATTACACATAATCATTTTTGTTGATCTTTTGCATTGTCGAGGTGATAATGTCCAAACGTAGGATGTATCTAGTTTGGGTTGAGAATTCAGTGGGGTTTTCTTGAATAAAACCTTTAGGGTTTTGTCCTCCAAGATCTTGAGGATTTGGGCTTTTTTTGCAGAGATCTTTGCTGCACAGATTCAGCCGAGTGAAAAGTTTGAAGAACGGTGGGTTCGTTCAAATAAGTAGCGGTAACCGAAGGATTGTGTAGAAAGATTTTGGGTCAAATGCCGTGCGATCAAAATCAGCCGAGCGAAAGGTTTGAAGAACGGTGGGTTTGTTCAAACAAGTAGCGGCAACCAGAGGTTTGTTCGAGGCACTTGATGCACTTGATTCGACTTGAATCAAGGGGAGAGAAGGGAATAGTATAAACTTCAACAATTAGGCTTGAGTGTGTGGTGACTATTGCTTCTCTTGTATAAAATTTGCAAATTGATAATACATATCTCAATTATAGTTTTAGAATTGGGGGCAAATGTACCCGAAGCGAGGACGAAAGGGAAACTGCCTAAACAAATCCGGTGTTGTTTTCTCTTTCTCTATCTTTTAATTTGTGTTGTTCACGTTTGTGTAATATTAATTGTTCGATAAATTTCCACTGTTGTGTAGTGGTGAAATTCTGTTTTGAAAACTCATTACAATAATTTGGATTGTAATTGTGAAAAATTATGCATTAGCTTTTCTTAGGAAGTTCAACTTGGGTTGTTTTGCACACCAAGTGTTCGACAAATTGATCGCACACAAACTGTTTGTCATATTGTCAATTTAAGTTTACATTTCACAAGTCATTGGAAATTGGATAAAATAAAGTGATCATTACTTGTATTGATTAATTGGCAAATTATTGATTCATTTTCTCATTGGATTTAATTCCATTTGGTTTTGCATATCCGATCTTACCAATAACGGTTTGTTGAGACGATTTATTTCCTCGACCGCTTCCTCACATTTTTTAAACCAATTTTTAAGCGCCGACTCTGTTTAAAAATTAATGATCTATTCAACCCCCTTCTAGATCATTGCCATTGTCTAACACAAACTTCTCATTGAATCAAGAGATAAGTTAGAAAAGAACATAACCTTTTTTTTGTATTTTCTCGGTAAGACTCGTATCAGTATTCAGACTTGACCATAAAGTCTGAACACCGCTTTGAGTGGATTATGATTCAATGGTTGTTAAACCATTTACTCCATTTCTCCCACCAAAATCAGTACCTCTAGTACTTGAGTCTGGGATGTAGGCTCTTCTTCTATCAAATGTTGTAAACAACCTTTGATAAATGCAATGGAAGATTCCTCTGCTTCTTTCTCCGATATGTGCAGTAACTACATTTGAATGATGATGCTAATATTTCTATGAGACCATACATAAATGTCCAGACAGGCTTTGCTTTGCCTTATGCCACATTCTGATAGCAGTACCATGATTCATTCCAGAGTATCAGTCTAGAAAAAATCATAATATGAACAAGATCTTGTTCTTAGTAGAATCATTAATTTCATTGTCTTGACTTAAGACTTTAATATCTTTGATAAGCAAAGAACCAGATGATGTTTGTTATCAGATAATGGCATAAAACAAATTAAAGCCCCATCATTTAATTGCCTGCAGAACACGAAGAAGAATTGAAGGTTTCTCACAGACTTGTCCTTTAATACAAATTCCATGACGACCCTCAATCAAGGAGCAATGGAGTCTCTTAAGATATCACCTTAAAAAACAGACTCTTATTATCAAGTATTGGAGCACGATGGATTTGGCATAATCTCTTTCTCTTCAATAATTGATTTTTATTTCAGGACTAAGATGCTTCTTTAGAAGCAATAATGAGTGGCAAAGCTAGATTACTCTTTCATTTGAATCCTGCACTAATGTCAGCTTCAAAAGAATATGCAATGAAGCCTTCTGACATTAGGTTCTGGTAGTGTTTCTCCTTGCTTTTAGATTTGGGAGACAAGCTGAAATACTAATATTTCAGAAGCCTTATAAGTTACTCTTTTATCATCGGATTTCTCATTTCACTCAGGCAGTTAAAGAAGTATTTTGATTTGGAAGGTTAATTCCTCATCATCAGACATTCCATAGGAAGTATCCTTCAACAGACTTTACAAAATATAATATGATAGATAACTTTTCAACATCTAATTCCATTTCTTTTCTTTGAAGATTGTGTGAAAAATCGACAGAGAAAAGTACATTCAAGTTGTATAACTTCTTGAATAACTGTGACCTTAGGTTTGAATCCAGAATAATCTTCTCAGAATTTTCTTGGAGAGATTGGATGAAGTGTAACTGGACAAGCTTCAAAACTGATTCCCGCAAATCTGAGCACAAGGATTAATGGATAGTTTAAGCATCACACATATCAATGATGTTGACATACTCAGAAGTGAGATAGAGCACCTACCAGAATGCAACTACCTTAGAAGATATTTGTTGTACCCTAAATTTTACCTCTTAGATGTCATAACATCTTGCATTTACATTTAGGGTTCAATCATCTGTGCATTGTTAAATAACCCATATCTTTGCTAGTTTGTTTCTTTTGTAAAAATCAGGATTGACACAAGAAAGAGGACAAGAACAATAAACCAAGTTCTCATGTGTTTCAAGATCACCAAGGAATTTGTGAATGTTGTTTGAAAAAAAAAAAGAAAAAGCAAGTCATGGCACTGACCACACTTTGGTGGCACTGGCCATGAAGTAAATAGTGCCTGCCATGAAAGGTGTGGCACTTGCCACAAGAGGAATAGTGCCTGCCATGAAAGGTGTGGCACTGGCCACACTTTGGTGGCACTGGCCATGAGATGTGGCGCCCACCATGAAGGAAGTGTGGCACTTGCCACAAAGGAACATGGCGTCTGCCATGATATTATGTGGTGACTGCCACGATTTCCACAAGTTGCACTTAAAGAAAAATGTGTTTTAAACAAATTAATGCAAGTGGATACAACTTGACATGAAGAAAGAGAAACTTTTCAACAAAAGCATGGCTCCTCTCCCATCAGAAAACAAAAGCAAACCTAACCCTATTCTGATTATTCACTATTCCTTGAAGACTTTTAATCCCAGCCAGCTCACTAGCACGAGGAAACTGGGAAAAGGGCAAACTTGGCAAAATGAGAAATCTGACCATACCTTCACCCTCTTTTGTTTTCCTATAAATAGGGCATTGCTCCTCAATGAAAAAGACACCAGATTCACCCTAAAATATAGGCTGAATACTCTCCCCATTTTCTCCCTCACTTACTCTTGAAGAAGCTCGTCCATTTTCTTTCCAGAACTTGTACCAGTAAAGAGGCAGTGGACCATCTCCACTAGGTAACACTCACTCTTTTTTTTAATTCGTTTTCAAAATAACATGATCATTGCACCATAACTGTTATCATATTTATTATCATGTTAATATCTGATTCCTGAATAAATATTGCAAATATTAATGTGTGAATTTTGTTTGATTTTATCATGAACTGCGTTGTGGTTGTTGTTTGAAAACTGAATAAAAAAAGGAGAATCATGACGCTCGCCATTTTTTAAGATGGCACTGGCCACATTTTGGTGGCACTGGCCATGACTTATGGCGCCTGCCATGCTTTATAAAGGCATTGGCTTTGTTGGTGGCGCCTGCCACAAGTTTCCATGGCACTAGCCATGAAAGGTGGCGCTTGCCACAATGTTATGGCACCTCCCATACATTGATGGCACCTGCCATGCATTCTGTGGCACTTTAGATGGCAACTTCCACCTTGTGTGCTTAAACTTATTTTTTTTTATATATAATTTCACTTCTTTTAGTAATTTCATTTTCTTTCTAAAAATTTCAAAACAAAAAAATATGCATAACTTCATGTATGATTCTTGGACTTCTTTTTGTGAACCACCAACTGTTTCCTGAAGACTTTTGAGAATTTTTGAGTATTTTGTAGTATGTGAAATGTTTGCTTGAGATTTGTTCCTGAACCTTGGATAAAGTCATTCTGTTGTTTGTATGTCTTGGCTTTTGTTGTTAAGTTTCATAGCTTTAACATGTCTCTGATTTCAAAATTTTGAAAATGTTATCTCTACCATACTCATATTGTTCACTTATTTTCAATCCCCCTTAACTCTTGTTTACAAGTTATTATCTCCCCCTCCTTCTAAAGGAAAGTCTCTCTATTAACCTCAAAGTCATAAATAACTCATTACCCTTTTAACCTAGCCTTAGGCTTGGAGTCGCCGCACTCCACGTAGGTGTCTTGCTGTCAGACCCTACTTTCCCGTGGACACTTCTTTCCCTGTTTTACCTAACCTTAAGTTTGGAGTCGCCGCACTCCACGTAGGTGTCTTGTTGTCAGACCCTATTTTCCCTTGGAACCTTGACCACAGTCAAGAGTTCATCACCCCATTGAGGGGAACTACGAATGCTCTGATTCCATTCCCGTCAGGATACGTAGGCACGAGATGCGATGTCTTGGCGAGCATACTTAGATACTAACCCCTAGGTCCTTCCCTTGGCACATTTCCCTTAGCAAGCAAACTTTAGAATAAAACAAATACTAACAAAAGGTTCCAGTAGAGTACTACAGATATCTAGGATGTTAACACCTTCCCTAGGTATAACCAACCCCCGAACCTTAGATCTCTTAGCTGTGTTCCTACATAGCGTACTTAGGGGTTTTCGGTCTTTACCCTTTCCTTTGGATAAATCAAAGCTCGGTGGGGAACTTCATGATTTGTGATTCAAGTTAATTCAATAGCTTGATATCCGATTCTCACCGCAATAGAAATGGTGACTTCACTAGGGAGACCCCCTAAGAGGGTTAAGCCCACCTTGTTTGTATTTGTATTATCTTATATGTTTGCTTGCTTGTATACTTGTATATTTTGTATATCTGTATATATCTGTTGTGCTTGGGTTTTCTGTATGCAGGGTGGTTACTTTGAGTGGTAAGGATATGTCCTATACCTGGACTTGAGCGTACACTTATGATAGGACGATGGTATATTCAAGGAGGCTTTGAGGGAGTCGATTCTCGAAAAAGTTGACTTGAGACACCATCACTCGGTGAGGCCCTCTTGAGAGTTTACTCATGTTGAACGAGTCTATTCGTGAAAACGTTACTACTCTCGACTTAGGTGCCCGTGATTCTGGGGATCGTAGTTACCTTTAACCCCACTTGGCCTTTTAGGATGTAGTACGGGGACTATGAGGAAGTCTATTCCCGAATTAGTTGCTACGCGATACTACACTCAAACGAGATTCTCTTGAGAATATTATTGACTACCGAGACATTCGGGAAATCGATAATATCTGAAAGATGGGTTGTCGACTCTGGGAACTTCTTAGAACCATGTTTTACGGATACAAGAACCCTAGTACACACCCTATGGTTAGTTCTTTACCCAGACTCCATGCTGTGATCTCGAACCCTTAATCCTGTCGCAGGTGTTTTGCATCCTGTTT
Organism: Lathyrus tuberosus; assembly: GCA_022829125.1. NCBI lineage: Eukaryota > Viridiplantae > Streptophyta > Magnoliopsida > Fabales > Fabaceae > Lathyrus > Lathyrus tuberosus. Next base: position 8,478,284 of record JALAZF010000226.1, read on the forward strand.
ACTTTGCATTGCATATCATTTGTATCTTTGTATGATTCATTGCATACATCTATTTGTCCAGTGGCTCATTTCCAGCTGTCTCTATCTTCTAGTGTCACCTGTGAGTCGTCAAGCTGATTCCTCGACACCGATACCAGACTAGAGCTAACTACAGACACAAGATGTCAGAGCAAGAGATACACAATGCTAAGATCCGAATGGAGATCGACGACCTCAAATCAAGCATGACTAAACTCACTGAGATGCTTCAAGTTTTGATTGCTAGAGGAGAGCAACCCCAAAGGACAGTCATCCAGGAAGTTTCAAGCGATGATCCTCCACCTGTTCAGATGCCACCTTCAACTTAGCCTGAGTTTGGTTTTCCAAACAACTATTCTCCATCGATTGTATCTACTACTATGGTTGGTCAGTCTGCTATGCCTGTATTTCAAGCTCCTATTTTCGCCGAGCCTAGACCTGCGGTCCATGCCGTTCCGCAGACTGTTCGAGCTCCCTTTGAGAATCCCCTCTTTGAGTACAATGCTGCCAGTGCTCAGGGTGAAGACTGTGAAGACTTTGTTGAACCTGAAGTTGTCCGTGGGCAGTTTCAGATCATAGATAAGAAACTTAAAGCCGCGGAGGGTACTGACTTCTTCAATGTGGATGCAGACAACATGTGCTTGGTGTCTGACCTTGTTATGTTTGTTAAGTTAAAAACTCCAAAATTTGTGAAGTACAAGGAGCATTCTTGCCCAAGGGCTCATTTGGTCATGTATTGTCACAAGATGGCTGCTTATACCAAAAATCAAAAGTTGCTTATCCATTATTTTCAGGATAGCCTGAGTGGAGCCTCACTCAAATGGTATATGAGTCTCGAACAAAACTCTATTCACTGCTTCCAAGATCTCACAAATGCCTTCATGAAGCAGTATAAGTATAACCTTGACATGGCTCCTGACCGCCGCTATTATACCCCAAAATTTGACCACTAAGATTTCCCATCATTGTGCAAATCATCATCACAATATGGATGAACCATCATGCCTCATCAATCTCCTCAGAGATGTTTGAGCATTCACCACAATCAAGAATTAGGGTTTCAAGCCCTCTCAAAGCACTTAGACAAAGAATCAATCAAGAAATGACATGATCTTCAACTTGTCTAACATATCAAACCTCCATAAAGGATCAAGAGGACTCCCACATCAAGAATCAAGCACAAGGTTGCAACATTCCAAGTGGATCGAGCCTCAAGATCGCTAATGTCACCAAATTAGGGTTTTGGTCGACCAAGGCCTCCAGATGGAAATTTCCCTATGGGCATGAGCCAATGCTTTAAATCATAACCCAAGATACTCCAAGGGGCCTCATGGACCCAATCAATAAGTCAATTTAACCTCAGGGGATGCCTTTACCCAAAAATCAGGAATTAGGGTTTCTTGACCTAATTCACCCCTAAGTTGACTTTTGGAACCAAACATGAGCCAATACCTCAAGACATGATTTAAGGGTCTCCAATACACTACATTGATCTATTTTAAACAATGGATTAATCCAAGAAGCTTGATCTACAAGTTCCAATTTCATCAGGACCACAATTAGGATTTCGAGGGAAAAGTCAACTGTACCTTTGACTTTTGACCAGGACATGCTCCCAAACCTTGAGACATGATTCAATACACCCTATAACACCTATGGAATATGTCCATTAGGTTTGATTTAGGTCAAGGACTTGATTTCACAAAGGATCGCACAGTTTGGATTTCATCCGATAAAAAGTCAACTGTGCACAAAATCAAGTTTGACTTTTTGGGATTTTTCATAATTATGGTTCTTTGACCCTAAAACAATGTTAATATGTGATAGGAATCATCATTCATCAAGAAAAATCAAAGAAAGTGAGTTAACTTGTAAAAGGGGTAACCATAAAAAACTTAGAATTTTTCTAAGTTATGGAACAAAGTGGCTAGGGTACCAACTTCCAAGGACCATAACTTGAGATCCAAGCAACCATTTTGGGTAATCCAAAGTTGGATTTGTAGGTCTTGCTACACTCTACAAAAGCTTCAACTACATCTCATTCCAATTCTCTATGGATTTTTAGTTATGGAGTGATCAAAATGGCAAAAAACATGAAAGTGACATTTTTCCAACACTTAGTGAAATTTTCACTAAGTCAGAATTTGCCTTATTTTTTTCCAAATGTAGAGGCATTTTTCATTGTAATTCAAGTTGTTTTAAAACCAAAGTTGGACATCATGTTGAATTAGGATATGTCAGCTTTCCAAAGTGACCAAGAACTCCCTCAAACTCCATCTGAGCTCGGAGTTATGACAATTGCAACATGCCTTGCTACAAACTGTCTTGGCAAGACAGATTAGTGCATAAGGGATCGATTTGATCAAATTGTGCTACAACAAGCATGGTTATCCATCTGCACACCTCAAGGGGGAATAAACAAGGGACAAACACTGATCTATCAGCCTCCAAAGTCCCAAAATCTACAAGTAGCATGCCAAACCTAAAAACTCTAAAAGAGGCTAAGACTCCAATTTTGTTTCCAAGCATTCAATGGATGCACCAAGGTGGCATAAACTGAGCCTATTCCAACTGAATGAGTCAAGGATAAGCTCTGAATCAAAGAACCATAGGCCTGTGCTCTAATCTCAAGTCAATGGCTAGAGGAGACTTGGGATTCCATTTGATCCACATTGGCCAAAGGCCTGCTGCAGTTGCCATTCCCTATTGATTCCAAAACAAACTTGACACACTATAAATAGACCTCATTTCTGATCAGTTTGAGTACACCAAAGGCCTATAACACTCGCCTTTCTCATAATCACGCTATCACTTCCAAAAATGCCTTCTAATGCAAGCTACTATAAGGTTTTGAATTAGAATGTGTTGCCAACCAAACCAATTACACACACACACCTTATAAACATCATATGTGAACTGATCAAACACTAAACCAATAACTAGAACACCAAATTCATGAAATCATCATCCATTTGCTCAAGGTTTCAACAAAGTTGCAGTTGAGGTGCCATAATCTGTTCCAGTCCATTTCAAATCAATCCAAGCTTTCAAACACACTCCATATGGTGTAGGGGGGCTGTTCAGATCATCACAACTTATTTGTAACACCTCTAACTCAAAAATCAAATTGCTCTTGCTCCCACGACCTTCAAGTAAGCCTAAAATTGGTCATCTCATAATTTATGCATATTTCCTCGCACAAAACTTTTGCCAAATGTTCATAATCATGCATAGAATGTTTCCCCTCTATTGATTACTTTGTATGAATCGTGTATCAAATTTCTCAGCCTTCATGCAGAAATTAGGGTTCTTGAGGTTTTGTTTTGATTTCTCATTCCATGCTTAAAATAAATGAAATTAAAGACCATAAACATGATCGTGAGTTAAAAACGAGCAGATTGATATGTGGATTGTATGATTCCATCAAGTATTCAGTGAGATTGATGAGAAAACGCAAATCTGGGCAAAACAGGGCACGCGGGCAAGAACAAGATGTTCTTGGCGCCCTTTTTCAAATATTTGAATTTTTGAATTTTTGTGATTTTATTTAATTGATTCAAAAATTATTTTCTCTCTGAATTTTAATGATTTTGAGTTGATTCTTTTTTTAATAATTCAAAAAATGTTAAAATATTTTATTTTACAAAAAATTCCCAAAAATATCATTTATTTCATATACTTGATATTTTTGCAAAGATTTAATTTTTATTTGTTTTTTAGCATTTAAAATATTTTTTCCTTCTTGATTTTCCAAACTTAAATGATTTTTAGTCATTTTGTGGATAAAAACTTAATTTTTGAGACATTGATCCAAAATTACAACTCATTTCTCACATGTTTTTAATGATTTTTATTAATTTTTAATCAAAATTAATTCCATTTTTAACAAAATTAGGGTTTTGATTGATTTCACCCTCATCAATCTTTTTCAAAACACTCATGGGCCTCTAATAGAGTGTAAGACCCAATCCCCTTTTAACCAAAATCTTTGGGCCTCATATATTGTATAAGTCCCTCGGCGTTAAAAGAATCTCGGCACGATCGCCATTTCAGAACAAAAACAATTTTTGGGCCTACCCTCGTGTTGTAAGTCCCACTTTTCTTTTTCAAAACCTTTTTGGGCCTCTTGAGAGAGTGTATGACCCAACCCCTTTGTAAATAAACAATTTTTGGGCCTCACACATTGTATAAGTCCCTCTGTACATTTTCAAAACAATGGTGCAATCACTGTTAAACCTTGGGCTTCTCTTTGAGTATAAGCCCCAACAATCTTTTCAAAAACAACTTCTCTTTTTATTTAGATTCAAATATACCTGTTGTTATCAAAACTTTCTTTAATTTCTTTGAACAACTAACAATACAGCATGAAAGCTTGCTCACCTGTAAGTTTTAACAGCTTTCATTTACTCGCTTTCATATATATAACTATATTGTGGGAAGCTGCTCCTCTGTAAGTCTTCTTTCATACCCTTTTAGATACTTGTCATATATCAACTGTATATATATTAGTATAGCTATTTAGAGTTTTCCCCGGCAACTAGGTCTAAAACTAGGTAAAGCCATGTTGGTCACTCTTTGAATACAGTCAAAACTAGATCCCCATAGGATTTCCAGATACAGTCTTGCCTTCTCTTGGGCTTAAACAATATGGAACAAAGAGAAAGGCAGTATTCTTCGTGAACCTTTTCTCAGGCTGTCACCCCTAGAAATTGTCAAAGAAATTCTACTCCCCGGAGTTGATCTATTCTCAGTGAATAGCATCTCTTGAGTTTCTTCAAACCTCGGAACTTTCACTAAATGATCTATTCTCGGTGAATAGCATTTCTTGAACTTTTCTTGGTTTGGGACCCACAGGCTTCCTAAAAGCATCCCCGCCTCCTCTTGGGCTTTGTACAAGGACCCTCCGGCTTCCTAGAAGTTCTCATGCCTTCTCTTGGGCTTAATACAAGGACCCTGAAGACCTCTTAAAGGTATAAGACAAAACTTAGTCATCCTTTGCTAGAGCTGTCTTTCCAGTGTCACATCACAGACCAAGTTAGGGTTCATTCTCATCCCTTAAAACACCCGCCTTCTCTTGGGCATCATACAAAAGATAAAACTCTTCCACACCAGTAGACTTGGACAGTCTAATCCCCTTGAGTCTCAAATACATTCTCAAGTTCCCTACAAACATAGGATAAATCCCGGTCACCCTGGATCAATCTCTAGCAGAGCTAAAACCCAGTCACTCTCCTAAAAATCCCAAATCGGAACCTCAGGGTATCTGATACCTTAAATCTTATATAAAACCTTAGCAAGATTTGATTTCCCCACTTAGACTTGCCTAGGGATCTCAATAATCCTCAGCAGAAAGCTAGCCTCCTCTTAGGCTTTGTATAATGATCCTTCCTCAGCGAAGTTAGCCTCCTCTTGGGCTTTGTACAAATGATTCTCCCTAGTGGAGCTAACATTTTCAGACTCTCTTGTTGAGTCCACCAACTTTTCAGACTCTCTTATTAAGTCAATCACTTTTCAGGCTCTCTTGTTGAGTCAATCACTTTCCAGACTCTCTTGTTGAGTCGATCAACTTTTCTGACTCTCTTGTTGAGTCATTCACCTTTTAGAACTCTCTTGTTGAGTCAACCCTTTTAGCCTCAATCTTGGGCTTTGTACAAGACATGAATCTTTAAAACTTTCTTTTTAGCCTGGGACGTACATCTTCCCCAGCGAAGTCACTTCCTCCCAACCTTCTTTTAGGCTTTGAGAAGTGATTTCCCAAGCAGAGTCAAACTCATTTCAGCCCCCGTCTTGGGCTTTGTACAAGACAGATAATACTCTCCAGCAGAGTTAAATCCTTTTAGCCTCCGTCTCGGGCTTTGTATAAGACACATAAAAATATCCTCACCCGAGTCAGTTAAATTTCCCATTTCAACCTCAATCTTGGGCTTTGTACAAGACACATACAAACCTCCTCGGCGAAGTCAAAATCCATTTTTAGCCTCAATCTTGGGCGTTGTACAAGACAGATAGAACATTTCCCCTAGAAAAGTCAAACTTATAGCCTCCTCTTAGGCTTTGTATAATGATATCCCCAAAGAGTCAATCTCTTTTTAGCCTCAATCTTGGGCTTTGTACAAGACAGATAAAACGCTCTCTTGTTGAGTCGGTCATTTCCAGCCTCCTCTTAGGCTTTGTATAAGGACTTCCCCAGTGGAGTCAATCAACCTCTTAGCTTCAACCTTGGGCTTCGATCAAGGCACACAAAAATCAACAATCCCCTCAGAGGATGTTCAATCCCTCTTTAGAGATGACAAATTCCCTCTCAGTCAAACCTTTTAGCTTCAATCTTGGGCTTTGAACAAGACACAAATACCCTTTTAACTTCAATCTCGGGCTTCGAACAAGACACCAAAACATCATTTTCCTCCCATAGAATAGGGGGAACTACGATTGCTCTGATTTCCCTGTTTCAATTAAACGGGAATACAAAGGCATAAGATTGCGAAATCTTAGCGAGCATACTAAACAAAAACTCTAGGTCATGTACCTTCACACATCCATCAAAATTTAGGTCCAGTACCTTACCAAAAACATCGGGAGTAACCCGAACATCAACAAAAACTCACTCACTCACTCATATTTCCCAAGAAACTTTCCCAACCCATTAACGGATAAACACCATAAAGTATAAAGCAAAACCTAAAGCTAATATCCTGTGGATAACCACATATAGGATGGGTAATTGACAACTCCCCATTGTATAACCTGACCCCGGACCCCCCAATCTCTTTTAAGAGTTTGTTCAGTTAAACATTCGCGTGCAAGGTTAGTTTTAGATAGCTTCCCTTTCCCTTGCAGCTTCATGGGACAAATAAGAAATCAAAAAGTAGCACCCACTCCTCCTCATTGCGGTGAGGAAAACCCAGCGATAAGGTGGTTGCGTCACCGACAAAAATTGCTCGCTACAGTAAAATGGCGACTCTGCTTGGGAGTCCTTAGAATGATCCTTGGGGAATCATCCCCATTTTCCAACAGTAAAATGGCGACTCTGCTGGGGAGTCATTGTCTGTATAAGACTAAGATTATAGCTCTTAAGAGGTCTAGGATGTTAGTTTTAGGAATAAATATATATATCGCTTTTCCTAATTGATATCCGTGTTTATTTTTCTGCTAATGGGACTACGGGTGATGCCGCATCTGGAAAGTTTGAGTGATTCCTAAGATAAGTGATGGCATTAGACGGGTAATCTGACTCCCAAATAAGAGACCCCGGTCGACCATCGAATCAGTGGAGAGACCCTTTGCGGATTCAATGCCTATACGACTTCGGTTGTTGAAAGCAGATTGTTCGATTGTGGTATTCTATGAAACTGGGGATTTAGTAGGCTGAGACCTTGTTACTATTTTGTAACGCGGAACCTATCGGAAATAGTTGTCACGCGATACTACCCTCATTTGAGATTACTCTAAGATACTGCAGCTCGCTCGGGTGAACCAGCCTGCTGTTATTATCCCAAGAGGGGTCAATGATTTTGAGGACAGGTACAAAAAATCACCAGTACAACCTTTGGGGATGGGTAGAGCCATTACTTCATGACACCGAACCTTTGACCCCATGTTTTTTCTATGTTTTTGTGTGCTACATTCATGCATTCATTTCATTAAAAAACTTTAAACAAAGAAAAATTTTCTCTTCTAATCTCTCTTTTTCAAATTAAACTAAGACAATGATTGCAAATGTCAGAGAAAAAAGATTGTGTTATGGATTTCGGTAGAAGGAAGACTCACAAGTACACCTTCAAGGTTCTAAAACTAGAGGATTTGAGAGGTCTGGCAAGGATGATCACCAACCCTGATGCTTTTAGAGCTAAGTATGGAGGACTGCTGTCTCTGTTAAGGGTCCATGTAATTGAAGGAATCCTGTCTACGCTGATTCAGTTTTACGATCCGGTCTATCAATGTTTCACATTCCCGGATTACCAACTAGCACCAACACTGGAGGAATACTCTCATCTGACTGATTTACCCATCACTGATCAAGCTCCCTTTTCTGGACTGGAAGAAATTCCAAAGGATCAAACCATTGCAAGAGCAATCTATTTGGACGAGTCAGAAGTCAAGACTCACATGGCCATTAAGGGTGGAATCCAAGGTTTACCATCCAAGTTTCTGATAAAGAAGGCTCTGTACTTTGCTAGTATAGGGAATGTGACTGCTTTCGAGAGCTTATTTGTTCTGCTCACCTACGGGTTATTTCTGTTTTCCAACATTGAGGACTTCGTAGATATCAACGCCATTAAGATTTTTCTAATTGGAAACCCTGTACTGACCTTGCTCGCAGATGCTTATCATTCTGTACACTTAAGGAATTTGTACATCGGAGGAATGATCACATGTTGTGTACCCTTGCTATACAAATGGTTCATTTCCCACTTACCCAAGTCTGCTGTATTTTGGGATCATAAGAGTACTTTACATTGGTCGCAGAGAATCATGTCTCTTACCAACTCTGACATCGATTGGTACAATCGAATCTATGACGGGATAAGAATCATTGACCGTTGTGGAAATTTCCCTAATGTACCCCTCATAGGAACTAAAGGAAGAATCAATTATCATCCAGTTTTAGTTCGTCGTCAATTTGGATGCCCGATGAGACACGTCCCGCGTAGTGTTCATCTGGAAGGTCTTTTCTTCAAGGAAGGAGAAAATGACAGGGCACTAAAGACAAAAATAGTGCATGCCTGGAAACATGTTCACAGGAAAGGAAGAGAGTCTTTAGGAAAACTGGATTATGTCTCTGTGGAACCTTATCTCCACTGGGTACAAACTAGGGCTCTCAAGCTAAGGATGCCTTACCCTCGTCAAGGAGTTCTTCCGTTAAAGGAATCTGTCCTTTATTTCATGTCTGATACGGAAAAGTTTCAGGTTACTCTCAACAAAGTTCAACAGGAGAAGAAGTCTTGGAAGAACAAGTATCGCATTCTCAATGTGGAGTGTACCAAAATACAGCAACTGTTAAAAGAAAAAGACGCTCTGATTGAGATTTTAGAGCAACGCGCTGTAGAAAATCAAGAAGACCAAAGGAATTTACTCGCTCCTTTCACTTGGAAAAGGAATGACAACCCGACAACGGCTAAAGAGTCCCGGTCAAAGAAAAGGAAAGTACCAGAACCAGCACCTGAGCTCCCCTCAGAGAGGACTCGAGATCCATAAGTTTAGACATTTCTTTTTACAACACTTTGTAATTACTGTATTTCCATTTCCAAAATCTTTGAATTCAATAAAACGGGGTTTCCACTGTATGATATTTGCAATCCAATTGTTGAATTTTCTTTTGATTAAAAAAAATAAAAAATTTATTAATATAATCATTGCGTATCATTCATCATTCTCACATAACGCATTCTTCTTACCTACGAATCTCACGTTTGTGTCTCGATTCTAGAGTCAAACTGTCTCATTCGTACAATACTCAGGCCAATCGACAAAAGAAGATGGATGATCTCGAGGAAGAGAATAGAGAGTTGAGAGAAGAACTCGACGCTCTGAAAGAAGATATGGAAAAATTTCACAATGACATGCAAGCTCTGGCAACAGCTCAGATGCAACAACAAAGGATTGTGATCTCAGAGATCACATCTACGCCCATAGTGGAAAAGTATGATCCTCGGTATAACATGCCTAAAGATCGTCCCTGGGGCATGCCACCCAACTATATCCCGGAAGGATATATTCCGCCGATCATGGAAGATCCGGAAACCGCAGCTGGAACCGCTGGGCCTGAAGGTTACAAACTTCTGGAAAGCGAAGATGCAAGGGGCATGACAGCAACTCCTGAAGGTTACAAACTTCGGGAGAGGGAAGCACCAAGAGTCACTGCCACAATGACTATACCACCACCCGTGGTACACATTGTCCCGGAAGGACAGATTCCACAGATACCTTCTGGTGGAAATAAAAGTATGTACGACAGAATGAATGAGTTCCAGGAGCAGTTCCTGGAAATGCAGAAGGAACTGCAAGCCATTCGCCGTCAGGATCTATTTGGAAAGGACGCCGCAGACCTTTGTTTGGTCCCCAATGTGAAAGTTCCGAACAAATTCAAGGTGCCCGAATTTGAAAAGTACAAGGGTAACTCTTGCCCTCAAAGCCATTTGGTGATGTACTCTCGGAGAATGTCAACTCAGACAGAGAACCAACAGCTGCTGATCCACTATTTCCAAGATAGTTTAACCGGTGCCGCACTCAAATGGTACATGGGTTTAAACCGCACCAAGATCGTCACTTTCAGAGATCTTAGCGCTGCCTTTGTTCTGCAGTATAAGTATAACCTGGACATGGCACCAGACAGAGATCAACTTAGAGCCATGTCACAGAAGGATAAGGAAACCTTAAAGGAATATGCTCAGAGATGGCGTGAAGTTGCCGCTCATATTTGTCCACCTCTCGAGAAAAAAATATGACAAAAATCTTCTTGAAAACCTTGAGCTCATTTTACTACGACATAATGGTTGCCAGTGCACCCAGTGACTTCACTGAGATGGTGGGCATGGGAGTTCGTCTTGAGGAAGCAGTCTGAGAAGGACGTTTAGTAAAGGACACTGGATCATCAAGCAGTGCCAAAAGATACGGTAGTGTTTTCCCTAAGAAAAAAGAGCAAGATATTGGTAATATCTCTCTCGGAAAGCAAAGGCGACGGTACCAACCAGTAGCAGCTGTAACTCCTGCTATCAACCCTGCGCCTGTTCCAACGTATCAACCTCAGGTTGCTCAGAGCCAACCGAATCAACAACAATATCAACAAAGGACACAACAACCTCTTCAGCAGGCTCGTCCTCAATACAACAACAACCGTACAATGCGACCGCCAGGGTTTGACCCTATACCAATGTTATACGCATAACTATTTCCACTACTACTGGTCAAGGGGCATGTCCAAACCAGGGCTTCTCTTGCGATACTGGAAAATCCATCTGTTTGGTTCAAAGTGGATCATACTTGCCCTTACCATCAAGGAGGACCAGAGCATAACATAGAAAACTGTCTCAGATTTAAATCCGATGTGCAGAAGCTTGTTAGGAGCGGGGTCTTATCCTTCAAGGATACAAATCCAAACGTTCAGACGAACCCGTTGCCTCAACACGAGAAGGCTGTAGTAAATTTGATAGAAGAAGAGTCTAGGCACAGCTATCAAATTCACGATGTACTCTTATTGGGAACCAACCTGGTCAAGATGCATTGCAGACAAAGTGGATACGGGCATATACCGTCTCATAACTATCACCAGTGTGATATCTGCTCTAAAAACAATCAAGGATGTTCTGTGGTGCAATCAGCTCTACAGGAACAGATAGATCTCGGATGGATCCAAGATCACCGAATTCGTGAAGTTAACATGACTTATACGAATTCCAACATCATTCAAAACCCCGACATCTGTGCGATGAATGTCAACTTGGTGGCAATGCACTCAAGGCAAAGCCAACATCATAATCTGCCACGACACGATTACGATTCATGTCTGATTTGCTCGGTAAATAATCAGGGATGCTCTTTGGTACAAGAGGCCCTCCAGCGTCAGATGGATCTTGGATGGATTCAGGATTACCGCGACAAAATTCATTATCAAGTGAATATGATTCAAATCTTTGATATTCGCTTGATGAATACCAGCTTGGTGGAATTACACGCTAAGCAAGTCCAGCTCGATTTTCTGACTTCGCACGAATATCAGAGCTGTAAAGGATCTCGTGAGAGTGACCAAGGATGTGCACTCGTTCAAAGGACATTGCAACACTTGTTAAACCACTGGTGGCTTCTGATCTATCTAGATGAATACATACAACAAGTCAGTATGATTAATAGGAACCCTACTAGGCATCAAAATCAGGATGTTCGATCAATGGAGAGAGATCTGGTGAGGTTACACTACATACAAAGTGGACGTGGCCGGGTGCCACCACACAACTATGAGCGCTATAGAGTTTGCTCAAAGAATAATCAAGGATGCTGCCTCGTGCGAGCAGCCCTTCAAAGTCAGTTGGACCACAAAGAGATTCACCCGTGTTCAGGCTCTGGTTTAATTAACATTATGTCCGACTATTATCCTAATCAAGGAAAAGATGTTGTCTTAATCCCTAAACGAGAAGTGGATAAAGATGTGTGCGCCATAATCCCTCAACTCCATGAATCAAGATTTCCTCTTGATAGTGGAAGGATTCTCAACCTCGAACCAATCGAGGCCAGCTATGATGGTCAGAAAAATCAAAAGGCTCATGTAGTTATCTATCTGCCGGGACCAGTACCGTACAAGTCCCATAAATCTATCCCTTACAAATACGGTGCAACAAAAATCGTGAATGGAAAGGAAACTCCATTACCCCCGGTCGTGAATATTGCGGATATCAGTCGAGTAACACGGAGCGGTCGAATCTTCAACCGAGGAGTTGAAGAACCCAACAAAGAAAAGGAACCTCAAACAGAAGTTCCTGATCAATCAGTGGGTCAGCCCCGTACTCCCGACCTTTCAAAGAACAATGATGAGATGCTGAAGCTCATCCAGAAGAGTGAATACAACATTATTGATTAGCTATTGCAAACTCCTTCAAAAATATATGTACTATCTCTGTTACTCAGTTCCGAGGCTCACAGGGAGGCTCTACAGAAAGTCTTAGAGCAGGCCTTTGTGGAACAAGATGTGTCAATAAGATAATTCGACAGCATCGTCTCTAACATCACTTCCTGCAACAACTTGGGGTTTAGTGATGAGGAATTGCCAGAAGAAGGCAAAAGTCATAACATGGCGCTCAATATTACAGTCAACTGCCAGGATGATGCATTAGCCAGCGTACTGGTAGACACCGGATTGGCTTTGAATGTTATGTTGAAGTCCACTCTAATGCGACTATCATTCAAAGGATCTCCGATGAGAGGCAGTGAGGTCATCGTCAAAGCATTTGACGGATCCTGAAAACAGTTATCGGCGAAGTCGATCTTCCCATAACTATCGGTCCTCATACTTTCTAAGTCACTTTCCAGGCCATGGACATCTGGGCAGCATACAACTGTTTGTTAGGAAGACCTTGGATACATGAGGCCGGGGCAGTCATGTCGACACTTCACCAGAAGCTGAAGTTCGTCAAGAACGACCAACTAGTCACAGTCTGTGGAGAGTAAGCCTTGATCGTGAGTAACTTATCATTATCATGTGTAGAACCGGAAGAGGTTGTAGGAACCCAGTTCCAAGCACTTTCGGTGAGCAATGACAATCAGTCAGAAAGAGGAACATCGATTTCCTCGTACAAAGATGCTCTCGAAACGATCAAAAGTAACAATGCAAAAGGATGGCGGCAGCTTGTCATTCCTACGGACAACAAGGCAAAGAAAGGCCTTGGTTTTTCCTCAAACTGTGCCTAGACTTCTATTAGCAATGAAAGTCTTCATCCCATTCAGAACTTCTTACACAATGGAGGTTTCCTTCACCCAGTGTCTCAAGAAGTATATACCATCAACGAGGGTGACTCCTCTGATACAGATGAAAAGTGAAAGTCTTATCTCAACGAGGACGGTTATATGTCTCAGGAAGAGGTGCCTACGCCATTTTACTATCCCGCACAGAGTCCGAGATATATACCGAGATCAGATGTCAAAATGATATACGGAGATTGTGATCCGGAAGGATGCCGTGCTCCACCAAACTCATTAGAGGAGGACACTCTGATGAAAAACAACTTTGACCACAACTACTATGGCCCAATGGATGGCCTGCTTATCTGGCAGCCGTACCCAGGAGACTTGGGGCAAAAGAGTCAGCCCAACGATGTATATCGGTTGAGCATCGTTGAAAAGAATACCTATGTCCCCACAGAATCATGGGATCATTACTCAGGGCATTCAGAAAATATCCAGCACGACGATGAATTTGCAAGAATTACAGGACACGAGTTCCTCAACTATGCTTTTCCCGAGGTCAACGTGATTGAGAGAGATGACTCCTCCAGTTCCAAAGAAGTGTGGGACACCCTGGGACAACCGAGTGGCAAATACGACTTCATGGTCAAGTACACCGCTCCCGAAAGCTCTTGCATCAGGCTCGAAGACATTCACCTAACTGGATGGGGAGATCCTCCCGAGAATGCAAACACTATGCAAGATACAACAAAAGAATCCTCCTACGACAACTCTGCCTGGGAGACAGATTCCAACGATCCTGCTCCACCAGAAATTAGCGTTATTTCTGAAGACAAACCAAGAGGGAAGGTACCCGACTTTGTGATTCACCGAGGAGTTCGCCGCCAATGGGTACTCTCGATGTCCCAAAAATCATCCATAAGTCTAAGTAATTGTCGTCTTTGTTTTAACCTTTCACCCTGCCCAGGTGAAACAGATGTTTTGATAGGGCTCACTTTCTGTAAATGTCTCTCTTTGCTTCGCCCAAAGCGACTGAGTTTTGTTTTATAGGGTTGTAGTTTCAAGAATCGACAAGATCATAAATAAAATAACGTTGTTCTGTAATTTCCGAATTTTATTGCTGTTTTCTCTTTTCGCTTTTTCAGAAAATGGTAATCCTAAAAAACGACTCAAAATAATAAAAACAAGCATTTTTCAGAAAATACACTGCACGCACTCTTGCATTCTCCCTATCTCTTCTAAAAATAAATCATCACGTCATGCAGATTACTTATTTTAAACCCCATTGAAACATACGATCCAATGCCTTCTCCCAACTTTGAATTCCCGGTATTTGAAGCTGAAGAAAAAGATGACGAAGAAATTCCAGAAGAGATCTCCTAATTACTCAGACAAGAGGAAAGGTCCATTGAACCTCACAAAGAGCCGTTGGAAACGGTCAACTGGGGTTTAGAAGAAGAGAGAAAAGAAGTCAAGATCGGGGCATTGCTCAGTCCAACTGTCAAAGAAAGTTTGATAAAGCTTCTCAAAGGGTTTCCCGATGTATTCGCTTGGACCTATCAGGACATGCCAGGGTTGGACACCAGCATCGTGGAACATCATTTACCGTTAAGATCAGAATGTCTGCCAGTAAAGCAAAGGTTGAGAAGGACTCACCCAGACATGGACATCAAAATCAAAGAGGAAGTACAGAAACAGATCGACGCAGGTTTCCTCGCTACATCAGAATATTCTCAATGGTTAGCCAACATAGTACCAGTTCCAAAAAAGGACGGAAAGGTCAGAATGTGTGTTGACTACAGGGATCTGAACAAAGCAAGTCTGAAGGATGACTTTCCCTTACCACACATTGACATGCTGGTAGACAGTACAACAAAGTTCAAAGTTTTCTCCTTCATGGATGGATTCTCGGGCTATAACCAAATCAAAATGGCGCCGAAAGATATGGATAAAACTTCCTTCATCACCCCATGGGGCAACTTTTGTTACAAGGTAATGTCGTTCGGTTTGAAGAACGTCTGGGCAACCTATCAACGGGCCATGATTACTCTGTTTCATGACATGATACACAAAGAAATAGAAGTGCATGTCAATGATATGATTTCCAAATCTAAGACAGAAGAGGAGCATGTGACCCACCTGTCAAAGCTATTCGAGTGTCTGAGAAAGTAAAAACTCCGCTTGAATCCCAATAAGTGCAAATTTGGTGTTCACTCAGGGAAACTGCTAGGGTTCATCGTCAGCCAGAAAGGAATTGAGGTTGATCCTGACAAGGTCAAGGCCATTCAAGAAATGCCTTCTCCAAAGACTAAAAAATAAGTCAGGGGATTCCTGGGATGTTTGAATTACATTTCCAGATTTATATTCCTCAAGATCGCGGCATACGCGCCAATCTTCAAATTACTCAAAAAGAATCAGGACTGCGTTTGGACAGAAGAATGTCAAACTTCCTTCGACAGTATCAAAGAGTATCTGTTGAACCCACCTATCCTGTCACCTCCTGTAGAGGGAAGACCGTTGATCATCTATTTAACAGTCTTGGAAGACTCAATAGGTTGTGTACTTGGCCAACAAGACGAAACAAAAAGAAAAGAGTCTTCCATCTACTATTTGAGCAAGAAATTCACCGATTGTGAGACTCAGTACACTATGCTTGAGAAAACTTGATGTGCTCTGACTTGGGCAACCAAACGTCTTCGCCAGTATATGAATCGTCACATTACTTGGTTAATCTCTGAAATGGATCCAATCAAGTATGTATTTGAAAATCCTGCTCTCACGGGAAGGATAGCCCGTTGGCAGATGTTGTTATCAGAATACAACATCGAGTATCACGCTCAAAAAGCCATCAAAGGAAGTATTTTAGCCGATCATTTGGCTCATCAACCGATTGACGATCAGGAATCAGTCAGGTTTGACTTCCTAGACGAAGATGTTATGTATTTGAAAATGAAAGACTGTGATGAACCGCTACCCAGTGAAGGGCCAGAACCAGGTTCCCAGTGGGGACTTATCTTTGACGGGGTTGTCAATCATTATGGAAATGGAATTGGGGCAATCATTATAACGCCTTAGGGTACCCACATTCCTTTCACTGCCAGACTGACATTCAAGTGCACAAACAACGAGGCCCAATACGAAGCTTGTATCATGGGTCTCGAAGAAGCGATCGACTTAAGGATCAAGAACTTGGATGTATATGGCGAATCAACCCTGGTTATCAATCAAATCAAAGGAGATTGGAACACATACCAATCAGGACTGATTCCTTACAAAGACTATGCGAGAAGGTTGTTACCATTCTTCAACAGAATCGAGTTTCACCATATTCCTCGTGAAGAGAACCACATGGCTGATGCATTAGCCACTCTCTCTTCCATGATTAGGGTAGGTCAATGGAATGACATACCTAAGATTGACATAATGCGCCTTGAACGGCTCGCTTACATCTTCGCGATTGAAGCAGTTATAGACGATAAACCTTGGTATCACGATATCAAATGCTTCCTTCAGAAACAAGAGTACCCACCTGAGGCATTAAGAAAAGACAGAAAGACTCTCAGAAGATTGGCAGGCAGCTTCTTTCTGGGATGTGATACACTTTATAAGAGAAACTTTGACATGGTCTTGCTCCGATGCGTAGACAGACCAGAAGCAAACAGGCTGATGAAAGAAATTCATGAAGGATCCTTTGGCACTCATGCCAACGGACACACAATGGCGAGAAAAATTCTGAGAGCAGGGTACTACTGGTTGACCATGGAACCCGATTACTACAAGTACATAAAGAAGTGTCACAAGTGTCAGATATACTCAGACAAGACACATGTACCGCCAACTCATCTAATAGTTCTCTCTTCCCCATGGCCTTTTTCTATATAGGGAATCGACATGATTGGCTTGATTAAACCCAAGGCTTCGAACGGATATTGGTTCATCCTGGTAGCCATTAACTACTTCACCAAATGGGTCGAAGCAGCATCATACACCAATGTAACCCGACAAGTCGTGGTCCGATTTATCAAAAACAATCTCATCTGCCATTACGGTGTTCCAAGCCAGATCATTACTGATAATGGATCTAACTTGAACAATAAGATGATGAAAGAGTTGTACGCTGAGTTCAAGATCGAACACCATAACTCATCTCCCTACCGACCTAAGATGAACGGAGCGGTAGAAGCGGCTAACAAGAACATCAAGAAGATTGTTCAAAAGATGGTTGTAACATACAAAGATTGGCACGAGATGTTGCCCTTTGCTCTTCACGTTTATCGCACATCTGTCCGTAATTCAACAGGGGCAACCCCTTTCTCTCTAGTATATGGCATGGAAGCAGTGCTCCCCATATAAGTAGAGATCCCCTCAATGAGGGTATTGATGAAAGATAAGTTAACAGAAGCTGAATGGTGTCAAGGTCGACACGACGAACTCAATTTGATCGAAGAAAAGTGAATAACGGCACTATGCCATGGTCAGTTGTATCAGCAAAGGATGAAGAAGGCGTTTGACAAAAAGGTCCGACCTCGCGTCTTCAGAAAAGGAGACCTTGTGCTCAAGAAGATACAATCATTTCTCACTGATTCCCGGGGAAAATGGACTCTGAATTATGATGGCCCCTATGTGGTCAAGAAAGCTTTCTCAGGCGGCGCCTTGAGACTTGCAACCATGGATAGAGAAGAATTTGCCTACCCCACAAATGTTGACGTAGTCAAGAAATAATTCGCCTAAATAAAAAAGAAAAAAGAAAAAAAAAAGGTCTCGGTGGATTGAAAACCCGAAAGGGCGGTCCAGGCAAAAATTAGAGACATAATCAAAAATCATCCCGATGGATTGGAAACCTCAAAGTACAATCCAGGCAAAAGTTAGAGATTCATGGCAAGTAACTACGTCAAGCAAATGGGCAAATCCCCCAGCAATAGTAATGTCGTCCCTCAGAAGAAACTCTAGTCAAGGTTATCTTCGACGGAAGCTCAGGATGTCCAGAATTCAAAGTTGGTAGAAGGATAGTGGTCGTTATGTTTCAATGTAGCCCTGTTCCCTTAAATTACCATTTTCTAGCTTTGTAAATACTCTATGGAATCACGCGTTTGGCTGATTTCCATCCTATCAATAAAATTTGAGCCCTAGTGCTTTTGTTTGCAATTCTTATTTGTTTTAGCTTTACAGAATGATGTTTTTAACATGATCAGCGATTCTTGAAATAAAACAAAAAAATGAATTTACTTGTCACAAACTTTCTCTGCTTTTAAAATAAAGATGGCAATTCTTTTGACTGTTGAACATTGAAAGAACATCGATCGCTACTCCAAAGGTGATTAAGCTTCAAAGTGCAGAATCAAAGTACTCCTTCTAAACCAGTGCACCTGAATGAAGGATCAGCTGTGTCAGATGCGAATATTCCGTCCGACACCCCCGGCAGAGTTCTTATCTCTTAAGCCCGACCAACATTGTTCCCCATATGAACCTTTTTCTCCTAAGCAAGGCAGAATTGCTATTTTGAACCAAAAGGTACTTCTTCGTCCCAGCAGTGGTCGAGTATCCAGTCGTGTTCATCTATTAGTCTGTATGTCGTGTCAGTTTTGTCAACATAAATATACATACATCATGCATTATTGGTTTACATTCATATTCATATTGCATCACTATCACTCCAGTCGGTCTTATCCCCCTAGTGATAAAAGTCTTCTCAATCGAGTCGTCAGTTCTTTCCTCGCCAAGCAATGTTGCTTCTGAACAATCTCTCCTCTAGTTTATTTCTAGATTGAAGGCGGTCCTCGACCACTTTGATAACTTGAACCTCTGAAAAGGTAAGAAGACATTCGACAAATATCACTCTTCGCCATCGAAGATGATGTCTTCGCTTTCCCGGATTAAGGAAATCCCCAAAGAAAACCTCTTAAGCAAAGATTCAGCAATATAATAGTTCTTCTTCAGAAAATTCGTTGACGAAAAGGTCATCAGCACCTCCAAGTTGGATTACATCACATGGTATTTCCCCGAGAAGATCTCGAGGAAAACTATGATGTAATATCCCCAAGCAGAAAGTAGTCTTTCAAGAGACTCGTTTCCCTCAGTAGAGTCAACAA
The DNA here is from genome assembly GCA_022829125.1 of Lathyrus tuberosus. NCBI lineage: Eukaryota > Viridiplantae > Streptophyta > Magnoliopsida > Fabales > Fabaceae > Lathyrus > Lathyrus tuberosus. The sequence continues at coordinate 8,497,783 of JALAZF010000226.1, forward strand.
ATGGCATCTCCAACAGAGAAGTTTGTACAACTCTACAACTCAGACAAACGGGTTTCCCCAACATGTCTGACATCAAAACCTTTTCCATCAAATGGCATCTCCCCAGGAAAATTCGGCGAGAAGTTTGAGGAAAACCACTGCAAACAGCATCCCTTGTCAAGAAAGTTTATTGACAAAAGAAACTGAGACCAGTTCCTTGGTAGAAGACTAAGATCGAGGGGAAGTTTAAATCAGAAATTGAGACCAGTTCCTTGGTAGAAGACCAGGATTGAGGGGAAGTTTACATAAAAAACTAAGACCAGTTCCTAGATAGAAGACCAGGATCGAGGGGAAGTTTACATCAGAAACTGAGACCAGTTCCTTGGCAGAAGACCAGGATCGAGGGGAAGTTTATATCAGAAACTGAGACCAGTTCTGTGGCTAAAAACCAGGATCGAGGGGAAGTTTTTACCTTTTCTAAGCATCATTGCTTAGCAAAAGAAGATGGATGAGCAAATTACCATTCATAACCACCATCAAAATTTCAGGTATTCTGATAATTAATCCTCTTGCACCCCGAATGCCCGAATACCTTCGCCATTCACACCTTCGGGTCCAAGAAGATTAAATAGGGACATCTGTCATACCCCAAATTTTGACCACTAATATTTCCCATCATTGTGCAAATCATCATCACAATATGGATGAACTAACATGCCTCATCAATCTCCTTAGAGATGTTTGAGCAATCACCACAATCAAGAATTAGGGTTTCAAGCCCTCTCAAAGCACTTAGACAAAGGATCAATCAAGAAATGACATGATCTTCAACTTGTCTAACATCTCAAACCTCCATAAAGGATCAAGAGGACTCCCACATCAAGAATCAAGCACAAGTTTGCAACATTCCAAGTGGATCGAGCCTCCAGATCGCCAGTGTCACCAAATTAGGGTTTTGGTCGACCAAGGCCTCCAGATGGAAATTTCCCTCTGGACATGAGCCAATGCTTCAAAGCATAACCCAAGATACTCCAAGGGGCCTCATGGACCCAATCAACAAGTCAATTTAACCTCAGGGGATGCCTTTACCCAAAAATCAGGAATTAGGGTTTCTTGACCTAATTCACCCCTAAGTTGAATTTTGGAACCAAACATGAGCCAAGACCTCAAGACATGATTTTAGGGTCTCCAATACACTACATTGATCCATTTTCAATAATGGATTGATCCAAGAAGCTTGAACTACAAGTTTCAATTTCATCAGGACCACAATTAGGGTTTCGAGGGAAAAGTCAACTGTAACTTTGACTTTTGACTAGGACATGCTCCTAAAACTTGAGACATGATTCAATACACCCTATATCACCTATGGAATATGTCCATTAGGTTTGATTTAGGTCAAGGACTTGATTTCACAAAGGATCGCACAGTTTGGATTTCATCCGATAAAAAGTCAACTGTGCACAAAATCAAGTTTGACTTTTTGGGATTTTTCATAATTATGGTTCTTTGACCCTAAAACAATGTTAATATGTGATTGGAATCATCATTAATCAAGAAAAATCAAAGAAAGTGAGTTAACTTGTAAAAGGGGTAACCATAAAAAACTTAGAATTTTTCTAAGTTATGGAACAAAGTGGCTAGGGTACCAACTTCCAAGGACCATAACTTGAGATCCAAGCAACCATTTTGGGTAATCCAAAGCTGGATTTGTAGGTCTTGCTACACTTTACAAAAGCTTCAACTACATATCATTCCAATTCTCTATGGATTTTTAGTTATGGAGTGATCAAAATGGCAAAAAACATGAAAGTGACATTTTACCAACATTTAGTGAAATTTTAACTAAGTCAGAATCTGCCTTACTTTTTTCCAAATGTAGAGGCATTTTTCATTGTAATTTAAGTTGGTTCAAAACCAAAGTTGGACATCATGTTAAAATAGGATATGTCAGCTTTCCAAAGTGACCAAGAACTCCCTTAAACTCCATCTGAGCTAGGAGTTATGACATCTGCAACATGCCTTGTTGCAAAATGTCTTGGCAAGGCAGATTTGTGCATAAGGGCTTGATTTGATCAAATTGTGCAACAATAAGCATGGTTATCCATCTGCACACCTCAAGGGGGAACAAACAAGGGACAAGCACTGATCTATCAGCCTCCAAAGTCCCAAAATCTACAAGTAGCATGCCAAACCTAAAAAGCCTAAAAGAGGCAAAGACTCCAATTTTGTTTCCAAGCATTCAATGGATGCACCAAGGTGGCATGAACTGAGCCTATTCCAACTGATTGAGTCAAGGATTAAGCTTTGAATCAAAGAACCATAGGCTTGTGCTCTAATCTCAAGTCAATGGCTAGACGAGACTTGAGATTCCATTTGATCCACATTGGCCAAAGGCCTGCTGTAGTTGCCATTCCCTATTGATGCCAAAACAAACTTGACACACTATAAATAGACCTCATTTCTGATCAGTTTGAGTACACCAAAGGCCTATAACACTTGCCTTTCTCAAAATCACACTCTCACTTCCAAAAATGCCTTCTAATGCAAGCTACTATCGGGTTTTGAATTAGAATGTGTTTCCAACCAAACCAATCGCACACACACCTCATAAACATCATATGTGAGATGATCAAACACTAAACCAGCAACTGGAATACCAAATTCATGAAATCATCATCCATTTGCTCAAGGTTTCAATAAAGTTGCAGTTGAGGTGCCATAATCCGTTCCAGTCCATTTCAAATCAATCCAATCTTTCAAACACACTCCATATGGCGTAGGGGAGCTGTTCAGATCATCACAACTCATCTGTAACACCTCTAACTCAAAAATCAAATTGCTCTTGCTGCCACGACCTTCAAGTAAGCCTAAACTTGGTCATCCCATAATTTATGCATATTTCCTCGCACAAAACTTTTGCCAAATGTTCATAATCATGCATAGAATGTTTCCCCTCTATTGATTATTCTGTATAAATCGTGTATTAAATTTCTCAGCCTTCATGTAGAAATTAGGGTTCTTGAGGTTTTGTTTTGATTTCTCATTCCATGCTTAAAATAAATGAAATTAAAGACCATATACATGATCGTGAGTTGAAAACGAGTAGATTGATATGTGGATTGTATGATTCCATCAAGTATTCAGTGAGATTGATGAGAAAATGCAAATCTGGATAAAACAGGGCACGCGGGCAAGAACAAGATGTTCTTGGCGCCCTTTTTCAAATATTTGAATTTTTGAATTTTTGTGATTTTATTTAATTGATTCAAAAATCAATTTCTCTCTGAATTTTAATGATTTTGAGTTGATTCTTTTTTTTAATAATTCACAAAAATGTTAAAATATTTTATTTTACAAAAATTTCCCAAAAATATTATTTATTTCACATACTTGATATTTTTGCAAAGAATTAATTTTTATTTGTTTTTTAGCATTTAAAATATTTTTTCCTTCTTGATTTTCCAAACTTAAATGATTTTTAGTCATTTTGTGGATAAAAACATAATTTTTGAGACATTGATCCAAAATCACAACTCATTTCTCACATGTTTTCAATGATTTTTATTAATTTTTAATCAAAAGTAATTCCATTTTTAACAAAATTAGGGTTTTGATTGATTTCACCTTCATCAATCTTTTTCAAAACACTCATGGACCTCTAATAGAGTGTAAGACCTAATCCCCTTTTAACCAAAATCTTTGGGCCTCAGATATTGTATAAGTCCCTCGGCGTTAAAAGAATCTCGGCACGATTGCCATTTCAGAGCAAAAACAAATTTTGGGCCTACGCTCGTGTTGTAAGTCCCACTTTTCTTTTTTAAAACCTTTTTGGGCCTCTTGAGAGAGTGTAAGACCCAACCTCTTTGTAAATAAACAATTTTTGGGCCTCACACATTGTATAAGTCTCTCTGTACATTTTCAAAACAACCGTGCAATCACTGTTAAACCTTGGGCCTCTCTTTGAGTATAAGCCCCAACAATCTTTTCAAAAACAACTTCCCTTTTAATTAGATTCAAATATACCTGTTGTTATCAAAACTTTCTTTAATTTCTTTGAACAACTAACAATACAACATGGAAGCTTGCTCACCTATAAATTTTAACAACTTTCATTTACTCGCTTTCATATATATAACTGTATTGTGGAAAGCTGCTCCTTTGTAAGTCTTCTTTCATACCATTTTAGATACTTGTCATATATCAACTGTATATATACTAGTATAGCTATTTAGAGTTTTCCCCGACAACTAGGTCTAGAACTAGGTAAAGCCATGTTGGTCACTCTTTGAATACAGTCAAAACTAGATCCCCATAGGATTTCAAGATACAGTCTTGCCTTCTCTTGGGCTTAAACAATATGGAACAAAGAGAAAGGCAGTATTCTTCGTGAACCTTTTCTCAGGTTGTCACCCCTAGAGTCAAAGAAATTCTACTCCCCGGAGTTGATCTATTCTCGGTGAATAGCATCTCTTGAGTTTCTTCAAACCTCAGAACTTTCACTAAATGATCTATTCTCGGTGAATAGCATTTCTTGAACTTTTCTTGGTTTAGGACCCACAGGCTTCCTAAAAGCATCCCCGCCTCCTCTTGGGCTTTGTACAAGGACCCTCCGGCTTCCTAGAAGTTCTCATGCCTTCTCTTGGGCTTAATACAAGGACCCTGAAGACCTCTTAAAGGTATAAGATAGAACTTAGTCATCCTTTGCTAGAGCTGTCTTTCCAGTGTCACATCACAGACCAAGTTAGGGTTCATTCTCATCCCTTAAAATACCCGCCTTCTCTTGGGTATCATACAAAAGATAAAACTCTTCCACACCAAGAGACTTGGACAGTCTAATCCCCTTGAGTCTCAAAGACATTCTCAAGTTCCCTACAAACATAGGAGAAACCCCAGTCACCCTGGATCAATCTCCATCAGAGCTGAAACCCAGTCACTCTCCTAAAAATCCCAAATCGGAACCTCAGGGTATCTGATACCTCAACTCTTCTATAAAACCTTAGGAAGAGTTGATTTCCCCACTTAGACCTGCCTATGGATCTCAATAATCCTCAGCAGAAAGCTAGCCTCCTCTTAGGCTTTGTATAGTGATCCTTCCTCAATGAAGTTAGCCTCCTCTTGGGCTTTGTACAAATGATTCTCCCCAGCAGAGCTAACCTTTTCAGACTCTCTTGTTGAGTCCACCAACTTTTCAGACTCTCTTGTTGAGTCAATAACTTTTCAGACTCTCTTGTAGAGTCAATCACTTTCCAGACTCTCTTGTTGAGTCGATCAACTTTTTCAACTCTCTTGTTGAGCCAATCACCTTTTAGCACTCTCTTGTTGAGTCAACCCTTTTAGCCTCAATCTTGGGCTTTGTACAAGACATAAATCTTTAAAACTTTCTTTTTAGCCTGGGACGCACATCTTCCCCAGCGAAGTCACTTCCTCCCAGCCTTCTTTTAGGCTTTGAGAAGTGATTTCCCAAGCAGAGTCAAACTCATTTCAGCCCCCGTCTTTGGCTTTGTACAAGATAGATAATACTCTCCAGCAGAGTTAAATCCTTTTAGCCTCCGTCTCGGGCTTTGTACAAGACACATAAAAATATCCTCACCCAAGTCAGTTAAATTTCCTATTTCAGCCTCAATCTTGGGCTTTATACAAGACACATACAAACCTCCCCGGCAGAGTCAAAATCCCTTTTTAGCCTCAATATTGGGCGTTGTACAAGACAGATAGAACATTTCCCCTGGAAAATTCAAACTTATAGCCTCCTCTTAGGCTTTGTATAATGATATCCCCAAAGAGTCAGTCTCTTTTTAGCCTCAATCTTGGGCTTTGTACAAGACAGATAAAACGCTCTCTTGTTGAGTCGGTCATTTCCAACCTCCTCTTAGGCTTTGTATAAGGATTTCCCCAGTGGAGTCAATCAACCTCTTAGCTTCAACCTTGGGCTTCGATCAAGGTACACAAAAATTAACAATCCCCTCAGAGGAAGTTCAATCCCTCTTTAGAGATGACAAATTCCCTCTCAGTCAAACCTTTTAGCTTCAATCTTGGACTTTGAACAAGACACAAATACCCTTTTAGCTTCAATCTTGGGCTTTGAACACGACACCAAAACATCATTTTCCTCCCATAGAATAGGGGGAACTACGATTGCTCTGATTTCCCTGTTTCATTTAAACGGGAATACGTAGGCATAAGATTGTGAAATCTTAGTGAGCATACTAAACAAAAACTCTAGGTCCCGTACCTTCACACATCCATCAAAATTTAGGTCCAGTACCTTACCAAAAACATCGGGAGTAACCCGAACATCAACAAAAACTCACTCACTCACTCATATTTCCCAAGAAACTTTCCCAACCCATTAACGGATAAACACCATCAAGTATAAAGTAAAACCTAAAGCTAATATCCTATGGATAACCACATATAGAATGGGTAATTGACAACTCCCCATTGTATAACCTGACCCCGGACCCCCTAATCTCTTTTAAGTGTTTGTTCAGTTAAACATTCGTGTGCAAGGTTAGTTTTAGATAGCTTCCCTTTCCCTTTCTACTTCATGGGATAAATAAGAAATCGGAAAGTAGCACCCACTCCTCCTCATTGCGGTGAGGAAAACCCAGCGATAAGGTGGTCGCGTCACCGACAAAAATCGCTTGCTACAGCCGCCAGCTGCAAAACATGACTCAGCATGAGAAGGAATCTTTTAAGGAGTATGCTCAGCGCTGGAGAGAGTTGGCTTTCCAAGTTGAACCTCCTTTGGCCCAGAAGGAATTAACTGGAATGTTCATGGATACCTTGTCCCCGTTCTATTAGGAGAAGATGATTGGAAGTATTTCCTCCAATTTCACTGATTTGGTTACTATTGGTCAGAGGCTCGAGGAAGGGCTTAAGAATGGAAAAGTGTCAAAGGATGCTGAATCTTCCAATGCTGTGAGGAAATCCTACGGAAACTTCCAGAAGAAGAGAGAAGATCAGACTAACGTTGTTGTGGTTGAAGTGAGAAGGCATCATCCCCAACCTCAGTATGTTATTCACCCTCCTGTTGCTGCTGTCACTCCCATGGTTACTGCTCCACGACCAGCTCAAGCTTCCCAACTTCCAACTGCAGGATAGAACCAGTACCGTAATAGGAATCAATTTGATCCTATTCCCATGACATACACCGAGCTTTATCTTGGTATGGTTCAACAAGGTTTGATTACCACAAGGCTTTTACCTCCTCCTTCAAATCCTCTTCCAGCCAGCTATAGGGCTGATCTTCATTGTGAATACCATCAAGGTGGTGCATGCCATAACTTGGAAGGTTGTTTTGCATTGAAGGCTAAAGTACAAGAGCTGATGAGAAATAAAATCCTCTCCTTTAAGGACAATCCCAATGTCCAAAGTAACCCTCTTCTAGGGCACATCAAGTGAAGCTTCAGTCGACCTCAGCTCAGCTACTTCTTAAAGACAGGACAACTCATCCTTGTGTTTAACTAGTCATTAGGCCTTGTTTCTTGTTGTTTGCATTTTCCTTATTTTGTAATGGTTGTTTGCCTTCAAAATTATGTTTGTACTTTCGTGATTAATGAAATGAGCATTGCAACTTTTGATTCAATTCATTTTGTCCACTATTTACATCTTTATGCTTTCTTTTGCAAAATATTTTATCTCTTTTCCACTTTCTTTTTGATTATGCAAAGATTAGAGGGAGGATGATGAAAAAATTATAATCATAATTGCTGGTATGCTTTTAAATAAACTTTGCTGACGATGTAAGGCATTGTTTCAAATCCTCAAACACTAGAGAAATAAGGAAGATAACCCCTTGTCAACCCCTTCGAGCCTAGAAGTAGGAGTTTTCTTTCTTTATAAAAAACCCGCAATCTTAACCTGGGGCAGGGTAGTTCTCAGTTAACTTGGTTGTACGTCCATACAAAATACCTTTCATATAATGGTTGCATTCACAAATTTTCCTTCGCACACAGCAAGCAAGTGTCGAAGATGTCCCTCAAGTCAAATACCAATGATGGTTCACCGAAATCATTAAGTTGTTTAGTCACTTTCCTTACCTAAAGAATGAGCCGAGTCCCTTTCAAGGCAAAAGCTAAGAAAGATGGGAAGCTCATGACCTTGCCTTATAAAAAAAAAGAAAAAAAAAGAAGAAAGAAAAGTTTGTATGACAACCCAAAAAGAGGAAACCTTTAAATTTTCATCCTGAAAGTCCTATATGGCAACAATTGGTGAGGAAGCAGTGACTGCCATCTCAAGTCCCTTGACTTTTGAACCATCATCATTACTATCATCAGTGCAATTCCTAACCTGTGGGAACCTGAGTGTAAAGTCTGAGTTAACTGAGCGTAGGATTGGTAGTTCATCACGAAGTTTGGGTGGGTACAAATAAACTTTGAGCCTTTATCCTTTGTTTCATAAACCGTGAACCAAACCACGTTACAACCCTCAAAAGCCCTAACTGAAGCAAGGTTATTTCGAAAGCATACTACTGCAAGGTTGCGTAAACTGACTCCCAAAGATCTTTACAGATCATCTGTTTTGGCATCATACCTTTCACTTTTAAATGTCTTGAACCGCCGTGTTCAGACCAATGATTCATTTGTTTTGCATCTTTCAAAAATGATTTTGATTTCAAAAGATGCATGACTTTGCTTTAAAATTACCAGGTTTGTACAAATACTTTTGTTTGCAAACTGGCTTTCCTCTTAAGGAATTTTCAAACAATTAAGAAACTTGGTCGGTGATCCTATCAGGGGCAAGTTCTTTCCAAATCATGTTAAAGAATTAGTTCAAGAGTTGTTGTTCAGGGGCAAGTCTTTCTCAGAATTAGTTTATCCAGAAGACTTTTCAAGACTCATACTGGGGCAAGCTTTCCAAGAGCACAGTAATTCAGTCATTTCCAGCATCAATCCGGTTAAAGCAATGATCAACTCATCTACAACAGTAAGCTAATATGTGGCATTTAACTTGAAGAATCCTCATGCAACTTTCCATCCTTCCTGCAAGGATTATCACTTGATACATTTTACAGTGTGACAGAGATGTGTCCAGTAGTAGCATCACTAGTCCCAGGCAGAATGGTAGTGATCTCCGTGTTGAGGAATCAGTCTTTCAGTCTTATTTTCTCCCAGAAAGAGTGGAGCTGTGTCGTCAGCATTTGCATATGCATTTGATCATATATCATCTGCATAATTCATATACATATATATATATATATATATATATATATATGATGAGTGTTTCATCCTCATTTACATTTCGCCCGAGGTCGTGTTATTATCCATATCTTACCTTGTGGTCAAAGTCCAACTTACTTGGCGCCTACCAAAATGTTATCCATTCAGTGCCATTCCTGAATGTTGTCATTTCCTTAAGCATTTAGTCCTGTTGTTGGATGTCTGTCTTCTCTCATCCCAGTGCTATTCCTGGATCTTTATATTCTCTCACTCCAGTGCCATTCCTGGATGTCCGTCTCTTGTGATCTCCAGTGCCATTCTTGGATATCTTATTCCTCTTGTTTCTCCCAGTGCTATTCCTGGAAGTTTTGCCTATCTTCTGTAACCCCCATCAAATTTGCTTGGATATCTTTCAGTGTCATTCCTGGAAGTCTTATCTGTTCATTTAGTGCCATTCCTGGATGAGTTTTCTCCTTTGCATTCAGTGCCATTCCTGGATGTCTTTCTCACTATCATTCGATACCATTCCTGAATATAGTGATTTGCCTTTACTTTCAGTACCATTCCTAAAAGTTCACAGTCATTCAATGCTATCTTGGATACTGTGATTCCTTTTATCCAATGCTTTCTTGGATTTCACCTTTGTTCACATTCATCCAGTGCTTTCTTGGATATTGTGATTCCTTTTATCCAATGCTTTCTTGGGTATCTCCTTGTTCATATTCGTTCAATGCTTTCTTGGACGTTGTGGTTTCTTTTTATCTAATGCCTTCTTGGATTTCACCTTTTGTCTCGTTTGCATCTGATGCCTTCTCAAATATTATGAGTATACCTTTCATTCAAAGCCATTATTGAATGTCTGGTGTCCTTTTATCCAATGTTGTCTTGGATCCCTGTTTGCTCACTTTCATTCGATGCCTTCTCAGATAGTATGAGTTTACCTTTCATTCAAAGCCATTATTGAATGTCTGGTGTCCTTTCATCTACCTTTCTCACGTTTATCTGATGCTTTCTCAGATATTGTGATTGTACCTTTCATTCAAAGCCATTATTGGGTGACTGGTTTCTTTTCACCCAATGCCTTCTTAGATTACCCTTGTTTACTCACTTTCATCTGATGCCATTCTCAGGTATTGTGTTGTACCTTTCATTCAAAACCATTATTGGATGATTGTTTTCTTTGTATCCAATGCCTTCTTGGATCCCTGTTTTGTTCACTTTTATCTAAAGCCATTATTAGATATTGTGATTTGTACCTTTCATTCAAAGCCATTATTGGATGTCTGGTTTCTTTTGCCATCTGATGTTCTTCCGGATGTGCCTTTCTCTTTCTGATGTTCTTCCAATTTGATACCTTGTTAATCGATCCCCGGTAGAGATCATGTCTTCTTTTTGGTTTCATGCCGAGTAAAGAGTGTGCTTTTATTCCCCCCCAGTGTCAGCCGGTCACGCTTGAACCAGTTGCTCAGTCACCTTAGATATTCCCCAATTTGTTTCAGCTTCCCCAGTGTTGTTATCATCCCCAGTGAGTGTTTGCTCATGGTGTTGCTCTATCCCCGTTAGCTTTCGTTGTTGTCTGCATATTACATTTAGCATTCCATCATCTCATCATGCTAGAGTTCATGGCATGTCAGCATTATTTAGATTAGTTTTGTCCGTAGCTTTACATATCATTGTATCTAAGGGCAAAATTTTCAGTTTGCTATATTTTAATACTTTCACCTTGATGTCCTGAGGATTTCCATTGCTCGTGCCATCCGGTAAAGCTATTTAAATAGGGGCAACTATTGTACCCCAAATTTTACCCCTTAGATGTCATAACATCTTGCATTTACATTTAGGGTTCAATCATCTGTGCATTGTTAACTAACCCATATCTTTGCTAGTTTGTTTCTTTTGTGAAAATCAGGATTGACACAAGAAAGAGGACAAGAACAATAAACCAAGTTCTCATGTGTTTCAAGATCACCAAGGCAATTGTGAATGTTGTTTGAAAAGAAAAAGAAAAGAAAAAAAAAAGAAAAAGCAAGTCATGGCACTGGCCACACTTTGGTGGCACTGGCCATGAAGTGAATAGTGCCTGCCATGAAAGGTGTGGCACTTGCCACAAGAGGAATAGTGCCTGCCATGAAAGGTATGGCACTGGCCATGAGATGTGGCGCCCATCATGAAGGAAGTGTGGCACTTGCCACAAAGGAACATGGCGCCTGCCATGATATTATATGGTGACTGCCACGATTTCCACAAGTTGCACTTAAAGAAAAATGTGTTTTAAATAAATTAATGCAAGTGGATACAACTTGACATGAAGAAAGAGAAACTTTTCAACAAAAGCATGGCTCCTCTCCCATCAGCACACAAAAGCAAACCTAACCCTATTCTGATCATTCACTGTTCCTTGAAGACTTTTAATCCCAGCCAGCTCACTTGCACGAGGAAAACTGGGAAAAGGGCAAACTTGGCAAAATGAGAAATCTGACCATACCTTCACCCTCTTTTGTTTTCCTATAAATAGGGCATTGCTCCTCAATGAAAAAGACACCAGATTCACCCTAAAATATAGGCTGAATACTCTCCCCATTTCTCCCTCACTTACTCTTGAAGAAGCTCGTCCATTTTCTTTCCAGAACTTGTACCAGTAAAGAGGCAGTGGACCATCTCCACTAGGTAACACTCACTCTTTTTTTTTTTAATTCGTTTTCAAAATAACATGATCATTGCACCATAACTATTATCATATTTATTATCATGTTAATATCTGATTCCTGAATAAATATTGCAAATATTAATGTGTGAATTTTGTTTGATTTTATCATGAACTGGGTTGTGGTTGTTGTTTGAAAACTGAATAAAAAAAAGGAGAGTCATGACGCTCGCCATTTTTTAAGATGGCACTGGCCACATTTTGGTGGCACTGGCCATGAGTTATGGCGCCTGCCATGCTTTATAAAGGCATTGGCTTTGTTGGTGGCGCCTGCCACAAGTTTCCATGGCACTAGCCATGAAGGGTGGCGCTTGCCACAATGTTATGGCACCTCCCATACATTAATGGCGCCTGCCATGCATTCTGTGGCACTTTAGATGGCAACTGCCACCTTGTGTGCTTAAACTTATTTTTTTTGTATATAATTTCACTTCTTTTAGTAATTTCATTTTCTTTCTGAAAATTTCAAAACAAAAAAAATATGCATAACTTCATGTTTAATTCTTGGACTTCTTTTTGTGAACCACCAATTGTTTCCTGAAGACTTTTGAGAATTTTTGAGTATTTTGTAGTATGTGAAATGTTTGCTTGAGATTTGTTCCTGAACCTTGGATAAAGTCATTCTGTTGTTTGTACGTCTTGGCTTTTATTGTTAAGTTTCATAGCTTTAACATGTCTCTGATTTCAAAACTTTGAAAATGTTATCTCTACCATACTCATATTGTTCACTTATTTTCAATCCCCCTTAACTCTTGTTTACAAGTTATTATCTCCCCCTCCTTCTAAAGGAAAGTCTCTCTATTAACCTCAAAGTCATAGATAGCCCATTACCCTATTAACCTAGCCTTAGGCTTGGAGTCGCCGCACTCCACGTAGGTGTCTTGCTGTCAGACCCTACTTTCCCGTGGACACTTCTTTCCCTGTTTTACCTAACCTTAAGTTTGGAGTCGTCGCACTCCACGTAGGTGTCTTGCTGTCAGACCCTATTTTCCCTTGGAACCTTGACCACAGTCAAGAGTTCCTCGCCCCATTGAGGGGAACAACGAATGCTCTGATTCCATTCCCGTCAGGATATGTAGGCACGAGATGTGATGTCTTGGCGAGCATACTTAGATACTAACCCCTAGGTCCTTCCCTTGGCACATTTCCCTTAGCAAGCAAACTTTAGAATAACACAAATACTAACAAGAGGTTCCTGTAGAGTACTACAGATATCTAGGATGCTAACACCTTCCCTAGGTATAACCAACCCCCGAACCTTAGATCTCTTAGTTGTGTTCCTACATAGCGCACTTAGGGTTTTTCGGTCTTTACCCTTTCCTTTGGATAAATCAAAGCTCGATGGTGAACTTCATGATTTATGATTCAAGTTAATTCAATAACTTGATATCCGATTCTCACCGCAACAATATACAATAAGCTTCTTCTGAGTTGGTGATAGAGATTTTCAAACAGTGATCATCTCCACACCATCAACTTCTATAGTAATACCTTTCTCAAAGATATTCTATAGACCTTCATCACAACCCTTTATCAAGACCAATGAGTTAAAAATATGTTTTGCTTTTCCATCATTTAAATTCAGTGGAATCACCCTTTGAATATGGTAGGAAAAACAATATGATATTTTTCATGTGGCACTTAATTCCTTCTCGAAGGAAAGTCTTTAAAAGACATATTTTTCTTATTGGATCATTATTTGCGCCACTGTTAAGTGTTAAGCACATACCATGCTCTGATACCAATTAAAGGTGAGAAAAGTACACAAGAAGGGGGGTTGAATTGTGTTTTCCATTTCTTTTAATTCTGCATTTAATCATAGTTCATAATCTGAACTGGTGTTAAAATTCTATTTATATTTAGCAACGGTGTTAACAGAAGCAAATAAATGAAAACAGAAGACACAAAGATTTATACTAGTTCCCTTCCAACTGAGAGTAGTCAAATCCCCTTGATTCACAAGAGATTTTCACTATAACCAAATCATGATTACAATCGCTTATGCATTTTGCATAAGACTTTTACACTGCTCAAACCCTAGGTCCAAGACTTCCTGCTTAAGTCCTCTAGACTCAAGACTTCTGCTCCAAGTCATCTGAAACGAGCCTCCTTGCTTGAACCCCTCAAATTCAAGACTTACTGCTCTCAATTTCATGAACCGAGCCAACCTACTCATGCCACACTGGCCCAATACTTCTTGCTTGCATCCCCTCGTCACAAGACTTCTGCTCAATCAATCCAATTGATTAAGACTTTTATTGCTCAAGCACATAGCATGAGACTTACATGGTTCAAACATCTTGGCGAGAGACTTCCTTGCTTGTATCCCAATGATATAAGACTTATGCTCAATCAATACACTTGATTAAGACTTTCAATGCTCAAGCACATAGCAAGAGACTTACATGGCTCAAGCATCTTGGCGAGAGACTTAATCTAAACTGGTAAACATGTTCTGTAGAATAGAGAACAAGGTGTATTTGATACTAATATCAGAGGTACGGGAAATCACCATTAACAAAGACTTAAAGCTCTTAAGATTTCTAAGGTATTCAATGTGTAAGAAATCTTAAGGCTTTTACAATTACAACCTACAATAGAAAATTGACATAAACTATTTAGTTGATAATTGACGATCTTGTTACACCATCTTTTGGTCAATCCTTATTAAAGATTCAATTTGAACCTTCACCCGCTTATATAGTAGTTGCAGCAGACTAGCTGTTGGATGAGATAACTTGATCAGTGTCTTTGCTTTACTCCATAGTACAAGAGCTGTTGAAGATAGATACACCAAAAGATCTTGATCCATTGTGTAGCATGTTTAACCATTGAGTCTTCAAGAAGATCATGTACTATAGAGTTGTTGGAGAGGATATCTGTAAAGCATGTCAACCTTTCTTGAGCCTTGCAAACTCAGACTCCATCTGACAAACTGATTTGACAATGCAACTTGCTTTATGCAGTACGGACAACTTCAGCTTTATCACCAACTCTGAACGATACCAGAAGCCAATTTACATTCACCAAGTATAGAGACAATTATGTTGCTTCTTCTGATGTTGAGACCTTCAGCTTCAGAGTCTACACTAGACATCACTTAGCAAGTGTTCTTCAGATTATGTATCACGAGAAGCTAGCAATTCAACTAGGCATGGCAATGAGGCGGGTCGGTGACAGTTTTTACCTCCCCTAAATCCAAATCCGAAACCCTAAATAATCTCTATTCCCCACCCCAAACCCAAATGGAGATGGAGAATTAAAACCCAAATCCGTCCCAAACGGGTTCGGGTTGGGTTGGGGTATCCCCGCCCCGCCACCATCCATTTAGTGAAATTAATTTTTTTAACAGAAATATTTATTTATTCCAAAATCAAAATTATATTACAAATAATAAAATAAAACAATTTAAAAAAAAATTCCATGCATACATCTAATATTTAAAATTATAAATACAAATTAAAATATCAAAATATTACCACATATTTAATATTCTAAGTTATCAAAAATAAATAATAATGTGCATAATGAAACAAACGGGCGAGTTTGGGGGCAGTTTCGGGGTAGGTATCAGTGTCCCCATTACCCGACCCGTCCCATTATTTTATAATCGGGGGAAAACCCAAACCCGAATCCAAACCCAGTCAAAGCAGGTTTTCCCCGTCAACTTCGGGGAGGGTTCGAGTGGGTACCCGCGGATATGGGTTATGTTGCCATGCCTAAATTCAGCTTCTCTTAAGTATGCCTGTGTATATCAGATTATGTATTTAATATTTATAAGTATTAGAACCTGTATACAAGAAAAACACATCAAATAAAATCATTATTCTTTAAATACTTTGTTATCATCAAAACCCAAGGAATATATGTCATGAACAAATCTTATTCTAACACTTCAATGGTGAGAAGACTTTGATTTCTAAACTCATTGTTTTGACGGGTTTGTTTCAACACGAAATTTTCCATCAAAAGTGTAAGGTTATATTTCTTAGGCTCGGTTGGTGTAGCTTTTTGGAAACCCGGCGTTCCCATGGCTTATTGGGTTTTTTTCCTATAAAAGAAGTTAGGGTGGTCACACCACCCCAGATTATAGGTGTGGGAGTACAAATTATTCCACTGGTTATTGTTCACAAAGTTTGCATTTTCTTGGGTGGATCCTCCCATGAGGATCATTTGACAATCTCTATTGGTATACCCATAAACTCCACATATCTCACAGTAGAGAGTAATGGGGGCAACACAAGTAACATGGGTTGGAGTAATGGGTGTGGAAAGTGTGATGGTTAGACTATCTATCTTTTGGTAAAATGCATCCACTTTAGCATTCATATGGTCAAACATACTAACCTTATAAAGACCACCAGTCTTAGGGGTAGACTTAGCGGGAACTTGTCGCATGCTTCCCCATGACTGGTGGTTTTTGACCATCTCTTCTATCAAGTTATAGGTGTCATACCCTAACTTTTATCCCTAAGATTCCACCTATCATATCAGTTGCATCTCATCAAAATCACAGGCATGGTATCCTCCTAACCCTTTGTTTTTGGGTTTGTCTTTGGGGTGAGATCACCAGCTAGCTTTGTATTTTCTTTGCTTGCTAATATGCTAACATTGCTAACCTTATTCAAAATGAAAAATATGTGTTGTTTTCTCTTTCTTATTGTACAAGGTAGGGACTTGCAATCAATGGATCAAGCTTGGTTTCTAAATTAGGGTTTTGATTCCCAAAGAAAAGGTTTTGGTCAACTAATGGTCCACAAGAGCTTTCCCTTCAAGGAATGATTTATAATCTTAGGTAACATCCATGTCAAGCTTCATTCAATATCATGGGGTCAAGAGAAGTTCAAGATTCGGGCATGATTTCAAAGATGATTCAAGTGTTGGTTCATGTGTTTATTTCCATGTCATCTTCATCCATTTTTCAAGCAATCTTCCAAGATTATTCAAAGAGGCAAGCAAGTTTCCTTCATTTGGTGTTAAAATGGTCATCATTAGGACTTTGTATGCAAGAAATGGCAAGAAATCACAAGTTGACAAATGTTTGGTTGGCCTAAAATCAAGAATGGCATGTCACTTGGTCCAAGCACCATAACTTCTTCATTTTTTAACATTTTTGGAATCTTCTTTGAGCCAAATGTCAAATTTGAACTCCTCTACAACTTTGCTTCAAATCCAAACATCAATTCAACCTCTAACTCCATCAATTTTGGGATTGCTTAGCTTCCCATGTGTGCACAAAAGTAGGCCCAAGACCTGGTCGACCTAATGCCTGGCCTAGAATTTCAGGTCACGACCCTAACTTTGAATCAATGCCATTTTCAATCCAAACATCCTTTTGATGTGATTCTTTTTGCATTTTACTCTTTGCCATGAGAATATCATTTGGAAAAAAACAAAATCTCGAAATGCACGAGTGGATTTTATTTGGCCTAAGCTCAAACATGGTGCCTTGAGCTTTGCTTCTTGATAAACTTCAAGTCATGAGTTTCATGCAAAATCTCAATCTTGGACCACAAGCACATGTACAACTTCTTTTTGAACCAAAAACGTGTGCAAACAAACACAAAAAGACTTGTTACAAGTGCTAATTCATACATTTCATGCCTCATGCTCACATGGTTGTAAATCACCAAATTTCAACCCTAATTTACACGAATTCATATCTATTTCACATGTGTGAGCTCATCAACACTTTTCCTATAAATAGAGGAAGCATCTGCCTTCATTTTCAAGCTTTGAAAGCCAAAGAAACCCTGCAACCATTTGAACCCGATACCTCAAAAAACTAGTCAACCATTTATTTGATTCAAGCTCTTTTAGCTTCAAATCTTCGGCCATAATCACTCACCGACACATTCTGAAGCTAACTGTACCGTTGTCGTGCCTTGAAGTTTCCCGAACCAATCTCTCCATTTCCACCATTATTGGACCTTTGAGCTTCAACTGAAAAGGCAGTTACACGTAACATTTCTGAGCAAACAAGTTACCAGTGTGTTTGTCTTGATTCACTGATCAAAAGCTCTCTTCTACCTTGATTTTATCTTTTGACTTAGTCATTTAATTTTACTTTGAAGAACTAGGGTTCTTCACGTGTTTGAGCAAATTCTCTTTGCTATGAGGAAATTAATTGCTCTGATGCAGAGAGACATGAGCGATGATGTGTTACACATTAGAATCCATGCTTGATTCAAGCTAAAAACACGAGTTCATGGATTTGCAAAATCAAGCTGAAGGTTGAAGATAAAGTTGCTCTTTGCACGCTCTGGTGAGAAAATTTGAATTTTCAGCCAATCACAACCAGACACGCATGCTAGTCGTTGGATCTTTTTTCATTTAAATTGTTTTTTATTTCATTTTATTTTCTAATTTTTATTTTAATCATTTTTAACGCTTTTTGACTTAAATATTTTTTCATAATTTCATAAAAATATTTTCTACCATATAAATTTTTTGCATAATTTTTAAAAATAATTTTGCATTTAATCCATATTTTCTTCTAATTTTCATTTTCCATTTTATTTTTTATCATTTTCAAATCATTTTGCATCCAAATTTTGAGATCTTTATATTTGCAATATTTGTGACTTCTCGTAATTTTCTCCACCATTTATTTGGTGTTTTGAGGTATCTTTGGAATTTTTCTTTTATTTTCCATTTAAAATCATTTTTAAATCCTTTTTTTATTTTGATTTTCTTCAATTTTGGGAAGGTTTTTGAACTTGTCTCTTGATGATTGCTTAGTTAAACATATTTTCAACACTTCAAGTGTTTGGTTGATAATCCCTTGGTTGATTGAACCTTCTTTGGTTCAAACATGTCAATAGATGATCATTTGGATCATCTGTGACACTTTGCATCAGAGATAAGTTATCCCTTGATGATCATTGCTTTATGGCTTTTGACTTGTTGATATATGATTCTTAGTGATTACTTGAGCCTTCATTTCACTTCCTCATCCCTCTTCTTTTCTCATTCTTCTTTCTTCTTTGTTTTAACTTTTTGTGTTATATTTCTTTAGGAGGATAATCTTGTTTATTTCTCTAGCATGTTTGAACACATAAATTGTTATTGACCGGCCTCAGATAGGTGTGACTTCTACATAAGTCCACTTATGATTGCTTAACATAGCGCTAAATTGTTCCGACTCAATTAAATTCTCACTAATACTAACATTGACATATTAATTGTGCTAACATCTAACATTTATTTTATGCCTTTACATTTATGTCATTTACATTCATGGCATTTACATTCTTGTTTTATTTTTTTTCCTTTTATCTTTATGCATTCTTTTGCTTTCTTATTTCAAAAAGAACAAAAACATGATAAAATGGCTAAAACCCTAAAAGACTTAATCTCTTGGACTTTGTGTTACTATCCCTTGCTTGAGGAGTATTTTGGACTATGGAAATAAGACCTAGTGCTTTCCCTTTGCTTGGAGTAGTATCCGAGACTTTGGAGTTTATTTGAGACTTTGTCATTCATCTGAGACATAGTGCTACGCTTGAGACTTTATGATCCTCAATTCAAGACTTGGATGCTTTTTATGGCTTAGTGACCTTAAGTTTTCATATGGCCTTTCTTTAATTTTCATTTGTTCATGTTGCATGCTCATCTTGTGGTTCAGTCTAAAGGGAAAGGAATATTGGTTTTGACTTATGTCAAATGCTTGCCTCTTCATGTGGTTAGTACACTTGCACACACAAAGGTTTTCTCTTGGGCTACCTGACAATGAGACCATTTAATTTATGCTTTAGGATAGTATCTTCTTCTCCTTCCCACTTCTTAAATTTTCAAAACTTCTCCTTATTTCAAAAACTTCTTGTTTTCAAATTTTACACATTTTTCTTAAACCTTGACTTTGTCAAGTGATCCAACAAATCTTTTCTCAATAAATGCTAAGACATTTAAGCATATTCAAACATCTTTTCAAAATTTTAAAAAAAAGAAACATCATCAAACTTCTTTTTGTGCCTTTGTGCACTTTTCTTTAAGAGCCTTTTTCAAAGGATTAGATATAAGTCTATTCTTGAAGTGATGCAAACCACTATACTTCTACAATATGCTGATAAATGACTGACATTTTCCACTTGAATGTTGAGATGTGCTTGTGAGAAAGTCCAAGTAAAAGGTCTCCATATCAAGATGTTGCAAATGCTCATTTCCTCATACTTGTGTGTAGTAAGTTGAGTTTTTCCACTCGAATACGACAAAATGTCTTTTTATTTAAAATCAATCAACAAACAACCCAGCTTTTATAAACACAAATTTGCAAGTGGTTCCTGTTGAGTACAACGGATGTGAGGGGTGCTAATACTTTCCCCTTGCATAATCAACCCCCGTATCCAGATCTCTCTCTTTTTAGCTTTTTGCTTTTTGTGGGTTTTGTTCGACCTTTTCTCTTTTCCTTTTGGAAACAATAAAGTTTGGTGGCGACTCTTGCTTTTCGAGTTAAGTTAATCAAAAACTTAATCTCAACTTTTCCCGCTGCGACAATAGGCTACATCTTGAGGATTATTCATTAGGGCTCCTCGAGAAGCCACGTATAAGGTCATCCTTGTGGAGTAAAGGAGACCATTGGAAAAGGTATGAATATTCATCCCTTTCTCAAGCCCATGAAAATGGCATAGTCTTAACAAATATTTATAACGTTCTCATACGTCAAACACTGATTCTTTATCTTCTTACCTAAAGTTGTTAATCTCATTCCTAACTTGGTCCATTTTAATTGGCAGAAATTACCGCGCAAGAAAGGACGCTTTCAATTGAGTCCAAGAAGTAATAGAATTTTCGTGCAAGGATTGAAGCCAAGATCACGTGCGGTCTCTTAAAGAAAAGGGAAACAAATGAAAGAGGATAGCATTTTGGTCAACGCCATTAGCCTTAACAGTGCCATATAGTTATTGTCATACCCCAAAATTTGCCCTACTTGTTTTTTTCATTCGCTTGGCTTATGGATTTGTTTATTTTCATGCATTTTTCCATTTGATCATGCGTTTAGGTCAGGTATCGGCATTTGCATATCATAAAAAGTTTAGGCCAAAGGTTCTGTAATAATGTATTTATTTGGTTTAAGTGGTTTTTCAAGGCGGATATCATTTGGTAATTATTCGGATTTATTTCCTATATTGGTGCGGATCATCTTTTTATTTGAGATTCATGGTTAGTTGGGAGATTTGAAGGATTGTCACTTAATTCAAAAGTGCTTATTTTCAACATAAAATCACTTCTTAAAGGCACTTAAAATCAAGGGATGATTCACTAAAATTCAAGGCAAAGTGGTAGAAAAATCAAGGCAAAAGCATTCAAATTCAAGTTAATTACTAGTGGACATTCACCTTACCTCTAAACTTGGTATTTATGCTAAACTCAAACATGTCTTACTTCTAACTACCCTTAACTACCTATTTTAACACAAAATCCATGCATTTACCCATTTGCCCTTAAACCCCATAACTAACTTTTAACTTCCTTAAAGCTCACAAACTAACACAAAACCAAACCACTTTTCATCAAACCTCAACCATTGATAACAATTAATCTAACGACTAAGATTCGTAATCCGCAGCTAACATTTGGATTAATTCCTAATCGTTGATAAAGTAATGACTTGGATCACAATCCAATGAACCACAATTAACCAAAAAAAATCTATATAAACTTTCCTTTTTTTTTTCCCAATTTTAGGGGGAACCACTTTGAACCATTTTTACACTTTCTCACAATCTCTCATCATTCTCTTCATTTCCATAACCTCCACCAAAGTTCATCATCATCACCATCTAGAATTTTACATTGAAATTCTAGATTTGGTGGAACTTAACCACAAGCATTCAGCAATCATCATTCAACAATTCAAGATTCATCACAAATCTCAACAATTCAAGTATTCATTAATTTTCAACAATTTCATCAAGATTTAAACACGGATCACTTTTCTTTCATCTCCTAATTTTCATCTTTTAATCATCAATTCTTGGAATATAATTGGAGTTTATTCTTGAAGTTTTCTGTAATGCACTTCGACACTCCAAATTTCAACAATAACCAGAGCAAACCTCCGCTCTGTCGGTAATTCTTTATCTCTTCCATATTCTTGCCATGAATTGTTGGATGCTTGTTGGTTGATTAAACTTAAGGTACTACTTTGGAATTGCTTATCGGATAATCACTTATTGTTGCATGAAACACATAAATTTAAAAATAGGAATTTTTCAATTCTCAACCATTAATTACATGTGAATATACAATTTGAATCGAATTTTCACGCTGATCATGAATATATAGTTAACATTTCGTTTTGATGTATATTTTAGCCGAACCGACGCATTATTTGATCAAATTTTCGTCCACTTTTTTTATATATAATTCAAAGTACCATGGCATAAGATTTCTGGTCCATTACCATACACTCCTATAGTGTCACGTTTTTAGGGGGAACTTCAGTTTAGTGTTTGTTTTAATGCAGTAGCCACTAATTGCTTCGGTGTAGAAACCGCATACTGTAGCCGCAGGTTCATTCAATATGGTAGTCTTTCTTTTAATTCATTAGATTAATTAATCTAGATACATGCATTAGCTTAGTTAATTAAGTATTAATTCAATAGCTTTCTTAGAAATTAATTCATTTAGCTTAATTAGAAATTCACTTTGCTTAATTAGAAATTTATTCACTCTGCTTAGAAAATTAATACACTACCTTAGGTAGAAAATAATTCACCTTAGGCTTTAATTAGCAAATTTAGTTTGGATTAATTTTCTATTAGATCTCATTAGAATTAACTCTTTCACATTCATTCTTGATTACTCTTTGGTGCATAATCATAATTATGAATATGCATGTTTGATTTCTACCATGGCCACTTGGTTGTTTTAGGCATGGTAGAATTATGTGTTTGTATGATTCTTTTCTCATTCTTGTATAGTGTATGGTGATTCATCCCTCCATTATGGGTAATATGTCCCCCATTTCCATGAGCATGTAATAGCATAGAATTTTATTTTCTTTGTTGTCTACTTCATATGTTAATAATTAAGATAAAATCAAAACGATAAAAAGAATCCTTTCAAAAGAATAAAACATGCTTGATCCAATGTCAAGTGATTTTCAAAATAAAATGAAACTAAAAGCAACGCGAGTGCTTGATCTAACGTCAAGTATCTCAATCTATCCCATTTCCACCCATGTTATCTCTATTCCATCTTCACAATTCTCATACCTTCCATCTCTATATCCTTCATTCCATTCTAATGACGTCTTTGATCCATTCTTTTTTTCAAACTATTTTCACAATAAATTGGAAGAAAAATGAAGGGGTGTGCGTACTTGTGCACCCCATTCCCGAATACTTGGGTTGTTGGCTCTGATTGGCTTGTGGCCCGATGCTAGTATTTCACTTAAAACACTTAAGAATAAAACAAGTTTAATTTGGTCCTCTTAGGGTGAAAAAGAGTGGTTGGGATACCATTGCCCCCTCAACTCCCGAGTGTCTGATTGTAGGCCGTAATTAGCCTGTGGTTAAGATACTCGTCTCCCTCTAAGTATCAACAATTAAACTCATCAAACAAATTTTATAATCATAAAACAATCAAATACATTCTTCTGCCTTAGAGCAACATCCAAGTCTTTCATCTTTCAACATCATTCAATAATATTCAACACATTCAATACTTTCAACACCGCAACATTGCAATATCATTGCTCCATTAACCACACATTCTCTTTAGATCAAGTGTCATACTCTCCTTGATACCCCGCATCCTGTGGCTTAATCTTAGTGGTTGTACACCACCCTTAATCATTTGCTTTCATCTTGCCTATAAGGTTATAGACCTTGGCGACCTCTTTCTCAGTCTTGTAGGGTTATAGACCCTGGCAATTCAGTTCTTTGCCTATAAGGTTATAAACCTTGGCAACCTCTTTCTCTGCCTTGTAAGGTTATAGACCCTGGCAATCCCGTTCTTTGCCTATAAGGTTATAGACCTTGGCAATATCTCTTTCCCATAGGGTTATAGACCCTGGCAATCCTGTTCTCTGCCTATAAGGTGATAGACCTTGGCAATATCTCTTGCCCATAGGTTATAGACCCTGGAAATCTTGTTCTCTTCCTATAAGGTGATAAACCTTGGAAATATTTCTTGCCTATAGGGTTATAGACCCTTCCAATCTCGTTCTCTGCCTATAAGGTGATAGACCTTGGCATTCTCTCTTTCCCTTAGGATTATATACCTTGGCAATCCAGATTTTTGTCTATAAGGTTATAGACCTTGGCATTCTCTCTTGCCCATAGAGTTATAGACCCTGGCAACTCTGTTCTTTTCCTATAAGGTTATAGACCTTGGCATTCTCTTTTGCCCATAGGTTTATAGACCCTGAAAATCTAGTTCTTTGTCTATAAGGTTATAGACCTTGGCATTCTCTCTTTCCCATAGGGTTATAGACCCTGGCAACTCCGTTCTTTGCCTATACGGTTATAGAACATGGCAATCTCTCATGCCTTGTAGGGTTATAGACACTGGCAATTCAGCTCTTTGCCTATAAGGATATAGACCTTGGAAATCTCTCCTGCCTTGTAGGGTTACAGACCCTGGCATCCCTTTATGCCTATAGAGTTGTATACTCTGGAAATTTCCCATCCTTTGCTTCAGACCATACTCTCACTATTCAAACAATACTCCTTTGTTTATCCTTCAGCCACACCATTTATTGGTCAACACCACACCTTTGTTTTGATATTTGGTTAAATCACCATATATTGGTTAACGTGGCACTCTTTCGCACCTTAATCAATCCTTTTTATCCTTCTCTTGGTTTTGACACCACTTTCACTTGTTTACTTATCCTTAGTTCTGTCATACCCCAAATTTTGACCACCAAGATTTCCCATCAATGTGAAGATCATTACCACAATATGGATGTACGATCATGCCTCATCAATCCCCTCAAAGATTGTTGAGCATTCACTACAATCAAGAATTAGGGTTTTGAGCCCTCTCAGAATACTCAGACAAAAGATCAGTCAAGAATGGACATGATACTAAATTTGTCAAGCCTCTCAAACATCCATGAAGGATCAAGAGGTCTCCCACAACAAGAATCAAGCATGAAAATGCAATATCTCAAGTTGATCAAGCCTCAAGATCATCAGTGTCACCAAATTAGGATTTTGGTCGACCAAAGCCTCCAGAAGGAAATTTCCATCTGGGCATGGGCCAATACTTCAGAACATGATCCAAGAAGCTCAAAGAGACCTCATGGATCCAACCACAAGTTCAAAATAGCCTCAAGGGATGCATTCATCAAAAATCAGGAATTAGGGTTTCTTGACCTAATTCACCCCTAAGTTGACTGTTGGAATAAGACATGAGCCAAGACCTCAAGAAAAGTTTTGAAGACCTCAAATATCTTATATTTATCTTCTTACAAGTTAAAATGGACTCAAAGAACTTGGTTCATGAGCAATATGAAGATTCAAATTCATCTAGACCCCAAACTAGGGTTTCTAAGGAAAAGTAAACCATACCTTTGACTTTTGACTAAAACATCATCTCAAACCTTGGGAAATAATTCAAGACACTCTAAAACACCTATGGAATCCATCCATTAGGTATGAATTAGGTCAAGAACTTAATTTCCTAGACGATCACAAAGTTTGAAATTCATTTGACAAAAAGTTAACTGTGCCCAAAAATCAAGTTTGACTTTTTGGATTTCTTGACAAACATGGCTTCTTTAAGTAAAAAACAATGTTAATTTATGGTTTTAATCATCATACATCAAGAAAGGTGGAGTTACTTGCAAAAGGGGCAACCTTAAGAAACTTGAATTTTCACTAAGTCATGAAAAAAAGTGATTCCTACCCAACTTTGCAAGACCATAACTTGTGATCCAAGTAAACTTTTTCTTCCATCCAAAGCTTAAATGAAAGCTCTCCTTACATACTTCAAGATTGTCAACTACAACATATTCCAAATCTTCATGGATTTTGAGTTATGGATTGATCAAAATCACAAAAAATGGAAAATGGACACTTTTTCAACACTTAGTGAAATTTTGGACAGAATCTGTTTTGTGTTTTCACCAACTTTGAGGCCATTTTTCATTATGATCCAAGATGATTCAAGACCAAAGTTAAACATCAAAGTTGAAGTATGTTATAGAGGCTTTCCAAAAAGTGCAAGAGCCTCCCATGGTTCAACTTGAGCAAGAAGTTATAAGCCTCCAAAAATGGCATTTTTCACCCTGCCCACACAGGCATGAAAACATAACTTGGTTCCCACGATTTCTTGAGCCAATTTTGGATACTTGCATCATTTCATTTCTGTCCAATATCAACCTAAATGATGAGGGATCTGAACCATAAGACCAATAAGTCAAGAACCAATCCTTTTAGCATGTGATCATCAATTTGCAAATCCAAAAAACCAAGTTTGTCATGAAGCGTTGAGGTGGCATGCATCAGTCTATGACAGTCCATTTGAGTCAAGATTGTTTCAAAAATCAGAAGACCTAAAGCTACAAAGATCAGCTCAAGTCAATGGCTAGAGGAGACTTGGTACCTTGGCATTTAAGAAAGTGATACATGGGCATATCCATTGGATAATAGAGTGAACCAGCCCCCATTCACTATTCCTTCAAAAAAAATCTTCCTCTACTATAAATAGAGGTCATTTCTGATGTTTCTAACTACACCAAAACAATACCAAAGCCTTGTTTTCTCACTATCCCTCTCTTACTTAAATTTCAAGTTTCAAAGGAGCAATTTGGGAATTCTCAAAACCAGAGCATAAATTCCTCAAACAACCATCCAAACACTTCATAAACTATCCCTTGGAGGTGTTCAAACCTTCATCCTCGTTTTAAAACACCAAAATCAGAAAGTCAACCATCAAAACATCAAAATTTGACTTTTCTGCATTTTTCAAGCCATGTCTTGATCCAATCACTTTCAAAACCAAACAACACTTAAAATACTCTCCAAATATCATCCCTAAACTGTTCCAACAAGTTTCCCTCAACTGTAACACCAATTGATGGAGTTACCATTTTGGTCACTTTTGCCATTTTTGCAAGAAAGAGTCAATTTCTGTTCCAGAGCTTACCAATTGATTTTGATCATCCTAAAAGCTTCTAAGGGGTCTATTAAGAGTGTCTAAAGCATTGAATTACTTCTGGCACAAGCATCTTGAGAGTTAGTACAAGGAGCTTCAAGAGGTAAGTTCATAACAACTTGAACTCTTTAAAATATGCATTGCTTTGATGTCCATTGATCATGAACATGTTATGCATATCATATATGTTGTGTTTGAATCAATTTACCATGTTATTATTGCTTGTATGAAGTGGTAGCATAGAACTTGCAAATTTTGGCCTATTTTGAAACCACTATCGGGTTTTAAAATGTAGGCAGTTTTAGAAAATTCTAAGACCACCATTGGATTCCTCATGAAATTCTAGGTAGGATCCATCTAAATTTCAACCATTTTCATGGAGAAATGAAGAAGTTATGGCCTTCTTGCAAATACCCCCAAAATCTGGTTTTTTGCTTTGGTCTGGCCTAGAAAATAGGTCACCCTTATATGTTTATGGGGTGGTTTTGATACATGGATGTATCACCACCCCAGTGGTAGCAGCGTGTGTTTGTTTGGTTAGAGGGGTTGTTTCAACACCCACCCATACCATTTTTGGTTCCCTATCCTTTTTTACTTTTTTTTCTCATTTTTTATTATTTTCTTAATTAATTTCAAAAATAAATTTCTCCTTCAATTTTAACTATTTTTTATTGGTTCTTTTTTTCAAATTCACAAAAATTATTAAATATTTAATTTTACAAAAAAATCAAATTTATATTATTTATTTAATATATCTTGAATATTTGTTTTAAAAAAAAAATAAATGAAATTTTCATCTTGATTTTTCAAATTCAAATGAATTCCACATGTTTACAAACATAGCATGATTTTTCAAAATATTTTTCAAGGTTCACGACTTGTTTTTAAATATATTTGATATTTTATATCATTTTCTATTTAATTTTCTTTGAAAAATTGTTTTTTAATTAAAATTAGGGTTTTCCTTAATTTTAATCTTTTCAAATTTCATTTGAAACACTTTTGAGCCTCTATTAGAGTGTAAGACCCATCCCCTTTGTAAATACGCCATTTTGGGTCTCAATCATTGTATAAGTCCTGATACAATTTTCAAAATAACGGTGTGATCATTGTTTTTCATCTGGGCCTCTCCTTGAGCTATAAGTCCCAACTCTTGTATAAAAATAAACTTTTGGGCCTCTAATAGAGTGTAAGACCCATCCTTTTTGTAAACACAATAATTTGGGCCTCGGTCATGGTATACGTCCCTCTGTGGTTTTCAAATTTACGACGCGATCGTCGCCTTTTCGAAAGAATTTATCTGGGCCTCTCCTTGAGTATAAGCCCCAAAATTGCTTTTTAAAACAACTTTCGTCTTTGATTCAAATACAAATTCTAAGTTTTATCAAAACTTTCTTCAATTTCTTGAATAACTAACCATACAGCTGTAGTTGCTATCCTTGAGCTTGCACAACTGTAAGTTCTACTATTTCTTCTATACATACTTGTTTATATATTTCATCTGTGTGTGTATATATATATATATGCTTGTACATATTTGCTTAGAGTTTTCCCCAACAATTAGGTCTAGGTCTAGATCAAACCAGTGGTTACTCTTTTAACACAGTCAAAACTAGTTCACCATAGGAAATTCCAGACACAGTCTTGCCTCCTTTTGGGCTTATACAATATGGAACAGAGAAAGACAGTATTCCCGGTGAAACTTTTCTCAAGACTGTTATAACTTAGAAATGTGTGTACAAGAAATTCATTTTCCCAAAGAGGACTAATTTCTGGTGAAACCTCTTTTGAATTTCTTCAAACCCTAGAACTGTTCACTAAAGAAAGAATTATTCCCGGTGAAACCTTTCTTGAACTTTTCTCAGGCTTGGACCCACAGGCTTCCTAAAAGCATCCCCAACCTCCTCTTGGGCTTTGTACAAGGACTCACAGGCTTCTTAGAAGTTCTCAGCCTCCTCTTGGGCTTAGTACAAGGACCTAAAGACCTCCTACAGGTATAGGACAGAACCTAGTCATATCTACTAGTTCAATCCTCCAAAGAGTCAGAATTCCAAAATATCAGACCAGTTTAGGGTTGATTCTCATCCCTTAAAACCTCAGCCTCCTCTTGGGCATCATACAAAGATTCCTCTCTACACTAGAGTCTACCACTTCTTGAGAGACTTGGACAGTCTCAGCCTCCTCTTGGGCAACATACAAAGATCATCCTTCAGCTAAGTGTCAACCTCTTCATACCAGTAGACTTGGCAAGTCTCATCTCCTCTTGGATCTCAAAGAAACCCTCAAGTTTCCTGAAAGCACGGGAAAAACCCTGATCACTTCATCAATCTCCAGCAGAGTTTGAAACCTCCATAGGTTTTCATACTCAAAGTATAAAACTTTACCACCAATATAACCTTAACAGAATCAGAACCTCAGGGTATCTGATATTCTCAGCGAGAGTTTATTCCCCAGTTTGGACTTGTCTCTGGATCTCAATAATCCTCGGCAGAAGCCAACCTCCTCTTAGGCTTCATCCTAGTAAGCCTCCTCTTAGGCTTTGTATAATGATTTTTCCTGAGCAGATTTAGCCTCAATCTTGGGCTTTGTACAAGACAGATAAAACCTCTCCCCAGAAGAGTCAATCTCTTTTAGCCTCAATCTTGGGCTTTGTACAAGACAAATCATACTCTTCAGCTGAGTCAATCTCCTTTTATCCTCAATCTTAGGCTTTATACAAGACAGATATAGAACTCCCTAGTAGAGTCAACCTTTTAGCTTCAACCTTGGGCTTTGAACAAGACACAGAAAAATCAACATCCCCTCAGAGAAATTCAAGAGTTCTCTCTGTAGGAAGACATTTCACTATATATCACATATCTAAACAAATAATCAAACAAACCCTAATTTCAGATAATTGCTATAAGTGGCACACTTGTTGATTCAAAAATCCAAGCTGTGATCCCTCTTTTATCCTGGTAAACTTCCTCTTTCATCTAATTGTTGTAAGTGGCAAGCCTCTTGATTATTTACTTCCAAGCCAATGTCCCTCTCTTAGCATGAAAGATTCCTAAGGAAAAATGGCATTGCCCTACACAGAGTTAAAGTTTCTTCCTTCAGGACATTTCTCTTATAAAAGAAATTATGGCATTGCTGGATTACATACGTTCCAGTTAAAGTAATTCTCTTTTATAATCAGTTACCCAACAACTGTGATAAACAGGTGAGATACCTCCCTTTAGAGATGACAAATTCTCTCTCAGTCAAACCCTTTAGCTTCAATCTTGGGCTTTGAACAAGACACAAACCCTTTAGCTTCAATCTTGGGCTTTAAACAAAACACCAAACATCTTTTTACTCCCATAGAATAGGAGGAACTACGATTGCTCTGATTTCCTTGTTACCTTTACGGGAATACGTAGGCATAAGATTGCGAAATCTTAGCGAGCATACAAACCAAAAACTTTAGGTCCAGTACCTTCACAAAAACATCAGAAAACCCGAAAACAACAAAAACACTCCCTCAACAGTCCCAAAGGAGAAACTTTCCTAACCCATAACAGATAAACACCAGAAAGTATTTAAACATGCCAAAGAAGATCTATGGATAACCATAAATACATTGGGTAATTGACAACTTCCCTTTGTATAACATGACCCCAGCCCCCAATCTCTTAGCATTTGTTAAAGAAAACATTTGCGTGCAAGGTTAGTTTTAGATAGCTTCCCTTTCCTTTCCAGCTTCATAGGATAAATAAGAAATCAGAAAGTAGCACCCAATTCCAACCAATGCGGTAAGGTGGTCGCGTCACCGACAAATATCGCACGCTACAAGTTCCATGAACCACAGAGCTCTGATTTTCTCATTGTACTATGAGGATACGTAGGCACAAGATTACGAGATCTTGGCGAGCATCCTTCTTCTAAACCCTTCTCCCACAATCTTCTTTCACAACCTTTTTTCAACCTTCCTTTATTTCACCCTTAGTTCTCCGAACTATGGAGCTTTGATTTCCTCATTGCACTATGAGGATACGTAGGCACGAGGGACCCAATCCTCCACGAGCACTCTAATTATAAACCTTTTTCCCCCTTTCGTAAGTATCATTTTGATAATAACATCCATCCAAGCAAAGAACAAGCAAAATGGTTCATGTCGAGTACGACGGATGCGAGGGATGCTAATACCTTCCCCTCGCATAACCGACTACCTTACCCATTTCTCTTTCTCTTAGGTTTTATCGATATTTTCCCTTTCCTTTTGTGATAAATAAAATTCGGTGGCTACTCTGTTGTACCATCGAGCGTGCAATATGCTCGGGTATATTCCATCTAGCTTTAGCTTGCTGTTGGTATCCTTAGGAGGGGTCAATGACTTTGGAAACCTTTTAGAACCTGTTCTACAGGTACAAAAATTGACCAAAATAGTACAACCTTTGGGGATGGGTAGAGCCATGACTCCATGCTAGTGACATTGAACCCTTGAACCCATGTTTTCAAATGTTTTTGTGTGCTGCATTCATGCATTCACTAAAAAACTCTTTTCAAACAAGAAAAAAATCTTAAAAAAAAACTAAAACAATGATTGCAAATATTAGAGGTTGCGTTATGGATTTCGGTAGAAGAAAGACGCACAAGTACACCTTCAAGGCTCTGAAACTAGAAGACTTAGGGAAATTGGGAAGGATGATTACCAATCCCGAGGCTTTCAGAGCTAAGCACGAAGGGTTATTGTCTCTGTTAAAGGTCAACGTGGTTGAAGGGATCATGTCTACGTTGATTCAGTTCTACGATCCGGTTTACCACTGCTTCACTTTCCCGGATTACCAATTTGCATCAACGCTGGAAGAGTACTCTCACCTAATTGATTTACCAATCACTAATCAAGCTCTGTTTTCTGGATTGGAAGAAATTTGAAAGAGTCAGGCCATTGCAAGAGAAATCTCTTTGGATGAGTTAGAAGTTAGGACTCACATAACCACTAAAGGAGGAATCCAGGGTTTACCAGCTAAATTCCTGATGGAGAAAGCTCTATACTTTGCTAGTATAGGAAACATAATTGCCTTCGAAGATGTCTTTGTTTTGCTCATATATGAGTTATTCCTCTTTCCGAACATTTACAACTTCGTCGATACCAATGTTGTTAAGGTATTCTTGATTGGAAACCCCTTACCAACCTTGCTCGCAGATACTAATCATTTTGTACATTTAAGGAATTTGTACAGCGGAGGAATGATCACATGCTGTGTACCCTTACTTTACAAATGGTTCATTTCCCATTTGCCCAAGTCTGCTGCTTTTTGGGATCACAAGAGTACTCTACGTTGGTCACAAAGGATTATGTCTCTTACCAACTCTGACATAGATTGGTACAATCGGATTTACGAAGGGATAGAGATCATTGACAGATGTGGAAATTTCCCCAACGTACCCCTTATTAGAACTAAGGGAGAAATCAACTATCATTCAATTTTAGCTCGCCGTCAACTTGGATACCCGATGAAGAATATCCCACATAACGTTCATCTAGAAGGTCTTTTCTTCAAGGAAGGGGAAAATGACAGGGCACTAAAGAAGGAAATGTAAGAACAGGATTTGGTTCTGCATCTTATCTCTATGTTTTGATGATAACAATGGAGTATTTGTGTGAGAACAATTTTGGTACTCTAACGTTTGTTATTCTGATGGTTTTAATAAACAGGTTTTGATCTTAATTGAAAACCATATGCGAATCACTTTGTGTGATAAAAGTCTCTTCCGTTCGAAGAAGCAAGGCTACTTCTGTTTCTGATCACATTAAGATGGATTATGAGAAGACATTATGTTGCTTCTGTAATGTCTCTTGGATTCTAACTTCTGAGCGTGACTCTGATGTTCTACTTCTGAAGCCTGTTTAGCTTCTGAAGTCGTTAACTCCTGAAGACTTAAGGATTCTGAACAAGGAGTGCTGAAGACTCTGATGACAAGGTTCAGCTGAACAAGTTCTGAAGACTCTGAAGACTCAAGACTCTGAAGACCCAATGATTCATTCTTCTGATCATGCTTCAATCATATCAACTCAGAAGCCTCTGATGGATAGAAGAAGATGAAACGTTTGTGAGGGAAAATAATACATAGTACATATCAAACACATTCTTTTCCACTACCATTCCACTACCCTGATTTGGTGATACAAAGGACAATTTCAGTGTACGATTTTCACCCCAGTATAACAACATTATTTCAAGTCGCCAGTACTTTTCGGATATTACTGATCTGCCCTTCAACAGATCTTTTTTTGGCTATATATATAGACTTGATCATTCAACGAATCAGTAGGGATAACAAGTGTAACACTCAGTATGAAAAAGAGAAATATTAAAAACACTGATTTATATGAAGAAAGAACTCAAGAAATAGAGAAATTTATGAGTGAACTTTAAAGCACCACAATACAAAGAAGAAGATTGTTCTTACTGTGTAGATTCACTCTAAGTTAGATTGAGCTAGAAACTGTGTTTACTCTGCTTGTGTAGAAGCATCATTATTGTAAACAAACCTTTGTAACAAACAGTTATTTATGATTCCTAAAGGACCGGTTAGGTCTGAAGCTTTAGGAAGATTTGTGTTCCCTAAAGGATTTGTGTTTCCTCTTCGGATGACTCATGAAGGCAACGCTCAAGTCAAGGAGACAAAGGCTCTGGCCCTAATCCAGAAGTATGAGGCCTTCAGAATGGAAGACAACGAATCTGTGTAAACTATGTTTTCAAGATTCCAGATGCTTGTTGCAGGACTCAGAGTTCTAGACAAAGGTTATTCTACTGTTGATCATGTCAAGAAGATTATCAGAGTCTGCCTGTAAAATGGAGACCAATGGTAACTGCTTTGAAATTGGCAAAGAATCTGAACAACACGAGTCTTGAGGAACTAATTAGTTCTTTAAGAAGTCATGAGATAGAACTTCAAGAAGATGAACCTCAGAGAAGAGGTAAGTCTGTTGCTCTGAAGTCTAAGTCTGAAAAGACAAAGGCTTACCAAGCAGAGGAGAACTCAGAAGAATATAAAGAAGATTCAGACGAAGATGAACTGTCTCTCATATCAAGAAAGATAAATCAGCTGTGGAAACACAGAAAGAGCAAGTTCAGAGGGCCAAGAAGAAAAGGTAGACCTGAGTCTACATCTGGTCAAAGGAAAGCTTCTGAAAAAGAAATTACTTGTTACGAATGCAAGGAGCCTGGACATTATAAGAACAAGTGTCCAAAGCTCAAGAAAGATAGAAAACCTAAGAAGGTTTTCAAAGCTAAAAAGGGTCTTATGGAAACATGGGATGATTCAGAGTCAGAAGAAGAAGATTCTGATGAAGAACATGCCAACGTGGCACTTATGGCAATGACCAGCATGAGCGAAGCCTTGTCATAAGATGAACTGACACTTGATGAAGAATCAGACTCTGATGACGACAAAGAGGTACTTTCTTCCTTATCTCGTTCTGAACTTGAATTAGGTTTATCAGAACTTATGAAAAGGCATCAACTTCTTTTAAGTAAACACAAAACTCTAAAAAAGACTTTTGTGGCTGTTTCTGAGAACTCTACTAAGAGTGAGCCAAATATTTCTGATTTAAATGAAAAAAAAAATTCTTTAGAAAAATCTAATGCTGCTCTAAAAAGTAAAGTCTCTAAGCTAGAAGAAGAGATTACTTCTAACACATCTATTACTGATAAAGTAATCAGATATGATAGAGTTTTTCAACACTTCCTTACTAAAAGCATATATAGAAGCAAGATGGCTTCAATGATCTATGGAGTTAGCAGAAACGGAAGTAGAGGTCTGGGATATTCAGGACCATCAAAACCATTTGATGAGACTCTGAGTATCAAACTAAAACCTCAGTCTGAACATTTTGTGCTTCCTGGCACCGAACTGAAATGTTCAGAACTAGAAGGTTCTTATTTTGTTGCACCACAAACACAGACAC
Source organism: Lathyrus tuberosus (assembly GCA_022829125.1). Lineage (NCBI taxonomy): Eukaryota > Viridiplantae > Streptophyta > Magnoliopsida > Fabales > Fabaceae > Lathyrus > Lathyrus tuberosus. The sequence continues at coordinate 8,532,677 of JALAZF010000226.1, forward strand.
AGAAGGAAACTTCTAAGCCTAAATATCATACACAAATTCCACTTAATTATCCTGTTGCACAAAAATCCAAAGGTGTCAGAACCTTTGGAAAGACTAACAAGAAAGGACCCAGAAAATGGGTACCTAAGAGTGAGATAATCTATGTTACAGACATCCTTGATGGCGCCACTGAAACACCAGTCATGGTACCTGGACAGTGGATGCTCGTGACACATGACGGGAGAAAGGCATATGTTCCAAGATTTGGAACTTAAGTATGGAGGTGTCGTTGGTTTCGGAGGAAACCAGAAGGGAAAGATCATTGGCTCTGGAACTGTTGGTAATGGTAAACTTCCTTCCATCAACAACGTTCTTTTAGTTAAGGGTCTAATGCATAACTTATTAGCCAACTTAGTGACAATGGTTATGACGTTATCTTTAATTAAACGTCCTGTAAGGTTGTTAGTCAGAAGGATGAGTCAGTTATGTTCAATGGTAAGAGGAAAAATAATACTTACAAAATCAGACTATCAGATTTGAAAAATCAGAATGTAAAATGTCTTCTGTCCGTTAATGAAGAGCAATGGGTCTGGCACAGACGTCTGGGTCATGTTAGCTTGAGAAGAATTTCTTAGTTGAATAAGCTAGGACTTGTCAGGGGCTTGCCCAATCTGAAGTATTCTTCAGATGCTCTTTGTGAAGCATGTCAGAAAGGCAAGTTTTCGAAAACTTCCTTTAAAGCAAAAACGATTGTTTCTACCTCTAACCCATTAGAACTTCTTCACATTGACTTATTTGGTCCAGTGAAAACAGCTTCAGTCAATGGAAAGAAATATGGACTAGTCATCATTGATGATTACAGTCGTTGGACATGGGTAAAATTCTTAAGACACAAGGATGAGTCACATTCTGTGTTTGCTTCCTTCTGCACCCAAGTGCAAAATGAAAAGAATTGCAAAATTGTCAAAGTCAGAAGTGATCATGGTGGAGAATTTGAAAACAAAGATTTTGAAAAACTTTTTTATTCTTATGACATATCCCATGATTTCTCCTGTCCTAGAACTCCACAACAGAATGGGGTTGTAGAAAGAAAGAATAGGACATTGCAAGAAATGGCTCGCACCATGATCCAAGAAACTGACATGGCTAAGCACTTTTGGGCAGAGGCAGTTAACGCAACATGTTATATTCAAAATAGAATCTCAATAAGACCTATTTTGAGTAAGACTCCTTATGAATTGTGGAAGAATAGAAAGCCCAAGATTTCTTATTTTCATCCTTTTGGATGTGTCTGCTTTATGTTGAACACTAAAGAGAATTTGGGAAAGTTTGATTCCAAAGCATAGAAGTGTCTGATGTTAGGATATTCTGAACGCTCAAAAGGCTACAGAGTCTATAACACAGAATCACGAATTGTGGAAGAATCAATTCATGTCAGATTCGATGATAAGCTTGACTCTGAAAAGTCAAAGCTAGTTGAAAAGTTTGCAGATTTGGAGATCAGTTTTTCAGAACCTAAAGAAAAGGCAGAAGAAATCAAAGATTCAGAAGCTCCTACTTCTGATATTGTTGTTGCTCCCACTGATCCTCCACAACAAAAGAAAAACAGAGTTGCAACTTCACACCCTGAAGAATTGATTCTGGGAAATAAGGACGCTCCTATCAGAACTAGATCAGCCTTCAAACCTTCTGAAGAAACACTTCTGGGTTTGGTGTCTTTGATCGAGCCAACATCTGTTGATGAAGCTCTACTAGACAAAAACTGGATTGTGGCGATGGAAGAAGAACTTAACCAGTTTTCAAAGAACGATGTTTGGGATCTTATTCAGAAGCCTAAAGGTGTCCATGTTATTGGAACTAAATGGGTATTCAGAAACAAGCTCAATGAGAAGGGTGAGGTTGCCAGAAACAAGGCACAACTAGTTGCACAAGGTTATAGTCAACAAGAAGGAATAGACTATACAGAAACCTTTGCTCTAGTCGCCAGGTTAGAAGCCATACACATATTAATTTCCTTTTCTGTAAATCATAACATCATCTTATATCAGATGGATGTTAAGAGTGCATTTTTGAATGGTTATATTTCAGAAGAAGTTTATGTCAAACAACCTCCTGGATTTGAATATTCTAAGAAGTTAGATTTTGTTTTTAAACTTAAAAAATCTCTCTATGGTCTGAAATAAGCTCCCAGAGCTTGGTATGACAGATTGAGTAATTTTCTTTTAGAAAATAACTTCACCAGAGGCAAGGTTGACACCACCCTCTTCTGTAAAATGTTCAAAAATGATATGATTATTGTTCAGATTTACGTTGATGATATTATTTTTGGTTCTGCTAATCCCTCTCTTTGTGAAGAGTTTTCTAAGCTAATGCAGGCAGAATTCGAGATGAGTCTGATGGGTGAATTAAAGTTCTTTCTGGGAATTCAAATTGACCAAAAATCAGAGGCTACTTACATTCATCAAAGTAAGTACACCAAAAAACTTCTAAAGAAATTCAACATGATGGATTCTACACCAACTAAGACTCCAATGCATCCAACATGTATTCTGGAAAAGAAGAGGTAAGTGGAAAGGTTTGTCAGAAGCTCTATCGTTGTATGATAGGCTCTCTTCTGTAATTAACTGCTTCTAGACCTGATATTGTTTTCAGTGTCTATTTGTGTGCTAGATTTCAATCAGATCCTAGAGAATCTCATTTAACTGTTGTTAAAAGAATTCTAAGGTATCTGAAAGGAACTACTAACCTTGGCTTGATGTATGAGAAAACATCAGAGTACTCTCTTTCTGGTTATTGTGATGCAGATTACGCAGGAGACAGAATGGACAGAAAATGCACCTCTGGAAACTGTCATTTTCTCGGGAAGAATCTGATCTCATGGTCAAGCAAGAGGCAATCAAAAATTACTCTCTCAACAGCAGAAGCGCAATACATATCCGCGTCTCTATGCAGTACGTAGATGCTGTGGATGAAGAACCAGCTAGAAGATTATCAGATACATGGGAGTAACATTCCTATCTTTTGTGATAATACTGCTGTTATCTATTTAAGTAAGAATCCAATCTTACATTCTAGACCTAAGCACATAGAAATTAAACATCATTTTATTAGAGACTATGTTCAGAAGGGAATCTTATGTTTAAAATTTATAGATACAGACCATCAATGGACTGATACTTTTACAAAACCCTTGGCTGAAGATAGATTTCTATTTATTCTGAAGCATCAGAAAATGGACTACTGTCTAGAGTAAGATTTCATCAGAATCAGATGTGTTTAGTCAGAGTATGAAGAAATCAGATTTTCACTTAAACTAAGAAGCATTTGTTTTTAACCTTAGTCATCAGAAGATGCTTTGTCAGAAGTGTCTATGATCAGATGGAAACCTTTTGGCTTTCCAGACTCTGAGGATATCAAAAAGTGTCCAAAATCAAATCATATCTACTGTTGAAGAGACACCTCGAGCGTTGTGATTTCGTGAGACTAGGTTTCAAGTAATTATTATCTATTACTCTTTAATATCATGAATTGACACATTGGGTTTCGTAAACTTCTTGAGAATAGGCTAAAATCTTTACGCATTCCCCTAAATCTTCTGGAATATATATTTCATTCCTCCTCTCATGATCTGTCGTGTTTGATCTTATTGGTTCAAAATTACCATTACTGTCTAAATCTTCTCATCATAATCACTTTCCAAGGAGATGAGAACCTTCTTGAGGTCATATCAGAAGAACAAATCAACCTTCTTCATCTTGGAAACAGAGAAATTGCTAGCAGTATCACCTCAATCATGCACTATCAAGAATGGGCAAAATACTTCATCATTCTGGATAAACCAGTCTACTTAAATCTTGTAAAATATTTTTGGAAACATGCCTACATTAATTATGAAGGTCGCTCAATTTCTTCTCGTGTTTTTGATGTCCCCATAAACATTACTCCCTTCACCATTGCTCTAGCAATTGGCTGTGAGAACATTGGCTTTACTGTTGAACATGTTAAGTCTAGGTATCTTATTTCTGAGGAACTCGCCTCTCTTCACAACACATCGTCCAAATATGAACCTCTCAATCCCTAAAACCTTCTTCCCATTCCCAAAGCTTGGTTTAAGCTTTTGCTGACCAATTTTCGTTCTCGGGAAGAAAACAAAAATATCCTGTTTCATGATGATCGGGTCTTCATCTTTCTCCTGATGGCTCAGATGCAGATAAATCTACCTCAGACTATCTTCAATTTCCTGCAAAAATCCATTACTGACTCCAGAAATGGCGTTTTCATCAAGCCCTACTTACCTTTTGGAAGAGTTCTATCTGAAATCTTCTTTAAAGAAGGAATTATTGAATTTGTCAAGACAGATGGTCTAGAAAATGGTCTGTTGAAGAAAAATTGTGAAGTCTTTGATGGTTAATCTTTAGCATGTCGTATCTTGTGTTTTCTGTCTCATCTCTAGGATGCTCTGTGTTCGATCGTGTTCGAGTTATGCCAATGTATTTCGATCCATTATTAATGAAACTGTTTTTATATATGAGTGCTATGGCCTATTTTAGAAATCTCTTTCTCACTTATTTATCATAATATTGCACTGTTTATTGCATTATCTTTTTTATTATGACAAAAAGGGGGAGAAAGTAAAATGATTTTGATAGTACTCATTCTCAGAATCTCGAACTCAAACATTACATAATGCTTTTGCAACTAACCTTTTGTTTGATGTTTCAATTAAGGAACTTAGAAAAAGTTCACTTAGCATTCTAGACAGGTTGAATATAAAGATCCTACTCTCTAAAGATTGAAAATCTTATGGATAATTTCAACTCTGATAATTCATGGTTAATAAGTTGTACACTTCAAGAATATATGTTTATTCAAACATATGTTCCAATACTGTTCAGAAGTTGTGAACTTTCTGAAAGTCAAGAAATCTTGTTTGATATCATAGTGTTCAGAAGCAGAAATCTCCTTGAAAACAAGTCAAGTCAATTCTCTGATTCAAAGATACTATTCAGAAGATACGCTCTAAAATGAATGATATTCTGATAAAATCAATTAGGCTCTGAATATGATAAGATTGGTGAATCTAAGAAAGGATTGACAAAAGAGAAGTCATTTCTAATCAAACTCTGATACTTAAGAAGTTGTGATTTTTCATCAAGATCTGATAAGAAGTTCTGATACGAGATGCGCGGCATCATCCAATCAGACTCAAAATCAAGTTTTGATTTTTTTATCAAAGTTCTGATAGTAACCAGGTTCTAAGATAAAGACCTAGTGTTATAGTCAAACTCTGATGAGTTGTTATAGGGAAGTATTCCTTCTCTATTATTATGTTCTGAAGAACTCAAATTTTATTTTGTGAGTCTTGGGATCAGGGGGAGACTCTGAACAAGCATAAATGAAATTTTGAGATTAACAGATTCAGGGGGAGCTGAGAGCTTAAACTCTGAATTTGTCGGCTATGGTGATTACCATGTATAAATTGTTCTATCAAAATACATGGTTTTATCATCATCAAAAAGGGGGAGATTGTAAGAACAAGATTTGGTTTTGCATCTTATCTCTATGTTTTGATGATAACAATGGAGTATTTATGCGAATCACTTTTTGTGATAAAAGTCGCTTCCGTTCCAAGAAGCAAGGCTGCTTCTGTATCTGATCACATTAAGATGGATTCTGAGAAGACACTATGTTGCTTCTATAATGTCTCTTGGATTCTAACTTCTGAGCGTGACTCTGATGTTCTAATTCTAAAGCCTGTTTAGCTTCTGAAGTTGTTAAATTCTGAAGACTTAAGGATTCTGAAGAAGGAGTACTGAAGACTCTGATGACAAGGTTCTACTGAACAAGTTCTGAAGACTCTGAAGACTCAAGACTCTGAAGACCCAATGATTCATTCTTCTGATCATGCTTCAATCATATCAACTTAGAAGCCTCTGATGGATAGAAGAATATGAAACGTTTGCGAGGGAAAATAGTACATAGTACAAATCAAACACATTTTTTTCCACTACCATTCCACTACCCTGATTTGGTGATACAAAGGACAATTTCAGTGTACGATTTTCACCCCAGCATAACGACATTATTTCAAGTCGCCAGTAATTTTCTGATATTACTGATCTGCCCTTCAACGGATCTTTTTATGGCTATATATATAGACTTGATCATTCAACGAATCAGTAGTGATAACAAGTGTAACACTCAGTGTGAAAAAGAGAAATATTAAAAACACTGATTCATATGAAGAAAGAACTCAAGAAATAGAGAAATTTATGAGTGAATAGTAAAGCACCACAATACAAAGAAGAAGATTGTTCTTACTGTGTAGATTCGCTCTAAGTTAGATTGAGCTAGAAACTGTGTTTACTCTGCTTGTGTAGAAGCATCATTATTGTAAACAAACCTTTGTAACAAATAGTTGTTTGTGATTCCTAAAGGACCGGTTAGGTCTGAAGCTTTAGGAAGATTTATGTTCCATAAAGGACCGGGTAGGTAAGAAGCTTTAGGAAGACTAAGACAGTGAGTTTTAGTGTTGTTAGTCACTTGCAGTTTGGCTTGTGCATTGTATTTTCAAACAGTTGTTTGATTTCCTTGAGAGACCGGTTAGGTCAGAATTCTTGAGAAGTCTAGGACTAGTGTGTCTTAGAGATTGTTGTTAGTCACTTGCAATTTGGCTTGTGCATTGTATTAATCAGTTTGATTAGTGGATTAAGACCTCGCTTGAGAGAGGCAAAATCACCTTGGCGGGTGGACTAGACTAGCTTGAGTGTTTCTCAAGTGAACTAGTATAAACATACTGTGTTCTTTATTTTCGGTTTCTCTTGCTTTATTATCAAGAAGTGGAGGTTATTTGTAAAGGGGATTATTTTTAAAGAATCAATTTTTAGTGTAAAAATCCAATTTAAACCCCCCCCCCCCCTTTCTTGTGTTTTTCACACCTTCAGGAAATAGTGCATGTCTGGAAACATATTCACAAGAAAGGCAGAGAGTCTCTGGGAAGACCAAATTGTACCTCCATGGAACATTATCTCCACTGGGTGCAAACTAGAGCCCTCAAGCTGAGGATGCCTTACCCTCGTCAAGAAGTTTTTCCCTTAAAGGAATATGTCCTTTATTTTATGTCGGATGCGGAAAAACTCCAGGTCGCTCTCAACAAAGTCCAACGGGAGAAGAGCTCTTGGAAGAACAAATACCAGATCCTCAATTTGTAATGTACCAAGATTCAGGAACTGTTAAAGGAGAAGGATGCTCTGATTGAGATATTAGAGCAACATGCTATAGAAAGTCAGGAAGACCAAAGAAATTTGCTCGCTTCTTTCACTTGGCAAAGGACTGATGACCCGACAACGGCTGAAAAGCCCCGGTCAAAGAAAAGGAAAATACAGGAACCAGCATCTGAGTCTCACCCAGATACTGTACTTTGTAAAATATTGCACTTTTTTGTAAAATATTGCAATCTTTCGAATTCAATAAAAAAATGGGTCTCCCCCACTGTGTGATATTTGCGATCTATTTGTTGAAGTTTCTTTTTTATTAAAACAAAAACAAAAAAAATATACGTCATTGCATATCATTCATCATTCTCACATAACGCATTTTTCTTATCTTTGAGTCTCACGTATGTGTCATAATTCTAGAGTCAAACTGTCTCACTCATACAATACTCTAGCCAATTGAAAAAAGAAAATGGACGATCTCGAGGAAGAGAATAGAGAGTTGAGAGAAGAAATCTACGCTTTGAAGGAAAGTTTGGAAAAACTTCACATGCAATCCCTGGCAGTAGCTCAGGAGCAACGGCATCAAAGGACTGTAATCTCAGAGATTACATCTACGCTCGTAATGGAGACACATGAGAATCATCCTTGGTACAACATGCCTAAAGGGCGCCCCTGGGGCATGCCTCTCTACTTTATACCTGAAGGGTATATCCCACCGGTCACTGAAGACCCAGAAGCCGTAGCAGGAGCCACTGGACCTGAAGTTTACAAACTTCGGGAAAGTGAAGATGCAAGGGTTACGACAGTAACTCCTGAAGGTTACAAACTTCAGGGCACTGAAGCGCAAAGGGTCACCGATATAATGTCTATACCACAACCAGTGATACACACTGTCCCGGAAGGAAAAATTCCACAAGCAATTTCTGGTGGAAACAAAGACATGTACGAAAGAATGAATGAGTTCTAGGAACAATTCTTGGAAATGCAGAAGGAACTGCATGCCATTCGCGGTCAAGACTTATTCGGAAAGGACGCTGCAGACCTCTGTCTGGTCCCTAATGTAAAGATACCGCACAAATTAAAGGTGCCTGACTTTGAAAAATACAAAGGCAACTCTTGCCCTCAAAGCCACTTGGTGATGTACGCTCGAAAAATGTATACTCAGATAGACAATCAACAACTACTGATCCATTACTTCCAAGACAGTTTAACCGATGCCGCACTTAAATGGTACATGGGTTTAAACCGCACCAAGATTAGTACCTTCAGAGATCTCAGGACATCCTTCATTCAGTAGTATAAATACAACCTGGACATGGCGCCAGACAGGGACCAGCTCAGAGATGGCGTGAAATTACCACCCAGATCTATCCTCCTCTCAAGGAAAAGGAAATGACAAAGATCTTCCTGAAAACGTTGACCTCATTTTATTACGACCGAATGGTTGCTAGTGCGCCCAGTGACTTCACTGAAATGGTGAACATGAGAGTACACCTTGAAGAAGTAGTCCGAGAAGGACGATTGGTCAAACATTCAGAGCCATCTAGCAGTACTAAGAGGTACGGTAGTGCTTTTCAAAAGAAGAAAGAGAAAGATATCAGTAATATCTCTCTAGGAAAGCAAAGGCGAAGGTATCAACCGATAGCGGCAATAACTCCCGCTATCAACCCGGTGCCAGCTCCGACTTATCAACCTCAGGTTGCTCAGAGCCAACCAAATCAACAACAGTATCAGCAAAGGCCACAACAACCTCTTCAGTAGGCTCACCCGCAGTACAATAACAATAATCATACTACACGACCATCAGGGTTTGACCCTATACCGATGTTGTACGCAGAACTATTTCCATTTTTATTGGCCAAGGGGCATGTCCAAACCAGGACTCCTCTTACAGTACCAGAAATTCCACCTTTTTGGTTCAAAGCAGATCAAACTTGCCCTTACCATCAAGGAGAAACGGGACACAACATTGAGAATTGTCTCAGCTTCAAGTCTGATGTACAGAAGCTTGTCAGGAACGGGGTTTTATCCTTCAAAGATACTAACCCGAATGTTCAGACGAACCCATTACCATAACATGAGAAGACTGCAGTGAATTTAATAGAGGAGGAATCTAGCCACAGTTATCAAATTCACAATGTACGCTTACTAGGAACCAACTTGGTAAAAATGCATTGCAGACAGAGCGGGTACGGCCATGTGCCATCTCACAACTATCATCAGTGTGATATCTACTCCAAGGACAATCAAGGGTGTACCGTAGTACAAGCAGCTCTGCAAGAACAAATGGATCTGGGCTGGATTCAGGACCATGCACATTCCAACATTATTCAGAACCACGACATCTGTACAATAAACGTCAACTTAGTGGTGATACATTCAAGACAAAGTCAATATTATAATCTGCCACGACACAATTACAGTGCTTGTCCAATCTGCTCAACAGATAATCAGGGATGCTCTTTTGTACAAGAGGCCCTCCAATGTCAGATGGATCTTGGATGGATCGAAGACTACCGTGAAAGAAATGACCATCGAGTCAATATGGTTCAGATATTTGACATACGCTTGATGAATACCAGTCTAGTGGAATTACATGTTAAGCAGGCCAGGCTCGGTTTTATGGCTTCACATTATTATCAAGACTGTAAAGAATGTTGCGAAGATGACCAAGGGTGTGCGCTTGTGCAAAGAACCCTTCAACATCTGTTGGACCACTGGTGGCTTCTGATCTACCTGGATGAAGCTACACAATGGATTAGCATGACTGATGGGAATCTTGATAGATATCAAAGTCGTGATATCCGCTCAATGGAAACAAATCTAGTAAAGATGCACTGCATACAAAGCGGGTGTGGTTGGGTACCACCGCACAATTATGAGCGCTGTAGAGTATGCTCGAAAAATAACCAAGGATGTTATCTCGTACGAGCAGCCCTCCAAAATCAGTTGGACCAAAAAGAGATTCGACCATGTTCGAGTTCTGGGTCGATTAACATGATACAAGACTACCTCCCTGGTCAAAACAAAAGCGTTGTCGTAATATCCAATCATGGAATAACCAAGGACGTTTGCTCCATAATCCCTCTGCTCGACGAGTCAAAAGTCTCTCTTGACAGTAAAAGAATTCTCAACCTCGAACCAATTGAGGCTGCCTACGATGGTCAGAAAAACCAAAAAGCTCTTGTGGTTATCTACCCGCCAGGTCCAATACCATACAAGTCAGATAAGGTTATCCCTTACCAGTATGATGCAACGACCATCGAGAACGGAAAAGAAACTCCATTACCCTCCGTCATGAACATTGCCGACATCAGTCGAGTTACCCGGAGCGGTCGGATCTTCAACAGAGGAGTTGGAGAACCTGCCAAAGAAAAGGAACCTCAAACGGAAGTTCCTAACCAACAAAGCGGTCAATCCAGTAATCCAGAACTTGTAAAGAACAACGATGAGATGCTGAAACTCATCCAGGAGAGCGAGTATAACATTGTGGACCAATTGTTGTAAACTCAGTCTCGAATCTCTGTACTATCTCTCCTGATTAGTTTAGAAGCTCACAGGGAAGCTCTACAGAAAGTCTTAGAGCAAGCCTTTGTAGAACAAGATGTGACGGTAGGACAATTTGACAGCATCATCTCCAACATCACTTCCTGCAACAACTTAGGATTCAGTGATGAAGAACTGCCGGAAGAAGGCAAGAATCATAATATGGCGCTTAACATTACAGTCAACTGTCAAGACGATGCTTTAGCCAGCGTACTGGTGGACACAAGATCATCTTTGAATGTTATGCCAAAATCAACTCTGATACGACTATCATTTCAAGGAGCCCCGATGAGAGGCAGTGAGATCATTGTCAAAGCCTTTGACGGATCTAGAAAAATAGTTATCGGCGAAGTCGATCTTTCCATAACCATCGGTCCTCACACTTTCCAAGTCACTTTCTAGGTCATGGACATCCGAGCAGCATACAATTGTTTATTAGGAAGACCTTGGATACACGAAGCTGGGGCAGTCACTTCGACACTTCACCAGAAGCTGAAGTTCGTCAAGCACTATGCCAAGGAAGCGAAAAGACATTGCTTTTTTTTGCCTTTAACAGGGGTTAAAAGCGCTGCCTAAGGTGGCGCTGCTGTAGGTAAAGACAACGCTTTACCTTGAAAAGCGCTTTCTAAAGTAGGCCTTTAGCAGCGCTTTTTCCTGGAAAAGCGCTTTCTAAAGTGGGCCTTTAGCAGTGCTTTTTCAGGCCTTTTATGCTTTCTGTTGGCATCTTTAGGCAGCGCTTTTTAAGGAAAAAGCGCTTTCTATTGTCCCCCTTTAGACAACGCTTTTTAAAGCGATGTCTAATGTATTTTTTATTTCACTTTAAGGCAGCGCTTTTAATGGAAAGCGCTTTCTATTGTGTACTATAGGCAGCGCTTTTTCTAAAAAGCGCTTTCTTCACGTAAAATGTGCTTTTTAAAAGCACTTTTTTTTAAAATAAGAATTTAGGAAGCGTTTTTTATTTAAAAGCGCTGCCTATTCTTTCTTTTTTAGAAAGCATATTTTTGGAAATAATACCATAAACCTATATAATTCAAGCAATTGTTTCAAACACATAGGCATTATATGACATTCAACAAGCCTATATTTCAACCATTGAGCCTTTATTTCAACAAACAAGCCTTTATTTAAACATAGGCATTATATACCATTATAATCCAAAATATATACACCATTATAATTCAACACATAAACCATTTGATATAAATCAACACAAACATGCATCATATATACACCAATCCATAATTCTAATAACAATTTATCCACTTAGAAATCCTTTAACTTCTAAAGATTCCTAATATACAACAACTTCCAAAACTATACAACATTCCATAACTACACAACAACTTCCATACCTTATATGATTCTTTTCTCAATAAAGTATTCACACAATTGCTCCTTGATTTCTTCCAATTTATCTTTCGAGTAATGAGCACACTTGTATTCATCAAAGTACTACATAATAAAACATAATATGCATGATTTAGTTAAAAGTAATAAATTATATGAAATATTCAATAAATATTAAGATAAATCTTAAGTTATATATCCATACCATGATTGGAATTTCTATTTGATCCAAATGAAGGATTTCTCTCATACACCTCAAAACATAATAACCGCAATCTATACCATTACGCTGACGAGCACACTGTCGCATTTGCGAAAATCAACCGGCGGAAAAGGACAGAAAAGTCGCCACCGAACGTTATTTACCCCAACACAGGGAAAGGAAACGATTGAAGAAAACCTCAACAAAGGGAAAGGAATGGTCATCGCAACCATAGCCTGGGTTCGGGAGTCGGTTACGCGAGAGGAAGGTATTAGCACCCCCTCGCGTCCATCGTACTCAATGGGATCCACGCTTGTTGTTATCGATCAAAGGGTGTGGGTACCTGAAGTTCAACTGCTAAACGGAAAAGAAAACAAAAGGTGAAAACCAAAAGAGGACTTGCAAGGATCGTCGCAATCCTATGCCTACGTATCTTCGTGGACGAGCGAAGAATCAGAGTCAACGTAGTTCGGCGGACTACAGATTTGTGGGGGAAGTTTGCTCGCCAAGACATCGCATCTCGTGCCTATGTACCCTCAATCTAACGCGAAGGAGTAAGTCAGAGCAGTCGTAGTTCGACCTACAGGCCGGTTGTTCTGTGTCTTTTAGGTGGAATACGTCAACGTTCACGTTCCAGCAGTTTAGGTGTTGCCGCTCATTGTGGGAGTCTTACGCGTTTACCTGTTTGCGGTAAAACGGAAATGACGAGTCCTTTATGAATGGAGTAAGGGAGATGAGAAGAGAATTGTTTGTTTTTGTCTTTTAGAAGAAAGTGTTTTAATTGATTGTGTTTGTGACATGCAAAGTGTTAAAGTCTATGACATAGTGAACACTTTGTGTAACGAGTCACACGCCTCGCGCAACAAAGTATACTATGTACTTAAGGCTCATGGCACACAAAACACATCTTTATTCATTAAGTGTTTTAGCTTTTCTTTGAGGGAGAGAAGAGATGACTCAAGGTTTGAAAAGAAAATCTAACGGGTGACTCAATCCTAGTGTTAGCATGCATTATTGATCTTATAATTGAATTATGAGGAAGAAATGGAAGATCTCTACCTAAGTTAGCATACATGGATTGGTAACCTAATGTCTATCCTACTTTGAACCTAATCCAAAATTAGATTCAATCTAGGAGCCCTATGGGGGACATGCGAAACAAGTAGACATTATGTAACTCAATCAATAAGTGAAAAAGAAATGAAAGAGATGAAAGAGAAGTTAAGTAAGAGCGAATAAGCATTCAAGTAAAGACTTACCTCACAAACAAGCTCAACCAACACATGGTCAAAGGGAGATGCAATACAAGCTCCAACTAGTAAGTAGTTGAAAATAATGCAACCTAGTTCCTAAAACTAGTGCAAGATGACCTAGGATTGTCCTAATGTCATACCAAACAATGAAAGATATGTCCTAAGAGGGTGGTATCATGGGTAGGTCAGTACCTAAGGCATATTAAGCTCATATCTAAGCTAACATGTCAAGAAAGTTTAAACAAGCTCGAACTAGGTCCTAAACTAGCACACAATCAAAGTTACTTACAAACTACACAAGATAAGTGTTTAGAAGTCATATGAATTGATTTAAGACAATAAAATAAGTTGAGGTCAGTAGTGAATGCATCTTATGATGTGTTTAAAGACATGTAAAAGAAAGCAAGATATTCATGCCAAAGTTTTTTTTTCAAAAGGTTGAGACAATTCTACACAAGAACATGTTACTTAAGGTGCAACAATCACACGAAATAGCATGGCACATAAGCAAAGATGAAATGGACCTATAAATGACATAGATCAGAATGTAAGCAATATTTTGATGTATGCAAATGTCTTTGAGTTATCCTAGAGGTCACATGTTGAAGCATTCATAAGGATCAAACAAGTTTGTACACAACTAGGTCAATTAGGATGCAACATACAAGTTAGGTTCATACAAAGCACAAGTGGTCATGGATGTATGCAAGTGGTATGACACAAAATCAGAAGTGAAATGATATTAAGAATGTATAAGAGTAACCTATAATCATCATGGAAGTTTCAAGTCATTACATGTTTAGAAGCTAAGACAAAGTAAGCACAAAACAAATCCAATTATCTCCTAAAAGTGGCAACTTGTAATGCAAGTGAAGGTGAAACACAAAGTGTACATACGCAAGTTAAACAAGCTTAGGTCAGTACCTAATGACTCCTAATAAGTCATGTCTAAAGCCTATAAGTGTTGGACAAAGGTTGAACTTAAAGAAGCTAAACAAGTTAGGCAAACAATGATGCATTTGGAAGTTGTTGGTTAAAGTCATACCATATGAGTAATGAAGTGCAATTAGGAATCATCAAGTTTTATGCAAGTTATGTACATATGAGAAATGCATTTAGGATTCACTTAGAAGTGTGTTAAAGTTAGCATATCAAAGCATACTTGGAAGCCATACAAGTAAAGACAAGTTTTAATCCTATTGCAACATTTAAGAACAAAACAAGTTCAAACATGTGAAATGGAATTAGAAGTCATATGAGTTAGGTTAGGAGTGCTACAAGTCAGCAACTATAACATTCCATATTGAACTTTCAAGTTCCAAAAAGAAATAGACAAGAGAAGTGTCTTAAAGGTGCACAAAATCAAGCCTAATTCTAAGCATCCTCAATCAACTAGGTCACCAAACAAAATTCCATGAGAAATAGCTACATGTCTTAGAAAATTATGGGATTTTGATCAAAGAACAATGAAGTCAGTAGCTAATACTACTGAAAAGAGGCGCACAAAATCGTGATCAAAATTGCTCAATCAATCTCACACAAATGCAAGTTATCATTCAAAAGATCAACCAAAACAAACCTTCCAAAAAGACTTCAAAAGTATGCTAAAAATCACAAGAAAAATGTACAATACACTTCAAGATGTCCTATACCTTCATGCTCCATTACACACAAAAGTTGGGATTGAAACCCTTTGGAAAAAATCACTTTTGAACCCTTAAACCAAGACTAGGTCCATTGGTACAACTTTAAATCAAAATTCCAGAATAATTACCAACACTAATAAAAACTGGAATTAAAAATTATAGAAAGTTAAATAAAGCATTTAGGATTATTCATCAATTTTTCCAGAATTTTTGAGTTAATTGAGGTATTTTTAGTAAAGCAAAATGGAATGCGGATTACAAAACGATCAAGAACAACTTAGACCTTAAATCTCACGATTGTCGCATTTTACCCTAAACCAAACTATAACCAATGCCTCGGGTGGGAGGGCTCAATATGCTACTACATTACATGAACCTAAACCACATGCTTGGTATGAATGAATGCATCAAAGTTCCAGAAAATTTACCTTGCCGGAGATGTGATTCACGTATATAGAAACCCGGAAAACTTCACCATAATATCTTATAATCAACCTTGGAGGCAAAATAAATGCCTTAAGCTCCAAATTTACTTCATGATGAGCTATCTTGTTCGAAATCGATCAACACGAATCAAAAATCTATGAACACTTTAATCGTCATTAGTGACCTTAACCCAAATCAAAATTATCAACAAAGGTCTAATTGAGAATTAACAAAAATTCTAATCAAGATATTAATCCAAGATAATTAACAATTATCAAAATCATCAAGATGAATAAACAATTACCATCATTAATCCAAAAACTACCAATCTCAATTAGCAAGAAAATAATCAATAATTTAAATAGACTCAGAGAGGGGTGCAGAAAGTGGTCCTGATGGTGTGAATAGAAATTCTACAACCTGGCCCAAAGACCTTTGACCCACGCCCAAACGATGCATATCTAACAAATTAACCTAAATCCAAGGATTTTCATTCATCACCTTCAGTATCGTTCTCTTTCAGTACTCTTCCTTTCGATCAATTTGTTTCTTCACCTTCCCTCTCTCATTTTCCTCGCCTCCCTTCAAAGCCTCGCTTTAGTCCAAACCATGACCTCCTCCTCCATCCTCACCGTCTCAACATTCCCCTACTCTGATTGATGAATCTCACGGCGAAGTTTCGTTTCGACCTCCTCTTTTGCATGACGGCACCAAAATGACGATAACGGAAACTTCAGGTATGACTTCCTTATCTCGCAATTTCCGATTCGTGACGTTCGCATCTTCTTCTCCTTCTCTGATTACAAAGGTGAATCGCCATTGTTGTCGCGGTGTTGTTTCTGATTTTATGTGTGATGATTTTCTTGTTGCGACTCGCTTTGAATGGCGTGGGGTGTGATTCTGTTTTGTTGAATCTGTATTGGATTTTCTGTTGCAGGTTTTAGAAATTGGTGATGATGCCGCAGAAGTTGGTTGAAGCTTCGATGATGATGAAAGGGTTGGTTACCTCTGGGTGAACATTGAAGATTGAAGGTTGAAGATTATGGAGTTTCTTGTAGAGAATGAAATTGGAGATGATGAAGAGAAAACCAGAGTTGAAACTTGGAGAGAACCTTTGGGTTAAGAGTTCTGGTTAGAGTTAGGGAATCCGTTTTTTTTGGAATTTTTCTGTTAGAGTAAGATTAGAGGTAGGTTTTTTCTGTTGGGAATGGTTAGATTCAGTTAGTGAATTGGTTAGGGAAGTTGTGAATTCTCTAACTGTTTTGAAGGTTGGTTAGTGGTTGTTAGAGATGGTTAGTTCTGTTAGGGAATATAAGTTAGAGCATGGTGAACTGTTAAGAAATTTTAACTACTGTTATCTATTTTCCTGTTGAAACTCTGTTATAAGTTCCGGTGGAGCTTGGTTGAAAGGAAAATTCGGTTATTGGAAATTGTTAGAATTTGTTGGATTTCTCTGTTGTAGAATTTTTTTGAGTTGATTTTCTGTTAATTCTGCTATATAATTTCCGCTGATGTGAGCTTTTTCTTTGCACTCAATTTTCTGTTATGAGCTCTTTGTAACCTTCTTCGCCGTTACGGTTTCTTTGTGTTATTGCCCTTGTAATTTTTCTGTTATCACTTTTATATATGACCTGCTGTTGTATTTTCCTGTGCCATTACTACTTTTGAGGGTCACTTGCATTTACCTTAATGGTTTCAAGTTCAGCAGCGGAACAGATGCGTTGCGTTCGTACCACCCTTGGTTTTAACCCCAAGCTTCAGGTAGTGTATTCCGTATTGGCCATACACCGTGTTGCTTGGGTACATCCCATTAGCATATCCAAAAGACAGACCCAGTCCGGATGAATGCATAGAAGCATACATGTTTGGGAATTGTGGAAGTGGCTGGAGAAAATTGGCATTCCTTTGAGAGTTGAAATCTTTGGCAGGCATAGCTGGCAAGGATAATCCAAATTTTGCTCCATGTTTGGACTGTCAGTCATAAAATAATGAGGGATCCAAAGGGTATGATGGCTGAGTCCCATGAGTAGCTACTCTTGGATCATGATATTCTTCCACGGGAAAGCCAGCTCTTTGGTAAGTATCATTTGACCCATTGTTATTTGAGGACTATCCATTTGTCACAGTAGTGAAGCTTCCTTTATTCATAACTTATGTAGGGACATGTTCAGAAGTAATATCAGTTGAAGTTTTCCCTCCATGGCCATTTATTTTGTTAGCACCATATGTTCCATTGGCAGAAGCTGGAGGATGATAATATGAAGGATACTGGTACCGTTGGATCTTAAAAATTTGAATTGGAATGGACATTTGGTATGAAGAATGGATATGGGCTAAAATTTAGTTTTGAATATTTGAAAATGGTAAAATGGATTGTATGGGGATATTGATTTTTCAAGAATGAATGAATAAAAAACGGAGTGAGAAAATTAGATTTAATCGGACTTGGAAATTGGGTTAATGGATGTTGAACTGAACATGGACTTAAAATGGATCTAAATGTAGATTTTAAAAGTGGATACCATCGATGGTTTGAAAATGGTTAAAAATGATCCGTGGATTTTGGATATGGATATCAAGGCTGTGATGTGGGTTTAGCTTGAATAATGACGAGGGATATCTTAAACTCCAAGTACATCGTAGTCCACCTGAATCTTGTTTCCAAACTAAACATGCTTAAACCTTGATCCCCCTGACCACAAGAATCCATACTAACCCCAAGCAACCAGTATCAACAACTCTTTGATGGTAATGAACCTTGATCAGACGAAACTCAACTGATAACAGCCCACAAGCTCAATCGCGAACAAGATACCCTAATCCTCTTTGAATGCGCCTTGATAATGATGAAACGACTTGAACTGAAAAAAAAAGCCAAACCCTGATTCACACCGATGAAATTCTGACCTGATGCTTCTGATGACTCCTCTGAATGGGGAGAAGCTTAGAGCTTGGTGAACCTCTGAATATGAAGATACTCATGATAATACGAATTCAAACTCTGCTTCAACTTGATCTGAAATAGGAACCGACTGAATCACCACTGCCTGGGGCAAATCACTAATAACAAGAAAATTCCTTTGATCCCATGTCTTAGGAGCTCGTGTCAATGAATGAGTAATGCTGTTATGACCTAAATGCAAATGAGGTGTGAAGCATAAGTCACTTATTGGGTATAAATAGAAGGGCAAATTTTGGGGTGCTACACACACTACACAGAAAAACAAATAAGAATATATAGTTGTCTTATTTTATCAAGTACCATCACTATTATAAGCAAAATTGTGAAAATTAATATACCTCCACTCTGATCCAAGTAATGTTGTTTGCTTTAGACCATGATACTCGAGCTTTTCTTTGTGATCGGAATACTTGTATTGCTCTAACAAAATAAAAGCATATATTTAGAACAATCTCACAGAAATAATTAAATATACAAATACACACGAATATTTAGAACAATCTCACTTACGTATCAACCATATTCTTCATATCCGGATATGTTGTTCAATCACCATATAATGAATTCAGATAATACATTACTTCTCTTGTAGGATTAATAGCAACCAACAACCAGTGACCACTGTAAAATAAAACAAAAGTTTAGATGAAAATTTTCTACGCAAAAGATACAAAGATTAGAATGAAAATCTAACCCGTTGCCTGTATTATACGGTAAAAGATACAAACTTTCTGTACTGCTGGCCATAAATCTCTCGACTAAGTGATCTCTTCCTGAATATCCTGAACAATTAACGGTGCGTTGACACGGGCGCAAGACACGGAATATAATTTGTTTGACAATTGATTCCCGCGCATAAATTTGTCATACAAGAACCTTAAATAAAAACATAATAAACATTAGACTATTTTCATTAAAATGTGTAAATAAATTGTTCAACTAATTAAATAATAGATTGATCGGCCTACCAGATGTATGAATGCATAACACCAATGCCTAATTCAAGATGCCGAAAAATCGGATCCATGTCCTCTTTTGCAAGTGTTTTGAAATTAGAAAAACCAAAAATACCTTCCTCCATATCTATTTGACGAATAACACCATGCATCAAATCTGATTTTCCCATAAGTGTTTCAAGACACGTCCTAAATCGAGGTACAAAAGCTCTTTTTGATCCGGTCCTTGGAAGATCCTTTTTTTTGTTGGATCCGTTACTAATTTTCTTGCTGACTTGTTGTGACTCTTGAGTAGGAACCTAAAAATCATATAAGTTAGGTAAAGTATAAAATCATGAAGCTTTTGAATTTGGATCACAGAATTAACACTTTCAATGTACCTCTTTTTGTGATGCCACAGACTCGTTGTGCCGCAAAATCCCTTTATCCTTAGATGCGGGTTTTGTAGGAGTCTAACATTACCATGTAAACAAAATGTACGTAATGGTTCAGAATGCTTTTCATAATGGTTCAGAATTGACATTTGAATACTAAAACATTCATAATGGGTTTCAACATACCTCCTCATCTATGAAAATGAGGTCTGACGGTTATGCAACAAACGATCCTATTGCATCTCGCAGCAATGTTGTCTCTGAAACAACGTCAGGTATCGGTAGCAACGCATCCAGCTCTAATGCAATATCAACCGATACTTTCAGATATCCATCAAGGAGCGGTTTATGGTGAACTAAATCTCCCAAAGTGTTAAGCACTTTTCCCTTGCCAACTATGCGATAAGTCGGTGACGATAAATATAGCTGACAAGATGAAATGCCCTAAACCAATAATAAATATGTTACTGTTAATGTGTATATATGTCAATTAAAATAAATGTGCTAATTTAATTTCATAATAACATATATAATTACCTCGGGAAATTTCTTTTGACAATTGATACTAGCTTTGTCACTAGTATCTTTCAACTCTGAACCGCGCCTTTCCGCCATATATCTTTCTTTATCCTTTTGCAATTCACAGACTTGCGCTTTTAACTCCTCCAACGATTGCATCACTTCTTGATTGCTAGGATTTTTTTCTTTGGATGCTTATATAAGGATGATGGAGTCACACCAAATCCCTTACCACTCACACGGCCGAAATACACAGGAACATTTAGTACTAGACTAAGTATGCTCCTGCAATCCTCGTCCTCACCTGTAGTTAAGGATTGAGATAGAGTCTTCTGAAATTCATTTACATATCGACAATTATTAGTGGGGATTAAAAATTAATTATATGTTAGTAAACTTTTGATTTAATTAAAGACATAATGTTATACTTACACATTCGTCAAAAACATGTTGAACATCTTCCCTAACAACTCCATCCTTGCCCACATGAGCAGCCTTCCACAAAACATGTCCCGAAAGAGATGTTTCTTCACTTTTACTCTCTTCTAACTACACATTGAGACAAATAATAAGATCATCAATTATAACACATTGAGACAATTAATAAGATCATAGCATTTATATATACTTACCATTTTTTACTGTAAGCGTACATATCCTAAACGCCCTTTTTTGTATGGATACGTGGATTTTGATGCTCTTTGCCTATTTATGTCACTCACTTCCTGGATAAACAAGTTTAAGTCATATCAGAACAATCTAATGCAACAAGTATACAATACAATTAATAGACATGACAAATTAATATTACATGGAATTTTTCGGTTCTTCGTTTGGCTACAAATGTATCCCATTCTTCAGGTGTAATCAAGTCCGCATACTTCATTGGAAGTTCTGTTTCAACAAACTTTCCTTGCTCATCCTTTAGAAAAGTGGTTGATAAAAAGTTCGAAACCCTCTGAGTCTTTTTCCGGCCAATTGAAGACAATACTTTTTCCGACTTTCATCAATGTTAAAAGACCTCTACGAAAAAACATACATATAGAGTGTGTTAGTATAAGTAATTTAAAGACATAATCGTCAACAAAAATCTAATAACATCAATCATATATGGTACGTACCTGTATCTCAGTCCATATTTTTTCTTTACCGGCTTGCAACGCTGGATTTCTCCAGTTATCACAGGTGATTGGAATGTGCTGACGAACAAGTGAACCTATGTAACTTGTCAATATTGCACCGTTAGGCTCAATTAGTTGGTCTTCAACACTCCAATGTACATCATATTTGATTCCTTTATCTCTTGCACGAATGATTGACTTCATAATAGTTATTCCTCGTGTAATTTCTCTGTCAACATTCTGAGCTGAATCATTTGCATCATTTGTATCGTGTGAGTCTTCTTGGTTACTAGCCATTTGACCTGTAGTAAAGAAAAAAATAAAAATTAAATGACAAATATAAAAATGAAAGATTATTCTAATTTTAATGCTTTTAGAAAAGTATAGTATATACTATACTTAGTGGAATTTCGCATTCGCATACATGATGACACTCTTTCACCAATTGAACACATGCAACAAACATAATCTTAAGATATCCATATATGTGTAAAACTACATATATTAGATCTATATTATACATATATTATGGTGATAAGTGTAAAACATTGTAAATTGAATGTAATTAAAGGCATCATAGAGGTCCATCCATGAGTATATACTATTGTTTACTAGTATTTTTAGTAAATCAAATTACAAATTTTTGTTCACTTAAATAATTAAACTTGATTTAAAATAGGTTTTTCATAACTAAATTTAAATTTAATATATACTCTAATAACCAAATTATCATTTTAATTTAATATATACTATTGTTTACTACTGTTTAATAGTTATTATTTTGATGGTGTCTTTTAGGGCGGTGACATTAGAAGAAGATCACCATAGTGGTGACTATGGTGTAAATATATAGTTTATTTAAGGGGATACTATTGTTGGCTAGTCCCTAATTCAATCGCCAATTCTCTATTTGTATTGCAGCTTTGGATATTAATGAAGTTTCTTTGTCTTAAATAAAAACAGCTTCCTACAAAATCTATTTTTAAAAGTTTATCAAAAGATATACACCATGACATTATCTCCTTGCAGTGTTCTACTCTATTTTACCATCTCAAGTGTGTTCTGTTCTGTTCACTATGCCTATGAAAAAATATGGAGACTAGTCACGCGGTTTTACCTATGAAGTTTTCCTTAGTTTTAGAGGGGAAGACAATGTGTTGAACTTAGTCATGTTAATTTACAAACAATGTGTTGAACTTGTACAGTTTTGAAATCGATCATAACAAAGAGATTTTGGAAAGGTCCATGCTAAGATAGCTTCTAAAGTATTGGGTTTGAACAACACATAGAATTATTTTGCATTGTGCTATCATAAAATATCCAAGTTACCTATCAAAATAGCATATGAGCCACATAAACAACCTCCAATTTTGCAGCAGAATTATTTGGATATATAACAACCATTATTCAGAATTATTCACAATTATTCAGAATTTTCACAGCACAAGCAACATTCAACAACAACAACAGAAGCAATAGAAGCAGCATTCAACAACAACAGAAGCACATTCATAAATCAAAAATGAAAAACGTAGCTCTTCTTTTACTTTGTTTTCCTCTTGTGTTGGTCAGAGAACGAAAAATGAAAAACGAAACGAGACGCGAGAGAGAACAGAACAGTGGCGGTCGGAGAACGATGGCAGTCGGAGAACAGAACGGCGGTCGGAGAACACAACGGCGGTCAGAAACAGAACAGTGGAGAAATCGCCAGAGAGAAAGGAGGGAGAAGACGTGAAAATGATTAGAAACAAATGGTTAGGGCTTTTTTATTTTTTAATTAATAAATTACCAAAGGCAGCGCTTTTTGAAAGCGCTTTCTTATATTAGCCTATAGCAGCGCTTTTTCCTTAGAAAGCTTTTTCTTTTCATTGGCCTATAGCAGCGCTTTCAGAAAGCGCTTTCAAATGTGCGGCCAATTTAAGGACTTTAGCAGCGCTTTTTGAAAGCGCTTTCTAAGGTTACCCTTTAGCAGCGCTTTTTAAAAGCGCTTTCTAAGGTTATACCTTTAGCAGCGCTTTTATAAAAGCGCTTTCTAAGGTAGGGTCTATGTACGGCCTTTAGCAGCGCTTTTAGAAAGCACTTTCTAAAGGTAGCCTTTAGCAGCGCTTTTTTTTAGGGAATTTTTTTCAAAACTTATAGCAGCGCTTTGTGATAAAAGCACTGTCTTTGTAGTGCTGCCAAAAGAGGATTTCGGCGTAGTGAAGAATGACAAGTTAGTCACATTATTGGGAGAGCAAGCCTTAATCGTGAGCAACGTATCATCATTCTCCTGTGTAGAATCCGAGAAGGTTGTTGGAACCCAGTTCCAAGCACTCTCGGTGAGCAATGAGAATCGACCAGAAAGAGGGACATCAATTTCCTTATACAAGGACGCTCTCGAAGTAATCAAGAGTAATGACACAAAAGGATGGGGATGAATTGTAATTCCTACTGATAACAAGACAAAGAAAGGACTTGGTTTCTCTTCAACCTGTACCCAGACTACTAAGAAAGACGAAAGTTTTCGTCCCATCCAGGATTTCTTCCGCAGTAGAGGTTTCCTCCACCCAGTGTCTCAAGAAGTACACACCATCAATGAGAGTGACTCCTCCGATACGGATGAGGAGTGGAAGTCTTATCTCAACAATAATGGTTATATGTCTCAGGGAGAGGCACTCGCGCCATTTTGTTTTCCCAAGCAAAATCCAAGATATATACCAAGGTCAGACATTAGGATGATCTATAGAGATTGTGATCCTGAAGGATGCCATGCTCCACCCAATTCATTAGAGGAAGACAATCTAATGAGAGACAAATTTGACCACGATTATTATGATCCCCTGGATGACTTGCCTGCCTATCTGGAAGTCGTACACAGAAGACTTGGGACAGAAGAGTCAGCCAGACGACGCCTATCAGCTGAGTAATATTGAAAAGAATACCCATGTCCCCACAAAATTATGGAATCATTACTCAGGACATTCCGAAAATGTCCGGCACCACGGTTATAAACTCGCAGGGTTTGCAGGACAAGAATTCATTAACTATGCATTTCCTGAAATCAACGTCATTGAGGAAGATGACTCATCCATTCCCACAGAAATATGGGACACCTTAGGACAGTCGAGCGGCAAGTATGACTTCCTAGTCAAATACACTGCTCCCAAAAGCTCTCGTATCAGATACGAGGACATCTAGCCAACTGGATGGGGAGATCCCCTTGAGAGTGAAAACACTATGAAAGATATAACAGAAGAATTCTCCTATTACAACTCTGCGTGGGAAGAAGACTCCAATGATCCTACTCCGCCTGAAATCAGGGTTGTTTCTGAAGACAAACCAAGGAGGAAGATACCAGACTTTGTGATTCACAGAGGAGTTCGTCGCCACTTGGTTGCTGTCGATGTCCCGAAAGTCGTCCATAAGTCTAAGTAACTACCATCTTTGTTTTAACCTTTCACCTTGCCCAGGTGAAACAGATGTTTTTATAGGGCTCATCTTTCTGTAAATATCCCTCTCTGCTTCACCCAAAGCGACAGAGTTTTGTTTTATAAGCCTGCATTTCAAGAATCGACAAATCATGAATAAATAATGTCATTCTGTCATTCCCGCATTTATTGCTGTTTTCACTTTTTGTTTTTCACAAAATGGTAATCCTAAAAATAGCCCAAAATAAAAACAGGCATTTTTAGAAAATACATTGCACACACTCTTGCATTCTCTCTGTCTTTGCTAAAAAGTGAATCATCGCGTCATGCAGATTGCTTGTTTTAAACCCCATTGAAACATACGATCCAATGCCTTCTCCCAACTTTGAATTCCCGGTATTTGAAGCTGAAGAAGAAGAGGACGAAGACATTCCAGAAGAGATCTCCTAACTACTCAGGCAAGAGGAAAGGTCTATTGAGCCTCACAAAGAGCCGTTGGAAATGGTCAATTTAGGTTCAGGTGAAGAAAAGAAAGAAGTTAAGATTGGAGCATTGCTCAGTCCAACTGTCAGAGAAGACTTGATAAAACTTCTCAAAGAGTTTCCAGATGTGTTTGCTTGGTCCTATAAGGACATGTCAGGGTTGGATACCAGCATCGTGGAACATCACTTACCGCTTAAAATAGAATGTCCTCCAGTAAAACAAAGACTGGGACGGACTCATCCAGATATGAACATCAAGATTAAGGAGAAAGTACAGAAGCAGATCGACGCAGGTTTCCTTGCCACCTCAGAATATCCTCAATGGTTAGCCAACATAGTGCCAGTTCCGAAAAAGGACGGAAAAGTCAGAATTTGCATGGACTACAGGGATTTGAACAGAGTAAGTTCAAAGGATGACTTCCCCTACCACACATTGACATGCTGACAGACAACACAACAAAATTCAAAGTCTTCTCCTTTATGGATGGATTCTCGGGCTATAATCAAATCAAAATGGCGCCGTAAGATATGGAGAAAACTTCATTCATCACTCCATGGGGCACCTTTTGTTACAAGGTAATTCCGTTCAGTCTGAAGAACGCAGGGGCAACCTATCAAAGGGCCATGACAACTCTGTTTCACGATATGATGCACAAAGAAATTGAAGTGTATATCGATGACATGATCGCCAAATCTAAAACGAGAAGAAGAACATATGACACACCTGTCAAAGTTATTCGAGCGTCTGAGAAAATACAAACTCTGCTTGAATCCCAATAAGTAAACATTCGGTATTCGCTCAGGAAAACTCTTGGGATTCATCGTCAGCTAGAAAGGAATCGAGGTTGATCCCGACAAGGTCAAGGCCATTCAAGAAATGCCTTCACCAAAGACCGAGAAATAGGTCAGAGGATTTTTAGGACGTCTGAATTACATCTCAAGGTTCATATCCTTCATGACCGCGACATGCGCGCCGATTTCAAACTACTCAGAAAGAATCAAAGTTGGGCATGGACAGAAGACTGCCAAAACCTTTCGACAACATCAAATAGTATCTGTTGAAACCACCTATTATGTCTCCTACAGTGGAAGGAAGAGCACTGATCATCTACCTAACAGTCTTGGAAGACTCCATAGGCAGTGTACTTGGCCAACAAGATGAGACAAAAAGAAAAGAGTCCGCCATTTACTACTAAGCAAGAAGTTCACGGACTGTGAAACTTGGTACACTATGCTCGAGAAAACTTGTTGTGCTCTGGCTTGGGCAGCCAAACGTCTTCGCCAGTACATGATTTGTCACACTACTTGGTTAATCTCCAAAATGGACCCGATCAAGTACGTCTTTGAAAAGCCTACTCTCACGGGAAGGATTGCCCGTTGGCAGATGTTGTTATCAGAATACGACATTGAGTACCATGCTCAGAAAGCCGTCAAAAGAAGTATTTTAGCCGATCATTTGGCTCATCAACCGATTGACTATCAGGAATCAGTCGGATTTGAATTCCCAGAAGAAGATGTCATGTACTTGAAAATGAAAGATTGCAATGAACTGCTACCCAGTGAAGGGCCAGAACCAGGTTCCCAATGGGGATTAATATTCGACGGAGCCGTCAATACTTATGGAAATGGAATTGGGGCAATCATCGTAACACCTCAGGGTACCCATATTCCTTTCACTTTCAGATTGACATTTAAATGCACAAACAACGAGGCCGAGTACGAAGCTTGTATCATGGGTCTCGAAGAAGCAATTGACTTAAGGATAAAGAACTTGGATGTGTATGGAGACTCAGCCCTGGTTATCAATCAGATCAAAGGAGAGTGGAATACATACCAATCAGGATTGATTCCTTACAAAGATTATGTGAGAAGGTTGTTACCATTCTTCAACAAAACCGAGTTTCATCATATCCCTCGTGAAGAAAATCACATGGCTCATGCACTAGCCACTCTCTCTTCCATGATTAGTGTAAGTCAATGGAACAACGTACCTAAGATTGACATAATGCGCCTTGAAAGGCCTGCCTACATCTTCACGATTGAAGCAGTTATCGATGACAAACCCTGGTATCATGATATCAAGTGCTTCCTTCAAAAACAAGAGTACCCACCTGGGGCGTCAAGAAAAGATAGGAAGACTCTCAAAAGACTAGAAGGCAACTTCTTCCTGAACGGTGATACACTCTATAAGAGAAACTTCGACATGGTTTTGCTCAAATGCATAGACAGACAAAAAGCAAACATGTTGATGAAAGAAATTCATGAAGGCTCCTTTGGCACTCATGCCAATGGACATACAATGGCAAAAGAAATTCTGAGAGCAAGATATTATTGGCTGACAATGGAATCCGATTGCTACAAGTACATGAGAAGGTGTCACAAGTGTCAGATATACGCAGACAAAATCCATGTACCGCCAACGCATCTCAAAGTTATCTCTTCTCCATGGCCTTTTTCCATATGGGGAATCGACTTGATTGAACCCAAAGCTTCAAACGGACATCGGTTCATCCTGGTAGCCATCGACTACTTCACCAAATGGGTCGAAGTAGCGTCATACACCAATTTAACCCGACAAGTGGTGGTCCGATTTATCAAGAGAAATCTCATCTTTTGTTATGGTGTTCCAAGCCAGATCATTACCGATAATAGATCCAACTTGAACAACAAGATGATGAAAGAGTTGTGTGCCGAGTTCAAAATCGAACACCATAACTCATCTCCCTACCGGCCTAAGATGAATGGAGCGGTAGAAGCGGCTAACAAGAACATCAAGAAGATCGTTCAGAAGATGGTTGTAACCTATAAAGATTGGCACGAGATACTGCCATTTGCTCTCCACGGTTATCGCACATCTATCCGCACTTCAACAGGGGAAACCCATTTCTCTCTAGTATATGGCATGGAAGCAGTGCTCCCCATAGAAGTAGAGATCCCATCAATCTGGGTATTGATGGAAGCTAAGCTAATAGAAGCTGAATGGTGTCAAAGTCGACACGATGAATTGAACCTAATCGAATAAAAATGAGTAACGGCTTTATGCCACGGTCAGTTGTATCAACAAAGAATGAAGAAAGCATTTGACAAAAAAGTCTGACCCTGTGTCTTCAGAAAAGGAGACCTCGTGCTCAAGAAGATACAATCATTCCTCACTGATTCCAGGGGAAAATAGACTCCGAATTATGACGGCCCCTATGTGGTCAAGAAAGCCTTCTCAGACGGTGCTTTGAGACTTGCAACCATGGATGGAGAGGAGTTTACCTACCCCACGAATGTTGATGTAGTCAAGAAATACTTTGCCTAAATAAAAAAAAATATCTCAGTTGGTTGAAAACCCGAAAGGGCGATCCAGGAAAAAATTAAAGACATAAGCAAAAAAATCATCCCGATGGGTTGGAAACCTCGAAAGACAATCCAGGAAAAAGTTAGGGATTCATGGTAAGTAACTACGTCCTACAAGATTAAATCCCCGGCGGTAACACCATCCGTCAAAAAACTTCAGTCAAGGTCATCTTCAACAGAAGCTCAGGATGTCCAGAATTCAAAGTTGGTAGAAGGACATCAGTCGTTATGTTTCATTGTAGCCCCTTTTTTCGTTAAATTACCATTTTCTAAACTTTGTAAATGCTCTATGGGATCACGCGCTTGGCTGATTACCATTTTATCAATAAAATATGAGTCCTAGTGCTTTTGTTTGCAATTATCATTCATTTTGCTTTAAAAATGACATTTTTAATATGATCATCGATTCTTGAAAAAATGAATTTACTTGTCAAATTTTCTTCTGCTTTTAAAAATAAAGATGTCAATTCTTTTTTACTATTGAACACAAAAAGGAACATCGATGGCTTCTCCGGAAGTGATTAAACCTCAAAATGCAGAATCAAAGTACTCCTTCTAAACCAGTACACCTGAATGGAGGATCAACTGTTTCAGATTTAATACCCCATCTGATATCCCCGGCGGAGTTTTTACCTCTGAAGACCAATGGATGGTTCTTTCTCCCCCAGTAGGGTCCACCCCTCCTAAACAAGAAAGAATTACTATCACTGAACCAATGATACTTCTTATCCCCCGCAGTAGCAGAGTATCCAGTCGTGTTCATTCACTAGTCTGTATGTCGCGTCTGTTTTGTCAGCATAAACATACATATATCATGCATAATTGATTCGTATTCATATTCATATTGCATTACTATCACTTTGGTCATATTCAGCCCCAAGTGATAAACGTCCTCCCGCCGATAGAATCGTCAGTTCTTTCTTCGTCGGGAAATGTATCGTTTGAACAATCTCTCCCCCAGTTTATTTCTGGATTAGGAGCCTGTCCTCGACCACTTTGATAACTTGAACCTCTGAAAGGCAAAAAGACATTTGATAGACCCCTTTGGAACATCACTCTTCACCATTGGAGATGATATTTTTCCTTTCCCGGATTAAGGAAAATCCCTAGAGAAAGCCTCTTAACCGAAGACTCTCGGCAATACATCAGTTTTTCTCCCAAGAAATTCGATGTTAATGAAGTCATCAACACCTCAAAATTGGATTACATCGCATGGCATTTCTCCGAAAAAGATCTCGAAGGAAAGTATGATGTAACCAACACCAAGTGAAAAGCAGTCTCTCAAGAGACTCATTTTTCCCCCAGTAGGTCGACAAACGGCATCTCCCACAGAGAAGTTTGCACACCTCTGCAGTTCAGACAAATGGGTTTCCCCAACAAGTCTGACCTCAAACTTTTTCCATCAAATGGCGTCTCCCCAGCAAAACTCGGTGAGAAGTTTGATGAAGACCGCTATAAAAAGCGTTCCTTGTTGAGGAAGGAACTCGACAAGAAGAAACTGAGACCAGTTCCATGGCTGAAGACCAGGATCGAGGGGAAGTTTATTTCATAAAAAAGAAACTGAGACCAATTCCTAGGCTGAAGACCAGGATCGAGGGGAAGTTTATTTTAAAAGAAACTGAGACCAGTTCCGTGGCTGAAGACTAGGATCGAGGGGAAGTTTATTTCATAAGAAAACTAAGACCAGTTCCGTAGACCAGGATCAAGGGGAAGTTTTACCCTTTTCTAAGTAACCTTACTTAGTAAAATAAGATGGATGAGCAAACTGATATTTATAACCACAGTCAAAATTTCGGGTATTCCGATATTTAATCCTCTTGTACCCTGAATGTCTGAATATCTTCTCCATTCACACCTTTGGGTCCAAGAAGATTAAATAAGGGCATATTTCATACCCCAAATTTTGACCACTAAGATTTCCCATCATTGTGAAGATCATTACCACAATATGTATGTACGATCATGCCTCATCAATCCCCTTAAAGATTGTTGAGCATTCACTACAATCAAGAATTAGGGTTTTGAGCCCTCTCAGAATACTCAGACAAAAGATCAATCAAGAATGGACATGATCCTAAATTTGTCAAGCCTCTCAAACATCCATGAAGGATTAAGAGGTCTCCCACATCAATAATCAAGCATGAAAATGCAATATCTCAAGTTGATCAAACCTCAAGATCATCAGTGTCACCAAATTAGGGTTTTGGTCGACCAAAGCCTCCAGAAGAAAATTTTCATCTGGGCATGGGCCAATACTTCAAAACATGATCCAAGAAGCTCAAAGGGACCTCATGGATCCAATCACAAGTTCAAAATAGCCTCAAGGGATGCATTCATAAAAAAATCAGGAATTAGGGTTTCTTGACCTAATTCACCCCTAAGTTGACTATTGGAACATGACATGAGCCAAGACCTCAAGAAATGTTTTTAAGACCTCAACTATCTTATATTGATCCTCTTACAAGTTCAAATGGACACAAAGAACTTGGTTCATGAGCAATATGAAGATTCAAATTCATCTGGACCCCAAACTAGGGTTTCTAAGGAAAAGTAAACCATACATTTGAGTTTTGACTAAGACATCATCTCAAACCTTGGGAAATAATTCAAGACATTCTAAAACGCCTATGGAATCCATCCATTAGGTTTGAATTAGGTCAAGAACTTGATTTCCTAGAGGATCACAAAGTTTGAAATTCATTTGACAAAAAGTCAATTGTGCCCAAAAATCAAGTTTGACTTTTTGGATTTCTTGACAAACATGGCTTATTTAAGTCAAAAACAATGTTAATTTATGGTTTTGATCATCATCCATCAAGAAAAATCAAGAAAAGTAGGGTTACTTGCAAAAGGGGCAACCTTAAGAAAAGTGATTCCTACCCAACTTTGCAAGGCCATAACTTGTGATCCTAGTAACTTTTTTCTTCCATCCAAAGCTCAAATGAAAGCTCTCCTTACATACTTCAAGACTTTCAACTACAACATATTCCAAATCCCCATGGATTTTGAGTTATGGATTGATCAAAATCACAAAAAATGGAAAATTGACACTTTTTCAACACTTAGTGAAATTTTGGACAAAATCTATTTTGTGTTTTCACCAACTTTGAGGCCATTTTTCATTGTGATCCAAGATGATTCAAGACCAAATTTAAACATCAAATTTGAAGTATGTTATATGGGATTTCCAAAAAGTGCAAGAGTCTCCCATGGTTCAACTTGAGCAAGAAGTTATAAGCCTCCAAAAATGGCATTTTTCACCCTGCCCACACAAAGGCATGAAAACATAACTTGGTTCCCACGATTTCTTGATCCAATTTTGGACACTTGCATCATTTCATTTCTGCCCAATATCAACCTAAATGATGAGGGACCTGAATGAGATAGCCTTCCTGACTCCCATTGAGTTGTGCTAAAAGACTTTTGTTGGTATTGCATGTGCATGCTATCTTCCATTCAAAAATTTGTATCGCACTTTAACCAGTGACTCGTTCACGGGTTTTGGCGATGTCTTTTCAATAAAAACTTCAAGATTAACATGTGTGTTGCATTAGAATTCCAATTCTCGGAATAAACATTTTCTGTTTGCTTACATGTATTTGACGCCAGTGAGGCTTACATAGTGAACATTAGTCGAGAATTTTGATCCCGCCAGAAGGAGATCCTTGAAAACTCTGAGGGACAGGTTTCCAGAAGACTCTGTAGAATGTGGGCCTTCTTAGTAAGTCGTGTTAAGAATTTGCCAATCTGGGGAAGTCACGTTAAGAAATCTCTCTGAAGTTCAGTTAAACTGGGGCAATCACATCAAGATTTGACTAATTTCTCTGAGAGTATTTGGGGCATGCTTTCAAAGATCGGTCAGACAGGGGCAAAGTCAGGTCGAGGCTCGTACTGGGGCAAGACATTTCAAGAGAACAAGAGGTTATTCTCTTCGGAGAACAGTTGATCAAAGTCATGGGGCAGAATATGTCAGATCTTCATGATACATCCTAAAGACAAGTTCTTTATGGGTTATGCTGCATCAGGGCACCTTCTTTTAGTCAAATCACGTCTGCAGGGTTCATGATGATAGCTAACACGTGACGACCCCAGTAGAGTTTCTTTCCCCGGCAGAGATAGCTAAAGTTTCATCACTCTTGGCAGAACATTATGAAGATTGTGATTATGCTCCCTAGCAAGAGTTTAGGAATTTGCTCTCCCTTAGTCAGGTTGGTGAAGTTTATTGCTCTTCATCCAGAGTTCATATCCCCATACAAAATAAGAGTGTTAGGTTTGTGCTTCCCCAGTTTGCGGTAAAGTTATTTTCGTTCCTCAACAGAATGAGGGTAGAATGTAAGTCTTCAACAGAGGAGTACGCTCAATGTTTCTCCCTAGCAGAGTTGATGTCGTTAATCAACGTTCCCCAAGTAGATTAGTTGGTGGTGATTGATTCTCCCCAGCAAGTTAAGGTTGTTTCCCTAGCAGCAGGCTAAGTTCTATGATATTCTCCAGCAGGTTCGGTGTTATTGACCTCATTCCCCAAGCGGGGTTTGGTTGTAGTAAGCTCAACGACCTAGTCAGCAATGGTTGACATTCCCGACAATTTCCAAGTCCAATGGTTATTGGCGACTCTCTGCAATCAGATCATTTTGGGTTTTATCTTCGACAGGTGTTATTCATGATGTCCAACATAGGGAAAGTTCAGTTTGGGGTTCTATCTTCAAGGGTTATTGGTAATCCCCAACGGAGTGAGAGTTCTCTTTGGGTTTCATCTTCAGCAGTGGTTATATCAGGGAGGCCGTTCAGTGTGACCTCCTCAGCAGGGTTCGTGACCTCGGATATAGTTCAATTTGTCATCCCCAATGGTGTTGGCCTCGTCTCTTCAGCATTTATTTTTCTGGAGGGGCCCTGTTGCATATCATAAACATTTGCATTGCATCCTCAAACGCGTAGCATTTCCATTTCATATGGAGCATTACGCCATTGAAAGAAAATTCAAACATATGCATGCGAAGCATAAGCCAGATTTGGTACCTTGCGTGAAAGCCCAAATCAGCCCTTGGTCAAGACGGTGATATATCCCCAGCAGTCGTTTCTTTTCTTTATGTCTTCTTTCCGTCAATTCTTTGGCGATGTGTTTCTTGGGTTTCATCTTTTTTTCGTCAATTCTTTGACGATATGGTCCGTCGGGTGTGTCTTTTGGGTCTCATTTTCTTTCCGTCAATTCTTTGACGATGTGCTTCCTTCGGTCGGGTTGTCTTTTCGTTAATTCTTTGACGATGTGGTCCGTTGGGTATTTTTTTTCTTTCCGTCAATTCTTTAACGATGTGTTCTCTTGGGTTTCGTGTTGTTCTTTCCGTCAATTCTTTGACGATGTGGTCTTTCTTCGGGTAGGTTTTCTTTCCATCAATTCGTTGACAATGTGTCCCTTCGTTTGGGTTCTTCGGGTATGTCTTTTTGGTTTCATTTCCTTTCCGTCAATTCTTTGACGAGGTGGTTCTTTGGGTTTCATTTGCTTTCCATCAATTCTTTGACGAGGTGTTTTTTGGGTTTTATGTTGTTCTTTCCGTCAATTCTTTGGCGAGGTGTTTCTTGGGTTCCATTTCCTTTCCGTCAATTCTTTGACGATGTGTTTCTCCGGATAGGTTTTCTTCCCGTCAAATCCCTTTGACGATGTGGTCCTTTGGGTATGTGTTCTTTCTGATGTTGTTCTGGGTTTCACTTTTCTTTCTCGGGTATGTTGTCTGTCCGTCAAATTCCTTTAACGAAGTGTGACAGGGCTCCAATTACTATCTTTTCTCCCCACAGGTTACAAATTTCTGGGTTCTTTTTGGTATTCAATCAACTTCTACCTTGAATGTCGGAAAGCCGCTACTATCATCCTTTCAGGTCCAAGTCGATTGAATAGGGGCAGCTGTAGTACCCCAAAATTTTCCCTCCTCTTTCTAACATTTACTGGCTTTTGTTTCGCACTCATTTTGCATCTCATTAGGTTATAACTCATAATCATACATTGCATCGGCCTTCTAAGACATGGGATCAGGAGTTTCTTTGAGTCAGGGCTTCCTATTGGCCTTGAGATACTTTCATTCAAGTTTGGCAGAAGTTTGAATTCTTGTTTTTGTAATTTCATATCAAAGTTCATCAGGCTTCAATTTCGATTTCAAGTCAAGTGTGGTTGTTCAGTTGCGATCTAATTCAGGCAGTGTATTTCCAAGGTTGAGTTGTGGACTTCATCAGGTCATCAAACAGTGGTTTGTGTGAGGTTTGGTTCAGAAAATCAAGTTCATCATTCCATAGTGGTTCAGATGTGGATTTATTTTCCTCATCGCAGATTCAGCGATTAGGGCAGGGTTTAAAATTGATTCAGATGGTTATTGATTCAAATTTAAGTTGTGTATTGGTCCAAGACCCGTTCATTCATCTTAATCAGAGGTTGGTGGGAAAGTTCAGGCGTGGTCAAGGTTTGTATTGAGAATGCATCTTGGTTTTCATTGAGAATTAAGGAGTTTGGTGGTGTATTCAAATTTCGGTATCCATTCATTTCACCATAACCAATTTTCTTTCCACATTCAAAACCATTTGTCAATATCCATAGTATAATCCAATAAACTACTTCTTAACCTCCATTTTAATTTTAATCCATTTTTAAATCCAATTTAAATTAATACCATTTCCATTAATTCCAAATTCCATTTTGTAAACCCATTTTTTTCTAGTCCATATTCAACAAGTCCATTTCATTAAACTACCTTTTAATCCACATCCAAATACCCATTTTCTTAAACCAATTCCAATTATCCAAGTTTAATATCCATTTTATTCTTTATATCCAATACAAATTCATTGTTTTGTCCATTTAAACAAACCACCTTCTAATATCATTCATTATTTCAGCCATATGAAAAAAGCAAGTCAAGCTGCTACTTTTCAAAGCCACACGCGAGCCTATAATAAAGTCCAAACCATAAGCTTCATGCTACTACAAGCTTCACACAAATAAATTTATAACTTTCCACATGCTGCTACAAGTTTCAAGTCGTCCCCACAAAGCTGTTGAAACAAAGCTTAGCTAGCATTCCAAGCTGCAAAGGAAAGACCCCACGTGAACTTCCCAAATGCATATGCAACGTTTTCACTATTGAGGAAAAGAATTACACAGTAGAAAAATTTTCATAGCAGGGAAAATAAAGTCACAGAAGAAATACATAGCATAGGTGAAAATCCACTTTACAGCAGAAAAGAAAAAAGAGGAAAAGCACATGGTATTTTGTCACGCAAAATAACAGAATTGACAATTTCATAACACGTACAAGTTCGTGACTCAATACAAAAACCAATTTGTGATTCCACAACAATTTCATAACAGAATTTCACACAGAATACCTATTATACCCTCTCCAAAGTTCTGGTATAAAGGTTGCAATGCTCAGATGCAAAAGGAACACAATAAAAAAACCACAGACTTCTTCATTCTCTTCAATACAGCCTTCATCACCATTTCAAATTTCCATCAAATCTCCATCAAGAACCTGAAAATTCCAATCGTGAACTCTTCAAAAACCACAACGAGCTTCATCTTTTACAATTCATTTTTCTGCAGAATTCTTTTGAATTAACAGATCCTAACCTCCAAACTCTAACAGACTCTACCAACTTTTCTCTCTCAATTTCCTCTTGATTTATCCCTCTGCATCAACCTTCAATCAACACTGTGAAATCGACCTTTCTTCAGCCATCTTCAACTCACTTCAAAACCTACAAAATTAAAAAATCACAACAACGCAGCATCTAGAAGACCTGCAACCAATGTCAAAACCACCTGTACAATACAGAGCAGCAGTGATCTAATTTACTGCAACAAACTCCATCACAGACCTGCAACAAACATCACCACCTTCACCTTTCACGATTCATCAACTTGCGCCTTCAACAGTTCTTCATCAATTTTCACTCTCTGCAGAAATTTTAGAGCATCATTCTGAAGCATAAAGCCCAGATGCCTGATACTGCTCACACCACCCCTAAACGCTAATTGCACCCTCTTTATTATAATAAACTTGTTTTTTAATTAAATTTTGGTAATTGAAATTATTAGTAGCTAATCATGGTTTAGTTTTGTTTTAATTTTTAGATATTATCAATTTACTCTTAATTTCAATTTTTGATTTAGATTCATTTTGAATTAGAATTAGATTTTTTCTAGAAATTAACTTGAATTAATTTTAGAATTAGTTTTTAATTTTAGATTAACTCTCCTTGTTAATTTTTAATCTTGATTTTGATGCCTATTTTGATTAATTCCTGATTAAATACTTAATTGCCTCTTGTTTGATTTTCTCTTTGTGATTGAGTTGTCTGGTGTTTACTTGTTGATTACTCTGTATTCGCATGCTCCCTTAAGGCTCCTAGTCTGACTTAATTTATGATTAAGCTCGGAGTAGGATAGACATTAGGCTCTCAATCCATGCATGACAACATTAGGTAGGCGTCTCTTCTAATTCTGACCTTAGGTCCATTTTGCATGCTAACTTGTAGGATTTTGTTTCCCCTAGACCTTGCATGCGTCTCTCTCTTCTTTCTCAGAACACTAATCAAGACACTTAATAAAGACGTTGTGTATTGTGCGCCACGAGCCTTAAGTACATGGGAAATGAAGAATGGGGGGTTTCCCTTCATTTTTCTAAAGTGTTTAGTGGACGTCCCGTCTTTGGACGATTTGCGACGCATTCGCTCCTATGTCATAGACTTTAGTGCAGTACACATCACAAACAAAGTCAATTCACTTCTTCAGGAGCGCTTCTTCAAATCCTGATTCCCTTTTCTCTCGCACCCATGCGATCGAGACTATTTCCCGTTTTTCCGTAAGCCACGAACTACGGATGCTCTGATTCCTCTCTCTCGTCCGATTGGGGATACGTAGGCACGAGATGCGATACCTCGGCGAGCACAATAACAATTAACTTCCCTTTTCTCTCGCACCCTTGCGATCGAGACTCTTTCACCCTTCCCTTCATTTCCCGTAGTAGCGTGTACTACGGATGCTCTGATTCCTTATTCTTTAATGAGGATACGTAGGCACGAGGATCCCTATCATTGGCAAGCACACTAACAACTAACTCCCCTTTTCTCTCGCACCCTTGCGATCGAGACCAACCTAATAACTGAGTCTTTTCTGTCGCCCTCGTGCGATCGAGACCTTTTTGACCCGTAGGTCGAACTACGACTGCTCTGTTGTCCTCTCTCTGGTTAGATTGAGGATATGTAGGCATGAGACGGCGATGTCTTAGTGAGCAACCTCCCCCTTTAGCCCGTAGTCCTTCGAACTACGTTGACTCTGACTTTCCCATTGCACGAGGGAATACGTAGGCCTAGGACGACGATGTCCTATCGAGTCTCTTTTTCCCTTTTGTTTTCCGTTTCCGTTTAGCAGTAGACTTTAGATAATTCACCCTTTGATTAGACAACAAACGTGAATCCCATCGAGTACGATGGATGCGTGGGGGTGCTAATACATTCCCCTCGCGTAACCAACTCCCGAACCCGGACTATGGTTGCAACGACCATGTCTTCTCCCTCTTCAGGTTTTCTTCGATCGTTTCCTTTCCCTGCGTCGGGATAAATAATATTCGGTGGCGACTCTTCTGTTCTTTTTCTGCCGGTTATTTTTTTCGCAGTTACGACAGCCTCCATCCATGGTTGCGAGTCTCAAGGCGCCGCCTGAAAAGGCTTTCTTGACCACATAGGGGCCATCATAATTCGGAGTCGATTTGCCCCAGGAATCAGTGAGGAATGATTGTATCTTCTTGAGCACAAGGTCTCATTTTTTGAAGATACGAGGTCGGACCTTTTTGTCAAACACTTTCTTCATCCTTTGCTGATACAACTGACCATGGCATAGAGCCGTTATTCTCTTTTCGTCGATCAGATTTAGTTCGTCGTGTTGACTTTGACACCATTCAGCCTCTATTAGCTTAGCTTCCATCAATACTCGGATTGATGGGATCTCTACTTCTATGGGAAGCACTGCTTCCATGCCATATACTAGAGAGAAAGGGGTTGCCCCTGTTGAAGTGCAGACGGATGTGCGATAACTGTGAAGAGCAAAAGGCAGCATTTCATGCCAGTCTTTGTAGGTTACAACAATCTTTTGAACAATCTTCTTGATGTTCTTGTTAGCCGCTTATACCGCTCCGTTAATCTTAGGTCGGTAGGGAGATGAGTTATGGTGTTCGATTTTGAACTCAACACACAACTCTTTCATCATCTTATTGTTCAAGTTAGATCCATTGTCAGTAATGATCTGGCTCGGAACACCATAACGACAGATGAGGTTGTTTTTGATAAAGCGGACCACGACTTGTCGAGTTACATTGGTGTATGATGCTGCTTCGACCCATTTGGTGAAGTAGTCAATGGCTACCAGGATGAACCGATGTCCATTCGAAGCCTTGGGTTCGATCATGCTAATCATGTCGATTCCCCGTATAGAAAAAGGCCATAGAGAAGAAATAACTTTGAGATGCGTTGGCGGTACATGGATCTTGTCAGCATATATCTGACACTTATGACACTTCCTTAATTACTTGTAGTAATCGTATTCCATTGTCATCCAATACTATCCTGCTCTCAGAATTTTCCTTGCCATTGTGTGTCCGTTGGCATGAGTGCCAAAGGATACTTCGTGAATTTCTTTCATCAACACGTTTGCTTCTGGTCTGTCTACGCATCGGAGCAAGACCATGTAAAAGTTTCTCTTATAGAGTGTATCACGGCTCAGGAAGAAGTTGCCTTCCAGCCTTCTGAGGGTCTTCCTATCTTTTCTTGATGCCCCAGGCGGGTACTCTTATCTTTGAAGGAAGCATTTGATATCGTGATACCAAGGTTTGTCGTCTATGACTGCTTCAATTGCGAAGATGTAAGTGATCCGTTCTAGGCGCATTATGTCAATCTTAGGTACGTCATTCCATTGACCTATACTAATCATGGGAGAGAGAGAGGCTAGTGCAGCAGCCATGTGATGCTCTTCACAAGGGATATGGTGAAACTCGATTCTGTTAAAGAATGGTAACAACCTTCTCGCGTAATCTTTGTAAAGAATCAGTCCTGATTGGTATATGTTCCAATCTCCTTTGATTTTATTGATAACCAGGGCTGAGTCTCCGTATACATCCAAGTTCTTTATCCTTAAGTTAATTGCTTCTTCAAGACCCATGATACAAGCTTCGTATTCGGCCTCGTTGTTTGTGCACTTGAATGACAGTCGGGCAATGAAAGGAATGTGGGTACCTTGAGGTGTTATGATGATTTCCCCAATTCCATTTCCATAATTATTGACAGCTCCGTCAAAGATTAGTCCCCATTGGGAACCTGGTTCTGGCCCTTCACTGTGTATCAGTTCATCGTAATCTTTCATTTTTAAGTACGTGACATCTTCGTCTAGGAAGTCAAATCCGACTGATTCCTGATCGTCAATCGGTTGATGAGCCAAATGATCGGCTAAAATACTTCCTTTGATGGGTTTCTGAGCATGGTACTCGATGTCGTATTCTGATAACAACATCTGCCAACGGTCGATCCTTCCCGTGAGAGCAGGTTTTTTAAAAACGTACTTGATCGGATCCATCTCGGAGATTAACCAAGTAGTGTGACAAATCATATACTGGCGAAGACGTTTGGCTGCCCAAGCCAGAGCACAACAAGTTTTCTCAAGCATAGTGTACCGAGTTTCACAGTCGGTGAATTTCTTGCTTAAATAATAGATGACAGACTATTTTCTTTTTGTTTCGTCTTGTTGGTCAAGTACACAACCCATGGAGTCTTCCAAGACTGTTAGGTATATGATCAATGGTCTTCCCTCTACTGGAGGAGACAGAACCGGTGGATTCAACAGATATTCCTTGGTACTGTCGAAAGCTTTATGACAATCTTTTATTCATACACAGTTTTGATTCTTTTTGAGTAGTTTGAAGATTGGTGCGCATGTTGCGGTCATGAGGGATATAAACCTTGAGATGTAATTCAGACGTCCCAAAAATCCTCTGACCTGTTTTTCAGTCTTTGGCGAAGGCATTTCTTGAATGGCCTTGACCTTGTCAGGATCAACCTCAATTCCTCTTTGGCTGGCGATGAACCCTAAAAGTTTTCCCGAGCGGACACTGAATGTGCATTTATTGGGATTCAAGCGGAGTTTGTACTTCCTCAGACGCTCGAATAACTTTGACAAGTGAGTCACATGCTCCTCTTTTGTTTTAGATTTGGCAATCATGTCATCGACATACACTTCAATTTCTTTGTGTATCATGTCGTGAAACAGAGTAGTCATGGCCCTTTGATAGGTTGCCCCGACGTTCTTCAAACAGAACGGCATTACCTTGTAATAAAAGGTGCCCCATGGGGCGATGAATGAAGTTTTCTCCATATCTTCCGGCACCATTTTGATTTGATTATATCCCGAGAATCCATCAGTGAAGGAGAAGACTTTGAACTTTGTTGTACAGTCTATCAGCATGTCAATGTGCGGTAAGGGAAAGTCATCCTTTAGACTGGCTTTGTTCAGATCCCTATAGTCTACACACATTCTGACTTTTCCGTCCTTTTTCGGAACTGGCACTATGTTAGCTAGCCATTGAGGATATTCTGAGGCGGCGAGGAAACCTATGTCAATCTATTTCTGCACTTCCTCCTTGATTTTGATAGCCATATCTGGATGAGTCTGTCTCAACCTTTGTTTTACCGACGGACATTCTGACTTCAACAGTAGATGATGTTCCACGATGCTGGTATCCAACCCTGGCATGTCCTGATTGGACCAAGCAAACACATCTGGAAACTCTTTGAGAAGTTTTATCAAGCTTTTTGTGACAGCTGGATTGAGCAGCGCTCCAATCTTAACTTCTTTCTTTTCTTCCTCTGATCCCAAATTGACCGTTTCCAACGATTCTTTGTGAGGTTCAATGGACTTTTCCTCTTGCCTGAGTAGTCGGGAGATCTCTTCTGGAATTTCCGCGTCCTCTTCTTCTTCAGCTTCAAATACCAGGAATTCAAAGTTGGGAGATGGCATTGGATCGTATGTTTCAATGGGGTATAAAACAAGCAATCTGCATGACGTGATGATTCATTTTTTAGAAGAGATAGAGAGAATACAAGAGTGTGTGCAGTGTATTTTCTGAAAAATGTATGTCATTATTTTTGGTTGTTTTAGGATTACCATTTTCTGAAAAAAAGAAAAGTGAAAACAACAATAAATGCGGGAATAACAAAACGACGTTATTTATTTATGATTTGTCGATTCTTGAAATACAGCCCTATAAAACAAAACTCTGTCGCTTTGGGCGAAGCAAAGAGGGACATTTACAGAAAAGTGAGCCCTATAAAAACATATGTTTCACCTGGGCAGGGTGAAAGGTTAAAACAAAGATGGCAATTACTTAGACTTATGGACAACTTTCAGGACATCGACAGCAACCTATTGGCGACGAACTCCTCGGTGAATCACAAAGTCTTTTACCTTCTTTCTTGGTTTGTCCTTAGAAATGACGCTGATTTCTGGTGGAGCAGGATCGTTGGAGTCTTCCTCCCAAGCAGAATTGTCATAAATGAACTATTCTGTTGTAGTGTTTTTATTCTCAAGAGGATCTCCCTATCCAGTTGGCTGGATATCCTCGTGTCTGATGCGAGAGCTTTCAGGAGAGATGTACTTGACCAAGAAGTCGTATTTGCCACTCGGCTGTCCTAAGGTGTCCCATACTTCTATGGGGATAGAGGAGTCATCCTTCTCGATGACGTTGACCTCAGGAAAAGCATAGCAGATGAACTCTAGTCCTGCAGTCTTTGCAAATTCATCGTTGAGTTGGGTATCTTTAAAATGTCCAGAGTAATGATCCCATGACTTGGTGGGGACGTGGACATTTCTTTCAATATTACTCAGCTGATAGGCATCATTTGGCTGACTCGTTTTCCCCAAGTCTTCTGGGTATGACTTCCTGATAGGCAAGTCATCCAGGGGATCATAATAATCTTGATCGAAGTTGTGTTTCATTAGATCATCTTCTAATGAGTTAGGTGGAGCACGACATCCTTCAGGATCACAATCGCCATAAATCATTCAGACTTCTGATCTTGGTATATATCTCGGGATCTGCTTTGGAAAACAGAATGGCATGTGCGTTTCTTCCTGAGACATATAATCATTGTCGTTGAGATAAGATTTCTATTCCTCGTCCGTATTGGAGGAGTCACTCTTGTTGATGGTGTGTACTTCTCGAGACACTGGGTGGAGGAAACCTCCACTGTGGAAGAAGTCTTGAATGGGATGAAAACTTTCGTCTTTAGTAGTCTGGGTATAGGCTGAAGAAAAACCAAGACCTTTCTTTGTTTTGTTACCAGTAGGAATTACGAGCTGTCCCCGTCCTTTTATGTCGTTACTCTTGATCACTTCGAGAGCATCTTTGTATGAGGAAATCGATGTCCCTCTTTC
This sequence comes from Lathyrus tuberosus, assembly GCA_022829125.1. NCBI lineage: Eukaryota > Viridiplantae > Streptophyta > Magnoliopsida > Fabales > Fabaceae > Lathyrus > Lathyrus tuberosus. Next base: position 8,575,914 of record JALAZF010000226.1, read on the forward strand.
TGATCGATTCTCATTGCTCACCGAGAGTTCTTGGAACTGGGTACCAACAACCTCCTCGGGTTCTACACAGAAGAATGATGATAAGTTGCTCACTATTAAGACATGTTCTCCACATACTGTGACTAACTTGTCATTCTTGACGAACTTCAGCTTCTAGTGAAGTGTCGAAGTGGCTACCCCAGCTTCGTGTATCCAAGGTCTTCCTAATAAATAACTGTATGCTTCCCAGATATCCATGACCTGGAAAGTGACTTGGAAAGTGTGAGGACCGATGGTTATGGGAAGATCAACTTCGCCGATAACTGTTTTTCTGAATCCGTCAAAGGCTTTGACGATGACCTCGCTGCCTCTCATCAGAGCTCCTTGAAATGATAGTCATACCAGAGTTGATTTTGGTATAACATTCAAAGTTGATCCTGTGTCTACCAGTACACTGGCTAGAGCATCGTCCTGGCAGTTGACTGTAATGTTAAGCACCATATTGTGATTTTTGCCTTTTTTCGGCAGTTCTTCATCACTGAACCCTAAGCTGTTGCAGGAAGTGATGTTGGAAATGATGTTGTCGAACTGCCTTACCGTCACATCTTGTTCTATGAAAGCTTGCTGCAAGACTTTCTGCAGAGCTTCCCTGTGAGCTTCGGAAATGAGCAAGAGAGATAGCCAGATATTCTCAAAGAAGTTTGCAACATTTGGTCTATAATGTTGTACTCACTTTTCTGGATGAGCTTCAGCATATCATCGCTGTTTTTTACCAGTTCTGGATTACTAGATTGACCGAATGGTTGATTAGGAACTTCTGATTGAGGTTCCTTTTCTTTGGCAGGTTCTCCAACTCCTCTGTTGAAGATCCGGCCGCTCTATGTTACCCGACTGATGTTGGCAATGTTTACGACGGAGGGTAATGGAGTTTCCTTTCCATTTTCGATAGATGTTGCACCGTACTTGTAAGGGATAGCCTTATCTGATTTGTACGGTATTGGACCTGGCAAGTAGATAACCACAGGAGCTTTCTGATTTTTCTGATCGTTATAGGAAGCCTCAATTAGTTCCAGGTTAAGGATTCTTCTACTGTCAAGAGAGGCTTTTGACTCGTTGAGCAGAGGGATTATGGTATAAACATTTTTGGTCCTCCCATGATCAGAGATTATGACAACATCTTTGCTTTGATCAGGGAGATAGTCTGGCATCACGTTGATCGACCCAGAATTTGAACATGGTCGAATCTCTTTTTGGTCCAACTGATTTTAAAGAGCCGCTCGTACGAGGTAGCATCCTTGGTTGTTCTCTGAACAAACTCTACAGCGCTCATAGTTGTGGGGTGGCACCCGACCATGTCCACTTGTATACAATACAACTTTACTAGATCTGTTTCCATCGAGCGGACATCCTGACTCTGATGCCTACCAGGATTCCCGTTAGTTAAGCAAACCTAATGTGTAGCTTCATCCAAGTAAATTGGAAGCCACCAGTGGTCCAACAAGTGTTGAAGTGTTCTTTGAACGAGTGTACACCCTTGATCGTCTTCACGACATTCTTCACAGTCTAGATAATCATGTGAAGCCAGAAAGCCGAGTCTGACTTGCTTAGAGTGTAATTCTACCAGACTGGTATTCATCAAGCGTATGTCAAAGATCTGAACCATATTAACTTGATGGTTATTTCTCTCCTGATAGTCTTGGATCCATCCGAGATCCATCTGACGTTGGAGGGCCTCTTGTACAAAAGAGCATCCCTGATTGCTTGTCGAGCAGATCGGACATGTATTGTAATCGTGTCGTGGCAGATTTTGATATTGACTTTGCCTTGAGTGCATTGCCACCAAGTTGACATTCATCGCAAGAATGTTGCGGTTCTGAACAATGTTGGGATGCACATGGGCCATGTTGATTTCACGGATTCGGTGATCTTGGATCCATCCGAGATCCATTTGTTCTTGTAGAGCTGATTGCACTATGGAACACCCTTGATTATTCTTTGAGAAGATATCACGCTGGTGATAATTGTGAGGCAGTACATGACCGTACCCGCTATGTCTACAATGCATCATGACCAAATTGGTTCCTAATAGGAGTACATCGTGAATTTGATAACTGCGGCTAAATTCTTCCTCTATTAAATTTATGGCAGTCTTCTCATGTTGAGGCAACGGGTTCGTCTGAACATTTGGATTAGTATCTTTGAAAGATAGGACCCCGTTCCTGATAAGCTTCTCCACATCGGACTTGAAACTGAGACAGTTCTCAATGTTGTGCCCCGATCCTCCTTGATGGTAAGGGCAAGTTTGATCCGCTTTGAACCAAAAAGGCGGATTTTTTGGTACTATAAGAGGAGGCCTAGTTTGGACGTGCCCCTTGGCCAGTTAGAGTGGAAATAGTTATGTGAACAACATTGGTATAGGGTCAAACCCTGGTGGTTGTGTCATACGATTGTTATTGTTGTACTGTGGACGAGCCTGCTGAAGAGGCTGTTGTGTCCTTTGTTGATACTGTTGTTGATTTGGTTGGCTCTGAGCAACCTGAGGTTGATACGTCGGAGCCGGCGCAGGGTGGATAGCGGGAGTTATCGCTGCTACTGGTTGATACCTTCGCCTTTGCTTTCCGAGAGAGATATTACCAATATCTTGCTCTTTTTTCTTTGGGAAAGCACTACCGTATCTTTTGATACTGCTTGATGGCTCTGCATCTTTGATAAATCGTCTTTCTCGGACTGCTTCGTCAAGGCATACTCCCATGTTCACCATTTCAGTGAAGTCACTGGGTGCACTGGCGACCATTCGGTCGTAATAGAATGAACTCAGGGATTTCAAAAAGATCTTTGTCATCTCCTTTTCTTCAAGAGGGGGACAAATTTGAGCAGCAATTTCACGCCATCTCTGAGCATATTCTTTGAAAGTTTCTTTGTCCTTCTGCGACATTGCTCTGAGTTGATCCCTATCTGGTGCCATGTCCAAATTGTACTTATACTGCTGAACAAAGGCTGCGCCGAGATCTCTGAAAGTACTTATCTTGGTGCGGTTTAAACCCATGTACCATTTGAGTGCGGCACTAGTTAAACTGTCTTGAAAATAATGGATCAGTGGTTGTTGATTTTCTGTCTGGGTAGACATTTTTCGAGCGTACATCACCCAATGACTTTGAGGGCAAGAGTTGTAACGCCCCAGTTTTAGTTAGTTTTATTTAATCGAGTCGATTTAATTATTTTTATTATTATTTTATTTTATTTTTGACTTTTATTTGATAATATATTATTTTTCATCGTGATTATGTTTTATCGCGTTTTGAGAGCGTTTGCGAGATATTTGAGCGTATGGGTATTTTGGTCATTTCACTTATTTTTCTTAAGTTAGAAACTTAAATAGAAATAGAAAGAGAGAAAAATAGAAGGAAATAAAAAGAGAAGAAGAAAAAGAGAAAGCAGGAAAAGAAGAGAAGAAAAAGAGAGAAAAACTTGGAAATTAAGAAATCAATCAACCGACTTTTCAAACACGATTAAATCGGGTAAGGGTGTGAAACTTGATTATCTTATACTTGTGTATGTATGTTTTTGGTTGATATTGGATTGAAATTGAATATAGAGTAAAAACCATAATATGTGGAAATTGTTGGAAATTGATTCAAAATGTGCCTGAAATCATGTTTTAATGATCATAATTGCTGAGACATGTTAGATAGGTGTTGTTTTGCACTCTATTGGTATTTTTCTGGTGTTTAGGAGAGATTTGGAGAGGAAAATGGTTGAATTTCGCAGAAAAATTATGCAGGAAAAAAATTATGGGTTTCGCTGCCCATACGCGTAACACGCAGGGCAATACGCGTATTGGTTTGGGCAATACGCGTATGGAAAAGGGAATTTTGGGGCATTACGCGTATGGAAGTTCATTTTCTCGGCCATATGCTCATTTGCGTAATGGTACGCGTAAGGAATTGGGCAATACGCGTATGAAGTGAGGCAATACGCGTATTGGCTTTTAGTGGGATTTTTTGGGAGAATTTGGTCTCTGCCCATACGCGTATCAGGTTGGGCAATACGCGTATGGAATGGGCGAGTGAGCTGGACATTACGCGTATGGCTCAGGGCAATACGCCTATGACCAGAGAGGGTGCAGAATGTTATCTTTTCGCGATTCCTTTTCTTTATACTTTCGTAACTTGTGTTCCGATTATCCATTTTGAACATTCTTGGTATCGTTGGAAAGCTATTGAGATGTACTTTCTTATTATAATGGTTTTGAGATTGTTGTCCTATTTAATTATGTCAGAAATTTGGAATAGTGTCGTTTTGTCGACTTTTGCCGTTGTAATTATGTGTAATTGATGTGTATCATGTAATGTGTTGTTGATATGGATATCGTATGACTTGTGTGCTATTGTGTGATAAAAATGCATGTGATGAAATGTTGTGAAGATGGTTTGTGGCCTAAGGGCAAGAAAATGCATTATGTTGTATTTGATTATATATGCATGATTATGGATGTGTATATGTGTGCATTTGAATGTCATGAGTCATTGTATGCCAAGCATCAAGATATACATTCTTGTGATGTCGTGTTCCCTAGTGGGTGTGAGCGACGAAACGGTTCCAGAGGGAATCCGCTATAACATCGTGAGCCTTATACCGAGAGGACCTAAAGCGATGATTATAGACGATCGTGAGCCTTATACAAAGAGGACCTAAAGCGATCGGATTGTGAGCCTTATACAAAGAGGACCTAAGGCAATCCATAAACGTCGTGAGCCTTATACCAAGAGGACCTAAAGCGACGGGGGACATCGTTTTCCCGATGGGGAGTTACACTAAGTAACAAGCGATGGTTCCAATAGTTCCTGAGTGAACTAGTGTTGAGAATGATGGATGGATGGTACCGCATTTGCATAGAGTCGTTGTGTCGGTCTCTTTGCATTTGCATAAATCATGAATGGATTGATTTTGTGTGGAATTGTGAATGGAATTGATGAGTTGATATATAGAAATAAGATACTGTGATAATAGTGTGAGAAATAAGATAATTATGCCCTTGACTTAGTAGAGAGTCATCTTTTATTGAGAGAATCAAGGTATAAACTTCAGAATATTCTTTTAAAATTACTTGTTTATGGTAATTTAACAAAGGATGATTTGCAGGATCACTATTCATGATTTGCAAGTTTAAGGCCTTAAATTCTTGTTCTAATTTTTTAAGAATCTTCCTGAGATTTTTTAAACAGTTTCTGTTTATGACTTCTGTCATTAAATTTTAAGATTTGGCTGAGTTCTTATCCTCTGGATAGAGTATAAAGATCTTCTTTAATTATTGTAATCATGGTTTCAAACATATTAATATGTCTAATAATTTCAAATCTTCTTACTATTAAATCCATATAATCATGGTTATTTAATCTGTATTCAATTCTTTTAAGTTCTTGTTTTAAGTTCTTGATATAATTTCTATAATCTTTTAATTCAATTTTTTCTTTGGTTAAATCCATTTTTTCAGAGTATAAAATTATACTGAAATATAATTTTAGGCGGAATTTAAAATAATAATACTACGTGGGAGCAAATAAATGAATGAACAAAAATATGAGGAGGCTCGGCCTTCCAATGAATGATATAATTTAAATATGCGCAAATATTTTTGGAGGCTCAGCCTTCCAATGTTATGATGCACTAAATAATGAAGAAATATCCTGAAAGAATAATTAATCAGTTTCATATGCATCTTCTTCATATTTTATTTCATTGTCAAAATCATCGGGATTATAATTTCTAAAACTCATTGTGACTAATGGGTTAATTTGTCTAGGGTTTCTCATCCTATAGTTTATCCTTGAGGAATATCCATAGAAATGAGCGTCGAAATATCCTAGATAATATGAATTAGTTGTGAATTCATTTAATTCTCTAATTTTGCATCTTAATTCATGTTCTTCAAAATCTTGTTCAATTGTTACTTTAATTTCTTGTAAAAATATTTTCTCTTGAAAATAAGCAAATTTTAATTTTTTGATAATGATTTTCATTAAATCTGGGTATGGAAATTTTTTGAATAAACATAAGATTTTTTCATCAAAATCTTGGATACAAATTATCTCAGATATTTTGCTGTTTGAATTTGGATCAGAATAGTCTACTCCAAAATTATTAGTGAAAAATTTTTGTGTTGTAAAATTTGAATTTGGGTAATAAATTTCTCGTTCCATAAAACTTTAATTTCTTTAAAAATTTTCCTTCAAAATTATTTGTCAACTTATTCCTTCTTCTTAATGTTCTTTTGAGGTATATGATCTAAAAATAACTTATACATGATAATCTAAGTTTAGTTTTTAGTTTACTGAAAATCTTTTTAGGATAATGATCTAATATTAACTTAGACGTGATAATCTAAATTTAATTTTAAGGTTATTGAAAATCTTACGCTAAAATTTTAGTACCTCACATTGTCATCCCTCACATACTACCACAGAGTTCTTCCAGAGACATCTCTGCGTCAAAAACCTAAGATCTAAGAATCTTCATCCTAAGCGGTAGTCTCTTTTCGATTTCCCTAATCGGATTATCTTCTTAGATTATAACGGTCTCATTCGGTTCAAACAGGACTTACGTCTTTTGATAGTAAAATAGCGAAGATAAACAATAATCATAGAATTAAACTAAGATTATAAAGATAAGTATTTAAAAGATCATGCCTATTAGATTAACAATAAATCTCTAAACTAAACTGAGATTATAGAGCTAAGTCATAATTAGATCATACCTCTTAGAAACAATTAAGAAGTCGGAATATGGTTTAGTGTGAAGGCATAATTTTGTAAAGAAAATAATTTAAATGCAAAATTACTTTCATATATTTGAGTAAAAGGTTAGGTTGTTCTTCTTGCTGGTGTGTTTGTTCATGTGTGTTTTTTTACAAATGAGGGAACTTCCTTATATACAAGAGAGGAAGACTCAAGACACAGCTGCGAGTAAAGCAAGAGAATCTGACTACATCTTTGAGCACTATTTGCTTTAGGACTAAGTAGTTAGTGGACAAACTACTTTACAAAAAGTAAACAAAAAGAAAGACAAAGTAAAACATTATTTGCTTTACAGCTAAAAAGGAAAAGAAAAAGCTACAAGTTGATAAGATTCCTTATCTGTCAGGAATCCAATAATTCACTAATGTCGCCTTTCTTGATGTCGGCAATAATGTCATGTTTGATAGTGATCACATGACTCACATGGTTATGGGTCAATCATGATCGTTGATCTATCTTGAGATGATCCGGAGGAACCAGGTCTCTTAGAATGACTAGTATTCCTTCGTTTGTAGGCTTTCACCAATTTGGGTCTTGAATGTTTGACTTCAAAGGTGAAAAAGCAATGTTTTGCTATTTCAGAATTGGTGTAAATCTTGCCGGACTTATCTTCCCTAAGCAAATTTCTTTCTTCCATTTTGTCTTTGGACCAACCAAAGTCTTCAGATATCAATTTTGCTCTTGCGAGTTCAATCTATTGGGACATGTCTTCTAATTTAATGGTTTTGGGACCTGAATTTTGTACTTGAAATTCTTCATACTCTAAGTCAAATTCATTAAAATGCATCCAAATCATGTGCACACAAGGATAATTTTTCTGAAAATCTGGATATAAAGACGTAATTTCTAATTTGGCCTTTTGTGGAAATTCTGATGTGACTACCTCCATAGTGTCTGCCAGGAATGGTGGTAGATATGGTGTGAAGTCATATAATGGAGGAATATTAATGGTGCTTAATAATCCATGTTTGAGTAGATTGGTAAGGGTTACGTTGTAGTTTCTTACTTTGAATGGTTTAAAGGTAGGTAGAGAAATTTTGGCCTTCCTTATTGCTGAATCAAGTTGACAAAAACATTCACCATCTTGATTTTCTGGGCAATTTTCAAACATACTTTGGCATGATTTGTAGTTGTTGAATACAAAGCTCCATTCTGTTGAAATTCTGTTGTGAATAATCTGATTGTTGCAAATTTGGGCTAATGTGTCTTGTAGTAAGATGAATGTTGACAAATTTATTTCTTCTTCAGAAATTTTCGGTTGAGCTGGAATCACCGGTTTTCCCAAAAGTAAAAAATTTGTATCGGTCTTTTGAACCTTTGTGTTAATCAATGTATCACTAAAGGACTTTTGATCCTTTGGTGGAATTTGAGGTCTTAGAGAAATTTCTTTCCCTTTACCTTTATAATTTGTGCTCTGAATTTCATGTAAAAAATCTTGATCATCAAAATTTTCCATGTGTTTCAGATAATGTTGATACTTAAGAACTTTGGGCGAGATAATAATATCATTCCCACAAGCCTTAGTAACAGAGTCCATGCCCCCCTGAATGTCAAAAAATCCTTTAAAAAGAGGTTGACCATATCTCGGAAATAATTTAATTTCTTCAATCAAAATAGCCATTTCATCCTAATCCAAATAAACACCAGCTTTTAAGCCTGTGTATAAAGCATAGCAGATAAAGGTTTTTTGTTAAAATGTCTGCCAGTTGAGAGATAAGATGCTAAAGCATTTATCACCGCAACCTTCTTACTAGTACCTTGAATGGTAGTTTGTAAGTTCCAAATGTTGTCAAGAAGACATGTTTCTTCTTCTTTGAGTTGATTCCTCAAAGGTGTTTTAAATTGATCCCTTTCAGGAAATGTCTTTAATTTTGCGTTGTCAAAATTTATGAATTTTTCAGCCATTTGCAATGTACAAATTTGTAATGTGAGAAATGTTTTACCCTCCTGGTAATGTATGTAATGTTTTACCCTCCTGGTAATGTATGTAATGTCTGAAATTCCTGTAATTTTTTGGAAAACACAAATGATAATGTTAGTTATATAACAATTTCCTAGATAATAAGTCTGGTATTTTATTATCCTTTCCTTTAATGTGTTCCCATTTTATCTTAAATCCTCTGTTTAAGACAAATTCTCGAAATTTCAGCCATCTATTGGCAGTTAATTTTTTCTCACTTTTTGTATCTGCAAATTTTACAATGACTTCACAGTCAGTCCTAATGGTAATTTGTTTTTTGGACAAAATGAACAAGGCAAATTTTTCTAAGACATAAATAATGGATAAAATTTCATAATCCAAGGATGTTAAATATCCTTTTTCTTTAAATGTTCCTGAAGTGTATCTACAAATTTTTTCTAATGATTTTAAAGAAAACTCATTAGGTTTTTTAATTAGAATTCCTCCCCATCCTAGCTCAGATCCATCAGTTTCTATAATTAAATAATCTAATTCTAATGGTAAAGCTAAGGGTTCTAATTTAGCAACTTCTGCTTTTAATTGTTGGACTATTTTAATATCTTGATCATTAAATTTCCTAACTCCTTTTTGTTGTGCCTTATTGTATAAGGGAGAAGTTAATTTCGATAAATTTTTGAAATAAGGTCTAACGTAATTTCTAACCCTAAGAAGGATTGTAATTGTTTTAATTCTTCCAGTTTATCTGGAAATTCCAAAAAATTTCTAGCTATATGCGGCTGTAATTTTATAGATCCATTTTCTATTTCAGCCCCCAAAAAAGAAATATATTTTTTTCCTATTTCAATCTTCTTTTTAGAAATAACTAAACCATGTTTTTCGAATAAGGAAAAAATTATATACAAATGTTGTATATGTTCTTTTTCTGATTTAGAAAAAACCAGAACATCATCAATGTATATACACGTAAAATTATAGCAATTCTTAAAAATGTCATCCATCATTCTTTGAAATATCTGCGGAGCATTTTTAAGTCCAAATGGCATTACTAGCCATTCGAAATGACCTAATGGACAGGAGAAAGCTGTCCATTCAATGCTAGCTTCATGCATTTTTACTTGCCAAAAGCCTGATTTTAAATCAAATTTGGAAAACCAATTCTTTCCTTGAATTTTATTAATTAATGTATCCTTATCTGGGATACAATATCCGTCTTCAAAAGTATTGTCATTTAATCTCCTGTAATCAAAAACCATTCTAGATTGGCCTTTTTTCTTTTCTGCTTCTTTCTGGACAATGAAAGCAGGGGTCCTATGTCTAGAATTTGATTTTCTAATTATTCCTAATTTTAATAATTGGTTTATGTGAAGATTAAATTCTTCCTGTTCCCAGTTTCCATATTTGAAATTAGGTGTTTTAATAGTAATGTCTGGATTAATAATTTCCAGTTTACATATTGTTTTGTTTCTGTCCCAAAACTTAATAGGGTCATCTCCTATTATTTCAATTTTTTCTAAATTTTTAATTATTTGTTCAAAATCATAATTTCTTAGATTTTTAGTAAAATTTGTGGTATCTATTAAGTGTAACTCACTTTCTAGACCTTTGTCTAAATCCAAGTCTAGATCCAAATCCTGCTCTATATTATTGCAAGAACATTCATCTTTATTTTCCTTACAATTACAGGTTTCCTTTTCGAAAGGTTCCTTTTTTATTTAAAGTTTAAAATTTGAAACAATGGGTATCATGGAACAATTCTTACTTATAGTTACATAATCTTTGTTAATATTAATTTGTCCATAGTGTCATACCCCAAATTTTGACCACTATGATTTCCCATCATTGTGCAAATCATCATCACAATATGGATGAACCATCATGCCTCACCAAATGCCTCAAGGGTTGTTGAGCATTCACTACAATCAAAATTAGGGTTTTAAGCCCTCTCAGAGCCTTAGACAAAGGATCAATCAAGGAATGACATGATCTTCAACTTGTCTAACCTCTCAAACATCCACAATGGATCAAAAGGACTCCCACTTCAAGGATTAAGCACAAGGTTGCTCCCTTCTAGGTGGATCAAGTCTCAAGATCGCCAGTATCACCAAATTAGGGTTTTGGTCGACCAGGGCCTCCAGATGGAAAATTTTCATCTGGGCACAAGCCAAAGATCCAAAACACAACCTAATGTACTCCATGGAACCTCATGGACCCAAGCATCAAGTCAATTTGACCTCAGGGGATGCATACATCAAAAATCAGGAATTAGGGTTTCTTGACCTAATTCACCCCTAAGTTGACTTTTGGGACAAACCATGAGCCAAGACCTCAAGAGAGGGTTTGAGGGTCTCTAATGAACTATATTGATCCATTTGGAACAATGGATTAATCCAAGAAGCTTGAGCAACAAGTCTCAATTTCATCTGCACCACAATTAGGGTTTTAAGGAAAAAGTCAACTGTAACTTTGACTTTTGACCAGGACAAGCTCCCAAGCCCTAAGACATGCATCAATATACCCTATGACACCCATGGAACATGTCCATCAAGTTTGATTTAGGTCAAGGACATGATTTCCTGAAGAATTGCACAGTTTGGAATTCATCTGATAAAAAGTCAACTGTGCACAAAAGTCAACTTTGACTTTTTGAGATTTTTCACCAAAATGGATTTTTAACCCTAAAATGATGTTAATGTATGATTTGAATCATCATTCATCAAGAAAAATCAAATAATGTTTGATAACTTGTAAAAGGGGTAACCATAAAACTTAGAAATTTTTCTAAGTTATGGAAAAAGTACCACTAATGCACTAACTTTGGAGGACCATAACTCCTAAACCACATGGCCAAATTTTTTCATCCAAAGATAGATTTGTAGCCCTCATTACCCTCTACAAAAACTTCAACTAGACCTAAGTCCAATTCATTAAGGATTTTGAGTTATGAGTGATCAAAATCAAGAAATCACACTTTGTTCCAACACTTAGTGAAAATTTCACTAAGTCAGATTTTGCCTCACTTTTTGCCAAATGTAGAGGGATTTTTCACTTGGAATCAAAAGAGATCAAAACCAAATATGTTCAAACAGTTGTTGTATCATGAAAGGGCTTTCCAAAATGGCCAAGAACATTGCCAAATTCAACTTACCCCATGAGATATGACATTGTCAAGTTGCCTTGCTGAAATCTGTCAAAGGCAAGGCAGATTTTGTATTTTGGCTCAATTTGCCAAAATCAGCCAAATTCAAATGCTCCTATCCACTTGGACACATCTGAGGATTAAATCTAAAGGGGACAATCACTGAGCCAAGCCTCCAAAGTCCCTGGAACAAGAAATAACATGTTGAACCTAGAATGGCCAAAATAGGGACAAGACTCCAAATTTGGATTGAAGCATTCAATGGAAGCATCAAGGTGGCATGGACTGAGCCATTCTCATCTAAAATCAGTCAAGACTTATCCAAGACCAAGGGAACCAAAGCTCTGTGCCCTAACCTCTAGTCAATGGCTAGAGGAGACTTGCATTTCCATTGGCCAACATTGAACAAACACCTGCTGCAGTTGGCATTCACTGTGGATCCCAAAACAAACTTCCTCTACTATAAATAGAGCTCAATTATGATCAGTTTGAGTACACCAAAGCCATCAAACAGATGCTTTCCTCAAAATCTCTTCTTTCACTCCAATTTTGCCTTCTAAGGCAAGTCACTATCGGGTTTTGAGTTTGAGAGCAATTCCAATCAAACCAATCACTCACACACCTCACATACATCACATATGAGCTGATCAAGCACTTAGATCACTTCTGAAACACCAATTTCACAAAATCACCAGCTGGTTGCTCAAATTTTCAACCAAGTTGTAGCTGAGGTACCACAAATTGATCCAGCCAATTTCAATCAAGTCCAACCATTCAAACACACTCCAAAGGGTGTAGGGAAGCTGTTCAGATCATCACCACTCATCTGTAACACCTCCAAATCAAAAATCACATTGCACTTGCTGTCACGGCTTAGAGGTATGCATATACTTGGTCATCTCTCAATCTATGCATATTTCCTCGCACAATAATTTGGCCATATGTTCATAATCATGCATGGAATGTTTTCCCTCAATTAATTGCATTGTTTGAATCGTGTATCAAAAATCCTAGCCTTCATGCAGAAATTAGGGTTCTTGAGGTTTCTTTGTGATTTCATATTTTATGTTTAATTTAAATGAAATTAAGTGTTATAGACATGATCGTGAGGTTGAGACGAGCATAATGATATGTGGATTGCATGATATGATTACGTATTCAGTGAGATTGGATGGAAAACGCAAATCAGCCAAACCCAGAAAAACGCGCGTGTTCTTGCTTGTGTTCTTGGCGCCTTTTTCACAAATTCAAATATTTGAATTTTGTGATTTTGTTTAATTGATTCAAAAATTAATTTCTCTCTGAGTTTTAATGATTTTGAGTTGATTCTTTTTTTAATAATTCACAAAAATGTTAAAATATTTTATTTTCCCAAAAAATCCCAAAAATAATATTTATTTCATATAATTGATATTTTTGCAAAGAATTAATATTTTAATTGTTTTTGACATATTAAATATTTTTTCTACATTGATTTTGCAACTTTTAATGCTTTCTAATTATTTTGTAGGTCAATACTTAATTTTTGAAGCATTAATCCAAAATCACAATTTGTTTTTCATATGTTAAACAATTTTGATCATTTTAATTGAATTTTTATTCAATTAAATACATTTTTGAAAACAAATTAGGGTTTTTGGATTAATTCAACCCTCATAAATCATTTTCAAAACACTTTGGGCCTCTAATAGAGTGTAAGACCCAATCCTTTCTTGACCAAAACATTTTTGGGCCTCAGTGTATTGTATAAGTCCCGATACCGTAAAAAACGAACGGCGCGATCGTCGCATTTTCAAAATAACCCTTGGGCCTCTCCTTGAGCTATAAGACCCATTCAAAAACACTTTGGGCCTCTATTAGAGTGTAAGACCCAATCCCCTTTTAACCAAAATCACTTTGGGCCTCACTTATTGTATAAGTCCCTTTGCGTTGAAAGAAACCTCGGCGCGATCGCCATTTCAAACGGAAAAATCAATTGGGCCTACCCTCGTGTTATAAGCCCCACTCCTTTTCTTTAAACCTTTTGGGCCTCTTGAAAGGGTGTAAGACCCATCCCTTTGTACAGAAAACATTTTGGGCCACAGTCACTTGTATAAGCCCCTCTGTACAAATTCAACAGTGCGCTCACTGATAAACTCACTTGGGCCTCTCCTTGAGCTGTAAGCCCCAAATATTTTTTATTTCAAAGCACTTTCTCCTTTGATTTTGAATATATTGTTGTTTTCAATCTTTCTTTGTTGAACAACTAACCAAACAGCATGGAAGCTCTACAACTGAGTAAGTGTTTACACGCTTTCATTTACCGCTTTCATATACATATAACTGTATTGTGGGGCTGTTTCACTGTAAGTCTTCTTTCATAAACTCATATCAACTGTGTAATAATAGTATAGATATTTAGAGTTTCCCCGGCAACTACGTCTAGAACTAGGTGACGCCGTTTCGTTTATTCGTAGAAATAGACAACTAGATCCCCAATAGGATCACCAGATACAGTCTTCTCTTCGGCTGTCCTCATTAGGAATTGTCAAGAAACTCTACTCCCAGAGATGAATGTATTCTCCGTGAATGGCATCTTTGAGTTTCTTCCAAATTCTCGAACTTTCCTGACTTTGATCTATTCTCGGTGAATAGCATTGCCTTGAATTTCTCGGGGTTTGGGGACCCACGGGCTTCTTAAAAGCATCGGCCTCCTATTGGGCATCGTACAAGGACCCACAGGCTTCCTAAAAGCAACCCCGCCTCCTCTTGGGCTTAGTACAAGGACCATACGGCTTCTTAGAAGTATTCACAGCCTCCTCTTAGGCTTCGTATAATGATCTCTTCCTCCGGGAATGATAGCCTCCTCTTGGGCTTAGTACAAGGACCCGTCGGCTTCTTAAAAGTTTCCAGCCTCCTCTTGGGCTTTGTACAAATTGTCCCGACGACCTCCTAGAGGTATAGGAACAGAACTTAGTCATCTTCATAGAACAGTCCTTTCATAGAGTCTACTACTGTTTCTCAAAACACAGTATAAAAGATGAAACTCTAGACACGGACAGTCTAACTTCCTTGAGTCTCAAAGACATTCTCAAGTGACCCCTTCAAAAACAGGAAGGAAACCTGCAAACTCGGACAGTCTCAATACCCTTCGGATTTCCCGCTTCCTTAAAGAACATGAATAGCCCGGATCCCTGAGTCAAAATCCCTGAGTACAGTGTTGCTCATATAAGAACTGATTTTCTCTTTAAAATCAGTATACTGGACCTGTCACTTAACTGAAATAGTAACCCTAGCCTCCTCTTGGGCTTTGTACAATGATTCTCCCCAGCGGAGTCAAACAATGTTTAGCCTCTCTCTCGGGCTTTGTACGAGACACATAAGAGACTCCCTCGTTGAGTCAATCACCCCTTTCGCCTCCATCTCGGGCTTCGTACGAGATACAAAAAATTCTCTTGTTGAGTCAAATAGCCTCCATCTAGGGCTTTATACGAGATACCAAAATATTCCCTCGTTGAGTCAAACTTTTTAGCCTCTTTCTCGGGCTTTGTACGAGACACATAATAGCCTCCGCTTAGGCTTTGTATAAGAAAACCACTGGTTAATCTAATTAACCTTTTAGCATCAAAGTTGTGCCTCGTTCACAGTGCACAAACATCAACAACTCCTTCCCCTTCATCTAATCGCTGTAAGCAGCAAGCCTCTGGATCATCTACATCCATGCCACTGTCCCTCTTTTAGTATGAGAAATTCCTAAGGAAAGATGGCATTGCTCTAAACTGAGTTAAAGTCTTCTCCTTCAGGTTGAGATCCCCTATAAAGGAAATTATGGCATTGCTAGGATCCGCGTATCCCGGTTAAAGTAATTCTCCTTTATAACCAGTCACCCAACAGTTGTGACATACAACCCCCCTCTTTAGAGATGACAAATTCTCTCTAAAGTCAAACCCCTTCAGCTTCACATCTTGGGCTTTGAACAAGATATAAATCACCTTTCGCTTCACGTCTTGGGCTTTGAACAAGACACCAAAACAACCATTTCCTCCCATAGAATAGGAGGAACTACGAATGCTCTGATTTCCCTGTTTTGGTAAACGGGAATACGTAGGCATAAGATCGAAAGAAAAGATCTTAGCGAGCACAATCAACAAAAAAAAACAAATCCCATATCTCCATCAATCAAAAGCAGTAATTCAAAAACATCAGTCCTAACATCCTAATCCTTGTTCCCCGCCAGAAACCTTCTGTCTACATAAAAAGGAAAGAAAACAGTATTGGCGAAAATACAAATAACCAGTACAAAGGCCCCCCACATTGATAGCATTCGTAACCTAACAGACCGCTGTTTAAACTCAGTATGCAAAGCAAGGTTAATTGGAGACATCTATTTCCCTTCCTTCATCAGCTCACAATAGGATAAAAAATGAATCGACCTGTAGTTTTAAGCTCAACCGCAGAGAGCGACCAAAGCTTAAGAACCGCGTCCAAAATCGCTCGCTACAAAAAAATGGCGCCCACCGTGGGGCCGGTCTCTGTGTTTCTGATTTCCTTTTTCTTCACTTTTGTGAAAACCACAGATTGGGGCTTCCGCCGGGGAACCCATTTTCTGTCAGGAACTTAAGATTCATAGCTTTAAAGGTCTAGGATGATTAGGACAAATATATATACTGGTTTTCCTAATTGCTATACATGTTTATTTTTCTGCTAATGGGAATGCGGGTGATGCCGTATGTGGAAAGAATGAGTATACACCTAAGATAAGTGATGGCGACGGGGTCGACCATCAACCTCAGTGGAGGCTGACCAACGCAACCCATTCTCTCATCTAGACAATGGGCCGGTTGTTAAGTCTGAGAAGCTGAGGAGCCAAACCCTTTCGTAGTGCGGAAACTATCGAAAATAGTTGTTACGCGATACTACCCTCATTTGAGGCTGGTGATCTATTCTCGGTGAATGGCACTTACTCTAAGATTGCACTACAACTCGTTGGCGATCCGCTTGTTGTTTTGCTTTCCTGGGAGGAGCTGATGATAATGAGTACAGGTACAAAAATCACCCTAGTATAAACCTTTGGGGATGGGTAGAGCCTTGACTTCATGACAACGACCCTTCGACCCCATGTTTTTTCTATGTTTTTGTGTGCTGCATTCATGCATTCATTTAATAAAACATTAAAACATTAAAAAAAAAATCTTCTCTTCTAGTCTCTCTGTTCTTTCAAAATAAACTAAGACTGTGATTGCAAATATCAGAGAAAAGGATTGCGCTAATGGATTTCGGTAGAAGGAGAACTCACCAGTATACCTTCAAGGTTCCAAAACTAGAGGATTTGAGAAGGTTAGCAAGGATGATCACTAACCCGGAGGCTTTCAGAGCCAAGCACAGAGGTTTACTACCACTGTTAAGAGTCCATGTGATTGAGGGAATCATGGATGCGCTCATTCAGTTTTACGATCCGGTTTATCACTGTTTCACATTCCCGGATTACCAGCTTGCACCAACGCTGGAGGAGTATTCTCACCTGATTGATCTACACATTACAGATCGAGCTCCATTTTCTGGACTGGAAGAGATTCCAAAGAATCAGACTATTGCAAGAGCAATTCATTTAGACGAGTCTGAGGTCAGGACTCACCTAACCACTAAGGGTGGCATCCAAGGTTTGCCAGCCCAGTTCTTGACAAAGAAGGCCCTGTATTTCGCCAGTATAGGAAACGTGACTGCTTTTGAAAGCATCTTTGTCTTGCTCACCTACGGGTTATTTTTGTTTCCCAATATTAATAACTTCGTCGATATTAACTCTATTAAGGTTTTTCTCATTGGAAATCCTGTGCCGACTTTGCTCGCAGATGCATATCATTCTGTACACTTGGGAAATTTGTACAGCGGAGGGGAGATCACATGTTGTGTACCTCTGCTTTACAAATGATTTATCTCCCACTTGCCCAAGTCTGCTGCTTTTTGGGATTGTAAGAGTGTCCTACGCTGGTCGCAGAAGATCATGTCTCTTACCAACTCTGATATAGATTGGTGTAATAGGATTTATGATGGAATCAGGATCATTGATCGTTGTGGAAACTTCCCCAACGTTCCCCTTATAGGAACTAAGGGAGGAATCAACTACCATCCGGTATTGATTCGCCGTCAATTTGGATACCCGATGAGACACATCCCACTGGGTGTCCATCTGGAAGGTCTTTTCTTCAAGGAAGGAGAAAATGACAGAGCACTAAAGACGGAAATAGTGCAAGCTTGGAAGCAGGTTCATAAGAAAGGACGAGAGTCTCTAGGAAAACCAGACTGTGTCTCGGTGGAGCCTTATCTCCATTGGGTACAAACTAGAGCTCTCAAGCTAAAAATGCCCTATCCTCGTTACGGAATTCTTTCGCCAAGGGAACCTGTCATGTACTTCATGACGGAAACTGAAAAGCTTCAGGTTACTCTCAACAAAGTTCAAAAGGAGAGGAGGTCTTGGAAGAACAAGTACCACACCCTCGACATAGAGTGCATCAAAATACAGCAATTACTGAAAGAGAAAGATGTTTTGATTGAAATTTTGGAGCAACATGCTGTAGAGAATCAAGATGACCAAAGGAATTTGCTCGCTCCTTTCACCTGGCAAAGGAATGACAACCCGACAACGGCCCAAGAGCCCTGGTCAAAGAAAAGGAAGATACCAGAATCAGTACCCGGTTTCTCCTCAGAGAGGACTCGAGACCCATTAGTTTAGGTTTCTGTTTCTACACCTTGTAATCTACTGTATTTCCATTTCTGTAATCCTTTGGAATTCAATAAAAAGGGGTTTCCCCACTGTTTGATATTTGCAATCTAATTGTCGAAGTTTATTTTTAATTAAACCAAAAAAACAATTAATATAATCATTGCATTCATCATTCTCACATCGCGTATTCTTCTTCCCTACGAATCTTATGTTTGTGTCTCAGTTCTAGAGTCAAACTGTCTCATTCGTATAATACTCGGGCCAATCGTCAGAAAAAGATGGATGATCTTGAGGAAGAAAACAGAGAGTTGAAAGAAGAGATCGACGCTCTGAGAGAGGATATGAGAAAGCTTCGTAACGGCATGCAAGCCATGGCAGAAGCTCAGCTACAAAGAACTGTGATCTCAGAGATCACCTCAATGCCCATAGTGGAGAAGTATGATCCTAGGTATCAGATACCAAAAGATCTCCCTTGGGGCATGCCTGTTAACTATATCCCGGAAGGATATGTTCTGCCGATCACTGAGGATCAGGGAATCACAACAGAAGCCGCTGGGCCTGAAGGTTACAAACTTCGGGAAAGCGAAGATGCCAGGGGAATACTGAAGACTCCTGGAGGTTACAAACTTCGAGAAACACCAAGATTCACTGCCGTAGTCACGGTCCCACCCCCCGTGGTGTGCACTGTCCCGGAAGGACAGATTCCACCAACACCTTCTGGTAAGAAGGAAACTATGTTCGATAGAATGGATGAATTCTAGGAACAGTTCTTGGAAATGCAAGCCATTCGCGGTCAGGATCTATTTGGAAAAGACGCCGCAGATCTCTGCTTGGTCCCAAATGTGAAAGTTCCGCACAAGTTCCAAGTGCCCGACTTTGAAAAATATAAGGGTAACTCTTGCCCTCAGAGCCATCTGGTGATGTACGCTCGGCGGATGTCAGCTCAGACGGAGAATCAGGACCTACTGATTCATTACTTCTAGGATAGTTTAATCGGTGCCGCCTTAAAATGGTACATGGGTTTAAACCGTACTACGATCAGCACATTCAGAGATCTTGGTACTGCCTTCGTCCAACAATACAAATATAATTTGGACATGGCACCCGACAGAGATCAACTCAGATCGATGTCACAAAAGGACAAGGAAACCTTTAAGGAGTATGCTCAAAGGTGGCGTGAAATTGCCGCTCAAATTTGTCCGTCTCTTGAGGAAAAAGAGATTACAAAGATCTTCTTAAAGACCTTAAGCTCATTTTACTATGACCGAATGGTTGCCAGTGCACCCAGTGATTTCACCGAGATGGTCAGCATGGGCGTACGTCTTGGGGAAGCCGTCCGAGAAGGACGTTTGGTAAAAGACACTGGATCGACGAGCGGTACTAAAAAATATGGTAGTGCTCTCCCTAAGAAAAAAGAGCAAGATATTGGGAATATCTCTCTCAGAAAACAAAGACGACGTTATCAACCGGTAGCAGCTGTGACTCCTGCTATCAACCCTACGCCTATTCCTACGTATCAACCTCAGGTTGCGCAGAGCCAGCCTGATCAACAAAGGACACAACAGCCTCTTCAGCAGGCTCGTCCTCCATACAACAACAACCGTACAACACGGCCACCGGGATTTGATCCTATACCCGTAACGTACGCAGAACTGTTTCCATTACTACTGGCTAAGGGGCACATTCAGACTAAATCTCCTCTTACAGTACCAGAAAATCCGCCTTTTTGGTTTAAGGTGGATCAAACATGCCCTTATCATCAAGGAGGTTCAGGGCATAACATCGAGACTTGCCTCAATTTCAAGTCCGACGTGCAAAAACTTGTTAGGAGCGGGGTCTTATCCTTCAAGGATATGAACCCTAATGTTCTCACGAACCCGCTGCCTCAACATGAGAAGGCTGCAGTCAATCTGATTGAGAAAGAGACTAACAATGTCTATCAAATTCACGATGTACTCTTATTGAAAACCAATTTGGTCAAGATGCATTGTAGACAGAGTGGATATGGCCATGTGCCGCCTCATAATTATCATCTGTGTGATATCTACTCTAAATACAACCAAGGATGTTCTGTAGTGCAAGCAGCTCTACAGGAACAAATGGATCTCGGATGGATCCAAGAGCACCGAGTTCGTGGAGTTAACATGGTTTACACGAATTCCAACGTCATCCAGAACCACGACATTCGTGCAATGAATGTCAACTTGGTGGCAATGCACTCAAGGCAAAGCCAGTAGCATAATCTGCTGCGGCACGATTACAGTTCTTGTCTGATTTGCTCGGTAAACAAACAGGGATGCTCTTTCATACAAGAGGCCCTCCAGCGTCAGATGGATCTTGGATGGATCCAAGACTACCATGATAGGAACCCTTATCAGATCAACATGGTTCAGATCTTCGATATTCGCGTGATGAATACCAACCTGGTAGAGTTACATGCTGAGCAGGTCCGACTCGGATTCTTAATATCACATGACTATCAAAGCTGTAAAGCGGGTTGCGAAAACGATTGAGGTTGTACCCTTGTCTAGGAGGCACTTCAGCACTTGTTAAATCATTGGTGGATGCCAATCTACATGGATGAAGATACTCAGCAGATTAGTATCAGTAATAGAAACCCCACTCGGCGTCAGAGTCAGGATGTCCGATCAGTGGAAGCTAACCTAGTGAGGTTAGATTGTATTCAAAGTGGGCGTGGCCAGGTGCCACCACACAACTATGACAGTTGCGGCGTCTGTTCGGAAAGTAACCAAGGGTGTTACCTGGTGAGAGCAGCTCTTCAGGATCAGGTGGATCGTGGAGAAATTCGCCCATATTCGGGTTCTGGACCCATCAATTGGATGCCAAACTACCTTGTCGGGCAAGTTGAGGATGTTGTCACGATCTCTGGTCATCACAGGACCAGGGATGTTTTCGCCATTATTCCTCTACTTGCCGAAGCTAAAGTTCCCAACTGGGAACGGATCGAGATCACTTATGATGGTCAGAAAAATCAGAAGGCTCCTGTAGTCATCTATCTACCAGGACCATTACCGTATGAATCTGCTAAGGCAATCCCTTACAAATACGGTGCAACAACAATTGAGAATGGAAAGGAAATTCCATTACCCTCCGTCGTGAATATTGCAGACATCAGTCGTGTAACGCGGAGTGGTAGAATCTTCAACCGAGGAGTTGGAGAACTTAACAAGGAAAAGGAACTTCAGACGGAAACTCCTGATCCACCAGTCGGTCAATCCAGTAATCCTGACTTTTAAAAAAATAATGATGAGATGCTGAAGCTCATCCAAAGGAGTGAATATAACATTGTTGATCAGCTATTTCCAACTCCTTCAAAGATCTCGGTGTTATCACTGTTACTCAGTTCAGAAGCCCACAGGGAGGCTCTACAGAAAGTCTTGGAGCAAGCCTTTGTGGAACAGGATGTAACAATCAGACAGTTCGATAGCATTGTCTCTAACATCACTTCCTGCAACAATTTGGGATTTAGTGATGAGGAACTACCTGAAGAGGGTCGCCGTCATAACATGGCGCTCAACATTACAGTTAACTGCCAGGACGATGCTTTAGCCAGCGTACTGGTAGACATAGGTCAGCCCTGAATGTTATGCCGAAGTCCACTTTGATGCAATTATCATTCAAAGGACCTCCGATGAGGGTTAGCGAGGTTGTCATCAAAGCATTCGACGGATCCAGAAAAACAGTTATCGGCGAAGTTGATCTTCCCATAACTATCGGTCCTCACACTTTCCAAGTCACTTTCCAGGTCATGGATATCCGGGCAACGTACAGTTGTTTATTAGGAAGACCTTGGATACATCAGGCTGGAGCAGTTACTTCGACCCTCCACCAAAAGCTAAAATTCGTCAAGAACGATCAACTTGTCACGGTTTGTGGGGAACAAGCCTTGCTTGTAAGCAACTTGTCATCGTCTACCGGTATAGAACCCGAGGAGGTTATTGGAACTCAGTTCCAAGCACTGTCGGTAAGCAAGAACAATCAGTTCAGAGGAGGAACCTCGATTTCCTCATACAAAGATGCTATTAAAGCGGCCGAGAATACCGATACGACAGGATGGGGACAGCTTGTCATTCCCATTGACAATAAAACAAAGAAGGGTCTTGGTTTTTCTGCAACCTGTACCCGGACGGCTGCCAACGATGAAAGTCTTCATCCCCTTCAAAACTTCTTCCACAGTGGAGGTTTCCTTCACCCAGTGTCTCTGACAGTTTATGCTATCAATGAGGAAGATTCCTCTGACACAGATGAAGAATGGAAGTCCTACCTTAACAAGGACGGTTATATGTCTCAGGAAGAGGTGCCTATGCCTTTTTGCTTTCCTACAGAAAGTCCGAGATTTATACCAAGATCAGATATCGAAATGATCTACGGGGATTGTGATCCGGAAGGATGCCGCGCTCCGCCAAATTCATTAGAGGAAGACACTCCGATAAAAGATAATTTTGACTACACCTACTATGGACCAATGCATGGTCTGCCAATGTGGCAACCTTACCCAGGAAACTTGGGGCAAGAAAGTCACCCGAGTAATGAAGCTCAGCTGACCATCATTGAACGGAATACCTGTGTCCCCACCATGCCATGGGATCAACACTCAGGTCATTCAGAAACTACTCAACATGAAGATGAATTCGCAACGTTTGCAGGACTTGAGTTCATCAACTATGCTTTTCCCGAGGTCAACGTCATTGAGAGAGATGACTTCTCCAGTTCCAAAGAAGTGTGGGACACCTTGGGAGAACCAAGTGGAAAATTCGACTATATGGTCAAGTACACCGCTCCCGAAAGGTCTCGTATCAGGCTCGAGGATATCCAGGCAACTGGATGGGGAGATCTACCTGAGAGCACAAATGCTATGCAAAATGCAACAGAGGAATTCTCCTACGACAATTCTGCCTGGGAGATAGATTCCAATGATCCTGCTCCACCAGAAATCAGCGTCATTTCTGAAGACAAATCAAGGAAGGTGCCAGACTTTGTGATTCACCAAGGAGTTCGCCGCCAATGGGTTGCTGTCGAGGTTCCGAAGGTCGTTCATCAGTCAAAGTAATTGCCATCTTTAACCTTTCACCCTGCCCAGGTGAAACGGATGTTTTGATAGGGCTCGCTTTCTGTAAATTTTCCCTCTTCGCTTCGCCCAAAGCGACAGAGTTTTGTTTTATAGGGCTGTAGTTTCAAGATTCGACTTGTTCATTAATAAAATAACGTCGTTATGTAATTTCCGCATTAATTGCTGTTTTCTCTTTTTGCTTTTTCAAAGAAAATGGTAATCCTAAAAAACAAAACTATAAAAAACAAGCAGTAAAATAAAACACTGCACACACTTGCATTTTTCTTTGCCTCTTCTAAACACGAATCATCACGTCATGCAGATTGCTTGTTTTAAACCCAGTTGAAACATACGATCCGATGCCTTCTCCCAACTTTGAGTTCCCGGTATTCGAGGCTGAAGAAGAAAATGACGACGAAATTCCAGAAGAGATCTCCCGATTACTCAGACAAGAGGAAAGGTCCATTGAACCTTACAAAGAACCGTTGGAAATGGTAAACTTGGGTTCAGAGCAAGAGAGAAAAGAAATCAGGATCGGGGCACTGCTCAGTCCAACTGCCAGAGAGGGTTTGATAAAGCTTCTCAAAGAATTTCCCGATGTATTCGCTTGGTCCTATCAGGATATGCCAGGGTTGGATACCAGCATCGTGGAGCATCACTTACCGTTAAGATCGGAATGTCCGCCAGTAAAGCAAAGGTTGAGACGCACTCACCCGGACATGGCCATCAAAATCAAAGAGGAGGTACAGAAACAGATTGACGCGGGTTTCCTCGCTACGTCTGAATATCCTCAATGGTTAGCCAACATCGTACCTGTTCTGAAAAAGGACGGAAAGGTCAGAATGTGTGTCGATTACAGAGATCTGAACAAGGCAAGTCCAAAGGACGACTTTCCTTTACCACACATTGACATGTTGGTTGACAGCACAGCAAAGTTCAAAGTATTCTCCTTCATGGATGGATTCTCGGGCTATAACCATATCAAAATGGCGCCGAAAGACATGGAGAAAACTTCGTTCATTACCCCATGGGGTACCTTTTGTTACAAGGTAATGTCGTTCGGTTTGAAGAACGCCGGGGCAACCTATCAAAGGGCCATGACTACTCTGTTTCATGACATGATACATAAGGAAATCGAGGTATATGTCGATGATATGATTCCAAAATCAAAAACAGAGAGGGAGCACGTTGAACATCTGTCAAAATTGTTCGAACGTCTAAGAAAATTCAAGCTCCGCTTGAATCCCAACAAGTGCACCTTCGGTGTACGTTCAGGGAAACTACTAGGGTTCATCGTCAGCCAGAAAGGAATTGAGGTTGATCCTGACAAGCTCAAGGCCATTCAAGAAATGCCTTCTCCGAAAACTGAAAAACAAGTCAGAGGATTCTTGGGACGTTTAAACTACATCTCCAGATTCATATTCCTTATGACCGCCACATGTGCGTCGATTTTCAAATTACTGAAAAAGAACCAGGATTGCGTTTGGTCAGAAGATTGCCAAACTGCCTTCGACAGTATTAAGGAATATCTGTTGAATCCTCCGATTCTATCACCTCCAGTGGAAGGAAGACCACTGATCAGTTACCTCACAGTCCTAGAGGACTCAATGGGATGTGTACTTGGCCAACAAGACGAAACTAAAAGAAAAGAGTCTGCCATCTACGATTTGAGCAAGAAATTCACCGACTGCGAGACTCGGTACACGATGCTTGAGAAAACTTGTTGCGCTTTGGCTTGGGCAGCCAAACGTCTTCGCCAATACATGATTCGTCACACTACTTGGTTGGTCTCCGAAATGGATCCAATCAAGTACGTATTTGAAAAACTTGCTCTCACGGGAAGGATTGCCCGTTGGCAGATGTTGTTATCAGAATATGACATAGAGTACCACGCTCAGAAAGCCGTTAAGGGAAGTGTTTTAGCCGATCATTTGGCTCATCAACCGATTGACGATCAAGAATCAATCGGGTTTGAATTCCCAGACGAAAATGTCATGTATTTAAAAATGAAAGACTGCGATGAACCACTACCCAGTGAAGGGCCAGAACCAGGTTCCCAATGGGGACTTATCTTTGATGGAGCAGTTAATCATTATGGAAACGGAATTGGGGCAATCATTGTTACCCCTCAGGGTACCTATATTCCTTTCACCGCTCGACTTACGTTCAAGTGTACGAACAACAAGGCCGAATACGAAGCTTGTATTATGTGTCTCGAGGAAGCGATTGATTTAAGGATAAAAAACTTGGACATATATGGCGACTCAGCCTTGATCATCAATCAGATAAAAGGAGATTGGATCACATACCAATCAGGATTGATTCCTTACAAAGACTATGCAAGAAGGTTGTTACCCTTCTTCAACAGAGTTGAGTTTCATCACATCCCTCGTGATGAGAATCACATGGCTGATGCATTAGCCACTATCTCTTCCATGATTAGTGTAGGTCAATGGAACGACTTACCTAAGATCGACATAATGCGCCTTGAAAGGCCCGCTTACATCTTCACGATTGAAGCAATCATAGACGACAAACCTTGGTATCACGATATCAAATGCTTCCTTCAGAAACAAGAGTACCCATCTGGGGCACTCAGAAAAGACAGGAAAACCCTCAGAAGATTGGCTAGAAACTTCTTCCTGAGCGGTGACACTCTCTATAAGAGAAATTTTGACATGGTCTTGCTCCGATGCTTAGACGGACCAGAAGCATACATGCTTATGAAAGAAATTCATGAAGGATCCTTTGGCACTCATGCCAACGGACACACAATGGCGAGAAAAATTCTAAGAGCAGGGTACTATTGGTTGACCATGGAATCCGACTGCTACAAGTACAAGAGGAGGTGTCACAAGTGTCAGATATACTCCGACAAAATTCATGTACCGCCATCACATCTCAAAGTTCTTTCTTCCCCATGGCCTTTTTCCATATGGGGAATCGACATGATTGGCTTGATCGAACCTAAGGCTTCAAACAGACATCGATTCATCCTGGTAGCCATTGACTATTTCACCAAGTGGGTCGAAGCAGCGTCGTACGCTAATGTAACCCGACAAGTGCTAGTCTGATTTATCAAAAACAATATCATCTGCCGTTATGGTGTTCGAAGAGAGATCATTACTGACAATGGATCTAACTTGAACAACAAGATGATGAAGGAGTTATGCGCAGAGTTCAAGATCGAACATTATAACTCATCTCCCTACCGACCCAAGATGAACGGGGCGGTAGAAGCGGCTAACAAGAACATCAAGAAGATTGTTCAAAAGATGGTTGTGACCTACAAAGACTGGCACGAGATGCTACCCTTTGCTCTTCATGGTTATCGCACATCTGTCCGTACTTCAACAGGGGAAACCCCTTTCTCTCTAGTATATGGCAAGGAGGCAGTGCTCCCCATAGAAGTAGAGATCCCATCAATCTGGGTATTGATGGAAACCAAGCTCACCGAAGCTGAATGGTTTCAAAGTCGACACGATGAATTGAATCTGATCGAAGAAAAGAGAATAACGGCATTATGCCACGGTCAACTGTATCAACAAAGAATGAAGAGGGCGTTCGAAAAAAAGGTTCGACCTCGTGTCTTCAGAAAAGGAGACCTCGTGCTCAAGAAGATACAATCATTTCTCACTGATTCGCGAGGCAAGTGGACTCCGAATTATGATGGCCCCTATGTGGTCACGAAAGCTTTCTCAGGCGGCGCCTTGAGACTTGCAACCATGGACGGAGAGGAATTCGCCTACCCCACGAATGTTGATGTAGTCAAGAAATACTTCGCCTAAACTAAAAAAAATGTCTCGGTGGATTGAAAACCCGAAAGGGCGGTCCAGGCAAAAGTTAGAGACAAAAAAAAAAATCATCCCGATGGATTGGAAACATCATAGTACAATCCAGGCAAAAGTTAGGGATAATGGCAAGTAACTATGTTCAACAGAGGCAAGTCCCTCAGCAACACCAGTTACATCATCCATCAGAGGAAAACTCCAGTCAAGGTCATCTTCGACAGAAGCTCAGGATGCCCCCAAATTCAAAGTTGGTAGAAGGATAATGGTCGTTATGTTTCAACATAGCCCTTTTCCCTGTAAATTACCATTTTCTAACTTTGTAATTACTCTTTGGAATCACGCGTTTGGCTGATCTCCATCTTATCAATAAAATTTGAGCCCTTGTGCTTTTGTTTGTAATTCTTACTTGTTTTAGCTTTACAGAACGACATTTTAACATGATCAACGATTCTTGAAATAAAACAAAAATGAATTTACTTGTTAAAACTTTTTCTGCTTTTTAATAAAGACGACAATTTCTTTTGACTGTTGAACATCAAAAGAACATCCACCGTTTCTCCAGAAGTAAGCGAACCTCAAAGTGCAGAATCAAAGTACTCCTTCTAACCTAATACGCCTGAATGAAGGGATCAACTGTGTCAGAGACCTTGTTTCGTCTGACACGCCTCGACAGAGTTCTTACCTCCTAAGCCCGATCAACGGTATTCCCCGCAGGGATTATCTCTCCTAAGCAAGGTGGAATTGCTATCTTGAACCAGCGATATCTCTATACACCCCGCGATGGTCGAGTATCCAGTCATGTTCATCTTTTAGTTTGTGTGTCGCGTCAGTTTTGTCAGCATATACATACATACATCATGCATTTTTTATTTGCATTTACATTTCATATTGCATCACTATCACTCTAGTCGGTCTTATCCCCTAGTGATAAAAGTCCTCTCAATCGAGTTGTCGGACCTTTCCTCGTTGGGAAGAGAATCATCTAAGCAATCTCTCTCCCGTTTATCTCTAGATCAGAGTCGGCACTATACCACTTTGATAACTTGAACCTCTGAAAGGCCAGAGAACCTTCAACAGATGTCACTCTTTGCCATTGAAGATGATATCCTTGCTTTCCCGGATTAAAGAAAATCCCCAGAGAAAGCCTCTTAAGCAAGGGTTCAGCAGTGCATCAGTATTTCTCCGAAAATCCACTGATGAAAAGGTCATCGGCACCTCAAAATTGGACCCCATCACATGGCATTTCTCCGGGAAGATCCCGAGAAAAGTATGATGTAAGATCCCAAGTGGAAACAGTCTCTCAAGAGACTCGCTGTCCCCCAGTAGAATCGACAAATGGAATCTCCAACAGAGAAGTTTGTGCAACTCTACAACTCAGACGACTGGGTTCCCCAGCAAGTCTGACATCAAAAGTTTTTCCGTCAAATGGCATCTCCCCAGGAAAATTCGGCGAGAAGTTTGAAGGAAATCCGCTACAAATAGCGTTCCTTGTCAATAAAGTTTATTGACAAAAGAAACTAAGACCAGTTCCTTGGTAGGAAACCAGGATCGAGGGGAAGTTTAAATCAGAAACTAAGACCAGTTCCTTGGTAGGAAACCAGGATCGAGGGGAAGTTTAAATCAGAAACTAAGACCAGTTCCTTGGTAGGAAACCAGGATCGAGGGGAAGTTTAAATAATAAACTAAGACCAGTTCCTTGGTAGGAAACCAGGATCGAGGGGAGGTTTATTTCAGGAGAAAACTGAGACCAGCTCCTTGGCTGAAAACCAGGATCGAGGGGAAGTTTACCTTTTCTAAGCATCATCGCTTAGCTAAAGAAGATGAATACGTAAGCTACCATTCATAACCACCATCAAAATTTCGGGTATTCCGATATTTAATCCTCTTGCACCCCGAATGCCCGAATACCTTCGTCATTCACGCCTTCGAGTCCAAGAAGATTAAATAGGGGCATCTGTCATACCCCAAATTTTGACCACTAAGATTTCCCATCATTGTGCAAATCATCATCACAATATGGATGAACCATCATGCCTCACCAAATGCCTCAAGGGTTGTTGAGCATTCACTACAATCAAAATTAGGGTTTTAAGCCCTCTCAGAGCCTTAGACAAAGGATCAATCAAGGAATGACATGATCTTTAACTTGTCTAACCTCTCAAACATCCACAATGGATCAAAAGGACTCCCACTTCAAGGATTAAGCACAAGGTTGCTCCCTTCTAGGTGGATCAAGTCTCAAGATCGCCAGTATCACCAAATTAGGGTTTTGGTCGACCAGGGCCTCCAGATGGAAATTTTTCATCTGGGCACAAGCCAAAGATCCAAAACACAACCTAATGTACTCCATGGAACCTCATGGACCCAAGCATCAAGTCAATTTGACCTCAGGGGATGCATACATAAAAAATCAGGAATTAGGGTTTCTTGACCTAATTCACCCCTAAGTTGACTTTTGGGACAAACCATGAGCCAAGACCTCGAGAGAGGATTTGAGGGTCTCTAATGAACTATATTTATCCATTTGGAACAATGGATTAATCCAAGAAGCTTGAGCAACAAGTCTCAATTTCATCTGCACCACAATTAGGGTTTTAAGGAAAAAGTCAACTGTAACTTTGACTTTTGACCAGGACAAGCTCCCAAGCCCTAAGACATGCATCAATATACCCTATGACACCCATGGAACATGTCCATCAAGTTTGATTTTGGTCAAGGACATGATTTCCTGAAGAATTGCACAGTTTGGAATTCATCTGATAAAAAGTCAACTGTGCACAAAAGTCAACTTTGACTTTTTGAGATTTTTCACCAAAATGGATTTTTAACCCTAAAATGATGTTAATGTATGATTTGAATCATCATTCATCAAGAAAAATCAAAGAATGTTGGATAACTTGTAAAAGGGGTAACCATAAAACTTAGAAATTTTTCTAAGTTATGGAAAAAGTACCACTAATGCACTAACTTTGGAGGACCATAACTCCTAAACCACATGGCCAAATTTTTTCATCCAAGGATGGATTTGTAGCCCTCATTACCCTCTACAAAAACTTCAACTAGACCTAAGTCCAATTCATTAAGGATTTTGAGTTATGGAGTGATCAAAATCAAGAAATCACACTTTGTTCCAACACTTAGTGAAAATTTCACTAAGTCAGATTTTGCTTCACTTTTTGCCAAATGTAGAGGGATTTTTCACTTGGAATCAAAAGAGATCAAAACTAAATATGTTCAAACAGTTGTTGTATCATGTAAGGGCTTTCCAAAATGGCCAAGAACATTGCCAAATTCAACTTACCCCATGAGATATGACATTGTCAAGTTGCCTTGCTGAAATCTGTCAAAGGCAAGGCAGATTTTGCATTTTGGCTCGATTTGCCAAAATCAGCCAAATTCAAATGCTCCTATCCACTTGGACACATCTGAGGATTGAATCTAAAGGGGACAATCACTGAGCCAAACTTCCAAAGTCCATGGAACAAGAAATAGCATGTTGAACCTAGAATGGCCAAAATAGGGACAAGACTCCAAATTTGGATTGAAGCATTCAATGGAAGCATCAAGGTGGCATGGACTGAGCCATTCTCATCTGAAATCAGTCAAGACTTATCCAAGACCAAGGGAACCAAAGCTCTGTGCCCTAACCTCTAGTCAATGGCTAGAGGAGACTTGCATTTCCATTGGCCAACATTGATCAAACACCTGCTGCAGTTGCCATTCACTGTGGATCCCAAAACAAACTTGCTCTACTATAAATAGAGCTCAATTGTGATCAGTTTGAGTACACCAAAGCCATCAAACAGATGCTTTCCTCAAAATCTCTTCTTTCACTCCAATTTTGCCTTCTAAGGCAAGTCACTATCGGGTTTTGAGTTTAAGAGCAATTCCAATCAAACCAATCACTCACACACCTCACATACATCACATATGAGCTGATCAAACACTTAGATCACTTCTAAAACACCAATTTCACAAAATCACCAGCTGGTTGCTCAAATTTTCAACCAAGTTGTAGCTGAGGTACCACAAATTGATCCAGCCAATTTCAATCAAGTCCAACCATTCAAACACACTCCATAGGGTGTAGGGAAGCTGTTCAGATCATCACCACTCATCTGTAACACCTCCAAATCAAAAATCACATTGCACTTGCTGTCACGGCTTAGAGGTAAGCATATACTTGGTCATCTCTCAATCTATGCATATTTCCTCGCACAATAATTTGGCCATATGTTCATAATCATGCATGGAATGTTTTCCCTCAATTAATTGCATTGTTTGAATCGTGTATCAAAAATCCTAGCCTTCATGCAGAAATTAGGGTTCTTGAGGTTTCTTCGTGATTTCATGTTTTATGTTTAATTTAAATGAAATTAAGTGTTATAGACATGATCGTGAGGTTGAGACGAGCATAATGATATGTGGATTGCATGATATGATTACGTATTCAGTGAGATTGGATGGAAAACGCAAATCAGCCAAACCCAGAAAAACGCGCGTGTTCTTGCTTGTGTTCTTGGCGCCTTTTTCACAAATTCAAATATTTGAATTTTGTGATTTTGTTTAATTGATTCAAAAATTAATTTCTCTCTGAGTTTTAATGATTTTGAGTTGATTCTTTTTTTAATAATTCACAAAAATGTTAAAATATTTTATTTTCCCAAAAAATCCCAAAAATAATATTTATTTCATATAATTGATATTTTTGCAAAGGATTAATATTTTAATTGTTTTTGACATATTAAATATTTTTTCTACATTGATTTTGCAACTTTTAATGCTTTCTAATTATTTTGTAGGTCAATACTTAATTTTTGAAGCATTAATCCAAAATCAAAATTTGTTTTTCATATGTTAAATAATTTTGATCATTTTAATTGAATTTGTATTCAATTAAATACATTTTTGAAAACAAATTAGGGTTTTTGGATTAATTCAACCCTCATAAATCATTTTCAAAACACTTTGGGCCTCTAATAGAGTGTAAGACCCAATACTTTCTTGACCAAAACATTTTTGGGCCTCAGTGTATTGTATAAGTCCCGATACCGTAAAAAACGAACGGCGCGATCGTCGCCTTTTCAAAATAAACCTTGGGCCTCTCCTTGAGCTATAAGACCCATTCAAAAACACTTTGGGCCTCTATTAGAGTGTAAGACCTAATCCCCTTTTAACCAAAATCACTTTGGGCCTCACTTATTGTATAAGTCCCTTTGCGTTAAAAGAAACCTCGGCGCGATCGCCATTTCAAACGGAAAAATCAATTGGGCCTACCCTCGTGTTATAAGCCCCACTCCTTTTCTTTAAACCTTTTGGGCCTCTTGAAAGGGTGTAAGACCCATCCCTTTGTACAGAAAACATTTTGGGCCACAGTCACTTGTATAAGCCCCTCTGTACAAATTCAACAGTGCGCTCACTGATAAACTCACTTGGGCCTCTCCTTGAGCTGTAAGCCCCAAATATTTTTTATTTCAAAGCACTTTCTCCTTTGATTTTGAATATATTGTTGTTTTCAATCTTTCTTTGTTGAACAACTAACCAAACAGCATGGAAGCTCTACAACTGAGTAAGTGTTTGCACGCTTTCATTTACCGCTTTCATATACATATAACTGTATTGTGGGGTTGTTTCACTGTAAGTCTTCTTTCATAAACTCATATCAACTGTGTAATAATAGTATAGATATTTAGAGTTTCCCCGGCAACTACGTCTAGAACTAGGTGACGCCGTTTCGTTTATTCGTAGAAATAGACAACTAGATCCCCAATAGGATCACCAGATACAATCTTCTCTTCGACTGTCCTCATTAGGAATTGTCAAGAAACTCTACTCCCAGAGATGAATGTATTCTCCGTGAATGGAATCTTTGAGTTTCTTCCAAATTCTCGAACTTTCCTGACTTTGATCTATTCTCGGTGAATAGCATTGCCTTGAATTTCTCGGGGTTTGGGGACCCACGGGCTTCTTAAAAGCATCGGCCTCCTCTTGGGCATCGTACAAGGACCCACAGGCTTCCTAAAAGCAACCCCGCCTCCTCTTGGGCTTAGTACAAGGACCATACGGCTTCTTAGAAGTATTCACAGCCTCCTCTTAGGCTTCGTATAATGATCTCTTCCTCCGGGAATGATAGCCTCCTATTGGGCTTAGTACAAGGACCCGTCGGCTTCTTAAAAGTTTCCAGCCTCCTCTTGGGCTTCGTACAAATTATCCCGACGACCTCCTAGAGGTATAGGAACAGAACTTAGTCATCTTCATAGAACAGTCCTTTCATAGAGTCTACTACTGTTTCTCAAAACACAGTATAAAAGATGAAACTCTAGACACGGACAGTCTAACTTCCTTGAGTCTCAAAGACATTCTCAAGTGACCCCTTCAAAAACAGGAAGGAAACCTGCAAACTCGGACAGTCTCAATACCCTTCGGATTTCCCGCTTCCTTAAAGAACAGGAATAGCCCGGATCCCTGAGTCAAAATCCCTGAGTACAGTGTTGCTCATATAAGAACTGATTTTCTCTTTAAAATCAGTATACTGGACCTGTCACTTAACTGAAATAGTAACCCTAGCCTCCTCTTGGGCTTTGTAATATGATTCTCCCCAGCGGAGTCAAACAATGTTTAGCCTCTCTCTCGGGCTTTGTACGAGACACATAAGAGACTCCCTCGTTGAGTCAATCACCCCTTTCGCCTCCATCTCGGGCTTCGTACGAGATACAAAAAATTCTCTTGTTGAGTCAAATAGCCTCCATCTCGGGCTTTATACGAGATACCAAAAGATTCCCTCGTTGAGTCAAACCTTTTAGCCTCTTTCTCGGGCTTTGTACGAGACACATAATAGCCTCCGCTTAGGCTTTGTATAAGAAAACCACTGGTTAATCCAATTAACCTTTTAGCATCAAAGCTGTGCCTCGTTCACAGTGCAAAAACATCAACAACTCATTCCCCTTCATCTAATCGCTGTAAGCGGCAAGCCTCTGGATCATCTACATCTATGCCACTGTCCCTCTTTTAGTATGAGAAATTCCTAAGGAAAGATGGCATTGCTCTAAACTGAGTTAAAGTCTTCTCCTTCAGGTTGAAATCCCCTATAAAGGAAATTATGGCATTGCTAGGATCCGCGTATCCCGGTTAAAGTAATTCTCCTTTATAACCAGTCACCCAACAGTTGTGACATACAACCCCCCTCTTTAGAGATGACAAATTCTCTCTAAAGTCAAACCCCTTCAGCTTCACATCTTGGGCTTTGAACAAGATACAAATCACCTTTCGCTTCACGTCTTGGACTTTGAACAAGACACCAAAACAACCATTTCCTCCCATAGAATAAGAGGAACTACGAACGCTCTGATTTCCCTGTTTTGGTAAACGGGAATACGTAGGCATAAGATCGAAAGAAAAGATCTTAGCGAGCACAATCAACAAAAAAAAATCCCATATCTCCATCAATCAAAAGCAGTAATTCAAAAACATCAGTCCTAACATCCTAATCCTTGTTCCCCGCCAGAAACCTTCTGTCTACATAAAAAGGAAAGAAAACAGTATTGGCGAAAATACAAATAACCAGTACAAAGGCCCCCCACATTGATAACATTCGTAACCTAACAGATCGCTGTTTAAACTCAGTATACAAAGCAGGGTTAATTGGAGACATCTATTTCCCTTCCTTCATCAGCTCACAATAGGATAAAAAATGAATCGACCTGTAGTTTTAAGCTCAACCGCAGAGAGCGACCAGCGCTTAAGAACCGCGTCCAAAATCGCTCGTCTACACATAGTTATGGAGTAGAAAATCTAATCCCATAACAAGTGGTATTGAAAGATTTAGGTCTTGAACCCAAATTTTTGGCCATGGATAATACTCAGACCATTGGTTACAATTTGTTAGGAATTTTTCTTGAATATTTTTAAATTGTAAATCATTTGAAGTTTTTGTTCCATCAAATTGTATTGAATAAGTTGGTTTTACTTTAACCAATTTAGTTTTTAATTCTTCTGGGATAATTTTCATATCTATAGTAGATGCAGTTGCTCCAGTATCTACTAAAATTAGTATGGTTATTACTTGCCCATGAATATTAATTTTTGCTGGAATTATAATTTGTCTTAGTTTATCTTTATTACAAACTAAGGGTATCTGGAGATCTTGGGGTTGCTCTATGTTATTTATAATGTTTATGTCCTCTTGAGTAATCTCTGTTAATTTTAAATTATTTTCAATAACTGGGAGTTTTTCTTTTTTGATAATTTCTATTAATTCTTTAATAGTTTCTTCTAGACTATTAATTCTAGTTTCCAATTTATCTACTTTGGTTTCCAACCTGTCAAATTTTTCTTCTAATTGATCTATTCTTTTTTCCCCATGTTTTTTATCAGAATTTTCAGGTGTATCTTTAATTTTGTTTTCTATATTAAAGTGTTTTTTAATACAATGTGAACAGATTTGTTTTAGACAAATATGACATTTCCATCTTTTATCAAAAGAGGAAAACCAATTACACTTGAAGCATCTAATATTGTCGCTTCCAGCTTTATGAATCCAATTATGATTACAATCTGTAACTATTTTTTTGATTCATTAATTGAAATTAAATTTTTTCAGTTTTTCCAAAAGAATATAATTGTTGTTTGTTTCTTCCTCTACGGGAATTTCAATTTCTTCATTCTCTATTCCTTCTAGAGAACAAATACTCCAAATTTCAGAGTTGTCTGAAATGTCTGAGGTTATTTCTAATATATCCTCTTTAATTGTAGAAATTAGGTTTGATTCTCTTGTAAACAGATTTTGTTTGTTTAGACAAACTGAGGATAAATGTCCTGGTTTGTTACAAACAAAACAAGTAATTGTATTCTTATAAGTTTTGTTAGGATTGTACTTTCTCACATGTTTTTCTTTGTTTAAATAAGGTTTTCTAGCGTTGGATTTCCTTAAATAATTTTTCTTAGTGTAATTTTTCTTGAATCTAGGTTGTCTCCTTTGGTTTTTATCTTGTGGATGTTTACCGTACTGTTGAGGAGTATAAATTTGTTTACAAAAACCTACATTCTTATGTTTTAATTCTTTTTGGATTTGAATATAAGTACATTTCTTTTTTAATTCAGAAATAATAAATTGTATTTTTATTCCAATATTATCAAATTCATTTTTTATTTCTAATTTTTTCCAACTTTCATGAATTTCCTGACCTAAGGGTCCTGGTAATTTGGTAAAAAGTCTTTCTCCTAATTCTTGAGAAAAATAATTTCCGGATGTGCTTGCTAAAGCATAAAAATCTTGTAAGAATTCTATTACATGATTCCAATCATATAATTGAATTTGTTCTAAATTTCTCATAGCTTCAGCTTGTCTTAAAGTTAATCCTACATTGGCGTCTTTGCCTGTAATAATTCTATGTATTGTATAAACAAAATTATGAATATTATTTCCTTGGGTTACCAATCTTCCTAATTCTTCTGGAAATTTTACTTTGAATGCTTCCCAAGCAGCCCTAGCTATGTCTCCTAAATAATTTTCGGCAATTTTAATCATTTCTTCTCCAGTAGTAATATTGTAGTGTCTACTTTCATAGTCTCTAATTACCAAAGCAGTCCATTGTTCAATGTAATTGTCCAAAAGTTGTGGATGTATATTAGTAATATTTAGCATAACCTGCCCCTGACCATATAAATTAATTTCATTTGGATTTCTTTTTCCTAATGTTCTTAAGTCAGGATTGTTGTTGTCATAGATAGCAACAGGTAATCTAGAGGGATGTCCTATAGAATAACCCATCCTCATTGGTTGACTATTGGGAAAAAATGATCCATAAGAGGAACTGGATTCTTCGTTTACTAAATTTTTTCCAATGTAATATGTTTCAGAAGTTTCTATTACGGTTTCAGTTTCTTCAAAGATTTGTTTTAAATTTGTTATATCTTGGAAATATTTATCCATAAGAAAATCTTTTTTTGTATTAGCCGCTTCAATTTCCAAATTAAAATTTTCCATTAAAATTTCATCATTTCTAATTTTAATTAATTCTAAACTGGTTAATTCT
Organism: Lathyrus tuberosus; assembly: GCA_022829125.1. NCBI lineage: Eukaryota > Viridiplantae > Streptophyta > Magnoliopsida > Fabales > Fabaceae > Lathyrus > Lathyrus tuberosus. Next base: position 8,613,340 of record JALAZF010000226.1, read on the forward strand.
TGATTACTCATCGTTATTGTTTTGTGAATGAGTTCCTTCATAATTTTTAAATCTCAAAGATAAACTTCCTTTAGTTTTGTATGTTACTACTTCTGTAGGTGTTAGTGTCTCAGCTTCTTGTTCGTGATTTTCTTTAATTTTCCATTCTTCCCTAGCTAGGAGAGATGGTGATATAGGTTCTGGTCCTAAAAAATTGATTCCTTTTGAAGTAATGGTTTTTATCATGTCATCAATTTTAATTTTAAACTTAGGGGAATATTGGGTGGATAGTTTCCCTAAGAAAATGATATCAACTACAATGTTTGATCCTTTAAAGCCTTTAAAACCTTTGCTTTGGACCTGTATTTTTATCTTTTTTAAATCTTTTACTGCTATGGTAAAATTTGGACATAAATAATGAATTCCGCAATTATTATTCATGTCTACTTCAATTATTCCCATGATTTGTCTATCTAGATCTGGGTGTCTAGTGTCAAGTATGGCTACTAATATTTTGGCACCATTTTGTTTCATTACTAAGCCTCTTACAGCTGTAGTAATTAACCCTAAATGGATATAATTCATATTTTTATTGGCCAATTGATTTATGCTGTCAATGGTCAATAATCCAAATTCTTCAATTTTACCATCTGGTAATTCTATCATTTCTGACCTATGTGTACGAATTAAGCTGGAATTGTTTTCAAATATCCCGGATTTATATAATTGTGTCGGTTTTAACAGATTTATTTGGTTATTAGTCATAACTTCTAAGTCCTTATTTGTATCAACAATTTGTTCTAATTGTGATAAATTTTTACTTTCTTTCTTATTGAATAGTTTATCCATATAAGAAGTATTTTGAGTATGATTTAGAGTTGTAGTTCTGGATGTACTAGCCTCATCATCCATTAATGTTCTAGACCTACCAGAGAAACTTGATCTTCCAGGAAGGAGATTCATACCTTTAAATGTTTCTTAACTTTTTCGGTATTATAGGTTAAGAAAGTATGAGTTTTTATAGTTTTTCTTTCAGTGCTAATTTGAGAAAATTGTTCAGTTAAGGAATCTATAGATGATTTTAAATCTTCAGCTCCGTTTATAGGAGTTTTTTGTTGCTTAGATAAATCTTTAATATGTACTAATATTTGTCTATTAAGACTTATATTTTCTGTTAATAATTTATCTAAATGTTTTAATTTCTTGTTTTGTAAGTCTAAACAAGTTTTTAGATAATCCAATTTAGATTCCATCAATGGCTCAGATCAAAAGCTCTGATACCAGATAGAGAAATGGGGGGGAGTGCCTCCGTGGAGGTTAATTTGAAATGTAGGTTTGTTGTTTAAGTTGAAAATGGGGGAAAACCTTATTAAAGGTAGTCCATGAATAGTTTGAGGAATCAACTCAAAGAAGAAGAAACCTGTCTTCTTGACAACATTTGGAACTTACAAACTACCATTCAAGGTACTAGTAAGAAGGTTGCAGTGATAAATGCTTTAGCATCTTATCTCTCAATTGGCAGACATTTTAACAAAAAACCTTTCATCTGCTATGCTTTATACACAGGCTTAAAAGCTCGTGTTTATTTGGATTGGGATGAAATGGCTATTTTGATTGAAGAAATTAAATTATTTCCGAGATATGGTCAACCTCTTTTTAAAGGATTTTTTGACATTCAGGAGGCCATAGACTCTGTTACTAAGGCTTGTGGGAATGATATTATTATCTCGCCCAAAGTTCTTAAGTATCAACATTATCTGAAACACATGGAAAATTTTGATGATCAAGATTTTTTACATGAAATTCAGAGCACAAATTATAAAGGTAAAGGGAAAGAAATTTCTCTAAGACCTCAAATTCCACCAAAGGATCAAAAGTCCTTTAGTGATACATTGATTAACACAAAGGTTCAAAAGACCGATACAAAATTTTTACTTTTGGGAAAACCGGTGATTCCAGCTCAACCGAAAATTTCTGAAGAAGAAATAAATTTGTCAACATTCATCTTACTACAAGACACATTAGCCCAAATTTGCAACAATCAGATAATTCACAACGGAATTTCAACAGAATGGAGCTTTGTATTCAACAACTACAAATCATGCCAAAGTATGTTTGAAAATTGCCCAGAAAATCAAGATGGTGAATGTTTTTGTCAACTTGATTCAGTAATAAGGAAGGCCAGAATTTCTCTACCTACCTTTAAACCATTCAAAGTAAGAAACTACAACGTAACCCTTACCAATCTACTCAAACATGGATTATTAAGCACCATTAATATTCCTCCATTATATGACTTCACACCATATCTACCACCATTCCTGGCAGACACTATGAAGGTAGTCACATTAGAATTTCCACAAAAGGCCAAATTAGAAATTACGTCTTTATATCCAGATTTTCAGAAAAATTATCCTTGTGTGCACATGATTTGGATGCATTTTAATGAATTTGACTTAGAGTATGAAGAATTTCAAGTACAAAATTCAGGTCCTAAAACCATTAAATTAGAAGACATGTCCCAACAGATTGAACTCGCAAGAGCAAAATTGATATCTGAAGACTTTGGTTGGTCCAAAGACAAAATGGAAGAAAGAAATTTGCTTAGGGAAGATAAGTCCGGCAAGATTTACACCAATTCTGAAATAGCAAAACATTACTTTTTCACCTTTGAAGTCAAACATTCAAGACCCAAATTGGTGGAAGCCTACAAACGAAGGAATACTAGTCATTCTAAGAGACCTGGTTCCTCCGGATCATCTCAAGATAGATCAACGATCATGATTGACCCATAACCATGTGAGTCATGTGATCACTATCAAACATGACATTATTGCTGACATCAAGAAAGGCGACATTAGTGAATTATTTGATTCCTGACAGATAAGGAATCTTATCAACTTGTAGCTTTTTCTTTTCCTTTTTAGCTGTAAAGTAAATAATGTTTTACTTTGTCTTTCTTTTTGTTTACTTTTTGTAAAGTAGTTTGTCCACTAACTACTTAGTCCTAAAGCAAATAGTGCTCAAAGATGTAGTCAGATTCTCTTGCTTTACACGCAGCTGTGTCTAGAGTCTTCCTCTCTTGTATATAAGGAAGTTCTCCCATTTGTAAAAAAACACACATGAACAAACACACCAGCAAGAAGAACAACCTAACCTTTTACTCAAATATATGAAAGTAATTTTGCATTTAAATTATTTTCTTTACAAAATTATGCCTTCACACTAAACCATATTTCGACTTCTTAATTGTTTCTAAGAGGTATGATCTAATTATGACTTAGCTCTATAATCTCAGTTTAGTTTAGAGATTTATTGTTAATCTAATAGGCATGATCTTTTAAATACTTAGCTTTATAATCTTAGTTTAATTCTATGATTATTGTTTATCTTCGCTATTTTACTATCAAAAGACGTAAGTCCTGTTTGAACCGAATAAGACCGTTATAATCTAAGAAGATAATCCGATTAGGGAAATCGAAAAGAGACTACCGCTTAGGATGAAGATTCTTAGATCTTAGGTTTTTGACGCAGAGATGTCTCTGGAAGAACTCTGTGGTAGTAGGTGAGGGATGACAAGGTGAGGTACTAAAAGTTTAGCGTAAGATTTTCAATAACCTTAAAATTAAATTTAGATTATCACGTCTAAGTTAATATTAGATCATTATCCTAAAAAGATTTTCAGTAAACTAAAAACTAAACTTAGATTATCATGTATAAGTTATTTTTAGATCATATACCTCAAAAGAACATTAAGAAGAAGGAATAAGTTGACAAATAATTTTGAAGGAAAATTTTTAAAGAAATTAAATTTTTATGGAACGAGAAATTTATTACCCAAATTCAAATTTTACAACACAAAAATTTTTCATTAATAATTTTGGAGTAGACTATTCTGAACCAAATTCAAACAGCAAAATATCTGAGATCATTTGTATCCAAGATTTTGATGAAAAAATCTTATGTTTATTCAAAAAATTTCCATACCCAGTGTAATACCCCATAAATTTATAAACGCTCTGGTTAATATTATTATGATCAACTGGGTTCCGGAGTACTCTGAGCAATTATTTGATAAAATAATTAGAGTAAACTGACGAACTCAGAGTTGATTAAATTAATAGTATTTAACGTTGAGTTTTTATTAATTGGTGCATTTGAGCTAATTTGGATATTTAGTAGTATTACTAATAAATGGTAATTTTCTATACTATCTATTTTTTCTTTCCACTTCATTTGGAAAAACAAACATAGTTAGAAAAGAAAGGAAAGTGAAGGAAAGGAAAAGAGAAGGAAAGGAAAAAGGAGAGAAAATTCCACAAAGAGCTCAAGATCATCATCAAGCATCCATTCTTCATCTCTTCATCTCAATTTCATCATCCTCATCTTGTTGTCCAGGTGGGTTCTAGTTAGCCCCTTTAGAGTAGAGTTTATTTTGAGTTTAGGGTTAGATTGGAAATTGTGATAATTGATTATTTTTGCATAAAATCATGAATCTAACTGTTGAAATTCAATGTTTGATTGTATGATATACTGCTTGTTATGTTATAACATGTTTTGATGCTTTGTGATTGATCAAAAATGGGATTTTGGGGTGATTTTGGATCAACCCGTAGCAGGAAAATTCTGCTGGTTTTTCTGCATTTTTCTCTGCCCATACGCGTATGGCATGGGGCAATACGCGTATGGGGCATGTCAATACGCGTACGGCAAGGGCGTTACGCGTATGGCAATTTTTAAAAGGAATTTCAAGGGGAAAACTGTCTCTGCCCATACGCGTATGGCCTTGGGCAATACGCGTATGGCTGGGCGAGAATTTTGGGCAATACGCGTATGGGGTGTGCCAATACGCGTATGGCCAGGAGAATTGCTAAAATTCTGCTGTTGTGATTATTTTTCCGATCGTTTGTTTCCAATGCCGTAACTTTTTGTACGTAACTCGGATTTGAACATTTTTGGTATCGTTGGAAAAATAATAAAATGTACTTTCTTATTGCAATGGTTTTGAGATTGTCGGTCGATTTAATTAAGTCGGGATTTCTGGAATAGCATCATTTTGTCGACTTTTATCTGTTAAATGTGTGTAATAGTTGTTGACAATGTATGCATGTTAAAATATGGAATAGGCAGAGTGAGGATTATTACTATAACTGTGTCGGGAGTGCGATTTTCCCATATGCGGCAACGCTCGTGCATGAAAGGCCGAGGCGTGTGCATTTCAATCATAACCACTGTTTCTTGCGGTGTAGTTTCATGAGACTCGAGCACCTCCTCTGAAACGTTATGCACAACTACTTGGCAGGTTTGATTCCCGTAGTGAGTACGATTGGAGCCTACGGGTAAAGAGACTTATGACGGTGTACGGGCCGTGAGAAGTGACGGATCACGGTGTACGGACCGATGATCTAGAATCCAATTCGTATGCGAAGTAGCTACAAGGATCCATGACTCGGGTCGTCTTCTAGACGTAGAAGCAGACGGGAATAGGGGGTACCTTGGTATTGGTTATTGATTTGTGAATCCTTGAGTTTACAGGCTCAGGAGGTACTTCGGTACTAGTGTGAGTTACAGGCTCACCGTGTTGGTTACTTGTGTGTGTGTACTCATGGTCTTTCCCCTTTCCCCTTTGACATAAGTTAGGTTTATTTAGAACCTTGTAAAGCCGAGAGGACTTTAAGATAGGGAACTCACTGAGATTTGATGTATCTCACCCCACTGTTGTTGTTTACATCACAGGTTCTGCAGGTTCCGCAAAGGGTAAGGACAAGGTTATTTGACTTTCCTTACGGATCATAGCTTTTGTGATGGCATGGCTTCCGCTATGGCGTTTATGTTTTGAGATCATTATTTTGATCTAGTTCTTAGTTTTTCATCTTGGAACATCTTGTATATGTAATGCCTTAGACTTTTAGTGTTTTGTATTAGAGGCATTTATGTGTATAATGTGTTAACTAGGAACTTATTATATTTCAGTACCAAAAGTGAAACTCATGTATAATATGTGATTTGATGCATGTATTTATATGTGGTCATTACAGTTGGTATCAAAGCAGGTCGTATCCTCGACCTAGCCATGAAATAGAATAAGTAATTCTTTCCGTTTCAGATACGTGGTGTCGCCTTTGGTCTTACGTGTTATATTTATGGTATTGAGCCTGATCAACTTAATCCTATTTGTATGACATTCAGGAACATGGCCGACAGACGTAGAAACAACCGTGGAAGACCAAGGACTCCGAGGACTACTCCGGCCAGGACGGTTCCACAGGGTGCTGAAGGGAACACCCCTTTGTATCAATTCATGCAACAGATGCAGCAGCAGCAAAATCAGTTTATGCAAGGAATGGTACAGTAAATGGCTGATGGTCTGCATCCTCCAGTGGTTGTTCCTGAAGTTGCAGGGGGGACCTATAGGGAATTCATTCGTATGAATCCTCCGGAGTTTCAGGGAGGGTTAGATCCGGTGAAGGCGCATGAATGGATATCAGGTATGGAACAGATTTTCTTGATAGTGCATTGTAGTGAGGAAAATAAAGTGGTCTTTGCTTCTCACTTGCTAAAGGGTCCTGCCATGAGGTGGTGGGAGAGCGCTTTAGCCTTAATGACAATCCAAGAGGTACCAAAAGTGTGGGAGCAGTTTAAGGTAATTTTTATGGAGAAATATTTTCCGAGTTCTTTAAGGTCTCAGAAGGAGTTTGAGTTCCAACAGTTGAGACAGGGCAATTTATCAGTGGCTTCCTATGCGGAAAAATTTGAGATCATGGCTGACTATTCTAGACAGGCCATGTATGCTCCTGATGAGAGGTGGAAGATTGATCAGTTTCTATTTGGTTTAAGGGCTGAAATTTCACATAGCGTGTCTCAACGGGAATTTGCTACTTATGCTGAAATGTTAAGACAATGTTATGTGGCGGAGAATAGTTTGAAAAAGGTACAAATGGAGGTGGATTTGAACAGGGCAACTCAAAGTGACCGTGGAAGGTCGAATCAACAGTTTAGGCAAAGGCAACAGTCTTTCAAAGGGAAGCAAGTACAGGGTTCTAGAACTAGTGTGCCTCCGGTATGTCGTACTTGTGGGAGGAATCATTATGGTAGGTGCAATTCGGATGGAATACGGTGTTATCAGTGTAACAAGATGGGTCATGTATCGAGAGATTGTCCTCAGGGTAGGAATCAGACACAAGGGAAGACTACTGGCCGAGTGTATACCTTGGATGCAAGGAAAGCAAAGGGTGACAACTCGATTGCGGGTATGTGTTTCGTAAATGGACATCCTTGTTTTGTTTTATTTGATTGTGGGGAAACGTATTCTTTTGTGTCCACGCGTTGTGTGAAGCAACTTGGGTTGCAAACTATTCCTTTGTTTCCTCCTATGGTGGTTACTACTACCATGGATGAAATGGTTGAAACACCGCTGATGTGTGAAAATTGTGTGTTGTCGGTGAACGAAAGAGTCTTCCAGATTGATCTTATTTGTTTGCCGCTTAAGAAAGTGTATGTTGTTCTGGGAATGGATTGGCTTTCAGCTAATTCGGTTTTTATCGGTTGTGAGGAGAAGTTAATCATTATTCCATCTGCTGAGGCTACTCCGAAAGATGTGTTATCAACGATTTTAAAAGGTACGGTGGGAATGGTAAATTTCTTGTTTGAGAAGGAGAAATTTGTTTTATTGGTTCTTACTAAGGAAGGAAGTAGTGAACAGCAAATTTTGAGTATTCCTATAGTGTGTGAGTTTCCTGAAGTTTTTCCTGAGGATGTTTCTTCTCTTCCTCCGGAGAGAGAAGTTGAGTTCTCTATTGACCTGGTACCGGGAACGGCTCCTATATTCGTTTCTCCTTATCGGATGGCACCGCTTGAATTAAGAGAATTAAAGGACCAATTGGAGGACTTGATGTCTAAGCATTTTGTTAGACCTAGTGTTTCACCTTGGGGAGCTCCAGTGTTATTGGTAAAGAAGAAAGATGGGGGAATGCGTTTGTGCATTGATTATTGTAAGTTGAATAAAGTCACCATTAAGAACAATTACCCCTTACCCAGGATAGACGACTTGTTAGATCAATTGAAGGGAGCCTGTGTGTTCTCGAAGATTGATTTACGGTCGGGTTATCATCAAATCCGAGTGAAGAGTTCCGATGTGCCAAAAACTGCATTTAGAACACGTTACGGTCATTATGAATTCTTAGTGATGCCTTTCGGTGTGACTAATGCTCCAGCTGTTTTTATGGATTACATGAACCGTATATTTCAGGCTTACTTGGACCAATTTGTGGTAATCTTTATTGACGACATTCTTATTTATTATCGTACTCCACAAGAGCACGGAGAATATCTAAGAATTGTCTTATCGGTATTGCAAGAGAAGCAATTGTTTGCTAAGTTGAGTAAGTGTGAGTTTTGGATATCGGAAGTAAATTTTCTTGGACATGTTATATCTCAAGGTGGTGTGGCAGTGGATCCATCGAAGGTAGAAGCAGTGATTAATTGGGAGAGACCGAGAAATATTTCAGAGGTTAGAAGTTTCTTGGGATTAGCAGGTTACTATAGAAGGTTCATTAAAGGCTTTTCTCAATTGGCCTTACCAATGACGAAACTTACTCGGAAGGATTTTGCTTTTGAGTGGGATTCGGGTTGTGAACAAAGTTTTATGAAATTGAAGGAAAGTTTGACGAGTGCTCCAGTATTAATTATTCCTGATCCTAACAACTCTTATGAAGTATTATGTGATGCTTCTAAGAGGGGATTAGGGGGTGTTCTGATGCAAGGCGGTCAAGTAGTAGCTTATGCTTCTCGACAGTTGAAAGTTCATGAGAAGATTATCCAACTCATGATTTGGAACTAGCTGCAGTGGTGTTTGCACTGAAGGTGTGGCGTCATTATTTGTATGGTGTACGTTTTGAAATGTTCAGTGACCACAAAAGTTTGAAGTATTTGTTTGACCAAAAGGAGTTGAATATGCGACAAAGAAGGTGGATGGAGTACTTAAAGGATTATGACTTAGAATTGAAGTATCATCCAGGAAAGGCGAATAAAGTAGCGGATGCTTTAAGTCGGAAAATGGTTCATAGTGCAGAATTGATGATTTTGGAGTATTCGTTGTTGGAAAAGTTTAGAGATCTTAATCTCCAGTTTGTGTGGACTCCGAATGGTGTAATTGTGGGAAATTTGGAGGTCAATTCTACTTTAAGAGTTGAGATTCAACAAGAACAAATGTTAGAGGAGGAGTTACAAGAATTGTTACTTCAACCGGGTTTTACACGAGCAACTGATGGGATTGTTCTGTTTAATCAACGGATTTGTGTTCCGAAGGATGAGGCATTGAAAAGAAAGATTTTAGATGAAGCTCATAAAGGTACTTTTACGATACATCCTGGTTCTTCGAAGATGTATCAGGATTTAAAGAGGGATTATTGGTGGTCTGGGATGAAAAAGGATATAGCGGAATATGTGTCAGAATGTACGGTGTGCCAACAGGTGAAGATTGAACACCAAAGACCGGGCGGTCTGTTGCAACCTTTGGATATTCCAGTTTGGAAGTGGGATAGTATTTATATGGATTTTGCAGTGGGTTTACCCCGTACACAGGGTGGTTATGATTCTATTTGGGTAATTGTGGATCGACTAACGAAATCTGCGCATTTCTTAGCCGTGAAGACTACTTATAAGGCAAGTCATCTTGCAAGGTTGTTTATTGCTGAGATTGTGAGATTGCATGGTATTCCTTCTAGTATTGTGTCTGATAGAGATCCGAAGTTTACTTCGAGGTTTTGGAAGGTGTTCCAACAAGCTATGGGTACGAATTTGCGTTTGAGCACGTCGAATCATCCTCAAACGGATGGTCAGACTGAGCGAACAATACAGACGATGGAGGATATGTTAAGAGCTTGTGTGCTAGAGAGTAGAGGGAATTGGAAAGAACTTTTTCCGTTAATTGAGTTTTCCTATAACAATAGTTACCATGCGAGCATCGGTATGGCTCCTTATGAAGCATTGTATGGGAGGAAGTGTAGAACACCTTTATGTTGGGCTGAAATTGGCGAAGATAGGATTTTGGGACCCGAGATTATTCAAGAGACTACGGAAAAGATTCGAATGATCCGTGAGAAAGTTAAACAAGCACAAGATCGTCAAAAGAGTTATGCGGACAATCGTAGGAGACCTTTGGAATTTGAGGAAGGTGATCATGTATTTCTGAAAGTTACTCCGAGATTGAGACTGAAAGGACCGTTTAAGTCACGTAAATTAAGTCCGAGATACGTGGGACCCTATCAGATTTTAGAAAGGATTGGTGAAGTTGCTTACAGATTAGCCTTACCACCCTCTCTATCTGAAATGCATGATGTTTTTCACGTATCTCAGCTCCGTAAGTTTATTCCTGATCCTCTTCAGCCAATTCTACCAGAATCAGTGGGAATAGAAGTGGATTTGACTTTTAAACCACAACCGAGTTGTATTGTGGGAAGAGAAACAAAAGTGTTAAGGAACAAAGACATTCCTCTCGTTAAGGTGCAATGGGATATGACGCATCCAGGTGATGCTACTTGGGAACTAGAGTCGGAAATGAGATATTCTTATCCGCATCTGTTCAGGTAATCTTTTAAATTCGAGGACGAATTTCTATTTAAGGGGGGGGGGGAGGATGTAATACCCCCGTAAATTTATAAACGCTCTGGTTAATATTATTATGATCAACTGGGTTCCGGAGTACTCTGAGCAATTATTTGATAAAATAATTAGAGTAAACTGACGAACTCAGAGTTGATTAAATTAATAGTATTTAACGTTGAGTTTTTATTAATTGGTGCATTTGAGCTAATTAGGATATTTAGTAGTATTACTAATAAATGGTAATTTCCTATACTATCTATTTTTTCTTTCCACTTCATTTGGAAAAACAAACATAGTTAGAAAAGAAAGGAAAGTGAAGGAAAGGAAAAGAGAAGGAAAGGAAAAAGGAGAGAAAATTCCACAAAGAGCTCAAGATCATCATCAAGCATCCATTCTTCATCTCTTCATCTCAATTTCATCATCCTCATCTTGTTGTCCAGGTGGGTTCTAGTTAGCCCCTTTAGAGTAGAGTTTATTTTAAGTTTAGGGTTAGATTGGAAATTGTGATAATTGATTATTTTTGCATAAAATCATGAATCTAACTGTTGAAATTCAATGTTTGATTGTATGATATACTGCTTGTTATGTTATAACATGTTTTGATGCTTTGTGATTGATCAAATATGGGATTTTGGGGTGATTTTGGATCAACCCGTAGCAGGAAAATTCTGTTGGTTTTTCTGCATTTTTCTCTGCCCATACGCGTATGGCATGGGGCAATACGCATATGGGGCATGTCAATACGCGTACGGCAAGGGAGTTACGCGTATGGCAATTTTTAAAAGGAATTTCAAGGGGAAAACTGTCTCTGCCCATACGCGTATGGCCTTGGCCAATACGCGTCTGGCTGGACGAGAATTTTGGGCAATACGCGTATGGCCAGGAGAATTGCTGAAATTCTGCTGTTGTGATTATTTTTCCGATCGTTTGTTTCCAATGCCGTAACTTTTTGTACGTAACTCGGATTTTAACATTTTTGGTATCGTTGGAAAAATAATAAAATGTACTTTCTTATTGCAATGGTTTTGAGATTGTCGGCCGATTTAATTAAGTCGGGATTTCTGGAATAGCGTCGTTTTGTCGACTTTTATCTGTTAAATGTGTGTAATAGTTGTTGACAATGTATGCATGTTAAAATATGGAATATGCAGAGTGAGGATTATTACTATAACTGTGTCGGGAGTGTGATTTTCCCATATGCGGCAACGCTCGTGCATGAAAGGCCGAGGCGTGTGCATTTCAATCATAACCACTGTTTCTTGCGGTGTAGTTTCATGAGACTCGAGCACCTCCTCTGAAACGTTATGCACAACTACTTGGCAGGTTTGATTCCCGTAGTGAGTACGATTGGAGCCTACGGGTAAAGAGACTTGTGACGGTGTACGGGCCGTGAGAAGTGACGGATCACGGTGTACGGACCGATGATCCCGAATCCAATTCGTATGCCAAGTAGCTACAAGGATCCATGACTCGGGTCGTCTTCTAGACGTAGAAGCGGACGGGAATAGGGGATACCTTGGTATTGGTTATTGATTTGTGAATCCTTGAGTTTACAGGCTCAGGAGGTACTTCGGTACTAGTGTGAGTTACAGGCTCACCGTGTTGGTTACTTGTGTGTGTGTACTCATGGTCTTTCCCCTTTCCCCTTTGACATAAGTTAGGTTTATTTAGAACCTTGTAAAGTCGAGAGAACTTTAAGATAGGGAAATCACCGAGATTTGATGTATCTCACCCCACTATTGTTGTTTACATCACAGGTTCTGCAGGTTCCGCGAAGGGTAAGGACAAGGTTATTTGACTTTCCTTACGGATCATAGCTTTTGTGATGGCATGGCTTCCGCTATGGCGTTTATGTTTTGAGATCATTGTTTTGATCTAGTTCTTAGTTTTTATCATCTTGGAACATCTTGTATATGTAATGCCTTAGACTTTTAGTGTTTTGTATAAGAGGCATTTATGTGTATAATGTGTTAACTAGGAACTTATTATATTTAAGTACCAAAAGTGAAACTCATGTATAATATGTGATTTGATGCATGTATTTATATGTGGTCGTTACACACAGATTTAATGAAAATCATTATCAAAATATTAAAATTTGCTTATTTTCAAGAGAAAATATTTTTACAAGAAATTAAAGCAACAATTGAACAAGATTTTGAAGAACATGAATTAAGATGCAAAATTAGAGAATTAAATGAATTCACAACTAATTCATATTATCTAGGATATTTCGACGCTCATTTCTATGGATATTCCTCAAGGATAAACTATAGGATGAGAAACCCTAGACAAATTAACCCATTAGTCACAATGAGTTTTAGAAATTATAATCCCAATGATTTTGACAATGAAATAAATTATGAAGAAGATGCATATGAAACTGGTTAATTATTCTTTCAGGATATTTCTTCATTATTTAGTGCATCATAACATTGGAAGGTTGAGCCTCCAAAAATATTTGCGCATATTTAAATTATATGATTCATTGGAAGGCCGAGCCTCCTCATATTTTTGTTCATTTATTTATTTGCTCCCACGTAGTATTATTATTTTAAATTCCGCCTAAAATTATATTTCAGTATAATTTTATACTCTGAAAAAATGGATTTAACCAAAGAAAAAATTGAATTAAAAGATTATAGAAATTATATCAAGAACTTAAAAGAATTGAATACAGATTAAATAACCATGATTATATGGATTTAATAGTAAGAAGATTTAAAATTATTAGACATATTAATATGTTTGAAACCATGATTACAATAATTAAAGAAGATCTTTATACTCTATCCAGAGGATAAGAACTCAGCCAAATCTTTAAATTTAATGACAGAAGTCATAAACAGAAACTGTTTAAAAAATCTCAGGCAGATTCTTAAAAAATTAGAACAAGAATTTAAGGTCGTAAACTTGCAAATCATGAATAGTGATCCTGTAAATCATCCTTTGTTAAATTACCACAAACAAGTAATTTTAAAAGAATATTCTGAAGTTTATACCTTGATTCTCTCAATAAAAGATGACCTCTCTACTAAGTCAATTGCATAATTATCTTATTTCTCACACTATTATCACAGTATCTTTATTTCTAAACTTCCACATGGTAAGTTACTATTCAAAATTTGACTTTTTTACTATTCATGGACTACCTTTAATAAGGTTTTCCCCCATTTTCAACTTAAACAGCAAACCTACATTTCAAATTAACCTCCACGGAGGCACTCCCCCCTATTTCTCTATCTGGTATCAGAGCTTTTGATCTGAGCCATTGATGGAATCTAAATTGGATTATCTAAAAACTTGTTTAGACTTACAAAATAAGAAATTAGAACATTTAGATAAATTATTAACAGAAAATATAAGTCTTAATAGACAAATATTAGTACATATTAAAGATTTATCTAAGCAACAAAAAACTCCTATAAACGAAGCTGAAGATTTAAAATCATCTATAGATTCCTTAACTGAACAATTTTCTCAAATTAGCACTGAGAGAAAAACTATAAAAACTCATAATTTCTTAACCTATAATACCGAAAAAGTTAAGAAACATTTAAAGGTATGAATCTCCTTCCTGGAAGATCAAGTTTCTCTGGTAGGTCTAGAACATTAATGGATGATGAGGCTAGTACATCCAGAACTACAACTCTAAATCACACTCAAAATACTTCTTATATGGATAAACTATTCAATAAGAAAGAAAGTAAAAATTTATCACAATTAGAACAAATTGTTGATACAAATAAGGACTTAGAAGTTATGACTAATAACCAAATAAATCTGTTAAAACCGACACAATTATATAAATCTGGGAAATTTGAAAACAATTCCAGCTTAATTCGTACACATAGGTCAGAAATGATAGAATTACCAGATGGTAAAATTGAAGAATTTGGATTATTGACCATTGACAGCATAAATCAATTGGCCAATAAAAATATGAATTATATCCATTTAGGGTTAATTACTACAGCTGTAAGAGGCTTAGTAATGAAACAAAATGGTGCCAAAATATTAGTAGCCATACTTGACACTAGACACCCAGATCTAGATAGACAAATCATGGGAATAATTGAAGTAGACATGAATAATAATTGCGGAATTCATTATTTATGTCCAAATTTTACCATAGGAGTAAAAGATTTAAAAAAGATAAAAATACAGGTCCAAAGCAAAGGTTTTAAAGGCTTTAAAGGATCAAACATTGTAGTTGATATCATTTTCTTAGGGAAACTATCCACCCAATATTCCCCTAAGTTTAAAATTAAAATTGATGACATGATAAAAACCATTACTTCAAAAGGAATCAATTTTTTAGGACCAGAACCTATATCACCATCTCTCCTAGCTGGGGAAGAATGGAAAATTAAAGAAAATCACGAACAAGAAGCTGAGACACTAACACCTACAGAAGTAGTAACATACAAAACTAAAGGAAGTTTATCTTTGAGATTTAAAAATTATGAAGGAACTCATTCACAAAACAATAACGATGAGTAATCAAGAATTAACCAGTTTAGAATTAATTAAAATTAGAAATGATGAAATTTTAATGGAAAATTTTAATTTAGAAATTGAAGCGGCTAATACAAAAAAAGATTTTCTTATGGATAAATATTTCCAAGATATAACAAATTTAAAACAAATCTTTGAAGAAACTGAAAGCGTAACAGAAACTTCTGAAACAGATTACATTGGAAAAAATTTAGTAAACGAAGAATCCAGTTCCTCTTATGGATCATTTTTTCCCAATAGTCAACCAATGCGGATGGGTTATTCTATAGGACATCCCTCTAGATTACCTATTGCTATCTATGACAACAACAATCCTGACTTAAGAACATTAGGAAAAAGAAATCCAAATGAAATTAATTTATATGGTCAGGGGCAGGTTATGCTAAATATTACTAATATACATCCACAACTTTTGGACAATTACATTGAACAATGGACTGCTTTGGTAATTAGAGACTATGAAAGTAGACACTACAATATTACTACTGGAGAAGAAATGATTAAAATTGCCGAAAATTATTTAGGAGACATAGCTAGGGCTGCTTGGGAAGCATTCAAAGTAAAATTTCCAGAAGAATTAGGAAGATTGGTAACCCAAGGAAATAATATTCATAATTTTGTTTATACAATACATAGAATTATTACAGGCAAAGACGCCAATGTAGGATTAACTTTAAGACAAGCTGAAGCTATGAGAGATTTAGAACAAATTCAATTATATGATTGGAATCATGTAATAGAATTCTTACAAGATTTTTATGCTTTAGCAAGCACATCCAAAAATTATTTTTCTCAAGAATTAGGAGAAAGACTTTTTACCAAATTACCAGGACCCTTAGGTCAGGAAATTCATGAAAGTTGGAAAAAATTAGAAATAAAAAATGAATTTGATAATATTGGAATAAAAATACAATTTATTATTTCTGAATTAAAAAAGAAATGTACTTATATTCAAATCCAAAAAGAATTAAAACATAAGAATGTAGGTTTTTGTAAACAAATTTATACTCCTCAACAGTACGGTAAACATCCAAAAGATAAAAACCAAAGGAGACAGCCTAGATTCAAGAAAAATTGCACTAAGAAAAATTATTTAAGGAAATCCAACGCTAAAAAACCTTATTTAAACAAAGAAAAACATGTGAGAAAGTACAATCCTAACAAAACTTATAAGAATACAATTACTTGTTTTGCTTGTAACAAACCAGGACATTTATCCTCAGTTTGTCCAAACAAACAAAAACTGTTTACAAGAGAATCAAACCTAATTTCTACAATTAAAGAGGATATATTAGAAATAACCTCAGACATTTCAGACAACTCTGAAATTTGGAGTATTTGTTCTCTAGAAGGAATAGAGAATGAATAAATTGAAATTCCCTTAGAGGAAGAAACAAACAACAATTATATTCTTTTGGAAAAACTGAAAAAATTTACTTTCAATTAATGAATCAAAAAATAGTTACAGATTGTAATCATAATTGGATTCATAAAGCTGGAAGCGACAATATTAGATGCTTCAAGTGTAATTGGTTTTCCTCTTTTGATAAAAGATGGAAATGTCAAATTTGTCTAAAACAAATCTGTTCAAATTGTATTAAAAAACACTTTAATATAGAAAACAAAATTAAAGATACACCTGAAAATTCTGATAAAAAACATGGGGAAAAAAGAATAGATCAATTAGAAGAAAAATTTGACAGGTTGGAAACCAAAGTAGATAAATTGGAAACTAGAATTAATAGTCTAGAAGAAACTATTAAAGAATTAATAGAAATTATCAAAAAAGAAAAACTCCCAGTTATTGAAAATAATTTAAAATTAACAGAGATTACTCAAGAGGACATAAACATTATAAATAACATAGAGCAACCCCAAGATCTCCAGATACCCTTAGTTTGTAATAAAGATAAACTAAGACAAATTATAATTCCAGCAAAAATTAATATTCATGGGCAAGTAATAACCATACCAATTTTAGTAGATACTGGAGCAACTGCATCTACTATAGATATGAAAATTATCCCAGAAGAACTAAAAACTAAATTGGTTAAAGTAAAACCAACTTATTCAATACAATTTGATGGAACAAAAACTTCAAATGATTTACAATTTAAAAATATTCAAGCAAAATTCCTAACAAATTGTAACCAATGGTCTGAGTATTATCCATGGCCAAAAATTTGGGTTCAAGACCTAAATCTTTCAATACCACTTGTTATGGGATTAGATTTTCTACTCCATAACTATGGACAAATTAATATTAACAAAGATTATGTAACTATAAGTAAGAGTTGTTCCATGATACCCATTGTTTCAAATTTTAAACTTTTAATAAAAAAGGAACCTTTCGAAAAGGAAACCTGTAATTGTAAGGAAAACAAAGATGAATGTTCTTGCAATAATATAGAGCAGGATTTGGATCTAGACTTGGATTTAGACAAAGGTCTAGAAAGTGAGTTACACTTAATAGATACCACAAATTTTACTAAAAATCTAAGAAATTATGATTTGGAACAAATAATTAAAAATTTAGAAAAAACTTGAAATAATAGGAGATGACCCTATTAAGTTTTGGGACAGAAACAAAACAATATGTAAACTGGAAATTATTAATCCAGACATTACTATTAAAACACCTAATTTCAAATATGGAAACTGGGAACAGGAAGAATTTAATCTTCACATAAACCAATTATTAAAATTAGGAATAATTAGAAAATCAAATTCTAGACATAGGACCCCTGCTTTCATTGTCCAGAAAGAAGCAGAAAAGAAAAAAGGCCAATCTAGAATGGTTTTTGATTACAGGAGATTAAATGACAATACTTTTGAAGACGGATATTGTATCCCAGATAAGGATACATTAATTAATAAAATTCAAGGAAAGAATTGGTTTTCCAAATTTGATTTAAAATCAGGCTTTTGGCAAGTAAAAATGCATGAAGCTAGCATTGAATGGACAGCTTTCTCCTGTCCATTAGGTCATTTCGAATGGCTAGTAATGCCATTTGGACTTAAAAATGCTCCGCAGATATTTCAAAGAATGATGGATGACATTTTTAAGAATTGCTATAATTTTACGTGTATATACATTGATGATGTTCTAGTTTTTTCTAAATCAGAAAAAGAACATATACAACATTTGTATATAATTTTTTCCTTATTCGAAAAACATGGTTTTGTTATTTCTAAAAAGAAGATTGAAATAGGAAAAAATTATATTTCTTTTTTGGGGGCTGAAATAGGACATGGATCTATAAAATTACAGCCGCATATAGCTAGAAAAATTTTGGAATTTCCAGATAAACTGGAAGAATTAAAACAATTACAATCCTTCTTAGGGTTAGTAAATTACGTTAGACCTTATTTCAAAAATTTATCGAAATTAACTTCTCCCTTATACAATAAGGCACAACAAAAAGGAGTTAGGAAATTTAATGATCAAGACATTAAAATAGTCCAACAATTAAAAGCAGAAGTTGCTAAATTAGAACCCTTAGCTTTACCATTAGAATCAGATTATTTAATTATAGAAACTGGTGGATCTGAGCTAGGATGGGGAGGAATTCTAATAAAAAAACCTAATGAGTTTTCTTTAAAATCATTAGAAAAAATTTGTAGATACACTTCAGGAACATTTAAAGAAAAAGGATATTTAACATCCTTGGATTATGAAATTTTATCCATTATTTATGTCTTAGAAAAATTTGCCTTGTTCATTTTGTCCAAAAAACAAATTACCATTAGGACTGACTGTGAAGCCATTGTAAAATTTGCAGATACAAAATGTGAGAAAAAATTAACTGCCAATAGATGGCTGAAATTTCGAGAATTTGTCTTAAACAGAGGATTTAAGATAAAATGGAAACACATTAAAGGAAAGGATAATAAAATACCAGACTTATTATCTAGGAAATTGTTATATAACTAACATTATCATTTGTGTTTTCCAAAAAATTACAGGAATTTCAGACATTACATACATTACCAGGAGGGTAAAACATTTCTCACATTACAAATTTGTACATTGCAAATGACTGAAAAAGTCATAAATTTTGACAACGCAAAATTAAAGACATTTCCTGAAAGGGATCAATTTAAAACACCTTTGAGGAATCAACTCAAAGAAGAAGAAACATGTCTTCTTGACAACATTTGGAACTTACAAACTACCATTCAAGGTACTAGTAAGAAGGTTGCGGTGATAAATGCTTTAGCATCTTATTTCTCAACTGGCAGACATTTTAACAAAAAACCTTTCATCTGCTATGCTTTATACACAGGCTTAAAAGCTGGTGTTTATTTGGATTGGGATGAAATGGCTATTTTGATTGAAGAAATTAAATTATTTCCGAGATATGGTCAACCTCTTTTTAAAGGATTTTTTGACATTCAGGAGGCCATAGACTCTGTTACTAAGGCTTGTGGGAATGATATTATTATCTCGCCCAAAGTTCTTAAGTATCAACATTATCTGAAACACATGGAAAATTTTGATGATCAAGATTTTTTACATGAAATTCAGAGCACAAATTATAAAGGTAAAGGGAAAGAAATTTCTCTAAGACCTCAAATTCCACCAAAGGATCAAAAGTCCTTTAGTGATACATTGATTAACACAAAGGTTCAAAAGACCGATACAAAATTTTTACTTTTGGGAAAACCGGTGATTCCAGTTCAACCGAAAATTTCTGAAGAAGAAATAAATTTGTCAACATTCATCTTACTACAAGACACATTAGCCCAAATTTGCAACAATCAGATAATTCACAACGGAATTTCAACAGAATGGAGCTTTGTATTCAACAACTACAAATCATGCCAAAGTATGTTTGAAAATTGCCCAGAAAATCAAGATGGTGAATGTTTTTGTCAACTTGATTCAGCAATAAGGAAGGCCAGAATTTCTCTACCTACCTTTAAACCATTTAAAGTAAGAAACTACAACGTAACCCTTACCAATCTACTCAAACATGGATTATTAAGCACCATTAATATTCCTCCATTATATGACTTCACACCATATCTACCACCATTCCTGGAAGACACTATGGAGGTAGTCACATCAGAATTTCCACAAAATGCCAAATTAGAAATTACGTCTTTATATCCAGATTTTCAGAAAAATTATCCTTGTGTACACATGATTTGGATGCATTTTAATGAATTTGACTTAGAGTATGAAGAATTTCAAGTACAAAATTCAGGTCCCAAAACCATTAAATTAGAAGACATGTCCCAACAGATTGAACTCGCAAGAGCAAAATTGATATCTGAAGACTTTGGTTGGTCCAAAGACAAAATGGAAGAAAGAAATTTGGTTAGGGAAGATAAGTCCGGCAAGATTTACACCAATTCTGAAATAGCAAAACATTGCTTTTTCACCTTTGAAGTCAAACATTCAAGACCCAAATTGGTGGAAGCCTATAAACGAAGGAATACTAGTCATTCTAAGAGACCTGGTTCCTCCGGATCATCTCAAGATAGATCAACGATCATGATTGACCCATAACCATGTGAGTCATGTGATCACTATCAAACATGACATTATTGCCGACATCAAGAAAGGCGACATTAGTGAATTATTGGATTCCTGACAGATAAGGAATCTTATCAACTTGTAGCTTTTTCTTTTCCTTTTTAGCTGTAAAGCAAATAATGCTTTACTTTGTCTTTCTTTTTGTTTACTTTTTGTAAAGTAGTTTGTCCACTAACTACTTAGTCCTAAAGCAAATAGTGCTCAAAGATGTAGTCAGATTCTCTTGCTTTACACGCAGCTGTGTCTAGAGTCTTCCTCTCTTGTATATAAGGAAGTTCTCTCATTTGTAAAAAAACACACATGAACAAACACACCAGCAAGAAGAACAACCTAACCTTTTACTCAAATATATGAAAGTAATTTTGCATTTAAATTATTTTCTTTACAAAATTATGCCTTCACACTAAACCATATTCTGACTATATATATATATATATATATATATATATATATATGTTGTTGATAGATGCATTAAGCTTGATTATATATGCCTTGGTGATGGTTATATGAGATATGCAGTGTGTTATTTTGTATTTGAATTCTGATGTAAGTTGTCGTGAGAATATTTTACATGTGTATTCTTGGTGTTATTATATAATTGTATGCAATTATATTATGATTGTGTTTCTCACCCTTCTGCTGTTTTAAATGCTCTATGAGGCATTGCAGATTAGATGCTGGAGGTCTTTTTGTGAAGCTTAGGTCTTCATTCTTTTGTCGGTCGACTCTGATATGTAGCACCGGGTAGTCGGGGAGATCGGTTATGATATGGTGTATATGTATATATATATATATATATATATATATATATCTTTTGGATTATACATGTATGAATCTGAGTATGACAGACAAACTTTTTATGTTATATATATGAGATTCAGTTGCAGATTTTCCGCTTTTATTCTGTATCTGAATTGTGGGTAGTAGGAAATAAGTTCCTCTGTTAATTGCTACCTGATTATTGCATATCTTTATGGGCAGGTTTATTGTGTTTTGTCTCAATTGATGTGACGCCTCCGTCTATGCCATGAATGTTTAATTATACTCTGATGAATTTTTTATCGCTTTATCTATTTGGGAGTATAGATTGGGGGTGTTACATTAAGTGGTATTAGAGCCAGTCTGTGTCAGTTTGTGTCAGTCCTTGTTGGTCGTTGTGTTTGGGTGAGCTGTTTGTTTAACCATAGTTGTTGTTATTGGAAATGAACAGAATATGGCTGGTAGGAATGATGCTGCTTTGGCTGCTGCTATGCAAGCTATGGCTCGGGCTGTGCAGGGGGCACCTAATACTGGTGGGAATGATGAGTTCAGGAAGAACAAACCGCCTGTCTTCAAAGGGAGACATGATCCTGATGGTGCACAGATTTGGCTTAAAGAGATTGAAAGAATCTTTCGGGTAATGGACTGTGCTGAGGAACATAAGGTGAGATTGGGTACTCACATGTTGTATGAGGAAGCTGATGATTGGTGGGTTAGTACGCGTCATGTGTTGGAAGCTGCAGGGGAAGAAGTCACTTGGGCTTTGTTTAGCATTGAGTTTCTGAGGAAGTATTTTCCTGAGGACGTAAGGGGAAAGAAAGAGATAGAGTTCTTAGAGTTGAAACAAGGTAATATGTTTGTTGTTGATTACACTACTAAGTTTGTGGAACTGGTTCAGTTTTATCCACATTATGCTGAAGCAACTGCAGAGTTTTCTAAGTGTGTGAAGTTTGAGAACGGATTGCATCCTGAGATCAAGCAGGCAATCGGTTATCAAAAGATTAGGAGGTTTTCGGACTTGGTGGATTGTTGTAGGATTTATGAGGAAGATAGCAAAGCTCGTTCTACTCACTATAAGAGTGTGAACAAAAGGAAAGGGAAGCAACCGTTCCGTGGTGGTCCTTATGTGATACCAGCTGACAAGGGTAAGCAGAGAGGTAGTTTTGATAAAAGGCCAAGTGGGGGAGGAATGTCTAATCCTCCGCGATGTTTTAGGTGTGGTGACCTAGGGCATCGTCAGTCCGAATATAGGAAAGATATGAGAAAATGTTCCAATTGTGGAAGTATAGGACATGTAACAGCTGAGTGCAAGAGGAAGAATGTGGTGAAGTGTTTCAATTGTGGTGAACCTAGTCATATTAGTACGAAGTGTCCGAAACCAAAGCAAGCTCCAGCTGGTGGGAAAGTTTTTGCATTGGCAGGGACTCAGACTACAAGTGCAGACCTTCTGATCAGAGGTACTTGTTTTATTAATAGTATGCCTTTAGTTACTATTATTGATACCAGAGCAACTCATTCATTTATTTCGTCTGAGTGCGCGAAACATTTGAATCTTTTGTTGTCTTCGATGGGTGGAGAGATGGTTATTGATACTCCAGCAATGGGGTCAGGAACTACTTCTTTGGTTTGGTTAAGTTGTCCTTTGACCATTTATGGTAAAGATTTTGAGATGGATTTGGTGTGTTTGCCGTTGGAGGGTTTAGATGTGGTTCTGGGAATGAATTGGTTGCAGTTCAATCGGGTTCATATTGACTGTTATCATAAGCTGGTAAGATTTCCTTCTCTTGAAGAAGACGAGGAATCGAGTTTCTTATCTACCAAAGAGTTGAAGAAACTTTTGGCGGATGAAGCTCAGTTGTTCGGATTGTTTGCATCATTGGCAGTGGATAGTCAAGTTGTACTTGATGTGTTTCCG
The DNA here is from genome assembly GCA_022829125.1 of Lathyrus tuberosus. NCBI lineage: Eukaryota > Viridiplantae > Streptophyta > Magnoliopsida > Fabales > Fabaceae > Lathyrus > Lathyrus tuberosus. Next base: position 8,636,658 of record JALAZF010000226.1, read on the forward strand.
GTTGTGTGTGAATTTCCAGAGGTGTTTCCAGAGGATATTTCAGACTTGCCACCAGAGAGAGAGGTGGAGTTTTCTATAGATCTAGTTCCTGGTACTAGACCTGTGTCTATTTCACCTTATCGTATGTCGGCATCTGAGTTGGTTGAGTTAAAGAAGCAGTTGAATCAATTGTTGGAGAAGAGGTTTGTGAGGCCAAGTGTATCGCCTTGGGGTGCTCCAGTTTTATTGGTGAAAAAGAAAGATGGAAGTATGCGATTGTGTATTGATTATCGCCAACAGAATAAAGTGACGATTAAGAATAAGTATCCTCTTCCGAGAATTGATGATTTGATGGACCAGTTGGTAGGTGCTTGTGTGTTTAGTAAGATTGATTTGAGGTCGGGTTATCATCAGATTAGAGTGAAAGAAGAAGATATTCAGAAGACGACTTTTAGGACATGATACGGTCATTATGAATATTCTGTGATGCCGTTAGGGGTTTCTAATGTGCCAGGTGTGTTTATGGAGTATATGAATCGTATTTTCCATGAGCATTTTGATCGATTTGTTGTTGTGTTTATTGATGACATTTTGATTTATTCTAAGTCCCGGGAGGAACATGCGGAGCATTTGCGTGTTGTGTTGCAAATTTTGAAGGAAAGGAAACTTTTTGCCAAGTTGTCCAAGTGTGAGTTCTGGTTGTCAGAAGTGAGTTTTCTTGGGCATGTGATTTCAGGTAATGGTATTGTTGTGGATCCATCTAAAGTAGATGCAGTTCTACAATGGGAGGCTCCTAGATCTGTTACTGAAATTAGAAGCTTTTTGGGTTTAGCTGGATATTATCGAAGATTCATTGAAGGCTTTTCCAAGTTAGCACTTCTTTTGACCCAGTTGACTTGTAAAGGTAAAGCGTTCATTTGGGATATTCAGTGTGAGGAAAGTTTTAGTGAGCTGAAGAGAAGATTGACTACAGCTCCGATTTTGGTCTTACCAAATCCTACTGAACCGTTTGTGGTGTATTGTGATGCGTCTTTGATTGGTTTAGGTGGGGTGTTGATGTAAGAAGGTAGGGTTGTGGCTTATGCTTCGAGGCAATTGAGGATTCATGAGAAGAATTACCCTACTCACGATTTGGAATTAGCTGTTGTGGTTTTTATGTTGAAAATTTGGAGGCATTATCTCTATGGTGCAAGATTCGAAGTCTTTAGTGATCATAAAAGTTTGAAATACTTGTTTGATCAGAAAGAGTTGAATATGAGGCAACGAAGATGGTTGGAATTTTTGAAGGACTACGACTTTAGCTTGAATTACCATCCTGGTAAAGCTAATGTGGTAGCCAATGCGTTGAGCCGGAAATCTTTGCATATATCTGTTTTGATGGTTAAAGAATGGGAACTTTTGGAAGCGTTTAGAGATTTGAGTTTGGTGTATGAATTGACATCTGACAGCATGAGGTTTGGTATGTTAAAGGTCACTAATGATTTTCTGTTAACCGTTAGCGAGAAACAGAAGTTGGATGTGAAATTTGTTGATTTGATGACAGTTGGAGATGAAAGTGTGGATGGTGACTTTAAAGTGGATGATAAGGGTGTTTTGAGATTTCGTGGTAGAATTTATATTCCTGATGATTCGGACTTGAAAAAAGATGATTTTGGAGGAAGGACACCGGAGTAATTTGAGTATACATCCGGGAGCTAATAAGATGTATCAAGATTTGAAGAATATCTTTTGGTGGTCTGGATTGAAGAGGGATGTGGCTCAGTTTGTTTATGCGTGTTTGACGTGTCAGAAGTCTAAAGTAGAACATCAGAAGCCTAGTGGATTGTTGCAACCGTTGGATATTCCCGAGTGGAAATGGGACAGCATTTCTATGGATTTTGTGACAGGGTTGCCGAATACTCAGAGGGGACATAATACCATTTGGGTGATTGTGGATAGGCTGACTAAATCGGCGCATTTCATTTCGATTGACATCAGTTTTTCTTTGGAGAGGTTGGCTAAGATTTATATCAGTGTGATTGTGAAGTTACATGGTGTTTCGTTGAGTATTGTTTCATATCGAGATCCGAGGTTTACTTCCAGATTTTGGGAAAGTTTGCAAAAGGCGTTAGGTTCCAAGTTGAGATTGAGTTCGGCTTATCATCCGCAGACGGATGGTCAGACCGAGAGAACTATTCAGTCATTGGAAGATTTGTTGCGAGCTTGTGTTCTTGAGCAAGGTGGTGCATGGGATAGTTATCTTGCGTTGATTGAATTCACGTATAACAACAGTTTCCATTCGAGTATTGGAATGGCACCGTTTGAAGCGTTGTATGGAAGAAGATGTCGAACCCCGTTGTGTTGGCATGAATCTGGTGAGAGTTCGGTGGTTGGACCGGAGTTAGTGCAACAGACTACGGAAAAGGTGAAACTTATTCGTGAGAAAATGAAGGCTTCTCAGAGTAGGCAAAAGAGTTATCATGATCGAAGGAGGAAAGATCTTGAGTTTCAAGAGGGCGGTCATGTATTTTTGAGAGTTACACCGGTGACGGGTGTTGGTCGTGCATTGAAGTCGAAGAAGCTTACTTCTCAGTTTATTGGTCCTTACCAGATATCCGCGAGAGTGGGTGATGTGGCTTATCGGGTGGCATTTCCGCCGAGTCTTTCGAATTTGCACGATGTGTTCCATGTTTCACAGCTTCAGAAGTATGTTTCGGATCCGTCGCATGTGATTCCGATGGATGAAGTTGAGGTAAGGGAGAACCTTACGGTTGAGGCATTACCAGTGAGAATTTTGGATCGCGAGTTGAAGCGGTTAAGAGGCAAGGATATTGCGCTTGTGAAAGTGGCGTCAGGAGGCGCTGCTGAGGTCAATTTGACTTGGGAGTTGGAGAGTCGGATGCGGGAGTCGTATCCGGAGTTGTTCGTCTCAGGTAATATTTTCGAGGACGAAAATTTCTAAGTGGGGGATAGTTGTAACGCCCCAGTTTTAGTTAGTTTTATTTAATCGAGTCGATTTAATTATTTTTATTATTATTTTATTTTATTTTTTACTTTTATTTGATAATATATTATTTTTCATCGTGATTATGTTTTATCGCGTTTTGAGAGCGTTTGCGAGATATTTGAGCGTAGGGGTATTTTGGTTATTTCACTTATTTTTCTTAAGTTAGAAACTTAAATAGAAATAGAAAGAGAGAAAAATAGAAAGGAAAGAAAAAGAGAAGAAGAAAACGAGAAAGAAGGAAAAGAAGAGAAGAAAAAGAGAGAAAAACTTGGAAATTAAGAAATCGATCAACCGACTTTTCAAACACGATTAAATCGGGTAAGGGTGCGAAACTTGATTATTTTATACTTGTGTATGATTATGTATGTATGTTTTTGGTTGATATTGGATTGAAATTGAATATAGAGTAAAAACCATAATATGTGGAAATTGTTGGATATTGATTCAAAATGTGTCTGAAATCATGTTTTAATGATCATAATTGCTGAGACATGTTAGATAGGTGTTGTTGTGCACTCTATTGGTATTTTTCTGGTGTTTAGGAGAGATTTGAAGAGGAAAATGGTTGAATTTCGCAGAAAAATTATGCAGGAAAAAAATTATGGGTTTCGCTGACCATACGCGTAACACGCAGGGCAATACGCGTATTGGTTTGGGCAATACGCGTATGGAAAAGGGAATTTTGGGGCATTACGCATATGGAAGTTCATTTTCTCAGCCATCTGCTCATTTGCGTAATGGTACGCGTAAGGAATTGGGCAATACGCGTATGAAGTGAGGCAATACGCGTATTGACTTTTAGTGGGATTTTTGGGGAGAATTTGGTCTCTGCCCATACGCGTATCAAGTTGGGCAATACACGTATGGAATGGGCGAGTGAGCTGGGCATTACGCGTATGGCTCAATGCAATACGCGTATGACCAGAGAGGGTGCAGAATGTTGTCTTTTCGCGATTCCTTTTCTTTATACTTTCGTAACTTGTGTTCCGATTATCTGTTTTGAACATTCTTGGTATCGTTGGAAAGCTATTGAGATGTACTTTCTTATTATAATGGTTTTGAGATTGTTGTCTGATTTAATTATGTCGAGAATTTGGAATAGTGTCATTTTGTCGACTTTTGTCGTTGTAATTATGTGTAATTGATGTGTACCATGCAATGTGCTGTTGATATGGATATCGTATGACTTGTGTGCTGTTGTGAAGATGGTTTGTGGCCTAAGGGCAAGAAAATGCATTGTGTTGTATTTGATTATATATGCATGATTATGGATGTGCATATGTGTGCATTTGAATGTCATGAGTCATTGTATGCCAAGCATCATGATATGCATACTTGTGATGTCGTGTGCCCTAGTGGGTGTGAGCGACAAAACGGTTCTAGAGGGAATCCGCTATAACATCGTGAGCCTTATACCAAGAGGACCTAAAGCGATGATTATAGACGATCGTGAGCCTTATACAAAGAGGACCTAAAGCGATCGGATTGTGAGCCTTATACAAAGAAGACCTAAAGCAATCGTCGTGAGCCTTATACCAAGAGGACCTAAAGCGACGGGGGACATCGTTTGCCCGACGGGGAGTTACACTAAGTAACAAGCGATGGTTCCAATAGTTCCTGAGTGAACTAGTGTTGAGAATGATGGATGGATGGTACCGCATTTGCATAGAGTCGTTGTGTCGGTCTCTTTGCATTTGTATAAATCATGAATGGATTGATTTTGTGTGGAATTGTGAATGGAATTGATGAGTTGAGATATATATATATATATATACATACATGTTGTTGATAGATGCATTAAGCTTTATTATATATGCCTTGGTGATGGATATATGAGATATGCAGTGTGTTATTTTGTATTTGAATTCTGATGTAAGTTGTGGTGAGAATATTTAACATGTGCATTCTTGGTGTTATTTTATAATTGTATGCAATTATATTATGATTGTGTTTCTCACCCTTCTGCTGTTTTAAATGCTCTATGAGGCATTGCAGATTAGATGCTGGAGGTCTTTTTGTGAAGCTTAGGTCTTCATTATTTTGTCGGTCGGCTCTGATATGTAGCACCGGGTAGTCGGGGAGATCAGTTGTGATATAGTGTATATGTATATATATATATATATATATATATATATATATATATATATATATATATATATATATATATATATCTTTTGGATTGTACATGTATGAATCTGTGTATGACAGACAAACTTTTTATGTTATATATATATATATATATATGAGATTCAGTTGCAGATTTTCCGCTTTTATTCTGTATCTGAATTGTGGGTAGTAGGAAATAAGTTCCTCTGTTAATTGCTACCTGATTGTTGCATATCTTTATGGGCAGGTTTATTGTGTTTTGTCTCAATTGATGTGACGCCTCTGTCTATTCCATGAATGTTTAATTATACTCTGATGAATTTTTTATCGCTTTATCTATTTGGGGGTATAGATTGGGGGTGTTACAAGAGTTGCCTTTGTATTTTTCAAAGTCAGGCACCTTGAATTTGTGCGGGATCTTTATATTAGGGACCAAACAGAGGTCTGTGGCGTTTTTTCTGAATAAGTCTTGACCGCGAATGGCATGCAGTTCCTTCTGCATTTCCAAGAACTGTTCTTGGAACTCATTCATTCTTTCGTACATGTCTTCGTTTCCACCAGAAATTACTTGTGGAATCTGTCCTTCCGGGACAGTATGTACCACTGGTTGTGGTATAGACATTACGACGGTGATTCTTGGAGCTTCAGGGTCTTGAAGTCTGTAACCTTCAGGAGTTGCTGTTATAAACCTTGCGTCTTCACTTTCCCAGAGTTTGTAACCTTCAGGCCCAATGGTTCCTGCTGCAGTTTCTTGGTCTTTAGTGACCGGCGGAATGTATCCTTCAGGGACAAAGTTGATAGGCATGCCCCAAGGGCGCCCCTTAGGCATGTTGTATCGAGGATCATATGTCTCCACTATGGACATAGATGTGATCTCCGAGATCACAGTCCTTTGTTGTTGTCTCTGGGCTGCTTCCAGGGATTGCATGTCATTGTGAAGTTTTTCCAAACTTTCCTTTAGAGCGTTGACTTCTTCTCTCAGCTCTCTGTTCTCTTCCTTGAGATCGTCCATCTTCTTTTGTCGATTGGCCCAAGTATTGTATGAGTGAGATAGTTTGACTCTAGAATCGTGAGACACACGTGAGACTCGAAGATAAGAAGAACGTGTTATGTGAGAATGATGAATGATATGCAATGATATATATTTTTAGTTTTAATCAAAAAGAACTTCAACAAATAGATTGCAAATATCATACAGTGGAGGGTGGAGACCCTGTTTTATTGAATTTGAAAGATTGCAGAAAGGAAAAATACAGTATTTTACAAAGTGCTATAAGGAAAATGGCTAAGCTTATGGATCCTGAGTCCTTTCTGAAGAGAGCTCAGATGCGGGTTCTGATATTTTCCTTTTCTTTGACCGGGGCTCTTTAGTTGTTGCCAGGTTGTCAGTCCTTTGCCAAGTGAAAAGATCGAGCAAAGTTCTTCGGTCCTCCTGACTTTCTACAACATGCTGCTCTAATATCTTAATTAGAGCATCCTTTTCTTTTAACAGTTCCTGAATCTTGGTACACTCCACATTGAGGATTCAGTACTTATTCTTCCAAGAGCTCTTCTCACGTTGAACTTTGTTGAGACCTACCTGGAGTTTTTCTGTGTCAGACATGAAATAAAGGACAAATTCCTTTAACGGAAAAACTTCTTGGCGAGGGTAAGACATCCTCAGCTTGAGGGCTCTACTTTACACCCAGTGGAATTAAGGATCCATGGAGATATAGTTTGGTCTTCCCAGAGACTCTCTTCCTTTCTTGTGAATATGTTGCCAGACATGCACTATTTCCTTCTTTAGTGCCATATCATTTTCCCCTTCCTTGAAGAAAAGACCTTTCAGATGAACATTATGCGGGATATTCTTCATCGGGTATCCGAGTTGGCGGCGAACTAAAATTGGATGATAGTTGATTCCTCCTTTAGTTCCAATGAGGGGTATATTAGGGAAATTTCCACAACTGTCGATGATCTCTATCCCCTCATAAATCCTATTATACCAATCTATGTCAGAGTTGGTAAGAGACATAATCCTTTGTGACCAACGTAGAGTACTCTTGTGATCCCAAAATGTAGAAGACTTGGATAAATGGGAAATGAACCATTTGTAAAGTAAGGGTACACATCATGTGATCATTCCTCCACTGTACAAATTCATTAAGTGTACAGAATGATAAGCATCTGTGAGAAAGGTTGGTACGGAGTTTCCAATTAGAAATATCTTAACAGCGTTGGTGTCAACGAAGTTGTCAATGTTGGGAAAGAGGAAAAGCCCATATGTGAGTAGGACGAAGATGTCTTCGAAAGCAGTTACATTTCCTATACTAGCAAAGTACAGAGCTTTCTCTATCAGGAATTTAGCTGGTAAACCCTGGATTCCTCCTTTAGTGGTCATGTGAGTCCTAACTTCTGACTCGTCCAAAGAGATTGCTCTTGCAATGGCCTGATCCTTTGGAATTTCTTCCAGTCCAGAAAATGGAGCTTGATCAGTGATAGGTAAATCAATCAGATGAGAGTATTATTCTAACGTTGGTGCCAATTGATAATCCGAGAATGTGAAGCAGTGGTAAACCGGATCGTAAAACTGAATTAGCGTAGACAGGATTCCTTCAACTACGTGGACCCTTAACAGAGACAGTAATCCTCCATGCTTAGCTCTGAAAGCATCAGGGTTGATGATCATCCTTGCCAACCTCCTTAAATTCTCTAGTTTCGGAGCCTTGAAAGTGTACTTGTGCGTCTTTCTTCTACCGAAATCAATAACGCAATCTTTCTGATATTTGCAATTATTGTTTTAGTTTATTTTGAAAAAAGAAGAGAAGATTTTTTTTTCTTTGTTTAAGAGTTTTTTAAATGAATGCAGCACACAAAAATATTGAAAAAACATGGGTTCAAGGGTTCAACGTCACGAGCATGGAGTCATGGCTCTACCCATCCCCAAAGGTTGTATTCTGGTCAATTTTTGTACCTGTAGAACGGATCCTAAGGTTCCCAAAATCATTGACCCCCCTAGGGATATCAATAGCAAGCCGGTTCACCCGAGCGAGCTGTAGCATCCTAGGGTAATCTCATTTGAGTGTAGTATCGTGTATCAATTATTCCCGATAGTCACCGCACTACCAAGTGGTTATAAGGTTAATATCTACTAAATCCTCAGGGTCACAGGTGCCGCACAGGGAAAACTATGCTTTCACGACCATGGGTCGTTCAACTGTCAGAATCCACACGGGCCCTTGCCTGATTTAGTGGTCTACCAGGTTCCCTTGTTCTGGATTCACTCCCTACAAGTTTCCCCATCTATTCCACCCCTTATCTTAGGGTTCTCTCAAACTTTCCACATGTGTGTCAATCACATTCCAATTGACAGAAAAATAAACACGGATATCAAGTAGGAATAGCAGTAAATATATATATATATATATATATATATATATATATATATAATGCTAACAACCTAGACCTCTTAGGAATTCTAATCCTAGTTTGACTCCCCAGCAGAGTCGCCATTTTTCTGTAGCGTGCGATTTTTGTCGGTGATGTGACCACCTTATCGTCGTGGTTGGAATTGGGTACTACTTTCTGATTTCTTATTTATCCTATGAAGCTGGAAAGGAAAGGGAAGTTATCTAAAACTAACCTTGGACACAAATGTTTTCTTTAACAAATGCTTAAGAGATTGGGGGGTCCGGGGTCAGGTTATACAATGGGGATTTGTCAATTACCCATCCTATATATGGTTATTCATAGATCGTTAGCGATTTCTAGTATTTTCTATTTACTGGTGTTTATCCGTCGAGGGTTGGGAAAGTTTCTCCTTTGGGAGTGTTTGAGAGAGAGAGTTTTTGTTGATTTTGGGTTTTTCGATGTTTTTGGTGAGGTACTGGACCTAAGGTTTTTTTATTAGTGTGTGAAGGTACTGGACCTAAAGTTTTTGATTGGTGTGCTCGTTAAGATTTCCCAATCTTATGCCTACGTATTCCCGTTAAAGAAAACAGGGAAATCATAGCAATCACAGTTTCTCCTATTCTATGGGAGGAAAGAGATGTTTGGTGTCTTGTTCAAAGCCCAAGATTGAAGCTAAAGGTTATTTGTGTCTTGTTAAAAGCCCAAGATTGAAGTTAAAGGTTTGATTGAGAGAGAATTTGTCATCTCTAAAGGGAGATATCTCATCTGTTTATCACAACTGTTGGGTGACTGATTATAAAGGAGGATTACTTTAACTGGGATATGTGAATCCAGCAATGCCATAATTTCCTTTATAAGGGATTTGTCCTGAAGGAGAAAACTTTAACTCAGTGTTGAGCAATGCCATTTTTCCTTAGGAATCTTTCATGCTAAGAGAGGGACATTGGCTTGGATGTAAATAATCCAGAGGCTTGCCACTTACAGCAATTAGATGAAGAAGGGGATTTACCAGGATAAGAGATGGACTACAACTTGGATTTTTGAATTGACAAGTGTGCCACTTATAGCAGTTATCTGGGATTAGGGTGTGTTTTGATCATTTGTTTTGATGTGAGATCATACAGAGAAATGTCTTCCTACAGAGAATTTTTTATTTCCTCTGAGGGGATGTTGATTTTTGTGTGCCTTGATCAAAGCCCAAGGTTGAAGCTAAACGGTTGACTCTATTAGGAATTTTGTATCTGTCTTGTACAAATCCCAAGATTGAGGTTGGAAAGAGACTGACTCTTTCGGGGAGATCATTATACAAAGCCTAAGAGGAGGCTAAAAGTTGAATTTTCCGGGGAAATATTTTGTCTATCTTGTACAAAGCCCAAGATTGAGGCTAAAAGGGGTTTTTGACTCCACTGGGGAATATTTGTATGTGTTTTGTACAAAGCCCAAGATTGAGGCTAAAATGGGAAACTGACTCTACTGGTGAGAGGTTTTATCTGTCTTGTACAAAGCCCAAGATTGAGGCTAAAAGAAGATTGACTCTGCTGGAGAGTAAGATTTGTCTTGTACAAAGCCCAAGATTGAGGCTGGAAAGAGGATTGACTATGCTTAGGGAGATTTTATATGTGTCTTGTACAAAGCCCAAGATTAAGGCTAAAAGATATTTGACTGACTCAGCTGAAGATATTTATGGGTGTCTTGTACAAAGCCCAAGATTGAGGCTGAAAAGAGAATGACTCAAAAAGAGAATGTTTTTATCTGTCTTGTACAAAGCCCAAGATTGAGGCTGAAAAGTGATTGACTCAACAAGAGAGTGAGGAAAGATCTTTATACAAAGCCTAAGAGGAGGCTAGTTTAGGGCATTTCTTATATAAAACCTAAGAGGAGGTTATCTTCTGCTGAGGATTATTGAGATCCAAAGACAGATCCAAAATGGGGAATCAACTCTTACTGAGGATTACAGAAGAGTTGAGATATCAGATGCCTTGAAGTTCTGATAGTATTGTATTGATAGCAAACTGACCCTAGATGGGGAAATTTAGGAATGAAAAGTTTAAACTTTGTTGGTGATTAATGAAATGATTAAGGTTTTTCCTTTTCCTTGAGGAAATGAGACTGTCCAAGTCTACTGGTATGAAAGGGTTTATCTTTGTATGATGCCAAAGAGGAGGCAGATGTTTTAAGTGATGAGAATTAACCTTAAATTGTTCGAGGTTTTGACTCTTTGGAAAGTCTGCTCTAACAAAGGATGACTAAGTTATGTCCTATACCTGTAAGAGGTCTTTGGGTCCTTGTACTAAGCCCAAGAAAAGGCATGAGAACTTTTAAGAAGCCTGAGGGTCCTTGTACAAAGCCCAAGAGGAGGCTGGGGATGCTTTTAGGAAGTCTGTGGGTCCAAACCTAAGAAAAGTTCAAGAAAGGTTTCACCGGGAATAATCCTTTCTTTAGTGAACAGTTCTAGGGTTTGACGAAATTCAAGAGAGGTTTCACCGGGAATTAATCCTCTCTAGGGAAATGAATTTCTTAGTAGTGAATGTCTTGAGAAAAGTTTCACCGGGAATAATGCCTTTCTCTGTTCCATATTGTATAAGCCCAAGAGGAGGTAAGACTGTATTTGGAAATTCCTATGGGGAACTAGTTTTGACAGTGTTGGAAGAGTGACCACTGGTTTGATCTAATCCTAGACCTAATTGTCGGGGAAAACTCTAAGCAGATAATATACAAGCATATATATACAAATGAAATATATACAAGTATGTAAAAGAGGGTAGGAGGACTTACAGGTGAGCAAGCTTCCAGCATTACAAACAAATATATATATATATATATAAGAAAGCTGTTTAAAACTTACAGGTGAGCAAGCTTCCATTGTAACAGCTGTATGGTTAGTTGTTCAAGAAATTAAAGAAAGTTTTGATAACAACTATGAATTTGAATCTAAATCAAAGGGAAAGTTGTTTTTAAAAGAAGATTAGGGCTTATACTCAAGGAGAGGCTGGAATGAAAAACAGTAATCGTACCGTTGATCTGAAAATTGTATCAGGACTTATACAATGACTGAGACCCAAATTATTGTATTTTACAAAGAGGTTGGGTCTTACACTCTATGAGAGGCCCAAAGTTTATTTTTGTACAAGAGATGGGGCTTACAACTCAAGGAGAGGCCCAATGAAAGATAGTGATCGCACTGTCGTTTTAAGAATCGCAGAGGGACTTATACAATGACTGAGGCCCAAAAAGGTTTTCTGTACAAAGGGATGGGTCTTCCACTCTATTAGAGGCCCAAATAATGTTTGAAAAAGAAGAAAAATGGGACTTACAACACAAAGGGAGGCCCAAATGATTTTGTTTTGAAAGCGGCGATCGCGCCGAGATTTTTTAACGTACTAGGACTTATACAATGACGGAGGCCCAAAAAATGTTTTTATTTTACAAAGGATGGGTCTTACACTCTATTAGAGGCCCAAAAGTGTGTATGTGAAGTTTGAAAAATCAAAATTTAGAGAGAACCCAAATTTTGAATTTAAAATATAATTTTCAAAGGAAATTAAATAATAAATGATATAAAATACCAAATATATTCAAAAACAAGTTGTAAACTTTGAAAAATCATGTTTAATCACATGAAAGCTTGAAATCCAATTGGTTTTGAAAAATCAAGGTGGGAATTTCATTTAAAAATGTTTAAAAACAATAAAATGAAATTATTTACAAAAATTCTAACTATATTAAAAAATAATATAAATTGGATTTTTTTGTAAAATAAAATAATTTAACATTTTCATGAATTTTGAAAAAAAGAATCAATTCAAAAACATAAAAATTCAGGGCGAAATTAATTTTTGAATCAATTAAATAAAATAACAAAAATTCAAAAATTCAAATAATTTGAATTATGGCGCCAACGGTCAAGGGAAGAACACGCGCAATCCTATTTTTTTGCAGATTTGCATTTTCTCACTTTTCTCTCTGATTACTCAATGGTTTTAGGATCACAATCATATAGATTAATTGCATTTATATTAAGTATGGAGTGAGAAATCAGAAGATAACCTCAAGTACCCTAATTTCAGCATGAACACAATGAAATTCCATACACGATTTATTCATGGCAATTGATTGAGGGTTATCACTCTATATACATACAGGAACAAGATGGTAACTCACAAATTCATTTATGATGCATAGAATATAGAGTTTGAAGGCTTCAGGCTTACCTCTTGCAGCTGGTGATTGAGCTTGATGATGGAGGTGTTACAGATGTGTTACAGATGGACAACTTCCTTAGGTGCCAAAGAGTGTGTTTGAATGATTGGAGTGGATTGAAATGGGCTGAAACTTGATGTGGCACCTTAACTGCAAATCTGTTAAAAGCTTGTGCAAATGGAGTACTACTTTTGGATTCTGATGTTCTAGATGTTGTTTATGTGTTTGAATCACTTGCATATGATGTATGTGAGGTGTTTGCATCATTGGTTTGGACATAATTGTTCTCAAATGCAAAACCCAATAGTGACTTGCAAGAGAAGGTGTCTTTTGGAGTGAAAGAGAGAATTTGAGGAAAGCATCAGTTTAGGTGCTTTGGTGTACTCAAACTGATCACAAATGAGCTCTATTTATAGTAGAGCAAGTTTGTTTTGGCATCAATAGTGAATGGTAGCTTGGATCAGATTGCATTGAATGCTTTGGTTCCTTGGTCAAGGGTCTCCTCTAGCCCTTGACTTGTGTCAAACTTTGCAGGTTTAGGTCCTCTGATATTTGGATATGTCTAGACTCATTTAGATTGGTTTGTGGCTCATTCATGCCACCTCAATGCATCACTTTAATGCTTGATGCCAAATTTGAATTTCAAGATTCCTTTTCATGATGATTTTGCACATGGAAGGCTAGGTTCTTGGCATTTTGTGTTATGGATCAGATCATTCATTCACTTGTGTTGTAATTGAACATAATTTGAATGATCAAAGTGTTCAAAATCAGTCTAAGGAATCATGGGGTGCAAGTTTGCACCAAAATCTGTCTTGAAAACAGTTGCAGTAAGGCAACTTAGGAGATCCATAACTCCTAGCTCTAATGGAGTTTGATTGAGTTCTTGGACAATTTGGAAAGCTCTCATGGCATACTTTAACTTTGTTGTTCACCAATGGACCTGGTTCAACTTGGATCATAGTGAAAAATGCCTCTACATTTTGGAAAAAGTGAAACAGATTCTGACTTTTGAAAATTTCACTAAGTGTTGGAAAAAGTGGTATTTTCATTTTTTAGTGAATTTGATCCATCCATAACTCAAAATCTATGTAGATTTGGAATTTCTTGTAGTTGACATATTTGAAGTATGTCAGATGGACTTTCATTTGAGCTTTGAATGGGAGAAAAAGGCCTTGTGGTTTAGGAGTTATGACCTTGCAAAGTTGGTATAAAATCACTTTTATTCCATAACTTAGAAAAATTTTGGTTTCTCATGGTTGCCCATTTTGCAAGAAACCTCACTTTTCTTAATTTTTCTTGATGGATGATGATGAATATAATACATTAGCATTGTTTTTTACTTAGGGGAACCATATTTGTGAAAAATTCCAAAAAGTCAAACTTTATTTTGTGCACAGTTGACTTTTTGTCAGATGAAATCCAAACTGTGTGATTCTTTGTGCAATCAAGTTCTTGACCTAATTCAAACCTAATGGATGGATTCCATAGGTGTTTTAGGGTGTCTTAAATCATGTCCCAAGGTTTGGGAGCATGTCTTGGTCAAAAGTCAAAGATACAATTGACTTTTCCTTCAAAATCCTAATTGTGGTCCAGATGAAATTGAAACTTGTGAATCAAGCTTCTTGGATCAATCCATTGTTGAAAATGGATCAATTTGGTGTATTTGAGGCCCTTAAATCATGTCTTGAGGCCTTGGCTCATGCTTTGCTCTAAAAGTCAACTTAGGGGTGAATTAGGTCAAGAAACCCTAATTCCTGATTTTTGGTAATTGCATCCCCTGAGGTTAAATTGACTTGATGATTGGGTCCATGAGGTCCCTTGGAGTATCTTGGGTTGTGCTTTGAAGCATTGGCTCATGCCCAGAGGAAAAATTTCCATCTGGAGGCCTTGGTTGACCAAAACCCTAATTTGGTGACACTGGCGATCTCGAGGCTTGATCCACTTGGAATGTTGTAACCTTGTGCTTGATTCTTGATGTGGGAGTCCTCTTGATTCTTTATGGGTGTTTGAGAAGTTAGACAAGTTGAAGATTATGTCATTTCTTGATTGATCCTTTGTATAAGTGCTCTGAGAGGGCTTAAAATCATAATTCTTGGTTGTAGTGAAAGTTCAACAATCCTTGAGGAAATTGATGAGGCATGATGGTACATCCATATTGTGGTGATGATTCTCACAATGATGGGAAATCTTGGTGGTTAAAATTTGGGGTATGACAGGGATTTCTTTCAAACTCATTTCTCAGAGTCAAATTTTAGAGAATCCTTTTTCTTAAGAAGAAGTTAAAGCAACATTATGGGATTGTGATGGAAACAATAGTCCAGGATCAGATGGCTTTAACTTTGAGTTTTAAAAGAGAAATTATGGTGTGCTGAAGAATGATCTTTTAGGTTTTGTTCAATAGTTCCATGTTAATGTTATATCGCTTATAGCTGTTATCTCCTCTTTTATAAATTTGGTCCTAAAAAATAAGAATCATATTTGTTTGGAAGAATATAGACCAATTATCTTAGTAGGTAATTTATATAAGATTATTTCAAAAATCTTGGCCTTAAGATTAAAATTGGTTCTGGACAGTATTGTTTCTAAGTCCCAATCTGCTTTTATCCCTGGTAGACAAATGTTAGATGAAGTGATTGTTGCTAATGAGTTGATTGATGAAGTTGTTAAAAGTATGAAGAGTTGTGTGTTTTTCAAACTTAATTTTGAGAAAACATATGACAGAGTTAGTTAGGACTATTTTAGATTCATGGTAAAGAAGTTAGGGTCTGGTGATTTATGGTGTAGGTGGATGGAGGCTTGTGTTTTCTCAAGTTACATGTCTGCCCTTATTAATGGTAGCCCCTCAAAGGAAATCAAAGTGGAGAGGGGGTTGAGGCAATGTGACCCTCTCTCGCCTTTTCTCTTTGTGTTAGTGGTAAAAGGTTTGGCAGGGTTAGTCATGAAAGCTGTGGATTTAGGATAGTATCATGTTGAGTGCTAAATTATTCTTATTTTGAGAGTGAATAATTAGCACTCAACGGCTTGATTCATTTACTTTCGGTTAATAATCTCCAATTTTTGTGTACATTTTGTATAGTTTACATACCGTTGTATATATTGCGCTATCATGTAAATATTGTTGAGTTTGATGGATTTTTATCTGTTTTTATAGGTAATAATGCATGGTTGAAGTATGGACCCATTTGAGCCAAGAGGGATGCTTCAAGATGCCAATTTTCCAATAAAAGACCTGTCATTTGCGCTAAGCGTGATTGGTAGCGCGCTAGAGGCTTCCTGGGCAGAGGCTGGGACTTTTTGTTTTTGCGACCGTGCTTAGCGCGATTTATGTCAGTTTGGTGGTACCTTTAGTAGATCTGTACTAAGCGGGATCAACCACGCTTAGTGGGATCTGCGAATCTCAGACCCTATATATTCATTTCATTCATATTTTTAGGTTATGGTTTTGGGGATTTTTTGCTCCCAACTCCATCGCCAACATTCTTTGTGGAAATAAGCTAGAAACAACAATAGAAGCTACATCTTGACGATCCAGAGCTAGATTTGTGATAATCATCTTGACACCTCGAGAATCATTGGTTTAGTTTCACTCTTCTCTTTGTATTTTCTATTTGTTTGGGTTTGTATGTAAGTTTATCTTGATTGTATGTATATTTATTGATCATGATTGTGGTATATGATCTCTTTTACAAATCTATATCGATGTTATCCTTGTTTACTCACTTTATGTTTGGATTTGAGTTGCTATAGACATATACTCTTTAGATCCAGATCTAGGATGAATATCTATTAGATTCTAAACTCTAGACATATATTTAGGTCTAATATTCACAGTGGGTATCGGTTCATAATGTTATGTGTTGTTGAGTTGCGTGAGACATCACCGTTGAGACAATACAGTTGTTCTCTCAACTTTGTGTTAGACATAACCTCTATTGTGAGCGGTACATGATGATATTTGTGAGTGATTTAGGTGGTGTACAATTGATCGGTAGATATAAGTATTTGATAGGGTAGATGAAATTCAACTCCTGACGAGTTCTCTCATCTCTAAAGAAGGTATTCTTTACCTGTTCATATGTTTTTCTTTCCGCATGTTACTTTTAAACCATTCAAACCAAGCTTAGAAACATATAGATTGTTGAGCGACATTCTTTCCCTCGCACCGAACCCAGTGGAGATGATAAAAACCCAGAGGGAATTCTTCCAAATCTTTTGCTTCTTGCCGCTATATTGCAGTTCGAACATATCACGGTTTTAGGATTTCTAGAGAAATTTCTTATGAAATAATTAAGTTTGCATATGATACTTTGTTGATTTGTGAAGGAAGCTGGTAGAATTTATGGAGTGTGAAAGTTATTATTAGAAGTTTTGAGTTGGTTTTAGGTTTGAGAATGAACCTTTGGAGGAGAAATCTGTATGTCATCAACCTTAGCAATCATTTTATTCAGGTTGCTTATTCTTTCTTATCTTGTAAGATAGAAGAAATCCCTTTCAAATTTATTGGTATCTCTGTGGGGTGTAATCCTAAAAGTCTATAAGGTTAGAAATTCTTAGTGGAGAAAATGAAGAAAAACTATTAACTTGGAGAAGTAGGAAATTATCTATGGGGGAAGAGTCACCTTAATTAACTCAAACCTCAATAGCATTCCAATATTTTAAGTTTCTTTTTATAAAGTCCTTGTGAAAATTAGGAAGGAAGTGGAGAAGATTCAACAAACTTTTTGTGGGGGGATCGGATCTTGGTCCATTGGGTTATTGGAAGCAGATTTATACATTAAAAGAAGAAGGTGGTCAAGGAGTAAAAGACGTTGATAAGTTCAACAATGCTCTTTTATGTAAATGGAAGTGAATATTTTGGTGGAGAAGGACACTATCACACCCTCATTTTCACCCTACCCTTTTCATAGCATTTAGCATCATATAGGCTTCCCACTAGGACATAGCCATTCATGCTTTGCTTCTGAAGATTGGGATCAAGGCATTGGGTTTTCATCAATCAAGGAAAATGAGTTGGCTTTCAAAGCAATGAGAAAGGAGGTATCCTCAGTACTATGGTTCTTTTAAGATACAAGGCCTTTACACACTTCAAATTATCTCAACAAGGTCACATGTTCACCTGGCAACTAGGGTTTCAAGAAGATTGAGGTTTGATCATATCACCTATCTTGTGGCTCTGGATTAGGGTTTTGGGGCAAAGAAACCTAGGTGGAATTCTTGGGCAAGACATGTCTCCATGTTTCAAAATACACCTCAAGGCATCCATACAAGCCTCTTGGTTCATCACAAGTCATGTCAAGAGTCTCCTAAGTGAGTAGAGGAAGTCTTGGATTCATCTGGGTCAAAAGTTAACTGGTGCCCTCCAAAAGTCGACCTTTGGGATTCTAGGTCAACCATGAGCTTTCCAAGTCATTATCCATGGTCCCATGAAGTTTGGTCAAGATAAATTGAGTGGAATCATAAAATCAAGAGAAATTGTCAAGATTAGGGTTTTCTAAGTATGGAGAAATCAAAGATTTGTACATATCTTGCAAGTATCATAGCTCCCTCATCCTTGAGCCAAATGGTGCAAACCAATGATCAAATTGAAGAGGACACCATAAACTACAAGTTTGTAGAAGGAATCAAAGTCAAAAGATGCATAGATCACGAGTTATGGAGAGTTGAAGTGGAGAAAAGATTAAAGTGCAAGATTTCAATACTTAGAATTTTTTTTTAAGCATGGAAATTTAGTCAAAAGTTTGAGTTTTCAAGGCCAAATTCCATGAGGTTCCAAGCCTTAGCTCACTTTGCCTCCAACATGAAAGTTGTTAAGCATCTTACTAGCTTTCTTTTGATGCCAAGAACTCCTCAATTGGAGCAATACATCTTAAGTTATGGCATTTCAAAGTTAGGGTTTCCAAGTGGATAAAGTTCATAACTTAATGAATTTTTCTAAGTTACCTTGGGTAGTTTTTTAAGATCAACTTTAAGATACATTTCCAACACTTTACAAGCCTTGTTTCAAATTCCCATCAACATGAAAGTTGTTGATCAATCTTCAAGCTTTCATTTAAGCTCAAGAGTTGATTATTTTGATCAAAAACTACCAAGTTATAAGTGTTCAAAGATGACCATATGGACTTGATTTTCATGTAATATTCTTGGACATGTTCATGTCACACCAATTCTTTGTGTCAAAATCATGCGCATACCTCATCCATTTTCATCACCAAGCATTTCCCAATGTGACCAAACACCTACATGTATCCCATGCACATATCATGCTAGCATTTTGCCAAAAAGAGAAAGATTCCAAAATGTTTAAAACTTGCACACCAAGGATTGCTTTTCCACTCTTTCATTCTGATCCTCCTTACACTTCTTTGCCACTCACAAAACCATCACAAACAACCTCAAACCATAACCACTTGTACCATGTGCTCATGCCACACTCTCACCATTTCAAATTTTGCAAAACCACTAACCAAGCCTTTAACCACAGTAATTCCTATTTTAACCACACCTAACCTCAGTATATAATGTTAAAAAAACCCTAGCAAGCAGCCATACAACATTCATTTGCTCAAAATAGAACAAAAAACTCTCTCTTTCTCAGAAATTTATCTCCTTCAAATCTAGTTTCTCAAGGGTTCTCCCTGTCTTTTCTTGCTATTTTTATCATCCTTGGAATTGTTAGAGCCAGAAGGAAGAGTTTGTTGAAGGTTTTGAACAAGGATCAGAAGCTGCAGGTCTCACCTTTAGGGTAACTTTTCTCAATTCTTTTCTCACATGTTAGAAACTTTTTAAGCTCATACGAGGCATTTCTGAAGACCTACATAAGTGTAGGCAATATTTGTGTGTTTGTTGTCTCAATTTAATGAGGTTCGGTTTGTATGTCTTATTTTTCGTGGCCTTTTTTCATCATGTTAGAGGGAGTTTTAGAGAAAAATAATGCCATAATCGTGTTCAACATGAAAAAACCTTGAGAAAGGTGTCTTGGTTGTGTTGTTTTGATGACATTTACAGTCATCTTCAGCGAGGATCACTGGAGAAGACGATCGAAGCTAAGGCTCCGGCGTCTGACTGTGTTGCTTTGTTTGACCCCTTGACCTGCTGAGGTGTGCGCCATGTGGAGCCTGTGTGGTCATGACGTGTTGCCAGCGTGTGGCCTTTCTTTTTTGTGTTTTTTCTGAACTTTGTTTTAGTGTGGTTTGGGCTTAGAACCTTTATTATTCATTCACACCCCACCTTTCTGAGGCCCACCGTGCATGATACTTGATTCATGTTCATCTTAAAATTTCTACTGCACCCTTCTCTTTTACTTTGATTTTATTTATTTTATTTTCTTCTATTTTCCATATTGATTTTATTTTTATTGTTTCTTCCACCACAAAAATCCACAAAAATATTGTTTTAATCACTTTAGCATCTTAAAATTTTTGTATTTTTTTATTTTTTTTATTTTTTTAATTATTTTTCTATTTTATTTTTAATTATTTGTGGAGGATGTTTTACTTATTTGCCATTTGATTAGGGTTTTGTATTTGATGCCTTTTTGAGACACTTCTTGATCCACCCTTTTGGGTATATTTTGGTATATAAATTCTTGATGTGTGAGTATTGATTTGGTGCTTGGATGATATATTTTTGGATTGTTTTCTTGTGGACTAAGTGGACCCTCGATACTTGCTCGATTAGTGAAACATGCTTACCTTGTTGATTTAATTTGAGGGTGCCTTTGTGCTTTCCTTGTGGGGATCTCTTCCTCACTTATTTTTGAGTACTTTTCCATAATTTTGAGCTTTTAATTTGAATTTATTTCATCATCTAAATATTTTTGAATGGTGCTTCAATTTGATGGATGTTTTAATCATATTGCTTGCATGCTTTGACCTAGTTTTTGAGTTTATGTTCTTGTGTGAATATTTTGTGTTTATGAACTTTACATGAGTTGAATCCCATGTCTAATCCTATGACCTATAATGTTTTAATGCTTGTTGCTTGATCATTTGCCTCTTTTGTTTCCATTAGATGTTTACGTCCTTTGTGGATGACATTAGCTCTTGCTTACCTAGTTTTGATACATGCTTTGAACATGATGATTGATATTGCTTCTTTGATATCATGAGTTTTATTTTGGGTTGTTGATCATGTGTATGCTACTGTCTCCTTTTGGATCCATGCTCTAATTCTATATGCTTGATCATTGTTGTTTTGTTTCCATGAGATGATTGTTTATAAATGCCCAGCCATTGTTTTGACTCATGCTTGACACTCTTGTGCCTCTTTCCTCATATTTGAATTGTGTTGATTATAACATGATTAGGTTCTGACCTCACTTGTCTTTTATCTTGCTTGTTTCACATTGTCTTGGCTTGTTCATTATTGATGATTGATTAACTTTTCAAGGCATGTATGCTTGTGCACTAGTTGGTTTGACTTTGCCCAAAAGCTTGATTTGTGTTATGTGACTTCCTTGAGCATGTTTAAATGTTTGAAATGTGCATGAGTGTTTACATGTATACCTCTTTATTGCCTTAATTTCATCTTTGAAACATGTCTGGTATTGCATACTTGTTGGTTTTTCTTACTTGGTTTGATTGAGTCTTCTTGCTTTGGTTGCTTAAGATGAATTCTTGTTGACTTATCTCTTTCATACTTGATACATTTCTCTACCTCCTTTATACTTTACATCTCATTTCCCCCCTTGGTGGGCATTATGTATCCCTCTCCCCCATTACAATGTAACAAATTAGTTTCTTTTTGCTCCTTATGTTTGCTTGCTTGCTTGTTAAGAAAGATAAAATGAACAAGGTTAGAACACAATTTCAAAATAAAGGACAAATAAGGCTTGATCCAACGTCAAGTTATTTTTCAAACTCATTAATTTGTATTACACCTTAAGGTTTCTCTTCTTTTCTCATTCTCTTCACTTATCCCTTCCATTAAACCCCACACTAACCTTGTACATACTTCACTCTTGTAAGTCGATTGCCTTGTGCATCGCCATCAACCTACCTTGCTCTATTCACCACCCATTCTTTTAAATACCTTTTCTCTTTTTCTTTTTTCTCCTTGAGTCTAAAAACCTTGGTCTTGTACCAAGTGCATTTTCAAACTTCTTTTTCTTAATAAACTTGGATGGTTGTGGAGTGGTTAGGCGAAGGCCTTGTCCTATCCCGAGTGCTTGACACTACCTTTAGGGTTCATTGTCATAAAGTACTTACCATCTAAACTAAAACACTTTAAATAATAGAATAAAGTTCTCTTTGTATTGGATTAAAGAGAGAGGATTGGGTGAAAACTTCTTCCTCTCTGAGTATTAGGATGCTCACTATAAAGTGTGTGGTCTCGATACTCGTCTTTCAATACAAAGATGTAACTATATTCGCCACACCATTTTTCATAATAAGCCTTTTGAGATAACGAATTGGGTACTACCCGCAAGGGGTTACTATCCGATGACTTATCCCACCCCTAAAATCAACCTTCAACAAATCAAATGTGACATCTTGCCTCAATGGCAAAAACTTAACCTTTTCAAAAAGGACATGTTACATCCGTTCTACCGTAATACAAGTAACACATAAGACTCCACAAGCGAGCGACAATATATCTAACTGCTAGAATGCGAACGTTAGCATCGTCCATAAAAAATACCAACAAATTGTAGTCTCACGAACTACGGACGCTCTGATTCTTCACTTCTTTTAAGTGAAGATACGTAGGCACAAGGGCCTCAATCCTTAGCGAGCACCCTTCCCCCTTTCATCCGTAGTCCTCTGAACTATGAAGGCTCTAATTTCTCATACCTGTTGAGAAAATGTAGGCATAGAATTGCGAGATCCTAGCGAGCAAACTTCCCATTTTCTTACCAGTAGTCCTCCAAACTACGAACGCTCTGATTCTTCACTTCTTTCAAGTGAAGATATGTAGGAACAAGGGACCCAATCCTTGGAGAGCCACCTTTTCTTTTCCCCACCTTTTATTTTATTTTATTTTCTTTCACATTCTTTGTTTCTTACCCCTCTCTCTCCCTTCTTAGAGCACTTTTAGAAAGCAATCATTTAGCAAACATCCTTACACATAAGACGACTGAATGGTTCCCATCGACTACGATGGATGTAGGGGGTTTGAATACCTTCCCATCGCATAACTAGCTTTCGAACCCATAATTTGGTTGCGAGACCATCGTATCCCTTTCTTCTTGGGGTTTTCTCGATGTTTTCCCTTCCCCTTTTGGGATAAATAACGTTTGATGGCGACTTTGTTTCTTTTCACCTCACGTCGTTATTTTTTGAGTAGCGAGAGACACTATTTGGTTTGACTTAATCAAATTTAGGTATTGTAATTTTGAAGCCAAGATTTTGAGTTATGAGGTTTCTGGCAGTAGCAATAAGGGGTCAGTTTGGAGGAAGGATTTGAGGAAAATTGGTGTAGGTAGTGATTTAAGTGAGCCATCTTTTACCAGAAACATTACGTGTTATATTGGTGATGGTAGCAAGATAACATCCTGGCAAGCCAATTGGACAGAAGATCTTTGTTTAAAGTAGAAATTCCTAGCAGTTTTTCAAGCATTTAGCTTGAAAGAGAGTTTCATTGATGAATTGGGAGGCTGGAGTAATGGGACCTGGTCATGGGGGATAATATATTTAGAGAATTTCCAAAGTTATCCTTTGGCCTATTTGGTGATTGAATTTGAATCTTTTCTGTCTGAGTTCACACCAGCAGCTGTTACAAACGATACTTTCTTATGGAAGGGGTTCTAATTCTTTTTCTGTGCAAGAGTGCTATAATATCTTTCTTCAAGATAATAACTCTATTTTAGGTTTGGATGAGTCCTTGGTTAAGGCTTTAAGTGGAGTTTAGAGGAACAAAATCCCACTAAGAATCGTGTTATTTGGTTGGAGGTTATTCCTCAATAGACTCCCTTGCATAGAGCAATTGAAGAAAAGAGAAATCATATATAATCCTCATGATTCTCCCTGTGTTTTTTACTTTAAGGAGGTAGAAAATATTGAGCACATTTTATTTCTCTGTTTGGTTTCAATTAAAATTTGGAAGGTTGTGGAAAAATGAATAAGGATTCCAATTGATGTCAATAATTTTTGCTTAATTAACTATTCTCTATTTAAGAAAGGCTTGATAAAGAAGGTCCAAGAAGGTAAAGAATGGTTAATTTGGTGGGCTACAACTTAATGCATATGGTCCAAAAGAAATAGGATTATTTTTCAAGAGGATTGGTGCAATGTGCATGAGATTGTCTCATCAATTCAGATACTTGCTTGGAAGTGGAGTATGATTGGCAACGCTTTTTATCTAATTGTAACTTTTAGGATTTTTTCATAGCTCCTACTAATAGTCTTAGGTGATTTGTTTTTTTTTATTGCTCCTTTTTTTTCATGTTGGTTGTAAGGGTTATAACACCAATGCTCTAATTAATCCATCTCTTTTAATTATAAAAAAAAAATTGAATAATATGATATCCTAAAATTTGGTTAGGTGGGAACCCATTATCCAATACATATAATAATTTTATAGTAATTTAATTTAAAATCATTTTTTTAGTACTGATAACTATACCTAATTAATTTCAAGAATACAAGAAATTCTTTAAAAAAATAAAATAAAAGTGTGTAATGACTAATACAATGAATGAATAATATTATATATCTGAATAGAAACCAGTCTAATAAAATCACACTAATTTCTAAAATATAAACCATTCAACTCAAATAATTGATCATTTTCGCTCATAAATTATGTTATACCCTACAGTAGTATAAAAGTATCAATTTTTTTTGTGATAACAATTTTAAATAAGTTACTTAATAAATATAATAAAATTTATTTGTAACTTTTAAAATAATAATAATAATAACACAACAAAAGAATGTAAACAATTGGAATAAAAAATAATAATGGTGAGAAAATTTAAGTTGTCGATTATGCAATGAGAAGTAACATCATTTTGAAATTTATGCAAACTCCAAGAACTATGAACTTCATTTATTAAAACAAATTAAACTTTTTTCACACAAGTTACAATCATTATTTCATAACTTACAAATTAAAATTTATATTTTCAATGATCAATAAACTCAACGAATTAGGTGTTATGACATTATAATACAGTTTTCAATAAATAATTCTATAAGTAACATTATTATACATTTAAGTGGTATATAACTGAAAACTACTTCTAACATTATATATGAAAAAAATAATTGTGAATCAATCAAATATGATAAGAATATTAAAAAATAATTGAAAGGATAATGGAGTTGTGGTTCTATATTGCAGCATCTATTTGTCTATTAACATTCTTTCAAGCCCTTCTTAATATAATTCGCAACAAGAAATTACCACCAAGTCCTCCAACAATACCTTTCATAGGTAACATTTTATGGCTCTTAAAGTCATCAAAAAACTTTGCTGAACTTGAACCTGTCCTTCGTTCATTGCGTTCTAAATATGGTGACATTGTTACCATTTACATAGGTTCAAGACCTTCAATTTTCATAACATCTCATGAAGCTGCTCATAAAGCACTTGTTAAAAATGGTACAATTTTTGCTAATCGTCCCTTAGCTCTTGAAACAACCAAACTGTTCTTCCCTAAACAACGTTCCATTAGTATGGCCTCTTATGGTCCAATTTGGAAACTTTTGCGACAAAATTTTATGCAAGCGACTCAACCTTCTAGATTAAACTCGTATTCTCGTTGTCGTAAATATGCATTGAGTGTTTTAAAAAGAAATATTTTAGCTGATATTGAACTAGGGAACAAGAAAATATTGATTGATGATTATTTCAATTTTGCATTGTACACTTTATTCACGTACATGTGTTTGGGGGAGAAACTTGATAGAGAAAGTGTTGAGAATATTCAAAAGGCACAACATAGTTTGATTCACAATTTTATTAGGTTCAACGTGTTGAATTTTGTACCAATGTTGAGTAGGATTGTGTTTAGAGGATTATGGAAAGAGATCTTGCAAATTCGTGAGAATCAAATTAATGTGTTTCTTCCTATTATAAAAGCACGTCGAGAGAAAATTAAAAACAAGATTAATTTTGACGATGAAGACGAGGAAAAGGAAGATTTTGATGCTTATGTTGATACCCTTTTTGATTTGAAACTACCGGATAATGAAATAAATCTAAATGATGAAGAGTTGGTGAGTTTGTGTTCTGAATTTTTGTTAGGTGGAACAGACACAACAGCTACAACATTGTTATGGACCATGGCTAATTTAGTAAAAAATCAAAATATTCAAGAGAAAATTTATGATGAAATTAAAAAAGTTGTGAAACAAGGTGAAGAAATTGAAGAGAAACATTTGAAAAGGATGCCTTATTTGAAGGCTGTTGTGTTGGAAACGTTTAGGAGACACCCACCAGGTCATTTTATTTTGCCTAGGGCTGTTATACAAGAAACTAATATGAATGGTCATAAGATACCAAAAAATGCAATGATTAACTTTCCTGTGGCTGAATTAGGGTGGGATCCAAATGTGTGGGAAAATCCAATGGAGTTTAAGCCTGAAAGGTTTTTTAATGAAGGTGATGTTGATTTTGACATAAAAGGGATTAAAGAGATTAAAATGATGCCTTTTGGTGCTGGCAGAAGAGTTTGTCCAGCAATTAGTATTGCAACACTTCATCTTGAATATTTTCTGGCTAATTTGGTGAGAGATTTTAAATGGACAATTGAAGAGGGGTCTGAGGTTGACATGAGTGAGAAGCAAGCCTTTACTATTGTGATGAAAAATCCATTGAGGCCATGTTTGACTCCTAGAATTACTTAAAATATTTTTCTTCAATTTTATGATTTGATATTAGTGGTGCTAGGATACTCTATGTTATTTCAATTTC
Source organism: Lathyrus tuberosus (assembly GCA_022829125.1). Lineage (NCBI taxonomy): Eukaryota > Viridiplantae > Streptophyta > Magnoliopsida > Fabales > Fabaceae > Lathyrus > Lathyrus tuberosus. The sequence goes on from JALAZF010000226.1 coordinate 8,663,179, forward strand.
ATCTTTAAATACCAAAGCATAAGAATAATGTAACTTTTTGTTGTTATTTTCTTAACAATTAATATTAATTTTAATGTACCTTCTAAATATTATTACATTATTTTAGAGTGTAGTAGTTGTTATTATATTACTCATTATTTTATATTTCTTACCAAGTTTATTTATGTAGTTCTTACATACAAATATTATAGAATAAAATATGAAATGAAATAATAGTAATAATAATAATAATAATAATAATAATAATAATAATAATAATAATAATAATAATAATAATAATAATAATAATAATAATAATAATAAAAATAATAATTAGTCAACCTCTCCTTTGTGGCTAACTTTTTGTGGCAGGCTAGCCACAAACACATCTTTTGGATAATAATACCTGCTGTTTCTGCCAGCAAATAGAGAATGTTGATCATCTGTTTTTTGAGTGTAACAGGATGAGAAGTATTTGGTGTAAGATCTTGCATTGGCTTCAGGTCTGTCACAACCCTAGGCCTTGGAGTGAAGAGATCGAGTGGCTGACTAAATTTTGCAAAGGCAAGGGCAGTAGAGTGAACATATTGAAGATTGTCCTGGCTGAGACTATATACCACTGTTGGCAACATAGAAATACTTATTGCTTTGATAGGGAGAAAAATATAGATCAAGATAGTATTTTAAATAACATAGTTGAAAAGATAGTTCAAAAGGGGTGGGTTTGTAAAAAGCTTAGAAAGAGCATAGCTTTACTCTTGATGTAATAGTCCTTTAGTGGGTTGGATCCTTGGGGATCACCTTTGTATTCCCTGTTTTTTGAATTAATCCAATTTTTATTGATTCAAAAAAAAAAAGATAATAATAATAATAATAATAATAATAATAATAATAATAATAATAATAAGGGGGAGGAAGTTAAATTACAGTTTTAATCTTCCTATTTTACATGATTCATTAAATTAGTCTCCCTATTTTAAAATCAAACAGTTTTGGTCTTCTTCTTGCTTTTTTTATTATACAAAAAATGTCAGTTTTTTTAAATTATATTTTTTATTTATAATGTCCAATTTAAGGTTCTTATATTATTATTTATTGAGTTTCACAAATGACATGTCATTTAAAAATGGTCAAATAATCAATTTTAAATACAAAAATGGGAAAATTGGATTAAAGCTATTTGATTTTGAAATAAGGGGACTGTCATACCCTAAATTTTGACCACAAGATTTCCCATCATTATGCAACCATCACCAATATGGATGTACCTCCATGCCTCATCAATCCTCTCAAAGATTGTTGAACATTCACCTCAATCAAGAATTAGGGTTTTTGGCCCTCTCAGAGTACTCAGACAAAGGATCAATCAAGAATGGACATGATCTTCAACTTGTCAAACCTCTCAAACATCCATGAAGGATCAAGAGGTCTCCCATATCAGGAATCAAGCACAAGATTGCAACATTTCAAGTTGATCAAGCCTTAAGATCATCAGTGTCACCAAATTAGGGTTTTGGTCGACCAAGGCCTCCAGAGAGAAATTTTCATTTGGGCATGAGCCAATACTTCAAAACATGATTCAAGAAGCTCAAAGAGACCTCATGGATCCAATCATGAGTTCAAAATAGCCTCAGGGGATGCATTCATCAAAAATCAGGAATTAGGGTTTCTTGACCTAATTCACCCCTAAGTTGACTTTTGGAGCAAGACATGAGCCAAGACCTCAAGAAATGTTTTGAAGACCTCAAATATCTCATATTGATCCTCTTACAAGTTTAAATTGACACAAAGAACTTGGTTCATGAGTAATATAAAGATTCAAATTCATTTGGACCACAAACTAGGGTATCTGAGAAAAAGTCAACCATACCTTTGACTTTGGACTAAAACATGATCTCAAACCTTGGGAAATGATTCAAGACACTCTAAAACACCTATAGAATCCATCCATTAGGTTTGAGTTAGGCCAAGAACTTGATTTCATAAAGGATCACAAAGTTTGAATTTCATCTGATAAAAAGTCAACTGTACCCCAAAACCAAGTTTGACTTTTGAGATTTCTTGACAAACATGGCTTCTTCAAATAAAAAACAATGTTAACTTATGGTTTGGATCATCATCCATCAAGAAAAATCAAGAAAAGTGAGGTTACTTGCAAAAGGGGCAACCTTAAGAAACTTAAAATTTCACTAAGTTATGGAAAAAAGTGATTTTTACCCAATTTTGAAAGACCATAACTTGTGATCCAAGCAACCTTTTTCTTCCATCCAAAGCTCAAATGAAAGCTCTCATTACATACTACAAGATGTTCAACTACACCATATTCCAAATCTTCATGGATTTTGAGTTATGGATTGATCAAAATCAAAACAAATTAAGAAATGGACATTTTTCAAACACTTAGAAAAATTTGAGACAAAATCTGTCTCATGTTTTGTCCAATTTTTGGAGGAATTTTTCATCATGATCCAAGATGAATCAAGACCAAAGTTAAACATCAAAGTTGAAGAATGATATATGGGCTTTCCAAAAAGTACAAGAACTCATCCTAATTCAACTTGAGCAAGAAGTTACAAGCCTTGCAACATGACATAAAATTCTGGTTTTTCAAGACAGCATGGATGCATGACTTGTGCCACACAATTTCCCCATTCAAGTTTGTCACTTTCCCAACTTTGTCATCTTCCAAAAACACAAAACTTCTGATGACTCACTTGTTACTTGATCAAGGAGTCAAGAATTCCACTTAGCATGTGCAAATCCATCATGACATGAACTTTGAAATTCAATTTTGGCAAGGTTACATTAATGCAGTGCATTGAGGTGTCGTGAATCAAGCCATACCAATCCAAACTAGTCAAGATTTAGTCCAATGCTCTGAGTGTTCAAACCTGCAGAAATTGAATTGAGTCAAGCTAGAGGAGACTTGGCACTTTGAAACATCCAAGTCAATGGCTACATAGCTACACATAGTGATCAGCCTCCATTCACTAATCCTTGCAAAACAAACTTCCTCTACTATAAATAGAGGTCATTTGTGACTGATTAACAGACACCAAAACAACTCCACTCATGTTTTCCTCCAAATCACTCTTCCAAACTAGAAAATGCTTCTTTAGCAAGTAACTTTTGAATTTTTCAATAGAGAGTCATTCCACCATAACCAATGATCTTAACACCACACATATATCATATAGAAGCTGTCCAAACACTTCTCCATCATCTGTAGAACCAGGATCAATAACCTCAAAATCAAAATTGGACCAAATTGCAGTTGGGGTGCCTTAACAAGATCTAGGTATTTTTAATCCATTCCAAGTTTCTCAACACACTACATAAGGTCCATTGAATCTGTTCAGATCCTCACACAACATCTGTAACACCTCTACATCAAAATTTGAATTCCTCTTGCACAAGTAAGCCTGAAGCTCTCAAACTCTATACTCCATGCATCATAAATTTATTTTCAAGTTACCAACATGTTTCTTGTAGTTCATAGAGTGATAACCCTCAATCAATTCCATGTTATCTTTCGTGTATAAGATTTCACTTTGGTTTTTGCAAAAACTAGGGTTTCTGTGTTCATACGAAGTATTTCACTCCACACTTAAAATAAATGAAATTAAATGGTACCATCGTGTTCCTTGTTCAAAATCGAGCAAGTTTGATGCTTATTTCATTTGATTCCATTGCGTTTTGAGTGAGATTGAGAGGGTTTTGCAAATCTCGAAAAACATAGTGGTGCGAGCAAGAACAAGTGTTCTTGGCGTCTTTTTTAAAAGTTTGAATTTTTGAATATTTTGATATTTTTTAAAATTAATTTCAAAAATTCATATCTCTCTCATTTTTATTCTTTTTCAAATGATTTTTTTAAAATAAATCATTTATACATTTTAATATTTAATTCCACAAAAAAATCAAAAAAATATTTTATATTTGATATATTTTTTAATTTTTCAAAGAATTTCTTTTTAATTGTTTTAAACATTTTTAAATAAATTCTTTTTCTTAATTTTTCAAAATCAATTAAGTTCAAATCATCTTGTGGATTAAAACATCTATTTTCAAACATTTTTCAAAGTTCACAACATATTTTTAAATATATTTGATATTTTATAACATCTATTATTTAATTTTCTTAGAAAATTTGTATTTTTAATTAAAATTAGGGTTTTTCCTTGATTTTAAATTTTCAATCTTCATTTGAAACACTTTTGGGCCTCTAATAGAGTGTAAGACCCAACCTCTTTTGTAAATAAATAATTTTGGGCCTCTGTCATAGATAAGTCCCGGTGTGATTTTCAAAATAACGGCGCGTTCATTATTTTTCATCTAGGCCTCTCCTTGAGTATAAGCCCCATTTTTCTTCTTTACAAACACTTTTGAGCCTCTAATAGAGTGTAAGACCCAAACCCCTTTGTACATAAACAAATTTTGGACCTCTGCTATAGTATAAGTCCCACAACGTCTTTCGGTATCGTAGTGTGATCACAATTTTCAAAATAAGTCATTTGGGTCTCTCCTTGAGTATAAGCCCCGATCTTTTGTACATAAACTTTGTTTTAAACAATAAACAACCTCCATGGGACTCTCCTTGAGTTGTAAGCCTCATACCTCTGTTTTCAAAATCATCTATCTGTTTTAACTGGTACTAAGAGGAGCATTTTTCCCGATGAAACTGCTTTTAGACCACTTAGGCCTCTCTCTGAGTTATAAGCCCCAAACATTATTTTCTTTTAAACAACTTTCTTTTAATTCAAATTCAAATTAAAAGTTTTCTCAAAACTTTCTTCAATTTCTTAAAAACCCTAATCATACAGTTGTAGTCATACAATCAATCACAATACACTTGGGACTCTTCTTAGAGTGTAAGACCCAACATCTTTTCAATTCAATGCATACATGTTTATATACCTGTTAATTCACTTATCTGTATATCCTTGTGCATATCTGTCTAGAGTTTCCCCCAGTAGTTAGGTCTACACTTAGTTCAAACCAATGGTTACTTCTAACTTAGTCAAAACTAATATAATCATAGGAAACTTCCCTTAATACAGTCTGCCTCCTCTTGGGCTTTATTCAATATGGAACAGAGAAAGACATTATTCTCGGTGAAACTTTTCTCAAGACTGTCAAAACTTAAAAATATATATATATAAAAGAAATTCATTTCCCCGGAGAGGATTAATTCCCGGTGAAACCTTTCTTGAATTTTTCTTAGGCTTCGACCCACAGGCTTCCTAAAAGCATCCACAGCCTCCTCTTGGGCTTAGTACAAGGACCACCAGGCTTCTTAGAAGTTCCCCAACCTCATCTTGGGCTTAGTACAAGGACCCAAAGGCTTCCTAAAAGCATAGGATAGAAATTAGTCATCTCTTCTAGTTTAATCCCCAGGAGAGGCAAAATTCTAGAATACCCAATCATTCCACTGTTGATCTTCATCCCTTAAACCAACTGCCTCATCTTCGGCACCATACAAAGATCTCTCTCCAACCAGAGTCTACCTCTTTTTAAGATACTTGGATAGTCTCAGCCTCCTCTTGGGCTTCATACAAGTAGACTTGGAAAGTCTCACTCTCATAGTCTCCTTTTGGACTTCACACAAAGACCCTCAGGCTTCCTAAAAGTATAGGATAAATCGTGATCATTTTACCAATACACCAGTCTCCAGAAGAGTTAAAACCTTTAAGGTTTTCAAACTCACCTTTAAACCCATTTGACCCCCAACAAGGATTAACTTTCACCTTGAAAATCCCAGCCAAGGTCAGATTGACCTCAACAAAACCCTAACAGAATCAGAGCCTCATGGCATTTGGTACTTCAAATCTTCCCTAATTCCCCAGCAAGAGTTAGTTTCCCTTTGGATTCCTCAATACAGTTTAGACCTTCTCTTGGATTTCAAGATTCCTCAGTAAAAGTCAGCCTTCTCTTAGGCTTCATATAAGAATTTCCCCAGTCAGCCTCAATCTTGTGCTTTGTACAAGACAGATAAAACCCTCCCAGAGGAGTCAGTTTCCTTTAGCTTCAACCTTGGGCATTGATCAAGGCACAAAATCCAACATCCCCTCAGATGAGACCATTAGTCCTCTCTGTAGGAAGATACTCTTTCTATACATTACATATCAAAAACAAACAATCAAAACTTTTTTTCTCAGATAATTGTTGTAAGTGGCACACTTGTTGATTCAAAATCCAAGATGGAGTCCCTCATTTATCATGGATAAAATTCCTCTTTCATATAACAGTTATAAGTGGCAAGCCTCTGGATTCCATTTATCTAAGTCATTGTCCCTCTCTTAGCATGAAAGACTAATAAAGGAAAAAGTGGCATTGCTCTACACTGAGTTAAATCTTCTTCCTTCATGACATCTCTCTTATAAAGGAAATTATGGCATTGCTGGATTCTACATATCCCAGTTAAAGTAATTTCCCTTATAACAAATTACTCAATATTTGTGAGGAATAGGTGAGATATATCCCTTTAGAGATGACAAATTCTCTCTCAGTCACCCTTTTAGCTTCAATCTTGGGCTTTAAACAAAACACAAAAACTCCGATAGCTTATATCTTGGGGTTTGAACAAGACACCAAATATCTTTCCTCCCATAGAATAGGAGGAACTATGATTACTCTGATTTCCCAAATCTCTTTACGGGAATACGTAGGCATAAGATTGCGAAATTTTAGCGAACACACAAATCAAATTCTTAGGTTTAGGTACCTTCCCAAAAACAATAGAAAACCCAAAAACAACAAAAACATTCTCTCAACACTCCCAAAGGAGAAACTTTCCCAATCCACAGCAGATAAACACAAGAAAGCACTTCAAATAACAGAAATACATGCAAAAGAAGGTTCTTCTAGATTACTATATATACTCTAGGTGTTAATAGCTTCCCTTTGTATAACCAGACCCCGATCCCCGATCTCAGCATTTGTTAAAGAAAACACTTGTGTGCAGGGTTAGTTTAAGATATCTCCCCCTTCCTTTCAAGCTTCATAGGATAAATACAGAAATCAAAAAGTAGCACCTAAATGCGGAAGGTGGTCGCGTCACCAAAAAATCGACGCTACAGAAAAATGGCGACTCTGCTGGGGAAATTTAGAATTAGATTTCATAAGAGGTCTAGGCCTTTCTTTGCATTTATTTTTTTTATGCTATTTTTACTTGCTTTCTCATTTTTTTATATCATATATTGTCATATTACTTGATATACTTGTTTAAATTACTGTTATTTGGGAATGCGACCAGTGGTGGCGTATTCAGGGAGGCTTATAAGGAGTGAATCTCAACCAAGCTAACTTGAGAGCCCACCGAATCAGTGGAGGTACCCTCGTGGAATTACCAATGTTGAACGAGCAAGTCGTGAAAGCATTGTTTTTTCCCATTGGATACCCTTGAAACTGAGGATTAGTAAGCATTTAACCATTTGATCATTAGGTAGTGCGGTGACTATCGGGAATAGTTGATACGGGATACTACACTCAAAGGAGATTCATCTTGGGATATTACAGCTCTCATGAGTCAGTCGGTTTGCTATTAATATCCTAAAGAGGGCTCAATGATTTTGGGAACCTTTGTTAGAACCCGTTCTACAGGTACAAAATTTAACCTCTAGTACACACCTTGGGGATGGGTAGATCCATGGCTCCATGCTCGTGACGATGAACCCCTAAACCCATGTTTTCAAATGTTTTTGTTTGCTGCATTCATGCATCCATACATTCATTAAAAAAAACTTTTAAAAAAATAAACAAGAAAAAATCTATTTTCTAAAAAGAACTGAAACAATAAATGCAAATATCGGAAGTTGCGTTATGGATTTCGGTAGAAGAAAAACACACAAGTACACCTTTAAGGTTCCAAAACTATAAAACCTAAGGAAATTGGGAAGGATGATTACTAATCCTGAAGCTTTCAAAGCTAAGCATGGAGGATTGTTGTCTCTTTTGAAGGTCAACATGGTTGAAGGGGTCCTGTCTACACTAATCCAGTTCTATGATCTAGTATACCACTGCTTTACATTCCCATATTATCAGCTCACACAAACACTGGAAGAGTACTCTCACCTAATTGATTTACCTATCACTGATCAAGATCCATTTTATGGACTGGAAGAAATTCCAAAAGATCAAGCCATTGCAAGAGCAATCTCTTTAGAAGAGTCGGATATCAGGACTCACATGACCACCAAGGGAGGAATCCAGGTTTTACCAGCTAAATTCTTAATGGAGAAAGCTCTATACTTTGCCAGTATAGGAAATATAACCGCTTTCGAGGATGTCTTTGTTTTGCTCATATATGGGTTATTCCTCTTTCCCAACATTGACAACTTCGTCGACACCAATGCTTTTAAGATATTCTTAATTGGGAACCCAGTCCCAACCTTGCTCGCGGATGCTTATCATTCTGTACACTTAAGGAATTTGTACAGTGGAGGGATGATCACATGATGTGTACCATTACTCTACAAATGGTTTATTTCCCATTTACCCAAGTCTGCTACTTTTTGGGATCACAAGAGTAGTATGTGATGATCGCAGAAGATTATGTCTCTTACCAATTCTGACATAGATTTGTACAATCGGATCTATGACGGAATAAAAATCATCGACAAATGTGGAAGTTTCCCCAATGTACCCCTAATTAGCACTAAGGGAGGGATCAATTATCATCCAATTTTAGCTCGCCGTCAACTTGGATACTCGATGAAGAATATCCCACATAATGTTCATCTGGAAGATCTTTTCTTCAAGGAAGGAGAAAATAACAGGGCACTAAAGAAAGAAATAGTGCATGCCTGGTAACATGTTCACAGGAAGGGGAGGGAGTCCTTAGGAAGACCAAATTGCATCTCTGCAGAGCCTTATCTCCACTGGGAACAAACTAGGGCCATCAAACTAAAGATGTCTTACCCTCGTCAAGAAGTTTTTCCCTTGAAGGAATATGTCCTTTATTTCATGTCTGATACGGAAAAACTCCAAATCGCTCTTAACAAGGTCCAACGTGAGAAGGATGCACTGATTGAGATACTAGAACAGCATGTCATAGAAATTCAGGAGGAACGGAGAAATTTGCTCTCTCCTTTCACTTGGCAAAGGATCGTCGACCCGACAATAGTTGGAGAGACTCGATCAAAGAAAAGAAAAATTCAGGAACCAGCATCTGAGCTCTCCTCAGACAAAACTCAGGATCCATATGCCTAATTTTCCTTCTCGCACTTTGTAAAATACTGTACTTTTCCCTGTAAAATACTGCAATCTTCCGAGTTCAATAAAAGGGTTTCCCCTGCTGTATGATATTTGCAATATAATTGTTAAAAGTTCTTTTGAAAACAAAGAAAAACTAAAAAAAATCATTCTCATTCTTTGCATATCATTCATCATTCTCACATAACAAATCTTTGTCATTGAGTCTTACATATGTGTCGCACTCTAGAGTCAAATTGTCTCATTCGTACAATACTCGGACTAATCGACAAAAAAATGGACGATCTCGAAGAAGAGAAAGGAGAGCTAAGAGAAGATATCAACGCTCTAAAGGAGAGTTTGGAGAAACTCCACAACACAATGGAATCCCTGACAGCAACCCAGGAATAACAACATCAAAGGACTGTAATCTCAGAGATTACGTCTACACCAGCATTTGAGACACCTAGCAGTCATCCTCGGTACAACATGCCTAAAGGTTTTCTCTTGGGCTTACCTCTCTAATTTCTACCCGAAGGATATATACCTCCGGTCACTGAAGACCCAGAAGTCGTAGCAGGAACCTCCAGACCTGAAGGTTACAAACTTCAGGTAAATGAAGATGCATAGGTTACGACAGAAACTCCTGAAGCTTACAAATTTTAGGTCACTGAAGCGCCAAGAGTTACCGCCGTAATGACTATACCACAACCAGTGGTACACACTATCCCTGAGGAACAGATTGTGCAGGCCACTTCTAGCAGAAACGAAGAAGTATACGAAAGGATAAATGAATTCCAGGAACAATTCTTAGAAATACAGAAGGAACTGCATGCCATTCGTGGACAGGACTTGTTTGGTAAGGACGCCGCTGACCTCTGTTTGGTCCCTAATGTGAAGATACCGCACAAATTCAAGGTGCCTGACTTTGAAAAATACAAAGGCAACTCTTTCCCTCAAAGTCATTTGGTAATGTATGCTCGGAAAATGTCTACCTAGACAGAAAATTAACAGCTACTAATCCATTACTTCCAGGACAGTTTAACCGGTGCCGCACTTAAATGGTACATGGGTTTAAACCGCATCATGATCAGTACTTTCAGAGATATCGGGGTAGCCTTCGTTCAGCAGTATAAATACAATTTGGGCATGGCACCGGATAGGGACCAGCTCAGAGCAATGTCACAAAAGAATAAAGAAACCTTCAAGGAGTATGCTCAAAGATGACGTGAAATCGCCGCCCAGATCTGTCCTCCTCTCGAGGAAAACAAAATGACAAAGATCTTTCTGAAAACATTAAGCTCATTTTATTATGACCGAATGGTTGCCAGTGCACCTAGTGACTTCACTGAAATGGTGAATATGGGAGTACGCCTTGAGGAAGCAGTCCGAGAAGGACGATTGGTCAAAGATGCAGAACCATCCAGCAGAACTAAAAGATACGGTAGTGCTTTCCAAAAGAAGAAAGAGCAAGATATCAGTAATATATCTCTGGGAAAGCAAAGACGAAAGTATCTACCTCGGCAGGTAGCAACAGTAACTCCCACTATCAACCCAGCGCCGACTCCGGCATATCAACCTCAGGTGGCTCAAAGCCAACCAAATCAACAGCAGTATCAGCAAAGGCAGCAACAGCCTCTTCAGCAGGCTCACCCGTAGTACAATAATAACAATCGTACTACACGGTCACCAGGGTTTGACCCTATGCCAATGTTATATGCAGAATTATTTCCACTTCTACTAGCCAAGGGGCACGTTCAAACCAGGACTCCTCTTACAGTACCAGAAAATCCACCTTTTTGGTACAAAGCAGATCAAACTTGCCTTTACCATCAAGGAGGGCCAGGATATAACATTGAGAATTGCCTCAGCTTTAAATCGGATGTACAGAAGCTCGTCAGAAACGGGGTTTTATCTTTCAAAGATACTAATCCGAATGTTCAAACGAACCCATTACCGCAACATGAAAAAACTTCGGTAAACTTGATAGAAGGAAAATCTGTCAGCAGTTATCAGATTCATGAGTTACGCCTACTGGGAACAAATCTGGTGAAAATGCATTGCAGACAGAGTGGATACGGACATCTACCATCTCACAACTATCATCAATGTGATATCTGTTCCAAAAATAATCAAGGATGTGCCATAGTACAAGCAGCACTTCAAGAGAAAATGGATCTAGGTTGGATCCAGGATCATAGGATTCATGAAGTAAACATGGCCCACGCACATCCGAACATTGTTCAAAATCATGACATTCGTGCAATGAGCGTCAATCTGGTGGCAATGCATTCAAGACAAAGTCAGTATTATAATTTTCCGTAACACGATTACAGCGCTTACCCAATTTGCTCAAAAGATAATCAGGGATGCTCTTTTGTACAAGAGGCCCTCCAGTGTTAAATGGATCTCGGATGGATCCAAGACTACCGTGAAAGGAATGATCATCAGGTCAACATGGTTCAGATCTTCGACATTCTCATAATGAATACCAGTCTAGTGGAATTGCATACCAAGCAGGTCAGACTTGGTTTCTTGTCCCCACATGATTATCAAGACTGCAAAGAATCCTCCGAAAGCGACCAGGGTTGTGCGCTTCTACAAAGAACCCTTCAACATCTGTTGGACCACTGGTGGCTCCCGATCTACCAAGATGAAGACATGCACAAGTTAGCATAACTAAGGGAAATCCTTATAGACACCAAAGTTGTGATATCCGCTTACTGGAAACAAATTTGGTAAGGATGCACTACATACAAAGTGGATACGGTCGAGTACCACCTCACAATTATGAGCGCTGTGGAATATGTTCGGAAAATAACCAAGAATGCTACCTCGTGCGAGCAGCTCTTCAGCATCAGTTAGACCAAAAGGAAACTCAACCATGCTTGAATTCTCAATCAATCAACATGGTACAAAGTTGCCTCCCTGTTCAAAACAAGGACCAAGGACTACTGGACAAAAGCATTATCTCAGTCTCCAATAAAAAAGAACCTGTCAATCATGGAATTTCCAAGGATGTTTGCACCATAATTCCTCTACTCAATGAGTCAAAGATCCCTCTTGATAGTAGAAAAATTCCTAACCTAGAGTCGATTAAGGTTGCCTACGACGGTCAAGAGGCCCAAAAAGCCCCTGTGGTCATCTACTTACTAGGACCAATACCGTACAAATCTGAGAAAGCTACTTCGTACAAGTACGGTGCGACTATAATAGAAGATGGAAAAGAAATTCCACTGCCATCCGTTGTGAACATCACTGACATCAGTCGAGTTACCCGGAGCGGTCGAATCTTCAACAGGGGAGTTGGAGAACCTGCAAAAGAAAAGGAACCTCAAGTTGAAGTTCCTAATCAACAAATTGGTCAATCCAGCAACATGGAACCTGTAAAGAATAACGATGATATGAAATGCTAAAGCTCATCCAGAAAATCGAGTACAACATTGTAGATCAATTATTGCAAACTCCGTATCGGATTTCTGTGTTATCTCTCCTGCTTAGTTCAGAAGCTCACGGAGAAGCTCTGCAGAAGGTTTTAGAACAGGCCTTTATAGAACAATATGTGACAGTGGGTCAATTTGACATCATTATTTCCAACATCATTTCCTACAACAATTTGGGTTTCAGTGATGAAGAACTTCCAGAGGAAGGCAAGAATTATAACATGGAACTCAATATCACAGTCAATTGCCAGGACGATGCTTTAGCCAGCGTACTGGTAGACACAGGCTCATCCTTGAACGTCATGCCAAGGTCAACTTTGGTACGGTTATCCTTTCAAGGTACTCTTATGAGAGGCGGTGAGATTATCGTCAAAGCCTTTGACGGATCCAGGAAAATGGTTATCGGCGAAGTTGATCTTCCCATAACCATTAGTCCCCACACATTCCAAGTCACTTTCCAGGTCATGGAAATCCGAGTGGCATACAGTTGTTTACTAGGATGACCTTAGATACATGAAGCAGGGGCAGTCACTTCGACACTTCACCAGAAGCTGAAGTTTGTCAAGAACGATAAATTAGTCATGGTATGCGCAGAACAAGCTTTAATCGTGAGCAACTTAACATCATTCTCTTGTGTAGAACCAGAGGAGGTCGTTGGAACTCAATTTCAAGCACTCTCGGTGAGCAATGAGAATCACCAAGGAAGAGGAACATCGATTTCCTCGTAAAAAGATGCTCTCAAAGTGATGGTGAGTGGTAACATAAAAGGATGGGGACAAATTATAATTCCTGCTGATAACAAGACAAGAAAAGGTATTGGTTTTTCTCCAACATGTACCTAGACAACAAAGAAGGATGAAAGCGTTCGTCCCATTCAAGATTTCTTCCACAGTGGAGGCTTCCTCCACCCAGTATCTCAAGAAGTCCACAGCATCGAGGAGAACAACTCTTTTGATACAGATGAAGAGTGGAAATCGTATCTCAATGATGGAGGTTATATATCTCAGGGAGAAACGTACATACCATTCTGCTCTTCAAAGAAAAGTCCTAGATATATACCAAGATCAGATGTCAGAATGATCTATGGAGATTGTGATCCCGAAGGATATTATGCTCCACCCAACTAATTAGAGGAAGACACTTTGATGAAAGACAACTTTGACTACAATTCTTATGATCCCCTGGATGATTTGCCTATCTGGAAGCCTTACATGGAAAACTCGGGGCAAAAGAGTCAGCCAGATAATGCCTATCTGCTAGATGATCTTGAAAAGAATACGCCTGTCCTCCCAGAATCATGGAATCCTTACCCAGAACATTCCGAAAATGTCCAACACCATGTTGATGAATTTGTAAAAATCACAGGACAAGAATTTATTAACTATGCATTTCCTGAGGTCAACATCATTGAAGAAGATGACTCATCTATTCCCATAGAAACTTGGGATACCTTGGGGCAGCCAAGTGGCAAGTACGACTTTCTAGTCAAATACACTGCTCCCAAAAGCTCTCGCATCAGATATGAGGACATACATCAAACTGGATGGGGAGATCCTCTTGAGAGTGAAAATACTATGGAAGATGCGATAGAAGAGTCCTCTTATGATAACTCTACATGGGAAAAAGACTCCAATGATCCCACTCCGCCAGAAATCAGTGTCATTACCGAAGACAACCAAGAGGGAAAGTACCGAACTTTGTGATCCATAGAAGAGTTCGTCGCCATTGGGTTGCGGTTGATGTCCCGAATGTCGTTCATAAATCGAAGTAATTGCTGCATCTTTGTTTTGACCTCTCACCTTGCCCGGGTGAAATGGATGTTTTATAGGGCCTACTTTTCTGTAAATGTACCTCTTCGCTTCGCCCTAAGCGATAGAGTTTTGTTTTATAGGGTTTTGATTCAAGAATCGACGAATCATAAATAAATAATGTCATTCTGAATTCCTGCATTTATTGCTATTTTCACTTTTCGCTTTTTCAGAAAATGGTAATCCTGAAAAACAAACGTTTACAAAAAAAACACTGCACACACTTTTGCATTCTCTCTGTCTTTTCTAAAAAAGAATCATCACGTCATGTAGATTATTTGTTTTAAACCCCATTGAAACATACGATACAATGCCTTCTCCCAACTTTGAATTCCCGGTATTTGAAGCTGAAGAAGAAGAGGACGAAGAAATTCTATAAGAGATCTCCCGAGTACTCAGACAAGAGGAGAGGTCCATTGAGCCTTATAAAGAGCCGTTGGAAATGGTCAATTTGGGTTCAGAAGAAGAAACGAAAGAAGTTCGGATTGGAGCACTGCTCAGTCCAATTGTCAGAAAAGGCTTGATAAAACTTCTCAAAGAATTTCCATATGTGTTTGCTTGGTCCTACCAAGACATGCCAGGGTTAGACACCATCATCGTGGAACTTCACTTACCACTGAAACCAGAATGTCCTCCTGTTAAACAAAGACTGAGAAGGACTCATCCAGATATGGCCATCAAAATTAAGGAGGAAGTGCAGAAGCAGATCAACGCGGGTTTCCTTGCCACTTCAGAGTATCCCCAATGGCTAGCCAACACAGTGCCAGTTCCCAAAAAGGACGAAAAAGTCAGAATGTCTGTAGACTACAGGGATTTAAATAAAGCAAGTCCAAAGGGTGATTTTCCCTTACCACACATTGACATGTTGGTTGACAGCACAACAAAATTCAAGGTATTCTCCTTCATTGATGGATTCTCGGGCTGTAATCAAATTAGAATGACGCCAAAAGATATGGAGAAAACTTTATTCATCACCCCATAGGGCACCTTTTGTTACAAAGTAATGTAGTTCGGTCTAAAGAACGCAGGAGCAACTTATTAAAGGGCCATGACAACTCTGTTTCACAACATGATGCACAAAAAAATCGAAGTATATGTCGATGACATGATTGCCAAATCTAAAACAGAAGAAGAGCATGTGGAACACCTATCAAAGTTATTCGAGTGTCTGAGAAAATACAAACTCTGCCTGAATCCCAACAAATGTACATTCGGTGTCCGTTCAGGAAAACTCTTAAGATTTATTGTCAGCCAGAAAAGAATTGAGGTTGATCCCGACAAAGTTAAGGCCATTCAAGAAATGCGTTCACCAAAGACTGAAAAACAAGTAAGAGGATTTTTGGGACGTCTCAATTACATCTCAAGATTCATATCCCTCAACCGCGACATGTGTGTCGATCTTCAAACTACATAGAAAGAATCAAAGTTGTATATGGACAGAAGACTGCCAAAAGGCCTTCGACAGCATTGAAGAATATCTACTAAATTCACTGATTCTGTCTCCTCTGGTGAAGGGATGACCATTGATCATCTACTTAACGGTCTTAGAAGACTCCATGGGGTGTGTGCTTGGCCAACAAGATGAAACAAAAAGAAAAGAATTTGCCATTTATTACTTAAGCAAGCAATTCACGGACAGTGAAACTCGATACACTATGCTTGATAAAACTCGTTGTGCTCTAGCTTGGGAAGCTAAATGCCTTCTCCAGTACATGATTTGTCACACTACTTGGTTAATTTCTAATATGGATCTAATCAAGTACGTCTTTAAAAAGCCTGCTTTAACATGAAGGATTGCCCGTTGGCAGATGTTGTTATCAGAATACGACATCGAGTACCATGCTCAGAAAGCCCTTAAAGGAAGTGTTTTAGTCGATCATTTGGCTCATCAACCGATTGACGATCACGGATCGATCAGATTCATCTTCCCAGACGAAGATGTAATGTACCTAAAAATGAAAGATTGCGATGAACCGCTACCAAGCGAAGGGCCAGAGCCAGGTTCCCAATGGGGACTAATATTCGACGGAGCTGTCAATGCTTATGGAAATGGAATTGGGGCAATCATCGTGACACCTCAGGGTACCCATATTTCCTTCACCGCCAGATTGGCATTCAAATGTATAAACAATGAGGCCGAATATGAAGCTTGTATCATGGGTCTCGAAGAAGCTATCGACTTAAGGATAAAGAACTTGGATGTGTTTGGAGACTCAGCCCTAGTTATAAATCAGATTAAAGGAGAGTGGAACACATATCAACCAGGATTGATTCCTTACAAAGACTACACAAGAAGGTTATTGCCCTTCTTCAACAAAATTGAGTTTCATCACATTCCTCGTGAAGAAAACCACATGGCTGATGCATTGGCTACTCTATCCTCCATGATTAGTGTGAGTCGATGGAATGATGTACCCAAGATCGACATAATGTGCCTTAATATGCCTGCTTCATATTTGCAGTTGAAGCAGTCATAGATGACAAACCATGGTATCATGACATCAAGTGCTTCCTTCAAAGACAGGAATACCCGCCTGGGGCATCAAGAAAAGATAGGAAGACCCTCAAAAGATTGGCTGGCAACTTCTTCCTAAATAATGATGTGCTCTACAAGAGAAACTTCGACGTGGTTTTGCTCAGATGCATAGACAGACGCGAAGCAAACATGCTACTGAAAGAGATTCACGAAGGATCCTTTGACACTCATGTCAATGGACACACAATGGCAAGAAAAATTCTGAGAGCAGGATATTATTTGGTGAAAATGGAATCCGATTGCTACAAGTACATGAGGAAATGTCACAAGTGTCAGATATACGCCGATAAAATCCATGTACCACCAACGCATCTCAAAGTCATTTCTTCTCCATGGCCTTTTTCTATATAGGGAATCGACATGATTGGCATGATTGAACCCAAAGCCTCAAACGGACATCGGTTCATCCTGGTAGCCATTAATTACTTCACCAAATGGGTCGAAGTAGTATCATACACCAATGTAACCTGACAAGTGGTGGTCTGATTTATCAAGAACAATCTCATCTGCCGTTATGGATTTCCAAGCCAGATCATTACCGATAATGGATCTAACCTGAACAACAAGATGATGAAGGAGTTGTGTGCTGAGTTCAAAATTAAAAACTGTAACTCATCTCCTTTCCGGCCTAAAATGAATGGAGCGGTAGAAGCAGCTAACAAAAATAACAAGAAGATCATTCAGAAAATGGTTGTAACCTACAAGGATTGGCACGAGATGCTACCCTTTGCTCTTCACGGTTATCGCACATCCGTCCGAACTTCAACAGGGGCAACCCTTTTCTCTCTAGTATATGGCATGGAAGCAGTGCTCCCCATAGAAGTAGAGATCCCATCAATAAGAGTCTTGATGGAAGCCAAGCTAATGGGAGCTGAATGGTGTCAAAGCCGACACGATAAACTGAATCTAATCGAAGAAAAGAGAATGACTGCTTTATGCCATGGTCAGTTATATCAACAAAGGATGAAGGAAGCGTTCGACAAAAAGGTTTGACCCCGTATCTTTAGAGAAGGAGACCTCGTGCTCAAGAAGATACAATCATTTCTCACTGATTCTAGGGGCAAATGGACTCCGAATTATGATGGCCCCTATGTTGTTAAGATAGCCTTCTCAGGCGGTGCCTTAAGACTCGCAACCATGGATGGAGAAGAATTTAAATACCCCACAAATGTTGATGTAGTCAAGAAATACTTCGCCTAAATGAAAAAAAAAAACCTCCCGATAGATTGAAAACCTGAAAAGGCGATCTAGTAAAAAATTAGGGATTTATGGCAAGTAACTACATCCGACAAGATTGGCTCCTCAGCGGCAACGTCATCTGTCAGGAAAACTTCAGTCAAGGTCACCTTCGACAGAAGTTCAAAAATATCCAGAATTTAAAGTTGGTGGAAGGATAGCAGTTGTTATGTTTCAATGTAGCCCATTTCCCTATGAATTACCATTTTCTAAACTTTGTAATGCTCCATGGAATCGCGCATTAGGCTGATTACCGTTCTATCAACAAAAATTTGAGCCCTTGTGCCTTTTGTTTGCAATTCTCATTCATTCTGCTTTGCAAAATGATATGTTTATTTGATTAACATTCTTGAAACAAAAAAATGAATTTACTTTTCAAATTTACTTCCGCTTTTAAAATAAAGATGGCAATTTCTTTTTGATTAATGAGCATAAAAAGGAACGTCGAAGGCTTCTCCGGAAGTGATCAAACTTAAAAATACAGAATCAAAATGCTCATTTTGACCAGTACACCCTAACTAAAGGATCAACTGCTTCAAACGGAATGTCCCATATGACATCCCCAGTAGAGTTTTTTACCTCTGAGAACTAATGATTGGTTTTTCTCCCTAGTAGGATCTACCCCTGAAAAACAAGAACGAATTTCTATCCCTAGCAAGTTTGTACCTCTAAAAACCGGAACAAACGCAGGGATCCCTGTGCCCAAACAAAAGTACAACTTTCAGAATCTCCAGTGATACCCCCATCTCCCAGAGTGGTCGAGTATCCAGTTGTGTTCATCTCTAGTCCGTATGTCATGTCTGTTTTGTCAGCATAAGTATTTCATACATACATCATGCATAATTGATTCATATTCATATTGCATTACTATCACTTTGGCCATACTCATCCCCAAGTGATAAACGTCCTCTCTCCGATAGAGTTGTCAGTCTTCCTTACCACATCCGATAGGACAAAATCCTGATTAAGTTTTTTTTTCTCGTCAGGAAATGTGTCGTCTAAACAATCTCTCTCCAGTTTGTTCCTGGATTGAAATCGGTCCTCGACCACTTTGATAACTTGAACCTCTGAAAGACAAGAAGTCGTTTGGTTATACGCCTTTGGAAGTTCACTCTTCACCATTAAAAATGATATTTTGCTTTCCCGAATTAAGGAAAAATCCCTAGAGAAAGCCTCTCGACAGAAGACTCTTGGCAATACGGTTGTTTCTCCCCAAGAAATCTGCTTTCAATTGAGTCATCAGCACTTCAAAATTGGATTACATCACATGGCGTCTCTCCGAAAAAGGTCTCGAAGGGAAGTATGATGTAACATCTCTTAGCAAATGACATCTCTTATAGAGAAGTTTGCACACCTCTGCAGTTCAGGCAAATGGTCCCCACCAACAAGTCTGACATCAAAACCTTACTCATCCTATGGCATCCCTCCGAAGAAATTTCAAAGAGGAGTATGATGAAGCACGTTTTTCCATCAAATGGAATCTCCTCGGCGAGAAGTTTGGTGAAAACCATCACAGATAGCAATCCTTGTCAAGAAAAGGACTTAACTAGAAGAAACTGAGACCAGTTCCATGGCTGGAGACCAGGATCGAGGGGAAGTTTATTTCAAAAGAAAACTAAGACCAGTTCCGTGGCTGAAAACCAGGATCGAGGGGAAGTTTTACCCTTTTCTAAGTAGCCTTACTTATCAAGAGAATATGGATGAGCAGATAACTGATATTCATAACCACAATCAAAATTTCAGGTATTCCGATATTTAATCCTTTTTTACCTTGAATGTCTGAACGCCTTTGCCATTCACACCTTCAGGTCCAAGAAGATTAAATAGGGGTATCTGTCATACCCTAAATTTTGATCACAAGATTTCCCATCATTATGCAATCATCACCACAATATGGATGTACCTTATGCCTCATCAATCCTCTCAAAGATTGTTGAACATTCACCTCAATCAAGAATTAGGGTTTTTGGCCCTCTCAGGGTACTCAGACAAAGGATCAATCAAGAATGGACATGATCTTCAACTTGTCAAACCTCTCAAACATCCATGAAGGATCAAGAGGTCTCCCATATCAGGAATTAAGCACAAGAGTGCAACATTTCAAGTTGATCAAGCCTCAAGATCATCAGTGTCACCAAATTAGGGTTTTGGTCGACCAAGGCCTCTAGAAAGAAATTTTCATCTGGGCATGAGCCAATACTTCAAAACAAGATTCAAGAATCTCAAAGAGACCTCATGGATCCAATCATGAGTTCAAAATAGCCCCAGGGGATGCATTCATCAAAAATCAGGAATTAAGGTTTCTTGACCTAATTCACCCCTAAGTTGACTTTTGGAGCAAGACATGAGCCAAGACCTCAAGAAATGTTTTGAAGACATCAAATATCTCATATTAATATTCTTACAAGTTTAAATTGACACAAAGAACTTGGTTCATGAGTAATATAAGGATTCAAATTCATCTGGACCACAAACTAGGGTTTCTGAGAAAAAGTCAACCATACCTTTGACTTTTGACCAAGACATGATCTCAAACCTTGGGAAAAGATTCAAGACACTCTAAAACACCTATGGAATCCATCCATTAGGTTTGAGTTAGGCCAAGAACTTGATCTCATAAAGGATCACAAAGTTTGAATTTCATCTAATAAAAAGTCAACTGTAACCTAAAACCAAGTTTGACTTTTGAGATTTCTTGACAAACATGGCTTCTTCAAGTCAAAAACAATGTTAAATTATGGTTTGGATCATCATCCATAAAAAAATAAAGAAAAGTGAGGTTACTCGCAAAAGGGGCAACCTTAAGAAACTTAAAATTTCACTAAGTTATGGAAAAAAGTGATTTTTACCCAACTTTGCAAGACCATAACTTGTGATCTAAGCAACCTTTTTCTTCCATCCAAAGCTCAAATGAAAGCTCTCATTACATACTACAAGATTGTCAATTACACCATATTCCAAATCTTCATGGATTTTGAGTTATGGATTGATCAAAATAAAAAAAAATAAGAAATGGACATTTTTCAAACACTTAGAAAAAATTGAGACAGAATCTGTCTCATATTTTGTCCAATTTTTGGAGGCATTTTTCATCATGATACAAGATGAATCAAGACCAAAGTTAAATATCAAAGTTGAAGTATGATATATGGGCTTTCTAAAAAGTACAAGAACTCATCCTAATTCAACTTGAGCAAGAAGTTACAAGCCTTGCAACATGACAAAAACTTATGGGTTTTCAAGGCGGCATGGATGCATGACTTGTGCCACACGATTTTCTCATTCAAATTTTGTCACTTTGCCAACTTTGTCATCTTCCAAAAACACAAAAATTCTGATGACTCACTTGTTACTTGATCAAGGAGTCAAGAATTCCACTTAGCATGTGCAAATCCATCATGACATGAACTTTGAAATTCAATTTTGGCAAGGTTACATTAATGCAATGCATTGAGGTGTCATGAACCAATCCATACAAATCCAAACCATTCAAGATTTAGTCCAATGCTCTGAGTGTTCAAACCTGCAAAAATTGAATTGAGTCAAGCTAGAGGAGACTTGGCACTTTGAAACATCCAAGTCAATGGCTACATAGCTACACATAGTGATCAGCTTCCATTCATTATTCCTTGCAAAACAAACTTCCTCTACTATAAATAGAGGCCATTTGTGACTGATTAACATACACCAAAACATCTCCACTCATGTTTTCCTCCAAATCACTCTTCAAAACCAAAAAATGCTTCTTTAGCAAGTAAATTTCAAATTTTTCAATAGAGAGTCATTCCACCATAACCAATGATCCTAACACCTCACATATATCATATAGAAGTTATCCAAACACTTCTCCATCATCTGTAGCACCATGATCAACAACCTCAAAATCAAAATTTGACCAAATTGCAGTTAAGGTGCCATAATAAGATCCAGGTATTTTCAATCCATTCCAAGCTTCTAAACACACTACATAAAGTCCATTAAAGCTGTTCAGATCCTCACACAACATCTGTAACACCTCTACATCAAAATTCAAATTCCTCTTGCACAAGTAAGCCTGAAGCTCTCAAACTCTATACTTCATGCATCATAAATTTATTTTCAAGGTACCAACATGTTTCTGGTAGTTCATTGAGTGATAAACCTCAATCAATTGCATGTTATCTTTCGTGTATAAGATTTTACTATGGTTTTTGAAAAAACTAGGGTTTCCGTGTTTATACGAAGTATCTCATTCCACACTTAAAATAAATGAAATTAAATGATACCATCGTGTTCCTTGTTCAAAATCGAGCAAGTTTCATGCTTATTTCATTTGATTCCATTACATCTTGAGTGAGATTGAGAGGGTTTTGCAAATCTGGAAAAACAGAGTGGCGCGAGCAAGAACAAGTGTTCTTGGCGCTTTTTTTAAAAGTTTGAATTTTTGAATATTTTGATATTTTTTTCAATTAATTTCAAAAATTCATATCTCTCTCATTTTTAATCTTTTTTAAATGATTTTTTAAACATAAATCATTTATACATTTTAATATTTAATTACACAAAAAAATCAAAAAAATATTTTATATTTGATATATTTTTTTCATTTTTCAAAGAATTTCTTTTTAATTGTTTTAAACATTTTTAAATAAATTCTTTTTCTTGATTTTTCAAAATCAATTAAGTTCAAATCATCTTATGGATTAAAACATATATTTTCAAACATTTTTCAAAGTTCACAACATATTTTTAAATATATTTGATATTTTATATCATTTATTATTTAATTTTCTTTTTAAAAATTGTATTTTTAATTAAAATTAGGGTTTTTCCTTGATTTTAAATTTTCAATCTTCATTTGAAACACTTTTGGGCCTCTAATAGAGTGTAAGACCCAACCTCTTTTTTAAATAAATAATTTTGGGTCTTTTCATAGTATAAGTCCCGATGCGATTTTCAAAATAACGGCACGTTCATTATTTTTCATCTGGGCCTCTCCTTGAGTATAAGTCCAATTTTTCTTCTTTACAAACACTTTCGGGCCTCTAATAGAGTGTGAGACCCAAACCCCTTTATACATAAACAAATTTTGGGCCTCTGCTATGGTATAAGTCCCACAACGTCTTTTGGTATCTCAGTGCGATCACTATTTTAAAAATAAGTCATCTGGGCCTCTCCTTGAGTATAAGCCCCAATCTTTTGTACATAAACTTTATTTTAAATAATAAACAACCTCCATGGGCCTCTCCTTGAGTTATAAGCCACATACCTCTATTTTCAAAATCATCTATCTGTTTTAACTGGTACTAAGAGGAGCATTATTCCCGGTGAAACTGCTTTTAGACCACTTGGGCCTCTCTTTGAGTTATAAGTGTCATACCCCAAATTTTGACCACTTAGATTTCCCATCATTGTGCAAATCATCATCACAATATGGGGGAACCATCATACTTCATCAGTCTCCCCAAAGATGGGTGAGCATTCACTACAATCAAAATTAGGGTTTCAAGCCCTCTCTGAGTGCTTAGACAAAGGATCAATCAAGGAATGACATGATATTTAACTTTTCTAACCTCTCAAACATCCACAATGGATCAAAAGGACTCGCACTTCAAGGATCAAGCACAAGGCTGCTCCCTTCTAGGTGGATCAAGTCTCAAGATCGACAGTGTCACCAAATTAGGGTTTTGGTCGACCAGGGCCTCCAGATGGAAATTTTTCATCTGGGCACAAGCCAATGATCCAAAACATAACCTAATATACTCCATGGAACCTCATGGACCCAATCATCAAGTCAATTTTGCCTCAGGGGATGTATTCATCAAAAATTAGGAATTAGGGTTTCTTGGCCTAATTCACCCCTAAGTTGACTTTTAGGGCAAATCATGAGCCAAGACCTCAAGAGAGGGTTTGAGGGTCTCTAATGAACTATATTGATCCATTTGCAACAATGGATTAATCCAAGAAGCTTGAGCAACAAGTCTTAATTTCATCTGCACCACAGTTAGGGTTTTAAGGAAAAAGTCAACTGTAACTTTGACTTTTGACCAGGACATGCTCCCAAGCCCTAAGACATGCATCAATATACCCTATGACACCCATAGAACATGTCCATCAAGTTTGATTTAGGTCAAGGACATGATTTCCTGAAGAATTGCACAGTTTGGAATTCATCTGATAAAAAGTCAACTGTGCACAAAAGTCAACTTTGACTTTTTGAGATTTTTCACCAAAATGGATTTTTAACCCTAAAATGATGTTAATGTATGATTTGAATCATCATTCATCAAGAAAAATCAAGAAAAGTTGGGTAACTTGTAAAAGGGGTAACCATAAAAAACTTAGAAAATTTTCTAAGTTAAAAATAAAGTGGTTAGGGTACTAACTTTGGAGGGTCATAACTCCTAAACCACAAATCCGTTTTCTTCCATCCAAGGCTTGATTTGTAGATCTCATTTCCCTCTACAAAAACTTCAACTAGACCTAATTCCAACTCCTCATGGATTTTGAGTTATGGAGTGATCAAAATCAAGAAAAGTCATTTTGTTCCAACACTTGGTGAAAATTTCACTAAGTCAGATTTTGCCTTACTTTTTGCCAAATGTAGGGGGATTTTTCACTTGGATTCAAAAGAGATCAAAACCAAACATGTTAAAACAGTTGTTGTATCATGTAAGGGCTTTCCAAAATGGCCAAGAACATTACCAAATTCCATTTGAGTCATGAGATATGACATTGGAAAGTTGTCTTGCTGAAATCTGCCAAGGCAAGGCAGAATTTGCATTTTTGCTCGATTTGCCAAAATCATCCAAATCCAAATGCTCCTATCCACTTGGACACCTCAGAGGATTGAATCTAAATGGGACAATCACTGAGCCAAGCCTCCAAAATCTTTGGAACAAGAAATAGCATGTTGAACCTAGAATGGCCAAAATAGGGACAAGACTCCAATTTTGTATTGGAGCATTCAATGGAAGCATCAAGGTGGCATGGACTGAGCCATTTGCAACTGAATTCAGTCAAGACTTATCCAAGACCAAGGGAACCACAGCCCTGTGCCCTAACCTCTAGTCAATGGCTAGAGGAGACTTGCATTTCCATTGGCCAACATTGAACAAACACCTGCTGCAGTTGCCATTCACTATTCCTTGCAAAATAAACTTGCTCTACTATAAATAGAGCTCAATTGTGATCAGTTTAAGTACACCAAAGGCCTACAACACTTGACTTTCTCAAAAACCACTTCTCACTCTAAAAAATGCCTTTCTTAGCAAGTCACTATCGGGTTTTTCATTAGAGAGCAATTCCACTCAAACCAATCACACACACACCTCATATACATCACATATGAACTGATCAAACACTTAAACAACAACTGGAAAACTGATTTCTCAGAATCACCAGTCAATTGCTCAAGGTTTTAACCAAAGTGCAGTTGAGATGCCATGAAGTGATCCAGCCATTCTCAGTCAAGTCCAAGCATTCAAACACACTCCATAGGGTGTAGGGAAGCTGTTCAGACCATCACAATTCATCTGTAACACTTCCTACTCAAAAATCAATTTGCTCTTGCTGTCACGACCTAGAGGTAAGCTTAAACTTGGTCATCTCTCAATCTATGCATATTTCCTCGCACAATACTTTTGCCAAATGTTCATAATCATGCATGGAATGTTTCCCCTCAAGTAATTGCTTTGTTTGAATCGTGTGTTAAAAATCCCAGCCTTCATGCAGAAATTAGGGTTCATAAGGATTTATCGTGATTTCTTGTTGTATGCTTAATTTAAATGAAATTAATTGTCATAAACATGATCGTGAGGTTGAGACGAGCATATTGATATGTGGATTACATGATATGATTAAGTATTCAGTGAGATTGGAGAGAAAATGCAAATCTGGGCCAAGCTGAAACACGCGCGTGTTCTTCAGCTGTTCTTGGCGCCATTTTTCATAAATTCAAATATTTGAATTTTGTGATTTTATTTAATTGATTCAAAAATTAATTTCTCTATGAGTTTTAATGATTTTGAGTTGATTCTTTTTTTAATAATTCACAAAAATGTTGAAATATTTTATTTTCCCAAAAAATCCCAAAAATATTATTTATTTTGTATAATTGATATTTTTGCAAAGAATTAATGTTTTAATTGTTTTTAACATTTAAAATATTTTTTCCACCTTGACTTTGCAACTTTTAATGCTTTCTAATTATTTTGTAGGTCAATACTTAATTTTTGAAGCATTAATCCAAGATCACAATTTGTTTTCCATATGTTAAACAATTTTAATCATTTTAATTCAATTTTTATTCAATTAAATACATTTTTTAAAATAAATTAGGGTTTTTGGATTAATTCAACCCTCATAAATCATTCAAAACTTTTAGGCCTCTAATAGAGTGTAAGACCCAACCCCCTTTTAACCAAAATCATTTTGGGCCTCAGATATTGTATAAGCCCTTTCGCGTTAAAAGAAAATCTCGGCGCGATCGCCATTTCTAAACGAAAAGTCAAACTGGGCCTACCCTCGTGTTATAAGCCCCACTCTTTTTCTTTAAACCCTTTGGGCCTCTTGAGAGAGTGTAAGACCCATCCCTTTGTACAGAAAACAATTTTTAGGCCACAGTCACTTGTATAAGTCCCTCTGTACAAATTCAAACAGTGCGCTCACTGATAAAACCCTGGGCCTCTCCTTGAGTTGTAAGCCCCAAATCTTTCTTTTTCAAAGCACTTTCTCCTTTGATTTTGAATATATTGTTGTTTTCAATCTTTCTTTATTGAACAACTAACCAAACAACATGGAAGCTCTACAACCGAGTAAGTGTTTATACGCTTTCATTTACCGCTTTCATATACATATAACTGTATTGTGGGGCTGTTTCGTTGTAAATCTTCTTTCATAAACTCATATCAACTGTGTATTAATAGTATAGATATTTAGAGTTTCCCCGGCAACTACGTCTAGAACTAGGTGACGCCGTTTCGTTTATTCGTAGAAATAGACAACTAGATCCCTAATAGGATTACCAGATACAGTCTTCTCTTCGGCTGTCCTCATTAGGAATTGTCAAGAAACTCTACTCCCAGAGATGAATGTATTCTCCGTGAATGGCATCTTTGAGTTTCTTCCAAATTCTCGAACTTTCCTGACTTGATCTATTCCTTGTGAATAGCTTGCCTTAAATTTTTCGGGGTTTGGGGACCCACGGGCTTCTTAAAAGTATCGGCCTCCTCTTGGGCATCATACAAGGACCCACAGGCTTCCTAAAAGCAACCCCGCCACCTCTTGGGCTTATTATAAGGACCCTATGGCTTCTTAGAAGTATTCACAGCCTCCTCTTAGGCTTCGTATAATGATCTCTTCCTCCGGGAATGATAGCCTCCTCTTGGGCATCGTACAAGGACCCGTCGGCTTCTTAAAAGTTTCCAGCCTCCTCTTGGGCTTCGTAGAAATTGTCCCGACGACCTCCTAGAGGTATAGGAACAGAACTTAGTCATCTTCATAGAACAATCCTTTCCAAGAGTCTACTACTGTTTCTCAAAGCATAGTACAAAAGATGAAACTCTAGACTTGGACAGTCTAATCTCCTTGAGTCTCAAAGACATTCTCAAGTGACCCCTTCGTTAAATAGGAAGAAAACCCGTAGACTCGGATAGTCTCAATACCCTTCGGATTTCCCACTTCCTTAAAGAACAGGAATAACCCGGATCCTCGAACCAAATCCTCGAGTACAGTGTTGCTCATATAAGAACTGATTTTCTCTTTCAAAATCAGTCTACTGGACCTGTCACTCAACTGAAACAGTCACCATAGCCTCCTCTTAGGCTTTGTATAATGATCTTTCTCCAGTGAAGTTAGCCTCTCTCTTGGGCTTTGTACAATGATTCTCCCCAGCAAAGTCAAACAATGTTTAGCCTCTCTCTCGGGCTTTGTACGAGACACATAAAGAGACTCCCTCATTGAGTCAATCACCTCTTTCGCCTCCATCTCGGGCTTTATACGAGATACAAAAAGGTTCTTATTGAGCCAAACAAACCTTTAGCCTCCATCTCGGGCTTTGTACGAGATACAAAAACTCTCTTGTTGAGTCAAGTAGCCTTCATCTCGGGCTTTATACAAGATACCAAAATACTCTTGTCGAGTCACTTCCCAAATAGCCTTCATCTCGGGCTTTATACGAGATACCAAAAGACTCCACCGTCGAGTCAAAACCTTTTAGCCTCTCTCTCGGGCTTTGTACGAGACACATAATAGCCTTCTCTTAGGCTTTATATAAGAAAACCATTGGTTGATCATCAACCTTTTAGCATCAAAGTTATGCCTCGTTCATAGTACACAAACATCAACAACTCCTTCCCCTCCATCTAATTGCTGTAAGCGGCAAGCCTCTGGATCATCTACATCCATGCCAATGTCCCTCTTTTAGTATGAGAAATTCCTAAGGAAAGATGGCATTGCTCTACACTGAGTTAAAGTCTTCTCCTTCAGGTTGAAATCCCCTATAAAGGAAATTATGGCATTGCCAAATTCACAAATCCCGGTTAAAGTAATCCTCCTTTACAGTCAGTCACCCAACAGTTGTGACATACAACCTCCTCTTTAGAGATGACAAATTCTCTCTAAAGACGAAACTTTTAGCTTCACATCTTGGGCTTCGAACAAGATACAAATAAACCCTTCAGCTTCACATCTTGGGCTTTGAACAAGATACAAACTACCTTTCGCTTCACGTCTTGGGCTTTGAACAAGACACCAAAACACCCATTTCCTCCCATAGAATAGGAGGAACTACGAACGCTCTGATTTCCCTGTTTCGGTAAACGGGAATACGTAGGCATAAGATTGAAAGAAAAATCTTAGCGAGCACACTAAACAAAAACCCAAAATCCCATACTTTCATATATATCCGTCCTAACATCCTAACCGATAGCTTAAAGCACCCCTCGTCAACAAAATAAACCTAGAAAAAACCCCGAATCTTTGTAGCATCTGTAAACCAACAGTGTCGACTGTTTAATCTCAGTATGCAAGCAGGGTTAATTGGAGACATCTATTTCCCCTCCTTCATCAGCTTTAATAGGATAAAAAATGAATCGAACTGTAGTACTAGAGCGATCGTGCTTCGCAACCACATCCAAAAATCACTCGCTACAGAAGAATGGCGACTCTGCTGGGGAATGCGCAGGTCTTTTTAGGGATTTTGTTCTTTTTTGTGGAAACCTTGACGTCACTAGGATCTTAGGTCAAAACGCTGTTAGTTTGGAATGAAACCACAGATTGGTGACTCCGCCGGGAAACCATTTTCTGTCAGGAACTTAAGATTCTTAGCTTTTAAAAGTCTAGGATGATTAGGACAAATATATATACTGCTTTTCCTAATTGCTATACGTGTTTATTTTTCTGCTAATGGGAATGCGTGTGATGCCGCATGTGGAAAGATCGAGTATACACTTAAGATAAGTGATGGCGACGAGGTCGACCATCAACCTCAGTGGAGGCTGACCAATGCAACCCATTCTCTCACCTAGACAATGGGCCGATTGTGATGTCTGAGAAGCTGAGGAGCCAAACCCTTTTGTAGTGCGGAAACTATCGGGAATAGTTGTTACGCGATATTACCCTCATTTGAGGCTGGTGATCTATTCTCGGTGAATGGCACTTACTCTAAGATTGCTCTACAACTCGCTGGCGATCCGCTTATTGTTTTGCTTTCCTGGGAGGAGCTGATGATAATGAGTACAGGTACAAAAATCATCCTAGTATAAACCTTTGGGGATGGGTAGAGCCTTGACTTCATGACAACGACCCTTTGACCCCATGTTTTTTCTATGTTTTTGTGTGCTGCATTTATGCATTCATTTAAAAAACATTAAAACATTAAAAAAAATTCTCTTCTAGTCTCTCTATTTTTCAAATTAAACTAAGACTGTGATTGCAAATATCAGAGAAAAGGATTGCACTAATGGATTTCGGTAGAAGGAGAACTCATAGTTACACCTTCAAGGTTCCAAAGCTAGAGGATTTAAGAAGGTTAGCGAGGATGATCACAAACCAAGAGGCTTTCAGAGCCAAGCACGGAGGTTTGCTACCACTGTTAAGAGTCCATGTGATTGAGGGAATCATGGATGCGCTCATTCAGTTTTATGATCCAGTTTATCATTGTTTCACATTCCCGGATTACCAGCTCGCACCAACGCTGGAGGAGTATTCTCATCTGATTGATCTACATATCACTGATCGAGCTCCATTTTCTGGACTGGAAGAAATTCCAAAGAATTAGACCATTGCAAGAGCAATTCATTTGGACGAGTCTGAGGTCAGGACTCACCTAACTACCAAGCGTGGCATCCAAGGTTTGCCAGCCCAGTTCTTGACAAAGAAGGCCCTGTATTTTGCCAGTATAGGAAACGTGACTGCTTTTGAAAGCGTCTTTGTCTTGCTCACCTACGGGTTATTTTTGTTTCCCAACATTAATAACTTCGTCGATATCAACTCCATTAAGGTTTTTCTCATTGGAAACCCTGTGCCGACTTTGCTCGCAGATGCGTATCATTCTGTACACTTGGGAAATTTGTACAGCGGAGGGGAGATCACATGATGTGTACCTCTGCTTTACAAATGGTTTATCTCTCACTTGCCCAAGTCTGCTGCTTTTTGGGATTGCAAGAGTGCCTTGCGTTGGTCGCAGAAGATCATGTCCCTTACCAACTCTGATATAGATTGGTGTAATAGGATCTATGATGGAATCAGGATCATTGACCATTGTGGAAACTTCCCCAACGTACCCCTTATAGGAATTAAGGGAGGGATCAACTACCATCCGGTATTGGTTCGTCGTCAATTTGGATACCCGATGAGACACGTCCCACGGGGTGTTCATCTGGAAGGTCTTTTCTTCAAGGAAGGAGAAAACGACAGAGCACTAAAGACAGAAATAATGCAAGCTTGGAAGTGTGTTCATAAGAAAGGACGAGAGTCTCTAGGAAAACTGGATTGTGTCTCGGTGGAGCCTTACCTCCATTGGGTACAAACTAGAGCTCTCAAGCTAAAAATGCCTTATCCTCGTTACAGAATTCTTCCGCCAAAGGAATCTGTCATGTACTTCATGACGGAAACTGAAAAGCTTCAGGTTACTCTCAACAAAGTTCAACAGGAGAGAAGGTTTTGGAAGAACAAGTATCGCACCCTCGACGTAGAGTGCATCAAAATACAGCAACTACTGAAAGAGAAAGATGCTCTGATTGAAATTTTGGAGCAACGTGCTGTAGAGACTCAAGATGACCAAAGGAATTTGCTCGCTCCTTTCACCTGGCAAAGGAATGACAACCCGACAATGGCCCAAGAGCCCCGATCAAAGAAAAGGAAGATACTAGAATCAGCACCCGACTTCTCTTCAGAGAGGACTCGGGACCCATTAGCTTAGGTTTCTGTTTCTGCACCTTGTAATCTACTGTATTTCCATTTCTGTAATCCTTTGAATTCAATAAAAAGGGTTTCCCCACCGTTTGATATTTGCAATCTAATTGTCGAAGTTTATTTTGATTAAACCAAAAAACAATTAATATAATCATTGCATTCATCATTCTCACATCGCGTATTCTTCTTACCTACGAATCTCACGTTTGTGTCTCGGTTCTAGAGTCAAACTGTCTCATTCGTACAATACTCGGGCTAATCGTCAGAAAAAGATGGATGATCTTGAGGAAGAGAACAGAGAGTTGAAAGAAGAGATCGACGCTCTGAGAGAGGATATGAGAAAGCTTCGTAACGACATGCAAGCCATGGCAGAAGCTCAGCTACAAAGAACTGTGATCTCAGAGATCACCTCGACGCCCATAGTGGAGAAGTATGATCCTAGGTATCACATGCCGAAAGATCGTCCTTGGGGTATGCCTGTTAACTATATCCCGGAAGGATATGTTCCGCCGATCACTGAAGATCAGGGAATCACAACAGAAGCCGCGGGGCCTGAAGGTTACAAACTTTGGGAAAGCGAAGATGCCAGAGGCATACTGAAGACTCCTGAAGGTTACAAACTTCGGGAGACGCCAAGACTCACTACCGTAGTTACGGTCCCACCCCCTGTGGTGCACACTGTCCAGGAAGGACAGATTCCACCGATACCTTCTGGTAAGAAGGAAACTATGTTTGACCGAATTGATGAATTCCAGGAACAGTTCTTGGAAATGCAGAAGGAGCTGCAAGCCATTCGCGGTTAAGATCTATTTGGAAAGGACGCCGCAGATCTCTGCTTGGTCCCTAATGTGAAAGTCCCGCATAAATTTCAAGTGCCCGACTTTGAAAAGTACAAGGGTAACTCTTGCCCTCAAAGCCATCTGGTGATGTACGCCCGGCGGATGTCAGCTCAGACGGAAAATCAGGACCTACTGATTCACTACTTTCAGGATAGTTTAACCGGTGCCGCATTAAAATGGTACATGGGTTTAAACCGTGCCACGATCAGTACTTTCAGAGATCTTGGCATTGCCTTCGTCCAATAATACAAATACAATTTGGACATGGCACCCGACAGAGATCAACTCAGATCGATGTCGCAAAAGGACAAGGAAACCATTAAGGAGTATGCTCAAAGGTGGCGTGAGATTGCCGCTCAAATTTGTCCACCTCTGGAGGAAAAAGAGATGACAAATATCTTCTTAAAGACCTTAAGCTCATTTTACTATGACCGAATGGTTGCCAGTGCGCCCAGTGATTTCACCGAAATGGTTGGCATGGGCGTACGTCTTGAGGAAGCCGTCCAAGAAGGACGTTTGGTAAAAGACACTTGATCGACGAGCGGTACTAAAAAATACGGTAGTGCTCTCCCTAAGAAAAAAGAGCAAGATATTGGGAATATCTCTCTCGGAAAGCAAAGGCGACGTTATCAACCGGTAGCAGCTGTGACTCCTGCTATCAACCCTGTGTCTATTCCTACGTATCAACCTCAGGTTGCGCAGAGCCAACCTGATCAACAAAGGACACAACAGCCTCTTCAGCAGGCTAGTCCTCCATACAACAACAACCATACAACACGGCCACCAGGATTTGATCCTATACCGGTGTCGTACGCAGAGCTGTTTCCATTACTACTGGCTAAGGGGCACATTTAGACTAAATCTCCTCTTACAGTACCAGAAAATCCGCCTTTTTGGTTTAAGGTGGATCAAACTTGCCGTATCATCAAGGAGGTCCAGGGCATAACATAGAGACTTGTCTCAATTTCAAGTTCGACGTGCAAAAACTTGTTAGGAGCGGGGTCTTATCCTTCAAGGATACGAATCCTAATGTTCTCACAAACCCGCTGCCTCAACATGAGAAGGCTGCAGTATTTGATAGAAGGAGAGACTAACGATGTCTATCAAATTCACGATGTACTCTTGTTGAAAACCAATCTGGTCAAGATGCATTGTAGATAGAGTGGATATGGTCATGTGCCACCTCATAACTATCACCAGTGTGATATCTTCTCTAAAGACAACCAAGGATGTTCTGTGGTGCAAGCAGCTTTACAGGAACAAATGGATCTCGGATGGATCCAAGAGCACTGAGTTTGTGGAGTTAACATGGTCTACACGAATTCTAACATCATTCAGAACCACGATATCCGTGCAATGAATGTCAACTTGGTGGCGATGCACTCAAGGCAAAGCCAGTATCATAATCTGCCGCGGTACGATTACAGTTCCTGTCTGATTTGCTCGGTAAACAAACAGGGATGCTCTTTCATACAGGAGGCCCTCCAGCGTCAGATGGATCTTGGATGGATCCAAGACTACCATGATAGGAACTCCTATCAAATCAACATGGTTCAGATCTTTGATATTCGCGTGATGAATACCAACCTGGTAGAGTTACATGCTGAGCAGGTCCGACTCGAATTCTTAATATCACATAACTATCAAAGCTGTAAAGCAGGTTGCAAAAACGATCGAGGTTATACCCTTGTCCAGGAGGCACTTCAGCACTTGTTAAATCACTGGTGGATGCCAATTTATATGGATGAAGATACTCAGCAGATTAGTATCAATAACAGAAACCCCACTCGGCGTCAGAGTCAGGATGTCCGATCTGTGGAAGCTAACCTAGTGAGATTACATTGTATTCAAAGTGGGCGTGGCCAGGTGCCACCACACAACTATGAACGTTGCGGTGTCTGTTCGAAAAGTAACCAAGGGTGTTGCCTTGTGAGAGCAGCTCTTCAGGGTCAAGTGGATCATGGAGAGATTCGTCCATATCCGGGTTCTGGACCCATCAATTGGTCGCCGAACTACCTTGCCGGTCAAGTAGAGGATATTGTCACGATCTCTGGTCATCACAGGACCAGGGATGTTTTTGCCATTATCCCTCTACTTGACAAATCTAAAGTTCCCAACCGGGAACGGATCGAGATTAATTATGATGGTTAGAAAAATCATAAGGTTCCCATAGTCATCTATCTGCCAGGACCACTACCGTATGAATCAGCTAAGGCAATCCCTTACAAATACGGTGCAACGACAATTGAAAATGGAAAGGAAATTCCATTACCCTCCGTTGTGAATATTGCAGACATCAGTCGTGTAACACGGAGTGGTAGAATCTTCAACCGAGGAGTTGGGGAACCTAACAAGGAAAAGGAACTTCAGACGAAAACTCCTGATCCACCAGTCGGTCAATCCAGTAATCCCGACCTTTCGAAAAATAATGATGAGATGCTGAAGCTCATCCAAAGGAGTGAATACAACATTGTCGATCAACTGTTACAAACTCCTTCAAAGATCTCGATATTATCACAGTTACTCAATTCAGAAGCCCACAAGGAGGCTCTACAGAAAGTCTTGGAGCAAGCCTTTGTGGAACAAGATGTAACAATCAGACAGTTTGATAGCATTGTCTCTAGCATCACTTCCTACAATAATTTGGGATTTAGTGATGAGGAATTACCCGAAGGGGGTCTTCGTCATAACATGGCGCTCAATATCATAGTTAACTGCCAGGACGATGCTTTAGCCAGCGTAATGGTAGACACGGGGTCAACCCTGAATGTTATGCCGAAGTCCACTTTGATGCAATTATCATTCAAAAGCCCTCCGATGAGAATCAGCGAGGTCGTCGTCAAAGCGTTCGATGGATCCAGAAAAACAGTTATCGGCGAAGTTGATCTTCCCATAACTATTGGTCCTCACACTTTCCAAATCACTTTCCAGGTCATGGACATCCGGGCAACATACAGTTATTTATTAGGAAGACCTTGGATACATCAGGCTGGAGCGGTTACTTCAACCCTTCACCAAAAGCTAAAGTTCATCAAGAACGATCAACTCGTCACAGTTTGTGGGGAACAAGCCTTGCTGGTGAGTAACTTGTCATCATATGCTGGTATAGAACCCGAGGAGGTTATTGGAACTCAGTTCCAAGCACTGTCGGTGGGCAAGAACAATTAGTTCAAAGGAGGAACCCCGATTTCCTCATACAAAGATGCTATCAAAGCGGTCGAGAGTACCGATACAAAAGGATGGGGACAGCTTGTCATTCCTATTGACAATAAAACAAAGAAGGGTCTTAGTTTTTCTGCAACCTGTACCCAGACAGCTGCCAACGATGAAAGTCTTCATCCCCTTCAAAACTTCTTCCACAGTGGAGGTTTTCTTCACCCGGTGTCTCAGGCAGTACATGCTATCAATAAGAAAGATCCCTCTGACACAGATGAAGAATGGAAGTCCTATCTTAATGAGGACGGTTATATGTCTCAGGAAGAGGTGCTTACACCATTTTGCTATCCCGCACAGAGTCCGAGATTTATACCAAGGTCAGACGTCGAAATGATCTATGGAGATTGTGATCCGGAAGGATGTCGTGCTTCGCCAAATTCATTAGAGGAAGACACTTTGATGAAAGACAACTTTGACCATAATTACTATGGCCCAATGGATGGTCTGCTGATGTGGCAGCCTTACCCAGGAAACTTGGGGCAAGAGAGTCAGCCGAACAATGAAAATCAGCTGACCATCATTGAACAGAATACCTGTGTCCCCACCATGTCATAGGATCAACACTCAGGTCATTCAGAAACTACTCAACATGAAGATGAATTCGCAACGTTTGCAGGACTTAAATTCATCAACTATGCTTTTCCTGAGGTTAACGTCATCGAGAGAGATGACTCCTCCAGTTCCAAAGAAGTTTGGGACACCTTGGGACAACCAAGTGGAAAATACGACTATATGGTCAAGTACACTGCTCCCGAAAGCTCTCGTATCAAGCTCAAAGATATCTAGCCTACTGGATGGGGAGATACAGCTGAGAGCACAAATGTTATGCAAAATGCAACTGAGGAATTCTCCTACGACAATTCTGCTTGGGAGACAGATTCCAATGATCCCGCTCCACCAAAAATCAGCGTTATTTCTGAAGACAAATCAAGGAAGGTGCCAGACTTTGTGATTCACCGAGGAGTTCGTCGCCAATGGGTTGCCGTCGAGGTTCCGAAGGTCGTTCATCAGTCAAAGTAATTGCCATCTTTAACCTTTCACGCTGCCCAGGTGAAACAGATGTTTTAATAGGGCTCGCTTTCTGTAAATTTCCCTCTTCGCTTTGCCCGAAGCGACAGAGTTTTGTTTTATAGGGCTGTAGTTTCAAGCATCGACTTGTTCATTAATAAAATAACGTCGTTCTGTAATTTCCGCATTAATTGTTGTTTTCTCTTTTTGCTTTTTCAAAAAATGGTAATCCTAAAAAACAATTCAATAATAAAAACAAGCAGTAATAAAATAAATACACTGCACTCTTGCATTTTCTCTATCTCTTCTAAACATGAATCATCATGTCATGCAGATGGCTTGTTTTAAACCTCGTTGAAACATACGATCCGATGCCTTCTCCCAACTTTGAGTTCCCGGTATTCGAGGCTGAAGAAGAAAATGACGACAAAATTCCAGAAGAGATCTCCCGACTACTCAGACAAGAGGAAAGGTCCATTGAACCTCACAAAGAGCCGTTGGAAATGGTAAACTTGGGTTCAGAACAAGAGAGAAAAGAAATCAGGATTGGGGCACTACTCAGTCCAACTGCCAGAGAGGGTTTGGTAAAGCTTCTCAGAGAATTTCCTGATGTATTCGATTGGTCCTATCAGGATATGCCAGGGTTGGATACCAGCATCGTGGAACATCACTTACCGTTGAGATCGGAATGTCCGCCAGTAAAACAAAGGTTGAGACGCACTCACCCGGACATGGCCATCAAAATCAAAGAGGAGGTGCAGAAACAGATTGACGCGGGTTTCCTCGCTACATCTGAATATCCTCAATGGTTAGCCAACATCGTACCCGTTCCGAAAAAGGACGGAAAGGTCAGAATGTGTGTCAACTACAGGGATCTAAACAAGGCTAGTCCAAAGGACGACTTTCCTTTACCACACACTGACATGCTGGTAGACAGTACAACAAAGTTCAAAATTTTCTCCTTCATGGATGGATTCTCGGGCTATAACCAGATCAAAATGGCGCCGAAAGACATGGAGAAAACTTCGTTCATTACCCCATGGGGCACCTTTTGTTACAAGGTAATGCCTTTCGGTTTGAAGAACGCCGGGGCAACCTATCAAAGGGCCATGACTACTCTTTTTCATGACATGATACACAAAGAAATCGAAGTGTATGTCGATGATATGATTGCAAAATCTAAAACAGAGAGTGAGCACGTTGAACATCTGTCAAAATTGTTCGAACGTTTAAGAAAATTGAAGCTCCGCTTGAATCCCAACAAGTGCACCTTCGGTGTCCGTTCAGGGAA
This sequence comes from Lathyrus tuberosus, assembly GCA_022829125.1. Taxonomy (NCBI): domain Eukaryota; kingdom Viridiplantae; phylum Streptophyta; class Magnoliopsida; order Fabales; family Fabaceae; genus Lathyrus; species Lathyrus tuberosus. The sequence goes on from JALAZF010000226.1 coordinate 8,701,119, forward strand.
ACTACTAGGGTTCATCGTCAGCCAGAAAGGAATTGAGGTTGATCCTGACAAGGTCAAGGCCATTCAAGAAATGCCTTCTCTGAAAACTGAAAAACAAGTCAGAGGATTCTTGGGACGTTTGAACTACATCTCCAGGTTCATATTCCTTATGACCGCCACATGTGCGCCGATTTTCAAATTACTCAAAAAGAACCAGGATTGCGTTTGGACAGAAGATTGTCAAACCGCCTTCGACAGTATCAAGGAATATCTGTTGAATCCACCGATTCTATCACCTCCAGTGGAAGGAAGGCCACTGATCATTTACCTCACAGTCTTAGAGGACTCAATGGGATGTGTACTTGGCCAACAAGACGGAACCAAAAGGAAAGAGTCTGCCATTTACTATTTGAGCAAGAAATTCACCGACTGCGAAACTCGGTACACGATGCTTGAGAAAACTTGTTGTGTTTTGGCTTGGGCAGCCAAACGTCTTCGCCAATACATGATTTGTCATACTACTTGGCTAATCTCCGAAATGGATCCAATCAAGTACGTCTTCGAAAAACCTGCTCTCACGGGAAGAATTGCCCGTTGGCAGATGTTATTATCAGAATATGACATAGAGTACCACGCTCAGAAAGCCGTTAAAGGAAGTATTTTAGCCGATCATTTGGCTTATCAACCGATTGACAATCAGGAATCAATCGGGTTTGACTTCCCAGACGAAGATGTCATGTATCTAAAAATGAAAGATTGCGATGAACCGTTACCCAATGAAGGGCCAGAACCAGGTTCCCAATGGGGACTTATCTTTGACAGAGCAGTTAATCATTATGGAAATGGAATTGGGGCAATAATTGTTACCCCTAAGGGTACCCACATTCCTTTCACCGCCAGACTTACGTTCAAATGTACGAACAACGAGGCCGAATACGAAGCTTGTATTATGGGTCTCGAGGAAGCAATTGATTTAAGGATCAAAAACTTGGACGTATACGGCGATTCAGCCCTGGTTATCAATTAGATAAAAGGAGATTGGAACACATACCAATCAGGAATGATTCCTTACAAAGACTATGCAAGAAGGTTGTTACCTTTCTTCAACAGAGTTGAGTTTCATCATATCCCTCGTGAGGAGAATCACATGGTTGATGCATTAGCCACTATCTCTTCCATGATTAGTGTAGGTCAATGGAACAACCTACCTAAGATCGACATAATGCGCCTTGAAAGGCCCGCTTACATCTTCACGATTGAAGCAGTCATAGACGACAAACCTTGGCATCATGATATCAAATGCTTCCTTCAGAAACAAGAGTACCCACCTGGGGCACTAAGGAAGGACAGGAAAACCCTCAGAAGGCTGGCAGGCAGTTTCTTCCTGAGCGGTGACACTCTCTATAAGAGAAATTTTGACATGGTCTTGCTCCGATGCGTAGACAGACCAGAAGCAGACATGCTTATGAAAGAAATTCATGAAGGGTCCTTTGGCACTCATGCCAACGGACACACAATGGCGAGAAAAATTCTAAGAGCAGGGTACTATTGGTTGACCATGGAATCCGACTGCTACAAGTACATGAGGAGGTGTCACAAGTGTCAGATATACTCCGACAAAATTCATGTATCGCCGTCACATCTCAAAGTTCTCTCTTCCCCGTGGCCTTTTTCCATATGGGGAATCGACATGATTGGCTTGATCGAACCTAAGGCTTCAAACGGACATCGGTTCATCCTGGTAGCCATTGACTATTTCACCAAGTGGGTCGAAGCAGCGTCATTCACCAATGTAACCCGACAAGTGGTGGTCCGATTTATCAAAAACAATATCATCTGCCGTTATGGTGTTCCAAGCCAGATCATTACTGATAATGGATATAACTTGAACAACAAGATGATGAAGGAGTTGTGCGCTGAGTTCAAGATTGAACACTATAACTCATCTCCCTACTGACCCAAGATGAACGGAGCGGTAGAAGCGGCTAACAAGAACTTTAAGAAGATCGTTCAAAAGATGGTTGTAACCTACAAAGACTGGCACGAGATGCTACCCTTTGCTCTTCACGGTTATCGCACATCTGTCCGCACTTCAACAGGGGCAACCCCTTTCTCTCTAGTGTATGGCATGGAAGCAGTGCTCCCCATAGAAGTAGAGATCCCGTCAATCCGGATATTGATGGAAGCTAAGCTCACCGAAGCTGAGTGGTTTCAAAATCGACACGACGAACTGAATCTGATCGAAGAAAAGAGAATCACTGCACTATGCCACGGTCAGTTGTATCAGCAGAGAATGAAGAGGGCGTTTAACAAAAAGGTCCGACCTCGTGTCTTCAGAAAAGGAGACCTCGTGCTCAAAAAGATACAGTCATTTCTCACTGATTCGCGGGGCAAGTGGACCCCAAATTATGATGGCCCCTATGTGGTCACGAAAGCTTTCTCAGGCGGCGCCTTGAGACTTGCGACCATGGACGGAGAGGAATTTGCCTACCCCACAAATGTTGGTGTAGTCAAGAAATACTTCGCCTAAACTAAAAAAAAAAAAACATCTCGGTGGATTGAAAACCCGAAAGGGCGGTCCAGGCAAAAGTTAGAGACATAAAAAGAAAAAATTATCCCGGTGGATTGGAAACGTCACAGTACAATCCAGGAAAAAATTAGGGATAATGGCAAGTAACTATGTTCAACAAAGGCAAGTCCCTTAGCAGCAGTTACATCATCCGCCAGAAAACTCCAGTCAAGGTCATCTTCGACAGAAGCTCGGATGTCCCGAATTCAAAGTTGGTAAAAGGATAGTGGTCGTTATGTTTCAACGTAGCCCTTTTCCCTGTAAATTACCATTTTCTAACTTTGTAAATACTCTTTGGAATCACGCGTTTGGCTGATCTCCATCTTATCAATAAAATTTGAGCCCTTGTGCTTTTGTTTGTAATTCTTATTTGTTTTAGCTTTACAGAATGACGTTGTTAACATGATTAACGATTCTTGAAATAAAACAAAAAATGAATTTACTTGTTAAAACTTTTTCTGCTTTTTAATAAAGACGGCAATTTCTTTTGACTGTTGAACATGAGAAGAACATCGGTCGCTTCTCCAGAAGTAACCGAACCTCAAAGTGCAGAATCAAAGTACTCCTTCTAACCCAGTACGCCTGAATGAAGGGATCAACTGTGTCAGAGACCTTGTTTCGTCTGACACGCCTCGGCCGAGTTCTCATCTCCTAAGCCCGATCAACATAGCTCCCAACAGGGGTTATCTCTCCTAAGCAAGGTAGAATTGCTATTCTGAACCAACGGTACTTCTTCGCCCCGCGATGGCCGAGTATCCAGTCGTGTTCACCTGTCAGTTTGTATGTCGCGTCAGTTTTGTCAACATAAACATACATGCATCATTGCATTATTGATTTGTATTCACATTTCATATTGCATCGCTATCACTCTAGTCGGTCTTGTCCCCTAGTGATAAAAGTCCTCTCAATCGAGTTGACAGCCATTTCCTCGTCAGGAAGTGTTACGTCTGAACATTCTCTCTCCTCCAGTTTTATTTCTGGATTGAAGTTGGGTCCTCGACCACTTTGATAACTTGAACCTCTGAAAGACCAGAGAGCCCTCAGTTAGCATCACTCTTCGCCATTGAAGATGATATCCTTGTTTTCCCGGATTAAAGAAAATCCCTAGAGAAAGCCTAAATTGGAGATTCGACAGTACGGCAGTTTTTTCTCCGAAAAACCCACTGATGAAAAGGTCATCGGCACCTCAAAATTGGATCACATCATATGGCATTTCTCCGAGAAGATCTCCGAGAAAAGTATGATGTAAAGACCCCAAACGAATGCAGTCTCTCAAGGGACTCGCATTCCCCAAGTAGAGTCAACAAATGGCATCTCCAAAGAGAAGTTTGTACACCTCTACAACTCAGACGACTGGGTTCCCCAGCAAGTCTGACATCGAAACTTTTTCCACTCAAATGGCATCTCCCCAGGAAAATTCGGCGGGAAGTTTGAAGGAAAGCCGCTACGAATAGTGTCTCTTGTCAGTAAAGTTTATTGACGAAAGAAACTAAGACCAGTTCCTGGGTAGGAAACCAGGATCGAGGGGAAGTTTACATTAGAAACTAAGACCAGTTCCTTGGTAGGAAACCAGGATCGAGGGGAAGTTTACATCAGAAACTAAGACCAGTTCCTCGGTAGGAAACCAGGATCGAGGGGAAGTTTATTTTAGAAACTGAGACCAGTTCCTTGGCTGAAGACCAGGATCGAGGGGAAGTTTACCTTTTCTAAGCATCATTGCTTAGCTAAAGAAGATGAATGCGTAAGCTATCATTCATAACCACCATCAAAATTTCGGGTATTCCGATATTTAATCCTCTTGCACCCCGAATGCCCGAATACCTTCGTCATTCACACCTTCGTGTCCAAGAAGATTAAATAGGGGCATCTGTCATACCCCAAATTTTGACCACTTAGATTTACCATCATTGTGCAAATCATCATCACAATATGGGGGAACCATCATACTTCATCAGTCTCCCCAAAGATGGGTGAGTATTCACTACAATCAATATTAGGGTTTCAAGCCCTCTCTGAGTGCTTAGATAAAGGATCAATCAAGGAATGACATGATCTTCAACTTGTTTAACCTCTCAAACATCCACAATGGATCAAAAGGACTCCCACTTCAAGGATCAAGCACAAGGCTGCTCCCTTCTAGGTGGATCAAGTCTCAAAATCGACAATGTCACCAAATTAGGGTTTTGGTCGACCAGGGCCTCCAGATGGAAATTTTTCATCTGGGCACAAGCCAATGATCCAAAACATAACCTAATATACTCCATGGAACCTCATGACCCAATCATCAAGTCAATTTTGCCTCAGGGGATGCATTCATAAAAAATCAGGAATTAGGGTTTCTTGACTTAATTCACCCCTAAGTTGACTTTTAGGGCAAATCATGAGCCAAGACCTCAAGAGAGGGTTTGAGGGTCTCTAATGAACTATATTGATCCATTTGCAACAATGGATTAATCCAAGAAGCTTGAGCAACAAGTCTCAATTTCATCTGCACCACAGTTAGGGTTTTAAGGAAAAAGTCAACTGTAACTTTGACTTTTGACCAGGACATGCTCCCAAGCCCTAAGACATGCATCAATATACCCTATGACACCCATGGAACATGTCCATCAAGTTTGATTTAGGTCAAGGACATGATTTCCTGAAGAATTGCACAGTTTGGAATTCATCTGATAAAAAGTCAACTGTGCACAAAAGTCAACTTTGACTTTTTGAGATTTTTCACCAAAATGGATTTTTAACCCTAAAATGATGTTAATGTATGATTTGAATCATCATTCATCAAGAAAAATCAAGAAAAGTTGGGTAACTTGTAAAAGGGGTAACCATAAAAAACTTAGAAAATTTTCTAAGTTAAAAATAAAGTGGCTAGGGTACTAACTTTGGAGGGTCATAACTCCTAAACCACAAAGCCATTTTCTTCCATCCAAGGCTTGATTTGTATATCTCATTGCCCTCTACAAAAACTTCAACTATACCTAATTCCAACTCCTCATGGATTTTGAGTTATGGAGTGATCAAAATCAAGAAAAGTCACTTTGTTCCAACACTTGGTGAAAATTTCACTAAGTCAGATTTTGCCTTACTTTTTGCCAAATGTAGGGGGATTTTTCACTTAGATTCAAAAGAGATCAAAACCAAACATGTTTAAACAGTTGTTGTATCATGTAAGGGTTTTCCAAAATGGCCAAGAACATTACCAAATTCCATTTGAGTCATGAGATATGACATTGGAAAGTTGCCTTGCTGAAATCTGCCAAGGCAAGGCAGAATTTGCATTTTTGCTCGATTTGCCAAAATCATCCAAATCCAAATGCTCCTATCCACTTGGACACCTTAGAGGATTGAATCTAAAGGGGACAATCACGGAGTCAAGCCTCCAAAGTCTTTGAAACAAGAAATAGCATGTTGAACCTAGAATGGCCAAAATAGGGACAAGACTCCAATTTTGGATTGGAGCATTCAATGGAAGCATCAAGGTGGCATGGACTGAGCCATTTGCAACTGAATTCAGTCAAGACTTATCCAAGACCAAGGGAACCACAACCCTGTGCCCTAACCTCTAGTCAATGGCTAGAGGAGACTTGCATTTCCATTGGCCAACATTGAACAAACACCTGCTGCAGTTGTCATTCACTATTCCTTGCAAAACAAACTTGCTCTACTATAAATAAAGCTCAATTGTGATCAGTTTAAGTACACCAAAGGCCTACAACACTTGCCTTTCTCAAAAACCACTTCTCACTCTAAAAAATGTCTTTCTTAGCAAGTCACTATCGGGTTTTTCATTAGAGAGCAATTCCACTCAAACTAATCACACACACACCTCATATACATCACATATGAACTGATCAAACACTTAAACAACAACTGGAACACTGATTTCTCAGAATCACCAGTCAATTGCTCAAGGTTTTAACCAAAGTGCAGTTGAGATGCCATGAAGTGATCCAGCCATTCTCAGTCAAGTCCAAGCATTCAAACACACTCCATAGGGTGTAGGGAAGCTGTTCAGACCATCACAATTCATCTGTAACACTTCCTACTCATAAATCAATTTGCTCTTGCTGTCACGACCTAGAGGTAAGCTTAAACTTGGTCATCGCTCAATCTATGCATATTTCCTCGCACAATACTTTTGCCAAATGTTCATAATCATGCATGGAATGTTTCCCCTCAAGTAATTGCTTTGTTTGAATCGTGTGTTAAAAATCCCAGCCTTCATGCAGAAATTAGGGTTCATAAGGATTTATCGTGATTTCTTGTTGTATGCTTAATTTAAATGAAATTAATTGTCATAAACATGATCGTGAGGTTGAGACGAGCATATTGATATGTGGATTACATGATATAATTAAGTATTCAGTGAGATTGGAGAGAAAATGCAAATTTGGGCCAAGCTGAAACACGCGCGTGTTCTTCAGCTGTTCTTGGCGCCATTTTTCATAAATTCAAATATTTGAATTTTGTGATTTTATTTAATTGATTCAAAAATTAATTTCTCTCTGAGTTTTAATGATTTTGAGTTGATTCTTTTTTTAATAATTCACAAAAATGTTGAAATATTTTATTTTCCCAAAAAAATCCCAAAAATATTATTTATTTTGTATAATTGATATTTTTGCAAAGAATTAATGTTTTAATTGTTTTTAACATTTAAAATATTTTTTCCACCTTGATCTTGCAACTTTTAATGCTTTCTAATTATTTTGTAGGTCAATACTTAATTTTTGAAGCATTAATCCAAGATCACAATTTGTTTTCCATATGTTAAATAATTTTAATCATTTTAATTGAATTTTTATTCAATTAAATACATTTTTGAAAATAAATTAGGGTTTTTGGATTAATTCAACCCTCATAAATCATTCAAAACTTTTGGGCCTCTAATAGAGTGTAAGACCCAACCCCCTTTTAACCAAAATCATTTTGGGCCTCAGATATTGTATACGCCCTTTCGCGTTAAAAGAAAATCTCGGCGCGATCGTCATTTCTAAACGAAAAGTCAAACTGGGCCTACCCTCGTGTTATAAGCCCCACTATTTTTCTTTAAACCTTTTGGGCCTCTTGAGAGAGTGTAAGACCCATCCCTTTGTACAGAAAACAATTTTTGGGCCACTATCACTTGTATAAGTCCCTCTGTACAAATTCAAACAGTGCGCTCACTGATAAAACCCTGGGCCTCTCCTTGAGCTGTAAGCCCCAAATCTTTCTTTTTCAAAGCACTTTCTCCTTTGATTTTGAATATACTGTTGTTTTCAATCTTTCTTTGTTGAACAACTAACCAAACAGCATGGAAGCTCTACAACTGAGTAAGTGTTTATACGCTTTTATTTACCGCTTTCATATACATATAACTGTATTGTGGGGCTGTTTCGCTGTAAGTCTTCTTTCATAAACTCATATCAACTGTGTAATAATAGTATAGATATTTAGAGTTTCCCCGGCAACTACGTCTAGAACTAGGTGATGCCGTTTCGTTTATTCGTAGAAATAGACAACTAGATCCCCAATAGGATTACCAGATACAGTCTTCTCTTCGGCTGTCCTCATTAGGAATTGTCAAGAAACTCTACTCCCAGAGATGAATGTATTCTCCGTGAATGGCATCTTTTAGTTTCTTCCAAATTCTCAAACTTTCCTGACTTGATCTATTCCTTGTGAATAGCTTGCCTTGAATTTCTCGGGGTTTGGGGACCCACGGGCTTCTTAAAAGCATCGGCCTCCTCTTGGGCATCATACAAGGACCCACAGGCTTCCTAAAAGCAACCCCGCCTCCTCTTGGGATTAGTATAAGGACCCTACGGCTTCTTAGAAGTATTCACAGCCTCCTTTTAGGCTTCGTATAATGATCTCTTCCTCCGGGAATGATAGCCTCCTCTTGGGCATCGTACAAGGTCCCGTCGGCTTCTTAAAAGTTTCCAGCCTCCTCTTGGGCTTCGTACAAATTGTCCCGACGACTTCCTAGAGGTATAGGAACAAAACTTAGTCATCTTCATAGAACAATCCTTTCCAAGAGTCTACTACTATTTCTCAAAGCATAGTACAAAAGATGAAACTCTAGACTTGGACAGTCTAATCTCCTTGAGTCTCAAAGACATTCTCAAGTGACCCCTTCGTTAAATAGGAAGAAAACCCGTAGACTCGGACAGTCTCAATACCCTTCGGATTTCCCACTTCCTTAAAGAACAGGAATAACCCGGATCCTCGAACCAAATCCTCGAGTACAGTGTTGCTCATATAAGAACTGATTTTCTCTTTCAAAATCAGTCTACTGGACCTGTCACTCAACTGAAACAGTCACCATAGCCTCCTCTTAGGCTTTGTATAATGATCCTTCTCCAGTGAAGTTAGCATCTCTCTTGGGCTTTATACAATGATTCTCCCCAGCGGAGTCAAACAACGTTTAGCCTCTCTCTCGGGCTTTGTACGAGACACATAAAGAGACTCCCTCGTTTAGTCAATCACCTCTTTCGCCTCCATCTCGGGCTTTATACGAGATACAAAATGGTTCTTATTGAGCCAAACAAACCTTTAGCCTCTATCTCGGGCTTTGTACGAGATACAAAAACTCTCTTGTTGAGTCAAGTAGCCTTCATCTCGGGCTTTATACGAGATACCAAAAGACTCTTGTCGAGTCACTTCCCAAATAGCCTTCATCTCGGGCTGTATACGAGATACCAAAAGACTCCACCGTCGAGTCAAAACCTTTTAGCCTCTCTCTCGGGCTTTGTACGAGACACATAATAGCCTTCTCTTAGGCTTTATATAAGAAAACCATTGGTTGATCCAATCAACCTTTTAGCATCAAAGTTGTGCCTCGTTCATAGTACACAAACATCAACAACTCCTTCCCATCCATCTAATTGCTGTAAGCGGCAAGCCTCTGGATCATCTACATCCATGCTAATGTCCCTCTTTTAGTATGAGAAATTCCTAAGGAAAGATGGCATTGCTCTACACTGAGTTAAAGTCTTCTCCTTCAGGTTGAAATCCCCTATAAAGAAAATTATGGCATTGCCGGATTCACAAATCCCGGTTAAAGTAATCCTCCTTTACAGTCAGTCACCCAACAGTTGTGACATACAACCCCCTTTTTAGAGATGACAAATTCTCTCTAAAGGCGAAACTTTTAGCTTCACATCTTGGGCTTCGAACAAGATACAAATAAACCCTTCAGCTTCACATCTTGGGCTTTAAACAAGATACAAACTACCTTTCACTTCACGTCTTGGGCTTTGAACAAGACACCAAAACACCCATTTCCTCCCATAGAATAGGAGGAACTACGAACGCTCTGATTTCCCTGTTTCGGTAAACGGGAATACGTAGGCATAAGATTGAAAGAAAAATCTTAGCGAGCACACTAAACAAAAACCCAAAATCCCATACTTTCATATATATCCATCCTAACATCCTAACCGATAGCTTAAAGCACCCCTCGTCAACAAAATAAACCTAGAAAAAACCCCCGAATCTTTGTAGCATCTGTAAACCAACAGTGTTGACTGTTTAATCTCAGTATGCAAGCAGGGTTAATTGGAGACATTTATTTCCCTTCCTTCATCAGCTTTAATAGGATAAAAAATGAATCGAACTGTAGTACTAGAGCGATCGTGCTTCGCAACCACATCCAAAAATCACTCGCTACAATAAGCCCCAAACATTCTTTTCTCTTAAACAACTTTATTTTAATTCAAATTCAAAATCAAAATTTTCTCAAAACTTTATTCAATTTCTTAAAAAACCTAATCATACAGTTGTAGTCATACAATCAATCACAATAGACTTGGGCCTCTTCTCAGAGTGTAAGACCCAACATCTTTTCAATTCAATGCATACTTGTTTATAAACCTGTTAATTCACTTATCCATATATACTTGTGCATATCTATCTAGAGTTTCCCTCAGTAGTTAGGTCTATACTTAGGTCAAACCAAAGGTTACTTCTAACTTAGTCAAAACTAATTCCCTCATAGGAAACTTCCCTCAATACAGTCTGCCTCCTCCTGGGCTTTATTCAATATGGAACAGAGAAAGACATTATTCCCGGTGAAACTTTTCTCAAGACTGTCAAAACTTAGAAATATATATAAAAGAAATTCATTTCCCCAAAAAATATTAATTCCCGGTGAAACCACTTTTGAATTTCTTCAAACCTTATAACTGTTCAAAAGGATTAATTCCCGGTAAAACCTTTCTTGAACTTTTCTTAGGCTTGGACCCACGTGCTTCCTAAAAGCATCCCCAACCTCCTCTTGGGCTTAATACAAGGACCACCAGGCTTCTTAGAAGTTCCCCAGCCTCGTCTTGGGCTTAGTACAAGGACCCAAGGGCTTCCTAAAAGCATAGGCTAGAAATTAGTCATCTCTGCTAGTTTAATCCCCAGGAGAGGCAAAATTCTAGAATACCCAATCATTCCACTGTTGATCTTTATCCCTTAAACCAACAGCCTCCTCTTGAGCATCATACAAATATCTCTCTCCAACCAGAGTCTACCTCTTTTTAAGAGACTTGGATAGTCTCAGCCTCCTCTTGGGCTTCATACAAGTAGACTTGGAAATTCTCACTCTCATAGTCTCCTTTTGGACTACACACAAATACCCTCAGGCTTCCTAAAAGTATAGGATAAATCCTGATCATTTTACCAATACACCAGTCTCCAAAAGAGTTAAAACCTTTAAGGTTTTCAAACTCGCCTTTAAACCCTCTGACCCCCAACAAGGATGAACTTTCACCTTGAAAATCCCAGCCACGGTCAGATTGACCTCAACAAAACCCTAACAGAATCAGAGCCTCGTGGCATCTGGTACTTCAACTCTTCCCTAATTCCCCAGCAAGAGTTAGTTTCCCTTTGGATTCCTCAATACAGTTTAGACCTTCTCTTGGATTTCAAGAATCCTCAGCAAAAGTCAGCCTCCTCTTAGGCTTCATTTAAGAATTTCCCCAATCAGACTCAATCTTGGGCTTTGTACAAGAAAAATAAAACCCTCCCCAGAGGAGTCAGTTTCCTTTAGCTTCAACCTTGGGCATTGATCAAGGCACAAAATCCAACATCCCTTCAGATGAGACCATGAGTCTTCTCTATAGGAAGTTACCCTTTCTATACATCACATATCAAAAACAAACAATCAAACCTTTTTTCCTAGATAATTGTTGTAAGTGGCACACTTGTTGATTCAAAATCCAAGCTTGAGTCCCTCATTGATCATGGATAAAATTCCTCTTTCATCTAACATATATAAGTGGCAAGCCTCTGGATTCCATATATCCAGGCCAATGTCCCCCTCTTAGCATGAAAGACTCATAAAGGAAAAAGTGGCATTGCTCTACACTGAGTTAAAGCTTCTTCATTCATGACATCTCTCTTAAAAAGGAAATTATGGCATTGCTGGATTCTACATATCACAGTTAAAGTAATTTCCCTTATAACCAATTACTCAATATTTGTGATGAATAGGTGAGATATCTCGCTTTAGAGATGACAAATTCTCTCTCAGTCACCCTTTTAGCTTCAATCTTGGGCTTTAAACAAGACACAAAAACTCTGATAGCTTTAATATTGGGCTTTGAACAAGACACCAAATATCTTTCCTCCAATAGAATAAGAGGAACTACGATTGCTCTGATTTCCCAAATCTCTTTACGGGAATATGTAGGCATAAGATTGTGAAATTTTAGCGAGCACACAAATTAAAATATTAGGTTTAGGTACCTTCCCAAAAACAATAGAAAACCCAAAAACAAACCAAACATTCTCTCAACATTCCCAAAGGAGAAACTTTCCCAATCCACGGCAGATAAACACAAGAAAACACTTCAAATAACAGAAATACGTGCAAAAGAAGGTTCTTATAGATTACTATAGATACTCTGGGTGTTAATAGCTTCCTTTTGTATAACCAGACCCCGATCTCCGATCTCTTAGCATTTGTTAAAGAAAACACATGCGTGCAGGGTTAGTTTAAGATATCTTCCCCTTCTTTTCAAGCTTCATAGGATAAATACAAAAATCAGAAAGTAGCACCCAAATGCAGTAGGTGGTCGCGTCACCAAAAAACTGATGCTACAGGGACTGATTTTATGAATCAAACAAAATAGGAGAATCAAAAGTGTAATTTATCCTAATAATAATAATAATTAATAATAATAATAATAATAAAAATAATAATAATAAATGTTTTATATGAAAAATTTAGACGTTATTAGCATGTTATGTTTCAGAAACAAAAATTTTAGTTTAGAAATCTATAGAGTGAAAAATCATTATTTACTCCGGAAAATCAAGTCTCTTAAAAATGGAAAAAAAATATTTCAATAATTTTTTAATTGTCGGGTATTAATGATGATTACTTTAAAAACAATATTTATGTTAGACAAATTTCTTTTAGAAAAAAAACTCTAACATTGAAATTCATGAGAATGACATTCCATAAGGCAAAATCCTACCAAAAAATATAAGCACCAATACTATATAAATGCTTAAGAGAAAAATAATCAAGATAAAATAAGGAAAAATATTAAGAACAATAAAAATAAGGACTTCAATGTTATTAAAGGAGATGATAGCAATGAAAACAAGACATGTTCCAATGGTGAATAAAACTCTTGCATGAGATTAAATATCATATTTTGAAAGAAAAGCCTCAATCATATGTATCAAGTAACTCCGACTATTATGGATATCAAAATACTCTTCAAGAGTTCTTAACTAATGGAATAGGGAGAAGCAAGATGACTTCAATGATCTATGGTATTAGCATGAACAACAAGAGAGGAAATGAATGTATAAAGCATGAACCTTTTATGAAAGTTCAAACTCCTAAAATGCCAACCTATGTGGTTTTTTTTCAAGTGGCTTAAAGAGAACGTGTGATAACACATCTTGATAAATGTTGAAAACTAGGAAGTTTAAAACATTGAAGAACAAAAAACTCTATGTGGCTAACCTCAATGGACCTAAAAATATATGGGTTTTTAAAGATAAAATTATTTATGTTGCATATGTGCTATACGAGGGGACTAAATCATTAGTCCTAATATTTAGATAGTGGATGCTCCAAACAAATGGCAGGCGAAAAACATATGTTCCAAAGTGTGACGTTGAAACTGAAAGGAACTATGGGATTTAGAAGAAACCAAAAAAGAAAGATAATTGATTCTAGTGCAATTGGTAGTTCTTATTTCCCTTATATTCATAATATTTTTCTCGTTAAAAGAATGAAGCATAACCTACTAAGCATTAGTAAACTAAGCGACATTGTTTATGACAGAGTCTACTATCAAAAGCCTTGTAAAGTCACCAATCAGAAAGATGGTTGAATCTTATTCCATATGAAAAGAAAATACAATGTCAATAAAATCAATTTTTTGATTTATAAGCACAAAAAGTTGAAATTCCTTTTGTCGCTAAATAAAGAGAAATTTATTTGACACAAACAATTATAATATGTTAGTTGGAGGTTTTTTTTACTATGTTAGTTGGAGGTTAATATCTAAACTTATTAAGTTAAAACTTGTCAGAGATTTACCTGATTTGAAGTATCAATCAGACAAGTTAGGATTGCTTTAGCCAATAGAAATATATATATATATATATATATATATATATATATATATATATATATATATATATATATATATATATATGTTCTGGACTGGGCCTGGGGCTAGCCCACCGTCGGGCATAGCCCAGCCCAGCTCCGCGTCAAAGAAGGCCCAACACTAAGGCTCAATCCATCATAACCACGAGAGGACACATTCCTAGCACGTTCTCCACACGTGCTTCTCACACAGTGATGCATCACCAACTGAACCCACGCCCTTCGCAGGGCAGTTTCTCCCTCAGGAACGGGTGAATCCACTCTGAAGTTCGTGGGGCAGTTAACCCAGGACGAAGACCATGTGCTTGTCCTCCCTACTCCCACGTAAGATCCTGACAGTCATCCACTGTGGGCCTAACGATCCAGCCTACAACAGATGACCTTTGGCCCAATGCTAGGGGCACATTATAAATACCCTCTTCCGTAGGAGGGTCAGGTATTCTAAACTCATTCTCGTTTACCCTGTACTTGCTCTTTCTTTTCACTCTGAACCTTACTTTGGCATCGGAGTACCTTGCTGGTACACCCCCTCTTCTTCTCCGTCACCAGCAAACTTGAAGTCCACGACGTGTTGCTGGCCACTGATTGAATCTCTGATCTCGGTAAGATCAGTGGCGCCGTCTGCGGGAAACTTTTTGCTCCCCTGTCTTTTCTTTCTCTGAAACATAAATACCAAAGCAAACTTTCAAAACCCTACCAATCATCATGGCCTATCAACACGCCGAAGATAAAGTTCACGAAACTGCTTTCACCACCTTCACTGTCGGTGGTGACCACAATAATAATGGGACAGCCGTTGCTGAAGAGGGTGACCCAAGAGACGGACTCACCACCTCTACCTCCTCCGACGATTCGGCGTACAACGTCGTCCAACATTTTAAGAATCCGAGAGTTTTTCAACTAATTCTCGTACCACTTGGCACCGATCCTACTACGGTGGCCCTGTTCACAGCGATCAACCAGACCAATTTCATGATTTTCAAGCAGAGTGAACAAATTGGAATGTTGAAGAAGAACTGCCGATCACGCTTTCCCCCGCGGAGACATCGACGGTCTGAATCTCGTAGCCCGTCCCCAAAACGACGAGACATTTATCCACGCTCTCCTCCACGGAGACACCAACGGAATAAGTCTCAGATTCTTTCTCCGTGACAACCTAGGCGTCGCCTGTGGTTAGAAAGGACACAAGAAGCGTGATCGTACTCCTCCCCGCAGGGAGCAGTGCTCCACCATTCCCAAGAAGAACAAAGTCGGTGGGCAACTGGACAAGTCGAGGGGGTCGACCAAGAAACTCGTCGCACCGCGGCAGGAGCTCTCGGTACGACCACATCCCGTCGCGCTCACCAGTCCGAAGCGAAGAAGATGACTCCCGTGGTCCACTGTCCCGAGTAATTATGGAAACTCCTTTCCCCGTCAGGATGGAAAAATCGCAAAGTCTGGCAACCTACGATGGCACGACGGACCCAGACCATCACATCGAGAACATTGATGCAATGCTCGACTACCGCAATGTCAGAGGCACCATCAAGTTCCGACTCTTCCCCACAACTCTAAGGAATGGTGCCATGGCACGGTAGAAGAGCCTCGCTTCAGAGTTCTTCACCTCCTGGAAGGATCTGAAAACGCAATTCACCAAGCATTTCACCACCTCTCGACGACACCCAAAATCTGAGGCGTCACTTGAGGACATCATACAGGGGAAGAAAGAATCTCTCTGAGACTACATAGAGAGGTTCAATCGGGAGGCCGTCCAAATCGCCACGACTGACCGTATAAAGAGATACTTGCTCGAGCGAGGTTGCGCCCCTATAGTGACTTCACCAAAGTAGTTGGCATCGAAACCCTCCATTTGCTGGATGACCTCCTCCTCAAAGCCCAAGCCTACATCCAGTACGAGGATAAAGAGGCCGTCAATAATGCATGCGACTCACGGAACCAAGAGAACACCAAACTCGCGAAGTATGTCGACCCTGTAGCTCCTCGAATAGGCGGGGAGAAAAGGAGAGATGATAAGCCCCGCGACTCCCACGAGCACAGAGGACCAACATGTCGTTTCGCTGAGTACACGTTGTTGACCGCACCCCGCAAGCGCATTGTACCACTCCAAATACTTATATTTTAATATTTGTTAAATTATTTGTGATTATCGGTGAATTTTGGTGAATTATTATGCATGGTGTGTTCTTGTTGTGTATTGTAGGGTGATGATGAGTTAAGGGAATAATAGAATTATTTAGAAATTAAATAATTAAATAGAATTATTTTAGAGTTAATGATAATAGCATAATATAGATTATGTTATTTAGATTATTAATATTAATTAAAATAAAATGACTAGAAGCATCGAGGGCAAGATGGTTATTATAGAAGTAATAGTGATGGTAAGTTGGGAAAGGTGTATTAGGGGTCTTAAGGGCAAGTTTGACAAAAGGGAAAATAGAAGTGGAGAAGTTCATTCTGAACGATCGTGTTTTGGAGAAACGACACTGAGGAAAAAGGTAGAAGAGGTTAGGGCTCTAAGAGATTGTTGTAGAACTCAAGTAAAAGGATCAGAACTAAGAATCTAAGGTATGGGGAGTATTACTTTTCATTATAATTGATATAGGGTTTAGATGTATGTAGGTGGTTTGGGGGTTTTAGGGAAAATGTAGTAATATGTGGTAATGCGATGATTCATGACGAAATAAGTGATAGAATGATGTTGTAGTGCTATTAGATGATGTATATGATGCCTATTATGATGTGTTGTTGTTGTATTGTGATATCTTGTGAATTATGTGCACTTTCCGATTGAACGATATTGGAATCGCAAGAGTTTTGGGGTCTGGACTGTGCAGAAAATGCAACTGCAGAGTTAAGTTTTTGTGTTTTTATCGTGCGAGTCATATGCTTCGTCGGGCGAAGCTACTTCGCTCAGGAAGCATCGGGCGAAAGGAGAGGCGAAGGAAGGATGAAAAAGAGGTGCTCCTGGAATTTTGTATCGGGAAGGCGTTTCGCCCCTGCATCGCCGGGCAAGCCTCGGGCAAGTGGTCTTCTTCGCCAGGTGAGCACCAGGCAAGCAGGAGCTGGCATTTTTTATTGTACTTTTCTTCTATCTTTCTTTTCTTTCTTTTTGTTGTTGTGTTGTCTCACATGAAGTGAAATGATTAATATGATGTATTTCTAATAATGATGTTATGCTGGAGTGTGATTGATTATGAGGGATATACTATGATAATTACATGAATGATGATGCAAATTTGACTAGCTATGGTCGTGTTTATTGTTATGTGTTGCATCATGCATTCATAGCATATGTTAGGACTTCGGTCCAGTGACGATGTTAGGACTTCGGTCCAGTGACGATGTTAGGACTCCGGTCCAGCAGTGACCTTAATCCCATTGTGTGGATTGAGTGTGTTTTATGATGTTCTCCAGTTCCGAGTGGGAATCGATCCTATAGTGAGGATCTTTGGAGGGAGATGACCATGTGTTCATCAAAGTGTTGGTACCACATGCATGAGTCGTTTTGTTGCATTACATACTAAGTGACATTGCATAAATACGAGTTAATAAATGTTTTGATGATGTTGTGACATAAGTGATGTTTTGGCGATGATGATTTATTGATGATGTAATGACATTGTGAATGACTTAATGAAGTGACAGTGTGAGTATGTGTGTGATGTGTGATGGATATATGAAGTATGGATAATTGTTGTTGTAACTACTATATCTATTTCTTATACCTTTTATAATGATTTGTGATTACTCACCCTGCTTGTTTGAATGTTACCTCTACGTGGGTAACGTGCAGGTGATCAAGGTTAGCTCATTGACACGTGAAGATTTAGCTTTGGAATCAATTTATCTTATTTTCGTGAATTAAGAGGCTCTTTCTCTGATACGTAACATCGGGGTTTGTGAACGTTTGGTTTTTCTGAAGTCATTATTGATTTTAAGAACATGTTTTTAAGAGTTTGTTATGCGATGATTTATTTTATGTTGATTTTTTATTATGATCAAAGACCTTGAAGTCCTCTGATGAAAATTATGAAGTCATGTTGATACTAAGATTCCGCTGCGAAGTTTCAATTATATGTGGAGTTATTAAGATGAATTTTATAATTATTTGAAACCCGTGTTACGGAGCAGGATGTGTGATAAAAATGTTCTTATGAAGCATGTGACACCCTTTTCGGTGATTTAGTCTGATTTAATTATTGATTTATGCGCTAAATTATTTGTTGGGTTTAGAAGGGAGTTACATTAGTGGTATCAGAGCAGGTCGGTCTGTCCAGCCAGGTTTTTATATGATGTCAGTCCCCTGTTAGTTGACGAGTATCGATAGTTTGTTTCTTCTAATGTTGATTGATGATGTGCATAATGGCTGGGAGAAACGATCGTGTTATTGCTGACGCATTGGAATCACTTCCTCAAGTGATGGCCCAGAATGCACAGAACAATCAGAATGGAGGGGCTCCTGATGAGTTTCGTGCTTTGGGAAAGTTCCAGAGGAACAATCTGCCAACTTTCATGGGCACTCATGATCCAGAGAGCGCACAAAAGTGGCTCAAGGTGATTGAGAAGATCTTCCAAGTGATGGCATGCAGTGATGCTCAGATGGTACAGTTTGGTACACATATGTTGTCAGAAGAAGCTGAAGATTGGTGGGATAATGCACGTCAGAGATTGGAGGATGTTGGTACTGAGATAACTTGGGTTATATTCAGGAAATAATTCTTGGAGAAGCATTTCCCTATGGACGTTCGTGGTAAGAAGAAGATAGAGTTCCATGAATTGAAGCAAGGAAACATGAATATGGCAGAGTATGCTGCAAAGTTTGAGCCGCTGGTGAAGTTTTGTCTGCATTACAACCGTGCAGATGCTGAGATTTCTAAATGACTCAAGTTTGAGAATTGGCTGAGAGCAGAGATCAAACAGGGTATTGGATACCAACAGATTCGTAGGTATACTGAGCTGGTGGATAAAAGTAGGATCTATGATGAGGATAACAGAGCTCGATCGACTCACTACAAACATCTTAGTGAGAAGACAAGTTGGGGAGCAGTTCCCTCTTCTGTTAAGTGTTACAGGTGTGGCGAGCATGGTCACCGTGCTGATGGTTGCAACAATAATGTGCTGAAATGTTACAGATGTGGTAAGAGAGGTCATCGAGGCACTGATTGCAAGAATGAGGGTCTGACTTGTTTCAATTGTGGTGAACAGGGTCACATCAGTACCCAATGCAAGAAGTCGAAGAAAACTGCTACTGCTGCTCAGACTAATGGCAGAGTGTTTGCTTTGAGTGGTTCAAAAGTCCCTAAGAAGGATAACTTGATTTGAGGTACTTGGTTTATTAACAATACTGAGTTGGTTGCTATTATTGATATTGGTGCTACTCATTCATTTATTTCGCTTGAATGTGCTTCTATTTTGGGCTTGAAATTGTCTGATATGAATGGTAGTATGGTGATAGAAACTCCTGCTAATGGTTCTGTTACTACTACTTTTGTGTGTTCGAGTTGTCCTTTAACTATTTTTGGGAAGAGTTTCGTGATGGATTTGGTGTGTTTACCCTTGCACCAAATTGATGTTATCCTTGGAATGAACTGTTTGGAGTTCAACTAAGTTCATATCAACTGTTATAATAAGACTGTGAGATTTCCTGTGTTTGGTGATAATGGAGAACTGATGTTTTTGTCTGCTAAGCGAGTGGATGAACTTCTAGAAGACGAAGCCTTGATGTTTGCAATGTTTGCATGGTTGCAAGTTTACCGTGAAATTACAAGTGTTGAAATACTTGTTGTCTACGAATTCCCAGATGTATTTCCAGACGACGTAAGTGATTTGCCCCCAGAGCGTGAAGTCGAGTTTGTGGTGGAATTGTTACCAGGTACGAGTCTGGTGTCAATGGCTCCTTACCGGATGTCAGCTTCTGAGTTAAGTTAATTGAAGAAACAATTGGAAGAATTACTTGAGAAGAAGTTTATTCGACTGAGTGTTTCTTCGTGGGGTGCTCCTGTGTTGTTAGTTAAGAAGAAAGACGATAATATGAGGTTGTGTGTTGATTACAGGCAATTGAATAAAGTGACTATCAAGAATAAATATCCACTTCCGAGAATCGACGATTTGATGGATCAACTAGTGAACGCTTGTGTGTTTAGCAAGATTAATCTGAGGTCTGGTTATCGTCAGATTTGTGTTAAGCCAGATGATATTCCGAAGACAGCTTTCAGGACGAGGTATGGTCGCTATGAATACACTATGATGCCGTTTGGTGTATCCAATGCACCAGGTGTGTTCACGGAGTATATGAATAAGATTTTTCATGAGTATTTGGATAAGTTTGTTATGGTTTTCATTGATGATATTCTGATATACTCGAAATCTAAAGAAGAGTATGCTGAGCATTTGCGTACGGTGTTGCAAGTGTTGAAAGAGAAGAAGATATATGCAAAACTATCGAAATATGAGTTCTGGTTGAAGGAAGTGAGTTTCCTTGGCCATGTGATATCGAGTGGTGGAATTGTTGTGGATCCTTCTAAGATTGATGTTGTGTTACAGTGGGAGACTCCGAAGTCTGCTACGAAAATACAAAGTTTTCTTGGGTTGGCAGGTTATTATCGCAAGTTTATCGAAGGTTTTTCTAAGTTGGCATTACCTTTGACTCAGTTGAATCGGAGGGGTCAAGCTTATGTGTGGGATGTTGCATGTGAAGAGAGTTTTGTAGAATTGAAGAAGAATTTGACGACTGCTCCGGTATTGATATTGCCTAATCTGAGTGAGTCTTTTGTGGTATATTGTGATGCGTAAAAGATGGGTCTTGGTGGAGTGTTAATGCATAATGGTCAGGTTGTTGCTTATGCTTCCAGACAATTGAGGGTTCATGAAAGGAATTATCCTAGGCATGATTTAGAATTGGCAGCTATAGTGTTCGTGTTAAAAATTTGGAGACATTACCTTTTTGGCTATAAATTTGAGGTGTTCAGTGATCATAAGAGTTTAAAGTACTTATTCGATCAGAAGGAGTTGAATATGAGGCAGAGAAGGTGGCTGGAATTGTTGAAAGACTGTGACTTCGATTTGAGTTACCACCCTAGTAAAGCAAATGTGGTAGCTGATGCGTTGAGCAGGAAGTCATTGCATATGTCGATGCTTATGGTGAGAGAACTAGAATTGATCGAGCAGTTTAGAGACATGAGTTTAGTGTGTGAGGAGACTCTTGACAGTGTCAAGTTGGGAATGTTGAAACTGAAAAGTGGCATTCTCGAAGAAATTAAGGGAGGTCAGAAATCTGATTTGAGATTGGTTGATCAATTGGCCTTGATTAACCAAGGTAACGGAGGTGAATTCCGGATGGATGAGAATGGCGTGATGAGGTTCAAAGATAGAGTGTTTGTTACAGATGTTCCAAAAATTAGGAAGAGTATTCTTAAAGAAGGACATCAAAGTAGGATGAGTATTCATCCCGGTGCTACAAAGATGTATCAGGATTTGCATAAGTTGTTTTGGTGGCCAGGTATGAAGAGGGATATTACTGAATTTGCTTATGCCTATTTGACTTGTCAGAAGTCAAAGATTGAACATCAGAACCCTTTGGGCATGATGCAACCGTTGAATATTCTGGAATGGAAATGGGATAGTATTTACATGGATTTTGTGTCGGGATTGCCGAAGATTGCGAAGGGGAATGATTCGATTTGGGTGGTTGTGGATAAATTAACTAAATCGGCTCATTTCTTACCGATGAAGATTAATCATTCCATGCAAAAGTTAGTTGAGTTGTACGTTGAGGAAATTGTGAAGTTGCATGGGATATCTTCGAGTATTGTATCAGATAGAGACCCGATATTTACGTCGAGGTTCTGAAAAAGTTTGCAAGATGCTTTGGGTACTGATTTGAGGATGAGTTCTGCATATCATCCGCAGACGGATGGTCAGACAAAGTGGACATCCAGTCTTTGAAGGATTTGCTGAGGGCTTGTGTGTTAGACCAATGAGGATCTTCGGATAGCCACTTATCATTGATTGAGTTCACGTACAACAGTAGTTTTCATGCTAGTATTGGAATGGCACCGTATGAAGCGTCATATGGTAGGAGGTGTAGGACTCCATTGTGTTGGTATGAGTAAGGCGAAAGTGTTGTACTCAGATCTAAGATTGTGCAGGAGACGACTGAGAAGATTAAGATGATCCAAGAGAGGATGAGAACTTCGCAGAGTCGTTAGAATAGTTATCATAATAGGAAGAGGAAAGCACTCGAATTTCAAGAGAGAGATCACGTGTTTATGAGAGTTACGCCGGTAACTGGTGTGGGTCGAGCTTTGAAGTCTAGAAAGCTCACTCCGCATTTTCTTGGTCTGTTGTCTGTATCAGATTATGCAGAGGATAGGAGAAGTAGCCTATCGAGTTGCTTTACTGCTGTCGCTTGCGAATCTTCATGATGTGTTTCATGTATCTCAGTTGAGGAAATACATTTCGGATTCGTCGCATGTGATACAAATGGATGTTGTACAGGTGAGAGATAACCTGACTGTTGAAGCATTACCCGTGCGGATTGATGCTCGAGAAATAAAACAACTGCAGGGTAAAGACATTGTTTTGGTGAAAGTATTGTGGGGTGGACCAGCTGGTGAAAGTTGGACTTGAGAGCGTGAAGATCAGATGAGGGAGTCGTATCCGACTCTGTTTTCTTCAGATAATTTTTTAGGGCAAAAATTCTTTTAAGTGTGGGAGAGATGTAACACCCTAATATTTATATTTTAATATTTATTAAATTATTTGTGATCACCGGTGAATTTTGGTGAATTATTATGCATGGTTTGTTCTTGTTATGTGTTGTGTGGTGATGATGAGTTAAGGGAATAATAGGATTATTTAGAAATTAAATAATTAATTAGAATTATTTTAGAGTTAATGATAATAGAATAATATAGATTATGTTATTTAGACTATTATTATTAATTAAAATAAAATAACTGGAAGCATTGAGGGCAATGTCGTCATTATAAAAGTATTAATAAGGGTAAGTTGGGAAAGGCGTATTAGGGGTCCTAAGGCCAATTTTGACAAAAGGGGAAATAGAAGTGGAGAAGTTCATTCTGAACGATCGTGTATTGGAGAAACGACACTGAGGAAAAAGGTAGAAGAGGATAGGGCTCTAAGAGATTGTTGTAGAAGTCAAGTAAAAGGATCAAAACTAAGAATCTAAGGTACGAGGAGTATTACTTTTCATTATAATTGATATAGGGTTTAGATGTATGTAGATGGTTTGGGGGTTTTAGGGAAAATGTAGTAATATAATGGTAATGCGATGATTCACGACGAAATAAGTGATAGAATGATGTTGTAGTGCTATTAGACGATGTATATGATGCCTATTATGATGTGTTGTTATTGTATTGTGATATCTTGTGAATTATGTGCACTTTCCGATTGAATGATATTGGAATCGCAAGAGTTTTGGGGTCTGGACTGTGTAGAAAATGCAACTGCAGAGTTGTTATTTTTGTGCTTTTACCGTGCGAGTCATATGCTTCGTCGGGCGAAGCTACTTCGCTCAGGAAGCACCGGGCGAAAGGAGAGACGAAGGAAGGATGAAAAAGAGGTGCTCCTGGAATTTTGTATGGGGAAGGCGTTTCGCCCCTGCATCGCCCGGCGAGCCTCGGGCGAGTGGTCTTCTTCGCCAGGCGAGCACCAGGCAAGCAGGAGCTGACATTTTTTATTTTACTTTTCTTCTATCTTTCTTTTTGTTGTTGTGTTGTCTCACATGAAGTGAAATGATTAATATGATGTATTTCTAATAATGGTGCTATGATGGAGTGTGATTGATTATGAGGGATATACTATGACAATTACATGAATGATATTGTAATCGCAAGAGTTTTGGGGTCTGGACTGTGCAGAAAACGCAACTGTATAGAGTTGTTTTCGCGCTTTCGTCGGACAAGTCATATACTTCGCCGGGCGAAGCTACTTCGCTTAGGAAGCGTTGGGCGAAAGGAGAGGCGAAGGAAGGATGCAAAAGAGGTGCTCCTAGAATTTTGTATGGGGAAGGCGTTTCGCCCCTGCTTTGATGTGCGAGCCTCGGGCGAGTGGTCTTCTTCGCCGGGCGAGCACCAGGCGAGCAGGAGCTGGCATTTTTTTTACTTTTCTTTTGTCTTTCTTTTCTTTCTTTTTGTTGTTGTGTTGTCTCACATGAAGTGAAATGATTAATAGGATGTATTTCTAATAATGATGCTATGATGGAGTGTGATTCATTATAAGGGATATTCTATGAGGATTACATGAATGATGATGCAAATTTGACTAGCCGTGGTCGTGTTTATTGTGACGTGTTGCATCATGCATTCATAGCATATGTTAGGACTTCGGTCCAGTGACGATGTTAGGACTCTGGTCCAGTGGTGGCCTCAATCCCATTGTGTGGATTGAGTTTGTTTTATGATGTGCCCCGGTTTCGAGTAGGAATTGATCCTATGGTGGGGATATTTGGAGGGAGATGGCCACGTTTTCATCAAAGTGTTGGTACCACATGCATGATTCATTTTGTTGCATTACATACTAAGTGACATTGCATAAATATGAGTTAATAAATGTTTTGATGATGTTGTGACATAAGTGATGTTTTGAGGATGATAATTTATTGATGACATAATGACATTGTGAATGACTTAATGAAGTAACAGTGTGAGTATGTGTGTGATATGTGATGGATATATGAAGTATGGATAATTGTTGTTGTAACTACTATATCGATTTCTTATACCTTTTGTAATGATTTGTGATTACTCACCCCTACCTATTTGAATGTTACCTCTACGTGGGTAACGTGCAGGTGATCAAGGTTAGCTCGTTGACGCGTGAAGATTTAGCTTTGGAGTCAATTTATCTTATTTCCGTGAATTAAGAGGGTCTTGCTCTGATACGCAACATCGGGGTTTGGGAACGTTTGGTTTTTCTGAAGTCGTTATTGATTTTAAGAGTTTGTTATGATCAAAGGCCTTGAAGTCATTTGATGAAAAATATGAAGTCATGATGATACTAAGATTCCGCTGCGAAGTTTCAATTATATGTGGAGTTATTAAGATGAATTTTATAATTATTTGAAACCCGTATTACAGAGCAGGACGTGTGATAAGAATGTTTTTATGAAGCATGTGACACCCTTGTCGGTGATTTACTCTGATTTAATTATTTATTTATGCGCCTAATTATTCGTTGGGTTTAGAAGGGTGTTACACGCATCCTAACCAAGTGTATAAACTTAGACTTCAAACAGAGTGGGGTTCATTTTCCCAAGCCGACACCCCAAGCCAAACGTCGACAAATCTAAATATTATCGGTTCTACATGAGCCACTAGCACGTCACCGGGACTGCATCCACCTCAAGGATGCAATCGAAATTCTGATCAACGAAGGGCGCCTGAAATGGTACACCAAGAGGAGCGAGGCTCCTATACAGGACATTCGCGAGACAAAAAAGGTTGAGGAGGAAACACCACCTTCCGAAGACACCGAGTTACAGGTCGCCCTGTGCGTCTCTCGGTTGAAGGAATTCTATGTCCCCGACGAGACCGATACGCCCTTGTCTGCTCACAACACATAGGAGAACTTCCCCTCCACTATGGTCATATCCGGCGAAGGATTCCACAAGATCATTGTGGGGTCCGTGAAGAGAAAATTTGATGAGTTGATCAATGCAAGCTCAAAACAGAACACAACCCTTGACAGGTTCCGAGGATAGTCAAATCCCATCGCTTTCTACCTCGAGGAGCTGCCAGACGGTTCCCCCAACTCCAATATTCCTCTGCTCATGAGAACACAAATGGCAAACTTCAATGTCTGCCGCATTCTGGTCGACTAGGGATGGCAGGCAGACCCAACCCGCGGGGCCCACCCGCACCCGAACCCGAGTCAACGGGTGAAAACCGAGTTGACTGGGTTCGGTTTCGGGTTCGGGTGCGGGTTTGGGTAGTGTGAAACCCGCGCCCGAAACCCGAAACCACACCCGCTTAGACATGAAATTACGTAAGTGCCCCTAAATATATATAATTGTAACAAATTAGGGTTTCACACTTTCACTTTCTCTGTCTCACTCCTCCATCCGTCTTTCACTTTCACTGTCTCACTCCTCCCTTCATATTTCAATTTCTTCGTCCACCCCTCCTCCCCTCTCTCGTCGCCACCACCGTCTCTTCAATTCCTGCACTCCCAGTCCCAAAAGGTACAATGGCATTAGCATTATGGTGACTACTTGATCTCTGAAAAGTACATACTACCACATGTTATTGTTTGGTTTCTTCTTTGAAATTTCCTCTTCATCATTTTGCTTTCTCCTTAAGGTTTGAGGCATATATATTATTGATGTTGAACTGATTAAGAGTTTATGACTAAACCTTGTGTTTTGATAGTTTAATTTATGAACCTTGTCTGTGTATTATTGTGTTATTAGTTTGATTTATGTTTATAGTTATTAAGATTTAGAATGAATGTCCAATATTCTCTAATCATGCCTCATTATAATTGTTTTTCACGAAGTCCTTAGGACTTAGAATGAATGTCCACTATTCTTATTAGATGCATCAGTGGTCACTTTTCAATATGCAGGGCAATTTGTGCTTGGAAAGAATACTTGCTAACTTTTAAATAATTGATCCAGTGACTTATGGAAAGTATAACTGCGATGCTCGGTGTCATTGTATAGCAAATAGTTGATTTAGCATTTCATTTCCAATAATTTCTAATTCATGCAATTCTAATTCTAATAGGTCAAATGGATCAAGTGAACACAACCCCAGAACCGGAAGAAACATCTAATCCTACACAAGAAAGTACATGTCCACCAACTCAGGAGGTATCTTCTAATCCGAGTCTGACACCTGATGTTGGGCAACAAGAAGAAATTGATACAAGCTTAGAACATGCATCAAAGAAACTAAGAAGTAATGTGTGGCAAGAATTTAAAAAGATGAAAGTGAATAAGAAAGATAAGGCTGAATGCATCTGGTGTAAAAAACAACTTAGTGGCACTTCAAAGAATGGAACAAAACACTTGAAAGGACATCTCTCGAGTTGTATTCAAAAAAATAATAAGAATAAAAACCATGACAAAGGACAACCATTTCTCCTGCCTACTATCTCAAAAGGAAAGGAAGAGTTGGGAATTGGAACTTATAATCCAGAAAATGTGAAGAAGTTGATTGCTGAAGCTATTATTATGCATGATTATCCACTATCAATTGTGGATCACGTTGGTCTTAGAAGAGTCTTTGTTTCTCTCCAACCATTGTTTAAAGTTCATACTCAAAACACAATCAAGAAGGAGGTATTGAAAATTTATGATTTTGAGAAAAAATGTGCTATGAAGATGTTAGATAGCCATGAAGGAAGAGTGGTGATTACCACAAATATGTGGACTTCAAGCAACAAAAAAGGGTATATGGCGGTTATGGCTCACTATATTGATGGCTCGTGGACTTTACAGAGTCGAATCTTGAGGTAACAAAGTTTATATTTTATAACTTAATTGTATCATTTTTTTTGTTCTTAATGACAATATGATTGAGTGTAAATATTATTATGTTAGGTTCATTTATGTTCCAGCCCCTCACACTAGTGAAAGACTTGCTGAAGCACTTGTTAATTGTTTAATGGACTGGAACATTGATTCAAAGCTCTGTACTGTTACTTTAGATAATGGTAGCACAAATGACTCCATGATTAGGGAAATTAAGGATAAGTTGCAGTTGGAAAGTTTGATAAGGGATGGGTCTTTGTTACATATGTGTTGCTGTGCGCACATCCTAAATTTAATTGTTCAGGAGGGGCTACAAGTGCTTAAGGATGGGGTTGAAAATATTCGGGATAGTGTTGCCTTTTGGAGTGCTACACCTAAAAGGCATGAAAAATTCAAAGATACCGCTGGACAATTGAGAATTGTTTGTACTAGAAAGTTAGCTCTAGATTGTCCAACAAGATGGAATAACACATATAAAATGCTTTATATTGCCATAGAGTACAATGATGTATTTGTTCGGTTGAAGCAACGTGAGTCTTTATACACTTGTTTGCCAACTAATTCACAGTGGCAATTTGCTAAAGATGTTTGTGGGTGCTTGAAATTGTTTAATGAAGTAACTGAGTTGATTTTTGGTACAAAATATCCAACTGCCAACTTGTACTTTCCTAAGATTTGTAAGATTAAGTTGGCAATAGAGGAAGGAAAGAAGTACTCCAATTCAATTATTGAGATGATGGCCACAAAAATGATGGAAAAATTTGAAAATTATTAGAGTGGTGTTCAAGATATGATGGGAGTTGCTGTAGTTTTGGATCCTAGGAAGAAGATGGTTGTACTTGATTTCTGGTTTCCTAAGTTGTATGGCCAAGATTCAAGTGCACACGTTTGTAGAATTAAAGACATGTGTTATGATTTGCTCAATGATTATCAACAGATTAGACTTATAGATGCACAACCTACTGCTCCATCCATTGGTACAACTATTGTTGTTGATGACGAAGCTGGATTTGATGCATACGTTGAGACGATTGCCGAAAACTCAAGTTCAAGTGTTAAGTATGAGTTGGATCATTATTTGAAGGAGCCAGCTATAAAAAAAACTCCAGATTTTGACATTTTGAATTGGTGGAAGGTAAATGGAGTTGTGTATCCAACACTTCAAGCAATTGCAAGAGATGTGTTAGTTATTCCTATCTCTACAGAAGCTTCTAAATCGACCTTCATTAATAGTGGTCGAATATTGAGTCCTCATCGTAGCCGACTTAACTGGACTACTGTTGAGGCTTTGATGTGTGCTAGGAGTTGGCTATGGGCTACTGAGAATAATGGTTAAATTTTAAACAATTAATTCAATATCATAATGTATGTCAAATAATCTTTACATATTGTCAACTAATTATTCTTTGTTATTCTACATGTGATATATATATATGTGTGTGTGTGTGTGTGTGTAGGAACTTCTAGAGTTGCAGAAAAATTTGCTACTGTGTTGAATGAAATGGAGTCTGACGATGAAGGTATTTTGTACTTCATTTAGTGTAAAAGTTTTAAGCTTTGGTGTTTTATTTAACTTCAATTTACTTCTTAATACATCTGAATTGATGGAAAGTTGTTTGCGTTACCATTTTGAAGATTAGGAGTTGTTGTTTCTATGCTTTAACATGGTGAGTATTGTTGTTTCTATGTTTTAACATTGTGAGTATTGTTGTTGGAGGTCTGCTAGTTGCTCCTTGTTATGAGACCTTGAATGTTTGAGGTTCCCCTGAAAACTAGCCGAATGGGACCTTGAATCCACTGCTTTGTTTTGTCTGTTGCAGGCCTGCTAGTTGCTCCTTGTTATGACCAGTTAGTGGTTCCATTATGGTTTTTAAAATCTATGGAACTTCATTATATTTCTGTTGCAGGCCTGCTAGTTGCTCCTTGTTATGGGACCTTGAATGTTGGAGGTTCACCTGAAAACTAGCCGAATGGGACCTTGAATCCACTGCTTTATTTTGTTTGTTGCAGGCCTGCTAGTTACTCCTTGTTATGACCAGTTAGTGGTTCCATTATGGTTTTTAAAATCTATGAAACTTCATTATATTTCTATTGCAGGTCTGCTAGTTGCTCCTTGTTGTAAAATCTTTTATGATCTTTAATTACTGCATTTCTTATGACTGTGTTTTCTCCTCGGTAGTTAAATGCTGAAAAAGGCATGTCTATCTGCAGTGTGTTTGTTTTAAATAACATTACTAATGACCTTAATGTGAACAAAACAAGCATGTCTATTTGAGAGAGCTTGCTTATGGAATGCTTATGATTGAATTTCCTTGGAGACTATGTTACCATGTTGTTGTTGGAAAGTTGTAATTTGATTGTAGACTTTAATTTTAATTGTAATGTTAAGATGTTGAAGACCTTAATTTTAATTGTAATGTTACCAAACTTGATGGAAAGTTGTAGTTTAATTCCTTAATTTCTTTGAGAGACCTTGATGGAATTCTTGTGTTTTAAATTTCAATGTTGCTGTTGTATTTTTGTGTTTTTGCTACGGGTTCGGGTTTGGGTGGAAAAACCCGAACCCAACGGGTGTGGGCGTGGGTGTTATTTTGCCACCCGAATAGCCTTTGGGTTCGGGTTCGGGTTCCGGTGGTGATTTCGGGTGCGGGTTTGGGTAGTGTTAAACCCGCACCCGACCCTACCCGTTGCCATCCCTACACATTATACCACGAACACGTCCTCGGGGAAAGGTTTCAAATAAGTTACATTGTCGAACACAGACAACGACTTTGCCTCCCCCCCGGCAAGCACCTGGCCTCGAGATAAACGTGAAACTGAACTTTGTCGTCGAGCACGCGTGAACCTCGCAAGAAATGTCTCGATGAAATATTTTTACATGCTCGCGCTGTCTCGCGAGCATAGCTCCGCGAGTTCACAACCACGAACCCAAGCAGACGCTCTTCCCGTGCAGATTTACTTTTCCCCTCTTCGACGTAATAATTGACTCTAAATCATTACTCCTCTACTTCGGGGTAACGACTTAGGGGGCTCCTGTACTGGACTAGGCCTGAGGCTAGTCCAGCGTCGGGCACAACCCAGCCTAGCTCCGCGTCGAAGAAGGCCTAACACTAAGGCCCAATCCATCATAACCGCAGGAGGACACATTCCTCACAAGTTTTCCACGTGCTCCTCATGCGAGGACACGTTACCAACTAAACCCACGCCCTTCGCGGGGGAGTTTCGCCCTCAGGAACGGGCGAATCCACTCCGAAGTTCGTGGGGCAGTTAACCCAGGACGAAGACCACGTACTGGTCCTCCCTACTCCCACGTAGGATCTTGGCAGTCATCCGTTGTGGGCCTAACGATCCAGCCCATAACAGATGACCTTTGGCCCAGTGCTATGGGCACATTATAAATACTCTCCTCCGTAGGAGGGTCAGATATTCTAAACTTATTCTCGCTTACCCTTTACTTGCACTCTCTTTTCACTCTGAACCTTACTTTGGCATCGGAGTGCCTTGTAGGTACACCTTCCTCCTCTTCTCCGTCATTGGCGAACTTGAAGTCCACGACGTGTTGCTGGCCGCTGATTGAATCACTGATCCAAGTAAGATCAATATATATATATATATATATATATATATTAGGTATAGTTGATGACTTTAGTAGATGGACTTGAATAAAACTCCTTAGAAATAAGGAGTCATATTTTTTATTTGATGTGCAATTCAAACAAATTTAAAATGGATGAGGAATACATATTTTGAAAATTAGAAGTGATCATGGTGAAGGATTCTAAAATGAACCATTTGAACACTTTTGTGAACTAAATTGTATATTCCATATTTTCCCCCTAAATTTCCACAATATAATGTAAAACCTTTTTTTTAAAAAAAGAAGAAAATACAATATGTTATGTTCAAAATAAATTGTAGTAATATGCCTTAAAAACCCAAATGAGAAAAGAGAAGAAAAAAATCATATCTTCAATACTACCATATTTTTAACGAGATAGCGACGGTGTCACGAAGGAACCAACAAAGCGGAGAATGTGGCAATTTTTGTGTGATTTTCTTTTTAATATTTAATTAGTGTTATAAGTCTCATTTTCCAATCAATTAAACTAAATTAATGAATAATAAATAAATTAAAATAGAAGAGTGAACAATGCGAGGGGACACACTTTTGCACACAAAAGAAATATACCAACGAGACTAAAACTAATACATTTAATTCTTATAATTATGCATTCAAAGTTTTCTCTTTTTTCTTTTAGCGGCCATAGATGACAAATTCGACTAGGTTCATTTTTAAGGAATCTCAATAAATTTTTTTATTTATTATTTAAGAAACACTTATAATTAAATTAACATAGAAGAATAAATAAAATGAGATATTTATACATATAAAAATAAAAATTGAGTCAATAAAGCTATTTAAATTAATACAATAACTTATCAAATCACTATAATAGCTAAATCATAGAAAAAATATTTCTACACCCTTTAGTAATAAAAAAATAAAAAAATTATATTTAATTTTTGCCATTCACTTAAATCAAATCATAGGACCCAAGAAAATTTGGATGAGATGATAAAGTCTCTTCCAGCTCAACTAGAGGTTATATGTTCGATTCTGTCTTATGCGCACAATAATGTTAAATCTCTCGAGAAAAAGTATGGCCATCTATTATGGTTCTCCCTATCTCGAGATATTAGTCTATAGAGTTGCGCGCAAAGGATGCCCAATTTACACGAGTTCAGATCCACTCTATTTCCTTATCTTCCATTTAATCAATTTTATTTAACATATCTTTGCCATGTGGCATTAAAGGATTTCAATGGTCCAGATTAAAAACATGATACATGATTAAAAACATTTAATTCTATGGTTAAAAACATTAAAGGATTTCAATAGTTCATATTTAATTAAAATATTTTTTTAGTTTTTAATCTTGACCGTTCAAATCATTAAATTCTACGTGGCAAAAATCTATTAAAGAAACTTGAATAAATGAAGGATAAGGAAATTGAGTGGATTTGGACTCAATTTACACAAAAAAATCATGGGATAATAAAACTACTTTATAAATTGTGATACTAATTCTTTAATGCTCAATTAAAATGTAATACTTAATATTAAGTATTAAAAAATCTCGAGTTTTACATTATACTCACTTAAAAATAATTTCATTAACTAAATTGTCTTTCGACAAAAGAAATGAACATTGTTCATCCTAAGAAATCCTCGTGATCAGCCATGTGCGCGTTATGGGGGATCGAGTTAGGTTGAGTTATGGCTGTAACCAAATGGAGCACGACCCATTTTTCGAATTTGGGCATGACGATGGCCGCCACAGGAGGGATAAAAGAGGACACACATTTATGTGCATTTATCACATGACGTCAGCATGTCTAAACATGTATCCATAGTGGTATAATGACCGAATAAGTTGTTATAAAGGTCCATTATGATTATTAATTGCACTTATAGTCCATGTCTCGTATCCAACCGGGGAGAATTAGTATAAAAGGAAGGCACATCAACCAAAAGAGACAGACTCAACTATGAGATAGAAAACCACCCATTACGACTCTTACCGATCAACATTGGTATAATTACCAACTAGTGTTCTTGCATGAACATTTGGCGCCCACTGTGAGGCTCCAATACAACTTGCATGAAAATTTCTTGGTTCATCATTTGTCTTATTTCTCTATTTTTTTAGACGACCTGTGGCAATTCTCATCACTAGTGGGGTAACTATATTATGATCACCTATAGGCCATAATTGTTGTCTATTGGTTGGAAACACAATGTTTGAGTAAGTATCCATACAAGTTGATTTCTTATAAAGGCAAAACAGAATACATAATAAAAAATGGTATCACACATATATGAACAAAACATAATTAGAAATGGTATCAGTCATACCTATAATATTCAGCAACATAATCCTTAGGTTTTTTCTTGATGTTCCATATACATGTAATTACATGACAACAAGGTATCCCAGACAAATTCCATTTCCGACATGAGTAAGTTTACTTTTTCAGATCCACACAATAAGTCTCAATGGCATTAGTTACACCAAATATTGCAAGATCATCATCACCATGCCATGTTGGACTTCACCCTTGTGCCTATTTCTTGTTCTTCTCAATAACCAACTGGATTTTAGGACATATAGATCTAGTGTAGCTCTGCAACAACTCCTTTTGGCTAATTATCCTCTTTGTTATGTAGTGTTTGATGCCTTCCAATTAAGTGATAATA
Source organism: Lathyrus tuberosus (assembly GCA_022829125.1). NCBI lineage: Eukaryota > Viridiplantae > Streptophyta > Magnoliopsida > Fabales > Fabaceae > Lathyrus > Lathyrus tuberosus. The sequence goes on from JALAZF010000226.1 coordinate 8,735,029, forward strand.
CGCTTGTTCCTATGCTCCAATATTTCCTTATTGAATGCTTCACACATGTTGTTCACCTGTAAGTCACACTTTGTATATGTATTGATGTTGACCTGCTCCAATGGCGTGCATGGACCTTCAATGTATCTTTCCATGCATCTTCATTCAATGCCTTCATCCTTTGCATTGCCCTGTCCCATGTTAGAACTGTAGTTTCCTCAAAAGTTGTCCACATTACCTCTTTTAGTTCCAACCAGAGTACTCTTCTTCCAATTTCCATATAAATGCTTTACACACAATTTCTTCTACACATTGGCACTAATACCTTGAGCAGTTATAACTAGTCCCCGACATATGTATTCAAACATTAATTAGATGTAAACAAACTAAATCACAAAAATAAACAAGATATATAAGATAATACCTTCAGTTGATCTAAAATAAATTCATAGGGTCTCTAATTGAATCCTTCTAAATCTTGCAGAAGAAGGTAAAAAAGCTCTCCCACGAGTCTTTTGTTTTAGCTTCAACAATAATATATGCAACTTGAAAGATTTAATTATTACCATTTCTGCCTACTGTTGCCATTAATTATCCACCATAGTCCCATTTCAAGAAACAAGCATCTAAACCTATAAGAGGCCTACATGTATTCGAAAAACTTGCCTTGCAAGCCCTAAACAAATATAGATCATTTCAAACACATGATTGCCATTACTATCATCACATTGTATTGCAACACTACAATTAGGATTTAATTTCAATAACTATTGTGCATAACTTCTCAAATGAGTAAATTAATATATACCAGCACCTTGAACCAACTCCATTGCTTTCCTTTTTGCCCTATATGTCTGATCACGTGATAGTTTCACTCCTTATCTCTCAATAGATTTAGTTATAAGGCCTGGTGGTCTCATATAAAGACTATGTCTAAGGATGTTTGCAAACTTTTTTGCAGACCACTTTGTCTTTACATTCCTATTATCTAAGTATGATCTTCAATTAAACTCACAATTTTCCCAAATTGGTGACCAATCCTTTTACTAAATCTTATACAGAACTTACAACAACCATGTATTATATCACAATCCTTTTGGAACCATTCTTCTTAATGAAGACTTTTTTCCATGGCATGCTCCTTGATATCATCCATTGTCTCCTATTTGTTAGTAAACATCATCCCCAACTAAAACTTCACTTCCTCACAAGACTTATAAGTAGGATACATTACTCCATCTTCCTCATCATCACTCCCAAAAGGGGAATACAAATTATCAGAATATTCACTTTCCATATGGACCATCTCAGCCGTATCTTTCTGGTTTTGGCAACTAAAAGCCTCGCCTAAAGTCTTTAGGGGTAATACATTAGTCCAATTTATCTCCTTAGATTCTTCAGTAAATTGAAGCTCACTATCCTCAAAACTACCCTCACTTGTAACATAATTTTCATCAATACCTTATTTCCCAAGTTTACTATTAACATCAACATTAGGACTATTAAATTCTCAAACCCCGTCATTGTTAGTACCTAACTAACTTCCTTCTTGCACATGTTAACTTGCATCATCAACATGTTCATTAGTAACATCTTCATCAACCTTATTGGCACTTTTAAAACCAGTGCATTGTATATCATCATCACCATCAATGTTAGTATCCATTTCACTTGCATGCACAATGTCAGGAATTTCCACATTGTGCTACATTTTCACCATCAATGTTAATATCCATTTCACTTACATCTATTACCTTTATATCTTATGACATCTTTCAAAAATTTCAGAACATCCTGATCATTATTCAAAGATCTAAGACCATGAGAAAAGCTATATTCATGGTTCCAATACCACAAACACTTTATATTCTTATAACCCTCACTGTGAATCAAACTCTCTAAATCATGTATGACATATAATCCACATCACACTACCAATTCATCTCAGAAACACCCCCATCAACATACCATTTAACATGTTTCTCTACTAATCTCCCTCTATGGTGTAATCTCAACCTAATCTTATGACTCTTACATGGCCTGAGAAATAATAATAAAATGCTTTAAATTAAAGATAATGGACCCACAATGAGAAAAAATTAGACAACAATACAAGCGGGACCACAAGAATGCATAAAAAAGCATGGTGGACCCCTGAATGCAAATGAAGACAAGGAAACATGTGGACCACAAACACTTGCAAAAAGGACAAATAAACATACCTTACACAATACTTAACTTCTTCGTTGCTTTCCCTTTGAGTTTATGTATTCGTCATCTTCGCAAACACAAACTTTGAAACCCATAAATGGACTCTTGCAGGTTGAATGAGCTTTGAAAAATGGTGATTGAGATGTGCCAGTGAAATATTATGATTGATCTTCGCAAGATTTGAGCAAAATATTGGGGGATTGATTTGATTTAGGGGATGAAGGTTGTGAAAAGGGGTTAGGGTTCTTGAAGAGAGATGAATTGAGACTGGAAACGTGAGCAATGAAAGGTTTTTTGATTTTTCATAATTTATTAACACTATATAAATAGATAAGTATAATATAAATTATTTTGAATGTTTTTTTTAATTAAAACATTCGTTTAATTTAAAAATGTCAGACTTGCTGACATGGCACCACAGTCAAAGTGCTACATCGTAAATAAAAAGGACATATAAGCAAAACTGCAAAGGGACCACAAAAATACTAAGGAACGTAAAATTAAGGGACCAGAAAGTTGAGTTTTGTAATAAGGGGATCAATAGTTTAAAACGTCCAAACTATGTGACTAAAGTGCATTTAAGCCTTATTAATTTTTTATTTAATATTTAAAAAATGTTTAATTTTAATTTATATCATATTAAATGTCATTTTTATATATTTTAAATTATATTTCATAGAGATAAATTTGTAATTTTTTTCTTATCTTATCCGACTAGTTTTAACGAACTCAAATTCAAGATAGTAATTTAAACTAGAGAGGCAAAATAAAGTAAGTTTAAAAAATAACTTATCATATCTTATTATGTTATCAAACACTGGATTGAGACACAATATGTTACAATTATCATATCATATTATCATGTGCACTAAAGAGACTCTAAATTTTTCTCACAAAAGATTCCAACTTAACAAAATTATTTGTTTTCTCAAAGATATGATAATTTTATCATTCGAAACTTTTTTAAATAAAAAAATACTATAAAAATTATAAGAGAAGTATGAGATATATAAACCAAAACCATAAAAAAATCAAGAAAATAAAAAGGGAAATTGAATTACTAACACTGATGAGAACCACCCTTTAAATAAATATGAGAACCACCATTTAAATAAATATTATAGACAACCAAATTCTCTTATTTTCTGAGTTCTTCTTCTTAGATTAAGGGATAACTCCACTAAAACTTTGGTTATTATTTCTCCAAAATTATTCTTTTATGCATTTGTCATGAACAACATTTGCATTGAGGATCTCACATTTGCTAATTTATCGTTGTTTCTCACTCTACCTCTTATTATCTTGGTTGGCTAAATATTTGATAGTTGATGTTTCTTTGTCAAATTCGTAAATGTTTAATAAGTATGAACCCTAATTTTTTGATATACCTCAAGAAATATTTCTTTTTGATCTTCTACCTAATGATAACCCTCTTTACCAACTTCTTGGCATAAAACAAAAGAACCATCATATGTTCTTCAACTGATTCATTAATATCAACAATTTTTTCTCTTTTTGTATAATCCCATCCAAAAGTAGGTCTTTCTCTAGAGAACTTGTATCCTTTCATGGTATCTCATCCACTTTTATTGTATTAACCTTATCTGCCAACATATTAGATTTTGATACATAAATTCTCTTATATGTCTTATCTTTTCCTTCATCGATGACTTCACATGATGTTATCCACAACAATTTTCTAATAAAGGACCAATAATGTGATAAAAAGAACAAAACAAAAAAGTATTTCGTATTCAATTTCAACATCAATAGCCCGGATCACCCTTTAAATAAGGAGAAAAATAGACATATATTCGAACAAATATATATCCACAAAAATTCTTATGTAATATTCATATTTCTTATTGTCAGTTGTTTCATCTAAGGTAAAAGGACACCAATACCTCTTGTGATTGATTTTTTTTAATGGTCTTCAATATTCAAGAGGAAAATCATGTATTATAATCTAATATTGGAACATTAGTATTTTTAACTAAATTGAGATTAGAGTTCAACGTCCAAGTGAAAAGTAAATAATACTTGGAGAAAGACTCCAAGAATCTACGTTAAAACCCTCCTAAGATCCTCAATAGATGAAAATGAAAAAAAAAATTATTAATAAATGTGAAATATCATTTGTTAAGAAATTTTCAAATATAATTTATCTTTAAGTGAAATGCATCAATTGTTGGAGAAGATTATGGTTTTTCAATGTTATTCTTCTGTGAAGGAAGTTCTTACAACTATCAAGACTATCAATATAATCATCCTTACCATATCTCATTTAAAATAAGGTGTGGGTGATTAGCTTAAGAGTATGTCATAAGTGTCATTTAAAGTTGATTTGAATGTCTTCAAAATTGGAGAGAAAATCAAAAGTGAAAAAAATTCTAATTTTGTAAGCAAGACCCAAAAAGACGGTGATTCAGACATGCCATTATCATGAACCCAACCAACAAGAAGGGATTGGCGCAAATAATTTGTCTATCTTAGTGTAGTCAATTGACTCAATGCAAAACATTCAATATAGTTTTTGTCATAGCATTAAAAAACAATGTTCTTGATAGGGGAAAGAAACCCTAATAGAGTTTTCCCTCAAATGTCTTGATGAAATTTATTATACTTTATCGTTTTGTATTGAAACAAATTACGATACATTTATTATATCATATTTCTTTTAGCCTTTGTTTGGGAGTTGGGAGAAAATGTGAAGGGAGAACTTTGAAAAAAGGAAAGGATAAAATGAAAAGAATTGAATAATTTTGATTGAGAGTTGGTATTTATTCAATAATGCAAAATCTTCCTAATTTGTGGAACTCATAGTTTATCTTGGAAGAAAGTTTTGAAAGATTTTGGAGGGTTCACATAAATTCTTAAAATATAATTTATGTTTTTATAATATTTTGAAAATTAAAATTATAGTAATAATAAACTTTTATTTATAATTCTAAACAAAATAACAATTTCAAAAAAATGTTAAATTTTTTTTTATAACTCCCTCCCCTAAACTCTTTTTTTTTTTTCTTCTAAACTTCAAAACAAAACTTTAAGGATTACTAAATGAATCCTTAAGACTTTGAGAATTTAGAAGGAAGAAAAAAAGAGAACTTCCAAAAAGTTTTTTTTTCAAATATAATTTTTTTTAACATTTTAAAAAAAAATACTTTTTTATAAAATAATAAAAGAATATTTATCATTAATATATTAATTTTTAAAAATTATAATAACATAAATTTTATTTAAATAATTTGTGTAAGGCATGAGAACTTTAAAAAACTTTCATTCACTACAATTTTTTAATTTCTCAAATTAGAGAGATTTTGATTTCTGAATAAATAAAAACCCTAAAATCTTCAATATCTAAATCTTTCTATTATTTTTCACTAAATACTTTCTTATTTTTCAAAGCCATAATCTCTCTATTGTAAATTATTAAGAATTAATAAACTTGAGTATGTTCTAAAATGACAAGAAAATATGCAAGTGAATATTAATTTTGAATTTAGAAATAAGCAACACTTGTGAAGTGTTGTAGTATGTTTGAATTCAGAAATAGCCAACACTTTGTGAAGTGTTGCAAAAAGAAAGTATGTAACTCTTGAAGAATGTTGTTGTAGGCGAAATAATGTAACTTTTGATAAAAATAACTTGTGACAAAAACTTGTTACTTTTGGTAAAAGGAAGTTGTTTCACCAAGGGTCGCAACCTTGTGAAACAACACCAATATAACCTATAAATACTTCATTCCGGATTTAGAAAAAACATACATTCTCTTCACAAAAATTTCAGATACTTTTTTATACATTTGAGTTTTCATTGGTCTTATGCAAACTCGAGTATAAGCTGAATTATCCTAAGTATTTATGCGTTCCAACACTAAGACATTCGAGAATGCTAGAAATACTTACAAAAAAAATAATTTCATTTACGATTCTAATCTCAATACCTTCGATTTAAATTAATTTTCTAAAACTTCCTTACCATTCAAACTCTTAAACAAAATTCAAAATCTTAAATTTATGTGTTTAATAGATTAAAATTAGAACCCATAAATATTTATCACCAACAATTTAATTCCTACGAGTGTATTTATGTGTAATCAAAATTTCAAAAAATATTATAAATTTAAAATTAAAAAGTATTAAAATAATATTTGAATGATAATTTTTTTAAGATTATGATTACAATAGCAACAAAATATTACTGTATATTTAAATTAAGAATGCCCAACTTATTCAATCTAGAAGGTAATAGGGATGAGCAATTAGATTTTATTCAATCTACTGCTTTCAAATGGCTTTGGAGGTCTCAAGTGCCGGCTAGAATTCGCCTTTTTGGTTGGAGGTTATTATGGAATCGGTTGGCGACGAAGGATTCTCTTTTTCAAAGAGGAATTCCGATGGATTTATGTTGTTCGTTTTGTGGATCTGATGTGGAGAACATTTCTCATTTATTTTTTTCTTTGCCCATATGCAGTTAATGTATATCTTTCTATTTCTAATTGGTGCGGGGCTAAGGGTAACTATCAGGGTGATATTTGTTTTCATTTTTTGGAATGGTGCTGCACTGGGAATTTCTCTGTTGGTTCTATTTTCAAACTGTCTGTTTGGCTGGCGGTAGTTTGGACCCTTTGGATGGCTAGAAACGATATAGTTTTTAAGATTGGTAGTATAGATGTTAATGATATTTGCTGGTCTATTAAAATTTCTGTTTGGAAGTGGTGTAGCATAGGCGATAATTCCTATTCCAACCGTAACTTTTACGATTTTAATGTCAAACCTATATGAGGAGCCTTTAGGTAGAAGGTGGTTGGTAGAGATTTTCTGTTAACTATGGGTGTGTTTGTTTCAAGTTAAGAAATAACATTCATAGGAATCTTATTCCCATCATTATTATTACTTGGAATAATATTCCTATCCAAGTGTTTGGTGAAAACTAAATTTCCTAGAAATGTTTATAATATTTATTTAATTTAAAAATTATAAAAAAGTAAAATAAATGAATAAATGTGAGTAGTAGTGGGGAGTTGTAGTTAGTTAAACTTTATTCTCATGGGAATGTTGGATTCCTACCCTTTAAGCCTTGGAATAAAATTAGAAAAATCATGTGTAAATAAAATTCCTGGGAATAAAATATGCCTTGGAATAATTTTTTAAAAATTGAATTAAACATGAGAATGTTGCATTCCCATGACAATATTCCCGGGAATATTTTTTACAACCTTGAAACAAATACACCCTATGTTGTAATTGGGTTGAATACCCCTCGCGTTCAATTAATATTAAGTTGCTTTCAAAAAAAAAAAGTATGCCCAACTTATTCATTTTTGTTTTTGACTTACTAGAAATTTGAAAGAAACTTAATTAAAAAAAAATCACTTCATTTGTGCTGTTTTTTCCCATCGATAATTACTGCTATGCTTTTAATGATCGGGTGAATTAGTTTGCATTAAAAACTATCACATTCTTAATCTTAATGATATGCGTGAATTCATTATTCTTAAAAATGGTATTGTTAGGTTTCCTTTAATGACACCATAAATTGCATATTACTAACAATTCTTTTAAACATTTCAGCTGGATAACATTATCCATTTTTGTAAATTAAGCTAAACCAAACCTAAATTTACTGAATAGAATAATCCGGTTCGACTCACTTCCAACGTAAGTAATTCCAACCTGATCTTCATATAACAACAAACAAAAAGGGTAAAAATGGCCGAATAAATAAATAGAGAACTATATAAAAACTCCATAAATAAAGCAACGAGAGAGGAAGTGTTTTTGTAGTGTACGCTACAGGCGTCAAGTTGATGAGTAGTGTGAGCTGTAACGGGATTGAAAGACGTCGGTTGCACGTGCGTTGTGTCCGTGTTGTCACGTACCAAACAGCTTAACTCTTAATTAATCTCATAGGTTCCGCTTTAATTCCCAAAAAAGCATCTTATTCTCACTTCCAACTTCACACACGCTCACGCTCAAACTCACACACTCGCACTCACTCTTTGGAATCACACAAATCTCATACACAACGAAGCGCTGGGTGTGTGTGAGGCTTGTGATAACGGTGGTTTTAACGTCTTTTGGTTGTTATTCCTTTTTACACCTCAACTTGCATTTCTCTTTCACTTTCTCGAATCTCAGATCGAAATCAAGGTGAGTTCGTGTTCACACACACTCTCTCTCTTCTCTATCTCTCTATGTGCTTCTTCGATTTTGCTATAATTGAAGTTGATGATTACTTTACCTTGATTTGATTTGAAATGCTGAGCTTATTTACAGTATAAATGATGTCAATTGTGAAGCTCTTATGCTAGTTTACCTAGGTTCAGTTTGGATTAGCTTATAATAGCTTTTCAGTTAAAAACTGTTTTTCCGTTAGGTAAAAAGTGCTTATGCGTTTGAGCTGATTTTTTTTGGAAAATAGGTGTTGTATTGATGGAAATCTTGGAGATTAGTTCATAGAGAATGGTTGATTATGCATTCTAATCGTAGTCATTGACTTGGACTACGATATATTCAAGTATTCTCGTGTTTTCATTTAATTCGTGAGGTTACTGGTTGGTTAAGTGTGTAACTGTTAACTGATGTAAGTGTTTTTAAGGCTTTGATTGGATAAGCAACTTTATAACAAAATAGCGTATGGATTAAAGATAAAATTAAGTCAACCTGTTATCATGTAAACTTTAAGTTGTTTTCATAAGTTATTATGGAGAACTAATGGAAATAAGCTGAAAACAACTTATGAGTAAAAGATAAAATAAAGTCAACATGTTATCATATCAGTTATAAGTTTTTTTCATAAGCTATTATGGAAATAAGCTGAAAATAAATAACATATGGACAAAAGATAAAATATATTCAACTTGGTATCATAGTAGGTTGTAAGTTGTTTTAGTAACTATGGATATGTCATAAGCTGTTTCTGTGAACTCTTCCAAACAGTTTCACGTGTGTAAGTTCATGGATTGGCTCAAATAAGTCAATCCAGACTGATCTAAGTGTCATTACATGTAGCTCTCAGATAAATTTGATAAATTTGTCATAGTGATGTTTCTTGTATGGTTTAATTTCAGTTTAGTTAATTTAATGTTGCAGGCAGTGTCTACCATCATCTGCACTGCTGATGTATATACCGACCAGATAACTACATGGTGGAGAGAGACATTTCAGACACTTTTGTCTCTGATGAATTTCACTAGCTCTACTATTCTTCAACACTGTTGCTATGGGCATTTGTCTTATAAAAGGCCAATGGCCGTGGCTTCTGTATGTTTTGCTGATACATATTGTAATTGTAATTAATAACATTGAAGCGATCAGTCCTGATGGTATGATACTATTTTAGGATATAAGTCTGATTCTGATTTGATCACATTTCATATTTATGTGACACTGAGCTACATTTGTTTTTTTTATTTTTTTTATTACAAACACCTTTATAAATATATAGTGTGACGTACTGGGTTTGACTGAAATTATTGTTAACTAGAATACAATTTTTATTTTCGGTTATGCCTCTATAACAAATGTGTTGAAAGAAGTAAAAACATCGGGAGTTATAGTAACATCATTCTTATTTGTGTTTGTTCTCACATGGGACTTAGTTTAAAATATCATCTAACTAATTTCATGAGCTAGAGTCCGTTTCTCTTGCATAATCATATTGATTGTTATATTCTCTCACAATTATAGGCGAGGCACTTGTCAGCTTCAGGACAACAATTATTAGCTCTGATGGTATCCTGTTACAGTGGAGGCCTGAGGATCCTGACCCTTGTAAATGGAAAGGAGTGAAATGTGATCCAAAAACCAAGAGAGTGACGCATCTGTGAGTTTATATACACTTGACATTTCTTGTCATTCACTTGCTATAAAACTCCTTATTTGTGAGATGAAAGCATTTCATACATCATCTTGTTAGCATAGTTTTGTGAAGCTTCACAGGAATGTTTTCAGCCATGTTTGGAACATCTAAGTTCTGATTTGACTTAAAGCTCTGTAAACAAGTATTATCTAATTTTTGGTGCTAGTACTGATTGTAAATTTAACATAATACAATTTTGCTTCTTATTTTTTCACTGTTATAGTCTATGATGGTTTAATAACATTCTGACACAGTTCAAATTTCTTCCACCCTTGAGTCCGCCATTTTTGAAATCTCTGTTTTAGTGTTTCCCTCTTTTCTTTTATGGGTTTTGTGTTGGACTAGTGTTTACATTAATGCAGGATAGGATAGAACTTTTTTCTACATGTAAATATAGTTGTAACTTGTAAGTTGAAATATTGCATCTGCAATGATAATTTGGTTTACAAGACTTCTGAAGAAAAAATCACTTCATATCAAGATATAACAGGAGACTTGCCGGCAATTATATCTAGAATTCTTATCTAACTTATCTTTCATTGGTTATATTGTAGGATTCTATCACACCATAAGTTAAGTGGGTCTTTATCACCTGACCTTGGGAAGTTGGATCACCTGAAAGTTCTGTATGTGTTTTTAAAATTGTGATTGCATATATCTTTTCTTATAATTATTAGATACATGCTATCACATAATTTCCTATGTAATTACAATGTTAATGTATCTGCTGCAGTGCTCTTCATAACAACAACCTTTATGGGATAATTCCACCAGAATTGGGAAATTGCACGGAATTGCAGGGAATGTATGTATTAATTTTGGTCCACTTGCCTTGTTCTGTTCCATTTTTTGACTTTTTCTATTTACCGTGAAAAGTTATCTGCATTTATATTGGTTTATAATGGTATTAGGATAATGCATTTTAACGATCAAATATCATATTTATTAGCTTTAATATTATGCATGTACATTTCAAATTGCTTATTACATTTATGTTCCATCTATTGCACATACCGGACAGCCATGTACAGTGTGTTCTGATACTCTTAATATTAACTTTGATCATTATGTTTGAAAAAGTTTGTCTTGTATGACTTTGCTTTCACCAAGTTTCTCCATTATAACTACTTGATCTTGTTCTTTATGTTGTTTAAATTTGGGCAAATCTATTTTTTTCACTGCTTGGCAATAACTGTTAATTTGGGTTCTCCAGCTTTTTACAGGGTAATTACCTTAGTGGAATAATTCCAAGTGAAATAGGAAATCTCTCGCAGCTCCAAAATTTGTGAGTTCCTATTTCAGTTTATACTTATATTTATATTTACTTATATGTGTCCGGATCAAACACTAAATAATGTAGCACAGGCTCATTCTGTTCTCATTTCAAGAATAAACGGAAGAGAAAAGGAGGAAAGAAAAATGATTATGAGATATTTTGTCTGGTATTTATGTGTGAGTTGTGGGTATATTTATGCAAGCAAGCACACATGCCATTGAATTTAGTGAGTTGTGGGTGTATGAGACAGTTTGCAGTCTTCTTTTAGTAAAAATGAGTTTGGTAGTTCTGGTGTTACAGAGGTTATATTCATCAACATGTCTCTATTTTTCAGGGATATATCAAGCAATTCCCTTGGAGGGAATATTCCAGTATCAATTGGAAAGTTATATAATCTTAAAAAGTTGTATGTAGACTTCTTTTCTGCTATGACTGCTCTTTCCTTACACCCATTTTTATTAATTTTCTACTTTTTAAATATTATTTTTTAAATGTTGGATACTTTGCAGCAATGTATCGACCAATTTTCTGGTTGGACCAATACCTTCTGATGGTGTCCTAGCCCACTTTACAGAAAGCTCGTAAGTGTGACTTTTTTGTTTATTGATTTCTGCATATTAAGTGCTGCCAGGAATATGACTGTTTGTTCTGCATAGATTTTTACGATGTAGGTTTTTTTTTGCTGGGATATTATACTCTTAACGACTTATTCACACTCCAAATAAACAACTCATAATTTTAATCCCCTAAATAACACTTGCATATTTTTTTGACTAAAGTTGAGTTTAAAATAAACATGTTAAAAATAGTTTATTCACACTCCACAATATTATTAAGTCGCACTTTTATTTTTGTGTACAATTTTCATTAGTAGTATTTATATTATTTAAAATTTGTATTACTCCCTCAGTCCCATTTTGTTTGACGTTTTAATAAAATATTTGTCTTATTTTGAATGTCATTTTACAATATCAATGAAGTATTAAATATTCTTTTCCTACTATATTTGACCTAGTGGTAGTAGTTGTTATGGAGTAATTGATTGAGAACCTAATTAATGTGGGGAGATAAAAGTTAGAGTATATATTTAGAATTAGAAAATTACATAATGTTTTTTATGAAATCTAAAATATTAATTGTATTTCTTAATTCTTGTGCCATAATCTTAAATATCAAACAAAATGGGATGGCGGGAGTTCATTTTTAGCTTACTAGTCACAAATTAAATTTTAAAAACCATTTATTTGTTTTCTCATGGGAATATTAGCTGCTAGAATGATTTGATGACCTTGTATTGTGACCTTATTTTCAGATGAATAAAGAGGTTTGATGCTTAAATAAAGATCAGAGTAAAAGATTAGCTTGGAGTGTAAATAGATAAATAGTAATATATGTAATTATGATAAATTGGATAGATTGATAGAAATCATTTGAGAGTAATTAAGGAAATCACAATCATGATTTGTTGGAGAGTAATTGCATTTCTCAAGTTTTTGATCAGCATGTAAGATAGTTTCAAACAATAGATGGACTGCATGCCAAAGGCATATCGTAATTATTAATTATTTTGGATCTGCTACTCAGATGAGTGAATAGATATTAATTAATTAAAAAATTTAAGATCAAGGAAAATGTGATTGAGATTGGATCATGAATTGTAGATATTCTAATTTCGTGTGATTTCTGGACTACGTATTAAAATCATGCATGTAGCTATTTGTAGGCAGAAATTAGTGACTCATTTGAACACTTCACATAGATTACGAAAAATTTATAAATGAAATATAGAGAATAATTCTTTTACTAAATTACCCTGATCAAGCAATTGATGTATTCACCGTTACCATAAATGCAAAGTGTAAGATATTGATTTAGGAGTGTTGAAAGTAGTATTAATTAGGGCACAATTTGAAATGAGGAATTAATATTGCATTGAAAATTGAAAGGGTCACTTATTTGAGACAATATTTTCACAAATGGGTCACTTAATTAATATGTAAATATGTCATGTTGCAGGTTTGTTGGAAACCGAGGTTTGTGTGGAGTACAAATTGATTCAACATGTAAAGATGATGGTTCGCCTGGGGAAAAATCTTCAGGTAGAACTGTGTGTTTTTCTTTATCCTTCATTTCTCCTCATACCAAGCTTGCTCTCTTTCTTTGTTTCTGTTTTTTGTTTATTGATGTTTTGTCTTTTCATATAAAATACTTTTACTGAAACATTTGAGTTTTCAGCTCTATTATTATGGCTTTTTTTTTTGTTGAGAAAAGGTGGTAATTTGACTCCTCAATCGCTTTTAGAAAGCCATATGAAGGTCTACACTTCATTTTAGATGAAACTTTTCTTTTCAAGGGTGTAATGGTGGTACCCTGAGGCATTTTAGTAATATCTCTATCCTGGACCTATAATCTTTTCTAATAAAATGAAGCTAAAGCCTTTCTTTTAGGAAATTAATAATATCTCTATCCTGGACCTATATTCTTTTCTAATAAAATGAAGCTAAAGCCTTTCTTTTCGAGGGTGTAACGGAGGTACCATGAGGCTGTTTAGTAATACCTATATCCTGACCTGTGTTGTCCTGGACCTATTTATTACCTATATTATGTGTGACTAATTTGATAAAAGGAAGAAATTTTACTAGTGTGTTAGAAGATTTAAGAAAAAGATAAATTATCCTTCTAAATCGATCAACAGAAAAATTGAAGTATAGGTTAATTCTGTAAAAATTGATAAAGGTTGTGGTATTTGTCCGACTTTTGATATGTTGGTACATCCCTGTTCGTAACTTCAATAACTTTTTGTTTTCCAAACTATGTTTTAATTGTAGTATAGTCACTTAGATCATGTTGTCATCAATTCCATATTAACTTCTATTGTTTCACTCCTTGTAGACCAAAATCAAAATGTAAAGAAGAAATATTCTGGCCGACTTCTCATCAGTGCATCAGCAACTGTGGGCGCACTACTTTTGGTGGCACTTATGTGCTTCTGGGGTTGTTTTCTTTATAAGAAGTTTGGTAAAAATGATAGAGTTAGTCTTGCAGTGGATGTTGGTCCAGGTATGCTCCTTATCTTTCTGTGGCTTGCTCATGGGCCTGTTTTAGCTAGCTTTTTCTATTTTATGCATTGAAAAACATTATTATAATATATAATAATAATAATAATAATAATAATAATAATAATAATAATAATAATAATAATAATAATAATAATAATAATAATAATAATAATAATAATAATAATAATAATAATAATAATAATAATAATAATAATAATAATAATAATAATAATAATAATAATAATAATAATAATAATAATAATAATAATAATAATAATAATAATAATAATAATAATAATAATAATAATAATAATAATAATAATAATAATAATAATAATAATAATAATAATAATAATAATAATAATAATAATAATAATAATAATAATAATAATAATAATAATAATAATAATAATAATAATAATAATAATAATAATAATAATAATAATAATAATAATAATAATAATAATAATAATAATAATAATAATAATAATAATAATAATAATAATAATAATAATAATAATAATAATAATAATAATAATAATAATAATAATAATAATAATAATAATAATAATAATAATAATAATAATAATAATAATAATAATAATAATAATAATAATAATAATAATAATAATAATAATAATAATAATAATAATAATAATAATAATAATAATAATAATAATAATAATAATAATAATAATAATAATAATAATAATAATAATAATAATAATAATTATTATTATTATTATTATTATTATTATTATTATTATTATTATTATTATTATTATTATTATTATTATTATTATTTGTAAAAATATATTTTATATTTCTTTGTATCTAATGAGAATTACAGATGCTGTATTTATAGAATACAGCAGGCAGAATTTGAAAGAGAGATCTGCCCTAAGAATCAGGGGAATTAATTTCCCATAACTGCTAATTCTAATTACAGAAAAAACAGGAAATAATAGCTAATTAATTACATTAATCCTAATCCTAATGGACTGTACAAACAGAAACAGAATCATTTGATTATGAATTGATTGTTCCACACTCCCCCTCAATCTGGGTGGTAGATGTCTATCATACCCAGATTGGATCTGATATTCTCGTATATGTTCCTTGGAAGGGCTTTTGTTAGAATGTCTGCAGTTTGCTGGCATGATGGAATATGGTTAACACTTATAATTTCATGATCAATTTTCTCTTTGATGAAGTGTCGGTCTATCTCTACATGCTTTGTTCTATCATGCTGTACCGGGTTCTTCGCAATGCTAATAGCAGCCTTGTTATCACATAATATCTTCATGGGGTGATTGGTAGGAATTTTGATCTCATCTAGCATTCTCTTGAGCCAAATTCCTTCACAAATACCTTGTGACATAGCTCTGAATTCCGCTTCTGCGCTACTCCTAGCCACAACAGATTGTTTCTTGCTTCTCCAAGTTACCATATTACCCCATACAAATGTGCAATAGCCTGTAGTCGATTTTCTGTCAGATAAACATCCTGCCCAATCAGAATCAGTGTAGACTTCAATACCTCTGTTTGAGTTCTTTTGAAAATAAAGTCCTCGGCCTGGCGTACCTTTCAGGTACTGGAGAATTCTGTTCACATTTCTCATGTCAGTTTCAGTTGGATTTGACATATAACGACTAGCCATGCTTACAGCAAAAACAATGTCTGGTCTGGTGTGAGTTAGATAGATTAATTTTCCGACTAGACTTTGATATCTATCTTTATTAGCTAGTACATTTTCATCTTCACTCCTTTTTACTTGCTCTATGGGAGTATTGGCAGCTTTGCATCCAAGCATACCTGTTTCTTGAAGTAAATCCAGCGTGTACTTCCTTTGTGAAACTGAAATACCATTCTTTGTTCGTGCAATTTCCATCCCTAGAAAATACTTGAGCTGTCCTAAGTCTTTGACTTCAAATTCTTTTGCTAGAAGTTTCTTTAACTGGTTGACTTGTTCATCATCATCTCCCGTAATTACGATATCATCAACATAGACAATAAACAAAGCTATCTTCCCATCCAAAGAGTGCTTGACAAACATAGTATGATCTGTTTGACATTGAACAAAACCATCTTGCTTGACAACTTTTGTTAGTCTGTCAAACCATGCCCTTGGTGATTGTTTGAGGCCATATAGAGATTTTCGAAGTCGACACACCATGTTGGAGGTTCCAGGTGATTCAAGTCCCGGAGGAATTTGCATATATACCTCTTCTTGTAACTCCCCATTTAGAAATGCATTCTTTATGTCTAGTTGGTATAGGGGCCAATCTAGATTTGCTGCCAGAGATAGTAGAACCCGGACAGAATTGAGCTTCGCAACAGGTGCAAAAGTCTCCTCATAATCCACCCCATATGATTGTGTGAACCCCTTAGCAACCAACCGAGCTTTGTACCTGTTTATACTCCCATCAGCATTGTGCTTAATTGAAAATATCCACTTGCATCCTACTACCTTCTTCCCTTCTGGTATGGCAGTGATTTCCCATGTGCAATTTCTTACGAGTGCTTGAACTTCTTCTGTTACAGCTGCTGCCCATTCAGGTTTCTGCAATGCTTCTTGAATATTATTTGGAATTTCTATGTTGTCAACAGCTGCTACAAAAGACCTGTAACTTTGTGATAGTTTTCCATAGGAGATATATTTTTCAATAGGGTGTTTAGTGCAAGATCTAACCCCTTTTCTCACAGCAATAGGAATATCAATATCTGCTGTATTTATATCAACATGTTCAGAGTTAGGAAGAATATTACCGGCGGGAACTTCATTTTCTAGAGTCTGGTCTGACTCATGGCCTTGCATCGGAGCTATACTTGACTCTACTTCCTTCCTCTTCTTTTTATAACAAAAACCCTTCCACTTGCCTGTTTTTAAATCACAATTCTGTTGAGATGTGGTTGGGACTATAATTGGTCCTGTTTCCGTCAAAGCTTCTGCTGTCCTTTCACTCGGTTGAATGTTAGAGGTTTGGTTTGGTAATTTTTCAACTGGTTTAGGCATAGGTTCGGCTGATTGAGTGTTACCGGTTTGGTCTGGTAAGATTTTGTCATGTTCAGTTAGTTCAAGAGGCAAAAGTTGGTATTCTGAATTTTCGATGTATGATTGCTCCCCCTGAATACCAGTTTTGGTGTAATAGGGCTGATTTTCAAAGAAGGTTACATCCATAGTGTGGTAAAATTTTTTGGTATGGGGAGAGTAACACCTATATCCCTTTTGGTGAGGAGAGTAACCAAGAAAAATGCATTTGATGGATTTTGGGTCTAATTTGCTTCGGTGAGGGTTGAGGTTATGGACAAAAGTGGAGCATCCAAATATTTTTAATGGAATGGAGGAAAAGATTTTGCTGGTTGGAAATAGGTTTTGAAGTGTGGAGATTGGGGTCTTAAAGTTAAGGATACGGGAGGGCGTTCGATTTATAAGGTGAGTTGCTGAAAGGACAGCTTCTCCCCAAAAGTGTTGTGGGACATTTGTGGCCAACATAATTGATCTAGTCACTTCCAAAAGGTGTCTATTTTTCCTTTCTGCTACCCCATTTTGTTGGGGAGTGTCCACACACGAGCTTTGGTGAACAATTCCAACCTTTTGAAGATAGGAATTTAGAGCAAGGTTGTAATACTCACGACCATTGTCGGTTCTAAGTATTTGAATATTGCTTTGGAATTGTGTTTGTACCATCTTATGATAAATTTCAAATATTCTCCCTACTTCTGATTTTTCCTTCATTTAGAAACACCCAGGTAACACGTGTGTGATCATCAATAAAGGTGACAAACCATCTCGAGCCTGTAATGTTGTGGACTCGTGATGGTCCCCATACATCACTATGAATTAATGAAAAAGGTTTGGAGGGTTTATAAGATTGGGGTGAGTAATGGTTTCGGGTATGTTTAGACAATTGGCAAATTTCACACTGAAAATGTTCCTTGTTTTTATTGAATAAAGAGGGAAACATTTTTTCCAAGTATAAGAAATTTGGGTGGCCTAATCTATAGTGCCACATCATTACAGGATTATTATCATTTGAAGCTGCAGCTGCAACATGATAATTATTCTTGAGTTTTTTTTCTGATTTTTCCACTTGAAGGAAGTAGAGTCCAGCACACTCTTCAGCATTGCCAATCGTCTTCCCCGACTCCAAAATCTGAAATTCACACAAGTTAGGGAAGAATTTAGTAACACATTTCAAATCTCTTGTAATCTTGCTAATAGACAGCAAGTTACAATCCAGTTTGGGCACATACAAAACAGAGGGAAGTGTAATATTTGGTGAAATGATAATTGATCCTTTACCCATGACCTTAGAAAGTGTACCATCAGCTATTCGAACATTATAGTTATAAGGACATGGAGAATAACTACTAAACAAAGTAAAGTCTCCAGTCATGTGATCTGAAGCCCCTGAGTCAACAATCCATGATTTTGTTTTTTCCTTACTAGTGTTTAGAGCATGTAAGTAATTACCTCTTTGAGCAACTACAGCAGTACCACCTTTTTCTGCAGTTAACATGGTTTGCTGAAAGAGTTTTTGAAGAGCCTCCATTTGTTCTTTGCTAAAACAGGATGAGTTAGAGTATACCTCACTTTCTTGATTGTTACATGCTGTGTTACCTCTGCCCTCCTTGCCTTTGAACAATTTGGCCTCTGAAGGTTTTCCATGTATAATCCAACATGTTTCCTTTGTGTGGCCCGGTCTCTTGCAGTGATCACACCAGGGGCGAGTTTTCCTTTGTGGTGGCCGGGGCTGATTCCCTCTTGCTGCCATTGCAGAGCTCTCGCCGTACGGAACTGAGTTGGGTGTCCCCAACATGATTTTCCTCCTGCTTTCTTCCCTTCTCACTTCTGAAAAGGCTTCTCGAATTTTGAGAAGTGGTTTGGTTCCAAGAATCCTTCCACGAACTTCATCTAGGTCCTTGTTTAATCCCAATAGGAATTTGTAAATCCTATCTTTTTCCACCAATTCCTTATACTTCTTTTGATCTTCTGTACAACACCATGTAACCTCTTCGTATATGTCGAGTTGCTGCCAGTGTTTGTTAAGTATGTTAAAATACTCAGTAACAGAAGATTCTCCCTGTCGAAGGTCATGAAGAATGCTTTTTATCTCAAATACGACAGATGTATTGTCAACATTTGAGTATGTTTCCTTCACTGCATCCCATATTTCTTTTGCAGTGTCATAGAACATGAAATTTTCACCAATTTCATTTGTCATGGTATTGAGCAGCCATGACATGACTTGGCTGTTCTCAAGTTTCCATTTCTGAAAGTTTTTGTCTCCTTTCTCAGGACATTTAGAATCTCCTGTGGTGTAGCCTTCCTTTCCTTTTCCTTCGAGGAAGATCTTGACTGACCTTACCCATTGGGTATAGTTTTGACCATTTAATTTATGGCCTGTGATGAGGTGAGTGAGCCCTTCGTGTGAACTGGTCGGAAATGATCCAGTCTCCACTTTGAGCGATTCATCAGATTTGGGATCCTCCATAGTTTGGCGGCGCTAGGTTAGGGATGGTTCAGATCGTGCTTTGATACCATGTAAAAATATATTTTATATTTCTTTGTATCTAATGAGAATTACAGATGCTGTATTTATAGAATACAGCAGGCAGAATTTGAAAGAGAGATCTGCCCTAAGAATCAGGGGAATTAATTTCCCATAACTGCTAATTCTAATTACTGAAAAAACAGGAAATAATAGCTAATTAATTACATTAATCCTAATCCTAATGGACTGTACAAACAGAAACAGAATCATTTGATTATGAATTGATTGTTCCACATTTATTATTATTATTATTATGATCATCATCATCATCATCATCATCATCATCATCATCATCATCATCATCATCATCATCATCATCATCATCATCATCATCATCATCATCATCATCATCATCATCATCATCATCATCATCATCATCATCATCATCATCATCATCATCATCATCATCATCATCATCATCATCATCATCATCATCATCATCATCATCATCATCATCATCATCATCATCATCATCATCATCATCATCATCATCATCATCATCATCATCATCATCATCATCATCATCATCATCATCATCATCATCATCATCATCATCATCATCATCATCATCATCATCATCATCATCATCATCATCATCATCATCATCATCATCATCATCATCATCATCATCATCATCATCATCATCATCATCATCATCATCATCATCATCATCATCATCATCATCATCATCATCATCATCATCATCATCATCATCATCATCATCATCATCATCATCATCATCATCATCATCATCATCATCATCATCATCATCATCATCATCATCATCATCATCATCATCATCATCATCATCATCATCATCATCATCATCATCATCATCATCATCATCATCATCATCATCATCATCATCATCATCATCATCATCATCATCATCATCATCATCATCATCATCATCATCATCATCATCATCATCATCATCATCATCATCATCATCATCATCATCATCATCATCATCATCATCATCATCATCATCATCATCATCATCATCATCATCATCATCATCATCATCATCATCATCATCATCATCATCATCATCATCATCATCATCATCATCATCATCATCATCATCATCATCATCATCATCATCATCATCATCATCATCATCATCATCATCATCATCATCATCATCATCATCATCATCATCATCATCATCATCATCATCATCATCATCATCATCATCATCATCATCATCATCATCATCATCATCATCATCATCATCATCATCATCATCATCATCATCATCATCATCATCATCATCATCATCATCATCATCATCATCATCATCATCATCATCATCATCATCATCATCATCATCATCATCATCATCATCATCATCATCATCATCATCATCATCATCATCATCATCATCATCATCATCATCATCATCATCATCATCATCATCATCATCATCATCATCATCATCATCATCATCATCATCATCATCATCATCATCATCATCATCATCATCATCATCATCATCATCATCATCATCATCATCATCATCATCATCATCATCATCATCATCATCATCATCATCATCATCATCATCATCATCATCATCATCATCATCATCATCATCATCATCATCATCATCATCATCATCATCATCATCATCATCATCATCATCATCATCATCATCATCATCATCATCATCATCATCATCATCATCATCATCATCATCATCATCATCATCATCATCATCATCATCATCATCATCATCATCATCATCATCATCATCATCATCATCATCATCATCATCATCATCATCATCATCATCATCATCATCATCATCATCATCATCATCATCATCATCATCATCATCATCATCATCATCATCATCATCATCATCATCATCATCATCATCATCATCATCATCATCATCATCATCATCATCATCATCATCATCATCATCATCATCATCATCATCATCATCATCATCATCATCATCATCATCATCATCATGTTCTAACACCCTTGAAAATTAATATCTCCAAATAATGTCTTGTAGGTGCATCGATCGTGATGTTTCATGGAGACCTACCATATTCTTCGAAAGACGTTATTAAGAAACTAGAGACTTTGAATGAGGAACACATAATAGGAGTAGGGGGATTTGGAACTGTTTACAAGCTTGCAATGGATGATGGGAATGTATTTGCATTGAAAAGGATTGTAAAGATGAATGAGGGCTTTGATCGATTTTTTGAGAGGGAGCTTGCAATTCTTGGTAGCATCAAACACCGTTATTTAGTGAACTTACGTGGATATTGCAACTCACCTACCTCAAAGTTGTTAATATATGACTACCTACCTGGTGGTAGTCTGGATGAAATTCTTCATGGTATGATATTTATTTGAATACTTGCAATATATATTTCCATCATCATATTAATATATGCAGCAGCTAAATCTGTATTAGTAGGGAGGGCATGTAGTGATTAGAAAGTCAAATGCTTAGAATTGGTAATCATTATTTGCTTCTTATATCAAACCAAACTCCTGATTAAGACCCCTTAATAACTCTCAAAATAGGTCTCCTAAAAAATATCTATGATTATTGTGTGTATTAACTGCATTTATTAATGAACATTTGCCGTAGCACCTGAGCATATCAATATTTGATCCTTTTTGGATGTGATGTGTCAAGATTAGGATATAGTATATGTCTGGGTTCTGACTTCTGATGCTATCATGCTTTAGTTATTAGATTGTTAAATATGGCATTTTTATTTATTCTGCATTATTTGATACAAATTCAAGTAACAATAAAACTAGTACAATACCTCTGCTTAAATATTTTTTTCGGGGAATAATGATGTTTGTGATGCACTGCACAGAAAGATCTGAGCAACTAGACTGGGATTCACGATTGAATATAATCATGGGAGCTGCAAAAGGGCTTGCGTACTTACACCATGATTGTTCACCTAGGATCATACACCGAGACATAAAGTCAAGCAACATTTTGCTCGATGGAAAATTGGATGCTCGGGTTTCTGATTTTGGACTTGCCAAACTTCTGGAAGATGAAGAATCTCACATCACTACTATTGTTGCTGGAACATTCGGTTATCTAGCTCCAGGTAAGCAATGATGATATTCACCCTATAGATGGTTGTCTGAAGCATGAATAATGGTATTTAGCACTTGAACTATTAATGAAGGTCTCTTGTTATCGTCGAGTCAAGGGTATCTATAACTACTTGCTAGGTGGTCTAATACTGCATGGATGTTTATCTGCTTTTCTCTTGTTTTAATGTGTCCACATGAAATATCTATCTGTGGTAAGTGCTTGTGAAGTTGTGAAGTTATACTAGATTGACTTTTGAAAGAGTAAATGCAACAGCATTAAAGTATTTTTTTCTTATGGCCTTTATATTGAAAGAGAAACAAAGGGCTGCTGTAGCCAAACCAACCAAAAGAACATGTGGAAAATGACCGAGTATGATAATTTTTTTATTTATTTTTTTTATATTTTTTCTTTAAGTAAAGTAGCTGCTAGTACTCAATATATAGTATATGTTTAGAAGCTTCACAATTAGGTGACATTGAAAGGGCTGATTATGTTTTGGGTGCACAAAAATGTGATTTTTGTTAGACTATTAGTTTCACACTTTAACTCCATATTGTTTGAACAAGCTCTTTATACTCCACTACAGAGTATATGCAAAGTGGCAGAGCAACCGAGAAGACGGATGTTTATAGTTTTGGGGTGTTGACACTCGAAGTGCTTAGTGGAAAGCGGCCAACGGATGCATCATTCATTGAAAAGGGTCTCAATATTGTTGGTTGGGTATGTGATGCACATTAATATTAGTTTCTTTTTTCTTCTCAATATTGTTAAATCCTATATATTTATTTAAAAACTAAATTTTTGTTTTTAACTTTAGGTTTTAAGCATAAATACTCACTGAAGTAGCTTTTGTTATAGTTTTAGGCCCGTACATTATTCACGCACCACACACACACACATGGATTTTGGAAGGCTAGATTCTTAAATAATTGTTAGAATACCATTATATATGATCATATAACAACTCAATTACACTTGTTTCATAATCCCCCTCCCAAACAGATCCTAAGAATATGTCAGTCAGTCCATTATAAAATGGGCTTCCTTATGGTTATCACTGCAGTTGCACGGACAGAGTGTTAATTATATTATTTAAGTAGAAATCTGTTATCACCTTGTAGTACATGTGTACCTTGTTATGCCATTTAAAGTGAAGGTAATCTAAGTGCTTCTCATAGTTTAGTTGAGAGAAGCTAAATCCTTAATTCGTTATAAAACCGGCTTCCTTATGGTTACTACATGAACTGATGTGCCAGAGAATGTTAATTGTATTCTTTAAGTAGGTGAAATATCTGACTGATGCTTTTTATCATCTAGTATATGTTCCTTTTTATTATGCTATTACAAAGCGGAGGTAATCTTAGTTGCTGTTTTTAAAAGGAATGAACCACATTCTAATGCCACAATTTGTTGTTGATGCAGTTGAATTTCCTTATTACCGAAAATAGGCCGAGGGAAATTGTTGATCTACTATGTGACGGGGTGCAGGTGGAGAGCCTTGATGCCTTGCTCTCTGTGGCTATTCAGTGTGTTTCCTCAAGTCCAGAGGATCGACCCACTATGCACCGAGTGGTCCAGTTGCTCGAAGAATCGGAGGTCGTAACTCCATGCCCAAGTGACTTCTATGACTCAGAGTAGAAAGGTTGCAAAGACAAATTAACAGTATATTGTGTTTGCATCCATGTCGCTGCAAATTACTTGAGTCAGATGTGATAAAACAGGTTAAGAGTCTGCACGCAACTTTTCATCTCAAGTGCATTCATTCAAAGTGTAAGTTTATGATGGAAGCTGTCCGTCATTACAGCACTTCACAACAGAAGATGCTGTTATTCAACGGATATCATCATTCAGCATTTTCATGCATTTCTTTGCCTTCCTGATGGAGTTGCATGTTATATTTGATCCCCGTTCTCTCTTCCACTTTTGTTTTCCACACCTTTGTTAGCATTTGTAATCTAAGTCACATTGTTCACTCCAATTTAAGTGTATATGAGTATGTATAATTTCAGAAAGTCCACTTTTGCCAGTGATTCTTGTTATTTATTTTTTGTAATATATGTTTCCATAAAAAAATCCATCTAATGAAGGTGGTTCTCAGTTTTTCTCATTTGAGATTCCTTGTTTTTGTGCGACATTTACCTGTTTGGGAGTAGGAAAGTTCTGTTGAATATCAATGGAGCAACTCTGTCACTATCATCACCTTGTGCTAAAGATGACGCTGATGCCTGCACCTCCTCTCGACCTTACCAGTCCGAGTCAGAAATCATAGCTGCATCCTGCCCTAGTAGAGTTATGATGCACGACATTGTTGATATTTAAATTTAATGCTTTAGAACTAGTACCATTTAATCTATCTCAATTATAGTGCCATGTTTTGGATAAAATTATAAGGCTATATATACACACACTCCTTTCTTCCGTCTCCAAATATAATCAGGAATTTACTTGATACAAAATTCCTCATATCAAAATCTCTTTTTAAATCAATAAATGCAATTATTGTTTTTCTTAAAACAAATCTATTATTAGCTAATGGTTTTAAAATATAAAAAATTAAAATTAACTATATACATATTTAAAATATATTTTAAATAGTATTATTTAGTACTTTCTATATTGACAATTGAATGCAGAATTGAATACAAAAATTGGAATCGAATGTTTTCATTGTGAAGAAGTTAAGTACACAAATGGTGGTTAGGCACTTAAATATGTGAGTCATTGTACAAAAATGTATACTAACAACTTAAGCTAACAAACTAACTGTCATTAACTAAAGACTTACAAAGTTGACTGATATTCCTCCTTAAGCTGGACCACATAAGTTGAGTATGCCAAATTTGGAAATGAAGTTGTGGAATGGTGTGGGATCAAGAACCTTGATAAAAATGCCAGCTACTTGTTGAGAAGATGTGATAGGAAGGAGGTGGAAGAGATTTTATTGCAGTTTTTCTCTAGCCAAATGATAACCTAGGTCTATGTGTTTGGTTCTCATGGAATTGTGAATTTGCAATAATATGTCTTGGTGATTAACTGTCACAATACACAAGAGTTGTTTGTCAATTTAAGGTCTTTTAGCATATATGTTACCAATTGAATCTCACAAAGAGTATTTTTTAATACACCACTCATATTTTTTAGGTACCATGCGAATTTCTGTTTTGGTCCCCTAATTCTGGATGTGCACATCTGGATACACCAATTTAAAAAAAAAAACATTGATGTGTTCCGGATGTGCAAATCCGAAAAAATTTCTGATCTGCAGATCCGGAAAATAACAAAATTTTATTTTTAAAAAAAAAATCAGTTTTGTTGGTTGGTCACATATGTTATTATATCGTCGCAACTTAATATACATTCGAAAACATCCATATATAAAATAAAATAATATATATACATAAAAATACTTATGTCAAAATACAATACATAAATGTAATAAAAATAGAATACATCAAACAAAAAACTACTGTGTATGGCGAAGGATCTGTCCTGACTTCCCTGCTCCTCTGTCCCTACCCACCGTCCTGGTTCGATGTCTGCGATACTGAAGTGCCCCCCGAGCAATCTCAATAATCCTATCAACGGCAAGTCTGCCACCAGAGCCCTCAGGGAGGTGACCGTCCGCAATGGCCTGCCGCGCTATCTCCTCTATATCACGACAGTGAGGTAGGACATCCTGAGTATGGTCCAGCTGAGACTGCCGCTCCTCTAATATCTCCTGATGAGCAGGTCTCGGTGGCGATCCCTCAGCAGTGGGCACCATGCATGGGTGTGAGACGGTATAGAACCACATGATGTACCTGACCGCAACACTCCAGTCTCTCGGCGCTCTGGTCGCCCGAGCCTCTTCCGGTACCAAGTGGGACTGGAAGTCAGCATATAACTCATCTATCTGCACGCGAGTCAAGCCTAGAGGAGCAGACTCATGAGGCATCCTGGGGATCGTCTGCGTGTAACCGAACTGACGCAAGACGCGCTCCGGCAGGTATCGAGCAGTAATGGTCGAACTGCATGCCAACCATCCTGAGAACAGCGAAACCTCATCGAACGGGCGCGTCACACAGTGATCGACATAGGCGTCATAAAAAATGTCCTCAACAGTCATCCGATCAAGATAAACTATGTAGGGGTCGGGCGTCTGGTTCCCTCTGAGTAGGAGAAATGCAGCATCACGAGACATATCCTCAGTGTACCCCTCGACACTCCCCCAACCAGTAATCTTGGAAAAGTGCTGTAATATCCACGCCTGAAATGGAAAACATAACATCGGTGTCAAACATTATAATGAATATAGAAAGAAAAGAAATGAAAAAAGACTTAGAATATAAGATTGTTACCACGTATAGTGTACAGCTGCCTGCCACAGTCTTGGCTGCCTAGCGGCAATCATCTGAGAGCCTAGAATAGGTGAATGCCAGCGTAGCCGGCCCCTAGTTGTACCCATGGATCTCTGTGGGATCCAAAAGGTACCTGAGGTAAACGATATCAACGTAAGTGGCGCTGGTGTCCACAAACAGCTGTGTGCCGAGAAAAAACAGATAGTAGCATCTCAGGGCACGCTGCCTGTGGATCGCCACCTCAGCTGCATCACCTGCTGCCTGTCCTGCCTCTGCAAGCTCCTCACAAAATCTGCGTGTCAGAAAGGAGAATCGGATGCGTGCGCCTCTCAACTGCGTCACCTCCGCAAGTGCCTCATCTGGGGTAGCCCCAAGCTCCTCAGTCAACATCTCCGTCGCCCCACCTTCGACATCTTAGTGTGACGGAGAAGGGTACCCGTGATCGGTAGATGTAAAAGGCACGAGATGTCGTCGAGTGTGATCGTGAGCTCGCCATACGATAGATGAAATGAGGATGTCTCAGGGTGCCATCTCTCAACAAAGGCCATCAGTATACCTTACATGATCTGGGGATACCCAATCTTAGAAAGGCCTCCGAGACCAGAGGTAGCAAGTGCAGACTGGAACCGCTCATCCCTTGGCAGCTCCGCCATCATGTCTATAACCTTGTCCTCATGGTTATAGAACTTCTGGGAATCCTTCTCCTGAAAATTTCCAAATAATAACAATGTTACAAATGAAAATATTTTCAACCAAAACAATTCTATAAATAAACTGAGAAAGGCTACATGTCCTAGCCAGACATATCTAGCAGTATGCTCAGAGTACCCCACGAGTAGGGACATATCAGACGGTTCCTCGGGGTAACCGTCTAGCTCATCGAAATCGTCATCGCCGTCACCACCCTCATGTGCTGGGTGATCACCCTCAGGAACAGGAACAGGGGATGAAATAGGAGCAGCTGATGGAACTGGAGTCTCCCGACGACGCCTGCGTGGGGGCTGGGAACCTGATGAACCAGCAGTAGAAGTCCGACACCTCCGAGATGTAGAATCGGCGGCTGACGGGGGAGTGGCCTGAACCTGTGATGTGGAAGTGGCATGAACCTATGATGTGGAAGGTTGTGGTGTAGGATGTCCCTCAGCTGTAGGGGCTACCCCAACTCCCTCTGCGCCGAAAGCCTCGACTGTAGACTGCGTCCGCTCACGTCAGACAGATGCGTGCTGAGCTGTCCGTCCATGTATGATACAATCGTCTCTGTCAGCCATGTAATCTGCAAAGCATAATAAATAAATTAGAATTTTTTAAAAATAATAAAAAAAAACAAACAAACAAAAAAAACCAAGTGTCTTCCGGATTTGCACATCCAGAAATACGCAGAATATTTAACGTTGAGTGTTTTCGGATTTGCACATCCGGAAGCACTCAGAATATTTTACGTTAAAATCCTTCCGGATCTGCACATCGGGTACGTATTTTCAAGTTCAAAAATAGCAGCCATGGCTACTGTACCATGGAAAAGGGCATTTTAATGCCCTGATCGTCCGTTTAAAGCAACAAATAATACCTACATTGTCTCTAACCTATGTTATTCATACTACCTAACAATTTCTACACCTAAATGTCTACTCTAAATCGATTACTCGAAAATAATTCCGAAACTTTAAAATTCAAAAACTTACCGATTAAATTGAGATACAGATGATTTAAAGTGTCTAGATCGTAGTAGAAGTTGCTCTGCGCCGAACTCGAGTGAAAAAAGTCGAGATTTGTGGGATTGATAATTTGAGAGTTTGAGAGAGTTTGGTGTTTGGAATATGAAAATGTGAAGAATGAGGGGGAGGAAGAAGGTCTGGCGCGAATTAATAAACCATTGTTCCGGATCTGCAGATCAGATAGTTTTCCGGATATGCATATTCAGAACACATAAACGTTTTTTAAAAAATTGGTGCGTCTAGATGTGCACATCCGGAATTAGGGGGAAAAAAAGAAATTTCGCGTGGTGCCTAAGAAACGTGGGTGGTGTATTAAGAAGCCCCCTCTCACAAATTGTTGATATCATGACTCTATATTCACTTTTAGAGGAGCTTTTAGATATATGCTTGATTTATTTTATTTCATTTCTATGATATGAGAGATGTGCTAAAAAATATACATAATCTTGTACTGACCTTATTATCGTAGGGTAAATTGTCTCGTCATTATCACAAAAAGTCTTAAGTTTAATGGAGGAGTTTGAAGTAAGTTGGATGCTTAGAAAATGTGCAAATTGGATCTTCATAGTGAGTAATTGTAGGGATATACATCAGTTGGCTCAATTGTTGTACAAAAATATGTCATTTACCAGTCTTGTGTTGGTGAGGTAAATCAATTTGCCAATAAGCTTCTTATTTGGAGTAGGATCATGTAAGGGAGTTATAATTGAATTGCTTAACTTAGTGTTTTTGGCCATTGGTGTGTTGTAAGGCTTCACATCTAGAAGTCCTATTAAATCTAGGACATATTTTTTCTTACATACATGAATTCCTAAGTGCGACCTTTCCAATTCTAGTGCTAAGAAGTATTTTAGGTAACTCATCTTGAATCTTGAATGATGAATGTAAAACATTGAATTATGAATATATCATCAACATAGATTAAAACAATCGTGAATGAATATGAGCATGCTTTAATAAACATATAATGTCATGAATTGGATTTTGAGTAACCTCTAGGAATTAGGGCAGTGGGCAATTATTGTTTACTAGATTGTTTTAGGTCATATAAGATGTCAGAGAGAGAGAGAGAGAGAGAGAGAGAGAGAGAGAGAGAGAGAGAGAGAGAGAGAGAGAGAGAGAGAGAGAGAGAGAGAGAGAGAGAGAGAGAGAGAGAGAGAGAGAGAGAGAGAGAGAGAGAGAGAGAGAGAGAGAGAGAGATGAATTGTAATATTTAAAATTCAAAAATAATTTATAAATTTTTTTGATTTTGAAAATGTTTACATTAGAATAAATAAACAATCATACAAATAACACCAGAATAATAAAAAGGAAAGAAAAATAAAATAGGCAACATAAAATAAAAGAGATAAGGGATAAAAAGATCACACCCGAAAAACATTATGGTTCGACTTAAACCACTTAGTCTACTCCAATTTCAAAGAGTTTTCTCCTAAGATTTTCACTAAAATCAAACCTTGAGCTTTACAGAATCATCCTTAATAACATTCAACAATAATTTAAACTTTTGCACAAGATTAATCCACAATTTTTCTAACAACAATTTAAACTTTTGCACAAAATCAACCCACAAACTTTCTAACAACAACTAGATCTTTTACACAAATTTAACTTAAGAGATTTCATCCAAGTTTTTTTAAAATTTAACTTGCATCCTTCAAATCTTTAACAAAGATATACCACAAAAGAACTAAGCTCTTGAATAAAACAATTAAGTACAACAACAATACTACATAATTCTTAAAAGAAAATTTTCAATCACTTGTAACCAAGACAACTTTAATGAAAAAAAAATTAACTTTACAAGGAAAAGATTGAAGAAAAAATATTAGAAAAGATTATAGTAAAAAAATTGGTGTGTAATGAGATGAGAAAAAAACATTGTTTATATAGAAGAAAAAAATTGATGAAAAAGGAGACGATCCATAAATCATCTTAATGAGTTAATCGATAAAATTCATGAATTAATTAGTTAATTAAGTTAAATTAAAAAAGTTTGAAAAGCTACGTCACTTAAACAATTAAATAAAACTTTCATTATTGATTAAACAAATTTTCAATCAATTAAACACTTGTTTGAATTGATTTTGAAAAGATTTAACAAAGAAAAGAGGTTTAAAAAGTGTACGCTTGCTTGTAAATTTAATGATTTAATCATTTTTACAACCACTATGCATAACAATACTAATATTTTAAAAGAAAAATATCAATAAATAAGTAAAGAGAGAGGAAAAAAATGAAGAGGTCCATAACTAACCATTTGTTGTGATTTATTTGTTTGAAAATATAATTGATTATGTATAATTTTGATTACTAGTATGTTTAGATTAGTTTTTGGAAGACTCAGAATCAATTCTAGAGGTGTGGAATTGATTCTGGGTGATTTTGAGGTGTTTGTTTTATCAAAAGTAAAATTGATTCTACCTTCAGAATTGATTCTACTTGAAGCTAGAATTTGTAGCTTCTACCTCCAGAATTGATTCTGGGTGATTTTTACACTGAAATTTATTGTTTAACTTACTTTTCATCAGAGCCGTCTTTGAGGGCGTGCAAAGCGACCTATAACACGGGACCTCACAAGTTTTCATGATTAATTTAAGGCAAAAAGGGTCTCCGTACACATATTTCACGGTTAAATAGGACCTCGAAAAAAAATTTCACGACTACAATGAAGCTAACTTCAATTTCTTA
Source organism: Lathyrus tuberosus (assembly GCA_022829125.1). Classification (NCBI taxonomy): domain Eukaryota; kingdom Viridiplantae; phylum Streptophyta; class Magnoliopsida; order Fabales; family Fabaceae; genus Lathyrus; species Lathyrus tuberosus. The sequence goes on from JALAZF010000226.1 coordinate 8,766,812, forward strand.
CACGGAGCCTCTCAAAAGTTTGAGACGACTCTGCTTTTTATTAAATGTATCCAAACATAAATCAATTCTGCTAAACTCAATTCTATTAAAATCAATTCTACCAAACTCAATTCTGCTAGAATCAATTCTGTTCACCCGCCAATCCAAACCCACCGTATATCAACTTGTCCCATTTAAAAAAATTGATTACTAATGAAATGAAATATGTTTAGTTAGTAAAGAATTAAATGAGGAGATTGCATAAAAAAGAGTTAATTGATGAGAGTGACGACCGAAAGTCAAGCGCGTGTCCGCGTCTGTCCGGTGCAATTCTTCAAAAGACACTTTTTCTCTCTCTAACACTGCAGTTTTCACTTTCACACTCATTCATTCCATTATTATTATAGCTTTCTCTTCTCTCTCTGGAAAGTCCCAGGTACTTATAGCTAGTTCAATCAATCCCTATGTCTTCCTTTTCTCCTTCAACCAATTCAAAACACACCACAATCTTTTTCTGATCATTTCCTATCCTCACTCTACACAAGGAGACAAATATGGATGCTATAAGGAAGCAAGCTGCCAGATTGAGGGAACAAGTTGCCAAGCAACAACAGGTTATCACTCATCTCTTGCCTTCAACTTGAGCATAATTGATTTTGCATCTAGAATTGATTCCACCTTAAGTTAGAATTTTTAGGTTATTTTTTTTCTTTTCTAAATATGATTTTTACCTGACTCAATTTTCTGTAACATGCTCTTAGTGAATACTTGATTCCACTTTTGGTAGATAAAAAAAAATTGATAGAAAAGAAATTGATTTTAGAAGTGTAGAATTGATTTTAACATTTTTGGACTTTGGATGATGTCCAATAGAATTGATTATGTCTCTAGAATTGTTATAACTTGAACCTAGAAATAGAATTTAGAGGTTTTACCTCTTCAATTGATTTCTTACCTCAAATTCTTTGTAAAACTTTTTTTACATGAATGTATCCAAATATAAGTAGTTTTACATTCAAATTACTTTTAGTCCGAATCAATTTAACAGAGATAATTCTTTTTAAAATCAGTTTTGTAATCACAAAACTAATTACACACAAAGGCTTGTTTTGCTTTAAGATTGAACTGGTGGTGTTGGTGTGGGATCCTTATACAGAAAGCTATGAAGCACGGACGCCTCTAGGAGGAAGCGTGTCGCGGTGTCCGACACTTGTATGACACCCGTACGACACGTGTCGAAAAAGTCAGACAAGTGTCGGAAAAGTCAGACAAGTGTCTTCAAATAAATGGTTTATATTCTTGGTGAACACTCCGGTATCTTTGGAATTAGTTGGGTATCGGTACCCTCATCCAATGAAATAATTGTTATTTTATACCTATATTTTATTTAAAAATAAATTAATATTTTAATTCAATTTTCATTAAAAGTACCAATACCCAACTAACTACTTATCATGGGTACCTAAGAATTTACCTATTTTCTTTGCTTTGACACTCTTTATATCGGTGTCCGACACTTGTACGATACCCAATTTGGAAAAATTTATAAAAAAGAACTTGTTTTTTTCTTTGATTTAACACACATTATACACATTTTAAGATAAATCTCAGATGCATCTAAAAGGGTTAAAGATGTATTAGAAGCAATGTTATCAATGAAAATTAAAGATAATAATTTTGATTAGGATATTTTTAACTCTTTTAATAATAAATTGCTCAATGAAATTCAAATACCATCATATATGTAGCAGTGTCGGTGTCTTATGTTTTTGACATTATCGGTGTCGCAGTGCTGTGTCCTGTCGTGTGTATCTGTGTCGGAGTCCGTGTTTCATAGACAGAAAGTGTTGATTCTGTTTGTAAACTGTTTGTCCCATTTACTGTGTTTGTAATAATGGCAGTTTCATTTCATGTGTTTGACTTTTGTGTCTTATCATGTTGTTGTTGTTTTGTAGACTATACTTAGACAGTTGGGTCAACTTAGCAATGAACCCCTCATGGCCGATGAATCTGAACTTGAATGTTACCAGAAACTTCAAAAATTATACACTTCTACAAAGACTGCTAAGGTGCATTTGTATTATCAATCCATTTATCAGTTGGATGCTGACATTCATTAAATTCGGGGAGCTTTGTCTGGTAATGTTTTTAACCAATGTGATTCTTACAGCATTTTCAGCGCCATATTGTTCGTGGTATTGAAGGATTCATCTCTGTTAGTTCCAAGCAGATGGAGATAGGTGACCCTTTCTTTTCGCCTATGTATTAATTTGGTTTATGCCTCAAAGCCAATAATTGATTGATGTAATGTTGTGTATACTTCAGTGAGGAAATTGGCTAAGGACTGTTGTAAATATGGGACTGAGAACAAGGATCACGGTAGTAATTATCCCCTTGCAAGCGCTTCTCTTCAATTCGGTAACTCATATGATATATTGGAAAATGAGAGGGAGACATTGCTTGGGATCTTTTGTGATCAGGTAATCTTTTGGGATATTTCTTTGATACTCTTTAGTGTAGTCTTTAAAAGTTCATTTTGTGAATTATAACCTTACGTTACCTTAAGTAAATGACGTTATCAATGTACGAATTAATGTCACTAAGGGACCTATTCACTTGTTAGTGCTACTTAATCGGAGTCCTAGTTCTTCGGAACTATTAGTAAAATACTGTCAATTTAGCAAGATTTTCCAGTCTTTTACAGTCGGTTGTATGTCATATTTTGAGTCTTCAATTTTGTCACAAACAAAAATGGTGCTTCTAATTATGCTTTAGGTTTTGTATAGATCTCTGAGCCTCTGCGGGCACAAATAACAGGAGCTCCTTTGGAAGATGCACGCCACCTCACCCACAACTATGACAAACTTCGTCAAGAAGTAGAAGGCCAGGTAGTAATTTACTGCCACAATGGCATGCATATGGTGGTATGCAATACGTGGTATTTATCTTAGATATCTTCTCACAGGCTGCTGAAGTTTTGAGGCGTAGATCAAAGTTGAGGGATTCTTCTCTTCCTACAGACAGTTCCATGAGGCTTCATAATGCAGAGAAAAGGTTGAAAGAACTTAAATCTGCCTTGGTGGCACTCGGTAGAGAAGCAACTTCTGCTATGTTGTCAGTTGAAGAACAACAACAACATATAACTCTCCAGAGCCTTTCTACATCGGTATTGCTAGATTCTCTATGAAAATCATCTTGCTGTGTGACTGCTGATTTGAAATTTTATTTATTTATTTATTTGAAACCTATGGTTAACACTTCATTGGCTCCTGATTTGACTTTTATGTGCCATTTTAACAGCTGAATAGGCGTTAACTGTTAAAATTTTGAAGATGTAAATATTTGTTAGGCAAGTTTTTTAGTTTGTCATCGGCCAAGTTGCCTCCTACATGAAGATTTGAGAGGAGATAAGAAAATACACATGTTTTTACAATACATATTTTCTAGTGAATTAATCTATTAGGTTGTAGTAGAACTGAGTGGGTTAAAATGAAATCTTCACACTAAATACAGGGTTTGGTTACTTGAAATGATAGACTGTAAGTAGTAATTAGATTTCGTCACACGATATTGATAAATTTTCTATAGCAATGGTTCAAAATATTTATATTAATCGAAATTCATGAATTTGTTTTTGGTTTTCGCCACACTCTAATGTTTGAACCTTAAGCAAATTGTTTTGATCTAATCCAAACAGAAAATCTTGGCAGGTGGATGCTGAGAAAGCCTATCATCGGCATGCTCTTGTTATTCTAGATAAACTATATGCTGAGGTTAGCTACCATGTCAACCGACACTTCTTTCAAGTTGGAAATAATTATTTATAGTTCCTATGTCTATTGTATATGTTCGATGCTGGCATAATATTTATATTCTGATCAAATTTGTAACCTGTTCCTTCTATTGGATGTTCTTGGAGTTAGATGATCATGATTGACGAGAAACAAACAAAAGACCCTACCTCATTTCCACTCCCAAAAGATGGATATAATCAACCCGCAGATGAGAAACCTAATTCAAATGGCATTGACTATAAGCACGACACCCAAATGGGCACATACTTTTTCGCAAAGGTAAGTCACGTATAAAGAAATAATAAGTTCGTCTTTAGTGACCCTACATTACATACCACCATATTCCTGCAGTTGACTGTTGCTCAAGACAGCCTATGCTGAAAATTTAGCCTTGGTTTTGTTGCAACTAATATCACATCTTGATCTTTGCTTCATTTCTTTTAAATGTTAATCTTTATTCTACTCACTGATAAGAATTTTGGATGTTTGATATGTTATATTTGCGCAATTTACTTGAGCGTTAAAATATGTAGATCCTAATCCACTTACCTCTTTTATATGGGAAGCAGAATGTGTAAACTAGTGAATGCCACGAGAAGTTCATTTTATTCATTCACAAACTCGAAAAAAAATTTGTTGTAAAAAAAAATGTTAGATCTCAATCCAGTTGTGTTGATCTTTTAGAATCATTCAAAATATGTAAGATCTCAACCCAGTGCAATCTTATATTTACATTCTGAAATTGAATTGTGCCCATCGTCATCATTTGTCTTGCAGGTCATCCATACATTTGACGCTCAAGCTGAGGGGGAGTTAAGTTTATCAATTGACGATTATGTTGTAATACGACAGGTATTTCTTTGAAGACTTTTGAGTCAGTATGGCTGAACTTCTTAAGAATTACTTTTGAAATAAAAGTTATTAGCCATTAAAATATTCATATGGTTAAGCATTTTCCACCTAGTGTTACAGTTGACTTAATCATTACAAAAATAAGTTATAATAATAGTAATGATGATGATGTTATTATTAATATTCGTGAAAATAGGTAGAAATCTTTATTGACAATGAAACCAGGCTCATTGATTTGACTTGCATTCTTATTCTCCTTTTGGTGGTTGAATTTCCAGGTTGATGCCAATGGATGGTCTGAAGGAGAATGCAATGGCAATGCCGGATGGTTTCCCTCTGCATACATACAGAGACAGGACGTAGTACCAGCAAACACGATACCGGAATAACATTGAAGTTATGCCAAGCCAACATTGATCTTTTTAATAGGTTTGGCAATAACTGTACATTCTCATATTCACGGATTAGGCGCATTTCAAAAGCCACAGCAGGTGCTTGCAGTTTTTTTTTCCTGGTGGTTCTGTGATCTGTGCAGTATGTTATACATGTAAGCACCAATTGTATTCATATATAGCAGCAGTTGAAATATGTAGATTGATATATGATTTGCATTTTTGCTTAAGCCCTTAGGATCATCTAAGGAACTTTAGTTTTTGAGATGGATGTCTGTAATTCTGAATGATACATGGTGAGAAACTTTGTATTAACACAAGTTTTAATGTATCATTATGTATAAAGTAATTGTTTTTTGTTTTGTTTTCATGAAATAGTATTTTGCTAGACTAGCTGAAATAAATATAGCTTTTGCTTAAATGGTCCCTGGTATTTGATTAACTTAAGTAGATTATTGAAAGAAAAATGAATATTCAATTAAGACTCATAGGTCATATACAAACAATAATACAATATAGCATACCAGCTTGGCAGTCTTTTGCAACACATCATCCTCCCCCTTATACCAACCTTGACAACTTGCTTTTTAAAACATTTCTTAAGTTATTATAGTCTTAAAAAGTGTGGCAGATAAGACTTGTCACTCAAGAAACTAAACATAAAAATAACATGGCGTTAAATTAACTATCGTACAATCTGTTACAGCACCGATAACATATTAAAGCCAATTCAGTTTTATATATATATCAGGGATGCATACCAAATTCTAAAGGCCGTCTTTCTCTGTACTGAAAATAAGTATCAGATTCTCTACTTTATGCTATTCACCAGCATTATGCAATGTATCTTCAAAGTTGAGTGCCAGAGACAAAGGCAAAAAAGTATGAATTTTCTTTATTGTTTAAGGACACAAACAGATAGACACATGGAGATCAGAAGCAGCTTATCATTCAGCCTAGTTTCATTTGAAGATTCGCATGATGTTTATCAGTGTATGTACTAGTTATTTTCACCTGTATGCAGCTTTAGTTCATAATTCATTTCACAATTCAATGAAGCAACACCATACATATAATATTAGGAAAGACATAAATGTTTGTATATATGATGTAAACAGAAACATGTATAGTACAAGGCAATTTGGAATATTAGCAACAATTTTGTAACAACAACTAGAAGGGATCCAATCCAAAATGTAGTAATGATCCATAGTCTAATAATCATCACTCAACTCATCCTCAATATCAGAAATATTCATCCTAGCAGATGCATGTTTAACCATTTCAACAATCTTCTCAGCCTCACGGTTAATCTTCTCCTCTTCTTCCTTCAATGCTTTCTCAATCATATTCATCCGTTTCTTGGTTGACAAACTTCTAACATCAGGCAAGAACTCATCACTTGTATATTCCTCCAATGACCCAACCATATCATCATTCTCCTTGCTTTTCTCCTTCTTCTTCTCCTTCTTAGGAGAGCACCAAAGACAACCCCATTTTCGAGGAGGTGATGGGCTAGGAGACACATACTTCACCTTTGAGTGTTTCTCTTCATCTTTCTTCATTTGCACTGGCATGAACAGTGAAGACATTGAACTTTCTTCGGAGGTATGAGAAGAATCTGAGGGAGAAAAAGACCCATTTTTTGGTTTTGGTTTTGGTTTGGGACCCTTTTTCTCATGGGAAGAATTTGAGGGAGAAAAGACAGACCCAGAATCAGAATCTGGATTATTTATGGATTTAGTTTGTTGGGTAGGCGAAAGATTGAGACTTTTTTGAGGGGTTGCTGAATTGGGAGTTGAAAAGGTGGGAGGTTTGGGACGGTAAGGTGGTGGGGTGGTGTGATTAGCAGGGAAAGATTTGAGCTTTTGGAAACGTGATTCGAGGTCTTTGGGAAGATCAGAATTGGTGAAAGATGAACAATTGATGGCAGAGATTTGTTTAAGGAGGATTGAATCTTGTGCTTGAGAGATGATTTCTTCAATGGTAGAGTCTTCATCGGTGTCGGAAGAAAACCCGACCATTTTCGGAGAGGAAGCTTGTTGTTCTGTTTGTTGTTGTTGTTGTTGTTGTTGTTGTTGTTGTTATAAGAACAAGAAAGAATGAGTGTGTGACAGTGTGTGAAGAGTGTGAAAACGGAGAAGAAATGCAGAAGGTGCTGATGGTGTGAGTTGAACAACGGCTAATTAGAAGAGTCTTGAAGTGTGTGGGTTCCACTCGCGCATTTCTAGGGACCCACTACTTTTGACATCTACTCATCAGCTGGTTGCTTTGTGTTGCGTCATCGAGTTTATCAGTTATATATATATATATATATTTTAAATTACATTCTATAAGTATTTAAACTGTTGCCAAAACAAAACAAAAAAATCTATTCGATAAAGCTATTAGGATCTAAACTAAATTCCGCATTCTAAAACTTTAATAATTAAATTAAATATAAATATTTTAATGAGATTAATATATAAAAGCCATATATATTAACAAAAATAAAAATCACAATTTTGAATCAATAGGGTTTATGAGTTCACACATTTAAAATCATATTGATTTAGAAGATGAGGGTGGGGTTTGTCTAAGTGCGGTGAAATAATACTTGTGATGCGATGGAGCAGGGGTTTTGTCGTGCACACCTTTAGGTTGACTGTTAGCAGAAGTAAATTGAAAGTCTTGACGGGATGTCACTAGTGAAGCTGCATATCTTTAAGGGAAGACTGAAGTTGCATGTCCCTAACACACTTAGAGAGAGAACCTCAATACAATTTTGTTGCTTGTCTTATTGCTTTTGTTTTCATTTACTTTTGTTTATTGGGTTTCTTTCATAATTGCGCATCACCTCTAAATCATGTTTGAATTGATTCGTTTTTAGCATATGCATAAACCAACAGTTATATTTGAGCTTGATCATGATCCTGACTCGTATCAAACTGTACAGAGGCAAACCAATAATTTTAAAACACTCTGATTCAAATTAGGCTTTTAACTTAATTCGAATCAAGTAGCTTTGTGATTCTTTACACTTAGTTCAAATCAAAATAATATGGGTCACCTTGATTGATTTGATTTGAATCAAACTGTACACTTGATTCAAATCATACCGTTTTTCCACATTTCTCTTTTGGCTATGTTTAAATTGATTTGAACAAATTTTTGCACTTGATTCGAATCATGAGCTTATTGGCTCAAATCAGGCTTTATTCTTGATTCAAATTAGCTGAGAAATGGGTCAAAATCAATTTGCTTTCTTGTTCCACTTCACTTACTCATTTGACTCAAATCATGAAATACTCTTGATTCGAATCTAACTAACTTTTTCCATTCATTCTTGTGCTTAATCTCAAGAACATATAAAATCTTTTTGTCATCTCATTTCCAATAACAATTTTCACAACTTTTACAACTTTACACAATGTTTTTGTGCATTATATGATTTTGTGAAATCAACATTCTTTGTTTTTGAAAGTTCAAAAACTTTTGCAATGAAATTCTTTCATCTTCAACCTTAAGTTTAATTTCAGATCTTGAACATGAGAGGTTTATAATTGATTGAGGGAGACGTCGTCTTGAAACTAATCATTCTTAAAGATTTGGTTGAGATTTTCAGGTAGCTTGCAAGATTTAGATTGTTGTCATTGTTGCTGACAAATTCTAGTGAAAAGAAGGATTTTCTTCTCTCTAGATTACCTTGGTAGTGATTGTGTGGAAGGCTACAGACAAGGTGGATTTCTTCTCAAATCTTCAGACAGTTCATCTCTCAAGGAATCTGTATGTTCAAGGGGTGATTGCTACACACGAAGGCTTCGAGCATATTGGTGAAGCTGGAAGACTCAAGAAGCATGAATCAAGTAAAGATTACGCAGAAGAGTTTGGCATTACGTTGTATCCAAGTCAAGATCTAGATAGGAGATTTATTTTTCTCATCATTATTGTGGATTAGTGATTGTATGAACTCTTGCAATATTTGTTAAAGTAAAAAGGAACAAAGTAAGTGGCAATGGGAAACCATTGAAGAGTGGAGTATACAAAGCGAAGACGAATGCCAAACCACTATATATCTCGGTGTACTCTCTCTCTCTCTCCCTCTCTCTCTCTCTCTCACACACACACACACACACACACACACACACACACACACACTCACACACACTTTTGCATTTAATTTTCGTAGGATATTGCATGCTTAGGTTTTCAATTCTTAGCGTAGTTTATCGTTTATTCAATTGGTATCGATTTATTAAGTAAGGTTAGATTTTGTTAGAAATGGTGCCTAATCGAGCTTTAGTGGTGATTAAATTTTGAGAAACTGTTGAGGCTAGAATTCATTGGTATTGAATCGTTGTAGAAACACACCTCATGAATTATACAACTGAATTAATTAATTACCTTTTGTGTATAATCATAAAACTATCTTTGGTATTTATGAATTGGTTAAGTGTTAACGTGATTAAGTTAAAAAAGTATAATCTTCACATTTTTGCTTTAAACCTTTTGTGCATATTTTTTAAAAACCTCTGATATTCTATTTTTGGAAAATCAGTCTAAGTGTTTTTTGTTTTAAAAAGGGTCTATTCACCCCTTCTAGAATGTTTTTCTACTCCATATTCTTACCCAACAACTAGCATTGAGAACAAATGCATTAAGTGTCTTTCTTTTGATCGATGATGTATCACAAGGAAGTCCTAACACATGTCCCTATGTATGACGATAATGATATCATCTATATCTTAGGATACTCAAGTAATCTAGATAGCTCCTGATCTCGACAGTTAGTGGCGTGTTTCGTGCTTCCTAATGTAATGGGTTACATGGTTCACTCATGTTGATACACATATAAGGAGTTATAGAAATACTACCTTCTATTTCTTTGCCATTTTCAAAATTTTGAACTCTTATCATTTCTAGACTGTAACTTATTCTCTTGCAACCATTATTTCTACATTGTCCTTCATATCTAACTTATTCACGCCACTCTTTTTGGCAAGGTCTGCAACGTCTGGGCCGTTAACTTCATTTATTCGATGTAACACCCATGCCCCAATTTCTTCACTTGTTTCTTTCTTCATTGGGGTTTCTAGAGAAGGGAATTACGAGATTTATGGTTTTTCTGTTTTGCTTTTTAATGAACTTCATTACCATATATGTATTTTGATAGGGATGCCAAATTTATCTTTAAATCTTCTTTGGGATGCTATTTATATTTATTTTTTATGTGTTGGCAGAACCCTTTATAATGGAGAACTTGTTGGTGTATGCCCTAGAGGCAATAGTTTTATTAAAACTTGGTACTTGTATCAAATTTTTTATTAATAATTAAAAGGAATTTCTTTATTATGTTTGTTTTTCCAAAATAATAAAGTCCCTAGAATAGCTAGTCCATTTAATAAAATGTTAAGTGTGACTTAATCACGAGATCCCATTAAACATAAGGACACCATTCTTAAAGTAACTCTAGTCGAGCTTTATTGTGAAGTAGGATAACATTTAAGCATTGAGACTATTATGTGTATAGACTGATGATCATATCCAGTGGATCATGGATAAAGAGTTATCGAGTCTTCACATAGGTATTAATATTATGAGTAATACTTATACTGGATTGACCCGCTATGAGAATACTACATAGAAAGTTATGAAGAGTTTCATAAGTTATTCTCATGGCGATAATGGTGTATACCACCCTTAGACTTGAAACCACTATGGATCCTAGATGTAGGAGTTGAGTACTTTATTGCTGATCAAACGTTATCCGTAATTGAATGACCATAAAGACAATTGATGGGTACTCCACAAATCATGCTATGGGACATGAGTGTCTTAGATGAAATTTGCCCATCCCGCGTAACAAGATAAATTTATAAGGGCCCAATATTGAACTAGACAAGGGTGACATGGTCTATGACTTGTGCTCAATATAGACATGAGGGTAAAAAGGTAATTATACACATACACATTATCACATAAGGTTTTTTCAGATCACATAACATTTTCGTGACTTAGGTAGCAATGATGTGTTATTAGATACCGTTCATTGTTTATTATATTAAATGTGTGATTTAATATCATTGGCAACGTCACGAGAACCTACATGGTCACACTCATAAGAAAAAATGATGAGAGAAATAATGAATAAGTGAAATATGGTACACCGTAAGGTAATATGTACCTGAGAGAATTATGGAACACCGTAAGGTACAATGTACTTAAGTGGAATATGAAACACCGTATAATACAATTATTATTATTATTATTATTATTATTATTACTATTAAATATAATAATAATAATAATAAAAGTGTTTTTTTTTATAATAATAGTTATTATAATAATATATTATTATTATTAACATATGGTGCACTTAAGTTGGGCTTTTTCAGCTTATTGTCCACACAAGTGGTTCTATAAATAGAACCATTGTGTAGAAGTTTTTTACATTTAATAAAATTAGGTTTCTAAAACCTAGCAGTAATCTCCCTCTCTCTCTCTCTCTCTCTCTCTCTCTCTCTCTCTCTCTCTCTCTTTCTCTCTCTCTCTCTCTCTCTCTCTCTCTCTCTCTCTCTCTTTCTTTCTCTCTCTCTCTCTCTCTCTCTCTCTCTCTCTCTCTCTCTCTCTCTCTCAAAGTCTTCATTCATAGCAGTTAGCATTGATATTGAAGACATTATGTTCATGTGGACTGAGTAGAGGCGTTGATCAACGTTCATCGCTTGTGATCATTCATCTGATTCTATATCAAAGATTTTAACCGCCATGATAGACAACTATTTCTATCACTGATCATGATCATTTGTAAGGATGGAATTAAGAGAAACTTTTGTTTTCCATTGCGTATTGTATCACAATTTCCATTCAGAATTGTCCTCCCAGAATCCCGAAGGAGACTGGGGGAAACTCGACAATGTAGGTCAATCAAGAGACGTTGGTTACTACATCCGCCTTTGTGGGTGAGGGTGGATTAGACCATGTCTTTGTTGAGTCGAATCTTCTTAAAATTGAGGGGGTGTTTCCCCCTGAGGAAGATAATATGATAAGTAAAAAATATGATGGGTGAGTCATTCCTCTTCATAAATGCCTATTTTCTTTGATATATTTTTGCCTTCCCTTCAACGAATTTAAGGTTGATGTTCTTAATCATTTATTCATTTCTCCTTCACAGTTGCATCAGGTGAATTGTGTTTACATCAATGTCTTTAGGTATTGGTGTGAGTACAAGAAGAAAATTCCGACAATAACACTTTTCTTCCATTTCTTTAAAGCCCAACTCAACTCCGTCAATTCAGTCCAGGGTCAAGGCCTGATATCTCTCAGGAAGTGTACTAAGATGTTTGACATTTACTCACTGAGTGGAAGTATTTGAAGGAATGATAATACTTGGTTACTCCTCTCATCGAGACGACTCATGCTAATGCGTGTAACATAGAAGCAGAGCCTCATAATGTTTAGATAAACTCTCCAAAGTTCTAGTGTCAGAGCCATTTCTTGGCGGACTCCGGGAGTTACGTATATAAAATGAACGATTTGTCTCAAGAGGAGATTTATTAGAAAAAACAATCGATATATTTATTAATTTGAAAATGTGATTATAGTTAAGGATTTTTTTTATCAAATGTCTATTTATATTTAGGGATAGGGTGAATGATTTTAATCATATTATATAATTATATTACTTTTTTAAGAATAAGCATACACATTAATATAAAACACATCATATTTTAAAATAAACACGATTTAAGATTTACAATATAATTAACGTGTCCATTTTTACGTATTAATATGCATAAAATATTTTTCTGATATGTATATAGTTAATCTTAATTTTTTATATTCCAAGAAACTTTATGATATTAATTAAAACTTAGTTAAAAAATAAACAATTAGTAATATGTTTATTATTTTAAAAATGTTGTTATTTTAAGGGTAATTTTTTTTATCAAATGCGTGTTTATATTTAGGGATATAGAGAATGATTTTAATCATATATTCTTATTTTTTTATTGTTTGTTTAAGAATAAACATACACATTAATATAAAATATATCATATTTTAAAATGAGCTTTGTTTTATATATTATTGGTTTATTTTGCCCCGTTACTAAAAGTCCTAGATCCACCACTGAATGCTAATCTTTTTCAATTTTTGTGGACTTAAGCACTAAAGACGGATGCGTATATATTAAACCGAGTTCCAATTAAAGGTTGAAAACCAAGTTTGCAACTTATACATGTTTGGGGTTGTCCGTTTGAAGCGAGCATTTACAACCCACAAGAAAAGAAACTAGACCTAATGACTATTAGCGAGCATTTCATTGGATATGCTGAAAACGTCCAAAGGTTATAGTTACATATTCTATCGTCCATCACTCAGATCTAGGATTGTGGATTCAAGAAATTCCAAATTTCTTGAAAATGACTTGATTAGTGTGAGTGATCAACTGTAATATATAACTTCTAAGAAAGATCACTATGAGGCTGAGCAACAAGATAATGTAGATCAAGTTGTTGACGAGGAGCATCAAGATAATAAGATGACATTGAGAAGATCTACTAGAGTCCGAAATTCAACAATTCTTAGTAAATTTTTGGTGTGTCTACACAAATCGAACTACAACATAGGAGCCGGAAATGATCCTGAAATGTTTTCACAAGCCATGAGTTCTAAGGAATCAAATTTGTGACACAATGCTATGAAAGACGAGGTGAATTCAATGGCATCAAACAAAGTCTGGGTTCTTGTAGAGTTTTCTAATGGTGTGAAATCCATTTATGTAGATGGGTCTTTAAAATAAAACAAGACTCATAAGGCAACATTGAGAGATATAAGGCAAGAATAGTTGCTAAGGAATTCACTCAAAGAGAAGGAATCAACTACATAGAGACATCTTCTCATGTGTTTAAGAAAGATTCCTTTTGAGTCATTATGGCATTGGTAACTCATTTTGACTTTGAGTTACATCAAATGGATGTGAAAAAAAAATTCCTAAATGGTTCTCTAGAGGAAGAAGTTTACATGAAAGAACCTGAAGGATTTTCCTCTAGTGAAGGTCAAAACTTAGTTTGTAAGCTTAAACAATCCATCTACAGATTGAAACAAGTCCCATGACAATGGTATTTAAAATTTCATGAGGTTATCACTTCATTTGGTTTTTAAGAGAATGTCATGCATCAATGTATATACCATAAGGTCAGTGTGAGCCATATTTTTTTCTTGTGCTATACGCGGATGATATTTTGCTTTCGACAAACGATAATGGCATGCTATATGATGTGAAACAAGTCCTCTCAAGGAACTTTGATATGAAGCACATGGGAGAGGCATTTTATGTCATTGCCATTAAGATCCGCAGAGATAGAAACCGAGGCATTTTGGGTTTGTCCCAAGAGGCCTATATCAATAAATTTTTTGAGAGATTTAATATGAAAGATTGCTCACCAAGTGTGGCTCCTATCATGAAGGGTGGTAGATTTGAATTAAGTCAATACCACAAAATGATTTTGAATGGGAACACATGAAAAATATCTCATTTCTTCAGTTATAGGAAGTCTTATGTATGCTTAGGTTTGCACCAGATCCAATATTGCATATGTTGTTAGAGTTTTGGGAAGATATAAGAGTAATCAATGTGTTAACCACTAGAAAGTTACAAATTAGGTGATGAGATATCTTCAAGGAACAAAGTATATCATGCTTATGTACAAACAAAATGATAATTTGGAAGTAATTGGCTCATTTGATTCAGACTACGCTGGTTGCACTGATACCCGAAAATCAACATCGAGATATGTTTTTATGCTAGCTAATGCAGTTGTATCTTGGAGAAGTTTAGAGCAGACCTTGACTAATACTTCAACTATGGAATCTGAGTTTCTTTATTCTTGTTTTGAGTTAAGGAGTTTCATATTTGAGCTTAGAATTGTTGACTCTATTTCGAGGCAATTGAAGATGTATTGTAACAACTCTGCTGCAATTTTCATGGCTAAGAAAAACAAAAGTTAAAGTGGAAGTAAACACATCGACATCAAATATTTAGATGTAAAAGAACATGTTAAATAAAATAAAGTGCTCATTAAACACATTAGCATAAAGTTGATGATTGCTGATCCTTTAACTAAAGGCGTGACATCGAAGAATTTTAAGGATCGTGTAGTACGAATGGGACTTGGTTCCATGATGTGATTTTTATATTGTAAACTTTTGTTAAATTGATGAAACTCTTATTCTGTTTGATTTTTCTCATTTGGATATGTGCACATATTTATTTATGTATTTATTTTAAGAAATATCACTTCATTTAAACCAAAAATTAACATATGGTTGTTTCATTAAGTTAGGGATCGATATTGAGAAATTTGATATATAGTAATACATGATTTTTTTTTAATAAGCAAAATATGTATTTATCAAAGAGTACAAGGGGTACTCTAACCCAAATAAAATGAGAGCAAACTACCAAGTAAAATCAAAGAAACTTAAGACAAAGAAGAGAATATCTGTACCAATCATAGAAATTGCATTTATGATTGGGACTAAAATCTACACTAAGCCAAAACCAAGAAAGGGCTTTAATGTTGAAAATTAGCTCAATCACACTAGCTATAACATAACCAAAAATAATGTCATTCCTTTTGTTCCAAATCAACCAACATAAAGCCATCCAAATAATGATAATCCGCCTACGTCAATCAATCCCAACCAAAAAGACCTCGTCATGAAGAAATGCTCGAATAAATTCTCGTCCTCAGCTACACCATAACCAGTCCATGAACAAACTTTCAACCACACATTCAACACGACATGAAATTTCATGAATAAATGGTATACATCTTCCACCTATTGAAAGCAGAATACACAAACCAAGTCATGTGGATCGTGTATGATATTTCGTGCATGAAGTTGCAGTCTAGTTGGTAATTTATTTTAAAGAAGACGCCAATAGAAAGTTTTAACTTTATCTAGGACTTTAGTTTGCCACATGAGCTTCAAAGTTTTCCTCAAAGAATTGTTCGCCTGCTCTTCTTAAACTCCTTGCATAATTTTCACATAACTTTCTTTTACAGAAAAAAGATCAACCCCTGCACTGATCCAAACCACGCGATCATGCACATTGCAAGTTGGAACAACTTCCTCCAATAGCTGGCTCAATCCCACTAAATCATCAGCAACAAAATTATCTTGTATACCTCGATCAGTGATGTTCATATGAACATCCCACTGCCAGACCTTTTGACTCCACAGTTCCATATTTCCAACCCCAATGTTCTTGTTAATCTATATCTAGTATAAATGAAGGAATAAACTTGCCAAAGGGACTTGACTGCACCATTTTGTAGACCAAAATAGAATATTCTCACCATACCCCAATTTAAAAGACAAGCGATACATGAAACCTTTGGCAATTTCCTTTCCGTTATTCCTGATCAAGTCCCTCCACCATAGTGAGCATTTGGACCTCCTGCATTTCAGAACATTGGACCAGAAGACGCGTTTAAGGTTTCCATACTTATGCTCTAACAACCCATTCCAAATTGGTTATTCTTCATTTAAGAGTCTCCAAATCCATTTTGACATTAGAGCTTTGTTAAAAATGTTCTTTAGTATCAAGGCCCCATTCAGCTTTGTTCTTGCACACATTCAACCACTTAATCCAGCATATGCCTTTCCCTGAAGTAGCCCCATGCCAAAGGAAGGTCCTTTGGATTCTTATTATCTCCTTTATCACCTTTGCAGGAGCTTTTTAGAAAGAGAGGTGATGAATAGGCCGTTGTTGATGACTGAGTTAATGAGAGTAACTCTTCTTGCTAAAGGCAACAATCTCCCTTTCCAACTTGCAAGTCTGAATCTCAATGTTTCTAGCAGTGGCTTCGAACTCTCACGTCTTCTATGTGTCGCGGCGCAAAAAATACCCGAGCGCATCACACGGTCGATAATACAACCGAGTCGCCACCAAATTTTAATTATTCCAAAGGAAAGGGAAGATATCAATAAACTCCAAAGGAGAGAGAAACAAGTAATAAGGAAGTCGGTTATGCAAGGCGTATTAGCATCCCTCACATTCGTTGTATTAAATGGGAACCGTTTTGATTGTTCTTTGTGCGAATGGATGTTATTATCTAAATATTACTTGCGATTGATTTTAATTAAGAGGAAAAAATAAGTTTTTAACTAATGTGCTCGCCAAGGATTCAAATCCTCGTGCCTATGTATTCTCATAGTGCAATGAGAAAATCAGAGCTCCGTAGTTCATGGTAGAAAATAAGTATTTGTTGGTTGTTTTTAGGGAACAATTATAATCATATCCTAGAAAGTGCTTTGACGTTAGCTGATTGTGATCCTTGTTCAGATGCTATAAGCTTTTAGTCTGACTGCTAAATAATGAATTATAACAGTACTTTTAAGAAAAGAAAATTGTTTTGAAAAGGTTTATGATAGAATTGAAAAAGGTTTGTGTATTAATTGGAAAAGATTTTTGAAATGGTGAAGGCGTTGTTTGGACCAAGAGTGTGCTGTTTGAATCCATAGAAAGATGTATGTAGCAAAGAGTGTGGCATTTAACCAATAACTGGTGATTAGCCAATGCAGAGTTGTAGGGTTTTGCTTAAATCTGGGGATCAAGACCTATAAAAAAGGGTGTTTGCCTAAGCACAAAGCTTACAGGGGCATGCATGAAAGGTGTTGCCTAAGCATGGAGCTTACCAGGCATGCATGAAATGAGTTGCCTAAGCATGGAACTTACAGGGCATGCATGAAATGGTCTGTCTAAGCCTGAGTTTCAGAAGACAGATATGTATGAAAAAGGGTTTGCCTAAGCACGGAGCTCACAGGGAAAATATAAAAGGAAAAAGGGGCCTGCCTAAGCCTGAGTCTCAAAAGGCAGACATGCATGAGAATGAGGGGTTTTCCTAAGCATGGATCTAACAAGGCAAACATGCATGAAAGCGTTTGTCTAAGCACTGGGTCTGACAAGACAAACGTGCATGGAAAAAGGTTTTAACCATAAGAAGATGATTAACCCAAAGAGGTGTATGGTTAAAAGATGGGTGCTTAACCTAGAGAAGATGATTAACCCATGAAGGAGATGATTAACCAAGAGAAGGTAATTAACCTCAAGAGTGTATGGGTATCCTGTTAGATGTCAAACATGTTATATATATTTGTATGGAATTTTGGCATTTTTCATTTCTTTCTAACGGTGAATGGTGAATTTACGCGGTAAAATGGAGTTGTAATGCTGACATTGGAATATATGTGTGGAGCTTGTAATTTGTGTGTTAATATGCAGGTATAGGCATGAAAGGAGCAAAATTGTGAACACATGGAACCAATGCAAGTTTCCACTGATTTATTGCTGCAACAGGGTGTTCGCAGTGCGAACAATCTGGCGAAGGCCCAGCGAAGGTTCGCACTGCGAGGGACCAGCGAAGGCGCCAGCGAGTGGAGGCAGTGAGCTCTAGGTTTTCAATTTCCATTTGTTCGCACTGCGAACTCCTGGCGAGGGTCCAGCGAAGGCTCGCTGGTTGGTTCGCAGTGCGAAGGTGCTGGCGAAGAGAGGTAGAGAGTTCCAGTTTTGAGAATTTTGGATCGCTAGTTTATTCACAGTGCGAATGAAGCCAGCGAATGATTCGCAGTGCGAATGAAGGGTTCGCAGTGCGAACTCACGATTTCTGCTTGGGGCGGTTTAAGTCTCAGAGGCACTTAAGGTGCCATTTTTCCTCATTCGCAGTGCGAATGATCTGCTCGCAGTGCGAATCCTGCAGAATTCTGCTATGTATAAATAGAATTTCACTTTATGTTTAAAGGATCTTTTGTTCATTTTGATCCAAAATCATAGTTTTCAGTCTTTTCACCATTGAAGCTTGTATTTTCACTTGGAGAAGCTGACTTTGCATCCATTCTCGATTATTCGGCGTGGATGTTTATTCATCTCCTCTCTTTATTTGTTATCCAAGCTACCATGAGAAGTGGTAGCTAAACACTCAATGTTGAGGTTAGATGTAGTTGATTCTGTTTTTATGTATTACTTTTGATCTATTGTATATGAACAAAGTCTTTGATCAATATAGATGAAGTTGTTTTCTCTTAATGCTTTATGTTTGATTTGTTTAATGCTTTATGTTTGATTTGTTTTACTCTAGACATAGATTCCACAAATCTTGACCTAACAATTTCATCTCTTAAAAACCAAACTCTAGACATAGATTTGGGATTTGCTATTCGCATTGTATTGATCTTAATGATCGTTGCTTAGATTGTTAGCGTGAGACATCATCTAACAGTCTAAACAACGATACTCACGACTTCGCTTTAGACATAAACTGAGTCGGGAGGATACGCGGTTATATTGGTCGGAAACCGAGTTCATATACTTGATTAATCGTTTATACGTGGAAAGGATTAGCGAAACCTAACCTTAACATGCTTTTATAAAACCTTTTACAAAATCTTTGTGACCAAATTAATCTTTGCTACAAGTGAATGTTAGAACCAATTGAGAAACTTTTGAAACCGTTAACTTAGAATATCGCAACTATTGAAAGGCACGCATCAAATATCAAACAATCCCTGTGGATACGATTAAAAACAACCCACACTAATACTCTTTTAACAAAATGGCGCCGTTGCCGGGGATTGTTAGTTGATATTGCAAGCATTGTGATAGTTGAGCTATTTTAAGCTTGTTACCATTTATCTTGAACTTGTTAATCTGTTTGTTTAGTGTGCAGACTTAGTTTATGCGAGGGAAACTACCGGCGGACCAACTTCTTTTCGATCCTGAGATTGAGAGAACCGCTCGTAGAATCAACAGCAGGACTAGACGAAGGAGGCAGCTAGCGAGACAGAAGCGAGAACAAGAGGAAAGTACTTCTACACCAGAACCTGTTCCACAAATACTTCCAATTATGGAGGGAGATCCACCACCACCACCACCACCTGCTTCTAGGCCATGTACAAATAGTCCGAGACACAATGCTCAGTTCGCTCGCCATGCACACAATGGTCGTCATGCTGAGATGAAGACCGGAATTCTCCAACTGTTATATCAAAGTCCATTTACGGGTATGGATCATGAAGATCCTTTCACCCATTTGACAAAATTCTATGAAATAGCGAGAGCGACTGGTGCACCGGAAGCAGAAGAGGAGTATCTGTTCAAGAGACTATTCCCGCATTCCCTCATTGGGAAGGCCAATGAATGGTACCTTGATCAGTCAACTGCCATAATGACGGATTGGAATGCTTTGGAAGAGAAATTTTTGGAGAGATTTTTCCCTCACACTCGGTTTATGGAAGCAAAGACCGCCATCGCGGTATTCACACAAGGATCCAATGAATCTCTCAACGAAGCTTGGGAGAGGTTCAAATCAATGTTACAAAAGTGCAAAGGCCATGGTTTTGATGAATTGTCACAAATTCATATATTTAGAAATGGGCTGCAACTTGTACACAAAACCTTGTTGGATGCCACCGCCGGTGGTTCCTTGTTAAGCAAAACTGCAGTGGAAGCCACAGCTATCATCGATAAAATGGCCTTGAACGATCATCAAGGAAGTCACAATCGTGGATCTGCTCAACGAACTCTGGGAGTGTTGGAATTAGGAACAAGCGATGTTATCCTTGCGCAGAACAAATTGTTATCACAACAGGTTGAGTTGTTAACGAAGCAAATATCTAAGCTGCCGCAACAATTCAAAGAGATGCATGAATCTTCAAGTAAAAATGTGCAAGTGTTAGTGTGTGAATTATGTCGAGGTGACCATCCGACCGGTTATTATCCTCCCGTTGTGGAGGAAGCAAATTACGCGGGAAATCAAGGTTACCAACCCCGACCTCCGTATCAACAAGCCAACCAAGGTTACCAACAAAGGCCTAACCAAGGTTATCAACAACAATGGAGACCGCAAGAAGCCGGGCCATCAAACCGTCAACAATATCAAAATTACACTCAACCTCCGCAAGCTCCCGTTGGAAATACAAAGATGGAAGACACTCTTACACAATTTATGCAAATGGCAATCTCAAATCAAAAGAATACCGATGCCGCCATAAGGAATCTTGAAACACAAGTCGGGCAATTATCAAAACAATTGGCCGACCAACAAAAAGGGCCCTTTACGGCAAATACGCTTCCGAATCCTAAAGATTGTAAAGCAATTCTCACAAGAAGTGGAAGAGAGATTGACATGGGTGTAGGTAAAAAGAGAGTGGAGGAGGAGGTTGTAGTTGAAAAAGAAGAAGATAGGGAAGAGATTGAAGTAGAAAAAAATGTTGAGGGTGTGTTAGTTGAAAATGAGATAGAAAAAAATGAGAAAGAAAAAAGTGAGAATGAGAAAAAAATAGAGAGTGAAGAAAGAGTGAAGAGAACTAAGAAGGGAAAAGAGCCGGTGAACAATATTCCGATTCAACATCTACCATATCCGCATGCTCCTACAAAGAAAGATAGTGCGCGACACTATTCTCGGTTTATGGACATTTTCAAGCAATTACAAATAAATATTCCATTTTCCGAGGCTTTGGAGCAAATGCCTAAGTATGCGAAATTCATGAAGGATATCCTCACAAAAAAGAAGAGGTATACAGATCAGGAGACGATTATGGTGGATGCAAGCTGTAGCGCCATCATTCAACGGACTCTCCCGAGGAAAGAATGTGATCCGGGACGAGTTACATTGCCGGTTATGATAGGAAACATGTATGTGGGCAATGGATTGATTGATTTGGGTTCTAGCATTAACTTGATACCATTGTCGATTGTGAAACGGCTAGGAGACATGGAATTGAGGTCCACTCAAATGACGTTGCAACTCGCCGATAAATTCACTACTCATCCTCACGGTGTAGCGGAAGACGTGTTGGTCAAAGTGGATAAATTTTTGTTTCCGATTGATTTTGTTGTCATTGAAATGGAGGAGGACAATGATGCACCTTTGATTCTTGGAAGGCCTTTCATGAAAACTGCCCGAATGGCAATTGACATGGACAATGGTCTCATGAAAGTGAGAGTCCAAGATGAAGAGGTGTGTTTCAATCTTTATGATGCCATGAAGCACAAGAAAGATAAGGGTGATTGTTTCCAAATCGATGCAACGGAGAAAGCAAGTTTTGAGGTTACAAAGCAAATTCATGTCATTGATCCGTTACAAAGAGCTTTGGATGATTCCTTGGAAGTATTCTCGGTTGAAGAAGAGCAAGCTCTTGAAGAGTGTTTGTCAGAGCTTGAAGCTTTGGAAGAATTGCAACCTTGGGAGTATGAAGAGGAAATTCTAAAAAAAGAGGTGATTGAGGAAAAATCCCAACTTGAGCTGAAAGTGTTACCGTCAACCTTGAAGTATGCTTTTCTCGATGACGGTGGTAATAAACCGGTGATCATAAGCAGTATTTTATCTGAAAACGAGGAGAGCCGCTTAATTCAAGTGTTGAAAAAAAATCAGGATGCAATGGGATGGACGTTGTCCGATCTCAAAGGCATAAGCCCTTCGTATTGCATGCATATGATATTCATGGAGGAGGACTTTAAGCCGGTTGCTCAACCTCAACGCCGCTTAAATCCTATCATGAAAGAAGTGGTTAGGAAGGAAGTGGTGAAAATGTTAGATGCCGAGATGATTTATCCTATTTCTGACAGCCCGTGGGTTAGTCCAGTGCATGTAGTACCGAAAAAAGGCGGATTAACGGTGGTCCGAAACGAGAAAAATGAGCTTATACCAACAAAGACCGTAACCGGGTGGAGAATGTGCATCGACTACCGTAGGTTGAACAAAGCTACGAGAAAAGATCATTTTCCTCTACCTTTTATGGATCAAATGCTCGAAAGGCTTTCCGGTCAACAATACTACTGTTTTTTGGATGGTTATTCGGGTTACAACCAAATTATTGTGAACCCGGAGGATCATGAAAAAACTGCTTTCACATGTCCTTTCGGAATCTTCGCTTATAGGAGGATGCCGTTTGGATTATGTAATGCACCGGCGACTTTTCAACGGTGTATGCAAGCTATCTTCTCGGATTTGATTGAAAAGACAATTGAGGTCTTTATGGATGATTTCTCCGTTTTTGGACAATCATTTGATTTGTGCTTGAAAAATTTGGATACGGTGTTGGAACGGTGTGTGGAAACTAATTTGGTGCTTAATTGGGAAAAATGCAACTTTATGGTTAACGAGGGAATTGTGCTCGGTCACAAAGTGTCTTCGAAGGGCCTTGAAGTTGATAAAGCCAAAGTGGATGTTATCGAGAAATTACCACCGCCGATGAATGTCAAATGTATAAGGAGCTTTCTTGGACACGCGGGGTTCTACCGTAGATTCATTAAGGACTTCGCCAAGGTCGCAAAGCCGTTGAGCAACTTGCTCGTCCAAGGTAAGGTTTTCGACTTTGACGAGTCTTGTCTTTTTGCTTTTAATTTTTTAAAACAGAGTTTAACCACCTCACCGATAATCATTGCACCTAACTGGAAATTAGATTTTGAATTAATGTGCGATGCTAGCGATTATGCGGTTGGGGCTGTTTTGGGTCAGAGGAGAACGAAAGTTTTCCACGCTATACATTATGCGAGCAAAGTTTTAAACGAGGCTTAAATTAACTATGCAACAACTGAAAAAGAGTTGCTCTCCATAGTGTATGCGTTGGAGAAATTTCGTGCCTATTTGATTGGTTCACGTGTCATCGTTTACACGGACCATTCGGCTGTAAGGTATCTGCTCACCAAGCCTGATTCAAAACAGAGGCTGATTCGGTGGATCCTTTTGTTACAAGAATTTGATCTTGAAATTCGTGACAAAAGGGGTTCCGAGAATTTGGTGGCGGATCACTTATCCCGCCTGATCAACGTTGACGTGACCAAAAATGAATTTGAGGTAAAAGAGGAGTTCCCGGATGAAAAACTATTTAGAGTGCAGGTTAGACCGTGGTTCGCCGACATGGCTAACCACAAAGCCACCGGATTGATACCGGACGGTCTAACGCACCACCAAAAACGGAAATTTTTGTCTGATGCCAAGTCATTTGTATGGGATGAACCCCATTTATTTAAACTTGGTGTCGACAACCTCCTCAGAAGGTGTGTGTCAGTGGAGGAAGCCACGAATATTCTGTGGCATTGTCATAACTCTCCTTATGGAGGTCACTTCAATGGGTTAAGAACGGCCACTAAAGTCCTTCAGTCGGGCTTTTATTGGCCGTCCTTATTCAAAGATGTGCATGCACATGCCCTTAGTTGTGACAAGTGCCAGAGAAGTGGAGGTATTTCACAGCGGCAAGAAATGCCATTACAAAATATGTTAGAAATCAAAGTTTTTTACTGTTGGGGGATCGACTTTGTCGGTCCATTCCCATCTTCATTTTCTAATGAATATATTTTGGTCGCTGTGGATTACGTTTCCAAGTGGGTTGAGGCGATAACATGTGCTAAAGCCGACGGAAAAACTGTTGTCAAATTTTTGAAAAAGAACATTTTTTCACGTTTTGGTGCCCCTAGAGTGTTAATAAGTGATGGAGGTTCTCACTTCTGTAACACTCAGCTTGACAAAGCTTTGGAGCAGTATGGTGTGAAGCACAAGGTTGCCACACCATATCATCCTCAAGCTAACGGTCAAGCAGAGGTATCCAATCGTGAGATTAAGCGTATTTTAGAGAAAACTGTTTTGGCCTCGAGAAAGGATTGGGCGAACAAACTGGATGATGCGTTGTGGGCGTATCAGGCCGCTTTTAAGGCTCTGATCGGTCTCACACCGTTTAAAATGGTTTATGGTAAGAATTGTCACTTGCCGGTAGAGTTGGAGCACAAGGCGTTCTGGGCCTTAAAATTTTTGAATTTTGATCCAACTCTAAGCGGCGAAAAAAGAAAAGTGCAATTACACGAGTTGGATGAATTGCGCCTTCAGGCGTACGATTCCAATAAATTGTATAAGGAACGTGTAAAGTCTTACCATGACAGAAAAATTGTCATCAAACAGTTTGAGGTCAGACAGCTGGTCTTATTGTTTAATTCTCGATTAAAATTGTTTCCCGAAAAATTAAGATCTAAATGGTCCGGTCCGTTTCGGATTGTGGAAATCAAACCCTATAGAGCAATCGTAATTGAGGACACAACGTCAAAGGAAATTGGACAGTTAATGGCCAGAGGCTGAAAGTGTATCTCGGAGGAGGTTTCGAGTGGAATCCCGCAGTTGTGCCTTTCCGCGATCCGTGAGGTCGCGATGGTCCGTCGAGCTTAGCCGACGTTAAACAAGCGCTGGTTGGGAGACACCCCAACATTGTAAGTATTTTTACTTTAATTTGCTGTTTTTAGTCATTTTCACATTTTGGGCATTTGGCATTGTTGCAGCAAGACAGACCTGTAATTTTGAAAAAAAAAACTGTCTTGCTCGCTGGCTCATTCGCACTGCGAATCTGGGGCGAACGTTTGCGAGCCATTCGCACTGCGAAGCTGGGGCGAGCATTCGCCAGACATTCGCACTGCGAACGTCAGCGCACCTGCCATCTTGCCATTGCTGCCACATCAGAAAAAAATAGGAGGGTTTGATGGGTGGGCCTGCACGTAGGTCCAAGACCCCTGTTGAAGTGTAGATTGACTTGGGGGGGGGGGACCAAACCCTAAGTCACTTTCACTTTCAACCAAAGAGAAAAAAAAAAGAAGAAAAAGCTCTCAACTTCTCCTTCCCTCTCACGTGAAAAATCTGTCCATCTCAAGTTTTTTTTACTCAATTTCCATTGCCAAACAGGTTTGATATTCTTGTCCCTGTGGTTTCTAATTACTTGAATTGTGTTATGAATTATGCTTGAAAATGTGTAGAAAGTTAGGGTTCAATTCTGTTTGGGGAATGTTCAATACATGTCAAAATTTTCAACTGATTTTGAGTATTGATTACATTTAAAATCATGATTTATGGTGAAATCTGGGTCTGCATTAATTTTTCAAAATTTTCGTGCATTCGCTGGCTTGTTCACACTACGAACCTGGGGCGAGCGTTCGCCAGGCTTCGCAGTGCGAGTATTCTAGCGAGCAGCCCAGATTTTTGTTTTTTTGAGTCATTCTGATGCTTGTCTGTCCGTGATTCTAATGATGTGTCTTGGTGTTTTTGTGTGGATTTGTTTGTCGTTTGTACAGATGGGTCCTAAAACCATGATGAGGAAAAGAAAGGCATCGACATCAAGATAAGCACCGGTCCGTTTTGATGAGACCCGGTTCCGAGGAATTAGACAAGCTCAGAGGTATGAAGTGTTAGAAGCAAGGACCATCCTTGCAGAAAGGAGGTTTATTCTGAATGAGCAGGGAAGTTATCGTGCCATTGCTGCCCTGTTAACTGCAAAAAAATGGGATACACTGATAACTCTTGTTGATTCATACAATGTGGAAATGGTTCATCAGTTTTACGCAACGCCCTTCCTGATGAGGGCGATCTGTTTACGTGGACTACTTTTGTTGGCGGGAAAACGGTAAGGTTCGACAGAAGAACTATTAACAGAGTTCTTGGAGACCCTCTGCCACTACGTGCTAGTGAAGAGGATAGGTATCATGAGACGCTGAGTAATTATCGTAATATTGCCGCAATGACTCGTGATCTCCTACGCCCAGGTAAAAATGTAAAGTTTAATCATTCAGGAGTAGCTGTTCGATATCACCGTGAGGATATGGTGCCTTTGGCTCAGTTGGTATTACTTTTAGTTGTCACAAATATTATGCCGAAGTCACATTCCTCTACGGTGACGATTCCTCTTGCACACTTGGTCCACAGCATTCTGACAAATGTGGAAATTGACGTCGCAAGGATCATTGCTGATGAAATAAGGGCCATCGTTGAGAGTGGTTTAAGAGGGAATGCTTCGAGGAAGAATGCCCCTCTTGCTTTCCCTTGTTTGATTATGACCTTATGTGCTGATTCTGGAGTGACTTTGCCTTTGCGTCGTCAAGTGACTGTGCCGTCGACTATCGATGATTGATATGTCGACAAATTTTGTAAACCGAAGGGTGTCAGAGCTGAATCTTCTGGGGCTGGTACTGGTGCTGAGACCGGTACAAGCCAGGGTGCTGCTTCTGGATCTCACAGCTTCTATCCTTATCAGCAGGAGATCTGCCAATATAATTGGGATTGGATGGCTACCCAGCAGCGTGCCATGACTGATATTCATGATTCTTTGCAGGTTCTCCAATTACAGATCCGTGACCCGTCTACGCAGCACACTATGATGTCGAGGGAGCAGTTCCTCGTGCATGCTGGATGGCCTGAGGCCAGGCCTGTTTTCGGAGGGGATGTGGTTGAGCCTGCTGCTGATGATGGCGAGGATGTTTTGATTACTGATGATGATGGAGATGATGGGCAGAGGACTGATGTACTCATGACTGAGTCTGAGGGAGATGATGAGGCGGGTACTGAGGTGCTTGTGACTGAGTCCGATGAGGACTGATTTTTTGGATCTTAGACTTGTACACTTCCTTTAAGCATCAAAGTGAAGTTTCTTGTATTTTGTTTTTTTTTTCTTCAGCTTTTACTAGTCTAGTATTGATGTACTCGTACCCGTGTGGTACTTTTTGGATTATGTAGGTGTTTTATACACCAGGACTTTATGATTATTATTAGTAATGATTATGGTTTGCAGTAAAAATTTTTTGTTTCGCTTTACTAATAAATTGTTGGTTTTTAATTATAGTATTAAGTGTGTTTTTGTTGTTAAGTGTTATTAAGAGTTGAATTCTTCAGTTGACGAATGTTCATCTCTTAAACTGTGCATATGTGTTTATTTTGATGTTCCTTCTTTGATGGTGGAATTTTGGGAAGTAGGTTGGAGACTCTTGATTTTAAAGGTAGATTCCTCCAAGATGTGAGGGCTATGATAGTACCGTAAGCATTGTGTTGCGACAAGGTATATCGTTACCTAGTTCGAGAATTTTTTATGTTTTAGAACTTTGTGTCTTGGTGCGATTGAAAATGTTGTTTCATGTTACAACTTCCTTTGAATGCATGTGTCATTTTAGGATCAAAACCATTAAAGTGAGAAGCCTCCAAGGTTACTATATGCTAAGGATTGTGATGAATGTTGTCTTTACTTTTAATTCATGCCTTATCTTGTGACCATGTGATTTTGTGGAAGTATGAGAAGTGATCAAGGCACTTGTTTGAATTTGAGCACAACTATGTCCATATATTAATTCACCCATGAGTAGTGAGCATTTGGTAGCCCTTTGAGCCTAAACAGTTTAGAACTCAATTGAATGATGAACTTGTTTTATGTACATAATCTGCAAGTTTGGTTCATCATTGAATTTGGTGAGTTTCTAACATTTTCTTCTTTAACCTTTGAAAATTGTAAACTTTGACTTCCTTGCCTTAAAAAGCAAGGAACATTCACTTTAGGTTGAGTTGAAAATGAGTTGGGGAGAATAAAAAGAAGATGGGTGCATTACTCCAAATTTTGAAAAAAAATTTCAAGCAAGCATGTAAAGAAAAGAGTGTGAATATGTTGTACAAAGGAGAAAATGCTTGCTTGAATATAAAAAAATATAATAGAATCAATAAGTGTACTCGGTAGTTTGTGAAGGTGGAATGAAAAATTGGTGAAATGAAGTGTGTTGTGTGAATATGTGTATAGTGAATGTTCTTTTGCTTCGGCAATTTCGTTTCAATGGCCATTAGAAATGTCCCTTTTTTGTTCACCCGACCAAACTACAACCTTGAAGTCCTTAGTGATCTTTTACTTCCATGATTTCTGTTATGATCATTGAGATATGGTATGAATTGCTTAGTATTGCATCATTTGTCATTTGAGTGTAATTGTCCCGTGCTTGTATGCACGTTTGCCTTCAATCCTTTTTCGAAGAGGAGTGTAGAATGACATATGCAGGATGAGTTAGTTGTTTCTTGAAACATTGTTTGAAATCGTTTAAGACGCAAGTTCTTTTTCATATCAAATTCTTGCCTTGAATTGTGTAATTGTGCATTGTTGTGATCGTTGTTTAGTTGAGCCGTTTTTCGCGTCTTGGTTTAATTGAGTGCTCGAGCAAATCCTCGTGAGAGACATACTTTGCTTGAGGACAAACAAAGAGTTAGTTGGGGAGAGTTTGTTAGATGTCAAACATGTTATATATATTTGTATGGCATTTTGGCATTTTTCATTTCTTTCTAACGGTGAATGGTGAATTTATGCGGTAAAATGGACTTGTAATCCTGACATTGGAATATATGTGTGAAGCTTGTAATTTGTGTGTTAATATGCAGGTATAGGCATGAAAGGAGAAAAATTGTGAACACATGGAACCAATGCAAGTTTCCACTGATTTATTGCTGCAACAGGGTGTTCGCAGTGCGAACAATCTGGCGAAGGCCCAGCGAATGGAGGCAGTGAGCTCTAGATTTTCAATTTCCATTTGTTCGCACTGCGAACTCCTGGCGAGGGTCCAGCGAAGGCTCGCTGGTTAGTTCGCAGTGCGAAGGTGCTGGCGAAGAGAGGCAGAGAGTTCCAGTTTTGAGAATTTTGGCTCGCTAGTTTATTTGCAGTGCGAATGAAGCCAGCGAATGATTCGCAGTGCGAATGAAGGGTTCGCAGTGCGAACTCACGATTTCTGCTTGGGGCGGTTTAAGTCTCAGAGGCACTTAAGGTGCCATTTTTCCTCATTCGCAGTGCGAATCCTGCAGAATTCTGCTATGTATAAATAGAATTTCACTTTATGTTTAAAGGATCTTTTGTTCATTTTGATCCAAAATCGTAGTTTTCAGTCTTTTCACCATTGAAGCTTGTATTTTCACTTGGAGAAGCTGACTTTGCATCCATTCTCGATTATTCGGCGTGGATGTTTATTCATCTCCTCTCTTTATTTGTTATCCAAGCTACCATGAGAAGTGGTAGCTAAACACTCAATGTTGAGGTTAGATGTAGTTGATTCTGTTTTTATTTATTGCTTTTGATCTATTGTATATGAACAAAGTCTTTGATCAATATAGATGAAGTTGTTTTCTCTTAATGCTTTATGTTTGATTTGTTTTACTCTAGACATAGATTCCACAAATCTTGACCTAACAATTTCATCTCTTAAAAACCAAACTCTAGACATAGATTTGGGATTTGCTATTCACATTGTATTAATCTTAATGATCGTTGCTTAGATTGTTAGCGTGAGACATCATCTAACAGTCTAAACAACGATACTCACGACTTCGCTTTAGACATAAACTGAGTCGGGAGGATACGCGGTTATATTGGTCGAAAACCGAGTTCATATACTTGATTAATCGTTTATACGTGGAAAGGATTAGCGAAACCTAACCTTAACATGCTTTTATAAAACCTTTTACAAAATCTTTGTGACCAAATTAATCTTTGCTACAAGTGAATGTTAGAACCAATTGAGAAACTTTTGAAACCGTTAACTTAGAATATCGCAACTATTGAAAGGCACGCATCAAATATCAAACAATCCCTGTGGATACGATTAAAAACAACCCACACTAATACTCTTCTAACATATCCAAATAGTATTATGTTTGGTCTAATGAGAAAAATGAGGTTGATATTGATTATTGAAGTGTGGTATGTAGATTTGAAGTTGGCAGTTGTTTGATTTGAATTGCACTAAAGTCTATGAACGAAGGCGAATACTTTGAACAACTGGGGCCTACGTCTCATATTAAAAGATATTCATAACAAGGGTAGAAATGCTCCTTATCATTCTTCTTCATTTCTTAAGGCTCGTGGCGTAAGGGATTACAAATAGTTTTTTGTGTTTTGAAAAGAATGAGGCAAGGTGTGCTTGAATGGATGAAGCTCAACATGACCAGGTCTTGATGTTCTTCTATCTCCAAGATCTTGAATATGGATTGACTTGAGATTGACTTAGTGGATCCAAAGTAGTGCAAGTGTAAAGATCTAATTCAATCAAGTGATCAAGAGACTTATGATCACTTGAATGTATAAGAATCCTAAAGGCAACATGCAATTAGTTCATAAAAGTCATACAAAAGTCTAATGTCACAAATTGTAATTAATTAATCAAAATGACTTTGATTAATTAATCATCCACTAAAGGATCATGCTAAGAATTACATGTTGAGCACATGAAATCATGAAGAAAAACAATGGCATTAACAATTGAATTTAATCATGTTGACCCTAATTTCTAACTAATTGCACTAATTGAAATTAAATAAAATTATAACAATTTAATCCAATTAAGAACCTAACCTAATTAAAATCCTAACCTAAAGATTTCTAACCTAAAGAATTACATGTTTTTAATATGTATTTAATATGTATTTTCATAGTGCTACAAAAAGAATTAAAAGAAAAAACAAATAATAATTAAACCAATAATTAAATTCACTCTGCATGGGGGTGTGAAGCTGGAAAACGGAGTTTGGCCAGTAAAGAGGCACTGGGTCCAGTAGTTGAGGCCCATAGTTGTTTATTTGTCCAATTAAGAAAGGAGAGGCAGTGTGTTATCAAAGCCCTTTGGGCTTAGCATGTGTGGCCTAAGGTGCGTAACGGGGCAATAAAGATTGAGAGGATCAGGCTCCTCATTCTTCCTCATCTCAAACACGCGCTTTCTCCTTTCTTAAATCTCACCTCGCCTGAAATCGCTCCGTCATGCCAGAGGCGATGAAGCATCCTAGAAACCACCAAAACAACCACTAATCAAATTGTTTTTACCTCCTCTATGCACCTCTTACCCTCAACTCAACTTAAATCCTCTGAATCCTTCATTTCAAACATAACACCTCAAGAACCCTAAAATTTCAACCTAAAATTAAATGACCACCATTCAAAAATCAAAGTTAATACCTTAGGGTTATTGTTTGGAAACTCAAAGGCTAGAGAATGGTAACAACATTGATACAAAGAAATGAGGAATCGAAGGTGATGAGCTTTCCTACAGAGCGGGGGTATGTTTTGGGAGATGTTGTAGGTCTTGAAGATGAATTGGAAAAGAAATACCAGATATGTATAGCCAAGTATGCTTAAAATCCTTGCTTGCTTCATGCAATTTCTTCCTTCTTATTCTTCTTCTGAATAGTTTGTAGGATTTTGGTATATTGTTGCTGTTGTTGAGTGTTAGAGAGGTGAGGTTAAGCTCTTGTTGTAACAAAACTTCAAGGTGAAGTTTTGCTCAATAATGGAGTTGCGAGCTTTTAGTGTGTTGGTTGTGAGAGTGGGTAGAGAGAATTTGCAGAGTGTCGAATGAATTCATAGTGAATGAGTGAATGTGTTTTGTTGTTGATCACGATTGAGGAGAGTGTAGATTATATAGAGATTAAAGACTAACTGAATTGGGCAGCTAGGGCAAGGGAAGTTAGAGTTTTAGGTCAACAGTTAAAATTAGGGGTATTCATTGGTTCGGGAAAATTCAAACCAAACCGGAATCCAAACCAAACCATGGTGTTTGGGTCAGGCATTTTTTTAGTTTGGACATTAACTTAACCAAACCAATGAAACCAGATGTTAATTGGTTCGGACAACAGATTTCAAAATTCTACCCGCAAGCCCATCTACCCGAACCAATCATATTAATTCATATAATTTATATCATTATAATGCAAACTAGTATAAGATATTCAACTTTAAGAAGGAAGAAAAAGGAAACATATTTGTGACATTCACAATCCATATGAAAATACGAAAATACATAAAAAAACTATATTATTATAGAAAATTTTAAAAATATTTTCACGTATTTGTTTCTAATGTATCCGATCAATCCAACCCAAACCAACCCGTTATTTCTCGGTTTGGTTCGGTTTGGGTTTTATATAAAAAAAGTGAAAATTCAATCCAAACCAATCCATATATTTTTGATCGGTTTGGGTATCGGATTCACTCAAAACAGAACCATGTTAGAACAAGGTTTGGTTCTGCAATAATACCTCTGAGTTTTGATGATAACAAACAAGTATGTTTGTATGAACGATTTTGGTATTCTAATGTTTGTTATTTTTGAGAATTTAACAAGCAGGTTCTGCTTTTGATAAATAGCGTGGCTAAGTTATTAGAAGAGAATTGTTCCGCTTCTACGCTACACATTGTTCTGCTGAACGGTAGCATTTACTTCAGAAGACTCTAAAGTTGCATGACTCTGATACAATGACTTAAGAAAACAAGTTCTGAAGATCTAAAGACAGAAGCTCTGATGGACAAGTCCAGATGCTGAAGACTTAAGAAAATAAGTTCTGAAGATCTGAAGACAGAAGTCCTGATGAACAAGTCCAGATGCTGAAAACTTATGATTGTGAAGACAACGGGTTCTGAAGACCAAGTGCTAAAGACTCTGAAGATGTAGCTCTGCAAACTCTGAAGACTTGAAGCTCTTAAGACCCAAGTAATGTTTTCCCTTCTTCTAACTCATGCTCTCAGAAGCCTCTGAAGTCTGGAAGTTGAAAAGACTAAGCAACGTGGTACAACAGTACAACAGTACAAGGACACACTGCTCCACTCCGGATAGGACGGACGCAAATGTACTATTTGTCCCCCACGATTTTTCAAGCCGCCATAATTCTGAAATGTCAAAAATATCCTTCAACGGTCATACTATACATGGCTATATAAAGGCGTGAAGACTTCAAGAATGGTTACTGTAATTTTCATTGTTCATACGCTGTATAGTTAATATCATTCTTAATCAATATTGTTCTGAAAATCTATTTACTCATCTGCTTGTGTAGAAGCATCACTATTGTAAACAAATCTTTGTAACAAATAGTTGTTTGTGTTCCCTAAAGGACCAGTTGGGTCCGAATTTTTAGGAAGACTAAGACAGTGTGTCTTAGTATTGTTAGTCACTTGCAGTTGGCTTGTGTATTGTATTCCTTAAAGGACCGGGTAGGTCAGAATTCTTAAGAAGTCTAGGACTAGTGTGTCTTAGAGGTTGTTAGTCACCAACAGTTGCTAGTGCAATTGTAATCAGTTTGGTTATAGTGGATTAAGTCCTCGCTTGAGAGAGGCAAAATCACCTTGGCGGGTGGACTAGACTAACTTGAGGATTTCTCAAGTGAACTAGTATAAACATACTGTGTTCTTTCTTTTTAGTTTTTCTTACTTTATTATCAAGAAAAGAAGTCTGGTTGTAAAGGGATTATTTTCAGAAAATAGTTTTTATTTTAAAAACCCAATCCAAACCCCCCATTTCTTGTGTTTTTCACATCTTCAATTAGCATCAGAGCTCCGGTACTGAGTAGATAAAAAGGTTGAATTTTTATTAAGCACCTAACAGTGTTCAGTACCGATCCAAAGTGTGAAAAACAATGGCTGCCCCAGCTGGTACTTCTGATAATAATGAAAGAGACTCATATAGTGCAAAACCTCCTATCTTTGATGGCGAGAAATTTGACTATTGGAAATACAGAATCGAAAGTTACTTTCTGGGATTTGATCTAGATCTATGGGATTTGGTAGTTGATGGCTACAAACATCCAGTAAATGCTGAAGGCAAAAATATTGCAAGAAGCTCATTTACAGAGGCTCAAAAGAAAACCTACAAGAATCATCACACAGCGAGAACGATTATGCAAAATGCTATTTCATACATAGATTATGAAAAGATTACAAATAGAGAGACTGCAAAATCTATCTTTGACTCTCTTCATATGACTCATGAAGGCAACACTCAAGTCAAGGAGATAAAAGCTCTGGCTCTAATCCAGAAGTATGAGGCCTTCAGAATGGAAGACGACGAATCTTGGAAACTATGTTTTCAAGATTCCAGATGCTTGTTGTAGGACTCAGAGTTCTGGACAAAGGTTATTCTACTGCTGATAATGTCAAGAAGATTATCAGGAGTCTGCCTGTAAAATGGAGACCAATGGTAACTGCTTTGAAAATGGAAAAAGATCTGAACAACACAAGTCTTGAGGAACTGATTAGTTCTTTAAGAAGTCATGAGATAGAACTTCAAGAAGATGAACCTCAGAAAAGAGGTAAATCTGTTGCTTTCAAGTCTAAGTCTGAAAAGACAAAGGCTTACCAAACAGAAGAGAACTCAGAAGAATCAGAAGAATATTCAGACGAAGATGAACTGTCTCTCATATCAAGAAAGATAAACCAGCTGTGGAAACACAAAAATTGCAAGTTCAGAAGAAAAGGTAGATCTGAATCTACATTTGGTCAAAGAAAAGCTTCTGAAAAGAAGCTACTTGTTACGAATGCAAGGAGCCTGGACATTATAGGAATGAGTGTCCAAAGCTCAAGAAAGATAGAAAACCCAAGAAGGTTTTCAAAGCTAAAAAGGGTCTTATGGCAACATGGGATGATTCAGAATCAGAAGAAGAAGAATCTGATGAAGAACATGCCAACGAGGCACTCATGATAAAGACCAGTAGAAGCAAAGACTTATCAGAGGATCAATTGACACTTGATGAAGAATCAGACTCTGATGACGACAAAGAGGTACTTTCTTCCTTATCTCGTTCTGAACTTGAATTAGGTTTATCAGAACTTATGAAAAGGTATAAACTTCTTCTAAGTAAACACAAAACTCTGAAAAAGACTTTTGTGGTTGCCTCTGAGAACTCTACTAAGAGCGAACAAAATACTTCTGATTTAAATGAAAATTTTTTTTCTTTAGAAAAGTCTAATGTTGCTCTAAAAAGTAAAGTTTCTAAACTAGAAGAAGAAATTATTTCTAACATATCTGTTACTGATGAAGTAATCAGATATGATAGAGCTTTTCAGCACTTTCTTGCTAAAAGCATAGATAGAAGCAAGATAGCTTCAATGATCTATGAAGTTAGAAGAAATGGAAGTAGAGGTCTAGGATATTCAGAACCATCAAAACCAATTGATGAGACTCTGAGTATTAAACTAAAACCTCTGTATGAACATTTTGTGCCTGCTGGCACCGAACTGAAATGTTCTAAACTAGAAGGTTATGAGTGTGTTGCATCATAATCACAGACACATAAGAAAACTTCTAAGTTTAAATATCATGCACAAATTTCACGTGATTATCCCGTTGCACGGAAATCCAAAGGTGTCAGAACCTCTGAAAAGACTAACAAGAAAGGACCCAGAAGATGGGTACCTAAGAGTGAGATAATCTATGTTTCATACATCCTTGACGGCACCACTGAAACACCAATCATGGTACCTGGACAGTGGATGATCGTGACACATGACGGGAGAAAGGCGTATGTTCCAAGATTTGGAACTTAAGTCTGGAGGCGTCATTGGTTTCGGAGGAAACCAGAAGGGAAAAATCATTGGCTCTGGAACTGTGGTAATGGTAAACTTCCCTCCATCAACAACGTTCTTTTAGTTGAGGGTCTAATGCATAACTTATTGTCAATTAGTCAACTTAGTGACAATGGTTATGATGTTATATTTAATCAAATGTCCTGTAAGGCTGTTAGTCAGAAGGATGGATCAGTTCTGTTCAATGGTAAGAGAAAAAACAATACTTATAAAATTAAACTATCAGATTTGAAAAATCAGAATGTAAAATGTCTTCTGTCCGTTAATGAAGAGCAATGGGTTTGGCACAGACGTCTGGGTCATGTTAGCTTGAGAAGAATTTCTCAGCTGACAAGCTAGGACTTGTCAGGGGCTTGCCCAATCTGAAGTATTCTTCAGATGCTCTTTGTGAAACATGTCAGAAAGGCAAGTTTTCAAAAACTTCCTTTAAAGTAAAAATGATTGTTTCTACCTCTAAACCATTAGAACTTCTTCACATTGATTTATTTGGACCAGTGAAAACTGCTTCAGCCAATGGAAAGAAATATGGACTAGTCATCGTTGATGATTATAGTCGTTGGACATGGGTAAAATTCTTAAGACACAAGGATGAGTCACATTCTGTGTTTGCTTTCTTCTGCACCCAAGTGCAAAATGAAAAGAATTGCAAAATTGTCAGAGTCAGAAGTGATCATGGTGGAGAATTTGAAAACAAAGATTTTGAAAAACTTTTTGATTCTTATGGCATATCCCATGATTTCTCTTGTCCTATAACTCCACAACAGAACGGGGTTGTAGAAAGAAAGAATGGGACATTGCAAGAAATGGCTCGCACCATGATCCAAGAAACTGACATGGCTAAGCACTTTTGGGCAGAAGCAATTAACACAGCGTGTTATATTCAAAATAGAATCTCAATAAGACCTATTTTGGGTAAGACTCCTTATGAATTATGGAAGAATAGAAAGCCCAATATTTCTTACTTTCATCCTTTTGGATGTGTCTGTTTTATGTTGAACACTAAAGAGAATCTGGGCAAATTTAATTCCAAAGCATAGAAGTGTCTGTTGTTAGGATATTCTGAATGCTCAAAAGGCTACAGAGTCTATAACACAAAATCACGAACTGTGGAAGAATCAATTCATGTCAGATTCAATGATAAGCTTGACTCTAAAAAGTCAAAGCTAGTTGAAAAGTTTGCAGATTTGGAGATCAGTTTTTCAGAACCTAAGGAAAAGGCAGAAGAACCCAAAGACTCAGAAGCTCATACTTCTGATATTGTTACTGCTCCTACTGATCCTTCACAACAAAAGAAAAGCAGAATTGTAACTTCACACCCTGAAGAATTGATTCTGGGAAATAAGGATGATCCTATCAGAACCAGATCAGCCTTCAACCCTTCTGAAGAAACACTTATGGGTTTGGTATCCTTGATCGAGCCAACATCTGTTGATGAAGCTCTACTTGACAAAGACTGGGTTCTGGCGATGGAAGAAGAACTTAACCAGTTTTCAAAGAACGATGTTTGGGATCTTGTTCAGAAGCTTAAAGGTGTCCATGTTATTGGAACTAAATGGGTATTCAGAAACAAGCTCAATGAGAAGGGTGAGGTTGTCAGAAACAAGGCACGACTGGTTGCACAAGGTTATAGTCAACAAGAAGGAATAGACTATACAGAAACCTTTGCTCCAGTCACCAGGTTAGAAGCCATACGTTTATTAATTTCCTTTTCTGTAAATCATAACATCATCTTATATCAGATGGATGTTAAGAGTGCATTTATGAATGGCTATATTACAGAAGAAGTTTATGTCAAACAACCTCCTGGTTTTGAAAATTCTGAAAAATTAGATTTTGTTTTTAAACTTAAAAAATCTCTCTATGGTCTGAAACAAGCTCCCAGAGCTTGGTATGACAGATTGAGTAGTTTTCTGTTAGAAAATAACTTCACCAGAGGCAAGGTTGACACCACTCTCTTTTGCAAAATGTTCAAAAATGACATACTTATAGTTCAGATTTACGTTGATGACATTATTTTTGGTTCTGCTAATCCCTCTCTTTGTGAAGAGTTTTCTAAGCTAATGCAGGCAGAATTTGAGATGAGTCTGATGAGTGAATTAAAGTTCTTTCTGGGAATTCAAATTGACCAAAGATCAGAGGCTACTTACATTCATCAAAGTAAGTATACCAAAGAACTTCTGAAGAAATTCAACATGATGGATTGTACACCAGCTAAGACTCCAATGCATCCAACATGTATTTTGGAAAAGGAAGAGGTAAGTGGAAAGGTTTGTCAGAAGTTTTATCGTGGTATGATAGGATCTCTTATGTACTTAACTGCTTCTAGACCTGATATTCTTTTCAGTGTTCATTTGTGTGCTAGATTTCAATCAGATCCTATAGAATCTCATTTAACTGTTGTTAAAAGAATTCTAAGGTATCTAAAAGGAACTATTAACCTTGGTCTGATGTATAAGAAAACATCAGAGTACTCTCTTTCTGGTTATTGTGATGCAGATTATGCAGGAGACAAATTGGAAAGAAAAAGTACCTCTGGAAATTGTCAGTTTCTCGGAAAGAATCTGATCTCATGGGCAAGCAAGAGGCAATCAACAATTGCTCTCTCAACAGCAGAAGCAGAGTACATATCCGTGTCTCTGTGCAGTACACAGATGCTGTGGATGAAGAACCAATTGGAAGATTATCAGATACATGAGAGTAACATCCCTATCTTTTGTGATAATACTACTGCTATCTGTTTAAGTAAGAATCCAATCTTACATTCTAGGGCTAAGCACATAGAAATTAAACATCATTTTATTAGAGACTATGTTCAGAAGGGAATTTTATGTTTAAAATTTATAGATTCAGACCATCAGTGGGCTGATAATTTTACAAAACCCTTGGCTGAAGATAGATTTTTATTTATTCTGAAGCATCTGAAAATGGACTATTGTCCAGAGTAAGATT
The DNA here is from genome assembly GCA_022829125.1 of Lathyrus tuberosus. Taxonomy (NCBI): domain Eukaryota; kingdom Viridiplantae; phylum Streptophyta; class Magnoliopsida; order Fabales; family Fabaceae; genus Lathyrus; species Lathyrus tuberosus. The sequence goes on from JALAZF010000226.1 coordinate 8,805,933, forward strand.
TCCTCAGAATCAGATGTGTTTAGTCAGAGTCTAAAGATGTCAGATTTTCATTTAAACTCATAGGCATTTGTTTTAACCTTAGTTATCAGAAGATGCTTTGTCAGAAGTGTCTCTGATCAGAAGGAAATCTTTTGGTTTTCCAGACTCTGAGGATATCAATACGTGTCACTTAATTAAAGGGTGATTAACGCGTGAGCAGTACTTTTCTTGGAATTGTTTAAATCATGATTACGTTCATTTATCAATCCCCATTATTATGTTTAATTTTTCACGACCACTCAACTTCTCTCTACTTACACATTATATACTCGCTCACATCACTTCATTCCACACTTCATTCTTAGAAACCCTAAAACCCCTTCAGTTTTCTGCAACTCCATTATCTTCATCAATGGCGGAATCATCTTAAACTATCTCCAAAGCTAAGTTACTCGAATATCAGTGTACTATTCCTGAAAAATGTCATATCTCTCTCGACACGCCTGTTGATGAACTTCAAGCTCTTAGTGAATCCATGGTTTACTTCAAAAACCTCAGGGATAATGGATGCGATCTTACTCATACTCTCAATTCTCAAGGATGGGATGGTTACTTTAAGAGATTGCAAGGATCCTCACTTCCAAACTTGGTCAAAGACTTATGGATTCATGCAATCACTAGTAGACACGTCATTGTTTCTACTGTGCTTGAAGGACAAATCATCATCACTGAAAAGACAATCAGTGACCTAATCTCTCATGATGGAAAAGGACTAAGAATCGTCAATGTCCAACCAAATAAGCAAAGGGAAGCTAAGGTCACAACTGCTATTTTTAAAGAAGGAACTGATTTAGAATATAAAAAGGATCCACCATCATCACTCTTGAAAGATACTTTAAGAGTTTGGTTTAAAATCATGTTGGGAACTATGTATCATCGTCCTTCCTCTCATTCATCGGATTATATTAATGTGTCACAGAAGTATGTTTTATACTCTCTGTTGAAAGGAAAGAAAATACATCTTCCTTGCATTTTGTTCAACTTCTTGAGAGAGTCTATAATTAAATCAAGAATTGGTTCCACCAAGAAGGGAAATCATATCCCTTACGGCAGACTATTGTCTGATCTTTTTATTGAATCAGGCTTAGTTGAAGATTTATTGGTTGTTGGGTTCACTAAAGAACTACACAAATCTTCTGGATGGTCATTTGGGCAAATAACTTAAAGAATATGAGGCTTATTACGAAGATCACTCGTCAACCTGCTTTTCCAAACCAGTTTGACCTTGATTTTGTTCGATTTCAAATCTCTGGATTCCCACCTTTTTCAAATGACTATAATCCAGAAGAACTAGCAAACTATTTTGCTAAATATGAAGAAGAGGAATCACTAGATGCATGGATTGATCTGGAAAGTCTACCAGATGCTCTCCCTGAAATTGTCCAGAAAAGAGGGAAAGGAAAGAAAAAGAAAAATGACGATGAAGGACCATCGAAAAAGAAGATGAAGATAGCATCTACAGATCAAAGTAAGTCCTTTGAATCGTCCTCTAACATTGCATCTGGTTCATCTCTTCCTATCTCATCAACCCAACCATTTTTATCCACTAGTCCACCAATATACTCTACTGTTGTCACCACCTCTCCAACACCTATGTCTGAAATAATCACTATTTCACCGCAACTATTACAGTTGACTCCACCAAGGTTTGAAACTATCTCATCTCAACCAACTTCCACCATTTTTATCCAACCAACACTTGTCTCATCTGTTTCACTTTCTCCATTTATTCTCACTAAACATCCAGAAACAACCATCTCTCCTTCACCAACTTCAAAACCTACTCCACAATCCATAATTAATAACCCTGAAATTTCTCTAGACAATGATATCATCATTGTTGATGACTCTGTTGAGGATGATCTAACACTGCCTGAAAATCAAACCTCTGACCTCCCTCTCAACCTAGATGAAGAAATATCTATTTTTAAGAGTAGTGTGGTTACAAGGTTCAAGGCACTCTCTGATGAATCAAATTCTAGTGAAAACCCCTCTGATTTGGGTGCTTCATGGGACATGTTCAATCAGTGGATGGCTGAAGAATTTCAGAAGTTTCAAGATCGTTGTGTTCAGATAAAGGGTTATTTCGTTCAAGAAGCTGAGAAAAAGTTGCAAGAAAAGAAGGAAGCCGAAGCTAAGCTAGCTGCAGAAAAGGAAGTGGCTGAAAGATTAGCTACAGAAGCTAATAAGTCAATTGTCACAACTGTCAACGCCTCTGTACCTACCTCCTCTTCTGAATCTGCCCTTGAGCATTTGGCACAAGCAATTGATGGACTAAAAAAGGATCAACAGACAATAAAGGATGAGCAGACAATTTTCAGAGAAAGCTTTTCTGAGCTGAAAATTGTTAATAACTCTCTACAGAATATGCTTCGACAAATTCTGAACAAGTTGTCTCCAAACCCTTCATCCTCTGGAACCTAGGAACTTAGGCACTTAGGCTCTTTTCATGATTGCTCTTTTCATCCTCTGCCTTGTTTTAATTTTTTAATATTAATGAAAGCTTTTCTTTTTTATTATGACAAAAAGGGGGAAAAATATAATATGAACGTAATATTTTGATTCACATAATCAAATTCTGAAAAACAAGCTGCTACATTCTAACCAATAAACTTCTATTTCTGTTAGATTTGTTTTCTTGTTTTCTTTTTCAGGAAATATGAGATCTGAATACTTTTGGCATCCAATGTGATATCAAGATTTCAATTGGCACAATTGGCTTCTGAAAACTGAGTAAAAACTCTAAAGATCTCAATATCTGACCTATTGCAACCAGGGGGAGTTCACCCAGAAGGTTTGCAAGTCAGGATATTTAATCTTCATCCATTCTGAGACTCAGGGGGAGATTTTCATTAGAAGGATAAGTATTCCTTAACCTTATTACTCTGATTACTTTTTATGTTATGTACAAAATTGTGTCATCAAAATACATAGTTTCGTCATCATCAAAAAGGGGGAGATTGTTAGAACAAGGTTTGGTTCTGCAATAATACCTCTGAGTTTTGATGATAATAAACAAGTATGTTTGTATGAACAATTTTGGTATTCTAATGTTTGTTATTTTTGAGAATTTAACAAACAGGTTCTGCTTCTGATAAATAGCGTGGCTAAGTTATTAGAAGAGAATTGTTCCACTTCTACGCTACATATTGTTCTGCTGAACGGTAGCATTTACTTCAGAAGACTCTGAAGTTGCATGACTCTGATACAATGACTTAAGAAAACAAGTTCTGAAGATCTGAAGACAGAAGTTCTGATGGACAAGTCTAGATGCTGAAGACTTAAGAAAACAAGTTCTGAAGATCTGAAGACAAAAGTTCTGATGAACAAGTCCAGATACTGAAGACTTATGATTGTGAAGACAACGGGTTCTGAAGACCAAGTACTGAAGACTCTGAAGATGTAGCTCTGCAAACTCTGTAGACTTAAAGCTCTTAAGACCCAAGTAATGCTTTCCCTTCTTCTAACTCATGCTCTCAGAAGCCTCTAAAGTCTGGAAGTTGAGAAGACTAAGCAACGTGGTACAACAGTACAACAGTACAAGGACACACTGCTCCACTCCGGATAGGACGGACGCAAATGTACTATTTGTCTCCCACGATCTTTCAAGCCGCCATAATTATGAAATGTCAGAAATATCCTTCGACGGTCATATTATACATGGCTATATAAAAGTGTGAAGACTTCAAGAATGGTTACTGTAATTTTCACTGTTCATACGCTGTATAGTTAATATCTTTCTTAAGTCAATATTATTCTGAAAATCTGTTTACTCATCTGCTTGTGTAGAAGCATCACTATTGTAAACAAATCTTTGTAACAAACAGTTGTTTGTGTTCCCTAAAGGACCAGTTGGGTAAGAATTTTTAGGAAGACTAAGACAGTGTGTCTTCGTGTTGTTAGTCACTTGCAGTTGGCTTGTGAATTGTATTCCTTAAGGGACTGGGTAGGTCAGAATTCTTAAGAAGTCTAGGACTAGTGTGTCTTAGAGGTTGTTAGTCACCAGCAGTTGGCTAGTGCAATTGTAATCAGTTTGGTTATAGTGGATTAAGTCCTCGCTTGAGAGATGCAAAATCACCTTGGCGGGCGGACTAGACTAACTTGAGGATTTCTCAAGTGAACTAGTATAAACATACTGTGTTCTTTCTTTTTAGTTTTTCTTACTTTATTATCAAGAAAAGAAGTCTGGTTGTAAAGGGGATTATTTTCAGAAAATAGTTTTTATTTTAAAAACCCAATTCAAACCCCCCCTTTCTTGTGTTTTTCACACCTTTAAACCAAACCGGCCCGCGAACACCCCTAGTTAAAATGGATGGAAATTAGTTGGTTCAATCAGCAAATTAGTTAGAGGGACTAACAGTGTTAGTTGATGTTAATGAGTTGAGATTTTGACAGTTAGTAGTGTAGGTTGTTAGTGTTTGAAGCTTTGACAGTCAGCGAGTTAGAGATTATGTTAATTTCAATTTGGCAGTTAGAAAAAAGTTAAGTTGGTTATGTTGAACTGTTAGTGATAATTAGTATGTCAGTGAATTAGTTAAGAAATATGTTAGTGGATTTTGAAATCAGTTAGCTATGTAGGTTTGAATGTTAATTGAATTGTTATAGAATTGATGAGGAATTAGTTTAGAAAGAGGTTGGAAATTTAGCTAATAGTTAGTAGTTAGATTCAATTTGACAATTAGAAAAAGTTAGGTTAGTTAACTGTTAGGGTTAGTGAATTGTTTAATTTTAGTTAGTTAGTTATGTTAGTGATAATATTTTGAAAAACAATTAGGACTTATTTGAATATTAGTGTCAAACCCCAAAATTTACCCTTAGATTCATTGATCTTTTTTGCATATCATTATAGGTCAACCATATTGCATAACTAACTAAGTCATCAACTTTTGTTTTGCTTTGTTTCACCTTTGGAATTAGGGTTTGCTTCCAGAGACTTCAAGGGTTGTTAAATCAAGGTTTTGGATAGGTCATCCACCATTTCAGCTCTTAAGATGTGGGATCAGAGGTTTCCTGTTGAGTTGGATCTTCTTTGTTCAGAGGTTGTTTCTTCTGGTTTTTGTACTCAAGTCTAAGGCAAGAGGTATTGAGTTTTTCAATTGTCATGAGCAGTTCTTGTTAGAGGTCTATCAAGGCACGACATCAGTTTCTCTGAATTGCCACAAATGTGTCATTGTTTAGGGTTTCATCACTGGTTTGACTGGAAAGATTTTAGATCAGGATTTTGAAGATTAGGGTTTCTCACCCTCTTGTGTTTATGATCGGAAACTTTCGTTCATGTTGAGTTTCTCCTAAGGATAGCAGGTTAAGTTGTGAGCAGGTGTGGAAGGAGTGGTTCGTGTTCGTGTGCAAGCCTCCCATTCAAGTTTCAATCCATTTACCCATTCATATCTATATTTTTTATTTATTTCATTCACTTATCCATAAACCTTTTCCAAACCATTTTAATCCATTTAATCACCTTTTCTCATATCCATATTTTTGCCAATTTACCCATTTCATTTTCATTATCCAAACTCACCAACAAATCATCCATTTCGTTCATATTCCAATTCACCAAAACGTTTTATCATTTTAATTATCAAGTCTTTTTTAGTTATCCAAATAAAATTCAATTTTAAATTCCAAATCACAATCCATAAAGCCCATTTTCTATTTTGTTCATTTATCCATTTCATTATTATTATTATTCACTTTTTATTTTATTCCATTGTCCAAATAATTTGATATCCATTTTCCATTTTTTATTTTTAAGATTCACTCATAACCAATGTCACTTTTTTTTTGTTTACAAAGTCTATTATATAAAAAAGTCATCCAAAGTCCATATACAAATGGATAATAAGCCCATGTGCATTATTACAAAAAAAAAAAAAGAATTAAAAAAAAATATATAATAAGAATTATGTTCCAAATACTGCACAACACGATACAAATCTGGTACCACCATTCTGCACACTCTACTGCCAAAACTTGACAACACTATCAAACCTTTACCAAACTCTGCACAAAACTCCAAACTTGTTTAGCAATAATCCAAGATTCACAACCTGCGCCTCTGCATTAACATACCAACCAAAGACTAAATTCATTACACACCAAAACCTGTAACTCTGCAAGAATCCAACTTTAAACATAGTCCCTGCGCCTTATACCCTCATGCTGCCATCATTGCCACAACAAAACGTAAACAACACAACCTGCAACTCTAAGACAAAATGAAACCTGTGCAAAAAGGACCACACGATGCCACAAAGTGCCAAAGGATCTGCAGTGAAAAAAGACCTTACAAGAGCAATTGACTATTTCAATTAAAAGATAATTCTTTCTGTGTCTTGAAAAAGAAGAAGGCATTAGGATTTGAAACGAGCAAGAAAGAAAAACAGAAACTCACCATTTCAATTGGCAGTACAAAGACTCATTCTTCCTGTAACACCCCAAAATTTTCCCTCATATTTTACCATCAATAAGGAGCTTATGCTTCACATTCATATGCATTTAGGTCATAAACATCATACATGCATCATTGGCTTTCCCAAGGCATAGGATAAGATGTTTCTAGGTTATTGGCTGTTGAAAGAAAAGAGGATAAGATATGCTCAAGCACTCAAGCTACAAAGGCTTCTTATGCCTCAAAGACATCATATTTGGTTAACCATTTCATCAGGAGATTGGATCTTGCAAGAAACTTGAAGAGAATCACCTCCTCCTATCTCTTGATCCTCAAATTAGGGTTTACTTCTTTGAGCATGTGACACCCTAATGGGCAAGGATCTTGAAGCTTCAACATCATCTTGGTTCAAAGGATTTTCCTTTCTCTCAAGAGGAATTAGGGTTTTGACCATTGATCAATATCTCCTAACTTTTAAGGGCCAAATTAGGGTTTTGTGTAAAATTAGTTTATTTCTGATTCTTTGGGCAAAGCTTGATCCCATAGTATTCTATATGTTCTCAAGTATCCATGAGTGGAATATGGACCATCAATTTCACTCAGAGAGGTTTCAATTGGCCAAATGATTGAGAATCGACCAAATTGGGAATAAAGTCAACTGAGCAGTGAAAAAGTTTTGAGGTCAAACTTGTGTACATCATGTCAAATATGATCAATGGGTAAGATTTTATCAAGGAATGCCAAAGGGATCATCAAAAATCAAGAATTGTGGAAAGTTACCAAATTTGGCAAATTAGGGTTTTAGAAAGTTTCCATTTTTGGAAAGTTTTCATGGTTTGCAGCCAACTTCATGGCCATTTTTCACCATGTCCCAAGCTTCATTTCAATTTTTGTCAAAAATGAAAGTTGTAGTATGCATTTCAATCTTTCAAACCATATGTAATTTATCTCTATTGGATCATTTTTTAGCAAGTTATGGTTGTTGCAAGTTAGGGATTTTCACACTTTCATTTTCAACACTTAGAAATTTTTCTAAGTGTTTAAAGGTCAACTTTTATGCCAAGGTTCAAGCCTGTTTTTGAGTGATTTCCAAGCCTCATTTGGAAACCATTTTTAAATGAAAGTTGTAGAGCATTCTTCCACCTTTCCAACCATATAAAGAATGTGCCATTTGGATTTTTGAGTCAAAATGTATGATCAATCAAAGTTGGGACATTTAAGTTGTTCAAGTGAAAAAACTTAGAATTTTCATCATGTTCAAGACCTCTATTTAACTTGATTCTCACATCAAACTCGTTGTGCCAATTCCCCTCTACAATTTGATACCAAAATTGTGCAAATTGGCTCATTGATCATCAAGTTAGGACCAACCAAAGTCATGATCATGCAAGTTGGCAAAAGTGGACATGACTTAGAATTTTTCAGCACGCATGGCAGTTTGGATCATGCAATCTTCAAGGCCATTTCTCATGATGTTTAAGGACTCCAATCCAATTACCTCTAACATCAAACTTGTAGTATCAAGTTTCCTCTTTAATTTGATACCAAAATTGTGCAAATTGGCTCCATGATCATTGAGTTATGTTCATCTAAAGTTATCATCATGAATATGTTTTTTCAAGTGTTCAAGGCCATTGAATTTCACTCCAAATTCAAAATATCATTGCATCATGTACTGCCCAAACCATGCGCATCATGTCCTTGTCATTACTACAATTGGCCATGCACTAATCCTTACACACCATGCATACCATAACCTTTATTCCATGCATCCAAGAAAGACAAAAAGCAAAACTTAATGGACAAGTCACAAGTTCTGACTACACTAGCTATTGTTCATCAACTTACCATCCATATCCTCATCATCATGTACATTATAACAACCATACAACACACACATGGCCAAACCCGTGCCTAACACTAACCTCTCTCATTTTTGAATTTTCTTCTTAACCTCACCTCTAACTGTTTTTAACCATGATCAACTCACTAACCATCATCTAACCAATCTTATATAACACTCTAACCAACATTAACTGAATCAGTTACTTCACATTAACCAAAAAAGATCAAAATTCCTCCATTGAAGCTCACAACTTCAGAGTTTCGAAACTCCATCATTTTGGAAGATTTGGCCATGATTTTCTCACAATCTTCATCCCTACAAATTAATCTTGCTTCTGTTTGTAGTGATTCTCACCTGGAGCACCTACATCTTCATTTGCGAATTCATCATCTTCCATCATCTAACTGGTTTTTTCCTCAAGATTCAAGGGGTTTTAGGCATTTATTTTGCTTACCAGAGTAGATTACAAGACTTGTATGGAGTTCTTGGGTTTCTTTGCACGTGGGCTTGAAGCTCAAACCAGGTCAGAAATTATGAATTTTTTTGCATCATGTTAAGGCCATTTATGATGTTTAGAAGCATGTAATCACTTGCATCTGAAGCCCTACCTCTTGTAGGCAATGTTTGTGGATAGATTAGGGCTTTTCATGAAGATCTTGATTGTTAGGGTTTAACTTAATCCTTTTCGTTTTTCAGTGTTAGAGGAACCTAATGAGAATTCTAAGGTTAGATTTGAATTCAGTGTGAAAATTCGAGTAGAATCATGGTCCTTTTTTTTTTATTTCTGCAACATTTCATCTCCGTCGACGGTGGATGTCACTGGAGAAGACGACCTGAGTTTATCTCCGGCGTCTGTGTCTTCAAAACCTAGTCAAACATGTGTGGGTGTCACTCTTTGATAGGGCCATGTATTAAGTTCTGATCCAACGTGGAACTCTTCCTTGCCCGCGTGTAACTCTTTTGAAATTCACCAATAAGAGTAGTCCAGCGCATTAATGAATTAGGGAACATGAGAAACACGTGCAGTTATTTCCATTCCTTTTTTTTTTCTTTTTTTTTAATAATAATCAGTTAATAAAAGAAGTTGGCTTGGTCTGGGCCTGCGCCAGGGTTACTACTCACACCCCCAGTGCATGGCCCATGAGTGTATATGAACTGAGGAATTATTATATTTGTACCCCCTGGCTTGTTCTTCCCCATTGTATTTTCTTTTGTGATGCACGTTTCATTTGAAAAATTTTAAAAATAGTTTTAATCACTTATAAATTATCAAAATATTCATGAGTGATCTTGGATGCTTTAATTAATTTTCTAATTTTTTTTATTCCATTTTTGATATTTTTAATATTTGTTGTGGAATTTTGTTTGGGATGTGTACAAAATGACATACTTTGCACATTATGCTTTGAAACTAATTTTTCCCAACTAGTTTTGACCTCTATTTTTGCATGCCTTTAGTCACATGATTATAGGACATATTGATGATCATATGGTATTTTTACATTATTTTTGGTGCATTTTGAATGCCTTTTTGTGACTTGCTTTGAATGATCATTGTTGGATGACTTGCCTAATATTTGCTATGGTTTGAATCACTTTGGCACATAATCTTGAGCCTATTTTTTGGACATGTTGAGCTTCTGACTTCATCATGTTAGGTTTAAATTCCACAAAATTTCAAGGCTTCTAACTATTTTTTCATGAGTGGATCATGACATGCCTAGTGTTTGGATGTATGTCTAGAAGTTGGTTGAAACTTGATGACTATGTGTGACCTCTCTTGGGCCATTTTCCTTGAAATGTTTAAACATATTCATGATGATATTTTGTATGCCATTATTATGCTTTGATGTTGATTTTTGATCATGACTTATATGCTTACTTTGAGCCTTAAATGCCTACCCGATTTTTGTTCAATGCTTACCTAAGTGATTGGATTTGATGATGCATTTATGCAACCCTTTTTGGGACCTTTTGATCATTGATTTGAACTTGTTATAACATGAGGTACAGCCATCTAAACTCACTTTATAGGCCCCTTTTGAATACCTCTAATTGATGTTACATTTGTGTGAACTTGTACATGCTCATTTGCCCACTTTGACAACACTCTTTGAGCCAATTGTATGCTTTTTTTGCTCAATGTTTGTGTGATCTAATTGTGAGATATTATGGGTCATTTGGAACTTCCTTGTGTGATATTACACTCCCTTGATTTGACTTTGTTCACTCTTTACTTGATTTAAACTTCTCATGCCTTTAGGAGATGTTTAGGCCTAGTTTTGATCCTTGCTTGTCTTAACTTCTAAGAATGCTTTGACATGGAACTTTTGTGACAACTTGAGGTTACTTTTAAGCATTGAACACATGTTTTAGCTTCTGACTTAGGTCATTCAAATGTCAACTTCATGCTTACTTGTTCATTGTATGTTCATAAGTGAATAATGCCTCATAAGTGTGACATCTTTGTGTAGGATTGCCTAATCTTTTGAACATGACTTGGTGTGGATTTAATGATCATTTCTTGAATTCTTAAACCTCAGTTAGCATTGACTATGACATGTAATGCTACTTCCCCATGTGGTTTCTAACTTCATGTTTACATGTTTGAACTTTTAAGGTGTATCTTACATGAACATTGTGATGACTTTTGTTTGAGTTAAGATATGGTACATGATATGAATCCTTTTGAACTTTTTAGGACATTAACATATATGTGACATAGTAGGACATAGCTACTGACCTATGTAGGTTCTCACCTCATGTGAGTCCATTTCCTTTTGCTAAGTGATTGACTTTACTTCTAGTGTAGTCTTAGGACATTTGCATGAGCATAAATGCATTGTTTTGCATATTTTTTTCAACTATCTAATAGTTGAATTTGGTAAGTATTTGTATTAATTTACATTGTTGTCCTCACTTATGTGACTTCTCTTTCATATCATTACACTTTTTCTCCTTTATTTTGTGATTGAATCATCTAATGTTTACTTGTGTATGATCATATGTTCTCTTAGGATTCCTAGCTTGAATCTAATTTTGGATTAAGTTCAAAGTAGGAGAGACATTAGGTTACCAATCCAAGCATGCTAACATAGGTAGAGATTCCCTTTCCCAACTTCAACGATAGGATCAACCATTGCATGATAACTTCTAGGATGAAGATCCCCTTAGAGTTTTCTTTTAACCATTTGAGTCTCTCTTCTCTCTCTAAAAAGAAAAGCAAAAACACTTAACAAATATTGTATGTGGAGTGCGCCACGAGCCTTAAGCACATGGAAAATGATTAGTGAAGGTCTCCTTTACTCTTCTAGGGTGCTTTGCAAATGTTTCGTTGGGGGTGACCTTGCAAGGTATTCGTTCCCATGTCATAGTCTTTAGCACGATACATATCACAAATAAAACAAATCAAAACACTTCTTCTAAAAGAGAAAAACAAATCAATCGTCTTCCTTCGAGATTATTTTCTCATCTCACTTCCTCTGATCGTAAGGACGCACTATTTTCGTTCTACTGCAAACAGGTAAACGCGTAAGTCTCCATGCAACGAGCGACAACACCTAAACTGCTAGAACGCGAACGTTAGCATCGTCCACCTAAAAAACACTAAATAAACAAAAACCCATAGGTCAAACTACGACTGCTCTGGTTTCCTCTCTTCTGTTCGATTGAGGATACGTAGGCATAAGACGGTGATGTCTTGGCGAGAAACATTCCCCCACAATCCCGTAGTCCCCCGAACTACGCTGACTCTGAATTTCCCACTCCTGAGGGAATACGTAGGCCTAGGGCGGTGAAGTCTTATCGAGTCACCTCTTTTCTTTTCCCCCCGTTCTCTGTTTCTCATTCTATTCCTTTCCAGTTAGCAGTGGAGCTTCAGATACCTACACCCTTTGATCAGAACAACAAGCGTGGATCCCATCGAGTACGATGGACGCGAGGGGGTGTTAATACCTTCCTCTCACGTAAATGACTCCCGAACCCAGACTATGGTTGCGATGACCATGTCTTTCCCTTCTTCAGGTATTCTTCGATCGTTTCCTTTCCCTACGTCGGGATAAATAATGTTCGGTGGCAACTCTTCTATTTTTTCCGCCGGTTGATTTTTGCAGTTGCGACAGTTGGCAACTCTGTTGGGGACTCTGGTTCCCTAAGCGAGTCAATCCTAGCGCGTGTTTGTTTTCGTTTATTGGGTGTTTATTTGTATGATTTATATGATTTATTTATGGATTTTATTGCACGTTTATTACTTTTATCGCATTTATTTGCCTTATTACATTTTATTACTGCCATATATGTATTGAACTGTGCTGAATTGCTAGTTTTCTTTGGTGGGCAGGGTGTTCTGAGAGATAAGCCCGCTACCCAGGCTTGAGTATGCACACAGGTTTTAGAGTGGATAGTCGTGTCACTTGCGTGGTGGTGACCACATGTAGTGTTCACGAGACCCACAACCAGACGAGGTTCCTTTGGGAGATATCCTATACTGCATGTTGATGCAGGTCATTGGATGTTCCTATTGTGAGCTGTCGACTCTGGTGACCATTCTCGAGGACTCAGTTGAAGCACTCTTCTAAAGGGGTAATAATGTCAAACCAGAAATGGTGAACGCATTATTGCTTCTTGATCCGAGGACCCGAAGCTGAGAACTCGCTATAGGATGACCTTTTTGAGGGGGAATCAGTTAAGGCCTCCTCGATTGATGATGATGCCAAACCAGAAATGGTGAACGTATCATCATTTCTCGACCTGAGAGTCCGTGATACTGAGGATCCTTTGTTTTAGAACCCACACGTGAGAGGGGATGGGTGTTTACAGGTTTGTAGGTAACTTTGACCTCCAACCTACCCGGTTATCTGGTATTCTTACTGAAGTGAATAGTCAATCCTATTATATTCAATCTGGCATTCTTACTGAAGTGAACAGTTGATCCTATTATACTTAGTCGTTTCTTATTCACACACTTCAGCATAGACACTATTCACAGTTCAGCACAGACACGTCCAGCTATATGTGGCACCTCTGATTCCATGTCGTTGCATTGCATCATTTCATGTGCATACCCTAACATTCATGTTTTTTCATTTCCAGGTCTATATCTTACTCTTGATTCCATTCAGAGGGTTTCTACAGGGATGGATACTAAGAAGAAGAAAAATATCATCATCTACAAGTTTCCTAAGCCTGATCTAGGCCCCATTAATAGCTTGAAGGCTTTGGCGAATCCAGAAGTGTTTGGAGCTTTTAAGAAGAAATACGGGTGCATCCTATCTTTTGTTCACAACATCAGTGATTATGAGTACAGGGGTTTTCACACTTTGTTGCAGTTCTACGATCCTCCTTTGAGGTGTTTTGTATTTCCAGACTATCTGTTGGTCCCAACCCTGGAAGAGTATGCAAGTATCTTGGGGATTTCTATCAAGGAGAGTGCACCGTTCTTTGGCTCCTAAGTTTGGGGATGTGGCAGGTGCTCTTTATTTGAGCAAATCAATGCTAGAAGCCAACATAGCCAGTAAAGGAGGTTTTCGGGGTTATCATTTGGGTTACTTGACAAAGAAATATCAAAAGGCCGCTGAAGCTAAGAGATGTCTTTAGAGATGATGGCAGCGCAGAGCATATTGGTTAGCTGAACCAGAGTATTAGGAAGAGAAACAAGCTGATAGAGCGACCGACTCATCCTGATACCGAAGCACTTCTCGAGGATGGCAAGAGCAATTTGTACGGATTAGAGGCTTGGGAATGAATTGTCTCTGTATTCCTGTGTGTTGCTTATTGTGATTACCATCAGGCTTATTGATGGAAGCACATATGGTTGTACCAGACGTGTTTGTATGACTCTTTGAAGTATTATATGATGAGATGTTCGTTTCATCAATATTTGTTTCAATAGTATTCTCTCAACAATGTTTGTTCTAGCTATATTTTCTCAACTATATCCATATGTTCCAGTAAGACCTTCTCAACAATGTATCTGATCCCTCGCCCGGTTAAAACGGGAATCAAAGTATAGAAATACTTTGGAAATGATTGAACATGACATATACATGCATTCACGTATTTCATTTTGCATAACAGGTGTTTACATGTGGAGTTCTTACCTTGTTTGATTGAATAGGTAGGATTGCTGACTCTTACCTTCACCATTACTCAACACGCCAGAATCAACAGAGAGCAATGGAACAGATTTAAGCTGAGTTGAAGGAAGTACAGAACCAGATAGGGAAGTTTATGGGGGACATGCAAGCTTTATTTCAGGGTCAAAATATGTTGAGGGAAGAAGTCCATCAGCTGAAGAGTCAGATGGGCTTGATCATGGAAGTCGTGAGGAACGTGTTAAGAAAGGAAGGCAATCCCATGCTCGAGGAGGCAGCAAAAATTGTCATTCCTCCCTTGCCTGTGAGGTTTCTCCCAAATTGTGATTTACCTCGTGGATTCTCTGCACAACCTGGGGTTCCAGATCTTCCCCAGCAACAACCATATCTTGTTTCCCAAGACAATCCCAAGGTTAAGAAGTACGCCAAGAGGCCGAAGAAGCCTGAAAGAGTTTTTGACCCGCTCCCAATGCCATATTCTCAACTACTCCAGCATCTACTCCAGCTTCAATTGGTTGAACTTTGGACGTTGGCTCCGCTTACTGGCACTCCCCCACCGGGTTATGATGTAAGAGCCCATTGTGATTTCCATTCCGGAGCACCGGGGCACAGTGTTGAAAAATGCAGGGCCTTTCAGTATACTGTCCAGGATCTGATCGATTCAAAGGCCATTGAATTCACGCCGAGCGGCGTGAGCCTACAAGATGGTCTTACTCCTGCTGCTGCAAAAGAAGTGAATTTCCTTGTTCTCTTTCCTCAAGATACATCATGTCAGGGGCATATCTTGCGGTCCTTGGTTTTGGAATCTCCACGTCCGCAATTGTTGCCTGTTCCTCGACCAAGTATGAGAAGGAAAGTGCCATAGCAAAAGGAATGCCCAAATCAGTATCAGCAATCCTATGCTCCTCAGCAACAGAACTATCAGTAACAGAGACAACAAAGATCAAGAAGGCCTGATAGAAGGTTCGATTCAATTCCTATTCCTCTTAGTCGTTTCCTTGCTCGTTTTCTCGAAAGTTCGTTGGTTCAACTAAGGGAGGCCAAGCTTGTTCCAGACCCTATTCCTCCCGGCTATGATGCAACTGCTAGATGTGAGTTCTATTCAGGGGAATCTGGCCATTCAATCGAAGATTACAAAGCTCTGAAACACCAGGTGCAAGATCTGATTGATGCTAGGGTCATGACTTTCGCGGCAGACGGTCTGCACACTAATTGAAGCCTCCCAAGTGAGGACTTATGCTGCAAATAAGCCCCGACGAAGGTAGACCTCCTCAACAATGGCAATTTTCAGTTACTTTACTGTATTTTCATTTGTAATTTCTCATTGTTTGTTAAAGCATTGTATACATGTAAAACTTGTTTGTTTTGGATGATGACCTTAATGCAATGAATATGCTTTTCTTGAAGTAATTCATTTTTATTCATTCATATGATATTTCTATTCATTGCAATACCAATTTACGTGCTTAAACTCTTAGAGGGAGTATGACGAATTAAAAACGCAAACTTTCTGGTCGTATGCTTTTGGGAACAAAACCTTGCTGATGATGTACATGCATTGTTTCAACTCCCCAAACACTGGAGATATAAGGAAGATAGACCCTAGTCAACCCTGTTGAGCCTAGAAGTAGGAGTTTCTTTTGAAAAAAACCTTTACAACTTAACCCTGGGGCAGGGTAGTTGTTAATTGATTTGACCAAGCGTTCAAATTTCAAAAGGAATGCGCATCTAAGGATCCATTACCTTTTATCCCTTACGCATCAGGAGGTCAAGGGGCGTGAAACCACAATGGTTATTCCTAACCGCAAGGAGTGAAGCAGTCACAATCCTTTTATGAAAATCAAGACAGCCAGTGTTACATGATTTGTTCAAACAAAAAAAAAAGAAAAAGAAAAAAGAAGAAAGAAAGCCCGCTAAGTCAAAAGCTTGAAAACAAATGACTTAGGCAAAAGTTAGGGCATCCTACTGGACATCATAATAAAAAAGGATTCATAAGAATCAGTGAAATTCTGGTACATGTGCAGAATTCAGATGTCCTAGAACATGCCGTTTGACATCTGGTCTAACATGATCACAAAGGGCAAGGTATATAGCAATAATCATGGTACTGAAAGGATAAAAGCAAGACACACAGAATTGTTAACCCAATTCAGTTTAACACACCTACTCTGGGGGCTACCAAGCCAGGGATGAAGTCCACTATCAGTAGTATAAATTCAAAGCTAAACTCTCCGTTTACAGCTTATCACTCAATCACTACCCAATGACCCCTCTACCTAGATCCTCTCTAGATATGAGAAACACTCCTCACTCCCAATCATCGCAATGATGTCTAGCAGTCGACAATCCGCCACTGCATCAACGGCTCTTTACCTATACAACGATTCAACAAGGAAGACTCCCTTCCAAGGCACAACTTAGAGTTACTTAAAAGCTTCCTCCAAGAACAATACTCCTCTTACTTAACAGCTTCGAGGATCACACTAACAAACTGTCCAACTCACAGGTCGAGTGGTACAGGAACCAACCCTAATACTAGAACTTTTACATCTTTGGTTGCATTACAAAACTAGGTTACAAAACATCTATATATAACCTATTCCCAACTGGATTTGGGCCTACAAAAGCATAGCAAACGAGCTGCTACAAGTCAGCAGAAACTTCTGGTACAAATTAGGACTTCAATCTATAACTTCCTAAAATATCTCCATATTTAGAAAGTGTATATTTTCCAATATTCTTCTCAATTTCAGACTTGAACCTTCGGACCTTTTAATTTAGCGCCACATAGACATTGCATATTATTTCCTGAATCTTCTGCATCTGTTAAGGCATAACAGAATTCTAAATTCTCTTCAGTTCTGGCGCGATGTCGAATGAACCTGCATGGGACATCTTGATACGACATGTTGTTCCAGATTTTGAAACTACTTCAGCTCAACATGTTCCAATGCACACTATGACATCTTGCTCAACCTGTTCTTCTTTAGCAAGATAAACTATCCTATCTAACATATTGCTGCTATTATTTGTTTTACAAAATTAATGCCAACCCTTAAAATTAAAGAACTAACATTCTCCCCCTTTGGCAAATTTTGGCTAAAACAAATACATAAACATTACAACTCAGATTACAACAGCAATCACAATTCTATACTACTGACAGTAGTCATCAACAAATACTGAACCTAACAGTAGCCATCAGTAGCTACTGAGAACAACAAACAAGGAGAATCATCTTCATGGGAATACTTGAATGATGTAAGGACATCATGTTTGACAAATCTTCAAGCATCACCTTCATTTGGTGCACATGAGGAAGAAGATATCTGGTGTACATGAGGAAGAAGATATCTGACTCCCCCTTAATACCACACATTTCTTTTTCCTTCCAGCTCAGACCTGGATAATTATAGAAGACTCCTCCAGAAAAGAAACGTCTGTCCTGACACAAAGGACCAATGGTGGCATAAGAGATTTCTGCACACCTTACTTGATCAGACGCCCCCAGTCGACCTGTGGCATAAGATGAAACTTAAGAAGTTTAATCTATCAACCCAAGTAACTCAGAACACAAGTCACAACTGTGTTCATAACTCAGGACACAAGTCACAAGGAACTCAGCACCAACTCAAGGAAGGGATACCCTCTTCGACATCTCTGCGCATTGGAACTCCAGACTCCAGACAAGGCATTTGCACAACCCATTTCACACACCCTTTCTCCCCCTTTTTAGCCAAAAATTGGCAAAGAAGGCCCTCACAGAACCAAACCCAAGTGATGCTTACCCAAATACAAACAAACACCATAATACTTGAAAAATAAGGACCCTCACTTGGCTGAAGGAGAAGAGAACAACCCCTATAAATAGCTGATCAGTTACTTTGGAGTTAACGAGCTTTGAATATTTCAAGGTTCTTGGTCAAAGAAACGCTATTTTAGGTACCAAAAACTCCATTCAATATTCAATGCCTACCTTCCAAAAACTGCCTTGACTGCCTTAAATGTTTCTCAACTGAATCTTACCATAAATTGAGCAAATAACGCTCCATGCATAGGCAGAGACACGTGTTTCACCTTATCCTTGCACTACCGACCAGAATAATTCCTTGTTTGGCTCAAGAGAAACATGTCCTGTACCATGTTCTGACATCTTACCAAAATAGTTTGTCTGCTTGCTCATAAAATTATCAACCCAAGACTCCACAGAGACTTATACAAACACATCTTCTTATCTAATGGATACTGAGACGACTTCTTAAAATAGTAGAAAAAAATAAAGTCACCTAGATACACCAATTCTGCTTTTCAGACCTCTCCTGCATAAGTACTAACTTCACACAGCTATGATATGTCCCATCAAGATGTTTGACATCACACTGCACAAACTTGAACAGCCCACAGGCTACACAGAAATCAGCACACTTGCAGTGATAGGCTTAACATTAAATTCCCTTTATGATATCATACCAATAATGCCACATTCTAGTATATGTTGAGCAAGACTTCACCATGGTGATACATGGTCTGCCAAGTCCAATAAACAAAAGCCCATTTGGTATGACATTTCTCAAATGCCCCATAGCCATTGTTCTTAGATTACTTGCAATACAAGATAAGAGCTGCCACCACCTTATACTTGTATTAGAAGAACCCACCTTAACTTCAGCCATTCTGACAACAACCTTCTGTCCTTACATTCACAAGCTCCTAATGAAGTCTTCAACATGAGAGTAGTCATGTATTACCAGAACTACTTACCAACTAGACCAGAGTCTGCCCACTCTAATCCACATTATGTCAGAACTGCCACTTCGAACGATAATGCTGCTTCTTCCAACTCCACAAGTATGGTACACAACAAACACCAATGTTGTGACAATATGTAGGACATCAGCACAAGACAAAAGAACACACCTTATGTATTTCATTCAGGTAGTCATAACCACTTGATCACTATCAACAGCTATACCGAAGGTAAACTAGAGTGAATCACATCAGACAACCAGACAGGACCTAGTCTCATCCTTTTAGTTACAAAAAGACAACCTCTACCAAGGCACCAATCACGAAGTTCTGGTATCCAATGTGACAGATTCCCAAGAAAGACAGATTCCCAAGAAAGACTACTTTGACTGGTCGGGCGATACAAACAAGGTCTCTTTATGCAGTATAAAAACCAAGCTTCTTAGCTTCTAACATCGCATCACAGATAGAGCCATGAGTCAGTCTAGTAAGGATGCAAAAAGGAATCACATGCAAGAAGTCGAGAAACCAGATCCACAGAGGTTGAAGGACCAAACATTTTCCACCACTGGTACAATTTCAGGAGCAAAGAGAACAAGAAAGACATCAGAGACAAGGATGAAGACAATCAAGAAGAACCAAGTGCAGCTTCAAGCTTCTGATGATGAATGGGATGAAGATTGGAAAACTTTTCTTGATTCGGGGGGTTGGGATAACCTTTAGACCCTTTGTTTGGTGTTTTTACTAATCTTGTATGCTTTCAAAAAATTCAAAAAATTTCTGTTTTAATTCTGTTCCATTAAACTATACAAACGCAATGAGGATCACAACTGCACAACACACATCACAGCACACTTAATCCTCATGTATGCAAAATCCTAGTTTGCTTCAAAATAAGTGTCAACACTAAAAGCTGCAGAATTATCTATCTCCCCCTTTACATCACACGTCCAGCTGCATAAAAATATAACACTCTCCCCCTATCAAGAATAACATGTGCTTCTTCGTACCTTGAAGAAAGGAAAACATAAGACGCATCTTCATGTCTTCAAGAGCTCACTCTTTGTTTAACTCACAAGTTGAACATAATCACCACTTGTACCAATATTCACATGATCCCAATCTGATCAACTTTTCTCTATCTAAGACCACCAGTACTCCTTTGCAAGGAGAATACCTTAAATGAATGGAGAACATGAGACTCATCTTCATGTCTTCAAGAGCGCACTCTCTGTTCAACACACCTGCTGAACACATTCACCTACTGCTTGACCCTTACATCAGTACATAAATCAGGTAGAGACTTGTGATCTCAGGAGACACATACCAAAACATTCTGAACAGAATGTTCTGTCAACAGATGTTAAGACATCAGTCTTGACATCATGAGCAGAGTCCAGTTGCACTAAGAAAAACACCATATTCCAAAACCGAATCACCAAACTTCCCTCTTTAAGCCTCGAGACCAGACACAACCATCATAACCCATCACATCACAGAAGCATGAGAGTAGTATTCTCTCATCTAACTCTCCAATCTGTAATCAATCACTTCTAACAGCAGCACAGGCTATGATTGAATCACACACAGTCAGTACTAGACTAGCTTCACACAATCATACAGATGATACTTCCAGACATAAATCATGCCTCTCTGATCTTTTACCTTCATGTCCAAGAAGTCTGCTAGCGAAAATACTTCTTGAAATCTCAGGTTCTCCACTCCTGCAGCAAGGAAAAAAAAACTGACCTCAGGAGTAAAAAACATGTTGATCCCACCTTGACCAACTCACACATCTAAGATAAGTTCCAGGGCCAGAACCTTCTTAGACATACCACCCAGATGCCTCCTCTTCCAGATCAAGAGTAGAGTCCAAACTCATGTGATCAAATAACATTAGTTTAGCACCCAGAGCATCTGCTATGCCATTCCTTCAGACAACAGAATTCAGAACAATTCTGACATGATGTTCTAACATAAGATAGGACATCATTCCAATGGACACATCAAGAGATCAAAGACTAGAGATTAGCCCTTTTAGGAATAGAGGCAAAAGTAAATTACTTCTCTTCCTTACAACTTCACTTATTAATGCCTTTATGAGTGGACTTAAACAATACTCTTCAAGTATCGTTGACAAAGTAAGTTGAAGCAGTCTTACATATATCCCATCGCCATAGTATATATATTTAGAGAAGAACAACCTTCTCAAATGCAACCTCAGGATGTTTCAGATAGGTACGCAGCGGATCAAAACACAAACTCCTCAAAACCTTCAGGTGTCACATATAATCCCTAGCATCATAATCCAGGTGACATCACAATACCACAGGTTTGAAAATAAATCAAACTTAACATAACCACACCACAACAGTTTTTCAACTAAACCTCCAAGCCTTCAGCATATTCCACTGTCTGTCACGAACGGTTCATCCCCCACTTCTAGGGACCATTCTCACTCCTATATGACCTTTTCAGTAGAAGGCTTCTACCTTGACCAAGAACCAGAAAGTATCTTCCCTCGGATCTCATCCAAATATAGAACAGAATGACCTGCTCTGATACCAATTGAAATTCTGGTACATGTGCAGAATTCAGATGTCCTAGAACATGCTGTTCGACATCTGGTCTGACATGATCACAAAGGGCAAGGTATATAGTAATAATCATGGTACTAAAAGGATAAAAGCAAGACACACAAAATTGTTAACCCAGTTCGGTTTAACATACCTACTCTGGGGGCTACCAAGCCAGGGATGAAGTCCACTATCAGTAGTATCAATTCAAAGCTAAACTCTCCGTTTACAGCTTATCACTCAATCACTACCCAATGACCCCTCTACCTAGATCCTCTCTAGATATGAGAAACACTTCTCACTCCCAATCATCGCAATGATGTCTAGCAGTCGACAATCTGCCACTGCATCAACGACTCTTTACCTATACAACGATTCAACAAGGAAGACTCCCTTCCAAGGCACAACTTAGAGTTACTTAAAAGCTTCCTCCAAGAACAATACTCCTCTTACTTAACAGCTTCGAGGATCACACTAACAAACTGTCCAACTCACAGGTCGAGTGGTATAGGAACCAACCCTAATACTAGAACTTTTACATCTTTGGTTGCGTTACAAAACTAGGTTACAAAACATCTATATATAACCTATTCCCAACTGGATTTGGGCCTACAAAAGCACAGCAAACGAGCTGCTACAAGTCAGCAGAAACTTCTGCTACAAATTAGGACTTCAATCTATAACTTCCTAAAATATCTCCATATTTAGAAAGTGTATATTTTCCAATATTCTTCTCAATTTCAGACTTGAATCTTCAGACCTTTTAATTCAGCGCCACATAGACATTGCATATTATTTCATGAATCTTCTGCATCTGTTAAGGCATAACAGAATTCTAAATTCTCTTCAGTTCTGGCGCGATGTCGAATGAACCTACATGGGACATCTTGATACGACATGTTGTTCCAGATTTTGAAACTACTTCAGCTCAACATGTTCCAATGCACACTAGGACATCTTGCTCAACCTGTTCTTCTTTAGCAAGATAAACTATCCTATCTAACATATTGCTGCTATTATTTGTTTTACAAAATTAATGCCAACCCTTAAAATTAAAGAACTAACAATCAGTCCAGGAAAAATCAGGGAAATAAAGAAAAAAGAACAAATAGAAAAAGCGAAAAGGATTACAAAAGAAAAATCCTCGAGCAAGAGTAAGTCGTGTGATTACAAACACCAAAGACAAAAGGAGCGACGACCACTTCGAAAACATTGTGGGCTCCTTAACCATCACTGATGACATGCAATAACATTTTGAAAGGTGAGCGCTTGTGTCAAATTAACTCAACGTAGGACTGGAGGACATCAAGGAGAATGGGTGGGTACAAACAAAATTTTGAGCCATAAGTTCTTCTTTCTCAAACCGTGAACCAGGCCACGTTACAACCCTCAAAAGTCCTAATTGAGGTAAGGTATTCCGAAGGCGTACTTCTGATAAGACAGCGTTCCTGACTCCCATGAATGGGGCTAAAATGCTTTTACTGGTATTGCATGTGCATAATGTCCTTCAATAAAAAATTAGTGTCGCGTCGTAACTAGTGATTCGTTCACAGGGTTTGGTGATACCTTTTCAATAAAAACTTCAAGATTAACATGAATGTTGCATTAGAATAATCATTCTCAAAATAAGCATTTTCTGCTTGCCTACCTTGTACTTGATGCCAATGAAGCTTGCATAATGAGAATCAGTCGAGAAATCTAACTTTGCCATGAGGAAATTCCTGGACAACCATATTGAGGAACATGTAGTCAAAAGACTCTGTCAGGTAACAGTTTTCTCATGAAGTTATGCACAGATGTAGCCAATCTGGGGCAGTCACGTCAGGAAATCTCTCCAAAGTTTAACCAATTTGGGGAAATCATGTCGAGATTCAGCGAATCTCTTAGAGACAGGGATATAATTATTATAAGACTCATACTGAGGCAGGCCACCTCAGGAGCGAGAAGTTGTCCTCTCCAGAAGACGGTTAATCAAAAGCACCTCTTCAAGATTCAGAATACTGGGGCTGAATATTTCAAGTCATTACGAATCCCCTCGAGGCGAATTCCTTCATAGATTATGCATTCTGGGGCAGTTACGTCAAGATCCGATAAATCTCTCCAAGAGTTTGAAGACCCTGGGGCTTTTTGAATGCCAGGTTTTCTGTAAAATCCTCTTGAGAGGATTTCTCCCAGTAGACCTTGTGGTTTGAGACAAGTGGAGAGTTAAAAGAGCCATTGTTCGGTTATGATAATCAACATGCAGTTGATCAACAGAAGCGTGAAGTGCCATAGTAGTTCCCAGCATGGAGTTTCTCTTCCTCAACAAGGCGCCAGAAGGTATCTTTTCCCAACGAGGTGTTAGAATCGCTATTCGTCCCCGACAGAAATAACTAAGGTTGTATAGTCCTCGGCAGAGTGCTATGTTTTCTTATTATTCTCCCCAGTGAGGGTCTAGAGTTTTGGTCTTCCCAGCCGGAGTTGGATTTGTCTTTTCTCCAGCAAGAGTTCAAGTCCCCCGACGGGGTAAGAATGGTTTGTTCTTGCTCTCCAAGTAGGTTGACATCCCCATCAAGAGGCTTGTTTGACCTCCCGTCCCCATTAGAGTCTCTCTCTCTCTAGCATGGAAAATCTAGCATCCTTAGCAGAGAATTGGGAATTTCTTTCTCCCCAGCAAGAGTGCAGAGAATTTCTTTCCCCAGGTCAGAGTGGTTTATTGCTCCCCAGTGAGTATTCAGAAGTTGACTGTCCCAGATAGGATAATGTTGCATCTCCAGCAGGAGATTTGTTTGATGTCTCCTAGTAGAGATCTTACATCCCCCACAGAGCCTTGATGCCTACTTTCCTCATCAGGTCAGGAAATGTAATCTCGCCAGCAACGCTATGCTATTATCCCCAAGTAGAGTTTGGCGTTTACCCTCTCAACGGTTTGATCAATAATGGTTGACATCCTCGGTAGATTCCAAGTCCAATGGTTATTGGCACCTTTTCCGTATCAGGTCTTTGGGTTCCATCTTCAGCAATTGTCATTCATGATTCCTAGTGTAGGGAAAGTCATCTTGGGTTCTATCTTCAACAAGGGTTATTCATAACCCTCAGCAGTGTGGAAGTTCATTTTTAGGAAGGTCGTTCAGCTTGTCTTCCTCAGCAGAGTTTATTTCTGGGTTTCTTAGCACTTCTCTCGGTGGAGTGTCATCTTGCATATAGTAATCATCATTACATTGCATCCTCAAAACACGTAGCATTTCCATTTGATATGGAGCATTACGCCACGGAAAAATTCAAACATATACATTCGAAGCATAAGCTAGGTTTGATATTATCCTTACCAGACGGTCCTCAACAAAAAATAGCACATTTTAGGAGATTAAATCTTATTTTATCCTGGTGAAGTTGCCCATGATTCTCTCATCATGTTCGTACTCCCATGGAGTAGTTGTTTGTTTAAACTTCTCTTCGCCCCAACGGAGTCATCTTCCCTTCAGATCTTAAGTATGTGAAGTCTACTTCCTATATATCTTGGTTATTATCCTAAATTTTGGTTAGTATCTTCTATCCTAACTATTAGTTGGTATCTTTCATTCTGAGTACGACTTTGGTCGGCGTCCTCGTTATCCTAACTTTTGGTTAGTATCTTTTATCCCAACTATTGGTTGGTATCTTCCAATGTGAGTACGCCTTTGGTCGGCGTCCTCGTTATCCTAACTTTTGGTTAGTATCTTCTATCCCAACTATTGGTTGGTATCTTCCATTGTGAGTATGCCTTTGGTCGGCATCCTCGTTATCCTAACTTTTAGTTAGTATCTTCTATCCAACTATTGGTTGGTATCTTCCAGTGTGAGTATGCCTTTGGTTGGCGTCCTCGTTATCCTAACTTTTAGTTAGTATCTTCTATCCCAACTATTGGTTGGTATCTTCTATTGTGAGTACTCCTTTGGTCGGTGTCCTCGCTATCCTAACTTTTGGTTAGTATCTTCTATCCCAACTATTGGTTGGTATCTTCCAGTGTGAGTATGCCTTCGGTTGGCGTCCTCGTTATCCTAACTTTTGGTTAGTATCTTGTATCCTAACTATTGGTTGGTATCTTCCATTGTGAGTACGCCTTTGGTCGGCGTCCTTGTTATCCTAACTTTTGGTTAGTATCTTCTATCCCAACTATTGGTTGGTATCTTATAGTGTGAGTACGCCTTTGGTCGGCGTCCTCGTTATCCTAACTTTTGGTTAGTATCTTCTATCCCAACTATTGGTTGGTATCTTCCATTGTGAGTACGCCTTTGGTCGGCGTCCTCGTTATCCTAACTTTTGGTTAGTATCTTCTATCCCAACTATTGGTTGGTATCTTCCAGTGTGAGTACGCCTTTGGTTGGCGTCCTCGTTATCCTAACTTTTGGTTAGTATCTTCTATCGCAACTATTGGTTGGTATCTTCCATTGTGAGTACGCCTTTGGTCGGCGTCCTCGTTATCCTAACTTTTGGTTAGTATCTTCTATCCCAACTATTGGTTGGTATCTTCCATTGTGAGCACGCCTTTGGTCGACGTCCTCGTTATCCTAACTCTTGATTAGTATCCTTTATCCCAACTATTGGTTGGCATCTTTCGTTGTGAGTTCGTCTTTGGTCGGCATTCTCGTTATCCTAACTATTGGTTAGTATCCTTTATCCCAACTATTGGTTGGTATCCTTCGTTGTGAGTTCGCCTTTGGTCGGCGTTCTCGTTCATCCTAACTTTTGGTTAGTATCCTTCATTTCATCCTAACTTTTAGTTAGTATTCTCGTTACCCTAACTCTTGGTTAGTATCCGTTATCCCAACTCTTGGTTAGTATCTTTCTTTGTGAGTTCGCCTTTGGTCGGCGTTCTCGTTCATCCTAAATTTTGGTTAGTATCCCTCATTTCATCCTAACTTTTGGTTAGTATCCTTTTTCATCCTAACTATTGGTTAGTATCCTCTTTCCCAACTTTTGGTTGGTATCTTTCGTTATGAGTTCGCCTTCGGTCGGCGTTCCGGTTGTCTTAATTCTTGATTAATGTCCCGTGTCCCAACTATTGGTTGGTATCCCAACTATTGGTTCATAATCCTTGGTTTTATCCCGACTCTTGGTTGGTATCTTTCGTTGTGAGTTCACCTTTGGTCGGCGTCCTCATTATCCTAACTCTTGGTTAGTATCTCATTTCCCAACTCTTGGTTGGCAATCTCTTGGTCAGTATCTTTTATCTTAATCTCCTGGTTAGTTTCCTCTTTCCCAACTTTTGGTTGGTAATATCTTGGTTTGTATCCTCTATTTCAACTCTTGGTTGGTATCTTTTCTCTATCCCAACTTTTGGTTAGCAATCGTCGGTTTTATCTCAACTTTTGGTTGGTACTCTTTATGAGCTCGCCTTCGTTCGGCGGCCCCGTTATACTAATTGTTGATTAGTGTCCCGAATCCCAAATCTTGGTTGGTACTTTGTCCTTTATCCCAAATTGTGGTAAGTATCCTTTATTCCAACTTTTGGTCGGTATTCCTTGTCGCGAGTTCACTCTTCATTAGTGTTCTTCCCTTCCCAACTCTTGGTTGGTATCTTTCTTGACTCATCTGTCACCTTTCGCTATCTCAGCTTTTGGTTTGTACCTGTTATCTTCGAGCCCACCTTTGGCTGGCAAACACTCAATCACTTCATTATATCTCCCCGCAGTTTGCAAATTTACGGGTTCTTTTAGTATTCAATCCCCGTGCACCCTGAATATCTGAAAGCCGTTGTTCTCATCCTTTCAGGTCCACAGTTGATTGAATAGGGGCAGCTATAACACCAAAAAAATTTCCCTCCTATTTTACCATCAATAAGAGGCTTATGCTTCACATTTCATATGCATTTAGGTCATAAACATCATGTATGCATCATTGGATTTCCCAAGGCATGAGATCAGAGGTTTCTAGGTCATTGGCTATTCAAAGCAAATAGGATGAGATATGCTCAAGCACTCAAGCTACAAAGGCTTCTTATGCCTCAAAGACATCATATTTGGTTAACCATTTCATCAGGAGATTGGATCTTGCAAGAAACTTGAAGAGAATCACCTCCTCCTATCTCTTGATCCTCAAATTAGGGTTTGCTTCTTTGAGCATGTGACACCCTCATGGGCAAGGATCTTGAAGCTTCAACATCATCTTGGTTCAAAGGATTCTCCATTCTCTCCAGAGGAATTAAGGTTTTGACCATTGATCAATATCTCCTAACTTTTAGGGGCCAAATTAGGGTTTTGTGTAAAATCAGTTTATTTATGATTCTTTGGACAAAGCTTGATCCCATGGTATTCTATATGTTCTCAAGTATCCATGAGTGGAATATGGACCATAAATTTCACTAAGAGAGGTTTCAATTGGCCAGATGATTGAGAATCAACCAAATTGGGAATAAAGTCAACTAAGCAGTGAAAAAGTCAACTCTTGACTTTTTGATGTCAAACTTGTGTACATCATGTCAAATATGGTCAATGGGTGAGAATTGATCAAGGAATACCAAAGGGATCATCAAAAATCATGAATTGTGGAAAGTTACCAAATTTGGCAAATTAGGGTTTTAGAAAGTTTCCATTTTTGGAAAGTTTTCATGGTTTGCAGTCAACTTCATGGCCATTTTTCACCAATGCCAAAGCTTCATTTCAGTTGTAGTATGCATTTCAAGCTTTCCAACCATATGTAATTCATCTCCATTGGATCATTTTTGAGCAAGTTATGGTTGTTGCAAGTTAGGGATTTTCACACTTGCATTTGCAACACTTAGAAATTTTTACAAGTGTTTAAAGGTTAACTTTTATGCCAAGGTTCAAGCCTATTTTTAAGTGATTTCCAAGCCTCATTTGTAAATCATTTTCAAATGAAAGTTGTAGAGCCTTCTTCCACCTTTCCAACCATATAAAGAATGTGCCATTTGGATTTTTGAATCAAAACGCATGATCAATCAAAGTTGGGACATTTAAGTTGTTCAAGTGAAAAACTTAGAATTTTTCTAAGCCCCAAAAGTCAGTTTTGCACCCATGACTTCAATGAAAATTTTCATCATGTTCAAGACCTCTATTCAACTTGATTCTCACATCAAACTTGTTGTGCCAATTCCCCTCTACAATTTGATACCAAAATTGTGTAAATTGGCTCATTGATCATCAAGTTAGGACCAACCAAAGTCATGATCATGCAAGTTGGAAAAAGTGTACATGAGTTAGAATTTTTCAGCAAGCATGGCAGCTTGGATCATGCAATCTTCAAGGCCGGTTCTCCTGATGATTAAGGACTCCAATCCAATTACCTCTAACATCAAACTTATAGTATCAAATTTCCTCTTTAATTTGATACCAAAATTATGCAAATTGGCTCCATGATCATTGAGTTATGTTCATCTAAAGTCATCATCATGAATATGTTTTTTCAAGTGTTCAAGGCCATTGAATTTCAATCCAAATTCAAAATAAACCCATTGCACCATGTACTGCCCAAACCATGCACATCATGTCCTTGTCATTACTACAATTGTCCATGCACTAATTCTTACACACCATGCATACCATAACCTTTACTCCATGCATCCAAGAAAGACAAAAAGCAAAACATAATGAACAAATCACAAGTTCTGACTACACCAGCTATTGTTCATCAACATACCATCCATATCCTCATCATCGTGTACATTATAACAACTATACAACACACACATGGCCAAACCCGTGCCTAACACTAACCTCTCTCATTTTTGCATTTTCTTCTTAACCTCACCTTTAACTATTTTTAACCATGATCAACTCACTAACCATCATCTAACCAATCCTATATAACACTCTAACCACCCTTAATTGAATCAGTTACTTCACATTAACCAAAATAGATCCAAATTCCTCCATTGAAGCTCTCAACTTCAGAGTTTCAAAACTCCATCATTTTGGAAGATTTGGCAAAGATTTTCTCACAATATTCATCCCTACACATTAATCTTGCTTCTGTTTGCACTGATTCTCACCTGAAGCACCTACATCTTCATATACGAATTAATCATCTTCCATCATCTAACTGGTTTTTTCCTCAAGATTCAAGGGGTTTTAGGCATTCATTTTGCTTACCAGAGTAGATTACAAGACTTGCATGAAGTTCTTGGGTTTCTTTGCACGTGGACTTGAAGCTCAGACCAGGTCAGAAATTCTGAATTTTTTGCATCATGTTAGGGCCATTTATGATGTTTAGAAGCATGTAATCACTTACATCTGAAGCCCTACCTCTTGTAGGCAATGTTTATGGATAGTGTTGCACCCCAAATTTTACCCTCATTTTTCTGCTAGTTGGTGTTTTTTTTATTTATTTTTCTCTATATTTAAATTTAATATATTTTCATTTGTTTTTATTTTAATTTAATTTCAATATGGCTTATTTTATTTTTATTTATATTTAAATTGTCCTTTCTTTATTAATTTAATTAAATCTCAATTTAATTTAATTGTGCAAAATTATTAGTTTAATTAATTAAATTAATTGTTAATTTAGTTTATGTTTCTAATTATTTAATTTAGGATTTCAATTAGATTTATTGTTTTTTTGTTATTTAACCTCATTATAAGTTAATTCAAGAAAGAAAAGAGAAAGAAATTTTTTCACTTCCACTTATCACTCAGCAAGTGGTCCACCATGGCTTTTATCTTGGCTTTGTTTGGAGGAATTTCATTAACCTCCAGCCAATGAGAAGCAAGCATGGCTCTTTGACTTTTCAACTCTTTACTTTGGCCAATGATGGAGCGCCGTGTGGCATTTGAAGGAGGAAAAGAAGCCAATATCTTTTTCTTCCTCTGTCGTGTAGCTTGTTTACAGGAGAAGAGGAAAAACCCAACAAGCTCGTTTCATACTCATTTCAATTTTTAATCCGTTGGCGCGCATACGACCACCAGCTCTAACCGTACGAAGCTCTGCGCATCCTGCTCCTTCTGCAGACCTGAAAACAACAAGCCAACAACGGTCACAATTTCAAAAATAAAATTCAAGAACAAGTGCAGTTGTTTAGAGGATATATAGATGAAAACCGGAGGCGTTTGGGGGGGGGGGGGGGGGGGGGGGAGGGGGGAGCTCTTCCAATCTTTGTTTCTCCAAATCCATAACAACCCATATTTCTGAAAAATCATTTCCTTTTTTTAACAACAAAGCAAAACCTTCAATCCTAATGTCCCCCTCACAAACCTTCTGCATCTTATCTCAACTCCATAAAACTCCCACAAACCTCCATCTCCGCCGCCACTTCTCCCAAGAAAGCCACCGATTCCATAACAACCTCTGACCCCATTCTCTTCTCTCCTAAAGCACCACGTTGCTCCAGCCGCTGGAAAGACCTTCTCGGCCTCAAAAAAACGCTACAGCTCCACCAACACAACAGCAGCAACCAAAACATCACCGGCAACTTCATCTACTTATCCTTCAAACAAATCCTTCAAACACTTCCTCAACCGGAACTCCAAAACGACGTCGTCGTAAACATCAAAACCCACTCCAAAACCAAACCTTCACAACGATTCTTAAGACCTTTTCCAAAACTCTTCAACTCTCACCAACTTCGTCTCTCCTTCGATCCCTCCGTACACGACCTTCACCAGACCTTTCCTTTCCTCATCATACCACAACTCAACTAAATCAAAACCTTCACCTACCCTCTTTTCGTTAAACCCACTCAAAACCACGAAACACCAACCCAAAGCAAGGATGAGATGAAGAGAAAGTTTGAAACAAAAACCCAAATCACACAAACCTGAATAGAATCGAACCAAACAGAGCGAAAACTAGAAGTCGAGATCGATCCACACGGAGAAGAGAGAGTTATTCGATTTATGAGAAAGGTTGGAGGAAAACGATTATGACGTCCGCTGCTTGATGTAGCTTGATGATAGCCGTTTTGAGCCATAGATTTTTTTAGTATTTTGTTTGCTAATAACAATGCTTTGCTGTTAAGATTCATTCACCTTTCTTTATCTCATGGTCATGTAGTGATTGGGCCGATGAAGCATATCGTTGGAGGCCCAAAGTTGATCTATTTCCCATTCTCTTTTTTAGCACACCTTCTCATATGATTCCACGCACCATCCTTGCCGCGTCTTGTGGATATTGGACTTTTAAGTCCAACTTTTTATACACACGCCAAAATTCAGCGCCCCCCTCCTCCTTTTTTAAAAAAAAAATCATTTCCATTTATCAACCTTTTTTAACAAGTTTTTTTTGGAATTTTTAATCTCTAGTTTCTATGTTTTTATTCAGCTTATTCATGTTAATCCACTTAACTTAGTGGTTCATTGCATTTCTTTTTTAGGCCAATGACTTTATAAGAATCTTGACTTTGTTGATTATTTTCAAATCATTAAAAGTCTAGATTTGTAGGAGGCCACTTTCCTTTTTTATTTTGGTCGATGAAAGTAAAAATCCAAGATTATCGATTTATCGATTAAATCTTGATTTAAACGAGACCAACTTGATTTTATTTTATTTTGGTCGATGAAAGTAAAAATCTAAGATTATCGATTTATCGATTAAATCTTGATTTAAACGAGACCAACTTGATTTTATTTTATTTTGGTCGATGAAAGTAAAAATCTAAGATTATCGATTTATCGATTAAATCTTGATTTAAACGAGACCAACTTGATTTTATTTTATTTTGGTCGATGAAAGTAAAAATCTAAGATTATCGATTGACCGATTTAAATCTTGATTTAAACGAGACCAACTTGATTTTTATTCCGATTCTATTTTGGTCGATGAAAATCAAATATCAAGATTATCGATTGGCCGATTTAAATCTTGATTTAAACGAGACCAACTTGATTTTTATTCCGATTCTATTTTGGTCGATGAAAATCAAATATCAAGATTATCGGTTTGCCGATTTAAATCTTGATTAAGACGAGATCAACCTTATCTTTATTTCGTAATCTTTATTTAGGCCGATGACGTTACACAAATCTTGACTTTGACCATTTCAAGTCAATAAAGTCTTGATGAATGTGAGGCTACTGTTTATTTATTTTTGTTGGTCAATGAAAGTCAAATATTAAGATTATCGATTTCTCGATTAATTCTTAATTTAGACGAGACCGATTTTATTTTTTTTCATTTCGATTCCGCCTTCTTTATTTTGGTCGATGACATAACAAACCTCATGGTTTGGTTGATTTCATTGAGTTGACAAAACTTTGATCAACGTGAGACCACTTTCTATTTAGTCGATGAAAGTCAAGAATTATCGATTATCGATTTCTCGATTAAATCATGATTAAGACGAGACTACTTCATTTTATTTCATCTTATATTCAATCATTGTCTAACATGTTTAATTCTCACTTTGCATTGATATCATGATTTTTATCTTATCTTATTCATGTATTATTGTATCATTGTATTTGCACTAATCTCTTTATCTTAGTAACTTATAACTGTTATCTTTCCTCCATTCCAAAGGAAGGTTAAGCATGTTGACTCCTAAAGTCATGACCTCCCACCTTAACCTAAGTAACCTCTTAGGAGAAAACTTTATTTCTTGGCCTCATCAGAGCCATAGAAATCACAACTAGCTTTAGGAGAGAGTTCTTAAACTCTTAGTGATATTCATCCTAATGAATCATCACTTTCCCTACTGACTAAAACATAACATAGGTCCATTTCAACTATATCTAAAGAGTTCTTGAACTCTATAATGAGCTCACACTCATTTCCCCTCTGAATATTGACCACAATCAATCATTCAGTAGAAGTAGAACTACGCATACTCTGATTCTATTCCCGAGGATGCATAGGCGTAAGGTGCGATGCCTTATCGAGTATACTTAGATACTAACCCCTAGGGTTTTCAACCTTTAGCATAGAACCTTTAGCAAACATAACGTAACACAAACAAGAGGCTCCCGTAGAGTACTACGGACGTTTAGGGTGCTAATACCTTCCCTAGGCGTAACCAACCCCCGAACCTTAGATCTCTCCCCTTTAGATTTTTCTAACGATCTTGAACCTTTCCTTTGGATAAATCAAAGCCGGTTGTAAAAGAAAATGATGAAAATTAATTAATAATTTGTTATCCGATTTTCACCGCAACAGAAATGGCGACCTCACTGGGGAAAGATTAGACCTATTGCTGGTCCTTTCCTAAGAGGGTTAAGCCTATCTTGTTTTTATGTTATTCATGTTTGCTTATTTACTTGTATGCTTATGTATGTCATATTTGCTTATATACTTGTATCTTTGTTCTTGCTTCATTATCTGTTCTATGGGTTGACATGGTATCTATGAGTGAGATAAGTCCTAACCCGGACTTGAGAGAACACATATGTTTAGGAACCGTGGACATAGTCATGGGAACTTCGAGGGAGAAATCCCAAAGGAGGGAACTTGAAGTCCACACACAGTTGAGGCCCTCTTGGAAGTGGTATATGTTGAACGAGCAATCGTGAATGCGTTACTACTTTCGACCTAGGAGCCAGAGATACTGATGACCTTTAGTTATCCCTTTTACCCCAGTTGGCCTATTTAGGACGTAGTGCGAGGACTGTGAGGGAGCAATCCCAAATGGTTGCTACGCGATACTACACTCAGATGAGACTCTCGTGAGAATTTTATTGATCACTGAGCAATTGGGAAGTTGATAAAATCCGAAAGATGGATTGTCGACTCTGGGAACTTCTTAGAACCCTATTCAGCAGGTGAAAACCAGTAGTACATACCTATTGGGATGGGTAGACCTTGGCTCCATTCATGAGACCCCACAACCTAGGGTTTGTTTGTTTTGTTGTGTGTACATATGTTTGTGCTCGTGTGCTTTATGCATTTCTACATTCAAGCGTTCTTAGCCCTTTGGTTTCGAGGAACTCAAATACTTGTTTCCTTTTCAAAAGATCAACAGAGCTTGGATTTTAAAAACAAAAACTTCTTCTGTTTTCCAAAAAGTTTGCAACTTGCCTTTGAGTTCCTTGAAACCATTTGGCTTGCATTAGCATCTCATTTACACCATGTCATAGCATGTGCATTTCCTCTCTGTCTTCGTCTCATGTCACCGTTTTCCCTTCAGAATCGCCTTTGAATCGTCACCCGAGCCAAACTCGACAAAGGATGTCTGAATAATACTATGAAATGGATAGAGTCAACAGTGAATTGAGTGAGCTCCGAGGAGGAATGGGGCAGATCATGGAAGTTTTGAATGTTATACGAGCAAAGGTGGATATGCAGGTCACCGTAGTCTCAGAAGTCATTGCTACAACTGTAGAACCTCCCGTTACTATTGTGAACCCTACTTTGGGCATGCCTTTTAACTTCATGCGTGCTCTGGCCGTCACTTCTACTCAACAAGCCGTTCCTTTGGTTAATGAGGCTTTTCAAGCTATTCCTGCCTTCACTCCAGCAGCAGTGCAAGCCCAGATGCACCCAGTTTTTCAGAATCCACATCCGGTTCATGATCATGTCAATAGGTCCGAAGAAGGGGATAATCGACATGAAAGGTTGGAGGAAAGTGTAGAGACAATGCGGAGGAAATTGGAAGCAATGGAGAGGAGCAATGAATCTAATACTAATGTTAAAGACTTGTGCTTAGTCTTAGGCTTGGTAATTCCACCCAAGTTCAAACTACCCAATTTTGACCTATACTCGGGTGAGACCTGTCCTAAGTCGCATTTGGTCATGTATTACCGACGAATGGCTGCATTTATGGATAATGATAAGTTAATGATCCACTGCTTCCAAGATAGTTTGAAAGGAGTTGCTGCAAAGTGGTATTTGACTTTGGACCAATCTAGGATCCGATGTTTTCAAGATGTGTCTGATGCTTTTGTAAAGCATTATAGATATAACATGGACTTGGCACCAGATCGTAGACAATTACTGAGTATGTCACAGCGTGATACCGAGTCTTTTAGAGAGTATGCACAGAGATGGAGGGAGCTGGCTTCACAGGTAGAGCCACCTTTATCTGAAAAGGAGCTAACTGATTGGTTTGTCGACACGGTGAGACCAGAATTCTACGAAAGGATGATCAGTAGCGTGTCTGCTAATTTTTCCGATATCGTGGCTGTGGGGATTAAAGTAAAGCTTGGTCTGAAGAGTGGGAAAATGACCAAGAGAGCTGGTAGTCCGAGCGATGATGCCAAGAAATTCTTCAAAAGGGAAGGAGATACCAATGTGGTGATGACAAACAAAAGGAGGAAGAATCATTACTGGAAACGTCAACGCCAACAACAGTGCTATTCTGTTCAACAACCTTATGTGGCCACCATCGCGCCAACATTCAACAGTCAAGCTTCTGTTTATCAGCCAGTTCCTCAACCACCAGTGTATCAACGAGCGCCCAACGCTCCTACTTATCGCCAACAAACTCAAGTTTCTCGTCAGAATATTCCAGGAAAAAGAAAGGGTGGAAGGCCTCCGATTCCTCCCATTCCTATGACGTACACATCATTGTATCCTGTTTTGGTACAACAAGGATTAATAACTACATGGTCATCAGGCCCACCTCCTGATCCGCTTCCACCTTCTTATAATCCTAATGCTCATTGTGCATTCCATGAAGGCGCACCAGGCCACAATTTAGAAGGATGTTTTGCTCTGAAGCATATTGTGAAGGACTTAGTGGAGAGAAACATTTTGTATTTCGATGGCTCCCAGCCTAATATCAAGAACAATCCTTACCCGCTCATGAGATAAGGAATGAGGATGTATCAAGACAAAGAAGGATTAGAGTCTGTGGTTGAGCTCCCCTTTGATTTTCTGTATTTGATTCCCTAAAGCTGGCAATCTTTTGGCTGTTTCAGCAATCTGATTGTATTTCCTTTGCGTTTTGAATTTGTATCTGCTTATAAGCTTTGTTGTACTTTCAAATTGGCAAGGTTAATGAAATGATTTATGCATCTTTTGGTTAAATCCATTCGTTTCACTCATTTACTATTATTTTCATAAAAGCCAAAATATATATCTTTTTCACCCCTTTTTCAAACTTTTGTTAAAGCAAAGATTAGGGAGGATGATGAAAACCTCATGGTCATAATTGTTGTGGTATACTTTCAAATTAACCTGCCGATGATATAAGGCATTGTTTCAATTCCTAAATACCGGAGAAATAAGGATGATAATCCCTTGTTAACCCCTTCGAGCCTAGAAGTAGGAGTTTCTTTTCTAAAAAAACCTTAAATCTCAACCTTGGGGGTAGGGTAGTTCTCAGTTTAACTCGGTTATGCATTCAAACACGAGTGCTTCATATAAGGCGCCAGTCAGCTTTCAAATCAAGTGACTTCCTATTTTCGGAGATTTGAACGTATATCTTGAGTTAACTGAGCGTAGGATTTGAGCCTTTATCCTTTGTTTCATAAACCATGAACCATACCACATTACAACCCCTAAAAGACCTAATTGAGGTAAGGTTGTTTTGAAAAGCATACTACAGCAAGGTTGAGTAACCTAACTCCTAATAATCTTTGTTACTCGCGTGTGTTGGTCACTTCCTTAATGACTAGGCCCACCTTTGTTTTTGGCTATTTAATCATTTCACTGTGCGTTTTTTATCAAAGCTTTGTTTTCAAACTTTGCATTAAATTTTTCCAATTTCGTTTGATGAACGATACTTGTTTGCAAAAATAATTCAATATCAAAGGAATCCCAACAAATACAGCCAGCTAGGGGATTCAACTTGATAAAGGAAGCACAGTCAGGGGCAACCCAGTGGAAGGATTTGCCAATCTACCGAATCAGGGGCAGAAAATATTGGGGCAAGTCTCCCCGAGGTCATCTTATGACAAGTATGGACTCCAGTGACCTATCAGCAGGGGCAAGTGTTGTTCCCCCAGTCATTTCTAATACAATTTGTGTATTACGAATATAGTTGAACAGAGGCATTTATGTCTAGGTTAATTTCTTTTCAAAAGTTTGAAGACATTGAAGCATCTGGTGTGTCAATTCTTCTGAGAAATACTTTTGATGACTTACCCTCACAGACCAGTTAATCAGAGGCATTCAAATCGAGATTCGGTAAATATTTAAAAGGCCAATCAGTCTGGGGCATCTCTTCCCCGGTTGTCCACAACCATTCAGAAGAACAAGTTCAAAGGACCTTGTTGTGTGAGTACAGTTAATCCGGGGCAGTTACGCTGAGATCTCTCCAAGAGTTTGAAGATATTGAAACACCATGTATGCCAATTCTTCTATAAAATCCTCTTGTTATCGTATAGACCGTATAGCCTGGGGCAGATAAGATTTGAAATGATCATTATGCCAGTAGGATGCAAAACTACTTTGTTCTCGTGATATCCTTTGCTAGCTCCCCGGTGAGCTGTTACTACAACTAATCTTGACAACTCTCCATGAATTCTTCTCCAACAAAGAGATCAAGCTCATGATGGCAATCCTCATGGTGTTATACCTCAGGTGGAATACTCTTTTCACCAATGAAGTTGTTGATTCTTCTTCATCCCCAGTATTGGTCCAACCTGTTGAGTTTGGCTGGGTGTCCTTCGTCGAGACGTTTTTTTCATCTTCAGTCTCATTTCCTTTTGTCTGTTTTGTCAGCATAAGCATAAGCATGGCATAAGCACTCATATGCATAGCATTTTTGCATTTATGCTTCCTTTTCTGGTGTTTACCTATTTTGGGTTCACTTTGGTGTTGTCTCCCTAAGTGACTGGGTTTGTCTATTCTCTCCAATAGAGTTGTCAGCCCTTAGGCATAAAATGCCCATCATTTTCTGAATTCCCCACAGAGTTTTATCCTCCTGGATGATGGTTAGTTCAGTTATCTTTTCCACATGTGGATAAGATAAGTTCCCATTTGAGTTCATTCCTCAATGGGAGTCTTGTTTGACCATTTCTTTCTAGTTTGTTCCTAGATTGAACTTTGGTCCCTGGCAGGTGTGGTTTTTCAAACCTATCTTTGAACGTGCATTTATTTTGCACTGTGTCTCACAGAAGCATCTTTTACAAGATCCTCATTGAAGACATGATTATTTATCCAACAATATTGTGATATCAACATATCTTTGAAGCAGCAATCTCTTGAAGAAGCTTGGCAGTCTCTTATAAGCAGCTTATCTATCTCTGGTACTATTCAACCTCTTCGCAACCGTAATTGGGTATTCCCCAGGATGCCTTATCTTCAGTTACGCAACCCCGGTACTAACCTATCACATTCTATACCTTTATTGGGGCCCATTTCTTGGTTCAATCTCCAATAAGGTTCTTTTTTCCAAAGTGCCAACCGGTCATACCTGAACCTGTTGTTCCATCACTTTGGATGTCTTTTCCCAGTGGAGACCGTTTTTCGGTTCAACCTTCATTGTGGATCCTTTCTAGAATGTCATCTAGTCGCGTTTAGCCTTGATGATCAATCATTCTAGATACTTTATTGGAGCCCATTTCTTTTGGTTCTACCTCCAATAAGGTTACTTCTAAAGCCCCAACCGGTCATACTTGAACCTGTTGTTCCATCACTTTAGAGGTTACTTCTAAAGAGCCAACCGGTCATACTTGAACCTATTGTTCCATCACTTTAGAGGCATTTCTAGGATGTCATTTAGTCACGTTAGACTTGATGATCAATCATCCTAGATACTTTATTGGGGCCCATTTCTTGGTTCAATCTCCAATAAGGTTCTTCTTTTTCCAAAGTGCCAACCAGTCATGCTTGAACCTGTTGTTCCATCACTTTGGATATCTTTTCCCAGTGAAGACCATTTTTCGGTTCAACCTTCATTGCGGATCCTTCCTAGAATATCATCTAGTCGCATTTAGCCTTGATGATCAATTATTCTAGATACCTTTATTGGAGCCCATTTCTTGGTTCCATCTCCAATGAGGTTACCTTTCTGGCTCCTACCGGTTTTCCTTCATGAAGCAGATTATGTGTTATCTCAACCAACTCTTATTTGAGTACCAGAGTCTATTCTTGACTCATTAACCATGTTCCCATTTAAACCCCAGCTCTTTATGCAGGAGTCCCCAGAGAAGTCAGCTGTTAGACGATAGAATTCTTAGTCACTAGAATTGTTATTGGTCTTTGAATACAATAACTTCGTCATTTTCATCTGATTCTTGGAAGCGGAAGTTCTAAGAAATCACAAAGATAAACTAAGTTTTACTCTAGTATCAAGATGTTTTATGGAATCAGGTTGGTACAGGAAGAGTTAGTAGTACTGTATTTTTGGCATGGATCTACCATCTCCAGTGAAAAGAAGATTGCCCCGGTTATCCTTGACGTTTGGGTTTCAGGGTGTTGGCTTGTGTTATCCTTTCTTCTTTCTTGTTTTACGTCGTTCGCGTCGTTTCTAGCATATAGCTAAGCATATGCATCATACTCTAGCATCTTCGCATCTTTGTGCTCTGTTTTGCTTGTGGTCTGTTGTTGGTGTCTGTCTTTATTTCCCCAGTGAAGTAAAGACATTCTCGGTTTGCTTTGTGTCGTGCTTGTTCGGTCTTAACCTTTACGCGCCAGATTTGAATCTTTAAACCTTTTTGCTGTTCCCCAAGAAGTTTAACATTAAAGATTTTGTAAAAGTGTTCTTCTTCGAATCGTGTCAGACATGAACAGAGTCTTTGTTCGAATCGTGTCGGACACTGCCTCTTGTTTTAAAACCGTTCTCGTTTGAATCGTGTCAAACTTGAACTTGGACTTTGTTTGAATCGTGTCAAACATTGTCTGCTTGTTTTAAAACCGTTCTCGTTTGAATCGTGTCAAACTTGAACTTGGACTTTGTTTGAATCGTGTCAAACATTGTCTGCTTGTTTTAAAACTTGTTCTCGTTTGAATCGTGTCAAACTTGAACTTGGACCTTGTTTGAATCGTGTCAAGCACTGTCTTCTGGTTTTAAAACCGTTCTTGTTCGAATCGTGTCGGACATTGAACCCTTACCTTGGATTGTTGAAAACTTGCTTTAAGCTAAGCTCCTTGGAACAAATTTATTCAACCTTATAAGACTCCTATCTGGTGCGCAGGGGTTGTCTCTGTCTTCCTGGCTTTTCTTGAAGATCCCATTTTGAAATCTTCAGCATAGGATCCCCAGGAAGTATTTGCTTGGTTGTCTGATCCCCAGTGATCGGGTTCTTCTTTCTGGTTTCATGCCCAGGAAGAACGTGGTTTTGTGTTGTCCCCGGCAGTCTACCTCCCCGGATCCTTCCCCAGTGAGATTGTTTGTGGTCTTTTCCCCAGTGTTTCTTTGGAGTCTCCCCGGTGGGTCTCTTTGTTGGTTAGCTGGTATCCCTAGTGAGGTTTTTCTCATGGATACTAACCTTCGTCTTTCCCCAGTGAAGCTCTTTGGTCCTTTTGCTTCCTGTTTACCCCTTGGTGTCTCGTTGTGTCTGCATTTTCTTGCATCTTCTTGGCATCATGTTTGCTGCATTGCATATGTGTGCATCTGAGGGTAAAATTTTCGGTTATCTGTATTTAAATATCTTTCACTGTTGATTACATAAGGATCTTCATCTCTCATGTCATCAGGTAAAGATATTTAAATAGGGGCAACTGTTGCACCCCAAATTTTACCCTAATTTTTCTGCTAGTTGGTGTTTTTTTAATTTATTTTTCTCTATATTTAAATTTAATATATTTTCAATTATTTTTATTTTAATTTAATTTCAATATGGCTTATTTTATTTATATTTATATTTAAATTGTCCTTTCTTTATTAATTTAATTAAATCTCAATTTAATTTAATTGTGCAAAATTATTAGTTTAATTAATTAAATTAATTGTTAATTTAGTTTATGTTTCTAATGATTTAATTTAGGATTTCAATTAGATTTATTGTTTTTTGTTATTTAACCTCATTATATGTTAATTCAAGAAAGAAAAGAGAAAGAAATTTTTTCACTTCCACTTATCACTCAGCAAGTGGTCCACCGTGGCTTTTATCTTGGCTTTGTTTGGAGGAATTTCATTAACCTCCAGCCAATGAGAAGCAAGCATGGCTCTTTGACTTTTCAACTCTTTACTTTGGCCAATGATGGAGTGTCGTGTGGCATTTGAAGGAGGAAAAGAAACCAATATCTTTTTCTTCCTCTGTCGTGTAGCTTGTTTACAGGAGAAGAGGAAAATCCCAACAAGCTCGTTTCATACACATTTCAATTTTTAATCCGTTGGCGCGCATACGACCACCAGTTCTAACCGTACGAAGCTCTGCGCATCCTGCTCCTTCTGCAGACCTGAAAACAACAAGCCAACAACGGTCACAATTTCAAAAATAAAATTCAAGAACAAGTGCAGTTGTTTAGAGTATATATAGATGGAAATCGGAGGCGTTCGGGGGGGGGGGGGGGGAGGCTCTTCCAATCTTTGTTTCTCCAAATCCATAACAACCCATATTTCTGAAAAATCATTTCCTTTTTTTAACAGCAAAAGCAAAACCTTCAATCCTAATATCCCCCTCACAAACCTTCTGCATCTTATCTCAACTACATAAAACTCCCACAAACCTCCATCTCCGCCACCACTTCTCCCAAGAAAGCCACCGCTTCCATAACAACCTCTGACCCCATTCTCTTCTCTCCTAAAGCACCACGTTGCTCCAGCCGCTGGAAAGACCTTCTCGGCCTCAAAAAAATGCTACAGCTCCACCAACACAACAGCAGCAACCAAAACATCACCGGCAACTTCATCTACTTATCCTTCAAACAAATCCTTCAAACACTTCCTCAACCGGAACTCCAAAACGACGTCGTCGTAAACAACAAAACCCACTCCAAAACCAAACCTTCACAACGATTCTTAAGACCTTTTCCAAAACTCTTCAACTCTCACCAACTTCGTCTCGCCTTCGATCCCTCCGTACACGACCTTCACCAGACCTTTCCTTTCCTCATCATACCATAACTCAACCAAATCAAAACCTTCACCTACCCTCTTTTCGTCAAGCCCACTCAAAACCACAAAACACCAACCCAAAGCAAGGATGAGATGAAGAGAAAGTTTGAAACAAAAACCCAAATCACACAAACCTGAATAAAATCGAACCAAACAGAGCGAAAACGAGAAGTCGAGATCGATCCACACGGAGAAGAGAGAGTTATTCGATTTATGAGAAAGGTTGGAGGAAAACAATTCTGACGTCCGCTGCTTGATGTAGCTGGATGATAGTCGTTTTGAGCCATAGCTTTTTTTAGTATTTTGTTTGCTGATAACAATGCTTTACTGTTAAGATTCATTCACCTTTCTTTATCTCATGGTCATGTAGTGATTGGGCCGATGAAGCATATCGTTGGAGGCCCAAAGTTGATCTATTTCCCATTCTCTTTGTTAGCACACCTTCTCATATGATTCCACGCACCATCCTTGCTGCGTCTTGTGGATATTGGAATTTTAAGTCCAACTTTTTATACACACGCCAAAATTCAGCGCCCCCCTCCTCCTTTTTAAAAAAAAAAATCATTTCCATTTATCAACCTTTTTTAACAAGTTTTTTTGGAATTTTTAATCTCTAGTTTCTATGTTTTTATTCAGCTTATTCATGTT
Source organism: Lathyrus tuberosus (assembly GCA_022829125.1). Lineage (NCBI taxonomy): Eukaryota > Viridiplantae > Streptophyta > Magnoliopsida > Fabales > Fabaceae > Lathyrus > Lathyrus tuberosus. The sequence continues at coordinate 8,849,062 of JALAZF010000226.1, forward strand.
AATCCGCTTAACTTAGTGGTTCATTGCATTTCTTTTTTAGGCCAATGACTTTATAAGAATCTTGACTTTGTTGATTATTTTCAAATCATTAAAAGTCTAGATTTGTAGGAGGCCAGTTTCCTTTTTTATTTTGGTCGATGAAAGTAAAAATCTAAGATTATCGATTTATCGATTAAATCTTGATTTAAACGAGACCAACTTGATTTTATTTTATTTTGGTCGATGAAAGTAAAAATCTAAGATTATCGATTTATCGATTAAATCTTGATTTAAACGAGACCAACTTGATTTTATTTTATTTTGGTCGATGAAAGTAAAAATCTAAGATTATCGATTTATCGATTAAATCTTGATTTAAACGAGACCAACTTGATTTTATTTTATTTTGGTCGATGAAAGTAAAAATCTAAGATTATCGATTGGCCGATTTAAATCTTGATTTAAACGAGACCAACTAGATTTTTATTCCGATTCTATTTTGGTCGATGAAAATCAAATATCAAGATTATCGATTGGCCGATTTAAATCTTGATTTAAACGAGACCAACTTGATTTTTATTCCGATTCTATTTTGGTCGATGAAAATCAAATATCAAGATTATCGGTTTGCCGATTTAAATCTTGATTAAGACGAGATCAACCTTATCTTTATTTCGTAATCTTTATTTAGGCCGATGACGTTACACAAATCTTGACTTTGACTATTTCAAGTCAATAAAGTCTTGATGAATGTGAGGCTACTGTTTATTTATTTTTGTTGGTCAATGAAAGTCAAATATTAAGATTATCGATTTCTCGATTAATTCTTAATTTAGACGAGACCGATTTTATTTTTTTCATTTCGATTCCACCTTCTTTATTTTGGTCGATGACATAACAAACCTCATGGTTTGGTTGATTTCATTGAGTTGACAAAACTTTGATCAACGTGAGACCACTTTCTATTTAGTCGATGAAAGTCAAGAATTATCGATTATCAATTTCTCGATTAAATCATGATTAAGACGAGACTACTTCATTTTATTTCATCTTATATTCAATCATTGTCTAACATGTTTAATTCTCACTTTGCATTGATATCATGATTTTTATCTTATCTTATTCATGTATTATTGTATCATTGTATTTGCACTAATCTCTTTATCTTAGTAACTTATAACTGTTATCTTTCCCCCATTCCAAAGGAAGGTTAAGCATGTTGACTCCTAAAGTCATGACCTACCACCTTAACCTAAGTAACCTCTTAGGAGAAAACTTTATTTCTTGGCCTCATCAGAGCCATAGAAATCACAACTAGCTTTAGGAGAGAGTTCTTAAACTCTTAGTGATATTCATCCTAATGAATCATCACTTTCCCTACTGACTAAAACATAACATAGGTCCATTTCAACTATATCTAAAGAGTTCTTGAACTCTATAATGAGCTCACACTCATTTCCCCTCTGAATATTGACCACAGTCAATCATTCAGTAGAAGTAGAACTACGCATACTCTGATTCTATTCCCGAGAATACGTAGGCGTAAGGTGCGATGCCTTATCGAGTATACTTAGATACTAACCCCTAGGGTTTTCAACCTTTAGCATAGAACCTTTAGCAAACATAACGTAACACAAACAAGAGGCTCTCGTAAAGTACTACGGACGTTTAGGGTGCTAATACCTTCCCTAGGTGTAACCAACCCCCGAACCTTAGATCTCTCCCCTTTAGGTTTTTCTAACGATCTTGAACCTTTCCTTTGGATAAATCAAAGTCGGTTGTAAAAGAAAATGATGCAAATTAATTAATAATTTGTTATCCGATTTTCACCGCAACAGATAGATTAGGGTTTTTCATGAAGAACTTGGTTGTTAAGGTTTAACTTAATCCCTTTCATTTTCAGTGTTAGAGGAACCTAATGAGAATTCTAAGGTTAGATTTGAATTTAGTGTGAAAATCCAAGTATAATCACGGTCCTCTTTTTTATTTCTGCAACATTTCATCGCTGTCGACGGTGGATGTCACCTGAGAAGACGACCGAAGTTTATCTCCGGCGTCTGTGTCTTCAAACCCTAGTCAACCATGTGTGGGTGTCACTCTTTGATAGGGCCATGTATTAAGTTCTGATCCAGCGTGGAACTCTCCCTTGCCCACGTGTAACTCTTTTGAAATTCAACAATAAGAGTAGTCCAGCGCATTAATGAATTAGGGAACATGAGAAACTCGTGCAGTCATTTCCATTCCTTTTTTTTCTTTTTTTCTTTTTGAATAATAATCAGATAATAAAAGAAGTTGGCTTGGTCTGGGCCTGCGCCAGAGTTACTACTCACACCCCCAGTGTATGGCCCAAGAGTGTATATGAACTGAGGAATTATTATATTTGCACCCCCTGGCTCGTTCTTCCCCATTGTATTTTCTTTTGTGATGCACGTTCCATTTGACAATTTTAAAAATAGTTTTAGTCACTTAAAAAATACCAAATATTCATGAGTGATCTTGGATACTTTAATTAATTTTTTACATTCTTTAATTCCACTTTTTATATTTTTAATATTTGTTGTGGAATTTTATTTGGGATGTGTACAAAATGACATACCTTGCACATTATGCTTTGAAACTAATTTTTCCCAACTAGTTTTGACCTCAATTTTTGTATGGCTTTAGTAACATGATTATAGGACATATTGATGATCATGTGAGATTTTTACCATTATTTTTTGGTGTATTTTGAATACCTTTTTGTGACTTGCTTTGAATGATCATTGTTGGATGACTTGCCTAATGTTTGCTATGGTTTGAATCACTTTGGCACATAATCTTGAGCCTATTTTTTTGGATATTCTGAGCTTATGAATTCATCATATTAGGGTTAAATTCCATAATTTTTCAAGGCTTCTAAATATTTTTTCATAAGTGGATCATTACATGCCTAGTGTTTGGATGTATGTCTAGAAGTAGGTTGAAACTTGATGACTATGTGTGACCCCTCTTGAGCCATTTTCCTTGAAATGTTTAAGCACATTCATGATTATATTTTGTATGCCATTATGATGCTTTGATGTTGATTTTTGATCATGACTTATATGCTTACTTTGAGCCCTAAATGCCTACCCGGTTTTTGCTCAATGCTTACCTAAGTGATTGGATTTGATGATGCATTTGTGCAACCCTTTTTGGGACCTTTTGATCATTGATTTACACTTGTTATAACATGAGGTAAATCCATCTAAACTCACTTTATAGGTCCCTTTTGAATGCCTCTAATTGATGTTATATTTGTGTGAACTTGTACATGCTCATTTGCCCACTTTGACAACTTCCTTTGAGCCAATTGTATGCTTCTTTTTCTCAATGTTCGTGTGATCTAATTGTGAGATATTATGGGTCATTTAGTACTGCCTTGTGTGATATGAAACTCCCTTGATTTGACTTTGTTCACTCTTTACTTGATTGAAACTTCTCATGCCTTTAGGAGATGTTTAAGCTTAGTTTTGATCATTGCTTGTCTTAACTTATAAGAATGCTTTGACATGAAACTTTTGTGACAACTTGAGGTTATTTTTAAGCATTGAACACATGTTTTAGCTTCTGACTTAGGTCATTCAAATGTCAACTTCATGCTTACTTGTTCATTGTATGTTCATAAGTGAATAATGCTTCATAAGTGTGACATCTTTGTATAGGATTGCCTAATCTTTTGAACATGACTTGGTGTGGATTTAATGATCATTTATTGACTTCTTAAAACTCACTTAGAATTGATTATGACATGTAATTCTACTGCCCCAGGTGGTTTCTTACTTCAAGTTTACATGTTTGAGCTTTTAAGGTGTATCTTACCTGAACATTGTGATGACTTTTGTTTGAGTTAAGATATGGTACATGATTTGAATCCTTTTGAGCTTTTTAGGACATTAACATAGATGTGACATAGTAGTACATAGCTACTGACCTATGTAGGTTCTCACCTCATGTGAGTCCATTTCCTTTTGCTAAGTGATTAACTTTACTTCTAGTGTAGTCTTAGGACATTTGAATGAGTATAAGTGCATTGTTTTGCATATTTCTTTCAACTATCTAATAGTTGAGTTTGGTTTTAATTTGGTAAGTACTTGTATTAATTTACATTGTTGTCCTCACTTATGTGACTTCTCTTTCATCTCATTACACTTCTTCTCCTTTATTTTGTGATTGAATCATATAATGTTTACTTGTGTATGATCACATGTTCCCTTAGGATTCCTAGCTTGAATCTAATTTTGGATTAGGTTCAATGTAGGAGAGACATTAGGTTACCAATCCAAGCATGGTAACATAGGGTGAGATTCCCTTTCCTATCTTCAACGATAGGATCAACCATTGCATGATAACTTCTAGGATGAAGATCCCTTTAGAGTTTTCTTTTAACCATTTAAGACTCTCTTCTCTCTCTAAAAAGAAAAGCAAAAAGACTTAACAAATATTGTATGTGGAGTGCGCCACGAGCCTTAAGCACATGGGAAATGATTAGTGAAGGTCTCCTTTACTCTTCTAGGGTGCTTTGCAAACGTTCCGTTGGGGGCGACCTTGCAAGGTATTCACTCCCATGTTATAGTATTTAGCACAACACATATCACAAACAAAACAAATCAAAACACTTCTTCTAAAAGAAAAAAACAAATCAATCGTCTTCCTTCGGGATTCTTTTCTCATCTCACTCCCTCTGATCGTAAGGACACGCTATTTTCGTTCTACCGCAAACAGGTAAACGCGTAAGTCTCCATGCAACGAGCGGCAACACCTAAACTGCTAGAACGCGAACGTTAGCATCGTCCACCTAAAAAACACTAAATAAACAAAGACCCGTAGGTCGAACTACAACTGCTCTGATTTCCTCTCTCCTGTTCGATTGAGGATACGTAGGCACAAGACGGTGATGTCTTGGTGAGCAACCTTCCCCCACAATCCTGTAGTCCCGTGAACTATGTTGACTCTGACTTTCCCACTCCCGAGGGAATACGTTGGCCTAGGACGGAGAAGTCCAATCGAGTCACCTCTTTTCTTTTCCCCTCGTTCACTGTTTCTCATTCTATTCCTTTCCAGTTAGCAGTGGAGCTTCAGATACCTACACCCTTTGATCAGAACAACAAGCGTGGATGCCATTAAGTACGATGGATGCGAGGGGGTGCTAATACCTTCCTCTTGCGTAAACGACTCCTGAACCCAGACTATGGATGCGATGACCATGTCTTTCCCTTCTTCAGGTTTTCTTCAATCGTTTCCTTTCTCTGCGTCGGGATAAATAACGTTTGGTGGCTACTCTTTTGTTTTTTCCGCAGGTTGATTTTCGCAGTTGCGACACTTCCAAAAATCCTTCAAACTCATCATCTCCTTTAACCAAACCTTTCTCATTAATCTGCCAACCCATTCCAATCTTTCAGAATCAGAAAAAAACTAATACAACACCCACGTCGTCATCACTGTGCCGAAAACCCACCTCTTTCTGTTGAACAACAACAAACCATTTTCCTTAAAACCATTCACAAACCACAAACTTCACACACTGACCTGCAATAACAAAACCTTCCACAAACCCAAACCGATACGAATTCGAAACAGAGGAATGCCCATAATGTAGACCATACAAGAGAAGGCTGAACAAGAGCCAAAGCTCTGTTTCAATTGGAATACTTTCGCCATCCATCAATACACTTCACTTTCTTCCAACTAAATCTGTCTTCAACGACTCAGACAATAACCGCAAGTCACCACACACCGCCGCAAGGCTGAGAAGAAGGGCGTGAGGAATACGCGAACGAGAGGGATGCGAGAGAATGAAAGGATTGAGGTTGGATTTTCGGTATCGCTTCATCCTTCTCAATGATTGATCTGAACGAGTTTTCTTTCCCTTCACAATGCTTGTCGTGCGTGTTGTTTTGAAGAAGAGACTGATGATGCTAGGGTCCAATGACCTGTTCCTTTTCACTCAAGTCTAACTGGGTCATACGACCTGACCCATGTTCCTGCTTTGTTTGCTCACCTTTTATTGTTAATCTTACTTAATTTTGTTTTATAAGTTTTAATTGTATTTAATTTTGTTTTATACGTTTTAATCGTATTTAATTCTGTTTTATAAGTTTTTAATTTAACTAACTCTTAGTTTTATAAGTTTTTAATTTTAACTAATTCTTAGTTTTATAACTCTTATTTTTACTTAATTATTACTAATTTTATTTTTATTTTTTTTAGATAATTTTTAATTTCATTTCAATTTTCATTAATTCTTAATTTTAATTTTGGGATAATTCTTAACCTTAATTTTAATTGATTCCTAATTTTAATTTTTGGATAATTCTTAATTTCGTTTTTTTAGTCAATTCCTAATTTCAATTAATTCTTGATTTCAATTTCAGATATAATTCTTGATGTTATTTGTGATGTAGTTATCTGGATTAAGTGTTGATAAAACCTTTTGATTAGTCTTTGGAGTTTAAATCAGAAATTTTTGATATTGCTTGTTTTGTGCTTAATGCTTTGCCATGACTTGATTTCCACTTTGTGCTCGATTCTTTTTTTGGCTTTTGTTTCTCGATTAGTATGCTTAACTGATATGTTGTTGCTTCTGCTGTTCTCGCATGTTCCCTTAGGATCTCCTAGTTCGACTTAATTTTCGATTAAGCTCGAAGTAGGATAGATTTAGGTATTTGATCATTGCATGACAACATTAGGTTAACATTTTTCCTTTAATACATTCTAAAGGAAAGGATCACACTCGTTGACTGTCATGTCATATTTCGGATAACCATGTCCACCATACTTAGGAAAACTTTCAGTCCCTCCCTTTTATCATAGCCTTAGGATTAGAGTTGTCATACTCTATGCGAGTGTCTTGCCATGGACACTTCCTTCCATTTTTATCCTAGCCTTAGGATTAGAGTCGCCTCACTCTATGTAAGTGTCATGGTTATGAACACTTACTCCCCCTTGGAACCTTGACCATAGTCAAGAGTTCCTCACCCTTATTGAGGTGAACTATGAATACTCTGATTCCATCCTAGTTAGGATACGTAGGCACGAGACGCGATGTCTTGGCAAGCATACTTAGTGTACATACCCTAGGTTTTTACCTTAGCACAGTTCTCTTACCAAGCAAACTTTAGCATAACACAAATACTAACAAGAGGTTCTTGTGATACTTAGGATGCTAGCACCTTCCATAGGTATAACCAACCCCTGAACCTTAGATTCTCTCAGCTTTGTTGTTACATAGCGTACTTAGGGTTTTCTTTGATCTTTACCCTTTCCTTTGGATAAATCAAAGCTCGATGGTGAACTTCATGATTTGTGATTCAAGTTAATTAATAGCTTGATATCCGATTCTCACCGGAACAATTAGCTTGGATTGTTATGTTAGAACTGTTAGTGAATTGGTTAGGAAAAGTTAGGTTGAATTGAACTGTTAGATGGGCTTCTTTGGGGAATAGGACTGTGATTTTTGTTGTGTTGATCTGCTATGGTTAGCTATTGTTAAATCAGTTAGAGTTGCTATGTGACAGTTAGTGAACCTGTTAGTGAGGTTAATGTTAGTTGTGGTTTATTTGAACTGTTATGTTAGAAGTTAGGAAACAAATAGTATTTAGGTTGAAATTAGTTTGAATTAATGAAAGTTAGCTTTGGTGACCAAGAAAAGAAATTGAAAATTGGTATGTTAATTTAGCTTGAATGGCATTGTATGTCTATATGCTGAATTTTACAATGTAAGTTTGTGTGTGGCATGAATACTGGATGTGTAGGTGTATGCATTGTGTTAAACCAAGATGAATTGAACTTGCTCTGTGTTTTGATGTGTGCAACGAAGTTTGTATGGTATAATTGGCTTGTGTGTAAGCTAATGTAACCCATCTTTGCAGGGCTGGTTACTAGCTTGATATGATGCATTATTTATGAAGTTCATCATAGTTTGGCATGGCATAATGGACATGAAGAAATTTTGGAATGGCATGAAGAACTTGGAGGATTACAAAAAATGGGAGGTCTTGAGGATGAAGACAAAAGTAGTATTAGGTTTAGTTTGACTTTGGTCAACTATTTGAGCATAAGTCAACCCTAGGTCAAAAATGATTTTTTTTTTTGTATAATTTGTTCTTTGATTTTTTTGTAATGAAATTTTGGTCTTGTAATTGAATATTGGCCCTCTTTGAATGGTAGTTGTAACTTGTATTCCAAGCTAATTGTCTTTTTCCCTCCAATTTCCAATTATTTGAATTTGAACTTGAATCCTTGAATTCTTGAACTCTCGAATTGAATGTCTTGAACCAAAAGAACAAATCCATTCAATATTAATCTGTAAAAAGTCCCATAAAGAAATTGGTCAACAAAATGTCAACCTTCCATGGTTGACTTTGTTCACCAGAGTCAAACTTGCACATGACTTCTCAATTCTTCTATCCATGATGTAATCCAACATAATCCAAAAATTTATACCAAAATTAGGGTTTCCCAAAGACTTAATTTAAGATAGATGAACATCCCAAGTCAAGTATAACACAATGATCCCATAGGCTTGATTCACCAGAGCACCATAGGAACCCTAACTCATGAATTAACCTCCTTGTCACAATTCAATGCTTTGTATCATAAACAACAAGAACCCTTTAAATCAATGATTTTACTTGCAAAAATGTAAAGGCAAATGAATGATCTAATGATAGATGACTAAGGTAAGACTATGCAGATAAAATGAGCCATGGGCCAGATGAAATGAGGAAAAAAGTAGAGCAAATTTTGGGGTATGACACTATGATTCGAGCGAATCAAGATCCTCGAGAATTTAAAGGGAAAACTATCAATTTTGTAGCTCAAAAAATAGGAAGCAACATAAAGTAAATGTTCCTTAACACCAATACCACAGATTTTACTCTTCCACACATCTGTTCTCAGCCCTTAAATCATCTCAAATCCTCTCAATATGGATTTTATAGCCCACAATTTGGAACACAAGGCTTCTCCCACCAAAATCGTGTCATCAACAAACTGGATTAGGTTGTAAGCAACACTTTCATTTACTTGAAGCCCTTTGAAGAATCCAGAAATTATAGCTTGTTTCATCATACCAGTCAATCCCTCCACAACTATTGGAAACAAGAAAGGTGAGTTTGGTTATAGCATTTTCTACTTTCAAGTCCAACCATCCATACACTTCGCTATTCCACCACCTAAGTCTTTCTCTCAAGAGTTTGAGTTTTTCCTTGGTCATGTAAGCCATCTTGCCAACAACTTTAAAGGAATCCCATTATGGTTTCACAAAATCCATGAACCTGTCACGTGTCAGCCATCCTTTAATGACCTTGAAAGGTTTTGGTTCTCAGTCTAGATTACTCCATTTAATCCATACTAGTCTATGATCAAAGATAGATCCAGATTACTTGATTTCCAACTTCCTGCCCCACTATGTTCCATGCTTCGATAGCTCCTTCTAATATTAATAATCTGTCTAACCTGATTTCCACACCACCCACAAAATTATACCAAGAGAATTTCTTCCCTAAGTTGGAAAATCTATAAGATTCATATGAACTATGAAATTACCAAACTCCACCATCTCCCTACTCTTCCTATAGACATTCTTCCCAAAATTTTCAGATACATTTTTACAGCATTAAACCTAGCACCACCCATTCCCCTTGATCAAACTTGAGTTTTAAATTCACCATAGCATCCCAAAGATTTCTCTTATCTTCCAGATTGCATGGTGAGTAAACATTGATAAAATAGAAATTGACCCCTTTCCATTCAGTGTTAATTCCAATGAAGCCTCTGCCCGTAAAGTTGAATTTAGGATTGATCGAATCCTATTTCCGCACAATCAAAATGCCCCCGATTGACCTTCTGCACCTTTTGTCGGCCAACCCATAAGTTGGTTTCCCCATAATCCCTTGACAATATCTTCAGACATCACTTGTGTTTTTTTCTCTTGAATAAAACATAAATTTATTCTTTCTTTTTGAATTATTTGGATTATCCTCCTTCTTTTTGTGGCATTATTAGCCTCTGACATTGAAAGTCATTATATTTGTTTGACTTCAATTACCATCACCTTCCTTGAATTTTTCTCCTCTTAATCTCTATCATCCATTTCTTTAATAATTTTCACGTAAACCTCGTCATCTTTGTTGCCTGTGACGCCCAAGCCCTTGATGTTCTTCCACACCTGATTTGGTACATCGTTCTCAACATCGTTCCAGAATTGATTATTACCTTGAAGAATATCTGAATCAGTGCACAAATCACAGCTGAGTATTGATCCTCCTAAAAATCTTACCGAACTCCCACAACTTTCATTACATTCTATGCTTGGGCTCTTTCTATGTTTTTGTTGTTGGGATTTTAATTTTGAAATATTACTTTTTGAACGAACAAGGGGGAGAAATAAGATGGATTCACGTTTATACTTTAATTAATGTTAGTCTAAGAGTCATTCACCACTACATTATTCTCGATTGTGTTGTTGTATGGAACTTGTGGGCCATCAGCAAGTATTGGGCTCAAAGGAATACTTCTGTCACCAACTTAGGCCAAAGTGTTGGGCTCATCGACCTTTCCTATCCGTGTAGGAGCTGAAACTATATAGTTTTTTCTAGCAGACTTTTCCAAATTTATCTTTCCAGAAATCTATCTTCCTTGGAACAGCAGAGAGTCTTTTCGAGACACACAAAATCAGTTGCTTTGTCACCAACCTTTTCCAATTTGTCTTGTCCGCCACCAAACCCTTCACCAACAATATCTTTATCCAAGATTTCCTCCTTAACTTTCTCCCTTCTGTAAATGCATTTATCCCATGAACCAACGTTGACATCATGCCTATCTTTGAAAAAGAGCCTTTTGAGTTTTCATCACCACCAAGTTCATGTTATCTCCACGTGCCACCATCTTCATCTGAAGTTAGATAATCATCATCTTGTTCAAAATACTCATCACTATCTTTAACCTCTTCTTTCTCTTTAGCAATTACAATGCGTTTTGGCCCATGGTTGTCTTCAACAATTTTAATCATGTAAACGTTCTCATTGACTTCCACATTAAATGTTTGATTCAGAACCAGACAATACTTTGTCTTTACAAGTATTCTTACAACTAGGGGTGGCAAACGGGCATGCTCGCCCCGCAAAAGCCCACAAAAAACAGAACTGGGCGAGGCGGACATAGTTGAGGATGTTGGCCTAAAACCTAGGCCCGCCCCGCAAAAAAAAAGTGAGGGTGGGCGGGGAAAACCCATGAGCGCTACACCTTTTAATCCTAAAAATGAAAAAGTTTATGTAAATGCTCGTGCTCGCAAAAGCTTACGAAGAAAAATGGATGGTTCTGGGCGGACACATTAAAGGTTGAGGGCCAAAACCCTTGGCCTGCCTAGCACTAAAGTGTGGGAAAAACGGGCATGCCCAGCGGGGAGAGCTCATTTTGCCACCCTTAGTTGCAACATCCATGTGGGACTGCAGTGATGTATCTTCATTAGAGCACAATGCATTGCATGTGATACCAAAGACACATAGCCAAGTGTTGTAACGCCCCAGATTTTCATCCAAGACATGACTTAGAAATTTTTATTACTACTTATTTAAGCGAGAATAAAAGTTTTAAACATAAATTAACTTGATGACAATTCAAAATCATAAGCAGAAAATCACCACGTTTCCAATTCATTCGAAGGAAAATAAATAAATAACTTAAAACATAATGTTATTAACTTATAAACTACTGAAATCTTTTCGTTTTGAAAAACCCTTCTTCCCCACGATCACGTGACAAGCACACATCAGTCAATCTTGACACTCATCATTTATACCTAAAATGTTGGTGTAAGGGTCAGTTTCCATCACCCACAATCCATGTCAAAAATAAATTAAACGGAGTTAAAAATCTGACAGATATAAATATACATTTCATGTCCAAGAGAAATAAATAAAGGAAAATCCACCAAAATTATTAATATCGAACTGTAGCCATCATGTCATACACATAAAGTAATCAACTCAAGACTAATAACAACAACAACAACCACCAAATTCTATATGCAAAAATGTGCATGCTCTTATACTACATGATTCGGATATAATCAGCCCGCCACAAAGGCACCACACAGAAGTCATCCCATATCAATGAGAATCTGCCACTAAGGAACCACACAGAAATGCATATGCTATGCTATGCCATGATACAAATAAAATAATTCACCCGCCACTAAGGCCACTACATAGAAGTTTACCCGCCACTAAGGAAACCAAAAATTAAAACAATATTACGAAATTTAAGCCACGACAACAGTAGTATTCCTCCTACACACACACACAAACACACACGCGTCCGCGCACACACACACGCACATACACATACACACTTATTATATTAATTATTTTTCATGGTATAATAATGACAGATAAATAATTTTAACTTATAAACTAAGTAAAAGAAAGAGCATATAAATTTCAGGTTATATATAGTACCAAAGTTATGTAATACCAGGAAACACAAGAGGTATACAATCTAATGATCATCCATGACATGATAATTACACCTATATAATTTTAATGTTTCCGTTCCAGTAACTACCTATTCAAGTAGTATACTTCAAATTCTAATGGTTGTATCTAATTATTATAGTCTTATACAGATTAACGCCGACTTTACGAATTTTGGTCAATTTACCTAAACACAAAATTAATTAATCACAAGATTCATAATATTTTTTAATTTAATTTTCAATTAATCTCTGAAACATTGACATGTGTATATGAATATTTAACCAATATCTAACACAAGTCTAGTTTAAAAGTCACATGGGGAAAAACCCTTATCTTAAAGTGTTTTTCTTTGAATTGACAAAAATTCTCTGATTACACCAATGACGACTCCAAGGGATGCTCTCAGGAGTAATAATGAAACGAAGTACGAGAGTTTATCGACGTTGCAACTCACCCGTGATCAGGAAATATTTTTCTGTGAAATGTTGGGTTATGTGAATAGTTTCTACGTGAACTTATGCGAGTTTTTTTTAGGCAGAAGTTGAGAGGAAGTGGGGATGATGGGAGAATAATATGAAATCGGTTGGGACTTAATTGACTTAGTTTTATTTTTTTAATTTTATTATTATTATTATTATTATTATTATTATTAGGCTTAAATAATGTTTTCGTCCCTGTACGTTGGTGAGTTTTTGGTTTTGGTCCCTGAATCTTTTTTTTTTCGGTCCAAGTCCTTAACATTTGATTTCTTTTTGCGATTAGTCTCTAACGTTAAACTTCCGTTACAAAAATGATAATGTGGCTAACGTGGCAAGTTTTTTTTTTTTATCATTTTTCATTTATTTTAGTCTCCAATAATTCCACATAAGCTGTTTTGTTTATTGAGTGTTAAATGAGAAATGCAAAATCTTTCAAAAAAATGACCCTATGTGGTATTGAACCCACGACCTTTTGTTTTCAACAAGTAGAAGTTTCGACCAAGCCATTCACTTCTTTTTGTTTATATTTGTAATGCATATAATAATATACTAATATTATTTCAACTATTTAATAATTCAATTATTAATATTTCAATTATTTAATTTTTTTAGAAGAATTCTTTAATTTATTAAATAATTAGTTTATTAAATATTTCATTAATTTAATATTCCAAATATTTAATATTTTAATTATTAATTATCATAATTATTTATTATTTAGTATCGTAATTATTTACTATTAACAAATAATACAATATTGTTTACTAATAATTATTTATTATTTATTATCGTAATTATTTATTATTTATTATTGTAACTAATAATTATTTATTATTTAAATAACTAAATAATTTTAATATTAATAATCATAATTATTTAATATCTCATTTATTTAATTTACTGTAATTAATATTATAATTATTTAATAAATTAAACTATTATTAATAATTTACTGTAATTAATTAATACTCTAATTATTTAATAAATTAAACTAAATAAATTTACTATAATTATTTAGTAAATTAAACTATTAAAAATACTAATTAAACTATTTAATATTTAAATTATTAGTTTAAACTAATAATATTTATAATAATTATTTAATTATTTAATATTTAATATTTAGTTTAACTAACTAGAAGAATGACGAGGGGTGGTAGGGCGAAACGAGCGCGAGGGGGCGGGGGCAACCACCATTGGTGTCGCCGTCACCTGAAACCCTTAATTCACCGGTCGTATCACCAATCCCTAGCAATCTGATCACAAGCGAGAAAAATCATGACAAGAATGAGCAAGAGATAGTGATTGACGATAATAAAGAAGATGAAGACAAAACCCAAAAACCCAAAGAGAACCCTTCAATCCAAAATGAATCTGAGAAACCCATTAAAGATCGCAAGCTTTGGGTGGATGTGGTTAGTGCGAATAGGAATCCATCAAAGGGGCTTACGCTTGAATATGTAGCACCGTCTATGGTCAATGGAGAAATTGAAGTTGAAATTCAGGAAGAAGACATAGAATCTGAAGTGAAGTTTTGGGGTTCAGCTTTTATCCTATATGCATTGGGCGAAGACCTAAGTATGAATTCAGTCAAGAAATTCATGGAAAAGATGTGGAACTTTGTCAAGCTCCCTGACATGTTTTTCCATGAAGAGGGATATTTCATACTTAGATTTCATTCTTTTGCTGAAAGGGATGCTGTCCTACTGGAAGGTCCTTCATCAGAAATGTTCCCCTTCTCTTGATGGAGTGGAAACCTGATTTCAATTTAGAACAGGATATGTTGCGAACTCTGCCTTTATGGGTTACATTACCTCAGCTTCCTTTACATCTTGGGGGAATAAGAGCCTTAATAAAACTGGCAGTGCAATAGGAGTACCTCTGATGACTGATAAATGTACTGCAAGTAAGATTAGAGTATCGTATGCTCGTATGCTTGTTGAAGTGGATATAACCAAGGAATTGATAGAGGAGATACCTATTAATGATGGTACTGGTAGGAGAATCATTCAGACTGTGGAGTATGAATGGAGGCCAAAAATTGCAACAAATGTCAGAAGATGGGACACCAATGCAGGACAAAGATTATTCAGGGAGGAAAACAATGGAAAATCAAGTCAAAACCAACAAAAACAACTAAAGAGAAGGAGCCTAGTGATGGTGTTCAGAGCACTGAAACTGGAAATACTAGTGAAGTCAGAACTCCTAAGAAGGATCAGGTGACTCACACTACGCCAAAAATATGATTAGACAACACCAAAAAGACAGCGGTTTTATGCAAAAGCGCTGCTAAAAAGAATAAAAAAATTTTGCTAAAAAAAAGCGCCTTAAAAGAAAGGCTTTAGAAAGCGCTTTTCAAAAGCGCTGTAAAAGAATGTAAAAGAGTGCCACCTTAGACAGCGCTTTCCAAAAAGCGTTGCTATAGGTATCCCTTTAGAGAGCGCTTTTAAAAAGCGCTGCTATAGGTATGACCTTAGAAAGCGCTTTCAGAAAGCGCTCTAATAGGGCTCAATTTCTTTTCACTTTAGACAGCGCTTTTTAAGGAAAAGCGCCCTCTAAAGTCATTTACTAATTAAAATATAAAACAATTCTAAACATTTTCTGAGACAGCGCTGTATTTGTTGTTTGGCAAAAGGGGGGGTCGAACCCACGCCCTTTATGTATGGAAACGAATTTTAAATTATATTAATATTTCAAATTATATTTAATATATTTAAATTATATATTTTAACTTATTTAAATTATATTTAATATATATAAATTATATTAATATATAATTTAAAATATATTAATTTAAAATATACTTTAAATTATATTAATATATCAAATTATATTTAATATATTTAAATTATATTAAATTATATTTTAATTTATTTTAACTTATATTTTAAATTATTCAAATAATATATTTAAATATATATGTTTTAAGTACAAACAGTTTAACTTATTTAAATTATATTTAATATATATAAATTATATAAATATATAATTTAAAATATATTAATTTAAAATATGCTTTAAATTATATTAATATATCAAATTATATTTAATATATTTAAATTATATTTAAATTTATTTTAAATTATATTTTAAATTATTCAAATAATATATTTAAATATATATGTTTTAAATACAAACATTTTAACTTATTTAAATTATATTTAATATATATAAATTATAATAACATATAATTTAAAATATTCTTTAAATTATATTAATATATCAAATTATATTTAATATATTTAAATTATTTTAAATTATAATTAAAATTATTCAAATAATATATTTAAATATATATGTTGTGAACTTATTTTATATATTTATGGAGTCAGTCTAAACAATGGATGAGGGCGTAGTACCGCTAGTTAAGGAGGTTTGTGTGTCTGTTTGCCATGCTTTGAGTCTGGGGTTCGAATCCCCCTCGCCCCAGACTCATTTTTATATTTTTTTACATTTTCAGGTAAACCTTAGACAGCGCTTTTAAGGACAAAGCGTTGTTATAAGGCTTCTAAAAATAGCCTTTAGAGAGCGCTTTTGAAAAGCGCTGTCTAAAGTTTAACCTTAGAAAGCGTTTTAAGAAAAGCGCCCTCTAAGGTCTTTAAGTCTCCTCACCTTAGAAAGCGCTTTCTAAGTAAAGCGCCCTCTAAGGTCATTATTAATTAAAATATAAAACACATTTCATTTCATTTTCTGAAACTGCTTCTAATCATTTTCTTCTCGCGACGCTTGCTCTCTTTCTTCTCTGCTGAAACCCTTTGCCATTGCCGTCGTTTTGCTGCCGTCGTGACGAAGAAGAGGTACATTACTTCTAACATTGTTGTTGTTGTTCTTACTTCTAACATTGTTCGTTGTTGCTGGCCGTAAATCGTTCTTGCATGTTACTGTTGTTCGTTGTTACTGTTGTTCGTTGTTACTGTTGTTCGTTGTTGCTGGCCGTAAATCGTTCTTGCATTGTTCGTTGTTACTGTTGTTCGTTGTTACTGTTGTTCGTTGTTGCTGTTGTTCGTTGTTGCTGGCCGTAAATCGTTCTTGCATGTTACTGTTGTTCGTTGTTACTGTTGTTCGTTGTTTTTGTTGATGTTTTTTGTTTATAAATTTATTTCTCTTGATTTTTAAACTATTATTGTTGTTCTTGTTTGGTATATATAAGATAAAGGGTTGAGAATGAAGTGAAAGTAACCTGTTAATGATGTTTGTGTACCAACTTAGCCATGTTTTTATTTAGATACTTATTTTATAGTAACAAACAACTATATATGATAATTAAAATGGAAGGAATATTAGATAAAGGGTTGAGAATGAAGTGAAAGTAACCTGTTAATGATGTTTTCAGCAACTCAGAATCTTGTTAGATGTTTTCAATGGAAGGAATATTAGATAAAGGGTTGAGAATGAAGTGAAAGTAACCTGTTAATTAAAAATTGAAGGAGTATCAATTTCTTGTTAGAATTAGAAACTCAGAATCTTATCATTCTTTTATAAGGGTGTTTGTTTATTTACTTGGTACCTGTTACTAACAAGTATCAATTTCAGTGTTTATTAATTATCACTTTAACTTGCTTAGGCTTTGTAAGTTGTAAGTATTCATTAACAGTGAAGTATTAATTATTTATGAGTTTATATTTGTCATTTACTTTTTGTTTTTTTCTTGCTTACAGGTAAAATGTCTAATAACCAGGAAGACATCCACGAGACACAAGAAGAATTCTGTTGTAAATTTTGTGAATTCTGTTAATGTATATATATGAATTCTGTTGTTGCAAGAATTTTGTGAATTTTGTAATTTTTGTGAATTCTGTTGTAAGTCTTGTGAATGTTAATTTTATTGAAATGTATATATGAATTCTGTTGTTGAAAGAATTCTATTTCTTGAAATGTATAAGAATTCTGTTGTTGCAAGAAATTATATAAGAAATGCTGGTTTGAAACTATGCAGGTTTCTGCATAAAAAAAATGGCTAAAATGGGATTTTTTATACGTAGAAAAAACCAATAAAATTATAGGTATACTTTAGAGGGCGCTTTTAAGGAAAAAGCGCTCTCTAAAGTACACTTTAGAGAGCGCTTTTAGGGAAAAGCGCTCTCTAAAGGTATACAAAAAAATCATTTTCAGTATACATTAGACAGCGCTTTCAAAAGCGCTGTCTAAAAGCACCTTTAGAGAGCGCTTTTGAAGGAAAAAGCGCTTTCTAAAGTTTATAAAAAAAAAATTTTAATTTTAAAAGTATACTTTAGACAGCGCTTTTATAAGCGCTGTCTAAAGTTCCTTTTTAGAGAGCGCTTTTTCATAAATAAAAAAGTGACGTCTTTACCTACGACAGCGCAGGCTTAGACAACGCTTTTAAGCGCTTTTATAGGGCAAAAAAAGTGCCCTCTTTTCCCTCTTTTCCCGTAGTGTCAACATCAACAAGAACCAGATTGGATAACATTCACCAGAGCTGCTAGAGATAAAGGTAAGAAAGCAATGTCTGGTGAAAATACACCTATAGTGAATTGTATGAACGGATTTGATGCCCTTAGGGTTTTGAATGACCCTATTGTGCCCCATGATAGGGGACCATGATCGTGTCTTGGAACATAAGGGGGCTGAATAAAGCTATCAAACTTAGAGAGATAAGCTCCCGTCTCTACAAGTTAAAGCCAGATATTGTGATTCTTATAGAAATAAGAGTGAAGAAGGAGAAAGCTGATATTGTTAGGAACAAGCTCAATATTCATAGGAAGTATTTTGATAACTACCAGAATCACTATAATGGTAGGATATGGCTGTCTTGGAATGATAGTAAATTTAACATTCAGTTTGTGAAAAGCACTGACCAACTCATTCACTGTGGAGTATTTGATAAACTAGGGGTGTTTAAGTATTGGCTAACTGCAGTATATGCTCATAACCAGTTGGAGAATAGGAAACATTTGTGGAAGGATTTGACTCATCTGCATTATAGTCAGCAGGGCCCATGGAGTGTGATAGGTGATTTTAATAATGTGACTCAAGCTATAGATAGAATTGGGGGTAGATTGGTGATGGAAACTGAGTATAAAGATTTAATTGATATGATGAACCTCACCGGTCTTAGTGAAATGGTCAGTTCTGTAGATTACTATACATGGAGCAATAAGCATACTCATGGGACTATTTACTCTAAAATAGATAGACTTAATGGTAATGCAGCCTGGTTCCAAGACAATATTGATAAACAGCTGAAGATTCTTCCCCCCAATGTGTCTGATCATGCAATGTTGTGTGTAGAGGATACAACTCACACTATGAGAGAAAGAACAGATTTACATTTAACAATTATATGGTTGATATGATAGGTTATGATGATGTTGTCAAAAGAAGCTGGAGTAAACATACTTATGGTAATCCTATGATTGTTCTGTGGCAGCAATTGAAAATACTTCAAAGAGATCTGAGTATGTTTAGCAAGCAGAATTATAATGTGAGGCACCAGTTGGAGAATGCTAGAAAGGAATTGGATGAAGCTCAAGAGGAACTTACTCATAATATAATGGATAGCCACCTGATTGAGAAAGTTAGAAGTTGTACTCTTAAAGTGATGCACTGGAATGATGTTGAAGAGAGAATTCTGGTCCAAAGGGCAAAGATAGATTGGCTTAGATTGGGTGATGGGAATAATGCTTATTTCCATGCCACTATTAAGGCTAAACATCATACAAATAACTTGACTACTTTATTCAAAGCTGATGACACTTGTATTGACAACCGGAATGAGATCCACCAAGAGGTTTTAGATTACTACAGAGGGCTGATGGGTACTAAAGCTAACACTACTAAACACATTGATGTAGATGCTATGAGAAAAGGAATGCAAATAACTAAAGAAGATGGTGATAGATTGATAGCTCAGATATCAGAAAAGAAAATTACAGATACTTTGAAAGACATAGGTGATTTGAAGTCTCCAGGTATTGATGGCTTTGGGGCGAAATTTTTCAAGGCTAGTTGGTCAATTATCAAGAAGGATTTTATTGAGGTTGTTCATGAGTTCTTTGATAGAGGAAATTTGGCCAAGGGGTTCAACAACACCGTTGTGACCCTTATCCCTAAAATTGAGAATGCAAAGTATGTGAAGGTTTATAGACCCATAGCAGGGTGCACTACCTTCTATACGGTCATTTCTAAAATAATGACTAATAGACTAGGTAAGGTGTTACAAAAAGTGATACATCAAAGCCAAGCTGCTTTCATGCCAGGGCAAATTATTCAAAATCACATTCTATTGGCTTTTGAATTAATGAGAGGCTATGATAGAAAAGGGGGGCTCCAAGATGTATGCTTCAATTGGATCTCCAAAAAGCATATGATATGATTGATTGGAATGCTTTGGAAATTGTTCTTAATGAGATAGGGATGCCTCGCAGATTTACTGCATGGATTATGAAGGTAGTTAGTTCTGTCAGCTACAAATTCAATGTAAATGGAGAATTGACTGAGATGTTCCCCTTTGTTGTTTGTGATAATGATGGAGTATTTGAACAGAATCATGGTTAAAATGCAGAAGAATTCAAACTTTAATCATCATAGTATGTGTGAAAAACTTGGCATAACTCATTTGTCCTTTGCAGATGACATCTTATTGTTCAGCAGAGGTGATAAAGTATCCATTGATATGATCCTTGAAGCATTCCAACTGTTTTTTGATTCTACAGGTTTGATCATTAATCCAAACAAGTGCAAAATGTTTTGTGGAGGTATGGCAGATGATATTGTTCAAACTATCAAGATACAAACTGGTTTTGAGCAAGGTAAGTTGCCCATTCGATACCTGGGGGTGCCTTTATCTGGTAAAAGGTTGAATGTTGATCATTATATGCCTCTGATAGATAATATAACTACTAGATGTAAACACTGGTCTGCGAAATTACTCAGTGCTGCTGGGAGAGTTCAGCTTGTCAAAAGTATACCTCAAGCAATAACACATTATTGGATGAGTTGCCTTCCTCTTCCAAAAATGGTATTACACAAGATTGATGCAATTTTCCGCTCCTTTATTTGGACTGGTAAGGAAGAGATCAGCAGAAAAAGCCCTGTTTCCTGGAAAAAGGTATGCAGCCCTATCAAAAATGGTGGATTGAATGTTATAAATCTAGATATTTGGAATATTGTTGCTCTGTTGAAATGCTTGTGGTGTATTAGTCTTAAAAGTGATAACCTTTGGGTGAAATGGATTCACATCTATTATTTAAAAGGTGGTGATGTTTTCAATTGCACAGAAGATAAAAGTAGATGTTCTTGGATTTTGATTAATATTTTGCAGCAAAGGCATTTGATTATGAGGATTCAAAATCTATGGGATTCTATGATTATGAATAAGAAGTTCTACATGATAAAAGTTTATCTTTTGCTCATTGAAGTCAATAATGTTACTAGATGGAACTCTTTGCTTTACCATAATATAGCCAGACCTCGAGCAGTTCAGAATTTGTGGCTGGCTTGCCATGGGCATTTGTCTACAAAAGCGAGATTACATCATCTTGGTTTACTCACTGATGACTCCTGCAGTTTATGTAATGATGAGGCTGAGACTATTGAGCACCTGTTTTTTGATTGTAGGGGTACAAAGGATATTTGGGAACACTTCCTTGATTGGCTTGAGATTAACCATAGGCCTAAAAGATGGAGTGAAGAACTTTCTTGGATAGTGCAGACTACAAAAGGTAAAGGCTGGAGAAAGAATTTACTGAAGACTGTTTTTACTGAGGTTGTCTATGGCATTTGGATGTTTAGAAATAAAACAATCTTTGATGGTCATGCTGATAAAGTAGTGATCATTAGGGAAATTAAAGATAGCGTGGTTTATAGATTGTGGCAAAAAACCAAGTTTAGAGTTCATATAGCCAACTTGCTTATGTAATCATTTGGTTAGGGTGAACAGCTTAGTCGTTTAGTCTTTGGCTGGACCGTTTGGTCGCCTTTCTTGGGCTTGTATTGTTTTTTTTGAAATTAATATATTTTATTCTTTTTCAAAAAAAAAAATTTAGTTTAAATTGATTAATAATAAAGTATTATTTACTAATATTTAGTTTATATTAATTAATTAATAATAAAGTATTATTAAATATTTAGTAAATAATATTGTATTTATATTAATATACTGTAAATAATTACTATATTAATAAGTAGTTTTTATTTATTAATATTTAAATACTAAAATAGTTGAAATATTAATTAGTGAAACATATGCATTATAATTTTAACTACTTTGGTGAAATATTAAAATAGAATATGAAATATTAATTTTAGTGAAATATTATTTAATTAGTTTGTTAAATAATTTTAATTACAGTATTATTAAATAATTTCAACTACAACATTATTAATTATTGAAATATTTACAGTATTATTTGGTTTATTAAATATTTGGTTTAATAATTTTACAATTTCAATTATTTTACTAGTTTAAAGACTAATTATTTTACTAATTAATAAAATAATTATACTAATTATATTAAATAATTTATACTAACAGTATATATAAATATTTATATTAAATAATTTTTATTTATATTAATAAGTATTAAATATTAAACTCTATAAAATAATTTATATTATCAGTATAAAATAATTTATACTAATTGTATTAAATAAGTGCAGTATTTCAAATATAAGTATTAAATAGTAAATATTGGATTTATGTAATATATAAATTAGTTGCAAGTAATAACACAAGTGAGTTGAATGGTCTAGTGGCTAAGAACCATGTTGTGGAAGCAAAGGTCATGGGTTCAAGTCCTCTTGGGACCAAAATTTGATTAAGGATACTAAACCTGATTTTCTTTGATTGATGTATAAATGTACTGAACTTTGGGTTTTTGATTAGTATGCTCGCTAAGATTTCGCAATCTTATGCCTACGTATTTCCGTTTAACGAAATAGGGAAATCAGAGCGATCGTAGTTCCTCCTATTCAGTGGGAGGAAAAAAGTGTTTTGGTGTCTTGTTCAAAACCCAAGATTGAAGCTAAAAATGATAGGTATCTTGTTCAATGCCCAAGATATGAAGCTGAAGGGTTATTTATATCTTGTTTAAAGCCTAAGATATGAAGCTAAATGGTTTTGACTGAGAGAGAATTTGTCATCTCTAAAGAGGGATTGTTGATGCTTATATGCTGTGAGCAAATCACAAATTTGATGCTAAAAGGTTGATTGACTCAACTGGGGATTTCTTTATACAAAGCCTAAGAGGAGGGTGGGAGTTTGACTTTTCCGAGGAAAAAGTTCTTTCTGTCTTGTACAAAGCCCAAGATTGAGGCTAAAAGGGATTTTTGACTCTGTTGGGGAGAATGTATCTTGTATAAAGCCCAAGATGGAGGTTGAACTGAGTTTGACTCAACAAGAGAGCACTTGTATGTGTCTTGTACAAAGCCCAAGATGGAGGCTAAAAGAGTTGACTCAACAAGAGAGTATTGAATAGGTGATTGACTCAACAAGAGAGTCTAAAGGTTGATTGACTCAACAAGAGAGTCTTTTATACTCAACAAGAGAGTGATTTGATGTCTCGTACGAAGCCCGAGATTGAGGCTAAAAGGAGATTGACTGAACAAGAGAGTCTTTTATACTCAACAAGAGAGTGTTTTATATGTCTTGTACAAAGCCCAAGATGGAGGCTAAAAGTTGACTCAACAAGAGAATCTTTTATACTCAACAAGAGAGTGGTTTTTTATATGTCTTGTACAAAGCCCAAGACGGAGGCTAAAAGAGTTTGACTCAACAAGAGAGTCTGAAAAGGTTAGCTCTGCTAGGGAGAATCATTTGTACAAAGCCCAAGAGGAGGTTATCTTACTGCTGAGGATTAGATCTATAGGCAGGCCCAAGGGTGGGGAACTCTTATGAGAGAGACCAGGTTTCAGAGTGATCGGTGTTTCTTCCTATGTTTGAAAGGAACTTGAGAATGTCTTTGAGACTCAAGAGGCTTAGACTATCAAAATCTAGAGTTTTATCTTTTGTACAATGCCCAAGAGGAGGCACGAGCATTAAGGGATGAGTATCAACCCTAAAATAGTCGGAGTTTTGACGCTGGAAAGACTGCTCTAGCAAAGGATGACTAAGTTCTGTCTTATACCTTTAAGAGGTCTTCAGGGTCCTTGTATTAAGCCCAAGAGAAGGCATGAGAACTTCTAAGAAGCCGAAGGGTCCTAGTACAACGCCTAAGAGGAGGCGGGGATGCTTTTAGGAAGTCTGTGGGTCCCCAAACCAAGAGAAGTTCAAGAAATACAATTCATAGAGAAGAGATCATTCCAGGAAAGTTCGAGAATTTGGAAGAAACTCAAGAGATGCCATTCACGGAGAAAAGATCATCTCTGGGGAGTTAGAGTTTCCTTGACAATTTCTAAGGGTAACAGTCTGAGAAAAGGTTCACCGAGAATACTGCCTTTCTCTTTGTTCCATATTGTTTAACCCTAAGAGGAGGGAAGACTGTATCTGGAATCCTACGGGGGATCTAGTTTTGTTTTGTATTTAAGAGTGACCAACAAGGCTTTACCTAGTTCTAGACGTAGTTGCCGGGGAAAACTCTAAATAACTATACTAGTATTACACAATGGATATGTGACAAGTATATAAAAGGATGTGAAAGAAGAATTACAGTGAAACAACCCCACAATACAATTATATACATATAAAAGCGGTAAATGAAAGCGGATAAACACTTACCCGTTGTAGAGCTTCCATGTTGTTTTGTTAGTTTTTCAACAAAGAAATTAAAGAAAGTTTTGATAACAACATATATTTGAATTTAAAATCAAAGGAGAAAGTGTTTTGAAAAGATTGTTGAGGCTTACAGCTCAAGGAGAGGCCCAAGTTTTAACGATGATCGCACCGTTGTTTTGAAAACTGTACAGAGGGACTTATACAATATGTGAGGCCCAAAGAGTTTTTATGTACAAGGGGGTTGGGTCTTACTTTATTAGAGGCCCAAAGACTTATTTTTTGTACAAGAGATGGGACTTACAATTCAAGGAGAGGCCCAAAGATTTATGTTAAAAAGGCGACGATCGTGCCGAACTTTTTGACGGTATCGGGACTTATACAATACACTGAGGCCCAAAATAGTTTTCACTTTATGAAAGGATGGGACTTACACTCTCTCAAGAGGCCTATGAGTGTTTGAAAATGATTGATGAGGGTGGAATCAATCAAAACCCTAATTTCATCATTTTTAAAAGTAAATTCTTAAAGAAAATCAATAAAAAATGATAAAACACCAAATAAGCTTAAATAAACAACTTGTGATTTTTGGTTAAGGTTTGAAAAATGAGGTTTTAATCACAAGATGAATTAAAACTCATTTGGTTTTTATTTTTCAAGATGAATATTCACTTTTAAAATGTTTAAAAACAATTAAAAATGAATTTATTCATAAAAATACCAACTATATTAAATAAATAATATAAATTTGATTTTTTTGTGGAATAAAATATTTCAACATTTTTTTGATTTTTTGTAAAAAGAACCAATAAAAAATAATTAAAATTGAGGGAGTTATTAATTTTTCAAATCATTAAAAATAATAAGAAAAATAATAGAAAATGGAAAAAAAAACATTAAAAAGTGGTATGGGGCGAGGGGGATTCGAACCCCAGACCTCTTGTGTGCAGTGCGCGCCTCCTACCACTGGGGTGGTGATACATCCATGTATCAAAACCACCCTAGAAGTACATAAGGCATGGTGTGTTTTTGGCCTGGCCAAGGCAAGGCAAGGCAAAGTTTTGGCCAAAAATGTGCAGCTTGTAACTTTCTCATTTCTCCATGGATTGGGACAAAATTTAGGTCTATCCTGCCTAGAATTTCACAAGGAATCCAATGGTGGTGGTGGTTTTTTCAAAAAATAAATCCTCCTCAAAATCCGATAGTGGTTTTGAAATAGACCATAATTTGCATTTTCTGTGCTACCTCTTGTTGCATGCATGAATTACATGATGAATTGGTCCAAACACAACATATATAACATGTATGAGATGTGTATGATCAGTGGACTTCAAAGCAATGCATATTTCAAAGAGTTCAAGTTGTGATGCTTACCTCTTTAGGAGCCTTTTGGGTAATATGTCAAGTGCTTTATTCCAGAAACAATTTGATGCTTTGGACACCCTCAAATGATCCCTTAGAAGCTTTTAGGATGATTGGAATCAGCTGGAAACCTCAGGAATGGAAACGGGCCCTTTCTTGCAAATGGGGCAAAAATGACCAAAATAGCAACTCTCTCAAATGGTGTTCCAGATGTGGGGAACCATTTGGGACAATTCAAGGATGATATTTGGAGTATGTTTAAGGCTTTATCTGGTTTTGAAAGTGACTGAATCAAGACATGGCTTGAAAAATGCAAAAAGTCCTATTTTGAGGTTTTGAGAAGGGACTTTGAGATTTTGGGGTTACAGGTCACTTGTGAGAGTTTGGACAGCTTAGATATGACATATTGGATGTGTTTAGATCATGAGTTGTGATGGAAATGCTCTCTAACTCAAAAACTCAGAGTTACCTTGCTAAAGAAGGCATTTTTGCCTAGAGAAAGAGATTTTGAGGAAAGTAAGTGTTGTAGTGCTTTGGTGTACTCAAACTGAGCACAAATGAGCTCTATTTATAGTAGAGCAAGTTTGTTTTGCAAGCAATAGTGAATGGCAACTGCAGCAGCTCATTGTCCAATTGCATCACTTTGGAATCTTAAGTCTCCTCTAGCCATTGACTAGAGGTTAGAGCACAGGTTTATAGTTCTTTGGTTCAGAGCTTATCCTTGACTTATTCAGTTGGAAATGGCTCAGTTCATGCTACCTTGGTGCATCCATTGAATGCTCCAAAACAAAATTGGAGTCCTGTCCCCTCTTTAGGGTTTTTTAGGTTTGGGCATGCTATTTTTAGTTCCAAAGACTTGGGAGGCTTATGGATCAGTGTTTTTCCCTCCTTGGTCTCCCCGTAAGGTGTTCAGATGGATAAATTTTTTTATCATTTGCACAAATTGCTCAAATCGAGCAAAATGCACAAATCTGCCTTGTTATGACAGTTGCAGCAAGGCATATTGCAACTGTCATAACTCATAGCTCAAATGGAATTTTATGGGGTTCTTGGACATTTTGGAAAACTCTCATATGATACAACACATGTGTGATCATAGTTTATTTTGAAACATTTTGGATCCAAGTAAAAAATGCTCCTACATTTTGAAAAAAGTGAAACAGGTTCTAACTTAGTGAAAATTTCACTAAGTGTTGGAAAAAGTGACATTTCATGTTTTCAGCCATTTAGATCCAACCATAACTCAAACTCCATGATGAATTGGAATGAGGTGTAGTTGACACTTTTAAAGTATGCCATGAGAGCTACAAATCCATCTTTGGATCAGCCCAAATGGTTGCTTGGATCTCAAGTTATGATCCTTGGAAGTTGGTACTCTAGCCATTTTGTTCCATAACTTAGAAAAATTATAAGTTTTTATGGTTGCCCCTTTTACAAGTTATCCATCTTTTCTTGATTTTTCTTGATGAATGATGATTCTAATCACACATTAACATCATTTTAGGGTTAAAGAACCATATTTGTGAAAAATCTCAAAAAGTCAAAGTTTGACCTTTGTGCACAGTTGACTTTTTACCAGATGAATTCTAAACTGTGTGATCCTCCATGAAATCAAATCCTTGACCTAAATCAAACATGATGACATGTTCCATGGGTGTTATAGGGTGTATTGAATCATGTCCCAAGGTTTGGGAGCATGCCTGAGTCAAAAGTCAAAGGTTCAGTTGACTTTTCCCTCAAAACCCTAATTGTGATCCTGATGAAATTGAAACTTGTGCACCAAGCTTCTTGGATCAATCCATTGTTGAAAATGGATCAATGTAGTTTATTAGAGACCCTCAAATCATGTCTTGAGGTCTTGGCTCATGTTTTGTCCCAAAAGTCAACTTAGGGGTGAATTAGGTCAAGAAACCCTAATTCCTAATTTTTGGGTAAATGCATCCCCTGGGGCTAAATTGACTTGATGATTGGGTCCAAGAGGTCCCTTGGAGTATCTTGGGTTGTGCTTTGAAGCATTGGCTCATGCCCAGAGGAAAAATTCCATCTGGAGGCCCTGGTCGACCAAAACCCTAATTTGGTAACACTAGCGATCTTGAGGCTTAATCCACTTGGGATGCTGCAACCTTGTGCTTGATTCTTAATGTGGGAGTCCTCTTGATCCATTGTGGATGTTTGAGAGGTTATACAAGTTGAAGATCATGCCATTCCTTGATTGATCCTTTGTCTAAGGGCTCTTAGAGGGCTCGAAACCCTAAGTTTGATTGTAGTGGATGCTCACCCATCTTTGGGGAAACTAATGAGGTATGATGGTTCATCCATATTGTGATGATGATTTTCACAGTGATGGGAAATATTAGTGGTCAAAATTTTGGGTATGACAGATGCCTCTATTTAATCTTCTTGGACCCGAAGGTGTGAATGGCAAAGGTTTTCGGGCATTCGGGCATTCGGGGTGCAAGATGATTAAATATCAGAATACTCGAAATTTTGATGGTGGTTATGAATGGAAGTTTGCGCATCCATCTTCTTTTGCTAAGCGTTGATACTTAGAAAATGTAAAACTTCCCCTCGATCCTGGTTTCCTACCAAGGAACTGGTCTCAGTTTCTGGTGTAAACTTCCCTTCGATCCTGGTTTCCTACCAAGGAACTGGTCTAAGTTTCCGAAATAAACTTCCCCTCGATCATGGTTTCCTACCAAGGAACTGGTCTCAGTTTCTTTTATCAATAAACCTTATTAACAAGGGACGCTATTCGTAGGGGCTTTTCCTCAAACTTCTCGCCCAATTTTCCTGGAGAGATACCACTTGATGGAAAAAGTTTTGATGTCAGACTTGCTGGGGGACCCATCTGTCTGAGTTGTAGAGGTGTACAAACTTCTTTGTTGGAGATGTTATTTGTTGACTCTATTGGGGAAAACGAGTCTCTTGAGAGACTGCTTTCTGTTTGGGGATATTACATCATACTTTTTCCGGGATCTTCTCGGAGAAATGCCATGTGATGTAATCTAAATTTGGAGGTCTTCCCCGGGGATTTTCCTTAGTCCGGGAAAGTGAAGACATCATCTTCAATGGCAAAGAGTGACGTTGGTCGAAGGTTTTCTTGCCTTTCAGAGATTCAAGTTATTAAAGTGGTCAAGGACCTGCTTCCATCCAACAGTAAACTGGAGGATAGATTGTTCAGACGCACCACCTCCTGACGAGGACAGAACTGACAACTCGATTGAGATGACTTTTATCACTTGGGGACAAGACTGACCAGAGTGATGTGATGCAATATGAATATGAGTATGAATAAATAAGGCATGACGTATGTATGTTTATGCTGACAAAACTGACGCGACATATAAACTAGTAGATGAACACGACTGGATACTCGGCCACTGCAGGGGATGAAAAATATCACTGGTCCAAGATAGCAATTCTGCCTTGCTTAGGAGAGAGATGATCCCTGCGGGGAACAACGTTGGTCGGCCTTAGGAGATAAGAACTCTGTCGTGAGTGTCGGACGAGATATTCGCATCCGACACAGTCGATCCTTCGTTCAGGTGTACTGGTTTAGAAGGAGTACTTTGATTCTGCACTTTGAAGCTCGATTACTTCTGGAGAAGAGATCGGTGTTGTTTCGATGTTCAACAGTCAAAAGAAATTGCCATCTTTAAAAGCAAAATAATTTGACAAGTAAATTCATTTTTGTTTTATTTCAAGAATTGTTAATAATATTAAAATGTTATTCTGTAAAGCTAAAACAAATAAGAATTGCAAACAAAAGCACTAGGGCTCAAAGTTTATTGATAGGATGGAAATCAACCAAACGTGTGATTCCATAGAGTATTTACAAAGTTAGAAAATGGTAATTTGAGGGGAAAAGGCTACATTAAAACATAACAACCGTTATCCTTCTACCAACTTTGAATTCTAGACATCCTGAGCTTCCGTCGAAGATGACCTTGATGGAGATTTCTGATGGATGGTGTAACTGCTGCTGAGGGACTTTCCCCTTTGTTGGACATAGTTACTTGCCATTATCCCTAACTTTTTCCGGGATTGTACTTTGAGATTTCCAATCCACCGGGATGATTTTTTTTTGCTTGTGTCTCTAATTTTTGCCTGGACCGCCCTTTCGGGTTTTCAATCCACCGAGACGTTTTTTTTTTATTTTTTATTTCTTTTTTTTTTTCGTTTAGGCGAAGCATTTCTTGACTACATCAACATTTGTGGGGTAGGAAAATTCCTCTCCATCCATGGTTGCGAGTCTCAAGGCGCCGCCTGAGAAGGCTTTCTTGACCACATAGGGGCCGTCATAATTCGGAGTCCATTTGCCCCAGGAATCAGTGAGGAATGCTTGTATATTCTTGAGCACAAGGCCTCATTCCCAGAAGACGCGAGGTCGGACCTTTTTCTCGAAGGCTTTCTTCATTCTTTGTTGATACAACTGACCATGGCATAGTGCCATTATTCGATTTTCTTCTATCAAATTCAGTTTGTCGTGTCGACTTTGACACCATTCAACCTCTGTTAGCTTAGCTTCCATCAATACCCAGATTGATGGGATTTTTACTTCTATGGGGAGCACTGCTTCCATGCCATATACTAAAGAGAAAGGGGTTACCCCTGTTGAAGTACGGACAGATGTGCGATAACCGTGAAGAGCAAAGGGTAACATCTCGTGCCAGTCTTTGTAGGTTACAACCATCTTCTGAACAATCTTTTTGATATTCTTGTTAGCCGTTTCTACTGCTCCGTTCATCTTAGGTCGGTAGGGAGATGAGTTATGGTGTTCGATCTTGAACTCAGCACACAACTCCCCCATCATCTTATTATTCAAGTTAGATCCATTATCAGTAATGATCTGGCTCGAAACACCATAACGACAGATGAGATCATTTTTGATAAATCGGACCACCACTTGTCGGGTTACATTGGCGTATGACGCTGCTTCGACCCACTTGGTGAAGTAATCAATGGCTACCAGGATGAACCAATGTCCGTTTAAAGCCTTGGGTTCGATCATACCAATCACGTCGATTCCCCATATGGAAAAAGGCCATGGGGAAGAAAGAACTTTGAGATGTGTTAGCAGTACATGAATTTTGTCTGAGTATATCTGATACTTGTGACACTTCCTCATGTACTGTAGCAGTCGGATTCCATGGTCAACCAGTAGTACCCTGCTCTCAGAATTTTCCTCGCCATTGCGTGTCCGTTGGCATGAGTACCAAAGGATCCTTCATGAATTTATTTTATCAGCATGTTTGCTTCTGGTCTGCCTACGCATCGGAGCAAGACCATGTCGAAATTTCTCTTATAGAGTGTATCACTGCTTAGGAAGAAGTTTCTAGCCAGCCTTCTGAGGGTTTTTCGGTCCTTTTTGGATGCCCCAGGCGGTTACTCTTGTTTCTGGAGGAAGCATTTGATATCGTGATACCAAGGTTTGTCGTCTATGAGTGCTTCGATCGTGAAGATGTAAGCGGGCCGTTCTAGGCGCATTATGTCGATCTTAGGTAAGTTGTTCCTTTGACCTACACTAATCATGGAAGAGAGAGTGGCTAATGCATCAGCCATGTTATTCTCTTCATGAGGGATATGATGAAACTCGATTCTGTTAAAGAATGGTAACAACCTTCTTGCGTAATCTTTGTAAGGAATCAATCCTGATTGGTATGTGTTCCAATCTTCCTTGATCTGATTGATAACTAGGGCTGAGTCGCCACAAACATCCAAGTTTTTGATCCTTAAGTCAATTGCTTCTTCGAGACCCATGATATAAGCTTCGTATTCGGCCTCGTTGTTTGTGTACACTTGAATGTTAGTCGGGCGGTGAAAGGAATGTGCGTACCCTAAGGTGTTATGATGATTTCCCAAATTCTGTTTCCGTAATGATTGAAGGTTTTGTCAAAGATAAATCCCCATTAGGAACCTGGTTCTGGCCCTTCACTAGGTAGTGGTTCATCGCAGTCTTTCATTTTAAAATACATGACATCTTCGTCTGGGAAGTTAAATCCAACTGATTCCTGATCGTTGATCGGTTGATGAGCCAAATGATTGGCTAAAACACTTCCTTTAACGGATTTCTGAGCATGGTACTCGATGTCATATTCTGATAACAACATCTGCCAACGTGCAATCCTTCCCGTGAGAGCAGGTTTCTCAAAGACATACTTGATTGGATCCATTTCGGAGATTAACCAAATAGTGTGATAAATCATGTACTGGCGAAGACGTTTGGCTGCCCAAGCCAGAGCACATCAAGTTTTCTCGAGCATAATGTACCGAGTCTTGCAGTCGGTGAACTTCTTGCTCAAATAGTAAATGGCAGACTCTTTCCTTTTTGTTTCGTCTCGTTGGCCAAGTACACAACCCATTGAGCCTTCCAAGACTGTTAGGTAGATGATCAGTGGTCTTCCTTCCACTAGAGGTGATAGAATCGGTGGGTTTAACAAGTATTCCTTAATACTATCGAAGGCAGTTTGACAGTCTTCTCTCCAAACGCAGTCCTGGTT
Source organism: Lathyrus tuberosus (assembly GCA_022829125.1). Lineage (NCBI taxonomy): Eukaryota > Viridiplantae > Streptophyta > Magnoliopsida > Fabales > Fabaceae > Lathyrus > Lathyrus tuberosus. The sequence continues at coordinate 8,881,547 of JALAZF010000226.1, forward strand.
CTTTTCGAGTAATTTGAAAATCGGCTCACATGTCGCGGTCATGAGGAATATAAATCTGGAAATGTAGTTCAAACGTCCCAGGAATCCCCTGACTTATTTTTCAGTCTTTGGAGAAGGCATTTCTTGAATGGCCTTGACCTTGTCAGGATCAACCTCAATTCCTTTCTGGCTGACGATGAACCCTAAAAGTTTCCCTGAACGGACACTGAATGTGCACTTATTGGGATTCAAGCGGAGTTTGTATTTTCGCAACCGCTCGAATAGTTTTGACAGGTGGGTCACATGCTCCCCTTTTGTCTTAGATTTGGCAATCATATCATCGACATACACTTCTATTTCTTTGTGTATCATGTAATGAAATAGAGTAGTCATGGCCCTTTGATAGGTTGCCCCGGCGTTCTTCAAACCGAACAGCATTACCTTGTAACAAAAGGTGCCCTATGGGGTGATAAACAGAGTTTTCTCCATATCTTTCGGCGCCATTTTTATCTGATTATAGCCCGATAATCCATCCATGAAGGAGAATACTTTGAACTTTGTTGTACTGTCTACCAGCATGTCAATGTGTGGTAAGGGAAAGTCGTCCTTTGGACTTGCTTTGTTCATATCCCTATAGTCTACACACATTCTGACCTTTCCGTCCTTTTTCGAAACTGGTACGATGTTGGCTAACCATTGAGGATATTCTGATGTGGCGAGGAAACCCGCGTCAATCTGTTTCTGTACTTCCTCTTTAATTTTGATGGCCATGTCTAGATGAGTCCGTCTTAGCCTTTGTTTTACCGGCGGACATTCTGATCTCAAGGGTAGATGATGTTCCACGATGCTGGTATCCAACCCTGGTATGTCTTGGTAGGACCAAGCGAATACATCGGGAAACTCTTTGAGAAGCTTTATCAAACTTTCTTTGACAGTCGGACTGAGTAGTGCCCCAATCTTGACTTCTTTTCTCTCTTCTTCTGAACCCAAGTTGACTATTTCCAACGGCTCTTTATGAGGTTCGATGGACCTTTCCTCTTGCCTGAGTAGTCGGAAGATCTCTTCTGGAATTTCTTCATCATTTTCTTCTTCAGCCTCAAATACTGGGAATTCAAAGTTGGGAGAAGGCATTGGATTGTATGTTTCAACGGGGTTTAAAATAAGCAATCTGCATGACGTTATGATTTGTTTTTAGAAGAGATAGAGAGAATGCAAGAGTGTGTGCAGTGTAAATTTTTGGAAAACTGCTTGTTTTTATTGTTTGAATTGTTTTTTAGGATTACCATTTTCTGAAAAAGCGAAAAGAGAAAACAACGATTAATGCGAAAATTACAGAATGACATTATTTTATTTATAAACTTGTCGATTCTTGAAACTACAACCCTATAAAACAAAACTCAGTCGCTTTGGGCAAAGCGAAGAGGGATATTTACAGAAAGTGAGCCATATCAAAACATCTGTTTCACCTGGGCAAGGTGAAAGGTTAAGATAAAGACGGCAATTACTTAGACTTATGAACGATCTTCGGAACATCGATTGCAACCCATTGGCGGTGAACTCCTCGGTGAATCACAAAGTCTGGTACCTTCCTTGATTTGTCTTCAGAAATAACGCTGATTTCTGGTGGAGCAGGATCATTGGAATCCGTTTCCCAGGCAGAGTTGTCGTAGGAGGATTCCTCTGTTTTATTTTGCATAATATTTGTGCTCTCAGGTATATCTCCTCATCCAGTTGGATGGATGTCTTTGAGCCTGATACGAGAGCTTTCAGGAGCAGTGTATTTGACCATGAAGTCGTACTTTCCACTCGGTTGTCCTAAGGTGTCCCACACTTCTTTGGAACTGGAGGAGTCATCCCTTTCGATGACGTTGACCTCGGGAAAAACATAGTTAATGAATTCTAGTCCTGCAAACTTTGCAAATTCATCGTCGTGCTGGATATTTTCTGAATGCCCTGGGTGTTGATCCCATGATTCGGTGGGGACACAGGTATTCTTTTCGATGATGCTGAGCTGATAAGCATCGTTGGGCTGATTCTCTTGCCCTGAGTCTCCTGGGTACGGCTGCCACATAGGCAGGCCATCCATCGAGCCATAATAGTCGTGGTCAAAGTTGTATTTCATCGGAATGTCCTCCTCTAATGAGTTTGGTGGAGCTCGACATCCTTCCGGATCACAATCTCCGTATATCATTTTGACATCTGACCTTGGTATAAATCTCGGACTCTGTGCAGGATAGCAAAATAGCGTAGGCACCTCTTCCTGAGACATATAACCGTCCTCGTTGAGATAGGACTTCCACTCTTCATCTGTATCAGAGGAATCTCCCTCGTTGATGGTATGTACTTCTTGAGACACTGGGTGAAGGAAACCTCCACTGTGGAAGAAATTCTGAATGGGATGAAGACTTTTATTGCTAGCAGCAGTCTGAGTACAGGTCGAGGAAAAACCAAGACCCTTCTTTGTTTTGTTGTCAGTAGGAATGACAAGCTGTCCTCATCCCTCTGCATTGTTACTTTTGATCACCTCGAGAGTATCTCTGTATGAGGAAATCGACGTTCCTCTTTCTGACTGATTGTCATTGCTCACCGAAAGTGCTTGGAACTGGGTTCCAACAACCTCCTCGGGTTCTACACAAGTAGACAATGAAAGATTACTCATGATCAAGGCTTGTTCTCCACAGACCATGACGAGTTGGTCATTCTTGACGAACTTTAGTTTCTGGTGAAGTGTCGAAGTGACTGCCCCATCCTGGTGTATCCAAGGTCTTCCCAACAAACAGTTGTATATTGCTCGGATGGCCATGACCTAGAAAGTGACTTGGAAAGTGTGAGGACTGATAGTTATGGGAAGGTCGACTTCTCCGATAACTATTTTTTGAGATCCGTCAAATTCTTTGACGATGACCTCACTGCCTCTCATCGGAGATCCTTTGAATGATAGTTGCATTAGAGTGGACTTCGGCATAACATTGAGAGTCGACCCGATATCTACCAGTACGCTGGCTAAGGCATCGTGCTGGTAGTTAACTGTGATATTGAGCGCCATGTTGTGACTTTTGCCTTCTTCTGGCAATTCCTCATCACTAAACCCCAAGTTGTTGCAGGAAGTGATGTTAGAGACGATGCTGTCAAACTGCTTGATCGACATATCCTATTCCATAAAGGCCTGCTCTAAGACTTTCTGTAGAGCTTCCCTGTGAGCTTCGAAACTGAGCAAAAACGATAGCACTGAGATTTTTGAAGGAGTTTGCAATAGTTGATCAACAATGTTGTATTCACTCTACTGGATGAGCTTCAGCATCTCATCGTTGTTCTTTGAAAGGTCGGCATCATTAGATTGACCGACTGGTGAGTTAGGAGCCTCTGCTTGAGGTTCCTTTTCTTTGTTGAGTTCTCCAACTCCTCGGTTGAAGATTCGACCACTCCGTGTTACTCGACTGATGTCTGCAATATTCACGACGGAGGGTAATGGAATTTCCTTTCCATTCTCAATGTTGTCGCACCGTATTTGTAAGGGATAGCCTTAGTTAATTTATACGGTAGGGGTCCCAGCAGATAGATAACTACAGGAGCCTTCTGATTTTTCTGACCATTGTAAGTAATTTCAATCAGTTCCTGGTTAGGAACTTTCGATCCGTCAAGTAAAGGGATGATGGTACAAACATCTTTGGTCCTCTCATGATCAGAGATTACGACAACATCTTAGATTTGATCAGCGAAATAGTTGGGCATCAAGTTGATTGACCCAGGACTTGGACACAGTTGAATCTCTTTGTGGTCCAACTGACTCTGAAGGGCTGCTCACACGAGGTAACATCCTTGATTATCTTCTGAGCAAACTCTACAACGTTCATAATTATGTGGTGGCACCCGGCCATGTCATCTTTGAATGCAGTGTAACCTTACTAGATCGGTCTCCATTGACCGAACATCCTAACTTTGATGCCGAGTAGGGTTCCCGTTAGCCATATTGACTTGTTGTGTGTCTTCATCCATATAGATTGGAAGCCACCAGTGGTTCAACAAGTGTTGCAAAGTTCTTTGAACTAAAGCACATCCTTGGTCGCTCTCACGGTATACTGTACAGTTTTGATAATTATGCGAAGTCAGAAAACCAAGCTGGACTTGTGTAGCGTGTAACTCCACCAAACTGGTATTCATTAAACGAATATCGAAGATTTGAATCATATTCACTTGATACTTATTTCTATCGCGGTAATCCTGAATCCATCTAAGATCCATCTGACGCTGGAGGGCCTCTTGTACAAAAGAGCATCCCTGGTTGTTTACTGAGCAGATAGGACAGGAATCGTAATCATTCTGTGGCAGATTATGATGTTGGCTTTGCATTGAGTGCATTGCTACCAAGTTGACATTCATCGCACGGATGTCATGGTTCTGAATGATGTGGGAATTCGTATAAATCATGTTGACCCCACGAATTCGGTGTTCTTAGATCCATCCAAGATCCAATTGTTCCTGTAGAGCTGATTACACCACAGAACATCCTTGATTGTCTTTAGAGCATATATCACACTGGTGATAGTTATGAGGTGGTATATGGCAATACCCGCTCTGTCTACGATGCATCTTGACCAAGTTGGCCCTCAATAAGAGTACATCATGAATTTGATAGCTGTTGTTGGACTCTCCTTCTATCAAATTTACTGTAGCTTTCTCGTGTTGAGGCAACGGGTTCGTGAGAACATTAGGATTTGTATCCTTAAAGGATAAAACCCCGCTCCTAACAAGCTTTTTCACATCGGATTTGAAGCTGAGACAATTTTCTATGTTATGCCCTGGTCCTCCTTGATGGTAAGGGCAAGTCTAATCTACTTTGAACCAAAAAGGCGGATTCTCCGGTATTGTAAGAGGAGCCCTGGTTTGGACATGCCCCTTGACCAGTAGTAATGGAAACAGTTCTGCGTACAACATTGGTATATAATTAAACCCTGGAGGTCGAGTTGTACGATTATTGTTATATGGAGGACGAGCTTGCTGAAGAGGTTGTTGTGTCCTTTGCTGATATTGTTGTTGATTAGGTTGGCTCTGAGCAACCTGAGGTTGATACGTAGGAACAGGCGCAGGGTTGATAGCAAGAGTTACAGATGCTACTAGTTGATATCGTCGCCTTTGCTTTCCGAGAGAAATATTCCTAATATCCTGATCTTTTTCTTAGGGAGAGCACTACCGTATCGTTTTGTATTACTTGATGATCCAACGTCTTTAACTAAACGTCCTTCTCGGACTGCTTCCTCAAGACGAACTCCCATGCCCGCCATCTCGGTGAAGTCACTGGGCGCACTGGCGACCATTCTGTCGTAGTAATATGATCTCAAGGTTTTCAAGAAGATATTTGTCATCTCTTTTTCCTCAAGAGGTGGACAAATCTGAGCGGCAATTTCACGTCATCTCTGAGCATATTCCTTAAAGGTTTCCTTGTCCTTTTGTGACATCGATCTGAGTTGATCTCTGTCCGGTGCCATGTCCAGATTATACTTATATTGTTGAATGAAAGCAGCGCCAATATCTCTGAAAGTAACGATCTTAGTGCGGTTCAAACCCATGTACTATTTGAGTGCGGCACCGGTTAAACTATCTTGGAAATAGTGGATCAGTAGCTCTTGGTTCTTTGTATGAGTTGACATCACCAAATGGCTTTGAGGGCAAGAGTTACCCTTGTACTTTTCAAATTCGGGCACCTTGAATTTGCGCGGAACTTTCACATTGGGGACCAAACAAAGGTCTGCGGCGTCCTTTCTAAATAAATCCTGACCGCGAAGGGCACTAGGAATTGTTCCTGGAACTCATTCATTCTGGTGAACATACTTTCATTTCAACCATAAGGTACCTGTGGAATCTGTCCTTCCGGGACAGTGTGTACCACGGGTGGTGGTATAGTCATTACGGCAGAGACTCTTGGCGCCTCCCTAAGTTTGTAACCTTCAGGAGTTGTTGTCATGCCCCGGGCATCTTTGCTTTCCCAAAGTTTGTAACCTTCAGGCCCAGCGGTTCCTGCTGCAGTTTCCAGATCTTCAGTGATCGGCGGAATATATCCTTCCGGGATATAGTTGAGTGGCATGCCCCAGGGACGATCTTTCAGCATTTTATACCTAGGATCATACTTCTTCACTATGGGTGTTGATGTGATCTCTGAGATCACAGTCCTTTGTTGTTGCATCTGAGCTTCTGCCAGAGCTTGCATGTCGTTGTGAAGTTTCCTCAGACCCTCTTTCAGAGTGTCAATCTCTTCTCTCAACTCTCTGTTCTCTTCCTCGAGATCATCCATCTTTTTCTATCGATTGGCCCGAGTATTGTACGAATGAGACAGTTTGACTCTAGAATCGAGACACAAACATAAGATTCGTAGGGAAAAAGAATGCGTTATGTGAGAATGATGAATGATATGCAAATGATTATATTCATTGTATATTTTTTTTGTTTTTTCAAAGTAAACTTCGACAGTTAGATTGCAAATATCAAACAGTGGAGAAACCCCGTTTTATTGAATTCAAAGATTGCAGAAATGGAAATACAGTAATTTACAAAGTGCTGTTAAAAGGAAAAGTCTAAACTAATGGATCCTGAGTCCTCTCTGAAGAGAGCTCAGGTGCTGGTTCTGGTACTTTCCTCTTCTTCGACCGGGGCTCTTGGGTCGTTGTTGGGGTGTCATTCCTTTGCCAAGTGAAAGGAGCGAGCAAATTCCTTTGGTCATCCTGATTTTCTACAGCATATTGCGCCAAAATCTCGACCAGAGCATCTTTTTCTTTTAATAGTTACTGTATTTTCTTACATTCCACATTGAGAATACGGTACTTGTTCCTCCAAGACCTTCTCTCCTGTTGAACTTTGTTGAGAGTAACCTGAAATTTTTCCGTATCAGACATAAAGTAAAGGACAGGGTCCCTTAACGGAAGAACTTCCTGACGAGTGTAAGGCATCCTTAGCTTGAGAGCTCTAGTTTGTACCTAGTGGAGATAAGGTTCCACAGAGACACAATCTAGTTTTCCTAGAGACTCTCTTCCTTTCCTATGAACATGTTTCCAGGCGTGAACTATTTCTGTCTTTAGTGCCCTGTCATTTTCTCCTTCCTTGAAGAAAAGACCTTCTAGATGAGCATTTCGCGGGACATGCCTCATCGGGTATCCGAGTTGACGACGAACTAACACTGGATGATAGTTAATTCCTCCTTTAGTTCCTATAAGGGGTACATTAGGGAAGTTTCCACAACAGTCAATGATTCTAATCCCGTCATAGATTCGATTGTACCAATCGATGTCAGAGTTTGTAAGAGACATGATTCTCTGTGACCAACGTAAAGAACTCTTAGGATCTCAAAATGCAGCAGACTTAGGTAAGTGGGAAGTGAACCATTTGTATAGCAGGGGTACACAGCATGTGATCATTCCTCCGTTATATAAATTCCTTAAGTGTACAAAATGATAAGCATCTGCAAGCAGAGTTGGTACGGGGTTTCCAATCACAAATATCTTAATGGCATTGGTATCAACGAAGTTATCGATGTTGGGAAAAAGGAATAACCTGTATGTGAGTAAAACAAAGATGCTCTCGAAAGCGGCCACGTTCCCTATACTAGCAAAGTACAGAGCTTTCTTTATCAAGAACTGGGCTGACAAACCCTGGATTCCATAATTAGTGGTCATGTGAGTCCTGACTTCTTACTCGTCCAAATAGATTGCTCTTGTGATGGTTTGATCTTTTGGAATTTCTTCCAGTCCAGAAAAGGGAGCTTGATCAGTAATGGGTAAATCAGTCAGATGAGAGTATTCCTCTAGTGTTGGTGCTAGTTGATAATCCGGGAAGGTGAAACAGTGATAGACCGGATCGTAGAACTGGATTAGCATAGCCAGGATTCCTTCAATTACATGGACCCTCAACAGAGACAGCAGTCCTCCATACTTGGCTCTGAAAGCCTCAGGGTTGGTTATCATCCTTGCCAACCCTCTTAAATCCTCTAGTTTTGGAACCTTGAAGGTGTACTTGTGAGTTTTCCTTCTACCGAAATCCATTAGCGCAATCTCTTTATCTGACATTTGCAATCATTGTCTTAGTTTAATTTGAAAAAGAGAGACTAGAAGAGAAATTTTTCTTTGTTTAAATGTTTTTTAAATTAATGTATGAATGCAACACACAAAAACATAGAAAAAACATGGGATCAAAGGGTCGGTGTCATGAAGTCAAGGCTCTACCCATCCCCAAAGGTTTATACTGGTGATTTTTTGTACCTGTCCTCAAAATCATTGACCCCTCTTGGGATAACGACAGCAAGTGGATCGCCATCGAGCTGCAGTATCTTAGAGTAGTCTCAAATGAGGGTAGTATCGCGTGACAACTATTTCCGATAGCTTCCGCATTACAAAATGGTTTCAGTCTACTAAAATCCTCAGCTTCTCAGATAAACCAATGGAATAATCTGCTTTCAACAACCGAAGTCGTATAGGCATTGAATCCGCAAAGGGCATCTCCAATGATTCGATGGTTGACCGGGACCTCTTATCTGAGATTCACTCCCCGTAAGATTACCCGTCTAGTGCCATCACTTATCTTAGGTGTATACTCAATCTTTCCACATGCGGCATCACACGCATTCCCATTAACAGAAAAATAAACACGGATATCAATTAGGAAAAGCAGCATATATATATTTGTCCTAACATCCTAGACCTCTATGATCCTATGAACCTATATAGACAATGGCTCCCCAGCAGAGTCTCCATTTCTATGACACTTCGCAAATTTAAGGCCTTCTAATTAAGACTGTGAGAAAGAATGCCTCCCACTATGGTCGCCATTTTTTCTGTAGCACAAATTTTGTGGTTTCGAATCACTATCACTTTGCTACTACAGTTCAATTCATTTTTTATCCTATGAAGCTGATTAAGGAAGGGAAATAGATGTCTCCAATTAACCCTGCTTGCATAGTGAGGTTAAACAGTCAAAACTGTTGGTTTACAAATGCTATCCAAATAGGGGGGGTATGTCTTTAGTTATTTGCTTAAAAGAATGGAGTGTCTTGACTGTACAGGAGGTTTTTGGTTAGGATACTAAACCTGATTTTCTTTGATTGATGTATAGAGGTACTGGACTTTGGGTTTTTGATTAGTATGCTCGCTAAGATTTCACAATCTTATGCCTACGTATTCCCGTTTAACGAAACAGGGAAATCAGAGCGATCGTAGTTCCTCCTATTCTATGGGAGGAAAAAAGTGTTTTGGTGTCTTGTTCAAAGTCCAAGATTGAAGGTAAAAATGATAGGTATCTTGTTCAAAGCCCAAGATATGAAGCTGAAGGGTTATTTGTATCTTGTTTAAAGCCCAAGATATGAAGCTAAAGGGTTTTGACTGAGAGAGAATTTATCATCTCTAAAGAGGGATTGTTGATGTTTATATGTTGTGAACAAGGCACAAATTTGATGCTAAAAGGTTGATTGACTCAACTGGGGATTTCTTTATACAAAGCCTAAGAGGAGGCTGGGGGTTTGACTTTTCCGAGGAAAAAGTTCTTTCTGTCTTGTACAAAGCCCAAGATTGAGGCTAAAAGGGATTTTTGACTCTGTTGGGGAGAATGTATCTTGTATAAAGCCCAAGATGGAGGATGAACTGAGTTTGACTCAATAAGAGAGTGTTTGTATGTGTCTTGTACAAAGCCCAAGACGGAGGCTAAAAGAGTTAACTCAATAAGAGAGTCTTGAACAAGTGATTGACTCAACAAGAGAGTCTGAAGGTTGATTGACTCAATAAGAGAGTCTTTTATACTCAACAAGAGAGTGATTTGTTGTCTCGTACGAAGCCCGAGATTAAGGCTAAAAGTGAGATTAACTCAACACGAGAGTATTTTATACTCAACAAGAGACTGTTTTATATGTCTTGTACAAAGCCCATGACGGAGACTAAAAGTTGACTCAACAAGAGAATCTTTTATACTCAACAAGAGAGTGGTTTTTTATATGTCTTGTACAAAGCCCAAGACGGAGGCTAAAAGAGTTTGACTCAACAAGAGAGTCTGAAAAGGTTAGCTCCGCTAGGGAGAATCATTTGTACAAAGCCCAAGAGGAGGCTATCTTACTGCTGAGGATTAGATCCATAATCAGGCCCAAGGGTGGGAAACTCTTATGAGAGAGACCAGGTTTCAGAGTGATTGGTGTTTCTTCCTATGTTTGAAACGAACTTGAAAATGTCTTTGAGACTCAAGAGGCTTAGACTGTCCAAGTCTAGAGTTTTATCTTTTGTACAATGCCCAAGAGGAGGCATGTGCATTAAGGGATGAGTATCAACCCTAAAATGGTCGGAGTTTTGACGCTGGAAAGACTGCTCTAGCAAAGGATGACTAAGTTCTATCTTATACCTTTAAGAGGTCGTCAGGGTCCTTGTATTAAGCCCAAGAGAAGGCATGAGAACTTCTAAGAAGCCGAAGGGTCCTTGTACAATGCCCAAGTGGAGGTGGGGATGCTTTTAGGAAGCCTGTGGGTCCCCAAACCAAGAGAAGTTCAAGAAATACAATTCACAGAGAAGAGATCATTCCAGGAAAGTTCAAGAATTTGGAAGAAACTCAAGAGATGCCATTCACGGAGAAAAGATCATCTCTGGAGAGTTAGAGTTTCCTTGACAATTTCTAAGGGTAACAGTCTGAGAAAAGGTTCACCGAGAATACTGCCTTTCTCTTTGTTCCATATTGTTTAACCCCAAGAGGAGGGAAGACTGTATCTGGAATCCTACGGGGGATTTAGTTTTGTTTTGTATTTAAGAGTGACCAACAGGGCATTACCTAGTACTAGACGTAGTTGCCGGGGAAAACTCTAAATAAATATACTAGTATTACACAGTGGATATGTGACAAGTATATAAAAGGATGTGAAAGAAGACTTACAGTGAAACAGCCCCACAATACAGTTATATACATATGAAAGCGGTAAATGAAAGCGGATAAACACTTACTCGTTGTAGAGCTTCCATGTTGTTTTGTTAGTTGCTCAACAAAGAAATTAAAGAAAGGTTTGATAACAACATATATTTGAATTCAAAATCAAAGGAGAAAGTGCTTTGAAAAGATTGTTGGGGCTTACAGCTCAAGGATAGACCCAAGTTTTAACGATGATCGCATCGTTGTTTTGAAAACTGTACAAAGGAACTTATACAATATGTGAGGCCCAAAGAGTTTTTATGTACAAGGGGGTTGGGTCTTACACTCTATTAGAGGCCCAAAGATTTATTTTTTGTACAAGAGATGGGACTTACAACTCAAGGAGAGGCCCAAAGATTTTTGTTAAAAAGGCGACGATCGTGCCGAACTTTTTGACGGTATTGGGACTTATACAATACACTGAGGCCCAAAATGGTTTTCATTTTATGAAAGGATGGGACTTACACTCTCTCAAGAGGTCCATGAGTGTTTGAAAATGATTGATGAGGGTGGAATCAATCAAAACCCTAATTTCATCATTTTTAAAAGTAAATTCTTAAAGAAAATCAATAAAAAATGATAAAACACCAAATAAGCTTGAATAAACAACTTGTGATTTTTGGTTAAGGTTTGAAAAATGAGTTTTTAATCACAAGATGAATTAAAACTCATTTGGTTTTGATTTTTCAAGATGAATATTCACTTTTAAAATGTTTAAAAACAATTAAAAATGAATTTATTCATAAAAATCCAACTATATTAAATAAATAATATAAATTTGATTTTTTTGTGGAATAAAATATTTCAACATTTTTGTGATTTTTTGCAAAAAGAACCAATAAAAAAATAATTAAAATTGAGGGAGTTATTAATTTTTCAAATCATTAAAAATAATAAGAAAAATAATAGAAAATGAAAAAAAACATTAAAAAAGGGGTCTGGGGCGAGGGGGATTCGAACCCCATACCTCTTGTGTGCAGTGCGCGCCTCCTACCACCCTAGAAGTACATAAGGCATGATGTGTTTTTGACCTAGCCAAGGCAAGGCAAGGGAAAGTTTTGGCCAAAACGTGAAGCTTGTAACTTTCTCATTTCTCCATGGATTGGGACAAAATTTAGGTCTATCCTGCCTAGAATTTCACAAGGAATCCAATGGTGGTGGTGGTTTTTTCAGAAAATAAATCCTCCTCAAAATTCGATAGTGGTTTTGAAATAGGCCATAATTTGCATTTTCTGTGCTACCTCTTGTTGCAGGCATGAATTACATGATGAATTGGTCCAAACACAACATATATAACATGTATGAGATGTGTATGATCAGTGGACTTCAAAGCAATGCATATTTCAAAGAGTTCAAGTTGTGATGCTTACCACTTTAGGAGCCTTTTGGGCAATCTGTCAAGTGCTTTGTTCCAGAAATAATTTGATGCTTTGGACACCCTGAAATGGTCCCTTAGAAGCTTTTAGGATGATTGGAATCAGCTGGAAACCTCAGGAATGGAAACTCGCCTTTTCTTGCAAAAGGGGCAAAAGTGACCAAAATAGCAACTCTCTCAAATGGTGTTCCAGATGTGGGGAACCATTTGGGACAGTTCAAGGATGATATTTAGAGTGTGTTTGAGGCTTTATCTGGTTTTGAAAGTGACTGAATCAAGATATGGCTTGAAAAATGCAAAGAAGTCCTATTTTGAGGTTTTGAGAAGAGACTTTGAGATTTTGGGGTTACAGGTCACTTGTGAGAGTTTGGACAGCTTAGATATGGCATATTAGATGTGTTTGGATCATGACATGTGATGAAAATGCTCTCTAACTCAAAAACTCATAGTTACCTTGCTAAAGAAGGCATTTTTGCCTAGAGAAAGAGATTTTAAGGAAAGCAAGTGTAGTGGTGCTTTGGTGTACTCAAACTGAGCACAAATGAGCTCTATTTATAGTAGAGCAAGTTTGTTTTGCAAGCAATAGTGAATGGCAACTGCAGCAGCTCATTGTCCAATTGCATCACTTTGGAATCTTAAGTCTCCTCTAGCCATTGACTAGAGGTTAGAGCACAGGCCTATGATTCTTTGGTTCAGAGCTTATCCTTGATTCATTTAGTTGGAAATGGCTCAGTTCATGCCACCTTGGTGCATCCATTGAATGCTCCAAAACAAAATTGGAGTCTTGTCCCCTCTTTAGGGTTTTTTAGGTTTGGCATGCTATTTTTAGTTCCAAAGACTTGGGAGGCTTATGGATTAGTGTTTGTCCCTCCTTGGTCTCCCCCTGAGGTGTTCAGATGGATAAACTTGTTTGTCATTTGCACAAATTGCTCAAATCGAGCAAAATGCACAAATCTACCTTGTTATGACAGTTGCAGCAAGGCATATTGCCACTGTCATAACTCTTAGCTCAAATGGAATTTCATGGGGTTCTTGGACATTTTGGAAAGCCCTCATATGATACAACACATGTGTGATCATAGTTTAATTTGAAACTTTTTGGATCCAAGTGAAAAATGCCCCTACATTTTGAAAAAAGTGAAACAGGTTCTGACTTAGTGAAAATTTCACTAAGTGTTGGAAAAAGTGACATTTCATGTTTTCAGCCATTTAGATCCAACCATAACTCAAAATCCATGATGAATTGGAATAAGGTGTAGTTGACACTTTTAAAGTATGCCATGAGAGCTACAAATCCATCTTTGGATCAGCCCAAATGGTTGCTTGGATCTCAAGTTATGATCTTGGAAGTTGGTACCCTAGCCACTTTGTTCCATAACTTAGAAAAATTCTAAGTTTTTATGGTTGCCCCTTTTACAAGTTATCCCACTTTTCTTGATTTTTCTTGATGAATGATGATTCCAATCACACATTAACATCATTTTAGGGTTAAAGAACCATAATTGTGAAAAATCTCAAAAAGTCAAACTTTGACCTTTGTGCACAGTTGACTTTTTACCAGATGAATTCTAAATTGTGCGATCCTCCATGAAATCAAATCCTTGACCTAAATCAAACTTATGGACATGTTCCATGGGTGTTATAGGGTGTATTTAATCATTTCCCAAGGTTTGGGAGCATGCCTGAGTCAAAAGTCAAAGGTTCAGTTGACTTTTCCCTCAAAACCCTAATTGTGATCCTAATGAAATTGAAACTTGTGCACCAAGCTTATTGGATCAATCCATTGTTGAAAATGGATCAATCTAGTTTATTAGAGACCCTCAAATCATGTCTTGAGGTCTTGGCTCATGTTTTGTCCCAAAAGTCAACTTAGGGGTGAATTAGGTCAAAAAACCCTAATTCCTGATTTTTGGGTAAATGCATCCCCTGAGGCTAAATTGACTTGATGATTGGGTCCAAGAGGTCCCTTGGAGTATCTTGGGTTGTGCTTTGAAGTATTAGCTCATGCCCAAAGGAAAATTTCCATCTGGAGGCCCTGGTCGACCAAAACCCTAATTTGGTGACACTGACGATCTTGAGGCTTAATCCACTTGGGATGCTGCAACCTTGTGCTTGATTCTTGATGTGGGAGTCCTCTTGAACCATTGTGGATGTTTGAGAGGATAGACAAGTTTAATATCATGTCACTCCTTGATTGATCCTTTGTCCAAGGGCTCTGAGAGGGCTCGAAACCCTAAGTTTGATTGTAGTGGATGCTCACCCATCTTTGGGGAGACTAATGAGGTATGATGGTTCATGCATATTGTGATGATGATTTTCACAGTGATGGGAAATCTTAGTGGTCAAAATTTGGGGTATGACAATTATTATTATGATCATTATTAGGCTTAAATAGTGTTTTCGTCCCTGTAAGTTAGCGTGTTTTTGGTTTTCGTCCCTGTAATTTATTTTTCTTGGTTTTAGTCCCTATATTTCACATTCGCGTTCGTTTTAGTCCTTAAAACCAAAATTCGTAGGAAAATCTGCAGGAAAACCCGCAGAAAACCTTCGGATTTTCCTGCAGATTTTGGCTTTAAGGACTAAACAGCAAGCAAAAGTAAGATATAGGGACTAAAACCAAAAAAAAAATTTACAGGGACGAAAACCAAAAACTCTCTAACTTACAGGGACGAAAACACTATTTAAGACTCATTATTATTATATTCACATACTACCTTATATACATGGCAATTTGATTATTTCCTCTAAGTAATCGTGCTACATTTTTTTTATTAGCACCCATCCACACTACATATTTGAACTTTCTCATAATGCTACTCATTACATGCATGATTCATCATCATATAAATATATAACTAATTCCTTCCACTCCCTGACTCATACCCCTTATACTATATATATATATATATATATATATATATATATATATATATCTTAATTACTTAAAATAAAATGAAGTATATCCATTGATTAAAACCAATAATTTAAGATAATTTTCTCAACCAACACATAAAAATGAGCGGAAAAATATTATCATACCATGATCATACCAAAAGATTAATTAAAATAGATAGTTCAACATTAATGATTAACAAATTATAACTACGGATTCTAACTAATTAATTAAACCACAGAAAAAATGAAGATGTTATAGCCAAGTCATTCTCCCATTATCAACATCTTCATGTTTCCAAGATCTAATTTCTAAGAACCATTCATTTATCCATTTCGGTGCATTAAAGCCTTAAGCTCACCATCCTCATTTTCCTCAATTAAGCAAAGGTTAGCACCAATTAGGGTTATATTAATTGTGAAATAACCTTTCGATTGAAACTTTTCCTTCATATTATAGGTCATTCTAGATTTTGCTATGACTCTCATTAAATCTTTTTGAAATCGATTTAGACCTTCACCCTCAATATTGAACTGCATGTGTTCAAATAATGTTTTTCCTTTTCTTTTT
Source organism: Lathyrus tuberosus (assembly GCA_022829125.1). Taxonomy (NCBI): domain Eukaryota; kingdom Viridiplantae; phylum Streptophyta; class Magnoliopsida; order Fabales; family Fabaceae; genus Lathyrus; species Lathyrus tuberosus. The sequence goes on from JALAZF010000226.1 coordinate 8,897,284, forward strand.
CCTTCCAATTCACCCTAGGTATTGTGTTTTTCCAGTCGGTAACATCATTGTGGACAACTTGAGCATATGATTTTTTCATATCATTTGCACATACACTATTTTCCAACCTTCCAAACACATGCCTATCATTACCCCTGTTCCTACGATAAGAGTTCTTTTTATCCTAGGTTTCATGTTATTTCCAGTTTCAAACCCTTGCTCATGATGAAACCCATCCCTTTTGAATCGTGGGATGTTGGCGTATAACTTACAACCTTTTATGAAAATAGTATCCAATGCTACAACCATCATTCTAATATCATCCACAATTCTAAATCTAACAAATCCATACCTATTGCATCTCTTATCTCGTCTCAGAGGGATGACAACTTCATCAAGGATACCATAGTTTTTGTAAATGTTAAACATCTCCTTTGCACCATGGGAGTCCAAAAAACGGATAATAAAAAAATCTGAAGTTACCTCCTCCGTAACTTTACCTTTTCCTTTAAAGGAGTCCCAACGAGAACCTGTTACACGTTGATGATGATTTGAAGTCTTACGTGCCACTTTAGTCCAGCCATCATCATCCAGATCTCTACCTCCTGATTGAATTGCCATGAAAACACACACTACAAGCTATAACAACGGAAAAAATGACCAAAATAATAGTAAAGAACGAAAACCATGTAGATTAGGTCCCTAATTCGAAGATTAGGACTTCAAACCTCATCAGCATGATCATCTACTATTACCAACAATATAGTAATACATGATTATTTCTCAAGTATCAATCTCAGGAAATTTTATAAAGAATACTTCGTCAGGATTTCTCCATTCTTAAAAAGTTAAGAGTAGATTTGCACCCTCCAAAAACTCCACAGATAATAGAAATCTGTTAACATTATCCTTTTATTTTATATAAAATGTCAACCCTACAAACAAAAACGATAGAAATTACAACTCGCCCTTAGGCCCATTACAACTTTGGTCCGGATTGACCTTAACCAGACTCTTTAAGATTTTTACCCTAACTAATGCATGTGTTGTTTTGTTATTTTTCCTTTTGATATGATAAAACTCCATTTTCTAATCGTTTGATTAGCTGGACCCAGTGCAATATAGATGAGACTTTTATTGTCATGGCTTCTGCTTTTGGTGAGATCTTCACGAACTCTAAGGCTTATTTCACGTTAGGATTTGCTAAGAGAATTGACAGGTGTTTAGGTTGCATGGTGATCTTTCCGGTTGATCGGAACCTGAAGTGGGCTAGAGACTTTGTCTGCGATGCTGGATTCCAAGGATGAGGAGGGGGTGTACCTGCAAGGCACTCCGATGCTAAAGTGAGAATTGGGAGAAGAGAAGGCAAGTACAAAGTGAGTATGTCTTAGGATGATTTTAGAATACCTGACACTCTCAAATGAAAGAGTTTTTATAATGCCCCTAACGCTTGGCCATTGGTCCCTATTTTCGGGGTGAGATATTCTCTCCCTAAAAGTAGGTAACTACCAGAAACTAGCCGTTGAGACGGGCTGACATGCTCGGAACTAGCTGTTGCTGCGAGCAATGGCGTGGTCGTGGGAAATGGTGTCTTAACTGTTCCTGGATGGTGGAATTATGTGTGACGGGCATAAATGTGACGAAGGGTAGCTGATTCTAGAGGTCAGCTGTCCAGCCTTCCTCAGCGGAAGGGCAAAGGAGAGAATGCTTCCTTTTGCCCTTAACTGACAGGGCTTAGGCTATTGGGTCGTTCTAGGAGCAGAAGTGGATTGGGCCATGCCTAGCCATTGGGCCAGTTCGGAACAGGAGCCCCCCAAGTCATTGCTCCAGAGCATATGAGTGATGACTTAAGGGCAGCCCGTGGTCTCGAGGAGGATTAAACGTGGTCGACGCCTGTTACTGAGACGGGGTCGTTTCGTGGTGCTCGAGGGTACCTGTGCCCGAGGAACCTGAAACGTTGTCCTGCGTGCCCGACGAGCGGGGAGCCCAATGGTTGATGAGACTTGAAGGGATGGAGTGCCACGCGTCCATCAAATTCGTGCCACATTTAATGTGTAATGATGGTTATGCTAGGGTCATGATGATACCCTTACGCCGTGCGTGCTCGTGCACGTGCCTCTGATTTGTCTATAAATAGAGGGAGGAAGCGTTCATTTTCACTTTTTGCTTCTCTCTCTTCTCCTACTGTTGTCTCCGTCTCCGTCGTCCACCGCCGTAACGCTACTACACGAGCACCGACCAGGCTTTGCCGAACACCTCTTTTCTCTCTTCAACCATGTAAGTTTCCTTATCCTTCTCTGTTTTACGCGTTTCAACCTTGTTTTGCTTAGATTGCATACGGTTAGGATGAAAACTGGGTAGAGTAGGCGTGCATTTCGGCGAATGTTGGTGTCTGGCGATGGTTAATCCATTTTCTGCCGCTGTCATTGGAGCGTTAGGAACTTAGTTTTTTATCGATTATGGGACCGTTGTGACGATGAACGCGTTTGTCGCCGGTGGAGCTTATGAATTTTCCAGTGTACTCATGAGTTTTTTGGTGGACCTTCAACGAAATTCTGGGTAACGCGCCAGGGAGGATCTCCCCATGAGGGTTTAAGGGATTGCAATGAGAATCTCCTCACACCGTTGTTACACTGTTTGAGTAAGGGCTTAGGTCGAGGACATTGTCCTCGGGCCCTCGCGCCCCCTTTCACTTGACTAGCGGTGGAAGGGTGGATTTGATTTGGTCATCGAATTCACTTTTGTCCTCTGCTTTTCAGGTAAAGGAGATGTCTCGCAATCCCGAGGACGACGTTATGCTAGAGCGGGAGCTGTCCAAGGAGAGGTCTTCGGAGGATAGGTGTGGTGACGAAACTGCCGCTCCCCGGAATGCCGATGAAACCTCCGCTCCTAGCAGTACCGGGGAAGAGTGGGTTATTGCTGAGCCTCGGGAGCATGCCTACCTTTTTGCCTTCCATACTCAGGACGTCTTCACGACGGTGGGGGTTGAGGGAGACTGGAAGGTCCATTTTCCTAAGGAGGGCGAGCAAATATGCTCGGCTTACGGATAAAGGTTCCTCATGTACAAGTTTTTTTTCAAGGAGATCAGGTTAAGGCTGCCCTTCACAAATTTTCAAGTGGCAGTTTTCAGACACCTAGACTTGGCGCCCTCCCAACTACACCCGAACTCGATTGCCTTCATCCAGGAATTCGAGATTACATGCGAATTTTTGAAGATTGGAGCCATTATCCCCCTCTTCTTCATTGTCTTCCATCTCCAACGCCAGGTCGTGGGAAGGCAGTTCAGATGGGTTTCCCTGAAGCAGGGGAGAAAATTGTTCAAGGGCTTCTCCGAGTCCATTAGGACATTTAAGGAGAGGTATTATATATTGGAGCCTGTGTCGGAGAGGGCTAAAGACTCCACGTTCTCCTAGGAGATCCTTACGGATGTGAGCGGGGATGCCTTCATCGACGAGCAGGGAAAGATAAAGGGGCGTCCAGTGCTGAAGTTCTGTTTCTCCTAGAGTGAGGATCACCTCTCTCGGGAGACCGAGGAGTACATAGCCAGGCCGTCCATGCAGAGGGAGAATGATCGGGCCAGCTACGACAAGCTGACATCTTTTATTGATGGCTTTCACCCTGCCCAGTGCGTGACCAGGGGCGGGGACATTATTTATTAAGAAGACGGGGGGCCTAAGGTGGAGACCCGATACATTAATACGAAGGAGCTCCTCGAGTGCGGCATGTGCGAGGAGGCTATGGAACTTTTGGGTAGCCATTTATTTCTTCTTAGATCGTTCGTATTGTTGTTTTAGTTTACTAATGTGTGTCCGTTGTTTTGCAGGCAAAATGTTCTCGGCCCAGGAGCGTTAAGTGAAGAGTGCCCAAGACAAACTCAAGCTGGGGAAGAAAATAGGGAAATGCCGCCTTGGTGAACAAGTGGTTCCGCCTCCAACGGGGTCGGGGACCTCTTTATCCGGAATTGCTTCCACCCAGACCTCCCCTCTGCCGGTAACCTCAAGGCCCAAGCGCCCCCGGGTGGAGAAGGTCCTCGACCTCACCAAAGAGGAAGAGAAGAACAACTACGAGTTGTCTCCTTGCTTCCATAATATGAGTTTCTTCGAAGGCTCCTCCCTCGCACTCCATCGGGAGGATTCCTTGGCGCTCGAGGAGCTGGACCGTTCGAGCAAGAGGACGTTGTTGACCCAGGACGCCACTGGCCTAATGAGGGTCTTGGCCATGGCGGTGGTTTACATCAAGGAAGGGGGCCTTCAAGAGGCAAAGCTGAAGAAGACCCAGGTCCCCATCACGATTCTGAAGATGGAGCTGAAGGCTGCGAAGGAGGCGGCGAAAAAGTCTAAGGAAGAACTGGTCGCGGTTTTTGGGGAGAGGGATACCCTAGCCGCGGAAAAGAAAGTCGTGGAGGACATGGTCATTTCATTGGGGGCTGCCGCTGCTCCTGTTGAGGACGAAAGCGATGAGGTGAACAGTCTGAAGACTTGAGCCAAGCTTGTTGCCCGGATCAGCCAAGCTGAGGAGGATTGCTTAGGGGCCGCCAAGGACGCCTTCAACAATGCGGTGGAGCACCTGAAGGTTGCAAACCCCGGGGTCGAGTTGTCTATCGAGGGGACCGGGTTCCTCAATGGTGTGGTGGACAACGAGATTTTCATCCCGGACTTCCTTAGATTTGGAGAGGAGCCTGAGCAGCCTGCCCGCGAGGAGCCTCAGCCTATGACCGACTGATTTTCTCTTTTTTGTAATTCCGGCCTGCGTGTCGTACATTGTAATTTTTTCTTTTTAGATGGGGCTTGGCCCCTTTTTAATGTAATCAGTACAATTGCGGTCTTTACGCTCGTTTTATATTATAATATTTATTTTCGGCCATGGTGGTCAGTTATGTATGAATTGTTTTCGATGTTTGTGCATGCATGTTTCTACTTTGCTTAATTTTGCTAAGTGTCACACGCTGCTAGTCACGCGTGCCCATTGTAAGGGCTATTTTTGTGAACGGTTTTCATTATATTTCGGGGTTTTCTCGACAAATTGGTGTTCAAAAGTGAGGGGAACTGGTAGAAAGGCCTGGGTAGTTTCCGGGCAAGAGTGCGGAGCTCAAGTCGCGTTTTTTGCCTGAGTTCGCGGCGTGAACTTCCCATCGCGAGCTGGATGTTCTGCCTCTCGTGGTACGCTGGCGACGGCGGGCTCGGTCGAGGGACCGCTGTCGGACAGGGGTTTTTCTCATTTTAGGGAAAAGCCTATCTTGATTCATTTTAGTATGCATCGCTTGTACCGGGGCGCACACTTCTGGTCGGTACACTATGCTCGTCGTGTCGATGGAGCATGCCGACAATTCTGGCCTTAGCTATAATATTTGTTTATCTTATCGGTGTTCCATGGTCGAGCGAGTTCTTCCCCGTTGAAATGTTCTAGGTAGTAGGCCCCATTCTCTATTTTTGCTCGAACACGATTGGTTCCTTCCCAGTTTGCGGCGAGTTTGCCTTCACGAGAATCTTTGTAATTTCTCCTTAGGACGACACTGCCCACATGGAAGTCTCGTCGTATAACTTTGTCGTTATGCTTGATTGTGATTTTTTGTTTTAACGAGGCCTCGCGGAGGGCTGCTCCTGATCGGACCTCTTCGACGAGATCGAGCTCCTCCCTTAGTGCCTCGCTGTTTGCCTCCTCGTCCAGGGGAGCTTCAGTCTGCCTGAAGGGCACGTGTATTTCAATAGGGATCACTGCCTCGGTCCCGTATGCTAAACGGAAAAGGGTTTCCCCGGTTGAAGAGTGGGGCATAGTTCGGTAAGCCCAGAGTACGCTGTGCAGCTCTTCGGCCCACTGTTTCTTGGTTTCGTCTAGTCTTTATTTGAGACCTCGCAGGATTACTCTGTTTGTTGCCTCAGTTTTCCCATTCGTTTGCGGGTGCTCGACTAACGCGAAGTGTTGTTTGGTGCCCAGTTGGGCGACGAACTCCTGGAATATTTTGTCTGTGAACTGTGTCTTATTGTCAGTGACGATTGCCTGGGGAATGTCGAAGCGAGCAAGAATGTTTCGCTTGTAGAAGCGGAGTATGTTTTAGGCCGTTATTTTGACCTGAGCCTCTGCTTCTATCCACTTTGTAAAATAGTCCATGCCTACTATCAAGTATTTGTTCTGATTTGATCCTACGACGAATGGTCCTAGGATGTCACGGTCCCACCATGCAAAGGGCCACAGGGAAGACATTGTTTTGAGCTCATTGGGCGGTGCCAAGTGCATGTTCGGCCAGTAATATCCTGCTCGCAGAGCTTTCCAGGCGAGGGATCTTCCTCCGAGGTGTTGGGAGTTGATTCCTTCATAGATTTCGCGCAGAACATGGGCGACCATTTCTTCCTCCACGCATTTGAGGAGAGGAATGGAGAACTCTCGTATGTAGAGCTTATTTTCGACCAGGACATAGGAACAGGCTCTGCGCTTGACCATGTTGGCTTCCTTTGGGTCGGATGGTAGTTCGTCCTTGGCGAGGTAGTTGTAGACTGGGGTCATCCAGCAGTTGATGTCGCCAATGACGTTCGCGTCGAGGGTCGGGGGAGTTATCTCAATGCTTGGTCGAGGAAGTACCTCCTGGATGACGGATTTGTTTCCTCCCATATTTTTTGTGGTCGCCAGCTTTGACAGGACATTTTCTCGGACATTGTGTTTGCAGGGGACATGCTTTACCTCCACCGATGTGAACTTCTTCATCTTTTCCTTAACCAAGGTCAAATATTCTGAGAGGTTGTCGTTCTTGGCCTAATACTCTCCCCGAACCTGGAGGGCCACGAGCTGGGAATCTTTGCAGATTACGACTTCCTTGGATCCCAAGTCTTTGGGGAGGCGTAGACCTGCGAGAAAAGCCTCATACTCTGCCTGATTGTTGGAGGTGGGGAAAGATAGGGTAAGCGAGACCTCGACGAGGATACCATCCTCGTTTTCCAGGATGATGCCCGCTCTGTTCCCTGCCGAGTTGGATGCTCCGTCGACGAAGATTATCATCTTGCGGGCTCCGCAAGTTAGGGTGCCGGGAAAAGTCATATCCGCCACGAAGTCAGCCAGCGCCTGAGCTTTGAGGGTTTTCCTGCTCTCATACTAGATGTCAAACTCGAAGAGTTCCAGCGACCATTTGAGCATCTTGCCGGCCATGTATGGGCGCCCCAATAGTTGCCTCACAGGCTTGTCAGTGCGTGCCACGATGGTGTGGGCTAGGAAATAGTGCCTCATCCTCCGTGCTGCGTTGATGAGGGTCAGGGTGACTTTTTCGATCTACTGGTATCTAAGTTCCGGTCCTTGCAATACCTTGCTCGTGAAGTATATAGGCTTCTGCCCTTTAGGGGTTTCACGAATGAGGGCGACGCTGACAGCCTCGGTTGCGACGACGAGATAGAGATAGAGGGTCTCCCCATTATCTGGCCGGGAGAGGACCGATGGTTACGATAGTGCTTGTTTTAGGTGGAGGAAGGCTTTGTCGTATTCCTCCGTCCACTCAAAAGCTTCCTCTTTGCGGAGGAGTTTGAAAAAATGGAGCGCGTGCTGAGCAGATTTTGTCACGAAATGGGACAGTGAGGTGAGCGTCCCATTCAGGGCTTGGATTGATTTTTTTGAATTCGGCGTGGGGAATTCGGAGAAGGCTCTGCATTTGTCAGGTTTGGCTTCAACTCCTCATTCTCTTAGGTAGAAACCGAGGAACTTGCCTGCCCGTACCCCGAACGTGCACTTTTCCGGGTTGAAGTGCATCTTATACTTCCTGGCCTGCTCAAAGACCTTCTTTAGATGGAGAGTATGGTCGGATTCCTCGTGAGATTTCACGATCATGTCGTCCATGTAGACTCTGGGCATATCCCCAATTTCTCCTCAGAAGACTTTGTTCATCATTCTTTGGTAGGTAGCGCCAACGTTTTTCAAGCCGAAGGGCATTACGTTGTAGTAATAGTTGCTCGATTCGGTCATGAAAGTTGTGTACCTTTTATCTCTTTTGGCCATGGGTATTTCGCTTACATTGAGCTACTACCCTAATGGAGGGGTCGATAGTGAGCTGGTGGCAGGCCACCTCTGGATCAATCCTAGGTATCTTCGAGGCGTTCCACGCGAACAGATCTGCTTACTCCCGGAGACAGGCTTTCAGCTGCTTCCTCGCAAGTTCGGGGAGGCCGGTCCTGATCTTTACCCCCTTGTGGGGGTCGTCACCAAGGAGGACTAGTTCGAACTCGCCATCCGGGGTTGGCCGCATCGGATAGGCGGTCTCACCGTTGCTGGTTGATGTGGAAGGGCTGATCGAGCTTTGCTGGATCTCCTTCCACTTCCTCGAAACACCTTCTCGTTGCTTATATGTCTCCGTGCAGGGTGGCGATGATCCCTTTGGAAGTGTAATACTTCATCTTCAGGTGTACGGTGGAGGGAACGACTACCAATTCGGCCAGAGTTAGTCGTCCGAATATGCATTGGTAGATGGATGGACTGTCAATGACCAGGAACTTGACTTTCATGGATCTGTCCGTTTCCACTGCCCCGAAGGTGACGATCAGCTCCACGTACCCCCACGACTTCGTGATAGAAGTTGAAACCTTGTAGATCAAAGCCTACGTAGGGCGTCAGATGTGTCTCGTCCAACTGAAGCGTGGAGAACAACTGGGAGTACATGATGTCGACCGAGTTTCCCTGGTCGACCAAAATTCGCCGAACGTGAAGTTGGCCATTTGCGCCCTTACGAGCAGAGGAATGCCGGATTTGGGAGCTTCGCCGAGGAGTTCCTCATGGTAGAATGTGATGGGAACCGACTCTCCCCAAACCTTATTAAGGGTGGAACTCCGGTTCGAGCTTGTGTTGATGAGGTGCTCGAATTTCCACTTCACGGACCCCATAGTCACCTTGTTGAACCCCCATCCCGATATGATCATGGCAGAGGGGAAGGTTTCCCATAAGCTATGTGCAGCGAAGTAAGGAGGGAAGTTGAGCCCATCTAGGATATAGAAGTCTTACGGCCGTGAGATTCTCATGGAGACCTAAAGACTGGTCTCGTCTGAGGAAGGAACCTCCTCTTCAACCTTCTTTGATTCCTGGGCATCCTGCCGAGGAGAGTCCTTCTTCTTCGCGAACTGTTTCAGGTGACCGTCCATGATCAAGATCTCAATTGCATCCTTGAGATGGATGCAGTCATTTGTCATGTGCCCGTGGCTCTTGTGGAACCAGCAGTACTTCGTTTTATCTGTGTTCAGCTTAGCCGGTATCTGTTTCGGGAAATGGACCTCTGCCTGCCAAAACTCCTAGTTCGCGTATTCGGAGAGAATCTTCTCGCGAGAGACGGTCGACAGAGTGTATTCGTGAAAAATAGCCAGATGACCCTTTGAAATCTCGGGATTCCCGGGGACGGTCATCCCTTCTTTTCTCTGTTCCCCGACGAGTTGACGAGGATTCGTCGTTCTTGGAGGAACTGGCGCTCTCTTGGTGCCTCGAGTCCTGGGCGGTGTTTACAGCTTCCTTTTCTTCGTACTGGATGTACGCCTGAGCCTTGAGGAGGATGGTGTCCAGTGTCGCTGGAGTCTCAATGCCAACCGCCTTGGCAAAGTCGATGTAGGGACGAAGTCCTCATTAGAGCAATTACTTCTTCATGTCGTCGGTCGTGGAGACCTGGACGGCTTCTTTATTGAATCTTTCGATATATGCTCGAAGAGATTCGTCTTTCCCTTGAATGATGGCCTTAAGGAAGGCTTTTGTCTTCGGGTGACTACGAGAGGCCGTGAAATTTCTGGAGAACATCCTCCCTAACTGCCTCCACGATGTGATGGATTCAAAGGGGAGGCTCTTGTACCATGACGTTTCTCCCTTCCTCAGCGTAGTTGGGAATAATCTGCATTTGATGGCGTCTCTGACGCCACAGTAGTCAAGCAGGGCATCGATGTTCTCGATGTGCTCATCTGGATCTGTAGTGCCATCGTATGTGCCCAGGGGCGGGGGTTTCTCCAGCCCTTTGGGTAGGCGTGTGGCCATAATCTCTTGGGACAACGGGCCTCGAGGCCCGCCGTTGTTGGTGCTGTTCGACCGCAAACGAGAGCAGGTACTTTGTCCAGGAAGAGGACCGCGATCTCGACGGGGAGAAGAAGTTCGTGCCCAACCCTTGGATCTGGGTGGAGGCGAACGCTAGTGCTCTGTCCGTAGATCCCTTCTGGTTATCTTGGCCCCTGGGGAGTGCTGACTCTGGAGAGGAGTATGGTCGTGTTTTCTTATTGCCAGGGATTCTGGCTCCGCTGGCACCCGGCGGTCTCTTCCTCGTCTGGGAGAAGGACTCCGAGATCTCCGGCGCTCTCGCCTCGGCGGAGGAGATCTTGGACGTCAGGTCTCTTCTAAGGATCCAATTCTTGCATTCTCCTGGAAGATCAGAAGGTTTGTCTTGTTGAGGGCCTCGAGTAGGGATGCCATAGCCGAATCGGCGTTGGGCGGAATTGGGACGGGCTGATGGTGCTCTGAGGGTTGGACCTCAATGTTGTCAGTGCGATCCGGTGAGGGAGACAAGGTGGCTTCATCTCTCTGCTGATGAACGTCGTTCCCAAGAAAGGGGGTTGCCCCGTCAGTGTCTGTCTTGCTGACGGGGAGGACGACGGTGTTGCGGGTATCTTTGACGTTGTCATGGCTGACCATGACCGAAATCTTGAAAGAACTGCTTTGGTCTTGGATTTACAGGGAAAGAAAGAAGGGGAGAACAGAGTTTCCCACTGACGGCGCCACTGATCTTTCTGGATGATCAGAATCTGAAGTAGGCCAGAGACTTCGTCTGCGATGCTGGATTCCAAGGATAATGAGGGGGTGTACCTGCAAGGCACTTCGATGCTAAAGTGGGAATCGGGAGAAGAGAAAACAAGTACAAAGTGAGTATGTCTTAGGATGATTTTAGATTACCCGACCCTCTCAAATGAGAGGGTTTTTATAATGCCCCCAGCGCTTGAGTATTGGTCCCTATTTTTGGGACGAGATATTCGCTCCCCAAAAGTAGGTAACTGCCAGAAACTAGCCGGTGAGACGGATAGACATGCTCGGAACTAGTCGTTGCTGCGAGCAAGGGCATGGTTGCGGGCAAGGGGGTCGTGACTGTTACTGGATGGTGGAACCGTGCGTGACGGGCAGAAATGTGACAAAGGGCAGCTGGTCCTGGAGGTCAGCTGGCCAGCCTTCCTCAGCGGAGGGGCAGAGGAGAGAATGTTTCCTTTTACCCTTAACTGGCAGGGCTTAGACTATTGAACCGTTCTAGAAGCAGAAGTAGATTGGGTCATTCCTAACTATTGGGTCAGTCCGGAACACTTGGTGTCATGAGAGTTAACTCTCGAGATGGCTAAGGAGAAGAACTTTCATAACCTTTAGTTGGACTTGGAGAATGACTCCACTTTGGTTCTATTAGCCAATTCATTTCTTAAAACCATGTCCCATGGAAGCTGAAAAACTGATAGATAAATTGTATTAGTTTGATTACGTTCAATTTTTCGTTTGTTACACATACACTAATAAGAGAATCAATGTATTGGCCTCTTGGCTTGGAATACTAGTATTCCTTTTGATATATGTACTTTGATTATAAAAAAATAAAATAAAAAACACGAATCTATGTGCCCATTGTTTTGCCAACATTAGTCTCAATCTTGATGGTATTTTTGTCTTAGAATGTCATGCATTACCTTTAGCAAAGTCTTTCTTGCTTAAAAAGTAAGGTATACATAACTATTGTTTTTCTATTTGATATTTAACCTAGTCATTCTCTCCCATTGGAATCCTTTTTTATTTATTCTAACTTTTATTGATTTAAACAAATATTTTACTCTCTTTTTTTTTCAATTAACATTTTTTATATATCTATTTATTATTTAATTTCTAGGCTTAAATAGTGTTTTCGTCCCTGTAAGTTGGCGAGTTTTTGGTTTTGGTCCCTGAATCTTTTGAACCCATGACCTTTGCTTCCACAACATGCTTCTTAGCCACTAGACCATTTAACTTACTTGTGTTTTTATTTGCAACAAATTTATATATTACGTAATTTAATATTCCAAATATTTAATATTTCAATTATTAATTATCATAATTATTTATTATTTAGTATCATAATTATTTACTATTAACTAATAATACAATATTATTTACTAATAATTATTTATTATTTATTATCGTAATTATTTATTATTTATTATCGTAACTAATAATTATTTATTATTTAAATAACTAAATAATTTTAATATTAATAATCATAATTATTTAATATCTCATTTATTTAATTTACTGTAATTAATATTATAATTATTTAATAAATTAAACTATTATTAATAATTTACTGTAATTAATTAATACTCTAATTATTTAATAAATTAAACTAAATAAATTTACTGTAATTATTTAGTAAATTAAACTATTAAATAACTAAATAATTTACTGTAACTAATAATTATTAATAACTACGGTAATAATTTACTGTATTTATTATTACTAATAATAAATAATTATTAAATAATAAATACAGTAAATTATTTACTAAATAATAAATACAGTAAATTATTAAATAATAAATACAGTAAATTATTTACTAAATATAGTAAATTATAAATATAGTAAATTAAACTATTAAAAATTTATTGTATTTAGTAATTTAAATTTACTGTATTTAGTAAATTAAACTATTAAATAACTAAATAATTTACTGTAACTAATTATTAATAACTAATAATAAATAATTTACTCAATAATTACAGTAAATTTATTTAGTTTAATTTATTAAATAATTAGAGTATTAATTAATTACAGTAAATTATTAATAATAGTTTAATTTATTAAATAATTATAATATTAATTACAGTAAATTAAATAAATGAGATATTAAATAATTATGATTATTAATATTAAAATTATTTAGTTATTTAAATAATAAATAATTATTAGTTACGATAATAAATAATAAATAATTATGATAATAAATAATAAATAATTATTAGTAAATAATATTGTATTATTAGTTAATAGTAAATAATTATGATACTAAATAATAAATAATTATGATAATTAATAATTGAAATATTAAATATTTGGAATATTAAATTAATGAAATATTTAATAAACTAATTATTTATACTAATTTATAAAATAATTTATATTTTAAATATAAGTATTAAATAGTAAATATTGGATTTATGTAATATATAAATTTGTTGCAAATAAAAACACAAGTGAGTTAAATGATCTAGTGGCTAAGAAGCATGTTGTGGAAGCAAAGGTCATGGGGTCAAGTTCTCTTAGGACTAAAATTTCCATTTTTGACCAAAAAAAAAAAGATTCAGGGACTAAAACAAAAACTTGCAAACTTACAGGGACGAAAACACTATTTAAGCCTAATTTCTATTATCTTCATATTTTTATTTTAATAAAAATATTTTATATTTTTCAAAATTTATTGTAATAACATAATCATTGTGCATGATTAATGTGGAATTGATTAACTTAATTTGAATGTATACATATGTGCATATATGTGCATTGATAAAAAAAATATTTGTCGCTAAATTTTAAAAATATTTTACAAATACTATTTATCGTTGAATAACATTAATTTAGTTCAAAACTAATTTCTATAACTTTAAATTTTATTTAATTAATCTTAAGCCTAATAAAGATGTTTTAAAAAATTATAATTATAGATCTTAGCACATAAATCCGCAAGAGTTGCATGATAATTTTTTAACATGTAGACAAAGTGGTAATATATAACTACTATAAATTCAAATACAAATTCAGATACGTAAGATTCAAAATTTGATATTTAATGTTAGGATTTAAATTAATAATATTAATTTTTACTAGTTGAGTTAGGATTTGTGAACACATTGTTGTATGCATTTTAAATAAATAAATATTTAATATCTTAGAAAGAGAGCTTGTTAATAAAATGAGTTTTTTTTCAAGCTGATAAAGATAAGAAAGTGACGCATGTTTTCTTTGAAGATGCGGATGTCCTCGCAAAGAAATGAATTTATACTAAAGGTATTTATTTTTTGAGTCGTGTCCGGGAAACAATTGTATGTGAATGATTTAGCGACATCTTCTATTATTAGATTGGTTTCTGTGTAATTTTTTTTGTTGTTTGGAGCTTAGAACCTCTTTGTATAAAAAAAATAAATAAATAAAAATTTTATAAAAATATATTTTATAATATCAACCATTAATTGATTTATTTGGCGTTATGCTTGATTGTGATTTTTTGTTTTAACGAGGCCTCGCGGAGGGCTGCTCCTGATCGGACCTCTTCGACGAGATCGAGCTCCTCCCTTAGTGCCTCGTTGTTTGCCTCCTCGTCCAGGGGAGCTTTAGTCTGCCTGAGGGGCACGTGTATTTCGATAGGGATCACCACCTCGGTCCCGTATGCTAAACGGAAAGGGGTTTCCCCGGTTGAAGAGTGGGGCATAGTTTGGTAAGCCCAGAGTACGCTGTGCAGCTCTTCGGCCCACTGTTTCTTGGTTTCGTCTAGTATTTGTTTGAGACCTCGCAGGATTACTCTGTTTGTTGCCTCAGTTTTCCCATTCGTTTGCGGGTGCTCGAAGAACGCGAAGTGTTGTTTGGTGCCCAGTTGGGCGACGAACTCCTGGAATATTTTGTCTGTGAACTGTGTCTTGTTGTCGGTGACGATTTCCTGGGGAATGCCGAAGCGAGCAAGAATGTTTCGCTTGTAGAAGCGGAGTGTGTTTTGGGCCGTTATTTTGACCTGAGCATCTACTTCTATCCACTTTGTAAAATAGTTCATGCCTACTATCAGGTATTTGTTCTGATTTGATCCTACGACGAATGGTCCTAGGATGTCCAGGCCCCACCATGCAAAGGGCCACAGGGAGGACATTGTTTTGAGCTCATTGGGCGGTGCCAAGTGCATGTTCGGCCAGTAATATCCTGCTCGCAGAGCTTTCCTGGCGAGGGATCTTCCTCCGAGGTGTTGGGAGTTGATTCCTTCGTGGATTTCGCGCAGAACGTGGGCGACCATTTCTTCCTCCACGCATTTGAGGAGAGGAATGGAGAACTCTCGTATATAGAGCTTATTTTCGACCAGGACATAGGAACAGGCTCTGCGCTTGACCACATTGGCTTCCTTTGGGTCAGATGGTAGTTCGTCCTTGGCGAGGTAGTTGTAGACTGGGGTCATCCAGCCGTTGATGTCACCAATGACGTTCGCGTTGAGGGTCGAGGGAGTTCTCTCAATGCTTGGTCGAGGAAGTACTTCCTGGATGACAGATTTGTTTCCTCCCATATTTTTTGTGCTCGCCAGCTTTGACAGGACATTTGCTCGGACATTGTGTTTGTAGGGGACGTGCTTTACCTCCACCGATGTGAACTTCTTCATCTTTTCCTTAACCAATGTCAAATATTCTGAGAAGTTGTCGTTCTTGGCCTAATACTCTCCCCGAACCTGGAGGGCCACGAGCTGGGAATCTGTGCAGATTATGACTTCATTGGATCCCAAGTCTTTGGGGAGGCGTAGACCTGCGAGAAAAGTCTCATACTCTGCCTGATTGTTGGAGGTGGGGAAAGATAGGGTAAGCGAGACCTCGACGAGGATACCATCCTCGTTTTCCAGGATGATGCCCGCTCCGCTCCCTGCCGAGCTGGATGCTCTGTCGACGAAGATTATCCACTTGCGGGCTCCGCAAGTTAGGGAGGCGGGAAAAGTCATATCTGCCACAAAGTCGGCCAGCGCCTGAGCTTTGAGGGCTTTCTTGCTCTCATACTAGATGTCAAACTCGAAGAGTTCCAACGACCATTTGAGCATCTTGTCGGCCATGTATGGGCGGCCCAATAGTTGCCTCATAGGGTGGTCAGTGCGTACCATGATGGTGTGGGCTAGGAAATAGTGCCTCATCCTCCGTGCTGCATTGATGAAGGTCAGGGCGACTTTTTCGATCTGCTGGTATCTAAGTTCCGGTCCTTGCAATACCTTGCTCGTGAAGTATATAGGCTTCTTCCCTTTGGGGGTTTCACGAATGAGGGCGGCGCTGACAGCCTCGGTTGCGACGACGAGATAGAGATAGAGGGTCTCCATATTATCTGGTCGGGAGAGGACCGATGGTTACGATAGTGCTTGTTTTAGGTGGAGGAAGGCTTTGTCGTATTCCTCCGTCCACTCAAAAGCTTCCTCTTTGCTGAGGAGTTTGAAAAAGGGGAGCGCGTGCTGAGCAGATTTTCTCACGAAATGGGAGAGTGAGGTGAGCGTCCCATTCAGGGCTTGGATTGATTTTTTTGAATTCGGCGTGGGGAATTCGGAGAAGGCTCTGCATTTGTCGGGGTTGGCTTCAACTCCTCGTTCTCTTAGGTATAAACTGAGGAACTTGCCTGCCCATACCCCGAACGTGCACTTTTCCGGGTTGAAGCGCATCTTATACTTCCTGGCCTGCTCAAAGACCTTCTTTAGATGGAGCGTATGGTCGGATTCCTCATGGGATTTCACGATCATGTCGTCCATGTAGACTTTGAGCATATCCCCAATTTCTCCTCGGAAGACTTTGTTTATCATTCTTTGGTAGGTAGCGCCAACGTTTTCAAGCCGAAGGGCATTACGTTGTAGTAATAGTTGCTCGATTCGGTCATGAAAGTTGTGCACCTTTTATCTCTTTTGGCCATGGGTATTTGGTTATAGCCCGAATACGCATCCACAAAAGACAATAATTTAAAACCGGCATAATTATCAAATAATTTGTCTATGTTGGGGAGGGGATATGCGTCTTTAGGGCAGACCCTATTAAGATCAGTATAATCAACACACATTCTCCATTTTCCATTTGATTTATTTACAAGTACAACGTTGGAGAGCCAAGTAGTGTACTTGGCTTCCGAAATGAAATTTGCCTCTAGGAGGTCTTTTACAGCTTGTTCTGCAGCCTCCGTTTTTTCCGGAGACTGCTTTCGCTTACATTGAGCTACTGCCCTAACGGAGGGGTCGATAGTGAGCTGGTGGCTGACCGCCTCCGGATCAATCCCAGGTATCTCCGAGGCGCTCCACGCGAACAGATATGCTTTCTCCTGGAGACAGGCTTTCAGCTTCTTCCTCGCAAGTTCGGGGAGGCCGGTCCCGATCTTCACCCCCTTGTGGGGGTCGTCACCAAGGAGGACTAGTTCGAACTCGTCATCCGAGGTTGGCCGCATCGGATAGGCGGTCTCACCACTGCTGGTTGATGTGGAAAGGCTGATCGAGCTTGGCTGGATCTCCTTCCACTTCCTTTTCTGGTCCCTCAAGTCGTCCTTGGAGAAACGACTGTCGAGGTCGATGGAGTCGACGCGGGGGCAGCAGCTTTACTTCTTCGGAGCTGTAGGGAAGAGCAGGATTGCTGGGAGTCATTGTTCAGGCGGCGATGGTGTTCAGCCCTTTTGAGGCTGCCTCGAAACACCTTCTCGCTGCTTCTATGTCTCTGTGCAGGGTGGCGACGATCCCTTTGGAAGTGTAATACTTCATCTTCAGGTGCACGGTGGAGGGCACGACTACCAATTCGACCAGAGTTAGTCGTCCGAAGATGCATTGGTAGATGGATGGACTGTCAATGACCAGGAACTGGACTTTCATGGATCTGTCCATTTCCGCTGCCCCGAAGGTGACGATCAGCTCCACGTACCCCTACGACTTTGTGACAGAAGTTGAAGCCTTGTAGATCAGAGCCTTCGTAGGGCGTCAGGTGTGTCTCGTCTAACTGAAGCGTGGAGAACAACTGGGAGTACATGATGTCGACCGAGCTTCCCTGGTCGACCAGAATTCGCCGAACATCGACGTTGGCCATTTGCGCCCTTACGAGCAGAGGAATGCTGGATTTGGGAGCTTCGCCGAGGAGTTCCTTGCGGTAGAAGGTGATGAGAACTGACTCTCCCCGAACCTTATCAAGGGTGGAACTCCGGTTCGAGCTTGTGTTGATGAGGTGCTCGAATTTCCACTTCACAGACCCCATAGTCACCTTGTTGAACCCCCATCCCAATATGACCATGGCGGAGGGGGAGGTTTCCCATGAGCTGTGTGCAGCGAAGTAAGGAGGGAAGTTGAGCCCATCTAGGATATAGAAGTCTTCCGGCCATGAGATTCTCATGGAGACCTGAAGACTGGTCTCGTCCAAGGAAGGCACCTCCTCTTCAACCTTCTTTGATTCCTGGGCATCCTGCCGAGGAGAGTCCTTCTTCTTCGCGAACTGTTTCAGGTGACCGTCCATGATCAAGATCTCAATTGCATCCTTGAGATGGATGCAGTCATTTGTCATGTGCCCGTGGCTCTTGTGGAACCAGCAGTACTTCGTTTTATCTGTGTTCGGCTTAGCTGGTATCTGTTTCGGGAAACGGACCTCTGCCTGCCAAAACTCCTAGTTCGCGTATTCGGAGAGAATCTTCTCGCGAGAGATGGTCGACAGAGTGTATTCATGAAAACAGCCAGATGAACCTTTGAAATCTCGGGATTCCCGGGGACGGTCATCCCTTCTTTTCTTTGTTCCCCGACGAGTTGACGAGGATTCGTCGTTCTTGGAGGAACTGGCCCTCTCTTGGTGCCTCGAGTCCTGGGCGGTGTTTGCAGCTTCCTTTTCTGGTACTGGATGTACGCCTGAGCCTTGAGGAGGATGGTGTCCAGTGTCGCTGGAGTCTCAATTCCAACCGCCTTGGCAAAGTCGATGCAGGGACGAAGTCCTCATTAGAGCAATTACTTCTTCATGTCGTCGGTCGTGGAGACCTGGACGGCTTCTTTATTGAATCTTTCGATATATGCTCGAAGAGATTCGTCTATCCCTTGAATGATGGGCTTAAGGAAAGCTTTTGTCTTCGGGTGACGCCGATAGGCCGTGAAATTTCTGGAGAACATCCTCCCCAACTGCCTCTACGATGTGATGGATTCAAAGGGGAGGCTCTTGTACCATGACGTTTCTCCCTTCCTCAGCGTAGTTGGGAATAATCTGCATTTGATGACGTCTCTGATGCCACGGTAGTCAAGCAGGGCATCGATGTTCTCGATGTGCTCATCTGGATCTGTAGTGCCATCGTATGTGCCCAGGGGCGGGGGTTTCTCTAGCCCTTTGGGTAGGCGTATGACCATAATCTCTTGGGACAACGGGCCTCGAGGCCCGTCGTCGTTGGTGCTGTTCGACCGCGAACGAGAGCAGGTACTTTGTCCAGGAAGAGGACCGCGATCTCGACGGGGAGATGAAGTTCGTGCCCGACCCTTGGATCTGGGTGGAGGCGAACGCTAGTGCTCTGTCCGTAGATCCCTTCTGGTTATCTTGGCCCCTGGGGAGTGCTGACTCTGGAGAGGAGTATGGTCGTGTTTTCTTATTGCCAGGGATTCTGGCTCCACTGGCACCCGACGGTCTCTTCCTCGTCTGGGAGAAGGACTCCGAGATCTCTGGCGCTCTCGCCTCGGCGGAGGAGATCTTGGACGTCGGGTCTCTTCTAAGGCTCCAATTCTTGCATTCTCCTGGAGGATCAGAAGGTTCGTCTTGTTGAGGGCCTCGAGTAGGGATGCCATGGCCGAATCGGCGTTGGGCGGAACTGGGACAGGCTGATGGTGCTCTGAGGGCTGGACCTCAATGTTGTCAGCGCGATCCGGTGAGGGAGACACGGTGGCTTCATCTCTCTGTTGATGAACGTCGTTCCCAAGAAAGGGGGTTGCCCCGTCAGTGTCTGTCTTGCTGACGGGGAGGACGACGGTGTTGCGAGCATCTTTGACGTTGTCATGGCTGACCATGATCGGAATCTTGAAAGAACTGCTTTGGTCTTGTATTTACAGGGAAAGAAAGAAGGGGAGAACAGAGTTTCCCACAGACAGCGCCACTGATCTTTCCGGATGATCAGAATCTGAAGTATGCCAGAGACTTCGTCTGCGATGCTGGATTCCAAGGATGATGAGGGGGTGTACCTGCAAGGCACTTCGATGCTAAAGTGAGAATTGGGAGAAGAGAAGGCAAGTACAACGTGAGTATGTCTTAGGATGATTTTAGAATACATGACCCTCTCAAATGAGAGGGTTTTTATAATGCCCCCAACGCTTGAGCATTGGTCCCTATTTTCGGGGCGAGATATTCGCTCCCCAAAAGTAGGTAACTGCTAGAAACTAGTCGGTGAGACGGATAGACATGCTCGGAACTAGTCGCTGCTGCGAGCAAAGGCATGGTTGCGGGCAAGGGGGGTCGTGACTGTTACTCAATGGTGGAACCGTGCGTGACGAGGCAGAAATGTGACGAAGGGCAGCTGATCCTGGAGGTCAGCTGGCCAGCCTTCCTCAGCTGAGGGGCAGAGGAGAGAATGCTTCCTTTTACCCTTAACTGGCAGGGCTTAAGCGATTGGACCGTTCCAGAAGCAGAAGTATATTGGGTCATTCCTAACCATTGGGTCAGTCCGAAACACATGGTGTTATGAGAGTTAACTCTCGAGATGGCTAAGGAGAAGAACTTTCATAACCTTTAGTTGGACTTGGAGAATGACTCCACTTTGGTTCTATTAGCCTTCATTTCTTAAAACCTTGTCCCATGGAAGCTGAAAAACTGATAGATAAATTGTATTAGTTTGATTACGTTCAATTTTTCGTTTGTTACATATACACTAATAAGAGAATCAATGTATTGGCCTCTTGGCTTGGAATACTAGTATTCCTTTTGATATATATACTTTGATTATAAAAAATAAAATAAAAAACACGAATCTATGTGCTCATTGTTTTGCCAACATTAGTCTCAATCTTGATGGTATTTTTGTCTTAGAATGTCATGCATTACCTTTAGCAAAGTCTTTTTTGCTTAAAAAGTAAGATATACATAACTATTGTTTTTCTATTTGATATTTAACCTAGTCATTCTCTCTCATTGGAATCCTTTTTTATTTATTCTATCTTTTATTGATTTAAACAAATATTTTACTCTCTTTTTTTTTTTCAATTAACATTTTTTATATATCTATTTATTATTTAATTTCTATTATCTTCATATTGTTATTTTAATAAAAATATTTTATATTTTTCAAAATTTATTGTAATAACATAATCATTGTGCATGATTAATGTGGATTTGATTAACTTAATTTGAATGTATACATATGTGCATATGTGCACTGATAAAAAATATTTCTCATTAAATTTAAAAAATATTTTACAAATACTATTTATTATTGAATAACATTAATTTAGTTCAAAACTAATTTCTATAACTTTAAAATTTATTTAATTAATCTTAAGCCTAATATAAATGTTTTAAAAAATTATAATTATAGATCTTAGCACATAAATCCGCATGTTACATGATAATATATACTATTATTTAACATGTAGACAAAGTGGTAATATATAACTACTATAAATTCAGATACGTAAGATTCAAAATTTGATATCTAGTGTTAGGATTTAAATTAATAATATTGATTTTTACTAGTTGAGTTAGGATTTGTGAACACATTTTAATGTTGTATGTAATTTAAATAAATAAATATTTAATATCTTGAGAAGAGAGCTTATCAATAAAATAAGATTTTTTTTCAAGCTGATAAAGATAAGAAAATGATGCATGTTTTCTTTGACGATGCGGATGTCCTCGCAAAGAAATGAATTCATATCAAAGGTATTTATTTTTTGAGTCGTGTTCACATTTGTAAAACAGTTGTATGAGAATGATTTAGCGACATTTTCTATTATTAGATTGGTTTTTGTGTAGGTTTTTTTTGTTGTTTGGAGCTTAGATCCTCTCTATATAAAAAAATAAAAAAAATAAAAATTTTATAAAAATATATTTTATAATATCAATCCTTAATTGATTGGTTTTATTGCAAAGTATCTTTGCCGCTAATTATCTACCATATAAGAAAGGTAGATGCTCTGAAAAAGACGCAGCTACCCTTCTGAATCCTCAGCTTGCCACATGTTAATTCTACTTGAACAACACATCATTTCTACATTGCTTCCACACTTACAGGTTTCTTCAATTGTTTGGTTTTTTTATTTTTATTGTCTAGAATTAAAAAATAAAAAAACACTTCTTTTTTATCCGCTTTCTCTCTCGTCCTTCCTTTCTCTCTCTCTTTCGCTCTCTCTTTTCTTCTTCCTTCTGCATCTTCTTCTTCCTGTTCTTCTTCTTTCTCCGTCTTTCTTCTTCCTCTTCTTTGCTAGCAAATCCCTAACCCGAAGCCATTGAAACTAACCGAAGCATCTGAAACCGATTATGTTCAAGTTTAAGTTTGTAACGTTTTTTTAGGGTTTATGCTCTTTTGTTTTGATTTCAGATTGTTGGTGTTGCAGGAATGAGGGATGATGGCGGCGGTGTTTTCGTCAATTTTACAGCGTTCTGCGATATCGCAGTGGTAGATTTGTGGTGGATCTTGGTCAAAAAGGGGATTTGAGGTATGGATCTGAAGCACTGAGTTTTAAATATTTCAAAAAGTGTTTGTTATTTTTTTTGCAAAATACTAAAGAAAAAGGGTGATTGAAGTATCTCTTGCAAAAACTGAGTTGTTTGCTATTTAGATGAGTTCAGAGGAATAATGGGTACACATATGGCGGTTGCTCCAAAATCTACTCTTGAAAGAATATACGAACCTAATGATGTTTTTGAAGGAATATAGTATCCTTTTGTTTTAGTTCAGTAGCATTAACCATTGGATATTCTATTATTATCACAATTAATTTCCACTTTCTGTATGTTTACCCAAAGGAAAAATAGGGCTAGAGAAATTTTAATTTTGATTACAATTTTGATTTTAATTTTAATTGTTTAAATTTGTGATGCCAAAGGATCTACAATTTTGATTTTAATTTTAATTATTTTGATGGTCAATTTATTTATTTTTCCCCACATTAATAGCATTTTCAATCCTGATTAATTCTCATGTTCTGTTTCTCATTAATCTTAGAGATTTGTTGATGATGCAATATTATAGAGAGATGATTTTGATACTGCAAAAGAATTTGGAACCTATTTGAATTACTTGAACATATTATATTTTCTGTGTACTGCAAGTTTATCAAATATACGATATCAATTTGGAATGTTATTGACTTCTTTTCATGCTTTAGGTAATGGCATGGCTACTAAAAATGATCTAATTGTTTAGGGATTTCCTGGATGTATAAAGCTTGCTTGGGTGGTACATTCAGACGACTTCCAACAACAAAGGTTCTATTTTATTGTCTCTATTTTATTTCAGTTTTCTCTCATTGTTGTTTGTTGTCCTTTGTTGCATCATTGATGAAACAACTATTGGAAAAAAATCTTTGTTGTTATTTGATTTTTATTTTAATGTTTGTTTTCTTTCGGGTTTTGGATGGTGGAAATTTACATCAAACAACGGAAGCATTGGATTTTCACTTTCAAATAGGTTATTTGTCAGTTCCTTACCAAACGCTACATTGATTTAAGCTTAAATTATGCTTCTTCCAAAAGCAACATTTGTTTGATTTTTCATCAATCTAATTAATTGATTAAATATTTGATTTAACCTTTTGGTTGATTTTTTTCTCTATTTTATGCAGGCGGAGAATATTTGTGTCCATATGAGCATTATGGCTTAACATGTTAATTTGTTATCATTTATTCATTTTTATTATATGTTAATAGACCATTCTTCCCTTTGGTTTTGAAGATTTAATTTTTTTTATTAAATGTCTCTATCCTTTTATTGCTTAGAAAGTAATATGTTGTTACTTATTATACAGCGAGGCTACCCCTGAGAAGATATCAGCGAAGTTAACCGGATATGGACACAATGCAGTGACTTGTATTAGCATGTAAACAGACATTTCGGTAAATGCTGGATCTGACCTGTGATTATTATTGTTCTTATAATGGTGTAGCGTATAAAGTTTTGCGACCTGGGATGATGAAATAAATTGGAATTTCTAAGCTGCAATTGTAGATTATTTTACATTTTTAAAATGAATCTCCTAATAGGTTGTAAATAGAGTTATGATTTTCCATATAAAGATGTGAAAATATTACAAATGAGACTACGTTTTCTTTACAAGTAAACATTTTTGCATTAGTTACAAATTCTAATGTCTACGAATGAGCTTTTTTGTTTAGTATAATAGATTTTATATAAGGCTTTTGAACTGTGATTGTTATTCTCATTTTTCAGCACTAAAACTCTAAGATAGTTATGAATTAAAATTTAAAATACTTCTTAATTGATTCTATTTCATTACATTTTACTATACTTTATAATCTTTACTTCCATAATGAGAATTAAAATTTAACTTTTAACCAGGTGGTAGAAACAGATGGAGGGCTTTTACTACAAAACGAAGAACATAAAAAGGCGGCTGAAGTTGTTCAAGAATTACACAAGTATTGTGTGAAAGAGCCTGTGGAAAACAACATCTTTAATGGTCCTAAAACAACTTTACTAACAAAGTTGTCAATTGACCGAATACTCATTAGTCACTATCTTAAGTTATTCCTGCATGTCGAAAACTATTCTGATAAAATACACTGTCATAAATGTGTTTGTGTATCATACATTAAATTGAGCCAACTATTACTCCCATTTTAATATGGTCATTTTGATTATTTCCAATACCTTATGACATAGGCAACCAATTCAAAATTACAGTGTATAATTGCAATCACAAAAAATGTAATCAAACTGATTTAATATTATACTCTTTCACCAGTCCAACAATACATACAACTATATGTCATTATAAGAATATATGTCATTTTTACCTAACAAAATTATATATGTCATTAATAATTTTTTCAAGTATTAAAATATATATTTTAGAAATATGTGTCATATATTTATCAATCAATTCTAAATATGTTCTTTCAATAATTTATAATTATTAGTTTTAAATTTTAATTTTAATTTTAATTATTTATATTAATAACTTAGTCCAAAACAATCAAAACAAAAACTAAAATAATCTTTATGTACGGGAAAGTCCAAATTTTTTTCCAAATAATTATAAGTGTTATTTATAAAAAAATAATTAAGTTTGAATTAATAAAAGATAACTAATTTAGAAAATTATTTTAAGAGATTAATTGGAATACACTGTCGGTGTAAAATTAATTTACACTGTCATCAAATTATAATTAGTTATTTTGACACATGAGAAGAGAGAAACAAGAAAGAAGTGGTTATTAAAATGATTTATTTATAATGTAATTTGTTTTATTTTTAATTCCATAAATATGTGTCAAAATAATTAATTCTAATTGGATGACAGTGTAAAGTAGTTTTACACTGACAGTGTATTCCATTTAATCTCTTATTTTAATATATTTAAATATTGACTTAAGAAATTATGGAAGAGTAAACTAATTTTAAAAATCAGTATCTATATAAATGATCAGTTGAGATATTAAATTGGAAAGAAAAATCATTAATTTGCAACTATATACAAATATAAATCATTAAAGATATTTAAATCATTAGTTAATTGTTCAATTTATAATTTATTAAATATACTATAATTAAAAATTAGAAATACACATTATTTAATTTTTTTTAAATTAAAATTAAATAAGGTTACACATTATTTTACTATAAATTAAATGTGTATATTTCCTAACAAAATAAGATTATAACAATCATATTTTATATTATAAGTAATATAAATACTATTAAGCTTTTTTTTTTGTCAAAAACTCCGTGTTTGTCATAAATATAACAAGCTTTTAAAAAAATTGTACTCCCTCCGATCACAATTATAAGCCAAAATAACTATTTTCACACGTATTAAGAAAGTTAGTTAAGTGTAATTAATTTTCTTGATTTCATGTACAATCAAAGTAAAATTTACGATAATATCCTTAGTTTATTTAATGAATCAATTTTCAATATTAAATGTTTTTGAATTAAATTAAGGGTATAATAGTAATACAAGTATTAATTAGTCTAAAATTTAATGACTTTTGCTTATAATAGTGACCAAGATTTAAGGTGTTTTTTTTTATTATAATAGTGACCGGAAGGAGTATTAATTTTCTATTCAATTTATAACATATTAAATACATGATTATTTTGTTTGTAAATTAAATATGAGTCAATTAAATCTTTTAATTAAAAATAAATATATGAAAAATAAATATATGCTTACATGATGCACAAACGTGAAATATGGTTCAATGTTTCAACCTACTACAATTTTATTTTATTTTATTTTATTTTTGTTTTTTCTCTTCCACACAATTTTTACTTTGTAACTTTTGTTGTTACAATTTATGTATAGTAATTTAAATCAATTTTTTTTATCTCATTTAGAGGTTTAGAAATTAATTAATTATTTTTTTATTATCATTATAACATTTAATGTTTAATGAAAAGTAAAATTTAATTTAAAGCACTATAAATGATGGTTAATTGCATTTAACATTCTCTTTAATATTTTAAAAAAATTAACTTCGGTGGTATAGTAATTTCAATGATGCAAATACATAAAACACGTTACGGGAAAGTTATTTTTTTAGATATTTAAACATATTTATAAGATAAAACATTTCATTAATAAAATATCTTATAAATTAAAAAAATATTATAAAAATATTTTTATAAATGATGCCTAAACAAAAATAATATTTGTATACGGGTAAAAATATATTACTTATCAAAATACGAAAAAAATATGTGTCGTTTATTTAAATTTATCTAATTAAAATAGTAATTGAATAAACGTGTGTCATTGGTAAAATAATTTTGTCTTCTTTTGTATTTTTTTAAAAATAAATATGCTTCACCAACCGGTGGCCACATGTATTTATTCTATCTTTTTTTTTAAAATATAAATTATAGTTTTTATATTTTAAATATTTTTATTAATTCTACTTTCTTTTTCAAATTTTAAATGTAAACAAATGCGTGTTCAAATCTATTGTATAAATATCATTAAATACATTTTAATATGTATTAAATTTGTATAAAAAATATTGATAAATTTAACATTTTATTCTAGAAATGAGTTAAATATCAATATTTGAAATTTCAATTTTATTACTTAATTATGATATTTATGGGTATCCCACAAAATATATATTTTTAATAAACCTTACATAAATTAGGAGATTGTAAGAGAAAATATATAATGGTGAAATGGAGAAAATGAAATCATTGATAATATAGAAAAGCATATGCGACAAATATTTTTACACAGGAAAAATTTAAATAGTTTAGATTGAACTTTATTTTTATATATGAAAAAAAAGTATATGGCTAATCCAAATAATTTTATAATTGAGAACAAATGAAATATTTTATAAAATATTTTATAATATAATTGAGAACAAGTGAAATATTATTTATACAATTAAAATAATATTTTCAAATATTATATTATTGGTTGTTATTTATAAAGCTAAATTATTGCATAAATATTTTTATAACAAATACCAATCGATGTTTGCGGTATTGATTCTATCTTTTTTTTAATATAAATTATTATTTTTTATTTACAAATTTTTATTAATCCTCTTTTAAAAAAATGCGCGTAACACACAAGTACTCGGACGAACATACGGGTACTGATATGAGTATCCCACGAAATAGATATTTGTAATAATACTTAAATAAAATATATTTATTTATGTTAATAATATTTATTTATACAGTTAAAATAATATTTACAAATATTATGATATTATTTGATAATTATAAAACTAAATTATTGCGTAAATATTTTTATAAAAAATACCAACCAATATTCGCGGATATTAATTCTATTTTATTATAAAATATAAATTATATAAATTATATTTACTTATTTTTATTAATTTTATTATTTTTTAAATTTTAAATGAAAACAACTGCACGTCAGTTATGAATAAAAGATGGAAAAATACCTCAACTTGCAGCCGCCCAAAATGAATATTACATCATGCAAATGTCAGCTTTGACACAAACTCTCCAACAACTCAAACAACTATCAAAATTTCAATGAAATTCATTATCGAAAATGGGTCCCAATATTTACATATGGAGATTAAATCATCTCAATGAATTGTTCAGCATTTCAACAAATAAGTTTTCAAAAAAGCGTTATTATTTTTACTTCTATGAACCAAAATAATTCACGTACTATATATGATGGAACCAGAGTACCCAGAAGGATCAGCTTCATGTTGCTTTTGTTTCTCCACCAAGAAAGATGTTACAAGCAATAACAAAAGCAGAGGAGTTGAATGGAAAAAGAATGATGAAATATTGTCTGATATGAGCACTTTTTCTGTCAAAGAACAAGAGAGGAGGTTGAAGAAAGCTTTGGAAGAGGAAAAGAAGGTAAAGATTGAGGCAGAGAGGGTTGTTCAATGGGTGAAACAGGAATCATCAAGAATTGATGTTTCTACAGTCGACTCAATTCTTAGTGACAACAAGAAGAAAGAGGAACATATTGATTAGATATAGGTTTTGATTACGAGAAATATTTGTTAAGTGTATAAACAATATTCGCTTTGAAATTTTTATGTTTTTATGCATATGATACTAGTAATTATTATTAATAAAATGAAATGTGTTTATAGCCACAGTTGAAACTATGTTGAAATCTTCAACAAATAATACATCCTGGTCAAAGACATCTACATCACGATGAAGATTTATCTTTATTCTTGAAAGTATGTTTGCTAAAGAAATCGTCCTTAAACCACCACACGATCTAAATTATTTGTTACCACAGGCTCAATTAGGGGTGGACAATCGGTCGGTTTCAGGTCCAAAATTTAAATCCGACGTAAATCATGGTTTCATTTTTATGGCCCAATTTTGACGGATAAAATTTTGGTTTTCGTCGGATTCGGTTAAGTCGGTTTGGCGGTTAAGTCGGATCGGTTTAGTCGGTTTAATATTTATTAGAAAAAATTTATAAAAATGATTTTTTTTAATTTTTGTATAAAAAATATTAAATTTTTAGAATAAAACTATTTTTTTAATAAAAATTATTATTACGGAATAATATTTTTAATATTATTTGACATTAATTTTGATCATTATCATACTTTAACCGATAAACTAAATAATATATAAAATTTTATATTAAATATCTTATATTTTTTAGAGTATACAATGCAATCATCAATTTATAAAAATGATAATATCCTGCAATATTATTAATCTCATTTTTATAGTGAATCATTCATATAGTAATAAAAATAAATAAAAAATATATTAATTAAGTTCGGTCGGTTTCGGTTTTCGTCGGATCCAAAATTAGCATCCGAGCCCGACCGAAGCAACCCTATAATATTCAAATTAAGCAACCGAATCAACCCGATCCGACCCGACCCGACCCGATCCATTTGCACAAAAAAGACAACGGGTCGGTCGGTTTCAATCGATCGGTTCAAATTTGTCCACCCCTAGGCTCAATAATATATCCACAACGAAGAAAATCTCGACGCTAGGAAAAAGTGGATTTGCGTTATTTCAACATTAATTAGAAATAGTGAGGAAAATTGGACTCTTGTCCGTGATAACCGTATTAAATAGTTAACTACTCGTAAGAATGATTACTACACACTGCTATATAAGACTAATGCGCATGAATTCAAGATATCCACGATGCTCTAATTCCTAATAAAAATGATGTCCCTGCATCGATGGTAAAATGGATAAATTTTTCTTAAATAGATTATCTTATAGCAATTACATATCATCGAGTTTTAATTTAGTTGACAAGATATAATATTTTGAAAACATTTTCCTCTTTGTAAATTCTCTCTCAAAATAAGCAAGATGGTTGAGTTATATGTATTAGATGACTTGCACGTAAGATATTTTTCATACTGGTTTACTTTAAACCAAGGTGTCCTCTACCACCAACATCGCTAGAATGGAGAGAACATCCCTAGAAGGAAGCATCATGTAGTGTTACAATTGTGAGAGTCTCAAATAGGGATGACGCAAGAGTCCTCGCCTAGTAAGTTATGTTGGGTTATCTCCTATTTGGAGAAGTCCACATTGATGTGGGTTAGTGGCCCATTTGTTTTTATGCATTTGTTATTACACAACAAAGAAAATTAGGTTAATTTTATCCATTGTGTGTGAAAAACAACAAGAAAAGTAGAGAAAAGAGTGAAATTCCGCAGCCTTATTTCAGCACAGACCAGTTCCACTAAATAAGAGATTGCGCAAAATCCAACGGTCGGATCGTCCTGAAATTTCGACACAACGTTCATGACTCATAGGAGCACATTCTGAACGATTTTCATTGTATTCAGAGCTTTCTAAGTCGGTCTGTCGAGTCCATCTTTGAGGTCTGAATTTCTTGGTGTTTTTAGGTTATTTTTGTCTCTCTTGATTATTATTGTATTCCAAAATTGATTGCAAATCTTGACGATGTTTATGTATGCCTCTAACTAGTGTTAGAGAGAACCTTGCTTGTACCCATTGATTGATAACAGTGGAGGATTTAAGTGGCCTACGGGTCCTGTGGTTTTTTACTCCTAGTTAACGGAGGTTTTTCCACGCTAAAATCTTGTTGTGTTGTTTTATGTGTTTTGTTGATTGTCGTTGCATTTGGTATTTGTGAGAGATTCTCTTGTTGGTTTATTCAGTTGCGTTTGTGAATTTCCTCCCAACAAGTGGTATCTAGAGCCGTGGTTTGATTTTTGTAACGATGGAGACGAACACATCTAGGATAGTGAGTTTGAATGGTTCCAATTATAATGTTTGGAAAGGAAAAATGGAAGATTTGCTTTACGTGAAAGGTTTTTACTTACCAGTTTTCTCTAATGAAAAATCTGATGGAAAGAGCGATGAAGAATGGACTTTGTTGCATAGACATGTTTGTGGTTATATTCGTCAATGGGTGGATGATAATGTTTTGAATCATGTGAGCTCGGTGACTCATGCTCGCTCTCTTTGGACCAAACTTGAGGAGTTGTATGAAAGAAAGACGGGAAATAATAAGTTGTTCTTGTTCAAGCAATTAATGTCATTGAGTTATAGTGATGGTTCACCAATGACCGATCACTTGAACATTTTCCAAGGGATTCTAAATCAATTGTTGGAGATGAATCTTACTTTTGATGATGAAATTCAAGGTTTATGGCTTCTTGGTACTTTGCCTAATTCTTGGGAGACTTTTAGGATATCCTTGTCTAACTCTGCTCCGAATGGTATCATCTCGATGGACTTGCCTAAAAGTAGTGTGTTGGATGAGGAGTTGAGGCATAAGTCACAAGGTTCTTCTTCACATTTCGAGGTGTTGATTACCGAATCAAGGGGGAGAAATTAAAGTAGAGGTTCAAGTAATCGTGGAACTTCATGTGGTAACTCACAAGGAGGCTCTAATAGATTCTCTCATGTTGAGTGTCATCATTATGGAGAAAAAGGACACATAAAAAGGTATTCTCGTAAGTTGAAAAGGGAAAACAAGAAGAAGAGCTACAACAACGATAAAAAGGAAGGTAACAATAATGAAGATGTTGCTATTGTTGGTGATTTCTTTATTATTTATGATAGTTGTATTGAGAATGTCAATCTATCATGTGATGAGATGGATTGGGTGGTTGATAGTGGTGCTTCTACTCACGTAACCTCGAGACGTGATCTTTTTTCAACTTACGAGACTGGTGACTTTGGGGTTGTTCGTATGGGAAATAATGGGCAAGCTAATGTCATCGGAATGAGAGATATTTGTGTCGAAACTAGCAATGGGACAACTCTAGTTCTCAAAGGTGTGAAACACATTTCGAAACTTCGATTCAATCTTTTATCCGTTGGAAAGTTGGATAACGAAGGTTATGATAATTCTTTTTTGGACAATGAGTGGAAGTTAAAGAAAGGCCCAATGGTGGTTGCTAAAGGAAAAAGGATTTCGAACTTGTACGTCGTCCAACTTGGGGTTTCAAAGTGCTACATCAACACTTGTAACAATGATAGCTCATCAGAATTATGGCACAAACGTTTGGGTCGTATGAGTGAAAAGGGTTTGAGCATTTTGGCAAAGAAGAATGTGTTGAATGGTGTTTCTGATGCAAAGTTGAGAAAGTGTTCACATTGTTTGGAGGGTAAGCAAAGGCGAGTTTCCTATATGTCATCTGAACCAAAGAGGAAATCGGAAGTGTTGGATTTAGTACATTCCTATGTGTGTGGTCCGATGAAGACACGATCACTTGGTGGTGCATATTACTTTGTGACTTTCATTGATGATTGTTCTCAGAAAACATGGGCTTATATATTGAAAACGAAAGATCAAGTGTTAGATACTTTCAAGTCGTTTCAAGCATCGGTTGAAAGAGAAACCGGTAAAAAGCTCAAGTATATCCGAACCGATAACGGGGGAGAGTATATTGGACCTTTCGACAAGTATTGTCAAGATCAAGGTATACATCATCAAAAGTCTCCTCCAAAGACACCACAATTGAATGGGTTAGCCGAAAGAATGAATATAACTTTGGTGGAAATGGTGAGATGTTTACTTTCTCAATCAAAGTTGCCGAAATATTTTTGGGGAGAGGCATTGAGCACGGTTGTACATCTTTTAAACCTCACTCCATGTGTTCCGTTGAAGTTTGATGTTCCAAATCATGTTTGGAGTGGTAAAGATGTTACCTACAACCATCTTCGGGTGTTTGGATGCATGGCTTATGTGCATATTCCGAAGGATGAGAGATCGAAATTGGATGAGAAGTTGAAGAAATGTGTGTTTGTTGGGTATGAACTTGATGAGTTTGGGTATCGAGTCTTTGATCCGATTCAATGGAAAGTTATTCGTAGTCGTGATGTCGTATTCATGGAGGATTATACCATTGAGGACATAGACAAAGTTGAGAATAAAGATCTGATTTTTGAAGACAAAGAAATGGTTGATACAGACTCAACTACTATTGCTCTTATCCCTATAACTTTCGAAGATGTTCCAATTGAAAATCAAGGTATGGATTTGAATATTGATAATGTTTTAAATCCTAATGAAATTGTTGATGTAGGTGATACGGAAGATGTAGTTGAAAATGAGGTTGATCAAGAGGTTGAAAGTGTTGAGCAACCGGTTGCTTTTAATGAGTTGAGGCGGTCTATTCGGGATAAAAGGCCTTTCGTTTGATACCCCTCAAACGAGTACGTTTTTCTTATCGATGGTGGAGAACTTGAAAGCTTTAAAGAAGTTTTGGCGAACGAGAACAAAATGGAGTGGATGGATGCCATGGAGGATGAAATGTAATCACTTCGTGAGAATAATACCTTTGAGTTAGTAAAGTTGCCAAAGGGTAAGAGAGCATTGAAGAATAGATGGGTTTATCGGATTAAGCAAGATGAGTGTACTTCTCAAAGAAGATACAAGGATCGCTTGGTGGTAAAAGGTTTTAAACAACGGGAAAGTGTTGACTTTGGCGAGATTTTTGCTCCGGTTGTGAAGATGCAATCTATTCGAGTGGTTTTTGCGCTAGCCGCTAGTCTTGATTTGGAAGTAGAGCAAATGGACGTGAAGACGGCTTTCCTTCATGGTGATCTACATGAAGAAATTTACATGGAGCAACCGGATGGATTCCGAGAGAAAGGAAAAGAAGACTATGTTTTCAAATTGGTAAAAAAGTCTTTATGGTTTGAAACAAGCACCTCGCCAATTGTATCAAAAGTTTAACTCGGTGATGATTGAACATAGGTACAAGATTACTAAGGCCGATCATTGTGTGTTTTTCCGGAATTTATCTGAAGGTGATTTCATTACTCTCTTGCTTTATGTGGATGATATGCTAATTGCTGGAAATAATATTTCAAGAATTAAAGAGTTGAAGAACACTTTGAGTGAATCTTTTGCTATGAAGGATTTAGGAGAGGCTCGGAAAATTCTTGGTATTGAAATTGTTCGAGATCGAAATGAGAAGAAGTTGTACTTGTCACAAGAAAAGTATGTGGAGAAAGTCCTTCGGCGTTTTAGTATGGATAAGGCTAAAGCGGTGAGCATTCCACTTGCTTCTCATTTCAAGCTTAGTCATAAACTATGTCCATCTACGGATGAAGAAAAGTTGAGTATGAAGAACATTCCGTACTCGTCGGCCGTTGGTAGTTTGATGTATGCTATAGTTTGTACAAGACCCGATATTGCTCATGCAGTGGGAATAGTGAGTCGTTATCTCTCAAATCCGGGAAAAGATCATTGGGAGGTCGTGAAGTGGGTAATGAGATATTTGTGTGGCACTTCGAATTTGAGACTAACTTTGGGATGCAAAAAGCCTATGTTGGTTGGGTATACGGATTCAGATCTAGTCGGAAGCTTAGATGATCGAAAATCCACTTCGGGGTATATGGTGACTTTTGCCGGGGGAGCCGTGGCTTGGCAATCAAAGTTGCAAAAGTGTGTTGCACTCTCTACTACCAAAGCCGAGTTTATAGCCGCCGTGGAAGCGTCAAAAGATTTGTTATGTTTGAGGAAATTTGCAATGGAACTTGGTGTGAAACAAGAAAAGTATGTCTTGTTTTGTGATAATTAAAGTGCCATTCACTTATCGAAAAATTCCTCCTTTCACTCGAGGTCGAAGCATATTGATGTTCGTTATCATTGGATTTGTGATGCATTAGATTCCAAGTTGATGGAGCTTGAGAAGATTCACACCGATGACAATGGTTCTGATATGTTGACAAAGGTGTTGCCTAGAGGAAAGTTTGAGTTTTGTCGTATGGAAGCCGGATTGGTGTTGCCCTCCAACTAATCGGTCGGGGGAGTTTGTTGGGCTATCCATCCTATTTGGAGAGGACCAAATTGAGGTGGGTTAGTGGCCCATTTGATTTTATGCCTTTTTTATTACCCAACAAAGAGAATTAGGTTAATTTTATGCATTGTGTGTGAAAAACAACAAGAAAAGTAGAGAGAAGAATGAAATCCTGCAGCCCTATTTCAGCACAGAGCAGTTCCACTAAATTGGAGATTGTGCAAAATCCAACTGTCGGATCGTCCTGAAATTTTGACACAACGTTCATGACTCATAAGAGCACATTCTGAGCGATTTTCATTGGATTCGGAGCTTTCTAAGTTGGTCTGTCGAGTCCATCTTTGAGGTCTGAATTTCTTGGTGTTTTGGGGATGTTTTTGTCTCTCTTGATTATTGTTGTATTCCAAGATTGATGCAAATCTTGATGATGTTTATGTATGCCTCTAACTAGTGTTAGAGAGAACCTTGCTTGTACCCATTGATTGATAATAGTGGAGGATTTAAGTGGCCTACGGGTCCCGTGGTTTTTTACTCCTAGTTAAAGGAGGTTTTTCCACGCTAAAATCTTGTTGTGTTGTTTTATGTGTTTTGTTGATTGTGTTGCATTTGAAATTTGGGAGATATTGTCTTGTTGGTTTATTCCGTTGCGTTTATGGATTTCCTCCCAATAAGTCATCCCCAGGGCGCTAACTGTACGGAGTATGAGGTCTAGCCTTTATGACAGATGACATGTATAATACTGTTATCTCCCTACTAGCCATACAAGAACGGGTCATACCACGAATCCCTTAAAATTAAGTGGTAAGCAGTCTCCCCCAGTCAAGGGGGCGATTACCACTTCTTAGGGTTTACTAAACCTTAGGCCCAAGAATCTCTATAAATATTTGACCCTTTGAGGGCATGAGACATATCGTAACTTAAATAGCATTACACATATCACAGAGTCTCTCACCTCACGTGAGTTGGTCTCTCTTACCACCAAAAACATCATATCACAACCATACACGGCTTCTCAATTCCGTGGGATGACCATAAGTGTTATAAAACTACTAAGACCTCTGAGTATCTCATACCCTTGTAGGGATACTCCACACACTTGTACTTTTTGACAAGTACATTGGCGCCTAACGTGTGACCCTGGTAAAACTAATATGGGTCTCACCTCCTTCTACAACCTCCATATCCACTATTACCCCACTATTATACCCAGATATTTTCAGCCATGGTTAACAGGAGATCACCTTCTCCTACGCAAGAAGATACCAGGGGAAGTAGTGACGCTAATGCCATGGCAGAGATGCATGCCGCCATGGATAAATTGCGCCGTCAGAATCAAACCTTAGAGGACAACATCCTCAATATTCGACGGCACCAGCAAGGGACCAATCCTCTAGAGGAGATAGAAGTGTTGGATCTCGAACCACTCTCATGCAAAATATGGGAAGCTCTTGTCCCTGAAGGATTCAAGCCTCACTTTTTGGCCAAGTTTGATGAATGCAATGACCCTTACAAATCACCTCCATCAACACACATATGGTCATCATCAAAGCGCCTGACTCCTTGAAGTGCAAATTACTGTCTGACACCTTCAGAGTTGTCACCTTGCGATGATATATGGGTCTACCTCGAGCTTCCATCACTAGCTATCAGGAACTGGTGAATAAACTCGTACACAAGTTCGCTGCCAATTGTCATAGGAAGATATCTACCACTAGTCTGTACAACATACGATAGAGTCCTTTAGAGTCGTTGATGGACTATCTCACTTCGTTCAATGAAGTTGCCATAATGATCGTCCCTCCAAACCAAGAAATGTTCGTGGGGGTGTTTCAGAATGGTGTTAAGGCGGGACACTTCAACGAGTATCTTACTTAAAAGCCCACACTTTCATTAGCATAAGAGTTCACCAGGGAATAATGTTACATAAAAGGCGGAAAAAGCAACATTGAGAAAAAGACACGAGACGTCAAAGAGCGTGTTCCCAACACTAAAGCCTCACACCACCATAGGAAGAGTAAATACACCTCTCCATCAAGGATAAAACGACATTCAAGAGAGTAGGCAAGGGGCGGAGAGCTCCACGCCACTAAATAGTCTTCGTGAGCTGATCTGACACGAGGACTTTCACCTACAAAACATCCATACGCCTCCAGCTCCCAAAATGAATGTGATGGGTCCTGAATCCGGTAGTTGGTGCAATTTCCATGGAGTAAAAGGGCACCACACTAAATATTGTTACCAACTTAAGAAATAGATCGAGAGTTTGATCCATGAGGGACATCTCAAAAAGTATGTCAGGGCTGATTCTTCCCGCGAATCAGACAAATCCAGCTCCCACAGGCGAGATGACGCAGGGAGTCTCTTGCCCAACAAAGCAAAAAAGGTATCCACGGGCGAGGATAACAAAGTCGTGCATCATACGCTCAATACTATTGCAGGAGGATTCGTCGGAGGCGGGGAGACTAGCTCCACCCACATAAGGTACACTAGCCAACTTTTGAATATAAAAGACTTCTCCAATGAGGAAGGAGATGGTGAGCAGAGGACGCCAAAAGCCGAAATCGCCTTCTTTGAGAATGACGCAAATGTCATTCACCCTCAGAATGATGACCCCATGGTCATTACCGTAAGGTACGATGAATGGGAGATCAAATGAGCTCTCATAGATCAAGGAAGTTATGAAAATATCTTATACTGGGATGCTTTCGAAAGGCTCTACCTCGACCCAGATGACCTAAAGCCCTTCATGGGCTCTCTAGTTAGATTCTGCGAAGAGTAGGTGCAAGTGATGGGC
This sequence comes from Lathyrus tuberosus, assembly GCA_022829125.1. NCBI lineage: Eukaryota > Viridiplantae > Streptophyta > Magnoliopsida > Fabales > Fabaceae > Lathyrus > Lathyrus tuberosus. Next base: position 8,934,643 of record JALAZF010000226.1, read on the forward strand.
TACATAACGTTGAAGACCACCTTTGAAAAACAGAAACAAACTAAAGAAATTAAGGACAAACATTTGGTTATTGATGCCTCTATTCTTATAATATGATTATAGGACGACCTACTTTTAATCAGTTGGACGCCGTTTTGTCCAGTTTATATTTATGTATGAAGTATCCACCCTCCGAGAGACCGATAGGAGTTCCATTGAAAAATTTTCTTACAAATAAAATACTATTAAGGCTTATGGAGTTATCAATTGATTGATTTTGGAGTTAAAGAGGAAAACATAAGTACGGATTCTATGGAACAGCTGCATAGATGTAGCCAAGGCAAAACCAATGGATCAAGTTTCATATTCAACTTCACCCATCTGAATTTTGATCATATGACTTTAGGGGTGTTGTAAATTTTAATCTCGACATTAAACAGAGCTTTGCATTGGGTTAACATTAATTAACCCTATTTACATGGTTTAGTTGAGAATCACTTAGAGCATAAATATCGGTCTCTTTGGAGAGTTCTTTCACAATTTTCTAAACCATGGTGTCAGAATGCAATGGATATTTCACTTTTTTCATCGGTACCATATTAAAAACGTTCATAAACTAAACCACGCTTCTTTCATATTACATGGCTTGTTTTTCATTTATTTTAAAAAAGAAACTGCTACTTTGTATTCAAACCAACAACAATAATAAATATAAAATATGTGTGGGGGTATATTGTGAAATTTGGTGGGACCCATTTTAGAGTTTTTATAGATTGTATGGATATTTAAAAAATATAGTAGAGTTGTTTAAAAAATGAGAAGATATAATATAATATAAACAATTTAATAGGTCCAATTTAAAGAACCCAAATGAAAATGATGGATGCTCTAAGTAGTATGAAAATCACACTAGTTTAGTTTGAAAATTAATGATCAAATGATGCACGCGTGACCAACATTTTCAAACTTTGATTATAATTAACATTAAACTGTTCCATCCATTTCTATTTGATCAATAAAATTTTGAGCCAGAGGACAAGTGTGACTATTTCATTCATGCTTTATTTTTCTTTTCTTAATTATAATAATTATATTGTAGTTTTTTTGGACTATACTGTTCAATATGTTATCCAGCATTTCAACTTCTAACTGCTCCTCTTTGCTTAATACAATTTGTTAGTAGTTGCATTAATTTCTGAATAAAGACACAAATTCATGCTATCATTCCCTTCGTCACTCTTCTTCTTTATACGTTACTTAGGTTACCAAATCATTAGCAAACATATAGTATTATTTATTTTAAATCAAATTAAATTTTCTTAATACATGATCCATTTACTTTAATTATTATGAATTGAAGTTTGGATATCATCATCAATATTATTAGAACAATCCACACTAATGGATCAGATAAGGTTCTAACCAATCACAAATTTAACAATTTAAAATCATTTGTTGTGCCAATAGATAATTAGAATTGTGCCAGAAAAAGGATTAATTCATCCGTTTAACCTGCTTCGTATAAGTTGTTTTGTATTTTTACGCATATTCAACAGTTTGGATTGAGCTATTCTGACTCAAATTAGTTCACCGATAACTCGGAAATTTTAACAAAATAAATAAATAATTTTTTAAAATAAATTAATTTAAAATAGTATCAAAAATTCAATTTTTTAAAATTAAAAAAACATTGTTAAGTATTTTTAATTAAAATTTGTAAGATATAAGTATTAACCACACAATTCTTAAAAAATATTTAAAAATAACTTTAATATATATTTCAAATCAATAGTATTTATGCACTTGGTAAATACACTTTATTATTTTAGTTCATTTTTAAAATAATATTTAGATGGGTTATAAAAAAAGTCGTGAATTTGCCGATTAATTCCGAATAACTCGCTTAAATGGTCAAATCTCCACTAGTCAAAATTTAAATGGACTAAAAAATGGTCTAAAGTCTATATGAATCTGGCTTGTTCACAGACCTTGGTCCATATACCCGATTATAATATAATCTATACATTTTTTAATTTCACATCTCTAAGGTGGACAGTATTTTAGTACTATATTTTAAGATGATCAATCAAACAGTTCACACTCAATAAGCATCAAACTCGTGACCACCTAAAATAGAAGTGGAGTAGTCAAAACTTCAAAAATTCAAAAAGATTTTGGTATATTTTTGCATGAATACACTACAACACTATAACACTAGGTATCAAATAAAACCAAAACAAGATAACATAACAAATAACAAAATAAAACATGACATCATAATTTCCCTCAAATGCGTTATACTAGAGTGGTTAGAGAGTAGTTGAAGAAACAAAATAAAGAAAGAATATATCTTTCTTCTCTGCCCAATTCCTCTGTCTCTTTCACTAACCAAAAGAAAAAGATTCAAAGTATATTATATAATCTTTTGGTATATTTATTTGACACCACAACACAACCATTCTACACAATTCTCTTCACTTTCTTTTTGCAATGAAGGAACCATCAAAACCATGGAGACCATTCACATCAAATTGTTGCACAACAGAAAACCAAACCATTTTTAGTAACTTCAGTAAATGCAAACCTTCACGTTCAGATTATTCTAAGAACATTGCTCCATTACCGTCTTTTAGGAGACTTTCTTTTTCTGATCTTAGCCATTCGTCTTCGATGCGAATCAATGAAGATCTTGCACTGTCTTTTGGTTCTGATATGTTTGATTTTCAGCTTAGTGAACTTCGCGCTATTACTCAGAATTTTTCGAGTAATTTCTTGCTTGGTGAAGGTGGGTTTGGAACAGTTCATAAGGGTTATTTAGATGACAATTTTAGACAAGGTTTGAAGGCTCAACCGGTGGCGGTTAAGCTTTTGGATATTGAAGGTTTACAAGGACATCGCGAATGGCTTGTAAGTATATATCAAGTCGATATTTGGTTGAACAACTTATTTTACAGCTTAGAGTATAAACTACTTTTATAATAGACAAAATAAAATCAAATTGCTTTCATTTCATATAAGCTATAAATTATTTTCATAAGTCATTCCGGAGAGGTTCCTAGAGATGAGATAGTACAAACCTAGAAGTAATATTAAATTGCTTACTTTGCAGGCAGAAGTGATTTTTCTTGGGCAGCTGAGACATCCCAATTTGGTCAAATTGATTGGATATTGTTGTGAGGATGAAGAAAGACTACTTGTCTATGAATTCATGCCAAGAGGAAGCTTGGAGAATCACATGTTCAGAAGTATGTTTCATAATCATTACTGTTTATTTTGATGATACATGAATTAATGAGGCATGTCACATATATATCATCAAACCACTACATGTTATTATTGTAGGACTAACATCACTACCATGGGCAACAAGAATAAAAATTGCAATTGGTGCTGCTAAAGGACTTTCTTTCTTGCATGGAGCTGAAAAACCGGTTATTTACAGAGATTTCAAGACTTCCAATGTCTTACTTGATTCGGTCAGTAGTAATTTGGTTTCTGCTTGTTACTACAGTTTTTTAAGTAATTATTTTAATGAGATTTTATTCGTCTGTTACCGCTTTTAAATAGGACTTCACAGCAAAATTGTCAGATTTTGGACTTGCGAAAATGGGGCCAGAAGGATCAAAGTCACATGTTACAACTAGAGTTATGGGCACCTATGGATATGCAGCCCCAGAATACATCTCAACAGGTATGATTATAAATATGAGATGTGCACATCAAACGAGTCGTTCTGCCAGTCCGACCTTTCTCCAAGCAGACTAATTTGAAATAATGGGTCGGGCCAAGACAGTCCCTAGTATCATTAGGCCATGAATTTGGTGGCCTAGCCAAGCCTAAACATATTGGGCCGGGCCAGGCCTGACCTTTTAACAAGTAAACTTTTTAATTTTCTAAAAAAATGCATGCATCTAACCTATCCTAGCGAGTCAACTAAGCCAGGCCAAAATCATGAAATATTTTTATCCAACCATCCGAAATTGAGAACTCTAATAGGTTTCCTGTCTCTAATGTTACATATGAATGTTTACCATTACAGGACACTTGACTACAAAAAGCGATGTCTATAGCTTCGGAGTAGTCCTGCTAGAACTTCTAACAGGAAGAAGAGCAACAGACAAAACAAGACCAAAGACAGAACAAAACATCGTGGATTGGACAAAGCCATACTTGAGTAGCAGTCGAAGATTGAGGTACATTATTGACCCGAGGCTCGCAGGCCAATATTCTGTGAAAGGTGCAAAAGAGATAGCCCATCTGGCATTACAATGCATAAGTTTGCATCCTAAAGACAGACCAAGAATGGCAATGATTGTTGAAACACTTGAAAAACTTCAACAGTTCAAGGATATGGCTGTTACTAGTGGACACTGGCCAATATCATCAAAATCTACTAAAAATGGAGCCTCTAATGTGAAAACTAGAGCAAATGGTGCAAACCAGAAGCAATTGGCTCCAGTTAGGAGCAAAAAAACTTGATTACTATGAATTATATTAGAAAGAGTGTTTTTTAATTAAGTGTAAAATATGACATGTGGTATGGCTACAGTGATTCTTAAGCCACCCTATATATATATGTATAAATCTATAAAATATATATATGCATGCATGCCGTGTAAACTGTATATCGTATAATAAAATCTTCCTTTTGACATATCTGAAGTATTCTTTCTGTGTTTGTCTTTCCAACTGCTTAAGGACTTAACAAACCCTACCAACGTCACATAGTTTGACTATAACTATGCATTCCAAAAATGGTGAGGAGATTGAATTGTAAAGATTTCAAATCATGTAAGCAAATTGCAATCACCTAAACGTGCTGAACAATCCTCATTGACTTTTATTAAAAATAGGTTTCTTAATGGAGTTGATTGAGTGAGTGACACTATTAGTTTAACCTTTTACTTTCTCATACAACAATTTTCTTAAAAAATAATGATAAGTCTATGTTTTGGTGTTCATATATGCTTGTATATCAAACAACAAAAAGATAGCCCTCTAAAGAATGATCAACTGAAAAAACTTAACCAGAAATTCAGGATATTTAATAATGAATCTCAAACTTACGAAACCTTTATCACATGGATCCACTTTTTTCTCTCTCAAAGGGGTGTGAAAAATGCACTTAAAAAAAATACAACCCAACACACTTTGCTCAATGCCTTCCTTACTTGTCCCTATAGATATATCTCATAGATCATAAATTATACATATATATGACCTAAATTTCAGAATCACTTTAAAGAATTAATGGCTTTCAACAACAAATCCAAGAAGTATAGTTCACCTAATTCTCAACTCAATCTCTGTATCACCCTTTTCTGCATTTCCCTCTTCACTATACCAACTTTTTTCCTTCTCAACAACACCACCGCAAACTCCAAATGCACCAACCTTGCCAAAACTTTTTCAGGTGATCTTCTTTCAGCCGAGTTTGCATGGAACAGCCTTTCGTTTTCACAACGCAGTAATCCTTCACCTATAGTTCTCAAAATTGCAGTCTTCTCTAGAAAATGGCCTATTGGAACCGTTCCTGGGGGCATGGAACGCCATGCTCACACCCTTCACACCGCTTTAGCTCGCCGCGGACATCAAGTTCATGTCTTTACTTCACCCTCAGAAGAAGATGAAGCAACAACAACAACTCCAATCTCATCAAAAGGTGCACCTTCTTCGCCTTACATTCATTTTCATGAAGGCGAGCCGGGTAAGTGGCGTTACAACAAAGCATGGGAACTTTTTCTTGAAGAAAACCAAAGAGATCAACCTTTTGATGTTGTTCATTCAGAAAGTGTAGCACTTCCTCATTGGCTTGCAAAGGAACTTCCAAATCTTGTTGTATCATGGCATGGCATAGCATTGGAAAGCTTGCAATCGAGCATTTTTCAGGATTTGGCTCGTCTGCCGGACGAACCTAGATCACAAGACTTCGAAAAAGGGTTACAAGGGGTTGTTCCTAAGGTTCTCAATGAGATAAGATTCTTCAACAAATATCCTCATCATGTTGCTATTAGTGATAGCTGCGGTGAGATGTTAAGAGATGTTTACCAAATTCCAAGTAGAAGAGTTCATGTGATTCTCAATGGTGTTGATGAAGAAGATTTTAGAGAAGATGCTGAATTAGGAAAAGAGTTTAGAACCAAAATTGGGATTCCAAGTAATGCTAGTTTAGTATTTGGAGTAGTTGGAAGATTAGTGAAGGATAAAGGTCATCCACTACTTCATGAAGCATTTTCAAGGCTTATAACAAAACACACTAATGTGTATTTGATTGTAGCTGGTTCTGGACCATGGGAGAATAGGTACAAAGATATAGGGAACCAAGTTTTTACTCTTGGATCTATGAATCCTTCAATGCTAAGAGCATTCTATAATGCTATTGATATTTTTGTTAATCCTACATTAAGGCCACAAGGGCTTGATCTTACACTAATGGAGGCTATGATGATTGGAAAGCCTCTTTTGGCATCAAGGTTTCCAAGTATCAAAGGTAGTATTGTTGTTGATGATGAGTTTGGTTATATGTTTTCTCCAAATGTGGACTCACTTTTGGAAGCACTTGAAGAAGTGGTAAAGGATGGTAAAGAGAGGCTAGCGAGGAGAGGTAATGCTTGCCGCGAATATGCAAATTCTATGTTTACAGCAAGAAAGATGGCACTAGCATATGAGAGACTATTCTTATGCATAAAGAGGGATACATTTTGTACCTATCCTTGAGGTTAATTTAGGCTATAGGTATTGTTCTTTTTCTTTCTGTAACTGCCTTTTTTTTGTTTCTTTAATTCAATATATGACATGAATATATTATAACTTTTTTTTTAAAGTTTGTCATTTTGATACTCTTCTCATAAATAATAAAAAGGTTGAGGTTGTGGTGATTCTGTCACATATACATATTGTTAGTTTGTTACTCCCTCCGCTCCTTTTAGGTTGTCGTTTTAAGGTTATATATACATACTAAGAAAATCAATAATTTTTCCTTTTGTATTGACGAAATAATAATTAATGTTGCATTGAATATTTGAACTTTGAAAATGATAAATAAATAAATAGAAAGCAGAATTTTCTACAAAAGCGACAACTAAAAAGGAATAAAGCTATTAATACATAACAAAGTTAAATTATAATCAATTCATAGTCTGTCACTTCAGAAAACATGTAAAACTTACAAAGTAGAGTATGTATCTGCCCACTTTGTCCCAAAGTCACAGACTCAAAAAATTCATATTTTCTTCAAATTTTTTATTGCTTCTTGCGTTGTGGAGAATAGAACCAAAATCCTTACTCTTTCTGCCTCCAAAATCATGTCCTATACATGTCAAGCTTTTCTGTTATCAACAATTATGTAAATGATATTCACATCCTTGCAGTGTCAAAAGTTAAGACAAAATCGGTTGTGCTGAAATACGGTGTCTCTCGAAACAATCATAAGCGTGTTTGGTTCTTAAGAATAGCAGCATACTAGAAACTAATCCTATGACAGATATGCATGCCCACCATATAAATGTCAAGAAATAGCACTGTCTTCCCATGCACACAAGTGAATCAGACATTATCATGTTGGTATTTCCGGGTGCCGAGATAGCATTAGCATCATAAACTGTTGCAGCCATAAAACCATAGAGAAGGGATCCAATTGGAATATTTGTTATGAGGATGTTGTGATTGACACTCAAACTGTCAGGTCCAAATAGCTCAGATGTAACTGCCACTGCAGCCGCAAATATGAAACCTGAGCTCAAACCAATTAGTGCGGTGCCTATATCAAGTGCGATGGCACTATCTGATGAAGCCAGCAAGATAAATGCAATTGGTGTTGGTAGAAGTGCAATGGTTAGCCATCCTGTTCTTGCAAAGTAGAACTTGCTGCATTGCAGAAAATTTTAATGTCAGTCTCATCATTTATGTACAGATCATTTATGCTAGAAGATAAGTCCAGAGAATACTTACTTTCGAATATAGTCCGGCGTAGCTGAAAGCAAGCGGCCAAAGAAGGAGAACGATGAATACAGCGTGACAAGGGTCGATGTTCTTGTACTGTGGCCTAAAGATTGAGCTATCTGTCCAAGATTATTGCTGTAAACAAGACCAATAGTACCTCCACAAAAGTATGCAACATAATACAGCCAAAAATCCAACCTTTTGACAAGAACCGCGGCTGAGTGTTCTTCTCCCAGCATTTCCAATTGATCCTGGCCAAAAAACTTCTCACAATTCACATCACAAATTTTCCCCCTCTGAAATCCATGTCCATTTTCACCAAGCAGGCGTTGAGCATCTCCGTTGCTGACACTCCGAGCACTATTCTCACGCGTAAGGAGTTCTTTATGAAGCTCCAGATCATTAACATGAACAAGAATGAAGCTAGAGCTTTCAACCTGAAGGCTCGAATGAAGAGCATGGCGAAACCAATCTCTAGCATATATAACACCAGGAATACATAGCGGCGATATTAAAAGTACAAGAGCTCCACCAAAGTAAAGCCTTGACATTGCCTCGTCAGAAGCCGATGACGCAAAGAGAAGGAGATAAATCCCTGTAAAAACCGCTAAAATGTTCAACGTTAGAAATATAACCGAATTCTGACGAGCCGCGTGCGGAGAATGAGTGTCTGATAAAGGCGGCTGGCGGAGAATCGGAAGTAATGCTGCGAACGATGTGAGAAGAGGAACAAGGGCGTTTAAGAGAAGATAAAGTTGATCCGAAGAAGGGTTTATCGAATTTGCTGCTAGTGTATAAAGTGCTGCACTTACACCATTGAAACTCACAGTGAGTGATAATGCCAAGGGTCTGTTCACTGGGAAATTTTTTATGCAGAGAACAAAACATACTGTGTTGAACCAACAAATGCTGCAGCCACTTAACAGACACAGAAGAAAAACCTGAAACATGAAAAAGTAAAAAGCTAGTCAAATTCACTATAATTTTCCTTGTAATTCAGAAACTAATACAAAAATAAAATTATGCATTGATACTTGTTAGTTAGCTATAATTATCATTATTTTTTTAGATAATCTATCATTATCATTATTTATATTATTATTGAATGTGTGTATAATAATAATAATAATAATAGTAATAACATGTGAACACCAGAGCCTGGAGGAGTTGGGACCACCAGAATGTACAAAACGTCGTTGAAAAGAAAATGACATATAAGAATTTTAAGGAAACAAGCTATTACTTCCTAATAACGTTACACTTAAGTCAAAAATAAATAAATAAATCATGTTACTCTTATTATTCAGAAAATACGTCGTCCGTTAAAATTCAAAACAAGCTAAAAAATACAATTTTTTCAAGATACGCCTTTGGAATCTTGTCAGTAACAGAGAAAAAAAAAAGACAAAAAACAGTTTTTTTTGAAAAACCATCGCTATTATTCGTTGGTTTGAGGCCACACATACAATAAGTGCATTATTCCTAGTATATTCCTCGAGTAAAAATTGATATTAAAATTTTTTTTTTAAAAATTAACACATTATCATTATTATTATTTACAGTTTTTTTTAACTCATACTAAACTAAATTAAGTAGTATATTAAAAAATAATATAAGGTGAAAAAAAATAATATTGTATTATAAATTTAAAAATCAGTTATTTTAGAAGAATGTGTTTTTCTAATAAACCCGATATCCTCCTCCGCAGCGACTAAACCCTCGAGTCGGAAGGATCATTAGGTAACAATAGACTGCAAAATTCTAGTAATCACGAAATTTTAACCTTTAATTAATTATTAAGAATTTTCAAATACCGTATTAGTATTTTTCAACTGCCAAAACACAGACACGGTTAATTTAAATTAAGTCACTAATTAATAATTAAGTTGAACTGAATCTATAATAATTAAAAAAATCACCAAAAATAACTAAAATGAGAAATGGAGTGCGAAAGGAACGAACCAGAAAGTAAGGCAAAGTGACGAAGTTATTGATGAGAAGAAACTGAAGTCCATAACCAACTAAACCCATAGCAGCAGCAATGAACATAACGAGCGAGAGTGGAAGATACATGAGAGCGAGACCCGAAGACCAGCCAAAAACCTTACCCATATCACTTGCGGTTGCGAGGTAGTTAAGTTCAACTTGTGAGATTTTGAGTACGGATTTCATGGTGGATGAGTAAGATGAGAAATCGAAATTGGTTCCAGTGAATGCTTGAATCCAGATTGTTGCTATGAGAATCATCCATTTCCGTGATTGTCCTGCCATTAATTCTCTCTTTCTAAATTCTATCTCTTCCAATCTAAGAGGAGAGAAAAGTGGTGGTTGGTGTAGGAGTGTTGTTACTACGTGGCCTCTTTAATATACTTTGTTGGTTTAGATTTTCTTTTTCCTTTTTTATAATAATAAAAAAATCTAAAACTGCCCCACAGAATCTCGATTATTATATATGGGACTTTTTTTTAAATATTTACAAATTAATATTTTTAACTAGTTTATGAATCTAATTTTTTATAGTTAAAAAAAATTAATATTTTGAATTTTTTTTTTGACATATTGCTTATTTTGAATTTAAATCTTTGAGTGATTCAAAATTGCATTGGTAATGTTTCAAAATATAACTACTTTCACTTTACTTAATTTTACTATTCTTAAAGTATTTTTAATTAACAATTTCTCTATCAAAATTAATAGAACAGAAAGATTAATTTTGTATTATTTTTTAGTATATATTGTTTTTTTACTTTAATATATATTAAAAAATGGATTTAAATTTATATGAGACAGATAAACTATTAATTATTTTATAAAATTATCTTTTATTAACAGTATAAAAAAATTAATAAAAAAAATAAATACTAAAGTGTAATAAAAAAATAATATCATTAATTCATTGATATGGTATAACTATTTATAATTTAGTATTTTTTTTTAAATGACATACAATCAAAAAATGAAGAGAGTATATTTTTTTATTCCATCACTAAAATTAAATAAAAAAATATTCTTAATTTTTGTAGTTAGTTATTTGAATTTTTTTTTATCAAAATAATCAACTTTTTTAAAATAATTTTCCAAATAACTAAATTTCTCAACTATTTCTCAAAATAATCTACTTTCAAATAAACAAAAATTAATAAGGCAAAGGTGTTCCTAAATGAATTGGCGACTTCTTTAAACAAAAAAGAGTTGGCGCCAATTGAATTGTTGTCTCTTATATGTCTAACAAATTTAATTGGCGCAAGTATTTAAAGGTTAATAGCAAGCGTCAATTCATCTGGCGTTTGAGTGTAATATTTTTTTAATAAAAAAAATAAATTATTTAAAAAATGAATAAAAAATATTAATATTTAATTTAAATATGATTACATATGATAATAGTTTTAACATTAACAATGATCGGGTTGGTCATACATGTCACCGATTCCACACCCCTAGTTACCTTTAATTATTGTGCTCGTTGTTGATTCACCCCAGATGTTTGAGGAATTAAGGTCTTGGGAACATCACCATCACCAGATTCCCTAAAAAGTTCTTGCATTTTTAAATAGTCTTGTATTTGAATTTGACGCATTGTCGTAACTAAGTTTGTGACTCATGTAGAAGTAGTTGGGTTGTGTTGATAAGGTTATTGTTAAGCGGCCTAGTCGATTGAATGACAACAATGGTCTGAATGGTTCATTCGAGAAATAAAGAAATGGTTATTGTAATGTTTGGTAAGCATATGTTTGTGAGTTTTGGCTATGGTAGGAGGAAGTGTTGGTGTAAAATGTTTCTTGGGTGTTTTGGCTATGTAGGATGATGTGTTTAGGGCATATGGTTGTTGGGTGTTAAATGATGTTGTTTTGCCATGTTTTTGGTGGTGGTATGGGGAATGATATTGGTTTGTGGTTGGGTGGCTGGCATGTATTGGTTGTGGGTCTGAGTGTTGGCCAATTATGAGCAATCCTTTACGATCTCTAGAGGAACGAGAACTCGACCCCGTCAACAACGGACAGAAAAGAAAGCCCAATATATTCGACAATATCGAAAGAATATTCTAAACAGTGTCACTCCATGCTGATCATATTTCTCACCTTATAAGTCGAAGAGTATTCAAAGCAGCGTCATTCCCTGTCGGCCATATTTCTCACCTTATAAGTCGAAGTTGTACCTCATCTTTCATCCAATCTGCGCATTATCATTATCAAAACAATTATGCCATAAACAGACAGATTAAAGATAAAGAAGCCAAAAGTTTCTGGAACTTGCCAAAGATGACTTTTATTTCTTCCAAAGAACAGGCTTCCATCAGCAACTGATCATTAGTAAGACGCTGTAAGTGTTTCTGGCGCGTCTGGTCCATGGAGGTACCTTCTCCGAAATAACCCAGGTTATTGATAAAGCTCATCAAGCGTTTCTTCTAGTATAAATCTTCTGATGTGAGGTCATCCTTATATATATATATCCCCATAAGAAAGTGAGTACCAGTCGAATACTTAGGAAATAACTCAGCACATCTTCCTTCTTCTTCGTCCCGAACTACACAAACTATAACATGTGCTTTTGGGAAGATGAGGGTGACTAGAAAGAACTGATCTTTAAAAGGTTGCAGCTCAGGAAGAGGCCCAAAGTCGTGCATGGTGGGTTTCAAATAAATTAACCTCCGTTTTGCATCCAAGTTGCAGGACCACAACGACATCAAAAGAGATAAAATAAAAGGGTTACAGAAGGTTTTCTTTTCAAATATTCACACCAATATTGGTAAACCATTACATACGCCTAACTTATGGGATGAAGTTGTGCATAAGCCATCGCCAGATGCTTCAGGATTTTTATCTCAAAGGTAGTTAAGGGTAGGCGAAGACTGTAACACCTCATTTCTACCCGGCGGATAATTATAACATCAGAGTTTCAAAATTTCAACATACAAATGAGATGCTACACTTTCAACTTAAAAACGACTTCATATTATCGCATGTTAATCAGATACATAACACTTTAACTCGGATGAACCGATAACAACAAAATCAGTCTTTAAAATAAAACAACTTTTATTAACTAAATAGCGGAATCATACTTTTTAACTCAAATGACATAACATCTTTTGTTCATCTGAAATCAACTGCAACATAACAAGTAATCAATGACATCAACTTATAATTCAACAACTGAAATATAACAACTATAAAAACAACGATCGTTCATCCCCCCGAGTGTTACGTATCAGAGCAAGACCCTCTTGAGTTGCAATAAAGCAACATAAGGACTCCAAAAAAACTATTCTGAACTGCCACTGCTATTCTTTAGTACCTGCCCATTTCCCATGGTAGGGGAAATATCAGCAGAAGGGGTGAGATGTCTAACAATATAATAATGTGTATGATAAACAATACGTTAGATCAAATCATATAAAACCACCACTTCACAACTTTCAAACAACAGTTATAACAACAAAATCCTCAACATGAAATAACAACTATTTCACAGCTTTCAGACAGTACCTGTCACAACAAGTCAACAACATAAAACATCAACGAATATATCATCACAACAACTCAAATATTCAACACGGAATGCGACTCATACGATGCACATGCATGTGGTACCATTGGAGCAGAACTCCCAACTTAGAAATACGGAGCAAAACTCCCAACTTAAAAATATGGAGCAAAACACCCAACGTAGAAATACGGAGCAAAACTCCCAACTTAAAAATTTCCAATTAAGGCCAAGGCATAAGCCTTCATCACAGTTTGCCAATCCAGGCCGTCGCAAAATATGCAATGGATGTGACTCATGAATGCGACATCACAACAAAGACAACACAACAACAACAACACTGGCCATATGCCTACAACTTGATATCAATTCCACAGTGACTTCGCAGCAAATTCAACACTGGCCATAGGCCTACAACTTGGTATCAACAACATATCAATAACAACAAATCAACAACAACTTAACCAACAAATCAACACTGGCCATCAACATCAAACAACAACATACAACGACGACGTAATGCATATGAATAGCATATCACCAATACATTATCTCTCCACTGTCCAACATACAACATACACCTGTTCAAACATGCAAACATCGCAATCCACAACAACAACACGCATCGTACAACTAATTTCCACATTTTACAGTTCGACATAACACAACACAAAACGTAACACACACCGCGCGTCAAATAGTTGGAGTTCTGTCATTAAAAATAATTTTTAACAAAAGTACATAAAATCAGCTTTCCAACGATTTGAACGGCGGCACAAACGGATTTACGAGTCCAAAGATATGAATTTTCAAAGTTGTGCAACAAACACTGACACTGACATCATACACTGACACCACAAAACCTCATTACACCACATTTAATTTTAATTCCAGAACTTGAAACTATTTTTATAAGAAGTTACACTGTATTAGCTTTCCACAGGTTCAAACGGCGCGTCAAACGGACACCCGAAGCTCAAGTTATGAATTTTTAAAGTTTCAGAAGATCTGTCATTACAGTGTTAATCGATTACCCAAATTGGTTAACCGATTAACCATGCCAAAAAGCCCAAAAACACGTATTTTTAACGTGTTAATCGATTACCCACATATGGTAATCGATTAACAGTCTATCAGAAGCAGTTTTCTGTCAAATTTTTCACGAAAAATCACTTTTTAAACCCATTCCAACATCCCCAAACATCACATATCACAGAAATGGAACCTCAAAGTCAGTATTCCATATTATGCATACATTAGGAACTCTTATAACACTTAAAATCACAATTCAACCAAACAATTTACACACTTCAGGCATTTTTATACAAAAACCCAAATCCCACATACGATTCATCAACTACCCTATTATAGAGTCAGAATCCCACCCTTACCTTGGATTGAAGGTCGCTCTATTCTCCGATTGGATTTCTCGTTCTTGCAGCCTCTACGTTTTCCCTTTCAAAACCCTTATTCCTCTCTGCAACTTTGCAACTTCCACGTACTTGTTCTTACTTCCCTTCTAATTACCCTAATTTCCCTTTTTATTCAACTTAACCCTTATAATTTCTTACTAACTCTTATTGGGCTCAATTCTACACCTCACCTTTTACTACTACTAACCATCTTATAAGTCCACTAACTTCTTATAATTCTAGTAAACTAATACTATATTATTTCTACAACTTAAATCGACTTAGTTAAATTAATTCAACTAAAACCAACATAGCAAGTTAACGCAACATTCCGATATTTCGAAAATCACCACAAATCAACACAAATATTACGAATATATTTAATTAAATAATTAATTAAATAACCGGGCGTTACAACTCTCCCCCACTTAGAATATTTTCGTCCTAAAAAATTTACTCGATACAAACCACTCCAGATACGTTATCACATCCATCTAATCAACTCTCATGCCACGTATGGCAATACCACGAATAACGTAATACAACAATACACCTTATCAACGTCAACAACAACAACAACAAGATGCAATGCTCCCGCAATGCACTCGATGATCAACTCAAGACACAAAGAATAACCAAGTTACGAACACATAAGTTCATTCTAGAAATGAAACACAACACGACCGTTACCATCACCATAGGTAACACTCCCCTAATTCCCATCATAGGAATTAGCTACTCGTACTCGAACCATCACCATAGGTAACGAGGCAACAACAAAGATAAGAACACAAAAGCCCATAGCACAACATCAACGTAACCAAACTACCGACATTGTTGTTACCCACATAAGAACCAACTGCGCTACACCACGCTTTCGCTGCGCACTCTAAGTACTCTCAACTATCTAATCTAGCAAGTTTACATCAAACTTCCGACCATCAAAGCAGACATAAGAAAATACTTTCGACCTAACTCATCAGAAATTCCAACCAAACAGGCATTCTATACTCTTGTGATTACTGAATACATCGAACTCTGATTACATAAAAATAATACCTCCGAATATTCAACACAACTACAACCGCAACCAATTCCAAATCTTGAATAGAATAAATACTTTCATGAATCCCCAATTATCGTAAAACATAAGCTACAACTTTACCATCTTGTATTAACACGATGTCCAAACTCATCATAAACACCTACCAATGCCATAACAGCAACAATACAGCATTCCAACAACATAAGCTACATGTGTCCAATTAATCTCAATAAGATAAATCATCTCTTTCACTCTCAGACCGCGCTAAGCGGGATCTGTGAATTCTGCAGGAAAACCCTGCGAAAGACACATGTCCTGCTGCGACTTAACACTTTCCAAACAGTTCTTTGACACCAATTAACCACATATTTTTCATCCATACTCCACACCCAACCTATGCACATTAACCAAATCAGTCCAACAAACCAATTCATCAATTCCTACTCATACTAACACAATTCTTCATAAAACTTCATCTGAATTAACACAACCAAGTAAACTCATCTTTACTAACCAAAAATCACACTTCGATAACTTAACATATAACTTCGCTTCTTTCAATACTTGTAACTCAATCCTCAAATACTCTACACGCTCTTCTTCTGATTTTATACCAGATCAGAACATCCACAACGAACACCGGTTCCAACTTATCCAAACAAGTATTGAAGATACGATTCATATTCCTTATATACACTTTAAGGCATACTAGCCACTACTATTCTCTATCCGACATCCTTGGTCAAATCGTGGTCTTACATTTCCATTTACTTCCTCCTTGGTTCATCTCTACAATGCTTCAAGTCTCATGTCAATCGGATTCTCGACTCATCGCAAATCAAAACTCAAGTTATCCCGAATACAAATGTGAGTTTCCATACTACTCACCGATCAACTCGCAACCTCATGCTATCATCCTCGCGTTCGCCTCATCTTCCTATATAAGAATTTGCATTGACTAATCAAAACAATCCTTAAGCACTTGGCTCAACTCCAAACAATTCACTGTACATACATTCTCAGTTGGCAAGACACGTCTATTCCATCCAACATGATTCCGTCTACTATCAACAAGAGATTAAGGGTGATCAGTTCCTCAATTTGTCAATAGACAGTCGGCAACCATAACGGTGGCATAAATCGTCATTACCCAACTACAATAGCGTTCTTTACCTTGTGCTCAAATTACCTAAGTATAATGCTCCACCATCTCTCTAAGGCTTACAAACGTTTTCTTAATTTTCTTATTTTCCACCTCGTCAATGATACAAAAAGTCCAAAATCCAGTACATATTCTCCTATACACGCTCGTAGCACAACACATTTGCTGAATATTCTCCCAATACCGGAACTACTACGACACCAAGTACAATCCAAATCGGTTTGCTCCAATCGAAACCTTTATTCAAGTTAAGAACTTCAACAACACTAACCAATCCTTCGTCTCTCCTTTAATCTCAGAACCTCTATAATCCATATAGTTTCACACTTGATTCTCATTCAAATCACACTCTCAATAGTACCACCTCATCATCTGGTTGGTGATACAAACTTCCAAAATTTTCCCGACACATGTCGACACCATATCAACAATAACACACAGTCCACTTTACTATTTAACCTTCCTCAGAGAAATCTATATTCTAATAATTCTCCACTGGCATACGTCGCATCTCTATGTGCTCCTTCGATATCCTTACCTCCTTCCTATTTCCAAACATTTTACACTTGATCTTATCTTACTCGTCTCTAGTAAGAATCGTTCAACTTCTAACACAATTATCTCTTTCAATACGGACCTCCCAAACACAAAATTATATTTCAAAATGAAGGGAATTTCATGTAGATTTCAGAACTTCAAGAATCGCTTAAATCCGAGTTACGAGTAAAAAGTTATCTCCTGCGCAATGGAGCTGGTCAAGGAATCCCGTATACCTGTCCTCACCAAATTCAGCATCAGACCCAAATCTTCAAACGCATTTTTCTCCCTATTCAAAAACATGTAGAAGACAAAACTTATATGCAAACTGTAGGAAATTTCGTAAGCTTTCCAAAACGTCCAGAATCGCTTCCATCGGAGTTACCAGCGAAAAGTTATCACCCGTTTAGTGAAGACTGTTCCATAAGTGCGAAAATGAAAATTGGAAATGATGAACATGAGTTCCACATTTTTCTCTTACTTCCAAGATCCTCCAACTATCCTCACTTTTCACCCAAATCTGAAGGTAATCCGACTTCAATTCAATTATACTGAAAACACACTAGCCCACCAGTTGGTCCATCAAATCATCAATCCCGTTGAAATGGATATTTATTCTCAACCGTCTGTAATCCACACATCATCTCGTACTACCTTCTTCCTTCTTAACTAATAACACCGAGGCTACACTTGTCTCAACAACACACTACACCACTCATCTAAATAATTGGTAAACACATGATTTATCTCCACCAATTCGTCCCAAAAATGACATCATTTTGTTCTAACTAAAGATAACTGTGCACCTCCTAAGGAAACACGTCAGGATACTCCACACATCACCGGCCCACCTCTAGCCACAACATCGCCTTCCCCTTCACAAGGGAGCAAACAACGAAAACACCTGACCGTCTTCCCTCAAGGATCACACCATTCTCAAACAGTTGTACAATCCAACACTGCACTCTCACACGTAGCAAAACAATATCCAATCTCTAAACAGTCGGAATATCCAAGAGAAGCAGGCGCTTCTCCCCTACTTGTTTCATTCCCAACCTGCAAATGGAAAACAAAACAAGCACCGACAGTGTTTTCACATACATTTCGCATACTAAAGAACAACATAATTAGACAACTTGGTCGGACGGACCGACCTGCTTTGATACCACTAATGTAACACCCCATTTCTACCCGGCGGATAATTATAACACCAGAGTTTCAAAATTTCAACATACAAATGAGATGCTACACTTTCAACTTAAAAACGACTTCATATTATCGCATGTTAATCAGATACATAACACTTTAACTCGGATGAACCGATAACAACAAAATCAGTCTTTAAAATAAAACAACTTTTATTAACTAAATAGTGGAATCATACTTTTTAACTCAAATGACATAACATCTTTTGTTCATCTGAAATCAACTGCAACATAACAAGTAATCAATGACATCAACTTATAATTCAACAACTGAAATATAACAACTATAAAACAATGATCGTTCATCCCCCCGAGTGTTGCGTATCAGAGCAAGACCCTCTTGAGTTGCAATAAAGCAACATAAGGACTCCAAAAAAACTATTCCGAACTGCCACTGCTATTCTTGAGTACCTGCCCATTTCCCATGGTAGGGGAAATATCAGCAGAAGGGGTGAGATGTCTAACAATATAATAATGTGTATGATAAACAATACGTTAGATCAAATCATATAAAACCACCACTTCACAACTTTCAAACAACAGTTATAACAACAAAATCCTCAACATGAAATAACAACTATTTCACAGCTTTCAGACAGTACCTGTCATAACAAGTCAACAACATAAAACATCAACGAATATATCATCACAACAACTCAAATATGCAACACGGAATGCGACTCATACGATGCACATGCATGTGGTACCATTGGAGCAGAACTCCCAACTTAGAAATACGGAGCAAAACTCCCAACTTAAAAATATGGAGCAAAACTCCCAACGTAGAAATACGGAGCAAACCTCCCAACTTAAAAATTTCCAATTAAGGCCAAGGCATAAGCCTTCATCACAGTTTGCCAATCCAGGCCGTCGCAAAATATGCAATGGATATGACTCATGAATGCGACATCACAACAACGACAACACAACAACAACAACAACGTTGGCCATAGGCCTACAACTTGATATCAATTCCACAATGACTTCGCAGCAAATTCAACACTGGCCATAGGCCTACAACTTGGTATCAACAACATATCAATAACAACAAATCAACAGCAACTTAACCAACAAATAACCACTGGCCATCAACATCAAACAACAACATACAACGACGACGTAATGCATATGAATAGCATATCACCAATACATTATCTCTCCACTGTCCAACATATAACATACACCTGTTCAAACATGCAAACATCGCAATCCACAACAACAACACGCATCGCACAACAAATTTCCACATTTTACAGTTCGACATAACACAACACAAAACGCAACACACACCGCGCGTCAAATAGTTGGAGTTCTGTCATTAAAAATAATTTTTAACAAAAGTACATAAAATCAGCTTTCCAACGATTCGAACGGCGGCACAAACGGATTTACGAGTCCAAAGATATGAATTTTCAAAGTTGTGCAACAAACACTGACACTGACATCATACACTGACACCACAAAACCTCATTACACCATAGTTAATTTTAATTCCAGAACTTGAAACTATTTTTATAAGAAGTTACACTGTATTAGCTTTCCACAGGTTCAAACGGCGCGTCAAACGGACACCCGAAGCTCAAGTTATGAATT